>OY728161.1:1063711648-1065043000 GCA_963277665.1 Viscum album | reverse complement strand
ATGTCCAGCTAATGAATGAAAAAATTAAATTCCCTCACTTTTATCCAATTCCAAACATGGGATGTTACAAAAAAAGTAACAAAAAGGAATCAATTTCACTCCCTATCCTAACTTGATGCATCATGATATGAAACCTCAGCCAATGCATTGGAGAAATATATAATTTTCATCCCACCTGTCACATTCATTTAATTATCATGCTTTAGTGTACCACATAGATCATACAACATGTATTCATTCATCATAATAATTGATTAAAAAATCAAGGAGTGTGGAAGAAATATATTTAAGTCCCAAATACAAAGGTATATGTTCCTAAATGTGAATAACCAAGATTGGAAATGGGTATGGTATTGACTTCATAATTTGTTTGGCAGGAAAATCATAGTGAAATTTTGGCAGCATAATGACGTCACATTAAGATTCATAAAAACTTGTTAATGAGAGATAAGGGAATATCTCATCACATTTAAATAAAATGGTAAGTTATAGGTACATGTAAAAACATATACCAACATTATAAATTGAAAATAGAAGGCATAAGTTAATGAAGAAACTTGAATAAATAAATGAATCCAAACTATATTACAATATGGTAATGGGTGTACGTAAAGGATCATGGGATTATTTATGAGAGTAAAAGGGGGATATAATCAATTATAAATTAAAAGGATAATAATATTAATATGGAATAACATATAACAAAAAAATAAAATGTAATTTAATATACATAACATAAAATAAGTTCTTGAATGGAAATGATAAGAGAGGATTCCCTTACAGAATTTCGGTATAGTAACAACTTAAGTGAAGGTAAAAAATGAGAGAGAGAAAATGATCCTAATTCAAATAAAATTGATTATAAATTTGTGTGTTTTCATAAATAAATTAAATCATAACCAATTTCAATTAAGAATAAAAATCAAAATACGGTGCTTGAATTGAAAGAAGAAGATAAAGGTCCCTTACTTGAGTATGTGACTCAAAATGATTGGTAGGGTATTTTTGAGAGCTTAGGGGATCCTTAAGAAGACTCTAGAGAGTATAGGTAAGAGTATGGATGTGATCCAAGGTTTTTATTGAAGATAAATGGGATATTGGGTGTGTTTCTATTGGAAATAAGGGGGATTTAATTATTATTTTTGTTTTGGACTCTAAATTAAAAAATAAACAAAAGAATAAACAATTCCACAGTATTTGCCTTTGGTATACACCAAATAGAAGTGGGTTTCATTATTTTATAAGACGAGGGATGAAATTAATAAAATAATTTCCTTTTTTATGGGGAGGTGAGTCACACTCTTAATGAACTAATTTTAAAACATTAAAATATATTATTATTTTTGGAGGATTCAGAAATGATTTATAGAAGTAAACAAATAATCATAAAATCACACAATATTAAAGTTAAAACATATATTTGGTCTTGGATACCATTTATAGTGTTTATTACAACACTTTTGGGTCATTATGATTTCATAATAAAGAAATTATATTTATGTGGTATTTAATTTTTACTTGAAAATCTTACTATCTCAGAAATTTTTTAAAATTTACCATTTGATAATTTTAGAATTTTGATTATAAAACTGATATTAATTTTATCTAAATATTTTTAAAATTATTTCATTTTCAATTTTAAAATAAAATCAACATTTATTATGAAATGGTTGGTTTTTTATATAACTGGTTTCAAACCCTTATAAAAAAGTATATTTGAATTCATAGAAATTATATATTAATTTATATTTGGTAAACATTATTTTGAAAAAAATATTTTATAAAAAAAAAATTTATTTACAAAATACATCAATTCATAAATTAATTAATTGAATAGAAATAAAAACTTATAATAAAATGTGCACTTTATTGTATAAATATAAAAATCAATTATAATGTAACAAAAATAGGATTAAAATATATCCATTATTATACACAAAATAATTCACATAATCATATTATTAGGGTCTTGATACATATACCTTTATTACACCAGTAAACACCCTAAGAGTAACATGGGTGGTGGTAGGACATTCACAGGGTGGTTAGGTGAACATGGTTTGGGGCATGATCTCGATGATCTAGAACTTCTCCTGTAAATAGTTTCTCTAATACTTAAGCTGATGGATCTTATCTTTGGTATTGTCGAGGGGAAATCTCAGTGATGCTATCTCTCTTCAAATCTCTGATAAATGGGCTTCATAGGGTACTATCATATTAGTTGAGGCCATCAATTTCTTTGTTTGCATCAATTGGATTGTTTAAAACCCTATATTTATACAAATCATGTATTCACTATTCAACATACATATTATCAATAGTAATGATACTTCACAGGCTGCCAAATCTAATTGAATATATTAATACAAAATAAGTGAATGTGTTTTCTATAACAGTTTTATATAATAAAAAAATTTATTAAATAAAAGGAGAGTTTTATTCATAAAATATAGGGACTTTAAAAATATGTTATTATTTTAAATTAATAACCTATATCCATAACTTATTCCAAAAAATGGGAAATTAAACCATCATTCATGAGTATGGTGAACTACCACCTCACGAACTGATATAATTTTTTCCCATCATTGCCTCTAAAAGAAATTCATGACGATGGATTAAATATTTATATATGATATTAATGACATATTAATCACTCTAGAAAATTAATATATCATATACCTTCTTACATAACCATCCATTAAAAAATTATATTGTCGTTCATGTGTATAGGGGACTACCACCTCATGAAGTGATGTAACTAATTTTTATTAACAAATCTCATTGATGGTATAGTTACCTATATTTGAGGAAGAAAATTGATATTTATAATATACTTATAAATGTTTAATTATAAAATAACACTTTCCTTATTTCCATCATGATCATCGAAAAATGGAAACTTTACTCACGCGTATATATAATCAACCATCTTCATGATTGTAACGTAGTTCATTTTTAATAACTACATTTAATTATTATTTTTAAAATTATAATTGATGTATAGAAATAATATTTATTAGATATGATGGAATAATGACCCCTTTGACCACGGTCAACCCACTGATGCTATTTTAAAATAATGAATTACGCATCCTCAAAATAACAGAAATGGACATAATTAAAGAAGTAAATATATAATGAATTAAAATAAATTAATTAAAAGGTTTAAGTATATAGTATCAAACAAAAAAAGTTATTAAAAAAATAATTGATTTAAGATTATTATGTGGGAGATAAAGATCATAGATGACAAGTCTGGACCTAAGGTAATGTATTTCTCGTCCCGGATTTACTTTTATGAGAAATATTCTATTTTAACTACATATTTATTTTTTGTGGTGTAAATATTATCCAATTGATATGTTTTATCTTGAATCTATTTATATACATTTTGTTTATAGTTTTATTTGATGTTATTTCTTTCATGGGGTTTATGATTCAAAAATTACCAATGTGATAAGGGTTTATTTTACAATCTCATCATTATTTAAGATTTTTCATGTTTAACTATACATTGGGTTATTTACTTGATATTTATATCTTAAAAACATTATATTTTCCTCTATAGTGATTATTTATTAAATTTTCATGTTATAGTACCATTTTATTATCTTTATTAATTTAAATGATTTAGAAATGTTTTTTTAGAAAATATGACTCTTTCTCTCTTCGGCACAAAATCATTTTCCTTCCATATCAATGTTTTCTAAAAATATTTTCAATTTTTTTTAAATTATCTAACTGATTTATTAAATACATTTTTATCGATGTTTTACTTTTTACAAAATGGTTTTAGAGAAATTTTCATGTAATTTTACAAAGAAGGTACTTTTTAACCTTTTCACAATTGTATGCATGTAATGTTTTTTTAACTTTTAAAACATGTAAAAAATTACCCATAGCCATGAAAAATACATTCATTGAAGATTTGTTTATAATTTTCCATGATTGATTTTAAATAAATATTTTTCTTTAATGTTTTGGAAGTTTTTTAGATTCTGAATAATTTATTTCAAAGTGAAAAGGGTGTTTTCCTCAAGAAATATTCCATGTGATATATTAAAGACATTTTCATCAATGATGAAAACCTTTAATGTTATATATTGCTACTAAATTATGTTTATATGTCTCTAAAATATATACCTAGATTATTCTCCCCTTCTTTGATGAGGTAACACATGCCTTATGGTGACCTCTAAAATTCCTAATTTAATAAATCTCTTTTGATTATGATATGAGGAAAGATTATGCAACCCATTTTCTTAACAAAGAGAATTAATATATGTATAACTTATGATTGATTTCATTATGTGTAATATATATGAATTTACATGATATAAAAGTGGTAGGTAATATAGAAATACCAAGTAATGGAACCCTATTCTCCCGGCTCTCCTCTCCCCTCTCAACTCCGCTTCTCCTCCTACGGTTTCTGTGGACCTCCTCGATAGAGATTTATCTTAATCTATTCTTATATTTCTTCAGAATTCCTCCTCTCCGATTCATTTCTTCATTTTAATTTTCTCCACTTCCTGGTGGTTCTCTTTTCCGTGGGTTTTCTTTTTTCTCGGTTGTGCGCTACTGCGGATATTCTTCCATGGCTCTATCAGTCTTCCCATAGAAGGATGCATTCTATGGAATCCCTCGGCCTCTCAAAAAACTAATCTTCCATAACAATCCTATGTGCCTCTCCTAGTCAGAGTTAGAGTAGTGGTAATAAGGAGGGTTTGGGGTATGTGTTTTGGTGTTCAATGGGTGTCCAGGTGCTCTCGAATTCGGATTAATTTTGTAATGTTAGTTACTGGTGTTTCTCTTCATCGATGATGCCTATGCTCAAAGCCCTTAGCCACCCAATACCCTGCTCTGTCCTCACGTTCCTCTACGCCCCTTCGCATTGGATCTGGAGCGGTAGAACTATGAGGTTTTGGGATGTGGTTCGGTGTCTGACGGTGCTCCACACTCGACATGCGTCCGTGTTCTCTTGTAAATGTGATTTCTTGTTTGTCAAATATATTTTATGTTTCTTCCTCACAGCCATCGATGAAGGTTTTTTTTTGTTCTTCGAGATCTTGATCCATTATTCTCACTCGATGAAATTTTCTATTTGTGTTCTGCATTCGGTTGTTGTTTTTTTCTAGTGTGGGGTCGAATGTCAACATTGATGATGGCGATGAGGGTGAAGAGATGATGATGTGGGTGATTTATGTGATGGATGCTATTGTGGGTTCTGTTTTGGTGGGAGTTTCTATGGTCATCGGTCAGGCAGTGAGACAATGGTTCCGATGACCAGTTGACTCCGGGTTTATGATGCAGTGATGAATCGGTGACGATGACAAAGTGGTGTTTATTCGGGGATGATGATGGCAGGTACGATGACGATGATGGGTAGCGATCACGGTTGTGAATTTGATTGATGCGAGCATATCTCGAAAGTGATCTCCTCGTTTGGTGTGTCTGGATTTTGAATTTGTCTCACAGCTATTGAATCTCGCTGGATGTTTTTTCTAATGTTCTGGTCACCGCTCACCCTCAAAGAGGTCTTTTTGTAATTCCAATAAAAATTTATTTAGCCTATAAAATTAGCAGGTATCCTAGAATTATATATGCCTCTAATACATTGGGTAATTTTATAGTCACATGACACTTCATGTATGGGATTAGGAAGTGAACCTAATCCATTGTAGGGACCTTTCCACTATATGGTATTGTCTTGGTGGTTATCCTTGATATATGTTTATGTCATGTTTTATGTTTCATCCACATTTACCATGTTTCCATGATCTTATGATACCATGATCTGTATGTAATTCCCCTATGTGATTATTCATGAGCCTTCTATTTTTTTATATACTGTTATACCTTTGACCAACATGCTATGATTCTTTATCGTGTATATTCCCTTACTATGATTTTTATATCACAATTTCTTTATTTATTACCATAGGTTATCCTATGTAGTTTTATAATCTCATATTGATTTAGGATCTCACTAAGGGGAATAAAAATAAATATTCTTGATTTAGTTTCCTTTTGATATATTATGAACCTAGTTTTCTAAATACACTGAGAATTTTTTATCCTTCATTTGTATTAATGTAAATTAATGTTAAAATATATAAGTAATATGTGTAAAAAGGAACGGGTCACTATAGTTGGTATCTGAGGTAGGGTCTACTTATTTTTAGGGATATGGACTAGAATTATTTGGTGACAACCCTATAGATAATTATATGGATAAGACTAATTATACCAAAATATCATTTATTTCTTGTGAAGTATAGAGAGAGTGGGTCTTAAGTAATTAAATACCTATCTAGATACTACAATTGGCTGTGTATATTTCAATGCTTTACCTAGGAGTAATAACCCCCCAAAAGGGTGCATTGAGATGGACTTGATCATCAACTGGTCTTTAAAAACAGGTCTTATCGCACACCTAGTTTGACAATCCTAGGGAATATGTTTTGAAAATTCACAAAATCTTTACTATCCCTTATGAATGACTTGAATGAATTATTAGTATAAAAATCATAATAAGAAATGTTTCTAAGGATAACATAGATTAAAAACAAGAGACTCATAAGTTAGGATATACATATGATTTATAAGTTATTCCTTCTAGGTTATTAAATTTCCATTTTGTATGTTAATGTATATTCATATGGTTTCTTTTATTATTTTTAGTTAATGGAAGGAAATCAGGGAAAGCATTCCAAAAACCTATGTGCTGAGAAATGTAATGATTTTCCCACTGAGATGTCTAACATAATGGGAAGAGTAGTTAGAGATCTTGTGATCATTTAAAATGGGCTATTTCGAATTATGATTTACAAATTGAACATAGTTGAATTTCCAAACAATATAGAGAATATAAGAATGAAGTCTCATGGAAGTTCAAGTGTTAAAGATGATAAATAAAACAAGATTTAATTTCCTACATGTCAAAAATATTGGATGTGGCACCATGGAAAATGCCTTAAAAGAACTATAAGATGATTTATGTGTGGGAATAGAGGGCACAAAGTAGCTAATTATCGATGAAAAATGAAGAGTATGGTTATCAAGATATAGGGAAATAATGTTAAACCTATGGGACCATTAATAGTTCAATGTTGTAGATGTGGGGAACGTGGTAACTATCTGAGTTAATGCCCTAATCCTATGATTAATTCCTAAAGGCCTATGTTATTACAATCATTGAAGTTGTATAATTGAACTATTTAGGTGTTTGAACATGAGAATCGTGTTTTTGAAGTAATTTTATCTATGGTATTCTCATCATAACACTACAAAAAACTAGAATTTAGAAACATTTTTTATCCATGTTTTAAAAAACATCACTAATGTCTAATTTAACAATGTTTTTAGGAATCATTGCTAATTTGACAACAATTTTGATGAGACGCCATTAAATTAGAGACATTTATTTATGAAACATCACTATATATATATATAGCTCGTTTCCCTACATTGATTTAATTATATATATATAACATCATAGACACATTTATATAAATATACATATATATATATAAACACACTCACACACAGAGATATATATAAACACAAACACACACACATATATATACATGAATTTATATATAAAATCACATATATATTTTAAACTTAGTCATGTTTTTAAGAAAATATGGCTATTTAGTTCCATTTTTACCTGTGTTTTAAAACATGGATAATTATATATATATATTTATTTATTTATAAATATTGATACGTATACATACACATAAAATATATATATAAACACACACACACAAACACACACATATATATATTATAAAAAAATATAATATATATATATATATTAATATAAGAATTATATATATATCATATAATAAAATGATATATAATATAAACATATATATAAACAAAGAATATAAATATATATATATGTATATAATATATGTAAACATAAAATATAAACACATATATTAACATACCATATAAACATATATATATATATAATATATATAATCACATATATATAAATATATATTCTAATATATTCTTATTTATATGTAAAATGATATATATATATATAATATTAATTTTATAAATTCTGAAATCTATATAAATATATATATATATATATATAATAATTCCATTTTATGTCCAAAATTATCATAGATGAGTTGGTCCGGTCATTTGGTGTGATACTGATGGTGATGGGTTCGAATTTTGGTCAAAGATGATTTTCTACTTGGGTTATATCCTCACATGGAGGCAACCTAGGGCATGCAAGCGTACAGGGGTGGAGATGGTCATGTTGGGCAAGACATTTGTTTTCGTAATAGCCTATACTAGTAATACATAATACACACACATAGTGACATATTAATATATGTAAATATATATTTATAAACAGATATACAGATATATATATATATATACATAATAAATATATATAGAGACACACACACACATATATATATTTATATATATAAACACACACGCACACATATAAACAAATATTTATATTTAAAAAACATACATATATTTTAAAAAAAATCATGTTCTTAAGAAAGCATGGCTATTTTTCGGACATTTCTACAAGTATTTAAAAATATGGATAATTATATATATATATAATTATAATTAGATTAATATTCATATATATATAAATTATAATTATAATTATATATATGTATATATATATAAATTTATAATGATATACAAAATACATTAACATATATTTAAATATAATAATATATACATACACGATACATGGATATATATATATATATACAAAGACACATATATAGATGCATATATATATGGGAGTATCTGTAAAGACACACACACATATATAATCACGCACACAAACACACACACACACACATATATATATATAAACAGACACACACACATATATATAGTTTAAACAAATATATATAAATAATACACACACACAAATATATATATATATATATATATATGTATATAGGTATATATATATATATACATAGATATATATATATATATAATATATATATGTATTAATAAATGATATATATATATATATGCAAAGATATATATACAAATTAATTTTTCTAATACTAAAATATATTAATATCTGAATAAATATAAGATAGTATATTTTTTAAATATTATATCTATAGGTTAGTTAGTTAAGATGTTGTTCTATTAGGTGGAAGGTTTAGGTTTTGATTCTCATGGGGGGGTGTGCGCATGAGGGGAGTTGGTGAGGGTGGGGTGCGTTATGGGGGGTAGGGGGAACGGTGAGGAGGGGCATGTGACTGAGGGTGGGTGTGCGATGTCGGGGAGCAAGGGGAGTGGGGAGAGTGTTGGGGGGGGACGTTAGGTGAGCAGGCGGAGAGTGGGGAGGGTGTGTGTGGGGGGGTGATGTTTGGGGAGCAAGGGGGAGTGAGGGAGGTTATGGGTGGCATAAACCATTTAAAAAAAATATGAATTTAAAAAATTAATGTTTGAAAACTCATTTACCGATGTTTTTAGAAACATAAGTAAATGAGGTTTCATTTACCGACATTTATAAAAAACATAGGTAAACGCATTTTCAGTAATTGGTGATGTATATAAACATCTCCAATTTGTGACCTTTAAAAAATGATATAAAAACTATGAATTTAAAAATATAACATTTTATAACTCATTTACCATCATTTTTTTAAATGCCGATAAATTAGGTGTCATTTAATAACATTTTTTAGAAACCTAAGTAAAAAATTACCAACATCTTAAAACATATCTAATGGAAAAAACATCATTATTAGATGTTTTTTTTGAATTTTAAGAATCATAAATCTTACAAATATTATTCTATAATAGGTTATCCTTAATGATTAGTTAGAATATGTTGAATAGTACTAGTGTCATAGAAATGTTATTTAATGGTAAGTTTATCTTTTATAGAAAACATATGATAAAGGATAAGATATTATTTAATATGTTATTAAGGTTGCAGTAATTGTAGATAATTAAAATTATTTGATTTTGGGTAAAATAATGAGCCTGATAGAAAACTGTAGAGGGTAAAAAATGACTGATTTGATGACTAATTTTATTTTTAGATATGATCATCATATTCTTGATATTTTTATACGATCATAGTGAATTATAAATATGATTATCACATTGTTTCCATACTATTAGAGATAGGATAGCTGTATGTCGGGTGACAACCCATCGCATCTGGTAGGTTCATTTAACTTGAAACCACAAGTGAAGGGTGACAAGGGTGTAGTTCCTACCACTAGCCTACACAATGTAATGGTTATTATGACTGTTTTTTACTAGATTCATTGGGAGATAAATAATATGTTGATTTTGGAAAACATATTTTAGGATCAAATCTATTTGAATTTTTTAAGGATTTTGAGGTGGTTAATGATATTTTTAGAAATGATTCATTTGGTTGAGGTGTACGTAACCCATAGGTCTATCATATTATTTAGCATAAAGAGTTATTTAGGAAGATTATAATTCAATCTTCATATGTTGATGTTATTTGGGATGTAGGGTTATTTAGTTATTGAATGATTTAAGTTGAACTTTTGATTTAGATATTAATATGAAGGTGTATTCCTTGTTGGAATTATCTTAGCTTTTGAAAATCAGTTATGGTTTTATTGAATGTATAAATATTATAGTAACATCATTTTATCATTTTTTTGAAATCATCTGACACATTAGAATTTAATTTTAGTACTATAAGAATGAGAAACTCATCTTGATTGCTCATCATTGGAGAAACTAATGAGATTGTCATGAAAATTGATTATAGGATGAAATTATACTTATCAAGTAAGTATATTTACTTATGTTATTAATTTAGATGGCAAAGGATCACTCAACTTTAGGGAAAGGAACTTGAAATAAAAATGTAATTCATTTGTGAAAAATTAGTGGGCTCTTCTCTCTTAAAAAAATGTAAATTCATATCCTTAATGGATCATCTTTAAAAATCCATGTTTTCACTTTCTAACAATATTCTATTAATTTTAAACCTAGTTATATGATGTTCTTTTTATTTTATTTTCCCTCTTTTTAAGAGGAATTGTTATATAAATACTTTTTATGATATGAGTTTTCCATAAAGGAATTTTTTTAATGTTAAAATATTAATTACAGATAATAGTTTAAAATTTTAAGGAAATAATTTATTTAATGGAGTAGAATATGACACCCTATTATTTTAAAAGAATACTATGTTCAGATGTGTATACAACATGTAATGCTGAGTTTAAATGAATCGTGATTTATTATTAAAATATTATTATTTAAAAATAATTGTTATAACATAGAAATTAAATTTTCTACTATGAATATGAATAAACACAATTTGATAATAAATTATTGAGTATATATAAAATATTTTGATAAATAGGTACATAATTCTTGGTAATGTATTTATATGTTTCTAAAATAGATTTTTCTAAAAAATTGATTTTTATTACCATTTGTGAAGAAATAATAAAATTAATTTTTTAAACTTTTAGGAAATTTATTTTAAAAAACGAACTATATTTTTGGAATCAACATGTAAAAATTATCTTAGTATATTTTTTTGAGGTTTTTATAAAAATATTAATTTCTAATAAATAGTGAAGAATACATGTTTTTATAGAAAACTGTATTTTCATTTAAATAATTTATAATGATATATTCTGTTTAAAAAAATTAAAAGTTAAATTTCTTAAATTATTTTATTATTAATCTTATTTAGTTCATTGTAATAAATTTCATATTTAATTTTGTTATAAAAATATTTTATACTTATGAAAACATTTTCTTTGGAAAATCATTTTCTCATCACGTCCATGGGTTTAATTTTAAATTAAATTATTCCAATTATATGAATTGAATTTTTTAAATGGATTCAATATATGAAATAATTATAATTTATTTTATATAATAATTTTAACTTAGTTTTTTTCATAATTAGTGGTAAAAACAGAAAAAATTAATCACCATGGTTAAGGTTAAAATAGGTTTGTCGAGGGGTTAAACTAAAACTATAAGGGTCAAAATGACATTAAAATTTGTCAAAATCTTATTGGATGGCGATACTTTTACGTTATGTAATATAAGGTTATAAAATGTGTAATTTTTGAGCCAATTATAATTTTTAAAGCTTGGGTATAACTTTTTCTTTTAAAAATTCAAAGTGAATCCTCTCCCCCTCATATAAATAGAACCCCTATCCTCTCCTACTTACACTTTAAAATCCATTTTTTTATATAATACCTACCCAAATTCCTTCCTTACATACCTCCCCACTTAATAGATATATTAGTTTTATCATAAATCCAATCTAGTGAGGCTTTAGGTATAATCCTAAAGAGGTGGTCCGAATATGAGGTATCATTCTTAACTGAGAATATTTTTTTATTTCTTATTCCACAGCCTTCATGTTTTACTCAATAATGATGAAATAAAAACATCATTACGTCCAATATACTAATATTTTATTATGGTAATGGAATATCCTTCATCCATCTCCTCTTCGATCAAATGGGAAACAAAACTATCATTCATGTGTACAGTGGACTACCGCCTCCTGAACCAAGGTAATTGGTTTTCCATAATAACCTCTCACGACTATTTATGGTGATGGATTTAATGTTGATATATTATATTTATGATATATTAAAAAATATGAAAAAATTATATAACATATACCTTAATACATTACTATCCATTGAAAAATGACGATGTTGTTTGTGTTTATGGTAGATTACCGCCATAAGACACAATGTGATTGATTTTTATTAAAACATCTCATGGATGGTATATGGAAGTGTATTTAAAGAAATAATTTGATATATATAATATAATTATCATTATTTAATGATAAAATAACAGAAAATCTTCTTTCCATCATGATTACTGAAAACTAGAAATGTTACTCTTACGTACATAAGCCCTACCATCTCTATGATTGTAATGTAGTTCATTATTCATAACTATATTTCACGGTTGTTATTAAAATTATAATTTATGTATAAATATTATAAATATCTAATTATTATTATTCTGGATATGATGTAATATTTACCCATTTGACCATGTTCAACACCTCAATATCATTTTGAAATTATGAACTGGGCATCCTCAAAACAGCCAAAGTGCGCATAACTGAATAACTAATTAAATATATCATTAAAATAAATGAAATAAATGGTTTAAGTATAAGTTAATAAACATAAATATATTTTTTAAGAAAAAAATAATTTACATAAGTTTATTATAAAGTATTCAAAGGATATAAATGAAATTTTTGGACTCGAGGTAAGGGATTCCCCATGTCAGTTTACTTCCATGAGACATATTTAATATTCACCACTTTTATTTTTTGTGGTGTATATAATAACCCTTTTATATCATATACCATGAATATATTTATCTTTATGTTATTTAGCGTTTCATTTTTTTATTTCATCCATGTGGCTTGTCGTTTAAAAATTTCCAATGTGGTAAGTGTTTATTTCATAATCTCATTGTTATTAAGGATTTTCTACCCTGAGGGAATTATTTTATTTTTATATATTAAACCCAATATTTTTATTATCCCCTAGTTATTAATTACATTTTTAGTTAATAGAACCATTTTCCTCTATTTGGTACGTAAAATGATTGAGAGAATGTATTTAATAAAAGATGACATTATTTCTCTCGTTGACTAAAAATCCTTTTTTTCCATATCGATGTTTTCTAAAAAAAATTAAAAATATTTTCAACATTTTAGAAATGATTTATTAAAATAAATTTTACCCATGTTTTAATTTAATTAAAAAAAATTGGTAGGAATATATATTTTTTTCCAAAAAAAGTTCTTTTTAAACATTTTACAACACTGTGAAAGAAATGTTTTTGAAAAGTATACAACATGTATGAAATTACCCACCATCATGACCAATAAATTAATTAATGTGTACTTTATAAGTTTACAAGTTTCTTTTTAAAGATTTTTTTTGTATATTATGTTAGAAATTTTTTAGATTTTTAAGATGTGATTTCAAAGGGAAAAGAGTGTTATCCAAAATAAATATTACATGTAATCTTTTAAATACATTTTTACCAAAAATTAATACCTTTGATGTTATTGATTGATTTATAATTATGAATATATGTCTATCATATAGATACCTATCTTATTACCCATTACTTTTATGGGGTAATACATGCCTTATTTCCATCTCTCGAATTCCTTCTTTAAGAAAAATCTTTTGATTATGATATGAGGAAAGATTATACATCCCTTTTCTCCTTGAGAAATGCTTATGTTTATGCCTTTGGATTTATTTCATTATATTGAGAACATATGCATGTACAAGATATGATAGTAATGGGTGACCCTAGAATTTTATAGCCCTTTAATTCATTTGGTAATGTTTTAGTCTCATGAGACTTCATGTATGGAATTAGGGAGTGATCCTAATACATTATGGGACTTTGGGCACTATGTGATGTTGTCTTGGTGGTTATCCTTGACTTATGTTTATGCAATGTTTTATTTTTTTACCACAGTTCATATCTTTCCATGATCCAATGATACAACGTTCTATATGTTATTATCTTATATGATAACTCATGAGCCTTATCTTTTAAGATATCATGTTATACCTTTGACTCACATGTTATGTT
Source organism: Viscum album (assembly GCA_963277665.1). Taxonomy (NCBI): domain Eukaryota; kingdom Viridiplantae; phylum Streptophyta; class Magnoliopsida; order Santalales; family Viscaceae; genus Viscum; species Viscum album. The sequence continues at coordinate 1,065,028,354 of OY728161.1, read as the reverse complement.
TCCTTATCATGTTAATTCACTTACTAGTTTATTTAGCTCACCCCTTTCTTTATGTATTTTCCAAGTTTATCCTATTTAGTTTTAGAATCTCAAATTAATTTAGAATCACACTAAGGAGAATCAAAATAAATATTTCTTGTTTGGGTTTCTTTTTGAGGTATTATGATCTTATTTATTCAAGGACACCAGACCTTTCCGATCATTGATTTGTATTAATAGATATTTATGTTATAATTCATGAAATAATATGAGAAAAAATCCATGGGTCTCTATATAAACCAACATCAACATCTAGTAACCAGTTGGTAAATGATGTGTATGTGAAGGTGATAATAGTAATCATACAATACATAAATGAAAAACATCACATATAATCACCAATTCATAAGTATGAAATAGACACTCAAGTGCCAAGCAGTTGTGCACTTACCAAGACACCAAAATCCCCATCTATACTTGAGGTGGATCTATTTCAGAAGGATAATAAAAAGGTGGGAGAAATAATCAAGAACCATTAATATGGCAGATCTATAAAGTATTGAGACCACATGTATCTGATATCCTCAAGAAATCTAGAAAAAAATTAACACAACATCTATAAGAATATAAGATTACATGTCACCCATCATCCTTAAGGAATTTATTGAATATGTCATTCGACATCCAAAAGGTCGTTGAGATAAGGTGTCACCCAGTATCCACAATGCATCAAGTGAACATGTCATTTTATATCCATAAGGTCATCATACCCCCAAAGATGTTATCGCAGGTCTTGATTCAAGGATATAATTCCCCCACCCAATGTCAAGGTATATCATTTTAAGTTTTCCATGATTCCCCTATAAGTTATAAACATATTAAGATAGACCACCTATCTCAAGTACCAGAGAAACACATTTAAAGATAAGGTAATAACACATAATAGGAAAGTACATACATGGCAGAATACGGTATGTCATCGTGAAAATTTAGTATCAATATAAAAATATACATGATCGTCATCAAAAATTTTACAATATGATAAATAAGAATACTCATTAAACCAAGGAATGAACAAGTTATCAAATCATCAAATATGGTATCACAAGCTATGCACACATGTGATTAGGGAGTCAAACATGGTCTCATGACCTACACATGCACACACATGTCATCATGGAATCGTATATGGTCTCAAGGGACACACGCACATAGATCTATTAAATGAATCAAACGTTATATAATAGGCTATAGGTATCATGTTGTACAACCACATATCCAAAGGTGTTCTATGTAATTAATTTACGCTTTTTCCATTTACAAAAGGAATGGTTCTTTTAATTAAATAATTCATAGGGATCATTATTTAATTAATAATTACATTTTATTCATAAAAAATTATAAATTTAAGGGTTTTATTCCCAAGGTTGATAACCTTATTTTAGAAGCTTAAAAACTATGAATAAAACCATAGGGCATAGTACATGGAACCACCTACCTCAAATAGAGTTGACCCTCATCCAAGAAAATCCCAAATCATTTTTCCAAGTGTGTCCAAGTATATTCAGACTCCATTTATCACTATGAGGTCATACAATTTCCCAATCATTCCAAATTAATTAATTATAACCAAATTAAAATAAATTAATTGTTTTCAAGGAAACTCACATTGAAGGTTGAAAAGCATAATTATTGAAAGCCTTTTCAGACATCACTGCCTAGCATGAACCATGGCCAACCACCCATAGAGGGTCTATAACACTCTTTCAACTTCATTCTTGGAAAATTCCAATTCCATATCAATAATATAATGTTCAATTTAATATAATTTAATTGTAATACATAAAATAAACCAACTAAAAATCATAACTTAGTAGGAAAATGGAGTTTGAACCACTCCCAAGGTACTCTTGAATCTAAAGAATGCAAAATCCCAAAATACATTCCATGATATGATGGCTTGTTGAATTAAATCCATCTAGAAACTATATAATAGATCATTGGGAGAAGTATATTTAACGAAATTCACATTAATGAAATATTTTCACCATCATGGAATATCCTCTAACTTGGATGACTGAAAAACCCATCAGAAATGGTCTATTCATCCACACTCTAATGGAATACATAAAAATTCCTAAAATTGAAAAACCGTAAATCCTAGATGATAGGGGAAACAAAACATGGATGGAGTGAGGTGGAGGAAAATTACCTCATATGTCATTAAATCACACATAGAACCACTATGTTCAAAGGAAAAATGTGGGAGGGGAGCTCCGGTCAATCCCTCAAAAGTGGGGACCATTCATCAGAAGAAAAGGGGGGGGGGACTCTTTAAAAATTAAAATAAATTGCATTCATATTTTTTGTAGTGTGACACCTTCCATAACACTGTGAATTTTGGAGATCTATTCCATGGTCTTGTTTTCACTTCCTGAATCCTCTCAACACAACCCATTAATTCATTTCCCTTTATGAATACCCTATGCATGACATGAATGTGTTGTTCTTCCACATTTAAGTAGTCTTAATCCCCCAAAAACTCATTCTCCGACCTCTAGAACCCTCTGGTTGTCACCCAATCCTTGAAACATATCCCATAACCCCATTTTGAGATTTTCAAACTCTTATAACCTTACTATGTTTCCTAATAATCAAGCTAAACCATCAAACAAAACTGAAAGATCAAATTTCCGTGGGAATTTCCAACCAATAATATTGTGAATCATTATAGATAAGAGACTTATCCAATAACATCTAGACTCTAAAAATGGCCCAATGTAACTTGTACTTACTTTTACTTCTTTTAGAAAATTATGACCAATTTATATGGTGATATATTGTGGAATATGTGATCGTCAACATGAGACACCTAGTCCGTTGATTTTCAGCATAACTCTTTTGTCAACTCTGGGAAGACATGATTTCGTTTTTATCACTTTTTATTCTCCATATATTATTTTAAAATTTATGGTCCCAATATTTTTCCTTCTCTAAATTCATCCTAGATTTTTGGAGTTTCACACCTATTACCATAGAGTGCTTCATAAGGAACCATTTGAGTACTCGAGTGAAAACTGTTTTTATAGGATAATTCAACAAGTGTAAGATGTTGGCACCGACTCCCTTTAAAATCAAGTGAGACATCCCATAAAATTTATTTGAATGATTGAATAGTGTTCTCATACCTCCCATTAATTTGAGTATGATTATTTGTGTTAATATTTTCTTTGGTATTCATATCCTTTTGAAGGATCCTCAAGAACATATAGGTTAATCATTAATCATGATATGAAACCATTTTAAATAGAACCCCATGGATTCTCACCACATATTAAATATAAATACGATAAATGTGATCAAGGGATAAATCATATCATATGGTGATAAAATTGGAATAATTCACTAATCTATATATTTTTACCCATATATCATTACTTCCATTGGATTTATTTGGAAAGCTAGTAATAAAGTCCATAGTGATGTTGTACCACTTCCATATATGTATGGGTAGTGATTGAAGAACTCATTTGGGTATTAGTTTCTCATACTTCACTTGCTAACATACCAAACACCTTTCATTATAATCAGTAATCTTCCATTTCTTTTTTTGAAACCAATAATAATGTCAAAGATCTCTATACATTTTGGTGATTTTAGTATGTGTATAGAATGAAGAGTTGTAAGCTTCATCCACCAACTCTTTCTTTGAAATTGTATCATATGGTATATATATTGTTGTTCCAAACCTCAATACTTCCTCTCAATAAAAATTGTACTCAAAATATTCCGATTTTTTATAGATTATATATTATTTTTGGAATATATGATTGTTTCTTTATGATTTTTAGATATTCTATGGTAATTATGGTTGGGAAATTGTTTGTGATAAGATTAATGATGTCCCTTATCTTATACCTTCCAAGTCCATCATTACCTGGTCCTTTATCAATGGAATCCTTCCATTCTCAAGATCACAAGAACTCTGGTATCTTTCCTACTCAACACATCAACAACTTTGTTTTATTTTAAAGGGTGATAATGGATAGAACTATTATATTACATAAGATGATATAACCAACTCCTTTCTCTCATGTTCACTTTCTTTTATATGAATATATAAATCAAAATTTAGTGGTCGGTGTATATATCACACTTTTCCCTATAAAGATAGTGTATCCATATCATTAATACAATGATTAATATATCTAAATCCAACTCAGGGGTATTATACTTCTATTCTTGAGTATTTAACTATAACGATTCAGAGGAAAACACTTTTTTATTTTTCATGAGCACACATACAAGTACATTCGAGGATAAATAACTATAAATGAAAAATATTTCCCTATTAAAAGGTAATTTGATCATAGGTACACTAACAAACCTCTTCTTTAGTTCTTGTAAACATTCTTCACACTCACATTCACTAACAAACTAAATTTCTTTTTGGATTAACTTGTTTAGTGGATTATAAATCTATGATTTAAGAAAACTATATATTGTATCTCATGAAACCAAGAATATTATGAATTTCACTTACTGTTTTAGTATGTGGACACTATTATATGAATTTTTTATTTCCTAAATCAGTAGATATTCCATCATTGACCATGATGTGTCCTAAGAAAATGAATTTCTGTAACCATAACTCACATTTATTGAATTTACCAAATAGATTCCATTTCCTCCGAGTTTCTAATATGACCCTCAGATAATCCCCATTCTCCTCATTGGAAGATGATATTTTTTATAAAATATTATCCCATTATTTTCTCCATAACTAATTCATTGTCACATTGATCCATATATCTTCATTACAAAGAGAATAGATACCCCCAATGAGACACACATAGTTCAATAAAAACCTTCTACAAAAGATCTTAAATTTTATTCTTTAAATCTTCTAACTCCTCATATTTCATAATATATGGTCTCCTTGATATTATATTAGATCCAGGTATGAGTTCAATTTAGAACTCTACCTCTATTTACAGGGGAGGACTAGGTAACTCTTTAGGAAATACATCAATATATTTTTAAACAATGGGTCCATATCCTATATTTATAGTTTTTATTTATTCTTCTTATAGAATAATAATTTACATAAATAAGGTTATAAAAGGTTTTTCTTAGTATGTTTCACACTAGGATCTCTCTCCTTTGAATATAATTATAGATTTTCACTTCAAGAAAACTGAAATCTATAGTCGATCTTCATATAATACACTGAAAACCAATCCATTTTAAGTATTATGTATAATTTTACCATTTTAATGATTAGTATGGTTTCATAAATATTATTCATACAAATGTAAATAGGGGAATAATTATATATTTTTTATGCTGGAACAGTTCCTCCAAGATTTTTAATAGACAACATTACCACTAACAGTTCAAGGCCTAACATGATGTTCCTTACAAAATTTAATGAAAAAAAACAACATGTAGAACTAGAATAAAATAATGCAATTGATATATTTGAGTTTATTATGAGTGTACCTACCAAATTATCATTTGAATACTCAACATCAATCATTATGATTGCACAAAAATTAACCTTCTCCCTTGACCTCTACTAGGGTTGATTGTTGTAACGCCCCAACCCTTATAGATCAGAGCCGATGCATTACTTGTTACATTGGCATGGTTAAAAGGAATGGAATCTCGAAGGAACGATCATTTTAGTAGTATTTAAAAAACTATATACATATATTTAAATCAAATTAAATTGTAATAGGTTAAAAAATACAATACATAACAAAAAAATGCATCCACATAAACTCAATAAATGATCTCCTCTTCACAACCTATTGAAGGTAAACAAATGAAAGGGGTGAGCTCAAATGCATAGTAAGGGTTAAAAATAGAGGAAAAATGAATTCAATAACATGTGAATCATAAACAATTTGAATTAATAAATATAAAATGGGGAATAAATGAAATACTCATGCCACTAATAAACTAAGAATAAAACTGCATCCATAGATTATTTCATAGTGAAAAACTTATGGATAGTAATAATTAATAATGAATAAAGAGAATGGTTATTAATTATACATCATGTATCTGGCCCATGATACCAAAATAATATTAAAATGGATTAGTTTTGTGGGTTGAAACCTATCTGATTTTTGGAAACAAACTCAAAGGGTTTGTCGCCAACTTATTTGTCTCATTAGACCTGTTGATGCATCGAGGGGATATAGTGGGCCCCACCCTCCACTGAAAGTCCAAATAATTATTTATACATTGATTTAATACTAGTACAATATTCCTTCTCAATACCCATATAGAGTATAGGATGCAGATTCATCAAAGGATGTTGATATAAATAAAGATACTTTTAAATTAGACCATTGAAAAAATCTTGAGGAAATAATCCTTAAACATTCCAAAGTGTCCCATGCCACCTTGAAATATTCAAATCATAATACATTAGAATATATTGAGAATACGGAGAATGTTGATATGATATAACAAAGGGCAGTACGTAAATGACAAGTATGAGATAAGTTGTGAACATGGAATATATCTCATAAAAGATAATGTGAGATGAGAAAAATCCTTTTTACTTTGGAATGAAGTTTTCTTTTGGAAAATCATTTTTAATTTTCATGAAATCATATTATAAAAATGTATATACTATAAAATAAATGGTAAGTTAATTGAAATTATATTTTAGGCTTATATAATGTCTTATTGAGGTGAAATCATATAAAAAGTTTTTTTAAAGAAGCTTTTGAAATAAAACATTCTAGTGCGGTTTAAGGAATTATTTAAAAAGTTTTTAAAGCGCAAAGGCATGTTTGCTTTCATAAAAAAATAAACCAAAATATATTTTCCACTTTAAAATTTGAGATTTTTTAACGATAAATATGTCTTTAAACATATTATATCGTGAACTTAAAAATAGGTGAGAATCCGAGAAGATCCTTGAATCGAGCTTGTGTTTCAGGAAGAATTTTTGAAATATTTTTTTAAAACATGTAAATCCCCAAAAAAGAAGAATGATTCTGATTTGTAAACATATATAGGACATTCAGACGTAATTTATGAGGATTAAATTAGAATAAATAATAATTTCATTAATGTGAATAGAGAATAAGAGAAACCCAAATGAAAATGGAGGTATGGGTAGAAAATACATAAAACTTTGTAATCAATTGAACTGTATGTCCAAAAATTAATAGTAATCAAATGATACATTTAATATCATGAAAATAATGATATTAATTCTATTAAACTTCAATAGTCAGTATACATACACCATACACAAGTAATAGTAGTGAATATGGAATATCTCACAAAAATAGAAGTGAGATGAAGAAACCCCTTACCTTATGCTTAGGTGTGTTCTTCATTGGTTTTAATGACCTGAATAATAAAATTTAGCTTCATCAAGTAATAATTAAATAACCTCCTATACATTTAATTGATTTAGTATAACCTTATTAGGTTCATTCATGGAAATTTTTATGGTTTTAAGAGGTTTAATTTTATTGTTTTTGAAGAATTTTCTTCCTTGGTTTTCATGACCGGTTTACATGTATTCAGGAATGGAAGTTCATTTGTTGTGTGGTTAAACATAAAGAATTGTTAATGTATGTTATTAATGATATTACAGTTATATAAATGATATTATAATGATTTTGGGTTATATACCTTGATGATGAGTCCTTAGTTAACTGTTAATTACAAACGTTTGGATTAACTTGGTAGTTTTGTTTATAATGAACTTGTTTGGTATTATTATTTTATACTATGAGTGTGTAAGGATTACAGAACATTTAATAATATAAAATAAATATATTATTATCTGGTTCAACAATTAAAAATGTTTCATGACTAGTCATTAAGATATTAATATAAATTGAGAACCCGTCATCTTTGAATGTAATAAATTAACACTTCTCGGACGGTGTTTTCATCTTTAGTATAAGAGGAGGGGGAAAGAGATATTATGATGAAATTTTATATTAGAATAATAAAATTCTAGTTCATGTAAGGTACTAGAAATATCATATAATTTAGATGAGGGTAGATGAGGAAATAATTAGAAAAGAAAGGAACTCAAAATAGAAGAAAATTGAGAAATCTCTCATGAAAATTCGGCAGCCTAACGACGTCAATTAAAATTTCATAAAATGAATTGATCGGAGAAAATGGGTATCTAATCTTATAGACATTAAATATACTGTATGATTAATACATATTATCAAATCCCAACATATGATAATGTAAAATAAAAGAGATAATATAAAATAAGTGTTGACTAAAAGAGGGTGAAAGGTTCCCTTACTCTGTAGTGTAACTCCTAGCACTTGATGGTTGTGACCTTGGGGGATTAACGAAACCCTGGGAGGATTCCTAGGGTGGTAAAAATACACGATATTTGAGGATTATGGATTTTTAATGAATGAAAACAAAGGTATGAGTGGGTATTTATAGTAAATAAGAGGGCATTTTTTATTAATTAAAAGGGATACCTCATTAGTTGTTTTTTGCAAAACCATGGGGTGTCCCATGGTATTGTCCCATTTTTTTAACCAATAGGGACAGATAATGTCATATTTTGATGTAAAAAATTCTAGAAGACTTTCATATTTAATTATTACATCACTATGATGCCATTAAGCTACCGAAAATTTAAAATTGTATTATTACTATTCATGAAAAATTCAAGTATTTTAGATAAATCCCAATAATTCACCCTAAACATTTTTCAACATGTAGAATTAAAAAATGAAATCCATTTTTTGAAAATATTTTTCTAAATATTTTTCATTTAATTTTCAAATAAAATCATAATTTATTCCAAAAACAACTTCCAAACTATAACTCGTCTTATAACACATTGATAAATTAATCAAGGTCCCATAAAATTCTCCTATAACCATAAGACAATAAAGTAAAAATTTATTAATAAATTTTAGGAAAATATAGTACCATATTAAATTATTAAATTAATCATATAATTGTATTTAAAATATGTATGACATGAAAAAATACCAATACTTATACTATGATTGTTTTTTTCACATTTAAGATGTCTATATTGTATTTATACATTCATGGGTGAAATTTCTATTTTTTTGGCCAATTTACTATTAATTACTATTCATAAAGGTCTGTTACTATTAATAAGGGTATTTCATTATTCACCAAAAATTATTTTTGCCTTATCAGACTCTAAATATCATACTAAATGCAGTTGTGTATGTCAGGTTTTTGAAATTCAAATTACAGAAGTGGAAAAATTATATTTATTGGATAGATTATAAAAAGGTGGTGTTTTGTAAAGACTCATTGTTTCTGGAATTCTATATTAAATCTAATTTTAAATTCTTGGGGTGTTATATTATTCCCTCTTTAAAAATAATTTCTTCCTCGAAATTTGAAATTGAACTTCAAAAGTTAATAGTTGATACTTGAAAAATCCCTTACAAGAAACTCATATCAAGAACATTGTTAAAGTATCCTATTAATAATAGGAAATGGAAATGAAATGGTTACTACAAAACAACACATTCTAATTGGAAAACATATTCATGGAAGAATAATCAAACCATCACGTAGTGACATTAAACTCTAAACCCTGTACAATGATCAACTTAAACCATTTTTAAAAAAAATCCAAAATATAATGATTCAACAAATTATAATGAAGTTCTATAAATTTACAATGGGAAGTTATCATTAACTATTATTCAATAAGAAGCAACTCTAAAATCCACATTCCAAGCATGTGAATAATTTCATCATGTATCCTCTTGAAATGTGGTAATAACTTGAATTACTATAAAAACTAAATTTGAAACATGCATTCTTCTGTATTCCTTAACTAAGATAGATTTTATTGGATATATTTCTTAAATCCAAAAGTGTTGTAAACTCCATCGATGATATCATAGATCAGTTCTTGACATGTCAGTAATCAGTTCCAAGGTAGTCAGTACTTATCTGAATCAATCATTTCGTCATAATTATCTCAACATTAGATATATATTATGGGTTCTCATTCCCTCAATCATGTTTTTTTATAAAAAGTTTAACTTTATACTGAGTCACATTTCCTTTATACCATTCATCATATAACCTCAAATACTTATGAAATAGTACTACAATACAATCCTTATATATCTCATAATTCATATAACCAGTACATTACTGAAAAAATATTAAAATGACATGATTCTTGACTAGGAATATTAATCAATCTACTTCATCTGTGGTAGCATCATTAATTCATCGTTATCCAAAATCATCATTTGGGGTATATTCCTTTGATTATTGGGACAATGATTCACATAGTGTCCCATCTCCTTGCAATTTGAATATAGGGAAATTCTTTTCTTGTCATCCAATTATGAGAATGGTTTCCTTTTTCTTAACACTTTATGTAATCTCATTTTCCTCTCAAGAATATACCATGGTTTTTCCTTCCACAATTATCACATGTTGGAAAATATATATTTATCTTCTTCTCTTTATCCATGTCTTCCCTTAAATCCTATTCTTATTTTCATTCCCTTCAAATTCATAGGACTCATAGAAGTCTTTACATACCTTTTCAACACATGATACTATCTCTTCTTCTATTAAGGATATATGGGAGACAATATTCCTTTTAAATGATGGCTTTAGTCCATCAGAGATGTGATCCATCTTTCTCTTCACATCTTGTGTATTGGTAAAGTTCTTGTTTCTTCTACTTGGAACCATTATTAATCAATTTCAATATTATATATTAGCTGGTAACATTATGAACTCTCTATGACTCTAAACCTAGTATAGCACATAGCATAAATTTATGCATCGTAAATACTAGAACCATATACTTTGGTTACTTTGGGGGAATAAATCCTTTATAATGGTGGTTAAATAAAATTTTAATTATCTTAAGAATATCCCCTTGGATTTTCAATACCAATAGGGAATTAAGGCTCGTTGTCATGTACTAGGATACCCAGGGTCAAGCTCGAAACTCTTTGTTAGATTTTTCACTCCAAGGTACATCTATGCCAGAGCTACCTCTACCTATATGTATCTAGAAAGGGATTCATTTTCTAGAAATATCGTCCAAATATATTCCTTACCTAAATTCTAGGATGTCCTTGTATGCTTATCCTCAAAGACTAACTTAGGGATATGTTCCCTAATCTACATTTTCTAAATCTAGTTTCCATGTTTGGTACTAAACTTCCTTTGATACCAACTATAATGCCCTGACCCCTATAGGTCAAAACCGATGAATTACTTGATACATTTTCATGTTTAGAAATAATGAAATACCAATGTAATGATCAGTTTAGTAGTCCTGAAGAAAATAGATACATATATTTAAATCAAATTCCATTAGAAAAGGTTACAAAATACAATACATAACAAAAACTAAAACAACTGCATCCACAAAAACTCAATAAATGATCTCCTATTCATAACCTATTTAAGGTAAAAAAATTAAAGGGGTGTTCTCAAATTCTCACTAAGGGTTAAAAATATAGGAACCATGAATTCCATAATAAGTTAATCATAAACAATTTGGCATAATAAATATGGCATGGTGAATAAATGAAAAACTCATGCCATTAAAAAACTAAGAATGAAACTTCATACACAAATTTTTTCATAGTGAAAACCTCATGGATAGTAATAACTAATAATGAATAATGGGAATAATTATTAATTGTATGTCATGTATCTGGAACATGATACCATAATACTATTAAAACGATTTAGTTCTATGGGTATAAATTCATCTGATTTTTGGAAACAAACTTGATGGGTTTGTCGCCAACTGATATGTCTCATTAGATACACCACATGTAAGAGATAAGTTGTGAAAATGGAATACATCTTATAAAAGATAAAGTGAGGGGAGAAAATTCCTTTTTACTTTGGAATAAAGTGTTCTTTTGTAAAATCATTTTTAATTTTCATAAAATCATATTGTATATATTTATATTCCTAAAAATAAAAAGGGAAGGTAATTGAAATTATATTTTATTCTTAAATAAAGTCTTATTGAGGTGAAATAATTTAAAAAGAGTTTTAAAAGAATCAGTATAAATAAAACATTTTAGTGCGGTTTAAGGAATTTTTTAATGATATTTAAAAGAACAAATGCATGTTTGATTTCATAAAATAATAAATTAAAAAACGATTTTCTACTTTAAAATGTGACATTTTTTAAATAAAAATATTTTTTAAAACATATTATAGAGTGAACTTCAAAATAGGTAAGAATCCTAGAAGATCCTTGAATCGAGCTTGTGTTTTGGGATGAATTTTTGAAATATTATTTTAAAACATGTAACTCCCCAAAAAATAAAGAATGATTATTAGTGGTAAAAATATTTAGGAAATTTACAAAAAATTTATGAGGAGTACATTACAATAAATAATAATTTTATTGAGGTGAGTAGAGAATAAGTGAAACCCGAATGAAAATGGATGTTTGGGTAGAAAATACTTACAAATTTGTAATCAATTAAACTGTATGCCCCAAAATTAATAGTACTCAAATGATACATTGAATGTAATAAAAATAAATAGATTCATGGTAAGATACATTAATTGAAATTATATATACACCATACACAAGTAATATTAGTGAATACGGATTATCACACAAAAATGGAAGTGAAATGAAGAAACTCCTTACCTTATGCTCGAGTGTGGTCTTAGTTTGTTTTAATGACATGAATAATCAAATTTATCTTCATTAATTAATAATTACAGAACTTAATATACATTTAATTGATTTATTATAAACTTATTAGGTTCATTCATGGCCATTTTTATGGGTTTAAGAGGTTTAATTTTATTGTTTTGGAAGCATTTTCTTCCTTTGTTTTCATGATTGGTTTACTTGTATTCATGAATTGAAGTTTGTTTGATGTGTGGTTAAACATACTGAGTTGTTTTTATATCATATTAATGATATAAAAGGTATGTAAATTATTTTATAATGATTTTGGGTTATATACCACGATGATGATTCATTAGTTAACAGTTAATTACAAATGTATGGATTAACTTGGTGGTTTTGTTCATAATGAACTTGTTTTGTATTATTATATTATATTATGAGCATGTAAGGATTCAAGATAATTTAATAGAATAAAATAAATATATTATGATATTTTTCAACCATTAAACAGGTTTCATGACAAATCTTAATGATTTTAAAATAAATTGAGAACCTGTCGTCTTTGAATGTGATAAATTAAGACGTCTCGGACGGTGTTTTCGTCTTTAGTATAAGTGGAGGGGGAAAGAGATATAATGATGAAATATTACATTATCATAATAAAAATCCATTTCATATAAGGTAATGGAATTATCATATCATTTTTATGAGGGTATATGAGGAAATAAGTATAAAATAATGGAACTCAAAATAGATGAGAATTGAGAAATCTCTCACGAAAATTCAGCAGCATAACGACATCACTTAAAATTTTATAAAATAAATTAATGAGAGAAAAAGGGTATATCATCATATGGGAATAAAAATTACAGTAATATGAATACATATTATCAATCCCCATCATATGATAATCTAAATTCAAATAGATAAAAAAATGAGTGTTAACTAAAAGAGGAGGGTGAAAGGTTTCTATACCTTGTAGTGTAACACCTAGCACTTGAAGGTTGGGACCTTGGGTGATTATGGACACCAAGGGAGGATTCCTAGGGAGGTAAAAATACCAGATCTATGAGTATTATGGAATTTTAATGAATAAAAACTATGATATGAGTGGGTATTTATAGTACATAAGAGGGAGTTTTTTATTAATTAAAAGGGACACCTCATTAGTGTTTTTTGAAAAAAACATGGGGTTTCTCATGGTATTTTCCCATGTTTTTAGCCACTTGGGACACCTATTGTCATATTTAACTGTAAAAAGTTCTACCATCCTTTTATATTTAATTATTACGTCATTTCGATGTCATTAAGCTACTAAAAACTCAGAATTGTATTTCTACTATTCATGAAAAATTCAAGTATTTTAGAAAAATCCCAAAAATTCGCCCTAACCATTTTTCAACGTGTAGAATTCAAAAATGAAATCCATTTTTTCAAAATAATTTCCTAAATATTTTAATTTTAATTTTTCAAAAAAATCATAATTTATTCTAAAAAACAACTTTAAAAGTATAACTCATTTTTTAACACATTAAGAAATTAATCAAGGTCCCATAAAATTATCATATAACCATAAGACAATAAAGTAATAATTTATGAATACATTTTATGAAAATAAATTTCCATTTTAAATTATTAAATTAATCATATAATTGTAATTAAATATTTATGATAATAAAAAATACCAATACTTATACTATGATTGTTTTTTCACTTTTAAGATGTATATTGTAATGTCCCAGTTCCAGAAGCCACCCAGAGGCGCCCTGTACCCGGTTGGTCACGTGGACTCATGCACATTTCCCCGAATGCCAGAGGCTGCCGACTAGTAGTCAGGGCCTTGTGTGTGATAGTGGGGAAGCAATTCCCTCATTAGCGGAGTACACAGAGGATGAGAAACAATATAAAATAGCAGAAGCAGTAATAATCCATAAAAAATCAATCAACAGAACACTAAAAGTAAGAAACAACTGGAGCACATATATATAAATGATGGATGATATATATGTCTATGAAAGCATCCAAACAAGTCACAATGCTGAATACAACAATAATGAACCAAAGTAAAAAATAAAATATAAACAACTCCTCATCATTGCAAGCCTAGGCTTGGTCCCATGCTCTCCAGCTCCATAGTAATTCAAGTACCTAAAGTGGGAGTGAGCTTTCCCTTATCTATACCTACAACAATATAATCAGTTTTGGCCCAACAGCATGGCCCAAACAGGGTGTGAGACTAAATACCAATAGTCAACCACCGGAAGATATATCCCTAACATTCAGTGAATATATGGTAGGTAAAGTACAGAATGCAGTAAATAGGAAAAATACTCAGTAGTAAACAATCCTGAGTTCCAATATCAAGCAACATCTAACAAGCAGCTAAACAAAAATTGGTAGCCCTCTTGGAATTACTCACAAAAAACCCATCTGGTCCTACCTAACAAGTACCAACAACCCTCTGGGCAGTACACTCAGCCTAACCCCTCTGGTTTGGTCATATGAAAATTATAATACTCTCTGAGGAAGCTCACTCAGTCAATTCCCCTTATAGTGTAAGGTAGTCAGAGAATCTCTTAGAAATATCACACAGTCAATTCCCCTTATAGCCCCAAGGTCAAGAGACTCTCTGAGGGAGCTCACTTGGTCAATTCCTTTTATATCCCAAGGTCGTTCACAGACTCTCTGAGGAAGCTCACCCAGTAAATTCCCCTTATAGCCTGGAGTGGTTCAAGGAAATTCAAGTAAAACAAAGACTCTCTGTGGAAGCTCACTCGGTATATCCCATTACAATATATAAATCTCAAATACTCTCTGAGGAATCTTACTCCATCTATCCCCCTATAGTCTATAATTTCCAAAGACTCTCTGAGGAAGCTCAATCGGTCTATCCTCTTATAGTCTATGACACCAGGTACTCACGGCCCCGTGTAAGTCAACGCATAGTAATGCTATATGGCCAAAAGTAAATATACGAAACTACTTGGATAACCAAACTACAACATTACAATCATGTCATAAAACAACACACCATCCTACAACCATAAGGCATGGAAAACAGGTAAATGACCAATAGGCTAAACCGGACCAAACAGTCGTAAACAGAAGAAATCATGAGCAGAACATCCAAGGCATAAAAATCAACTCAATTCATATCCAAATTACCTCTACACAGGCATACAAGCATGGAAGGAAAACAAAAAGGGTAAAACATTAAACATGCAATAACACGTTCAAGGGTATTGGTGGAATTTGCACATAATACTCGAAGACTTTGAACAGAAAGGAACAAACCACCTACCTCAGGGTTGGGAGATCAATATAATTGAACC
The DNA here is from genome assembly GCA_963277665.1 of Viscum album. Classification (NCBI taxonomy): domain Eukaryota; kingdom Viridiplantae; phylum Streptophyta; class Magnoliopsida; order Santalales; family Viscaceae; genus Viscum; species Viscum album. Next base: position 1,065,012,388 of record OY728161.1, on the reverse strand, counting down.
ATGAAGCTTGGATCTCCTTGTAATTTTGTAGATCTAAGAAAATGTCCAAACGTTCAACCCACGATAACTTGTAAAAAAAGTGGAAAATGAAAGCAAGGATCAACTAGAAGAGAGAACACATCAATGCGATTCCAATGAAATCAACGGTGCTCGAATCAGAGGATGAACAGAGGATCGGGGGATCGTCGAAGATCCACGGATGCTCGGCGCTCTCTGATGAACAAAACCTAGAAGGAGTGGTTTTTGTCTGTTAGACGCGACCCCAGTGCGTTTAATGAAAAAAAACAAAATAAATTGTGTGTACTTTTGGAGTACATGGCGTGTACTTACTATTTATATACTCCTCTTTAAGTGGCCTTCATGTCACCCCACATGACCATGTGTGTAGCCAGGACATGGCCAGCACACGTCCTCCTGTGGCAACGAAGTACACAATGTGTACTCATAAAGTACACGACGTGTACGTCAAAATTTCCAGAAATTCCTCTTTTCTCCAAAAATGTCCAGAAAGGAAAAAACATACCTGAAAAGAAGGTTCAGGTTCTTACAAAATTCTCCCCTTAAAGTAATTCATCCCCAAATTTCCCTAGCGTGGCATAGAAGAAGAAACCTCGAACAACTCCAGCCACTGTAATCGTAGGTCATCCTCAATCTCCCAAGTCTCGTCTTGAACCCGCCCATGATGCCATAGTACTCGTACCAGAGGAACAGACAGGCCATAGAGAACCTTCATACTACGATCGAAAATCCGGATAGGATGCTCCTCAAACGATGCATATGCTTCGATCGCAACCTCCTCAGGTTGAAAGACATGAGATGGGTTTGGAAAGTAACTTCAGAGCTAAGAATCATGGAAGAAGTCATGCATATTCCAGAACCTATGAGGTAACTGCTACTGATAGGCAACTGGCCCAAATCTCTCCAGAACCTTGAATGGCCTGATTTACCTCGGTGAAAGCTTACCTTGTCTCTTAATCCTCCTATGTCCCAACCTCGGTGAAACACACAGGAAGACCTGATCCCCGACCTCGAACTCCAGAGGTCGTCTCCGCTGATCTGCATAAGACTTATGATGAGACTGTAGAGTATCCATCCTCTTCTGAATCAACTCTATCTTCTTTGTGGTCTCCTGGACAAGACGAGGTCCTAGCATAGCTGCCTCTCCTGCCTCCAGCAAATACAAGGGTGATCGGAATGGCCTACCGTACAAAGCCTCGTAAGGTTCCATCTGAGTAGTTTTTGGAAAACTATTTTTGTAGGAAAATTACACTAATGGTATATGTCCTTCCCAAGAACCTCCAAAATCTAGAATGCATGCTCTGAGCATGTCCTCAAGCACCCGAATCGTGCAATCAAACTGGCCATCTATCTGAGGGTGGTATGCTATACTCAAATGTACCTATGTACCCAAAACCTTCTGAAGCTCGTACCAGAATCGAGTTGTAAAACGTTCATCCCTATCTGATACAATGGAGTGAGGAACTTCATATAGATGTACATTCTCTCAGATGTAAATTCATCCCAACTCATCAACACTGAAGGTCTCCTTGATCAGCTAGAAGTGAGAAACCTTTATGATCCTGTCAATGACAACCCACACTATATCATTCCCCTGAGGTGACCTCGGAAAACCTTTCATGAAATCCATCGCGACATCGTTCCACTTCCACTCGGAATGGGTAACTACTGTAAATGGTCTGTCGGTCGCTGATGCTCCACCTTCACCTGCTGATAAGTGGAACACCTCATGAAAAAACTTGCAACATCATTCTTCATACCTGGCCACTAGTATTGGTGGTGTAGATCATGATACATTTTGGTGACGCCTAGATGAACTGCCCAAACTAAGGAATGAATGTCCCGCATTAGCTTCTCATGTATATCTACTGGCACCCATACGCGCCCCTGGAAATTCAAGATCTCATCCTCACCTATAGTCCATCCAGGAATAGGGTCCTCTACTGACATGCTATCCTGTAAGACTAGGCCTTCAAAATCTGATAGCTACCTCATTCAAACTTGATCAAGAAGGGTAGAGGTCATAGCTACAGAAGATAGGGACATCTTCCCTTGACTGTCATGCACCTACAAATGCATCTCAGAGAACAGAGCCATAAGCTGCCACTCACTGATGGCCTCCTAAACTGCCTGTATCTGAGTCCTCCCACTCAGTGCATTAGCCACAACATTGCCTTTCCCAGTCATATAGGCAAGCTCAAAGTAGAAGGATTGTAAGTACTCAACCCACCTTCCCTGTCTCAAATTGAAGTCACACTGAGTGAAAATGTACTTGAGACTTTTATGGTAGGTGAAAAACAAAAAATACTCTCCCAACAGATAATGTCTCCAACAGTGTAAGGCATGTACAACAGCTTCCAACTCGATATCATGCGTCGAGTAATTACTATCATGTGGCCTTAACTACGAAGACCCGTACACAACGACTCTATCTCCCTTCATAAGCACAGCTCCCAAATCAATACTTGAAGTATCATGATAAATAGTATAGCTCTTTCCTGTCTCTGGAAAGACTTGTATCGGTGCTGAAGTCAACCTCCCTTTCAGCTCCTGAAAGGCTGACTCACAAGAATCTAACCATAAGAACTTCACACCCTTCTTGGTCAAACCTATCAGCGGTGCTACTAAGTGTGAAAACTCCAGAATAAAGCATCTTTAGTATCCACCCAACCCCAGAAAACTCTGCACGTCAAATACGTTCCTCATCTACTACCAAGAAACTACTTCCCTCACATTCTCTGGGTATACTGATTCTAGTATATCTGAGATAACATGACCCAAGAAGTGAATCTGGCCCATCCAAAAGTGGCACTTTGAGAGCTTAGCATATAACTGATGCTCCCTTAGTATAATCAAAAACGATCTCAAGATAGGTATCATGGTCATGTAGAGTGTGAGAGTACACCAATATATCATCCACAAAAACCACCACGAAGGAATCCAAGTATGTATAGAACACTTGGTTTATCTATTCCATGAAAACTGCAGGCGAGCTCGTGAGACTGAATGACATAACCATATACTCGTATAGACCATACCTGCTCCAGAAGGCTGTGAGAGGTATATCAGATGGTCTAACATGCAACTGATGATAACCATACCTCAAGTCAATCTTCAAGAACACTCGTGCTCCTCAAAGATGATCAAATAAGTCATCAATCCTAGGAAAAGGATATCTGTTCTTGACCATTAACAGGTTAAACTTCCGATAGTCCACACAAATCCTGAGGGTACCATCTGCCTTCTTCGTGAACAGGAGAGACAAACCCCAAGGAGAAGTACTAGGTTGGTTGAAACCCTTGGCTTGCAACTCCTCCAACTATTTTTTGAGCTCATGTTACTCTGGTGTAGCCATCCTATAAGGAGGAATGGACACTGGTGCCACCCATGGAAAAAACTCAATAGAAAAGTCTACCTCATGCTCTGGAGGGAAACCTGAAAATTCCTCTGGAAAGATATCCCTAAAATGATCCACCACTGGTGGAAAGTCCAACTATGATGTTCCCTGGTCATCCAGATAAAGACTAGCAATCTGGGTTATGACTCCTCCCAATCCATGATGCTCTGGACCTGCACTGCTTGCCTGGACATCCCATTCGCCCTTGGGAAGAAAATATCCATACTTTGGGGATATTAAACTCACCATACAGTGATAGAAATCAACAACTACCTCGAAGGGATCTAACCAGTCCATCCTGATAATGACATAATAACCTATCATCTCTAGGACATACAGATCCCATAGAAGGTGACACCCACCAACCTCTAGAGGTCACTCCTTGCACCGACGTACAATAGTCATCCTAGTCCCCAATGGTGTGTCTAGTGTCAAGATGTGGGAAGAAGAAGAGATATAGAGACCAAGACTCTCCACAATAGAAACAGATATAAAGATATGGGAAGCCCCTGTATCAAAAAGAATTGAAGATTAAACTGAGGCTACTAAGATCGTACCTCAAACTATAGAGGAGTCGGGATCCTAATCTTGATGGGTCTTCTCCACTACAAAGGTTTGGCCTGCTCTATGGACCTCTGACCCAATCTGACCACTCTGAGCTGATCCACTCTATTTTCACTGGTATCCTGGTGACTGACCACCACGGTCGCGACTTCCACCTCAGCCCAAATGGCTGGAAGAACTCCAATTCCCAAATTGTCAAGAAACTGGTGATGCTTCTCCTGAACGTGGGGACATAGAAGAACCCATGCCACAACTGTAGGGGAGAAGATCTGATAGAAATGATGAAGAAGGCCCATATTACCGTAAGATCAGCACACCATCAGGTCTCTCTGACACTGAGGCCTAGTATGCCCGCTCCTCCTGCATTAGTATAATACTACCTGGCTGCCTGAGGATACATCTCGTCTTCTCTAATATCCTTGTGTAGTCTCCCTATGGTGCTTCCTGCTATCAGCTGGAGGAATACTAACTCTGGATGCCGAAACGCCCTGGCTCACAGCTCCAAAATCCCTCAAATTGCACTCAGTGATCAGTGCCTGGTTGACGATAGAGAAAATCGAAGTCAACCTGAAGATGTTCATCTGTGATCGGATGTTGTGCCTCAGTCTATCCTCAAACTTCTGTACCAGGAACATCTCATCACCTCCTAGAATAGGAATTAAATTCTACAGATCAGTAAAGCGAGATGAGTACTCCATAACAGAAAGAGTACCCTACTCCAGACTCATAAACTCTCGGGCTAGATCGGCCGTCAAGGTCTCCAGGTAGAAGTAATCATAGAATATGCATCGAACCTCATTCCAAGTCATACTCTGCTGGCGTCCAGACTGTGAGATCACCTCCCACCACCACTTGGAGGAGTCTTGGAGAATATAGGTAGAAAGTTTCACCCTATTCTCTAGAGGTATCTCAAGATGCTCAAAGATTTTCAGTGTGGCCTCTAGCCAGGATTCTGTAGCCTAGGGTCCTCTATCCCCTGAGAAAGTAGGAGGATGCTGCTACTGAAAAACCCGGGTCAATTCCTCCATCGACGAGGCAGGAGACTATGGTCCCTAAAAAGTCTGAATCATCCTCAGAAAGCCTTCCCTGAACTATGCATCATCACCTATGCTAGTATAATGGTTGGTGGCAGGTCTGGCACAATAGGAGGATCTGCTGAAAGTCCCTGATCAGCGATATCTGGTGTTTGATCACCGTCTGGCAATTGGCGTACAACTGGAGGACGTCTCAGGGGCATAATTCTAAAAGTTCAAACGCAAAACTTAGATCAGAATTATCAAGTACTGAAAACATAAGAGTACAAGAAGGAACATGAGAAAGAAAATATTCATGTTTTACTAAACATGACTACACGGCATGTATAAACACTACACGGTGTGTTCTCTTAATCCATCCACATGGGCGTGTACTTCTGCCACAACTGGTCGTGTAACACCCCAACCACATGGCATGTTATCCCCACACACGGCGTGTACTTGAACTCCATTTCCATGCCCGAGTATCCTTACATGGCTAACCTACATGGCCCTTTTAATCCTAGACTACATGGCATGTTCACGACGGACACGACGTGTGCTAGAAAATTTTCAATGACCCGAGTTGTTAGTTACAAGGCCGGATACACGGTTCACTCTACACTGTGTGCTCCATGTGTACACGGTGTGTACATGAAGGATTTCCCCGGCCCGTGTTATTAGTGACATAACTGGGTACATAGGCTACATTTCACGATGTGTGAAATTAGGACACAAATTGTATATTCTAAGTTTCATCCATCTGTGGCATTAGTCACACAGGTAGACACAAGGTCACTACAACACGGAATGTACATACTGTACATGGCGTGTTCCTGCAATATTTTTTCACAACCCCATGTCTCTACCCACATAGTCAGTGACACAGTTATATACTACACGGTGTGTATTCATAAAGTACACACCGTGTATTTTGGGTTTTTTTGGATAGTAGCCTCAGAAACAGCTCTGGAGCCCAAAAAAACACAGAAAAAAGTGTTAAGGTACCAAATTATGATCCGTGAGGTCCATAATCCCCCGAATCAAAGTTTGGAATCACATACATTTTATAAACAAGAATAAAAGTGAGATGATCCACCAAATTCTAGTTCATGAGGGACCATAAAACCTCAATAACCAAAGGTTGGCATTCATTCAAACAAAACCTTACACACAATACCCTATCAAATAGCATGTATTTCTATCAAGGCATTTATCACAACAACATGCATATTTTACACAACATCTATCACAACAACATTAAATTTATAATGCATCCTAGATGGCATGGAAGGAATGCATGGAATGTGATTTCTAACAAGTTCCTATATGATGCATGTGATGGCACACCCTCATCTCATCGGGTTGCGATAGAAATAGAACCTCAATAACAACAATGGTAACATCACAAGACAAGTGAATCACCCAACGGTGAAATCAAATCAACCGTAAAATTGCAAACCAGTAAAATAACAACAAACAAGGTAGTATGGATTTTCCCTATACATAGGTTAGCTAATCCCATGTATAGTTTATTACCAAGTACCTATTTCATCCTATCCCTGGCTATAGGCACCAAACAGTAAGTCACAAGAAAATATTTCCCTCTGATAGCACTTTATAATGTCTCAGTTCCGGATTCCAACTAGAAGATCCCCATACCCGATTGGTCGCATGGCCTCAAGCACATTTACCCGAACGCCAGAGGCTACTGACTAGCAGTGAGGGCCTTGGGTGTGATAGTGGGGAAACTATTCCCTCATTGGCAGAGTACACAAAGGATGACAAACAATATACAATAGCATAAGCAGTAATAATCCAAAAAAAATCAATCAGCAGAATACTAAAAGTAAGAAGAAACTAGAGCACATATATATAAATGATGCATGATACATATGTCTAGGAAAGTAGGAAAAGAAGAAACAATACTGAATAAAATAGTACTGAACCAAAGTACAAAAGAAAAGATAAACAACTCCTCAGCATCGCAAGCCTAGGCTCGGTCCCATGCTCTCCATCTCCATAAAAAGTCATGTACCTGAAGTTGAAGGGCACTTGACCTTATTTATACCTACAGTAATATAATTTGTTTGGGCCCAATAGTATGGCCCAAACAGGGTGTGAGACTAAATCTCAATGGGAAACCACCTAAAGGTTTGTGCCTAACATTCAGTGAATATATGGCAGGTAAAGTACATAAAGTAGTAAACATAAAAAATACTCAGCGGTAAACAATCTTGAGTTCCAATAATAAGAAACAGATAACAAGCAGCTAATCACAAACAAGTAGCCCTATGGTAAGTACTCACAACCATCCCCTCTGGTTCTACCTAACATGTACCAACAACCCTCTGGGCAGTACACTTAGCCTAACCCCTCTGGTTTGGTCATATGAAAATTATAATACTCTCTGAGGAATCTCACTAGGTCAATTCTCATTATATTCTATGGTAGTCAGGGACTCTTTGAGTAAGATCACACAGTCAATTACCCTTATAGACTTGTGGTCAAGACACTCTCTGAGGAAGCTCACTTGGTCAATTCCTCTTATATCCCCAGGTCGTTCACAAACTCTCTGAGGAAGCTCACCTAGTAAATTCCTCTTATATCCTGGAGTAGTTCAAGGCAATTCAAGTAAAACAAAGACTCTCTAAGGAACCTCACTCGGTCTATCCCATTATTGTCTATAAATATCATAGACTCTCTGAGGAAGCTCACTCAGCCTATCCCCCTATATTCTATAATGTCCAAAGACTCTCTGAGGAAACTCACTCGGTCTATCCTCTTATAGTCTATGACACCAGGTTATCATGACCCCATGTAAGTCGACGCATAGTAAATATATATGGCCAAATTAAACCTCAAGAAATACTTGGATAAACAATCTACAATATCACAAGTATGTTAGAAAACAACACTCCATCCTACGACCACAAGGCATGGAAAACAGCTAAACAACCAATAGGTTAAACAGGACCAAACGGTCATAAACAGAACAAAGCATGAGCAGAACATCCAAGGCATATAAATAAACCCAATTCATTTCCAAATTACCTCTACACATGCATACAATCATAGTAGGAAAACAACAGGGGTAAAATGGTAAACACGCAATACCCCGTTTAAGGGTATTGGTGGAATTTTCACATAATACTCAAAGACTTAGAACAGAAAGGCACAAACCACCTACCTTGGGGTTGGGAGATCAATATACTTGAACCTCAAAGCTTGAATCTCCTTTGAACGTCATATATCTAAGAAAATTCCCAAAAATTTCAACCCATGATAACTTGGAAAAGAAGAGGAAAAGGAAAACAAGGCTCAAATAGAAGAGAGAACTCCCTGAAGAAATTCTAATGCAATCAATGGTGCTTGAATAGAAGGAAATATGAAGGATCGGGGGCTCATCAAAGATCTATGGATGCTCAGCGCTCTCGGATGAATGAAACCTAGAATTAGTGGTTTTTGTCTGTCAGACATGACCCTGGTACGTTTAATGAAAAAAACAAAATACACGGCGTGTACTTTTAGAGTACACATCATGTAATTACTATTTCCGTACTCTGATTAAGGCGGCCTCCACGTCACCCCACATGACCGTTTGTGTGTCCAGGACATGACCAACACATGGCCTCTTGCGGAAACGAATTACACGGCGTGTACTCAAAGTACACGACGTGTACGTCATAAATTTCCAGAAATTCCTCTTTTCTCCAAAAATGACCATAAATGAAAAACATACCTGAAAATATGGTCCAGTTTCTTACATATATATTTTATATATACATTAATAGGTAAAGTTTCTATTTTTTGGCCAATTTACTATTCATTACTATTCATAATGGTATGTTACTATTAATAACGGTATGTTACTATTCACTAAAAATTAAGTTTGACTTATCAGACTCTAAATGTCATACTGAATGCAGCTGTGTATGTTAGTTTTTTGAAATTCAAATTTCAGAAGTGGAAAAATTATATTTACTATCTAGGTTATTATAAGGTGGTGTTTTGTAGAGACTTAGTGTTTCAGGCATTCAATATTAAATCTATTTTTAAATTCTTGGGGTGTTATAATGGTGGTTTCCCTCAATTGTATTATGATTTGGGCATTGATTACTAAAATATCCATGATCACCACCATTGAAGCATTGTACAGAAGGTTGTGTTTACACCATTTTCCCTATTTCATTAGCATTGATATGTGGAGTCTTTACATCCCCTGGATAGTTTCAAGCTAGGTGGCCCCTTCCACACTTTTATCACATTCCACTTCCTTCTAGAAAATTCCCTGAATGATTATTCACATAGTTATTTCACATGGGTAGTTGTTTTTTATTTACATCCCATACATGATTGAAATTATTTAATAAATTTAGATTTATCCTCATCTTCTTTTTATTTAATAAACATGACCATTTTGCATCTCTAAACTCTATTACCACATTGAGAGCACAATTCTCTATTCACTCCTAACTCCAAAATTCTATGATTCCTGTATTTTTCTAAAAAAATGACCTTAGCCTTCCAAATAAATAGTAAATATTTCCATCAGAATCAATAGTAAATATTGAACAATAATGTGAAATCCTTGTAAATTTAAAGCCAGAATTCACCACTAATTCATTTTTTCCTTTTCTCTAGCTTAAAGAATTTCATCTCTATCCCAATTCAGTGGATGTGAAGAAAATACTTGGTAAAAATGAATTTTTTATTGACTTCCCACTCTATGGATTCAACCTCATCATTTGGAATTGCGTTCTTTTTTAGTTTCTACCACTAATTGGATTCTTTCACTAGGTGATATAATTACAACATAATTTTCTCAAACATATAAATATCGACTATATAAAATATATCTTCTAGTGTTGATCCATTACTCCTTGACTAGTGGATCATAAGTTACACTAAAAATTGTCAGTTGTTGAAACATAAAGGATTCAACTACTAATTGATCATTCCTCAGTAAACCTAGAAACTCAACATGGTATAGGATGTCATTTATGTCCTAAGTTAATAGATCCATCATCATGATGATGTTTTCATCTCTAGATTCCATCATATCAGGAAGACCATTGTAGTATTGTCTATAATTTTTTTTTTACATGATTCCTTATATTTCCATAGATTTTTCTTGAAAAATAAAAGTTAATTAATAAATTTTTTACTTTTGAAAATATTTTAATAATAATTTCAAAAAAAATATTAATCCTAAAATTTTCTAACAACACGTTTCTAGGATGATATACTTAAATCTTATAAAATCATTATTTATGTATAATTACTAATTTTTTGTAAAAATATTGTGATTAAATAATGAATATCTTGCAGGAGTGTCAAAACAGGTGTAAAACAAGGCCTCTTTATCATGAACTAAGTGATTATCCAATTAATATCAAATCTACCCTTTTAGGTTTATTACCCCTAAGTACAAATTTGCCTAATTCACATGCATTGTAATTTTTAGAAGTTTTATACTTCATCAAAATTTTAGTTTGTTTTCTTATATTTATATGTATATATAGGATTATTACTAATCTTTTTTAGTCTTAATTTCCAGAAATAACTAAAAATTTTCTCTGATACAAACTATGATGACTAGCCTTTATAATAGGTTATTTTTAACAAAATTCCATAACAAATTGTTACATTAATAACATTGAATGTCATTTTGAGATTTAGTGACTTGGAAAATAAGTTCATAATACATAAAATAAATAATGAAAAAATAAATATAAAATTTATTTAATCCTCTTGAATGAATCCTTTATTAATTCAACATAGTTGATCTCACTATAAGTGATTTTTAAGGGATATACATCAATAAAAAGGGTGAGCTAAATCCTTGTATGGAATAAACAAAGGAAATGGAACATGATAGATCATCATGGATAAAACATGAGGAATTTAAAGAGATAATAATCATAAGTATAAGATATATAGAATGGAAATATGGATACAACAAAAAATGATACATTCATAAGTATATCACCAAGGATCAACACTAAGATGTCAAGAAAAATATTACAAAGGTTATTCACTAAGGTATCATAAACATTTAATCTCTAGAGATTAATTATTTACTCAATTAATTAAAATTTTATCATAAAAAACCCATCATATCTATTAAATCATGTGATCTACATCGATAAAAAAATCATTTTAGTAATAACCAATACATGATAAAGAATAGGCTTCACATAAAATTAGTGAGTACATGGGTGTTTAAAGACTTAAAATTTTCATAAACATTAACTTAAAATATGGAATATGGGATTAATACATGTAAATACCCAATAAATGAAGTATAATTACATACTTATGAATCCCTTAAATAAAAATGAGGTTGGGTATTCATAATATAAAAATGGGGCATGAAAAATCAATAAATGATTGCAGCAGCATAACGGGTATACAAAGTGGGTTATAGAAAAAAGATTAAAGAGAAATAACGGAACCCTATAATTAATAAAACAACCTTACTATAGGAATGAAATGATCATAAGTACATTATATGATAATACATTTTAAATTAAAAGATTAACTAGAAATGATATACTTCGATAAAAAGGGGGAAAAGAGAATCTCTTTAACTTTCAGGATAACTTCTTAAAGCATGAGGATAGTTCCATAGAACCTTAAGAACTCCTTGGGAAAGATTCACAGAGGAAAATACTGGGAAAATAATGATTAATTACTTGGGGATGAGTAAAATGGGGTGTATAGGTGGGTATTTATATGAAATATGGGAGGGCAATTTATTAATTTTAAAATTTATACCTTTTAAGTCATTATTGTGGAAAACGGAAAAACATTGCCTTTCCTATGTTTTTGGATTATAATTTATGAAATTAAGAAGTGTTTTTTAAATAATTGAGTTTTGTAACAAAAATTAAATATTTTATATTACTTTTGGAATAAAAAGATAATTGTTTCAAAAAAATAATGTTTTTTATAACCATAATGTAAATTTTAGACATTTGAAACTATAGGTTTGGAAATGAATTTTAATTTATAAAAATACTAAATATTACTAAAATAACATATTTTATGTATTGTATTCTATTTTATTAATTATTATATCATTATTAAAAATTATAAAGTCATAAAAACACCAAAACAAAAAACAGTATTTTACTATTCTCTAAAAAATAAAGTATTTTAGAAAATTCTCAATCATTAAACTCAACCTAATTTTGATGTTCTAATTTCAAATATAATTTTTATGTTATAAAAATAATTTTATATGTATGATACTTTTAACATTTAAATAAAAAATCATTATTTATTGAAAAATATCATGTTTATGACATTGTCACTTTTTTATCTCTTAAAAATATCCTAGGACATTATAAAATTATATTATCACTTATATTTAAATAAATCAAGTTTTATAAGACAATTTACAGAAAATATTTTTTATTTAGAATACATAAATTTATCATAAAAGTCAATAAATTTTCTAATTATATTTTATTTGAGTCCAAAAATCTATTTATAATATTAATCTTATATTCATGTGTATTTTAATAAACAAAATGAAAATGAACATCAAATTAAAACCCCATTATTCCATTTATAAAAAGAAATTAATCATTAATAATACTAAGGTGTAGATACATACCCCCTTACACAGGAATACACCCTGAGGGTAATGTGTGTGATGATGGGACTTTCATGGGGTGGATCAGCTAACATTGACCTAATGGTGATGACAAATAGCTTAAACTTATCTCACAAATGATTTTTTCCTGAGACTTACTTGTTGATGATCTGGTTGGTATTTGTAAATCATGAACCAAATTGATGATAGACCCTTCCATGTGTTGATAATTGGTGTTCAAAATACATGATCCTACTTGGTGAGGCCATAGTTTTTTTTATATACATCAATTATATTTTTTAATTAACCTTTATATACACTAATTATAATGGAAACATTATTACCAATGGTCGTAACTCCCAAAATTCATATAGAGAAACAGTCATATTAACCAATGGGCAGAAAATGGTTAGGTACTAACGGTAACTTTTCCATTTACACACTATATATACTCCACCATTATACAACCTCAACAATCATTAATTAACATACAAAGTTTCTATACTTCCTTTGACAATTTCTAGAATATTCTGAACTCTTCTAGTTATATTTAATTTTTTATATCAGGATTGATATTTATTTGAGAATTTATTCATATAGAGTTTACACTAGTCTGTGAATTGTTCTATTTTTTATCTCTATGTATTTTTTCAGGATTCTATAGTTAATATTAATTTTTGACATGTACTGTTCTTATGAAATTTAATAGTATTTCTATGTGGTCATCATAAAATATTTAGTGTAAAATAAGAGTTCTTAATAACATAAAATATTGTTGGGGTTATTGAAGCATTGGTTCTCTAAACTATCAGGTGCTCCCACATAGTAATTTTTCTTCTAGAATTAAATACTCTGAGACTCCAGGGTGTATTTTCTTTTAAATAAATTTATTCACTTAGATATTTTTCAATACAAACAACCTAGAGTCTAAAAGAATCATAAAATAGTATACCTTTAAAACCTAGATATAAAATTAGTTGATCGGAATAAGAATAAATAAATTGTTAAAATTATATTGTTCACCCATTTATAAGATAAATTCAATGGTTTTTTCTTGATTGTATATAAAATAATAATCATTTGAAATAAACATAAGTGTTTTCAGAAAAAACATCATTTTTCTAAAAAACAATTTCATCAAACCATGTAAATATAATTTAAAATCTATATTTTACAATTTTTTAAAAATTATTTTACATAATGTAATTAATTTTTTAAATCATCATATAAAAATTATCTTAGAGTTAATGATTTAGAATTTTCTAAAAAGATTAATTTTTTCATTAATTATTAAAATTACTTAGTTTTATTGAAAACTATCTTTTCATTTAAAGAATTCAAACTTTACAATTTGATTCAAAATTATTTTAAAAGTAATATTAGTTAAATATTATTATAATAAATATAAATTAGGTCATTTTATTCAAATTAATTTTTATTTTTATTATTAAAACATTCTATACTTATGATAATTTTCCCTTTGTAAAATATATTTTTCATCATGTCTCCAAGTATAATTTAAAATTATAATTTTACACATATATGTTTATAATTTTAAAAAATTTATTCCATATTTGGAATAATAATAATTAATATTATATTTTAATTTCAACTTAACTTTTGGTTATAATGAATAGTAAAAACAGAAAAAATTTATTACTGTGGATAAGGTTAAAATGGCTTTACAGGGAGGTTATACTAAAAAATAATTTTTAGAAACACCTATAAACTTGTACAATTAATATATGCGGAACTTGATTATAACTTATCTCATAATAATTATGTTGGGAAAAAATCCCTCAAGGTAACATTGATGAATTTTTTGGTTGATTGTGTTTGCTGACAAAGCAGGTTTCCATGGAGAATTGTCGAGTTCCCGAGAATTTGTTGACATTCCATGTTGACAAAAAAACGATGACAAAGGAAAGGACGATCTGGAGGCGGTACAAAAGAGCAGTAAAAGGTGGCTTCGTTTCCCAGTGTTTTCCAAATTTTTGGGGTCCAAAATTTGGAATTTGGTGAGCATCGTGAAAAGTGGATTTCCATGAAGTTCATAATTAAATATGGAAAAGGCATGAATTTCGCGAAGTGAAGCTTCATGGTTTGAATTTCAAGAAGACCAAAAAAATGGAGGCGGTGATGCTTCGCGGTTACGTCAAAGCTTCGAAAACGGAAGAGTTGAAGCGCATCGCGGTGATGAAGTGATTCACGAAGGAGCTTCACGGCGAAGGCGCAAAGTAATGTTGACGGTAATGCTCCGCGATTATGACGAGCTCCATGATCCGAAAATTGCCGAGGTGCTTCGCGATTTGGACATAACTCTGGCAGAAATGTCGGAGCTTTGCGATTGGTGATGATGTGGCGTTGACTTCACTCGGAAGGGTCGAGGGTCAGTGGAATAGTCTATAAATATAGGTCAACCACCTCGAGAGAAGTAGAGAGAATTTTCAGATAAAATCCTTAGCTCTCGGTTCGCAGAGGTAGTTCGCGAAGGCAGTGTGGTTCGTGAAAGGGGAGCTTCACAGCGGCTATTATAGCTCCGCAAAAGGTGTGTGCCCTGCGTTGGCTCAGTGAGCTTCGTGTAGAGGCAGGAACTCCGCGATGGCCTAAGCATTGCGAAGGTCTGTGCATCACGAGAGTTCTTCGCGATAGAGCTTCACGAAAAGGCAGGAGCTTCGCGAAGGCTTGTTTGAGCTTCGTGAAATTGGGAGCCTCACGAAGTAGGGTGCTTTGCGATGGTGTTTCCAAAGTGAATTTCCCAGTGGTTAAGAGGAAAAGTGGTATTCATCAATGGATGAAAGTTAGACTATAGCAGAGCATCCATCAATAGTTGAGGATTCATTTATTCATGCAAGTGAAGAGAACTACAGGTCTATAAACTGTGAGTGGATTTACTTCCAGAGTAGTGATCTTAGGAAGAGAAAGAAGGTTATCCTCTCCACCGGCAGTGAGCCAGAGAGAGAGAAATAGGGAGTGACCCTTGGGAAAGCAGTGAGCAGACCCTAAACATTGTAAGGGCTGTGAGTCTGGGCATAGAAGTGATCTATCCCGGACCATTGTATCCACAGCTAGTGAAGTATAGTGGAATTTGGTACGACCGGTAACCTGTCGGTGTATGATCCTTGGACATAGCCCTTAGCGGTGAGCCAAGTAAAATTTTTGTGTCATGTTCTTGCTTTACTTTCTGTTTATATTGTGCAACAGGAAAAGAGAGAAGATTGTTTTGCTTAATAGCGAAACAAGATCATAACGGGCTTTAATTTTAAATTAGTCATACCCTAATTCACCCCCCCCCCCTCTTAGGTTATTCAGCCTTGTGGACCTAACAAATTAATATAATTGACCATTTCGAACCCTTGTGTAATGTAAAAAATGTGGGTGTCAGTTTTTGTTTTCAAAATTTCATATGTGTCCTCTCCAACACTTATAAAAGGACTTCCCCTATCCTCCAATCATCAAATTTATAAAAACATTTGGTTTGGTAAATAGCTATACTAAAATATTCTTTAAATACGTCCATACATTCTATATTCCATAGTTTTATTAGTTAACCCTTCTAATAGGGCTTTAGGTATAGACGTAAAGAGGCTCTCCAAATAATATATAAAATTCATAAACTTTTTTTTGTTTTATTTATTATTAAAACTCATTAAAATATTATAAAAATATGATGAAATAATAAAAAAACTAATCTCTTATATACTGAGATGTTATTATGTTAACATAATAACTTATATCCATCTCTAGTTTGTTGAAATGTTAAATGAAATCGTTGATCGTGTGCACGGAGGACCACACCTCGCGAACCGATGTACCTCATTTTTCATCACTATCTATCAGTGATGGATATAATTATGGAATTAAAATATTTATATTATATTTATTGCATTTATTTAATTATTTTATTATAATATCACATATAACTTCTTACCTTCTAATTTTCTAGAAAATAATAACATCGCTTGTGCGTACGTGTCGACTACCGCCTCCGTATAGCAATGTGTATTGTTTTTCATTTTATTTTTACATGGATGGAAATACGGAGAAATATAATAAATATAAATTATATATTTGATATATTAATGGTTTTATAAAGGTTGAAAATAATTTACATGTCTTCCATTACATATGTTGGAAAATAAAAATAGAGTTCATGTGTACGTACGACCTACCATCTCCATGAACGATGTAACTTATTTTCCCATATCTAACATTTATCGACTATTATAAATAATTTATAATGGTTATATATTATATTTACATTATGGTAAAATTTTTGGAGATAATTGAACCGTGATCAATTTAAAAGGGACAAAATTACGCAACCACAACATATATGAAAAATGAACCAATTATCGCCCAAAATAGTGGTTTTAAAGAAGAATTATTCAAAATAGGGTCATAAAAGACTAAAATTAAATCATATATGGTATTAAATATATGATTATTTTAATTTAACATATTTATAATAAATATATTATTTTTATACATGAGTTATGGACTTGTATGAATGAAATCGGACCTGGGGTAAGATTTTTTTTCTCACTTTTACTTTTGTGAGACATAAACCATATTCACCAGTAAGTTATTTTGTATGGTATATATACTACACCATTGATATGTTATATAATGAATTAATTTTCCTTAAGGTAATTAATATTTTTAGTTTACGTTATTTATTTCTCGAGGATTATGATTTATATGTTACCAAATAGGTAAAGTATTATGTTACAATTTAATTGTTTATCCAAATTATCTATGATTTAGTTTCCAATGATGAAATATTATGATATAAATTTAAATAATGTCATAAATTTTATAATAATATTTTTATTTTTGTATAATAAATGGTTTCATATCATTTTCCTCTCTTTAAGAACAATAGCGACCAAAAGGGTGTTTTTTTTAAAACCTGACTTATTTATCTGTTCGGTCGAAATCCCTTTTCCCTCCATATCCAACTTTCCTAAAAATGTTTTCAAAAATATTGAGATTTTATTCAAATTATTTATTAATTAATTTTTTACCCATGATTTACTTTTAAAAAAATGGTTAAAAGTAATATTCTTATCATTTTTCAAATGAGGCCCTTTTTAACTGTCTTACTACAGTGTGAAAGGAATGTTTTTTATCTAATACAACATGAATAGAATTACCCACTATCATAAACACTCATTACTTTTATTACCAATTTAAAATTTAATAGGGTTATTTTTAAATAAAATTATTTCTAAATATTATAGAAATTTTTGGTTTTTAAAAGTGATTTTCAAAGTGAAAATGATATTTTCCTCGAGAATATATTTATATAATTTTTATAGTATTTGGATTCATAAACAAAAATAAACATCATTTTACATATTTTTAATTGGGAATATATTGTAATGATATAATAATAATTATAATTTTGGATGGATTATTATGATTTTGACTCAAGATGTAATATTTTGATACCATCCCCCATATTACTCCGGATGGTTTATGATTATGTTTATTGATTGGATAAAGTATAAAATTTTTTATGATAGATTTTGAATACCGATGCTTATGTTAATTAGGTTTCACTACTTTCATATAAGTAATTCATTGAACTTTTTATGTATGTGTGGGGCCCACTATATCCCTCGATACATCAGTATATCTCATGAGATAGACTAGCATGAGATTTTGGTTGAGGCCATACCCATTTTTATATGATTTCTTATCATAAGGCCATTAAATTATATTTATGATGTCAGACATTATGAATTCCCTCATTATGAGATTAGTTATTAATGTTCCATGTTATTATTAGATTATTTATAATAACCATGGTTATGTATCAAGATCATGTGATTATTTATATAGAATTATTTGATCATAAGTTATTATTATCAAATTATTCTCATGTAATTGATTGAATGGAATGTGTTTTATTTATTTACCTTTCCATATTTATCATTTATTATTTATTCATGACATCTTCTGCCATACACATACCCTTACTAAGAATTAGATCTCTTCCTATTCTAAATTTTCCTTCCCCTAGGATGTTAGGATGTTTTTTATGATTGATATGTAGGGATACTCTAGAGGTAATAAATGTGTAAAAAATGAAAATACTATTTTATATTTTATGTTTTCAATTGTAATATTATATTAAAGAATGTATCTAGTTTACCAAGAATAATGAACTATTTGGTCCTTCAAGATGTTATTCCTTGTATATTATGCCAAAGTAGTAATGTAACCACTATCTCTTAGAAACATTGGATGGGGTATATACAATTTGTATTATAAAAAGTCTAATAGATTCCTTGGGAATTATATTTCTGAAAAACAAAGATTACAGAGCATAAAACTATAACATACTTTTATTATAAGTATTAAATAATGATCTATGCTTTTTTGAGGAAGATATTATGTGTTTTTCATAGAAATAAATACCTTTATAGATATTAAAAGTGGACATGGTTATTTGTACATATGGGTAAAAACTCTAAAAAAGGTGAAATGGTATTTTACATGATCATCACCTGGTTCATGACAATGAGCCTTACTGAACACCTATTTTTACACTCCCAAATTATATTATTGGGTAAATTAACATTTTCATTACAAACCATTATGAAGGATTTGAAAATAATTTTATGATTTTAAAAATTTCCCAATGACACCATGTTTATGATTTTGGGATTATCTATGAAATGTTTTTTCAAATTATGTTAATTATTTCATATGTTTTGGGATTTTACATTATATTTCCTATTATTATGATCAAATCTAGTGTTTGTTATTTTTTTATAAATGTAAACTAGTAGAAGGAGTGGGAACCATATCAATGCATGCACTCCATGTCGGGGTTTCCCTCAAGGGAAGGACAATGAAGATAGAGTTAGATATACATATATATCTGGTCAAATTATAACCATACTGGGGTAGATGACTCATGTTATCTGTAATAAAATTCTTTTATGGAGAAGAATTTTGATGAACCATACAGTATAACAACGTTGGACCACTTCATGCATCTTAAAACTCCATCATTCAATGTGACTGTAAATCCTTTTGTAGTTAAGAAATAGATAAGTTCCTTAGACAATATATTTCATACTCTAGTAAGTAATGAAAGAGAGATGGTTTTTTTGATTTTTTATTGTATCTTTGGGGATACCGATTAATGGGGTTCACTGATTCAAAACACTAAGTATAAGGAGTAAATACCAATCATGGAGTGGAAGAATTTTAATGTACTCTTCATGAAAAAATAATTCCCTCATGAGCAATGAGAATATATGGAGAGAACATTCTTGAGTATGCGAAAAAAGGAAGAAATAAATTTTGATAATTATAAATCTAACTTTACAATGTTATCAAGCAATTATAATAATTACATAAATAATAAAAATAGAATGATAGATCATTTATTTGATGCGATTAAGCCAATCGTTCAAAGTAAACTAGTCTCCCAAAAATTCAAATCATATGAGGACAAATTATATTGTTTTATCATGATAAAGAAATAATTTTCAATGTTTTATGAATTAATTGGGGAGAAGGATAAGAAGAGGGTTATTGGGAACACTGGAAAATGAAATATGGAAAAAGGAAAGATGGTAAGGTTGTATTTTCCATATTATAATAAATGTGGAAAAAACACCCTCGAACATGCTTGATAGGAATGAGAGTTTTCTAAAAGTTTGGAGATAATTGACACCATGATCATTATTCCAAGGAATAGAATGAAACTACCAATGTGAAATGCATAAACTTTATGGATATGGGACACTATGCAAATGATTTTCCTATGAATCATGGGAATTTGACCCAAAAAGTCTAATGGAATAAGTCCAAGCCTATGCGATCAAAATAAAATATCTTTAAGACCCAAATTATGTGGTGGTAGTAACATTAATAATATCATAAATTTAGCTAAATCATTATTTGCTTCTATATATTTTCACATCTTTTTATCTTCCAGGTTTACCAACAAAATTGATATTTTCCTGAAACCTTAATAAATTATTTATCAGTCAGGACACTTAGTGGGAGTATCACCATAATAAGTATATTTTAGCTAGTTCCCTTTATGACACATAAACACTTCCTATTTTATGGCTGCATTTTTATTCTTATGGTTTACATTGATATAATCCTTGGTCTGGACTTTCTTTCAAATAATGGGGAAATATTTTATTTCAAATAGAAGGAAGTTAAAATTCTTAATGAATATATATAATTCTTTATATTTATATGGAATACATCATCATCTAATTCATTACTATATCCTCCCATGTTTTGCTTCCAAAACGAGGTCATTAGGGAAGAAGACCAGACATAATATATTGATAGAAAATGTGATATTAAAATTTTGGATGTATCTACTGTGCATGAATAAATTGATTTATTTCTGATTAATTACCTAGACATCCATTAGAGCAAGAATTTAGTTTTTCCATTAAAAGAATCCCTAATGTAACACCAATATAAAATTCTACCCATATAATGGATACATTAGAATTATTTAAGTTGAAGAAAGATGGATTTATAAGTTTTTGTATTGATTTTAGGGAAATAAATGATATTATGATAAAGAAAAAGTGTCATCTACTTCAAATTTATGACTTATTTGATTAAATTCATAGAGATAAATATTTTTCAAAGATTAACCTTGGTTATGGGTATCATTAGTTGTGAGTAAATAATGATGTTATTCTAAAGATAGTATTCGGTATGTGGTATGGACCTTATAAGTTCTTATAAATTCTATTTCACCCTCTATCTCCACCGATCTAATGGAAACGTATATATGGAATATATTGAGAACTTTTTCATAGTTTTTATTGATGATATATTGGTGTAATATATGATCTACAAGGATTTTGAGAATCTCTTGGGGATCGTTCTTGAGACTCTTAGAAGAAGAGTTAAATGTGAATTTTAGCAATTTTGTATTCTAAATTAAAAATGTATCTTTTCATGGATATACTGTCTCCAAAGATGGAATATTAATTGATTCTATAAATAATAATACAGTCCAAGAATGGCCTATACCAACAAAAATAATCAAAGAATGTAGAATCATTAGTTTGAAAGGTTACTATAAGTAATTTTTTAAATATTTTTCACAATTAGCTAACCTGTGAAATACGATTACTCATAAAGGGGTATGTTTGTATGGATAAAGTAATATTATGAATGTTCTTACGAATTAAATAGGAGATTGGGGAATTCCATAATTTTTAATCTACCTTCAAAAAATTATTCGTTCGTAATATATACTGATGCATCAATGAAGGGGCTTCATTGTGTACTAATGAGAAATAATAAACGTATTTCCTATGCTTCAAGGATGTTAATGATTCATTTATATAACTATACATCCCAGGATATTGACTTAGCATCTATAATATTTTCTTTGAATATATGGTGAAATTTTCTCTATGGAGAAATGTGTGAGATATATATAGACCATATGATCTTAAAATACACCTACTCACTGAAATATCTTAACATTAGGAAAAGGAGATTGATATAGCTACTAAAGGACTATAATTTATCAATAAACTACCACTTTGGGAAGGAAATTAATGTAGCAAATGCATTGATCCGAGATGATCATTGAGCCCATGACAAAATGAGGATAAATATGTATAATATATTCAAAGATTTAGTAAAAACAGAACTAGTAATCATCAAGGGTATACATTACCCCTCTTTAAAATGATGTCTGAACTATATTTTTTTCGTAATAATAAAATGTTATCATCCAGATGATGATAATTTTTATAATAGGATTGATGTTGTGAATGATGAAGGATTTGAAGACTTCATTTGTGAAGATAGTATTTTGAAATTTAGGAAGAGGCTTTGCGTTTCATCTATACATTAGCTGAAGATATAATTGTTAGATGATGCTCGTAGATCAAATTTATTTATACACCCTGGTAGCACCATGATGTATATAGATTTTAAGGAAAAAAATTTGTGGGGTAAAATGAAGAAGGAAATTTATAATTACGTGTCAAGATGTTTGGTTTGTTAATAGGTGAAGGCTGAGAGACAACACCATAAAAGAGTCATGAAACATATACCTATTCCTATATAGATATAGGAATAAATTATCATATAACTTGTCATTGGATTACCAAATAATCCTAGAAAGAATAAACTGATATAGGTTATTATTGATCACGTAACCAAATCAATACATTTCCTTGTTAAAAGAGAATATTTACCTCTTGATCACCATACAAGGATCTATATTAATGATGTTTTAAGAATTAGTGGAACACCAATTTCAATTTTGTTGGATCATGATCCATGATTTCAATCAAAATTATATCAGACTATTCCGAAGGTTCATGATACTAAGCTTCATTTGAGAACCACTTGTCACCCTCAAGCTGATGGATATATTGAAATGTCCATTCAAACATTAAAATGCTTATTGAGGTCATTATTTTTTGAATTTCATGGTATATGGGATAAGTATTTACTGTTTTTATATTTCACCTATAATAATAGCTTCCATTCATGTATTAAAATAGCATCATATAAAGCATTATATGGTAAGAGATGTCATACACCAACTTGTTTAGATGATGTTGGTGAAAGGAAGTATGTAGGCCCAAAAATTATGGAGGAGACAAAAAAGGTAAATACTATTCAAACCCATATCAAATTAGCTCAATATAGGAAGAAGATATATAATGATAATAAAATTAAATATTTGGAATTCAATGTGCGATATAATGTGTTTTAAATTATTCCCTTATAAGGGTATTATAAGGTTCAGTAAGAAAGGTAAAATGATCCTCTGGTACATCGAAAATTTTTAAATCCTGAAAAGAGTTGGAGCTATGGATTACTATATGGAAAATCCACTAAGTCTCTATGATGTGTTTCATATATCCTTTTTAAGGAAGTACATTTCATACCCAATTCATTTACTCACCGCTGAAAAAAATTGAATTGCAACTTGATTTATCTTACTGTGAAGAGCATATCCAGATTCTGAACACTAGGTAATAAGTGTTGAGGAATTATGTAACGCGAACATAAAGGTAATTTTAAGTAATCATAATATAGAAGAAGAGATGTGGTAACACAAATACTTTATGTTAAAGAGCTACTTAAATCTATTCATGAAGTAACATTCTAGAAATTTCAAGGATGAAATCTTTATAAGGGGAATTTAACACCCCAGGAAATTACGATATATTTCCTTTTATATAAATCCATTCACTTTGATAGATTTTGTTACAAAAAACTCCGAGTCTAAAATAACCATAAAATACTATACCATTATAACATAGTCATTAAATTTTCGAGCATGAATAAGAATAAATAAATTAAGGGAATTATATGTTTTAAAAATTTACAAAATAAATTAAATGGTTATATATTTATTAGATCTAAAATAAGAATCATTTTATAGAAAAAGAAATGTTTTTTAAATATTTATATTTTTCTAAAAAACTATTTCATTGAGTTTTTTACACATACATTAAATTTAATTTTCTTTCCATTTTTAGAAAATTTATTTTTAAAAAAAATTATTATTATTAAATCATGTAATAATTTTATTATATTGATTTTTTTTAATATTAATTTTTCGATAAATGGTGAAAAATAATAAGTTTTATTGAAAATTTTCTTGTATTTTAAATAATTAAAAAAAAAAATTGGAATTTGTATTATTTCAAAAGTAAAATCTGTTTAATTATATTATAATAAAGACAATATTTTATTGGAATCATTTTTATTTTTTATATTACAACTTTCTATACTTATGAGAATTTTCTCCTTGGAAAATATATTTTTCATTGCATTAGTGGGTTTAATTTTAAATAAAAGAATTAAAATTATGTTAATGGAATTTTGAAAATGGATTCCATATTTTGAATCAGCATAATTAATATTATATTATATGGACAACTTAGTTTTTGTTCATAATGAATAGTAATAAAATTAAACATCAATCACTATAGTTAAGGATAAAATAATTTCATCAAGGGCTTAAACAAAAAATATAAGGGTTAAAATGACCTAGAAACTAAAAAAATCAAAATTTTGTGACTATATTTCGACCTCATCACAACTATGGTTCTATAATTTTCCATTATTCAGCCATATTTCATGCCAAAAATGTGGTCTCCAATTTTCCTTTCCAAATTCCAAGTGTGTTCTCTACCCCACCTTTAAAAGGACACCCCTAATCCTCCAAAAATCACACTTACAAATCCAATTGTATTATAAAATAACTTCCAAAATATCTTCATTAAATCTCTCCCCATATCCTAGATTCCTTAGTTTCATTATTAAACTCTTCTAAGATGGATTTAGGTATAAACATAAAGTGGATCTCTGAAGAAGAGGTAAAATTTTTAAACATTCATTTTGTTATATTTATAATTCCACCTCTTTCGATTATTATAAAACTATGATAAAATAATAACACAATTATATCCTATATGATGATATTTTATAATTTTTGTGGAATAACCTATACCCATCTCCACTTCCATCAAATGGGAAAAGAAACTGTCGATCGTGTGTATGGTGGACTACCACCTCACAAACATATGTAACTCATTTTCCATCCCCACCTATCAGATGTAGATATAATAATCAAATTAACATATATATACATATTATATTTATGAAATTTATATAATTATTTTATTATAATATCACATATACCTCCTTAACATCCAATCTGTTGGAAAACAATAACGTTTTCCAATTGTACGTATGGACTACCACCTCTAAATAATGATGTGAAATTTTTTTATTTTTATGTTGAAATTGATGGTAATAAGGATATATTTATGGAATATAAATGATATATTTGATATAATAATGTTTTTAAATATGTGAAATATTATTTACCTTTCTTTCATTCCCTATGTTGGAAAAATAAAAATAGTGTTCATACGTACATTCGACCTACCATATCCATGAACAATGTAACTCATTTTCTCATATCTAAATTTTTTGGACTATTATAAATAATTATATAATGATTATATATGATATTTATATCATGGATAACATTATGGGGATAATGGAACCATTATCAAAGTAAAAGGACTGAAATTATTGAACAAAAACAAACATGAAAAATGAAACAATTATCACCTGAAATAGTGATATAACAAAGAATTGTTAACAAAGGGGTCATAAAATACTATAGGTAAATAATATATGGGTTGAAATATATGATTATAGTTATGTTATTTATTTATAATAAATATATATTTTTTATATAGGAGGTACATACATATATTAAGGAACATGAACTTGAGGTAAGGGTTTCTCGTCTCACTTTTACTTTCAGGAGACATATGACATAGTCACCACTTAGTTCATTTTTGTGATGTATATATTAACCCTTTTATATGTTATATAATGAATCCCTTTATCTTCATGTTATTAAAATTTTCATTTGAGGTTATTTCTATTATGGGGATTATGATTCAAAAGTTACCGGAGTGGTAAAATATGATGTTACAATCTCATTATTTATCGGAGTTGTTCAAAATTATGTATTTAATGATGAATATCAATATATATATTTCATGATAAAAATTAATTTTATACTCTTATTGTTTTTTAGAATACATTTTTTCCTC
Source organism: Viscum album (assembly GCA_963277665.1). Lineage (NCBI taxonomy): Eukaryota > Viridiplantae > Streptophyta > Magnoliopsida > Santalales > Viscaceae > Viscum > Viscum album. Next base: position 1,064,986,177 of record OY728161.1, on the reverse strand, counting down.
TCATTTTACTCTCTTTAAAAAAATACCAAAAGAGTTTTTTTTAAAGAAAACAGACTTCCTTTCTCTCTTCACTCGAAAACCTTTTTTTTCATATCCATATTTTCTTAAAAGATCAAAAAATGTTTTAAATTTATTACAATTATTTTTAATGTCCTTTTTACCAAATTTTGAATTTCTGTGAAATGTATTAAAAGGATGCTTTTTTTCATTTTCTAAACAAGGCACTTTTTTTCCTTTTTACAACTATGTGAAAGGTATGTTTTTTAACATATAAAACCTATGCATAATTACCCACCATAATTAATAAAATTACATTTAATATTAATTTATGAGTTCATAATAATATTTTAAAAGAAAATTATTTATTAATATTCTGGAAATTTTTCAATTTTTGAAAGTTATTTTCAATGTTAAAAGAAAATTTTCATCAAGAATGTTTTAATGGAATTTTTATTGTATTTAGATTCCCCTGCAAAAAAACTTAATTTTACAAATGATACATTGGTAATATGTTGTAATGATACCATACTTATTATTATTTTGGATATTTTATGATCATTTTGATTAGGTATTTTCTATTTTGATACCATTGTCCATATTATTTTTGGTGGTTTATGATTATGCTTATTGATTGGGTAAAGTATTAAAATTTTATGTACTATTTTTTCAATATGAATGTTTATATTTATTGTGTTACACCAATTTCATATGAGGAAAACATTGGACCTAGTAAATGCTATGTAGGGCCTGATATATCCCATTGATGCATCAATTGGTATTATGAGAAAACCTATATTGGGTTTCCATTTGAGGTCATACACATTTATATAATATGTATTGGAATGAGGCCATGAATGTATGGTAATGCTGTCTAGAATTTTGAAATCCCTCATTGTGAGATTAGATATTAATGTTCTATGAGAATATTCCATTAGATAGAATATTCATGGTTAAGTTTCAAGATATTGTGTTTATTTATAAGAAATTATTTGGTCACCATTTATTCTTTCCATATTATTCACAAGTAATTCATTTAATGTCATTTTTCCATTTATTTACCATTACATACTTATTATTCCTTATTTATTCATGATATATTTTATTGTAATCATACCCTTAAAGTGTATTAGATCTCACCCATTTCATATGTTTTCTTTACCCATGACGCTAGGAAGTGTTTTATGATTGATATGTGGGGATATTCTAAAGGGAATAATGGTACACTCAAAGAAAATACTATGTTTTATTTTATTTTTTCAATTGTTATTTTAGATTCAAGTATGTATTTAGTTTACCAAGACTACTAAATTATTATGACCTTCAGGATATGATTCCTTGTATCTCATGCCAATGTAATAATGTAACTATTTACTCTCGGCTATTGGGATCAAGTTCTTTACTAGTAATATCTTCCTCCATTGGTATTATTGGTTGTTTTTCCTCTACCAAATACTATTTATCTTAAGAATTTATTTCATTAAAGTCAATATTTTTTACACTATCATTCTTGTGGATGTGATCCCTCTATAATAATATGGAATTTTAAGCCTTGGTAACCTTTCTTATAATGATTCATATATGTAATAACTATTTTTTTAGATTTGTTAACCTATTAAAATACACTTCATACCCCCTGGATCAAATTTTTTTCCTAAGGCAGCCTAAATAAACACCTCACAACTCCATATATGTATGTTTTAAAAAAACTTCTTTCTATTAATTACCTTGTATGGTATGTCATATGTTGCTTTAGTTGGAACATAGTTTAGTGTATACACCATAGTATGTAATGCTTATCCCAAAAATTATAATGAAGGATTAGTGTGACTCATCATAAAACTCACAATTTCCAAATTGAGTGATTACAATTTTCACTTAAACCATTCAACTATGGTGTATAAGGAGGAGTGAATCAGTAACAATCATATAATCCCATAAATGGTTGATAAAATCATATATTATATATTCTCCCCCTCAATTAAATCAAAAAATATTTATATTCCTATCAATATATTTATATACATCCTTATGAAATACCTTTAATTTATCTATATATTATGACTTTTACCTCATTATGTAGAAGAATCCACATCTTATCAATTCATCATTAAAAGCAATGATGTAGGTATATCCACCTATATATTCTACTAGAAATGGTCCACACATGCTAGTGTGTACCAATTATAGAATCTTTTTAGACCTTTCACGTGTACCAGTAAAAGGTTGTTTGTTCATATTTACTTGTAAACAAGTGAGACACATTTCAAGCAGTTTTAGCTCAAAAGAGTTTAACTACCCTTTTTGATAGAGCTTTGTATGGTGCTTCTTGTTTACATGTCCTAGATAATGACTCCTCAATTGTGTGTTATTTGATTCATGTGAACTACAATAAATTGTAAATTAAAACACATTATTTTGTTAATATAATACCTAAAGACTATTATAAATCAAATTTATACCATAAAAATGATATATTTTTAAAATTTGTTTTTATTATATCAAAACATGAAAATAAAACATTCATATAAAGATAAAAACATAATATAGTGTTCATAATAACACTTGGAACATAATAAAAGTTCTTCAATGCTAAGATAAGTCATATAGGTGTCATGAGGTGGTAGTATCCTATAACTATACTGGCTAACCGAGCTCCATAATCACCTTGAAGATAGATCTCTCATATGGAAACAGTCTTTAATATACTTGTTCTCTATATTTGGATATAGATGTGAATACCACATAAAATATCTAATACTCAACTGGTAGATAAGGATAAGTTTCACTTGATAAAAAATGTACCTAACTCTTGCCCTCACCTCTTCTATATGCATTTCTTCTTCCACTATCTGAGTATACCATATGAAAAATATATTGTGTTTTATTCCTTTACCTGCCTTTGGATATTCCTCTTCTTAGAAGGTCATTGTTGAGAAACATTAGGCATAGAGTGAGACCTTAGTCCCTTTTCCTTGCAAGTCCCTTTATTGACCATAATTACCATGGGTTTCTTACACCCCATATCCTTATCATCTAGGAGAATAAGAATGAGGAGTTCCATAAGAGACTTCTCAACATTGGTCATATTATAATTTACAATTAAATGAGATAATCTCTAAGGTAATGAGGCCAAAATTAGATCTATGTGAAACTCATCTTGTACCATAAATCCTAGGATTTCAAAGAACTCTATTTAGTTGATCATATTTACCACCCGAGGCCCATATGTCTCATACTCTCCAAGCTTGCACATGAATAGTTCTATAGAGATCTCAGATCTCTCTTGTATCACTTTCTCATATTCGTGATCTTAGATAAAAGAAAACATTCTAAACAAATACATCCCTTCATAAAGATTATTATTCTCAATAGACATAGTTGATTTAATAAAATAATGGACATCTACCACATCATCAATTTTTTCATAGAGAGGTGATTCTTCATCACTTGCCTCTTTTCTAGGATGATGGGGAAATGGGGATTTTAGAATATATAAATTTTTATCTTGGTTTTTTACAATACATAAATTTTTGTACCATTATTGGAAATTGGTACCAGTGAGAAGGACGTACTTATTGAGGATAAATTGAAATGAAAATTTCAATGATGTGGGATTTTCAATTTCTGTAATAAATTGACCAGATATTAGTACTTTATTTCCTTACCGAAAGTGTGACATAATAAATTTAATCCATAGTTTCCCACAATTTTTTCAAATATTGTTATCCCTCACTTAACAACTCAAATTATCCATTCTCATGGATAATATAGAGTCAAGGATAAATATTTCTATTATCATATTCCCAATGAGGGTGGGTTAATCTACTTGAAGTTATTTAGGTAGGCATGTCTTTCCCAATGACAAACTTATAGCATCTTGATCTATTGAGTGGACTCCCTAATCCTGAAATCATATACATGGATTTCTTTAACACTTGACTCCATATTCATAAAAATCCTAGAGAGGGCTATAAAAACATAATATAAATTTGATTACGTCAAACCAAAACATTCTTTATAACTATTTGTTTTGTTAATTCACCCCAACAAGGGTTAGTTATGTACTTTGAAACTATTGATTCCATTATAAATTCTGTAATAGAATGCTATGCTGAAATAATATTTTATTTCAGCAATTTTATTTTTTATTTTATGCAAAAATTAATCCCATTTTTATTGATCCATATGTCTGTTAATATTAATAGGATTTCACTAAATTGATTAACCATGTCCAGATAAAAATTTATTCATAATCTAGTTTTTTTAATATTATCATTCATGCATGTTAATTCATCTATTTAACTGGGTCACCATACATTAAAAATAAAAAATTAACCTTGAAACTAACAAAAATAATTAATTAATTAACCTTGAAACAAATAGAAATAAATAAATAAATTTTTATTATCATGAGAATTATCTAATAATTTTGTTATCTAGTAGATAATAAACTAAATGTAAACCCTTGGGGAAAATCCATCTAGAGATAATTCTTTTCCCAAGATAGAGTATTCCACCTATTCATCTTTGTATGTTCTTGATTGTTTTTTCATCAACAATAAACCTGAACTGCATCCACTCACCATAGAGATCCATCCAATACATATGTATCTATTCACATGCGGGTGAGGGTAACTCGAGGATGGGTTAGTGGGGGTTACATAAAATAAACCATGGAAACATATGACTATACATAACAATAATAGGATAATGAAACATAGGCCATCATTTTATTTTCATAATAAAAATTCAAAAATCATGAAATAAATTAAATTAAATGTAAAAAATCATACATAGGTCATTCTAGGATCATGATCATTCATAACATGAAAAAAAATACATTTTCACACTAGCTAGAATTCATTTCATTTCACTATATTATTAAGATAAATAAGATCAAATTAATTCAATTAATCAAATTAATTAATAAATTAATTCTCTTTAATTTCCATCCAAACTATCTTGGTGATTCCATCATTCTATAATTTTAAAATTATTAAAATTAAATATGTAAATGATTTGTACTTTAAATACACTGTACATATACAAAACTACATTGCGTACTTTATACTCATGACAAGTTTAATTTTCATACAATACATTTATTGCAACTTGACATGTCATCTTCTTACATGGTGTGTCAACTCACGTATAAATGATAGGGTTGCATACTTTCATTAAATGGTCTCATAATATACATGGAGTGTTAATGGATTGTACCGTGTGTCATTAATTACTATGAAATTAATTATCATTTATTTCCATGTCACACAGCATGTAAGACCATATACACATAGTGTAGTTTAGTATTAACTCTCAATCCATTTCATTCTATATAAATAATTCTACATGATTATAACCTCATTCAGTGTGTAAACCCCAAGATTTGTATCCAGATACATTTTCTATACATAGGAAACACAACATGTTATTTGTTGTCATTATATTTGAGTCACATGCCTAAGTACTTTATGTGTTTCTCAAATGTAGAAATTTTTGGGTAACACAATGTGTTCAGTAGACACACACTATGTATTCCTCCATCATTTCCATTATCTTACATTAAAATAAAATAAATACATTAATGACCACATGGATCTTATGATTTATCTCGCTAGACTATGTTTACTACTTGATGTGTATCACATCGTACATGATGTATAATCTAAAACCACATTTTCCAACATTTCAGTCAACATGTATTGTAATAAATACACTATGTTCACTAGTCATCCCATGTGTCCTAAGAGGCATTGAAATGTGTTGAGCCTTGGTACATGACATGTATAATCATATAAATTTTGTGTATCTATGTATTTTAGCCTGAATCATTGGCACTTCATGACAATATTATTGGACTCCTCCATTATCGATATTTAACTTATTCTCAGTTACATAAAGGTAAATGATTATAATAATGATAATCAGATTAAGAATGAATAAACTACAAATTAATCAAATAATAAATTCATGAAACATTCAATGAAAATAAATAATTATAAATTATCATGTGACTACTCTAACACAACTTGTAGATTCTGGGTAACATTAGAAGAGATCAAGACCATTCCCAATAATAATTTTTCATCAAATTCTTCTTATTTATCCACAAAACTAGATATAATAGAATTCTTGGTGTCCATAAAGACAATATATCACATATAACTTACAATTAATTAAAATATATAAATAATTATATTGTTCTATTATTATTTCTTTTCTATCTAATGTGACTATCTATTATTATTAAATCATTGTTGTGAAGGAGGAATAAAAGATAGATTCCCTCTTAAGGTGATACAAACATGCACAATAAATATTTGAATTTCATGAAAGGGTTATCCAGATGCTAGTGTGGATTCATCTATGACCTGTGTCATTGATTTTTGATCACACCTTAGAATCCCAATGAGGCTTGTGGAATTCTCATGGTTCACTCATAGCCAGAGAGAAAGGAGGAGTATTTCCAATTCTCATGGAACATGGAGTGTTCTTATGAATATCTAGGGGATGAGATAATTCTCTAGAGTGACCAATGATGTTCACATCCAATCTTCAGCTATCACATTTTTTTTAATTATATGGTCATGTATTTATAGACCAAGGTGTGGAATATTATATACCCAAATCCCATTTAATATTATCTTATCCCTTAGTGTACTTTATGTCTAAAAAATAATATTATTATTATTTACTTGACATGTGCATAACCTTTATAATAATTAAATATTATTTCTCCCAAATAAATAAATTAATATTTATTCAAATATTATTCAATTCTCACTGAACTATAAATTTATCCACTCATACTCCAAATTATTTACTATGCCAATTATAATATGTATTTATTTATTTTAATAAAAAATATACCTACATTATACACAAAAAAATAAACAATTGTGATCAGCCAATAAACCTGATTATTTATTATCCCACAATCATAAGAATAATATTCTAATATACTTGTTAAACTCATGTAGAATTTAACTTGGGATCTTGGATACAATTATTGTGTGGCCTACTATTCCCTTTTCTTAGTAGAATTTGGATAAACTACCTAGAGCACAAGGTTATCATCTAGAAACGCACCAAGTAAACTATAATGAAATTTTTTAATAGTGAAACAAAATTAAATATCCCATGAAACCTTACCATGTAATATAATTCATTTATCCCAAAATCTGTGATCAAGAAGGTAAAATAACTTGTGTAATATTCTTATATAATCAACTCACTTTATTTAACATTCTAAAATTGAAATCACTGATAATCCACAAAAGGTATAAAATTAATCCAACTGTTCTATTCCATCAAAGATCCTAAGATATTCATTTCCAATAGAATATACAAATAATCTTTCACAATATTCCTTGTTTAGGCCTCTAATAAATCATCATATTTATCCAACATCATCGTCAAATATTATCATAAAAATTTACGAAATAAATCTATGAACATGAGTACGTACACACATTAATAATGATATTAGATTCAAAGGATCATCACATAGGTCCATAGATTGGAATATATAATGACACATGAAACATTTGAAATTCTTAGAGGTGGGTTTTTTATAATAACCTCCCTTATTGGATATTAACATGGGTTAACACCATAAGAAGGTTTATCAATGTATTATGAGCCTACTACCCCTAATTTCATATAATACATGTGACCCATGAGACAATATCAACTATCCATAGAACATGGGTTTATGGAATAAAATCATAACATCTAAATTATCTAATGATTTCAGAGAACTGCTATATTCTTTTTATATAGAAATTATCCTTAAAATAATATCACATACACTGTCACACATAAGAATAATTAGGATGTGATAATAAATTATATTATATTCAAACACCATGAATATACAGTGTAACTGTTGGGAAAAAAATCCCCCAAGGCACCATTGAAGTATTTTTGAGGTGATTGTGTTTGTTGACAAAGTGAACATATGTGTTGTTGTTGTTGACAATGAAAACCATGACATACAAATTTGTTGACAAAGGGGGTTTCATGGTGGAATTTCAAGTTCAAGAGATGTGGTCAATGTTCCATGATTTATTCAAGAACGTCGATAATGCAATGGATGATCTAGAGGTGGTACAAAAATAATAGATACAAGGTGGCACCGTTTTCCAGTGTTTGCCAAATTTTTGGGCCATAAAATCGAAATATGAAGAAAAGTGTTTTTGGAAAAGGTACTTGCACGCCGAGGAATTGGATTATAGGAAACTTGCACGCCATATGTTTTTCAAGATCAGAAGATCAAAATATAGTAAAGGAAATTGGTATGTGCAAGTTTGGGAGTTGGTCGTGCAAGTGTCTAGGAGGACAGAAGACATGTGCGCCGAGACTGGGTTGCGCAGGTGAGTTGCACGTCGTCGCGCAGGGTGGTCAATTTGCCTATAAATACTGGACCACCCCACTTCATTATTCACCAGAGTTCAACACTTTGAAGATTCAGAGCTCCCTTCGCATAGGTGTGGTGGCCGCGCAAGTGGTGGGGTGTCGCGCAAGTGGGTCTTGTGCGCCAGATTTGAAGAAGGGCGATTGTTGACAGTTGCATGCCAATATTGGATTAGGCGTAAAAGGAAGTGAGTCGCGCAAGTTTGGAGTTGAGGAAGCTTGTGTCGCGCAAGTGGTTGAGGAAGACTTGCATGCCCATTGTGACTTGCGCGCTGAGATTGACTTGCTCGCCAAGTAAGGTTTATTTCCAGCAGTGATTTTTGGGCTGCGTGGAAGTTGGAAGTTTTTCCAATACCTTCGGTGAATAGAGAGATTCATCTATGGGTGAAAATTGGGCTTCAATAGAGCATCTACTTACAGAGGAATATTCATTCCTTCATACAAATGAAGAGACCTACAGGTCTATAAATTTTTAGTGAATCCTTTCTAGAGCAGTGAGTGAAGGAAGAGGATGAAGGTGATCCTCTCCACCGGCAGTGAGCCAGAGAGAGAGAAACAGGGAGTGACCCTTGGGAAAGCAGTGAGATAACCCTAAACTTTGTAAAGGTAGTGAGCCTGGGCATAGAAATGATCTAGCCCGAACATTGTAATCCACATCTAGTGAAGAATAGTGGAATTTGGTATGACCGGAAACTTGTTGGCGTATGCTCCTTGGACGTAGCCCAGTGAGGGTGAACCAAGTAAAAATCTTTGTGTCTGCCTGTTTGCTTCCCTGCATTACATTCAAAGTATCATCATTAGATAAAGAAGAAAAGAAGTGGTCATAATAATCACACGAGTGCAAACAAAGTGACCCTTGTAATAAAGAGGTCAAGATCCAATGGGGCAGGAAGAACTTTGCGAAATAATATCCCTACCCTAATTCACCCCCCCCCTCTCAGGGTATATAGGCCCCTATTGGTCCTAACAATTGGTATCAGAGGGATAGGTTGCCTTTCTCAGATTTTTTTGCTCGATCGTAGTTTGCCATGACAAAGGGAAAAACATCAAAGAAGAATCAGAAGTCAGGTGGTATCCCTCAGTGTGGAAGTGTTTATGGGAAAAGTGTGATTCAAATAAAAGAATCAAACAGCTTACTGAAGGAAGGCCTGGATGAATCTGATAGAGAAAAGATTGATTTTCTCAATCAAGATAGTGGAATGATTGAAGTACATGAACACCAAAGTTATGCTGGAACAACTGATAATGACGAAGTTTCCAGAAGGAGGCCACAAGTATATGTTGTCAACAAGACAAAGGAAGTGGACCGGAAGTTGGATGAAGAAGTCAAATCTAAAGATATCCGGATCAAAGTATTGGAAACTAAGGTCAACAATCTAAGAGGCTTAAATCAAAGGCTTATTGATATAGTTACTGACCTAACAGAGAAGAATTATTCACATGCCGAAGAACTACAGAAGATGGATAAAATGAAAGGAAAACAAAAGGTTGATGATTATGAAGAGAATAAAAATTCATATAATATTCTGAATCTAAAAGCTAGAAATGATTATCTAGCAACACATTTTTCTGAAGAAGTTCAGAAGAATTGAAGGCTACAACAAGAGAATGAATTTGTCTCTGAATTTGTTTCTAAGGAAAAATTGAAAGTAAAGGAGTATAGTAACATGGTGGATAATCTGACATGTGAACTAGAAGATGAGTTGAGTAGTGGGAAGAATCTCAGAAAAGAACTCAATTCTCAACTTGAATCAAAAGATAAGAAGATTCAACAATTGGAGGAAGAGATAGAAAAATCCAAGAAGGAAATGGAGATATCAAAAGACAAAGGAAAACCTAAGTTGAAGGATGCACTGCACTTACTATTCAGTTGTCCTTCGAAAGGTGATGATAAAATGAAAAGGAAGTATGAGATTTCTGAGGAGAAACAACAAAATATTTTCTCAGCTCAAAGACCATACAGTTTTGTAAAAATTGGTATTGGATTTGGATAATCACCTCCCACGCATGATAGAGAAAGATTTGTGAACAGTTCCAGATGTGGAGAAAATCATGTAGGTGCTGGAGATAGGCCTAAGAGGACAGTTACAAGAAGTAGTGACGGCATGTGCTATTTCTACGGGATTCATGGCCACACATCAAGCTTTTGTTCAGAGGCTCTGGAATACATTTTAGTTAGTGAAAATAGAAACTTTGATAAATCTGAGAATAAGAAGAAGCGTCATGAGAAATCAGAGAGAAGAGTTTCACATAGGAAAGCATTCATTAGATGCTATTACTGTGGAAGAATGGGACACACCATGAGTATGTGTCAGGAAGCTCAAGAGCCTCGTATCAGAAGAAGAACTCAAGGTGTATCAACATCTCGACATAGAAATGACAAAACAAGGTATGCCTTTGATGGAAAATGTTTTATATGTTCTGATTATGGTCATTTGGCCAGAAATTGCAGCAAGAAGAAAGTAGAAAAAGGAAAGTAACTTGAAAGGGTATTCTCTACACCAATTATGCATAATGAGAAATTGTACATTGGGAGACAAAGTGGAAAGTTAGAGAATAGGCTTAGAGCCTCAGGGGAATCTCATGGAGCTAAACGAAAGGTGTATCTATCACCTACTCTGTCACACTCACAACCGCCCCCTAAGAAAGAACATGAACATATCTAGAAGAAAAATGGAGGAAACGCTACAACTGTGAGTAAGAAGAATGTACGTTCAGTGGAGGACCCACCACCAACGTAAAATAGTGTGGTGACTCATAAATCTGATAAAAGAAAGATAAACAAAGAATTCATTGAAAACATTGTATGTCATGTGCCATGGAGAGAAATGGAGGAAAACGAAAATCCTTACAATGGTGGAAGAATCAAGGGAAGATGGAAAGAAAGGAGACTCCTGCTCAGAGAAATAATCAAGTAAAATGGAATTTTGGGTGAACATCAAAGATAGAACTGTGCACTAGTGGGTATAAACCACAAATGGTGAGAAAGACCAATCCTATAGAATCTACATATTGGAAAAAGGCTCATCATGTGGGTAATGAATGCTTAGTCATATGTCCAGAGCACTTGAAGTTGGATAGGCAACTAGAAGAAGAAAAGAAAGAGCGTGATTCTATTCAAGAAAAAATCAAAGGGTTGACCCATCAAGATCAACCACAATCCTCATCTTGAGGAGTCTAGAATAAACCCCTCTCCCTATGTATATAAATTCTATTAACTGATGATTCATGTGTTTCAGGTTCTAGGGAGATACGATCCAAGGGGAAGTGGTATATAAGGATGCGAAGTGGAGATGTGATATGCTCTATAGTTTCAATTGATTCAAATCAAGTACCAGAGTTGAAGAAGAAAGGGAGAAACAGAGCACAATAGAATGTTATTGTGTTGTTAACTTTGTCTCTTGTTTCCTAAACTGAGTTTCAACTCAGTAGGCTTAGAGATTTCGTTAATGGCTCAATTCCAAGTGGAAGATGAGAATAGAAGATGGCGGAGGAGAAGAATGGTTATGAGTCTAAATAGTGGGACTAACCCTAGGAAGTGTTTCATAACATAGGGGGAGCATTCAATAACAAAATAAAATGAAAGAGCCATAAATGCAATAATTGGATGACTCGGCTCAGGTGTTGCCTTTTGGGGGAAGAAAGAAGCATAGGGACAAGTAGAAATAATCTTGCATTTCATGATTATTTACTTTGCTCTAACAATGTGGTATCAGCTGACTGCTTTAAGGATACCAAGAAGCTGCGAGAGAAAATCAAAGGTGTTTCAACAAAAATCTGAGAGAATATGTTCAAAGAAATGAAGTCATTGAACAGTGACACAGAGAAAATTAGCTGAAATAAATAAAGCCACTGAAAAATTAGTCAGTGAACAAATTCCTGATGAATGTTTTGAGGAAGAAAGAAACACAGGGAGAGAAGAAGGGGCTAATACTGATTCAGAAGAAGACACTAATGATGAACAAGAAAGTGTCAAGTCTGTGTCTACATGGAATCCAAAGAGTTGAGGTGAAATTGATAGACAGAATATCATTGGTGATCAGTCAGATTCAGTTCAAATAAGGAAAATGAAATAACTACAGCAGGCATCTTTTCTATCTCAGGTTGAGCTGAAATGCTTTGCTGATGCAGCTAAAGATGAAAACTGCATTCAGACCATGAATGGAGAGCTGGATCAGAATTGAGAAGAATCAGATGCAGGAGATTTTTTCGAGGCCAAAAGATAAAAACGTCATTAGGACTAAATGGTTCTATTGAGACTAGATGAATGAATATGGCATAGTGATTCGGAAAAAAAGCACGACTGATGTGCAAAGGAGACTCCCAGATAGAGGGAATAGATGGTGATGAGACTTTTTCACCGATTGCAAGGCAGGATAAAATCAGATTATTCCTAGCCATTGTGGTGCAAATAAAGTTCAAAGTGTTCCAAATGGATGTCAAGACTGCATTTCTAAATGGGTTTCTGGAAGAAGAGGTGTACATTGAGCAGCCAGATGGTTTTCTCATTCATGAGGATGAGAAAAAAGTTTGCAGGCTGAAAAAGGCGTTATATGGGCTGAAACAAGCACCAAGAGCATGGTACTAACGGCTATATCAGTATTTGAAGAAGCTTGGTTTTCAGCGTGGGTGATTTTATTACAATCTTTATTTCAACAACAACAGTAATCAATGGATGATGAGGCTGGACTAGGAAGAAGACATAATATTTGGAAGATCAGATGAAGACTCCGGTTTCTACCCAGATCAAATCATCAAAAGATGATAGTGGCAGGGCAGTTAATATCACAGAATACAGGCAAATCATTGGAAGTTTATTGTACTTGACTGCAACAAGGGCTGATATTGTTTTTGCCACATGCCAAGCAGTGAGATATTAAAGTAATCCCAAGGAAAGCCACATGATTGCAGTGAAAAGAATACTTCGGTATATCAAGGGCACCATGTATTTCAGTTTTACATATAATGACAAATCTCAGACCAAGTTAATGGGTTACACAGATGCAGATTGGGCTGGATCAGTGGATGATAGGAAATCAACATCTGGAGGTGCATTCTACCTTGGCGGACTATGTATTGCTTGGTTAAGCAAGAAACAGGATTGCATTTCATTAAGCACTGTAGAAGGTGAGTATATTGCGGCCACTCAAGAATTCACAGAGTTATTATGGATGAAACAGTAGCTTGAAGATATGAGAGTTGAAGTGAACTCTCCGATTGGAATCCAGTGTGATAACTCAGGTGCTATCAATCACTACTGGAAAACTAACCTTTACCAACAGTTTGGAACCGTTGGTAGAGGCCTCCAAACCGTTGGTATAGCCTATACCGACGGTTTGGAGAACTGTAGCCAAGTAAGCCGTTGTGATAGGTCTATACCAACGGTTTTCAAAAAACCGTTGGTATAGGTAATATGAAATCTATACCAACGGTAATGGAACCGTTGGTATATAAATTCCAAAAAATAAAACATCCGCTGGGATTTGATCCCAGGACCCCTCGTTTATAATCGAACGACTTAACCACTAACCTAACATCACTTTGTAAACATAATTTCATAAATATATATATGTATTATCATAATTATTTAAAATTTTTATTTATATAATGTTCTTGGTTAGAAGGCCTGGAAAAAAATTAAAGAATCTATCCCAACGGTTTGGGTGGGTTGAACTTTAGTTTGCCGAAGGTCGAAATTATCCCCTCTTTTTCCCAACGGTTTTGATGAACCGTTGGGAAAGGGGAGGGAAAGAGGACCCTTTCCCAACGGTTTTGGTGAACCGTTGGGAAAGAGGACCCTTTCCCAACGGTTTTGGTGAACCGTTGGGAAAGGGGAGGGAAAAGGGACCCTTTCCCAACGGTTTTGGTGAACCGTTGGGAAAGAGGACCCTTTCCCAACGGTTTTGATGAACCGTTGGGAAAGGGGAGGGAAAGAGGGACCCTTTCCCAACGGTTTTGGTGAACCGTTGGGAAAGAGGACCCTTTCCCAACGGTTTTGGTGAACCGTTGGGAAAGGGGATGGAAAAGGGACCCTTTCCCAACGGTTTTGGTGAACCGTTGGGAAAGGGTAGCTATACCAACGGTTTTTACAAACCGTTGGTATAGAAGTGTTGGGAAAGATCATCTTTCCAGTAGTGAATCTTATCAAAAATCTAGTTCATCACTCAAGGACAAAGTACATTGAGATCAAATATCATTTCATCAAGGAGAAGGTGGAGCAAGGCATTGTGAATTTGGAGTATGTGCCTACAGAGCTACAGGTTGCAGACATTATGAAAAAGGCCTTACCCAAGGAAGCTTTTGAGAGACATTGGCTAGCTCTGGGAGTTCAGTCGACTCCCCGCACTTAAAAGCGTGTGGAAGTGTCACCCCCTCTCCCCGAGGTATGATGTGTTTTTCACTAATGTGTTGATATGTGTTCTCTACTCTGTTATAGACTGCAAAGGAGTGACCTTTGGTTTTGTTGAAAAAGTGGGAGAAAATAGTGCTTGTTCAAGGGGGAGACAGTGTGGAAATTTGATAAATCATGACAGGTATGGGGAGAAGCTGACCAGTGAAGCAGCCAGATAGGGGGAGAAATGAGAAAGGGGGATATTTGTAAAATCTGACAATGCTAGAAGTGATCGATCAAAGAATAGATATCACGACGGATATGGATCGTGATAGAAGCAGATGAGTGGTGTTGGAGAGTGGTAAGAATATTTCCAAACCAAACATTGGTCTTCCAAAAAGTCCTTCAACAATTGGTATCAGTTTAGTACAAATTGGTATCAGTTTGGTGTCAACATTGGGAGTCAGAGATGAAGTGATTCATTGATGAACTTTTCATTAACTCTTGTTTCTCACGCTGAGCATTGCTCATGTGGGCTTAGGGTATGTGTTGAGTAAATCCTTGATCGCTATCAGAATCGCAAATGGCGAATGGTGGATGAAGAATTAATGATGCATATTTTTATGGAAGAGTTTTCAACAAACCCAAAGGGGGATATTGTTGGGCAAAAATCCCTCAAGGCACCAATGAAGTATTTTTGAGGTGATTGTTTTTGTTGAAAAAGTGAACATCTGTGTTGTGATTGTTGACAATGCAAACCATGACATACAAATTTGTTGAAAAAGGGGGTTTCATGGTGGAATGTCGAGTTCAAGAGATGTGGTCAATGATCCATGATTGATTCAAGAACGTCGATAATGGAATGGACGATCTGTATTTGGTACAAAAATAACAGATACAAGGTGGTGTTGTTTTCCAATGTTTGACAACATTTTGGGCCGAAAAATTGACAAATGAAGAAAAGTGTTTTTGGTAAAGGGACTTGAGCACCGAGGACATGGATTATAGGAAACATGCGCGCCATATGTTTTTCAAGATCATAAGATCAAAATATGGCAAAGTAAACAGGTCCACGCAAGTTCGGGAGTTGGTCGCGCAAGTGTCTAGTAGGACAGAAGACCTGCGTGCCGAGACTGGGTCACGCAGGTGACTTGCGCGCCGTCATGTAGGGTGGTCAATTTTCCTATAAATATAGGAACACCCCTCTTAATTCTTCACCGGAGTTCAACACTTTGAATATTCAGAGCTCCTGTCGCACAGGTGTGGTGGTCTCGCAAGTGGTGGTGTGTCGCGCAAGTGGGTCTTGCACGCCAGATTTGAAGAAGGGCGATTGTTGGAAGTTGCGCGCCAATATTGGATTGGGCATAAAAGGAAGTGAGTCGCGCAAGTTTTGAGTTGAGGAAGCTTGTGTCACACAAGTGGTTGAGGAAGACTTGTGCGCCTGTTGTGACTTGCGTGTCGATACTTGCGCGCCGAGATTAACTTGCGCACCAAGTAAGGTTTATTTCCAGTAGTGATTTTCGGGCTGCGTGGAAGCTGGAAGTTTTCCCAATACCTTCAGTGCAAAGAGAGATTCATCTACAGGTGAAAATTAGGCTTCAACAGAGCATCTACTTATAGAGGAAGATGCATTCCTTCATGAAAATGAAGAGACGTATAGGTCTATAAACTTTGAGTGAATCCTTTCCAGAGTAGTGAGCGAAGGAAGAGGAAAAAGGTGATCCTCTCCACCGACAGTGAGCCAGAGAGAGAGAAACAGGGAGTGAGCCTTGGCAAAGCAGTAAGCTAACCCTAAACTTTGTAAAGGCAGTGAGCCTGGGCATAGAATTGATCTAGCCCGAACATTGTAATCCACATTTAGTGAAGAATAGTGCAATTTGGTACGACCGGTAACTTGTCGGCGTATGCTCCTTGGACGTAACCCAGTGAGGGTGAACCAAGTAAAAATCTTTGTGTATGCCTGTTTGCTTCCCCGAATTACATTCAAAGTATCATCATTAGATAAAGAAGAAAAGAAGTGGTCATAATAATCACACAAGTGCAAAAAAAGTGACCCTTGTAATAAAGAGGTCAAGATTCAGTGGGGCATGAAGAACTTTGCGAAATAATATCCATACCCTGATTCACCCCCCCTCTCAGGGTATATAGGCCCCTATTGGTCCTAATAGTAACTAAAAGTATAAGGGAATTTGGTTTCAAGGAACCACCAACATTGAAAATTATATATCATGATGAATATCTCCACATATCCTCTATAAACAAGGAACATATCCTTAGTACATATGAGGTATTTTAGGATAGTCATGAATACCATCCAATGAAGCTATCATGTATCATCTTGATATCTACCTATCACACATAATGAAAAGGAAAAAATATATCCTAATAAATTTAAAAACATAAATTACTAGGCCTCTTGGTAACATCTTAATATTATAAGAAGGAAACACTATGTATGATATCCTATATGATACACTACATCGAGCTTAAAAAAACTGAATATTATTATTTAAATGTTACCATTATATCATAGTTGTTAGAATGAAAGGTATGATGAAGAATAACAGAATTGTGAAAATATGTTTTACACATGTAAATATAATAAATTATATTATATCCAATTATTTATAAATTTCAAAAACCCTTTTTAAAATAAAATAAAATATTTTTTTGAAAAACTATTTAAATGCACAGAATTCTGTTTTTTTATGAATATAATAAAAAATCACCCTTTTGGGATTATATTAATGATATATATATATAATATATTAAATATATTTTCTACCATTCATAATTATTTTTCTAGTCATGATATAAAATAAATCCAATTTTACACACACAAAAAAATATTTATTTTTCGAAAGGAAACTTTTCCACCTTTTGATGACGCACTTGTTTTAAACAAATATTTTTACAATATTAGAAATTTTATTTTTAACAATAAAATTAATTTTTGAAATATTAATATCAAAATTTACTTTGGTTTAATATTTTTTATTATTTGATTGATTTTTTCGATGAATTGATAAAGATGCTATAGTTTAATTGAAAACTTGTTATCATATAAATAATTTATAATGTTAAATTATATTTTAGATTTGTTTTAAAATAATATTAGATTCATTATAAATATATGAAAACAATTTATGTAATTTTAATCACTTTAATATGTAATTTGGATATAAAAACATTTCAAACTTTTGAATAATTTCACATTAAAAACTTGCTTTCTCATCACGTCTATAAGAATTGTTTTAAATTTAAATTTTCAAATTATGTGAATTAAATTTGAAAAAATGTATTGAATATTTTTTATAATAATTTTAAAATTTATTAAGTAATTTCATTTTAACCTTATAAAATATGAATAATAACTTTAATAATTTTTATTACTACAATAAAGTGTAAATTAGGTATCTAAGGGTTAAGAAAATTATGATAAGGATTATAAAATTATCCTAAAAATAGTAATAATTTTATTGTATGAGTTATTATATGCCAAAATTATCCTTTTTCAAATTTATGTCCTATTGGAGCCACTTTTATGAATTTAATACCCTTATAGGATTTTATTTTCAAGAATTTCAAATTCATCACACTAATGTTTTTAATAAGTATAAAATTTTTAATACTTGGTTATTTAGAAGATAAATTTTAAAATAAATAGTAATTTAAAATATTAAATATTATTACTAATCATGAAAATTTATTTTTTATTTTAAATTAATAACTAATTATATAAAATTATTATACAACGACAATGTAGTAATTATTCAGTTAATTAAAAAATAAAATTTATGATATTAAAACTAATACAATTAATACAATTTTAGATAAATAGTGTTCTGAATGAATATTATATATTAAATTGACATATTAGGGATATATTAAAATATTTTTTTATGATATCTTTTTTCCTTGATATTAGTAAAAGTCAAAGTAATGAATAGTGTCAAAAATTACATTAATAATATTTTAACATAAATAACATTTTATTAAATGATATAAAATTCATAAAAATAAAAAGATCTTCTAAATAATTTTTATAGGGTTTAAAATTTCATATATGATTCATTTATGGGTATTTTTTCATTTTATATTAATTATATTAACCTTTAAAGAGTAAAATACTTATTATCATGGTATGAGTTAAATGGGTCAAATGAGGGTTAAAGCTAAAAGATAATGATTAAAAATAGTATAAATATGTATAATTTTAATTTTATGAATTTATTTACACCCATAAAAATCTTATACTCTAAATGAATTAGTTTTTATCAATTTATAATAGAAAATTAATTTATATTAATTAAATATTTTGAGAAATTCCAACAGTGCCCATCCCCTCTCCTATATAAGTCCACCTATAATTCTCAATAATTCACACTAAAAATAATTTTTTCAGATAATATCATACCAAAAATCTTATTATAATCCCACACCAAATTATATAATTATTATTTTATACAGAAAAATCACCTAAGTGGTGTTGTGGTGTTAATCAAAGAAGATTGTCCAAAGACGAGGTATAGTTTATAATCAAGTGTTTCTGTTTTATTTCTTCTTTCAATTGCATAAAATATCATTTAAACGTTATTAAATAATAAATAATGTGTCATAAAAATAATTATATTTTATTATGTTTCTATCATCACTTAAATACAACTCCACTTCCATCAAATGGGTAAAGAAGTTATCGTTCATGTGTACGAAGGACTACCGCCTCATGAACAGATGAAGTTTTCTTCCATCAAAATCACTAAAGATTAGTTATATTCATGGAATTTATAATTATATATTATATTCATTAAATAAATATAATTATTAAAAATATAATATATCATTTATGTTCTTTTATTTCCATTCATATAACAATGATAACGTTGTTCATGTGTATGAGTGAATTATCACCTCGATAAAGTGATGTGATTCGTTTTTAGTCACCACATAATATGGATTCTATAAATAAGTATATTTATATTATTAATATGTTATTAATTATATTATTATAATTCTATAAAAATAAACTTTTATTTACCTTCTTTCTATAATGATCATTGAAAAATGAAAATGTCCATCACTCGTACGTAATTTTTACCACCTCAATGATTATAACATAGATTATTTTTTATCCATATTTAATGTATGGATTTAAAAGTATAATTGATATATAAAAATGATAATTAATTTATTATTATTATTCTAGATATGATGTAATAATTACCACTATGACTATATACATCATACCAAAGTAATTTTGGACTCAAGTACTGAATATCAACAATACATTCAACAAAAAAATAAATAATTATCTAATTTTTATAACATGGTAAAAAATGGTATAAAAGGAATAATACATTTGAAAATATTTATCAATAAAGTAAATAAATAAAATTAGTTTATTATTCAGGACGATAAAGGACAGACGTGAAAAATCAAACTCTAGGTAAGGGAATTCTTACCTTAATTCCCATTATTTGAGTTAAACTTCTACCTAAATGGTTATGTCATGATATGATTATGTTTGAAATGAATTTTGATTAAATTATATTGTATTTACACTTGTTTTATATAGAGTTACATAAAATATACATAATTAATTCAGTTTATTTATTCACTCATCAAGGAAGGATGTTTGAAAATGACTTTTTTTGGCATATATTCTTTTAAATTTTCTTTTCACAAAAGAAAAAATTATTGTTTTATGGTATGGAAGGCATTTCTCCACATTATGAAACATAAATTCTTTTATTATTCATTTATATATTTTTATAGTTAATTTATAATAAAATGATATCCTTGTTATGTGTTCAATTTTTCGATTTTAAAAGTATTTTCTAAAAAATTAATGGGTATTTCTATTTCTAGAAGTGATTTTATTGTGACTTAAAATGATTTTTTGAAATTATTTATGATTAAAAAAATTCACTGATAATATTTTTATTCATTATATGGTACTTAAGAAATAAATATAGCATAGACCAGATAGAATTGGGAAATACCATTAAAGCTAAACATGGGGTGGCTTTGATAGTGTCGAAAAATACTATTACATATTAACATGGGGTGGAAAAGATAATACCAGGAAAGACCGTTACTGATTAACATGTGGTGTACTAGATAGAATCAGTAAATCCCATTATAGCTTAACTTGAAGTATCCTAGATAGAACCAGATAATTCCATTACATATTTACATAGGATGGACTAGATAGTGTGTTGTAAGACTCTAATACATTAATTGGGAAATGATAATTTGGAAGTATGCTATATGGTTATTCCTGCTAAAAAGGGTTTCGAAAGGGGTTTGTTAATATAATTATTTAAGTCTCCAAATGAGTTTTTAAGTGATTTTATGGGTTTTAATATTATAATTGAGCAATATATATGTGTTTTTTCAAGTGGGCATGTTTTATTTCATATACTCAAGGAAAATTGAAGATAAAGGTAAACATTATATGAGTTTTCACGTTTTTAGTGGACTAAAATTTTTATTTATATTATATCCCTTATGAAGATTTTTGTTCTCATGCCATGTTTTTGAATTTTTTTCACAGGACTTGTAAGGGACAAGATGAAAACATGTTGTGATTCATGAATAATTTTCCTATAAGAAAGAATATTTTGTTTTAAAGAGTTTTATATGGTGAAAAAATTGGGTACTGAGTATAATTGTCCACTTGTAATGTATCGATTTACTTTGTAAGGGTTTGTCATAATTTTCTAAACCTTTAAACTGAATAGATCCTTGAATGTGAATTATAGTTCAAAAACATTAGAATATATAATGTTTAAGGAAAGGTCCTTATATGTGGTTTAAAAGGCCATTTTAGATAAAAATATAGGTTATGATAACGTTAATAAATTTCCTTGAAGTATTTTACCTTAGGTTTAAGTTAAAATGATATGGTATTTAAAGATTACCATGTTTCCTCCTATAAACTATTTATATTCATAATGGTTTTCTTTATAGAAAGTAGGGAAACTATGGTCGAATGTATCTGAGAGGAAGATATCCTTCCAAATCATCATCTTGAGATAGTCAAAATTGTAATAAATTTTTTAGTTCAGTGTTGGATCAGTTGACACAAGCTATAAATGATGGTGGTATTCATGCTAGACAGTAATCTGATCTACCATTAAGGAACATGTCTGTATTATACCATTTCATGAGGCAACATCTCCCACCATTCAATGAATCATCTTACACATTTTTAATGAATGATGGATCAATTCCCTAGAGAATATTTTTTAAGTCATGGGAAGTTAAGAATGTAAAAAGGTAACTCTTATCCTTTATAATTTTGATGTTGGAGTTTACTGATGGTGGTCATTGGTTAATAATACTAAAGATAAAGATGATATTAATTCCATGGTATGGTAAAAATTTAAGAATATATTCCTTGAAAAATATTTCCTCAATGTTTTTTTGACTTAGGATACAGACACAATTCTTAGAATTAAAGAAAAAGGATAAGGATTCAGAGGCCACGTATGAAGAAAACTTTATATGATTGCAAACCTATGTTCTGAATTTTATTAAGTACATTGATAGTTAATTTAATGGATTTTACTCTGGATTGAAAACAATTCTATAAAGATATTTGTCCTTATGATAATTTAAAGGTTATGATAAAGTGGTTAGTTTTGATGAAAAAGTTGATATGGGGTTTTCCTATACATATGTTCTATGAGTTGAAAAGAGTAAGAAATGGTCAAGGTGGCAGGAAATAGAGAATCATCCAACTAGGAAATCATGAGGTAATCCCCCAAAATATTCCAGATGTGGAGAAAGGAATTTTAACGAATATTTTATAGTATATAAGAATTATTTTTGGTGTGATCAGTTTGGTCATAGGATCTGTGACTATAATGAAAAATCCCTAAATATCCAAAGAATGGGGTAACTAATAGCCATCCAATGATGAGATGTTTATGTTTCAATTATTTGGTTCATTATGATAACAACGGTCCGAAATTAGTTTCAAGACATAGAAATCATCATGATCAGAAACAGAAATGTGTAACAAAGTCATTTAATATTAATAAAGATGATTTTGGGATTTCTGGGGAAGTGATAAAATCTCTAGGGAGACTAATATGTATTGATGTATGATCATATGTTTAAAGAATTATGAACCCATATTTTTATTTTTTATGTATTGGATAAAGTTTGGGATACATTAATTGATTTTTGATTAATGATTGAGGTATATGTAAGCCATAAATCTATGATATGAAAAAGGATATTTGAGGAAAAATGAATTTTTGTGTGTGGACTTATAGTGATTTAGGTTATTTATGTAAATGTTTACCACATAGTTGAGATTATGTGACATAGAAAATTTCATTTTGGTTAAGGGACGTGAAGAGTGATTGGTGTTATTTGGAAGACCATGTGATCAAATCCTTCTAATTTTTGGTTTTCAGTCTTAGTCTAAAATGGTTTTTATGAATATTAAGGATAATTAATTTTATATGTTAAATATTGGATGTCACTGTTGAATTCTAGAGAATAAATTAGTTTTCTTTCATATAATGGTTTATTAGTTTTGATGAATTATCTTATCATATCCTAACCATTAAGGTCTTTGTTGATTTATAATGATATGTGGAATATATTATTTTTCGTTTATGGATTTTTTGTTTCATATAAGTTGATTTTAGTACTTCAAGAAGAACCTTCATACTCATCATTTAGAGAAAAATATGAGTTTAAGGTGGAAATATATTAAAGGATGAAATTATGGTTTTCGCGAAAGTATGTTTCCATGTTTTTTGGAAGTAAATACATTCCTTAACTTTAGGAAAAGAATTTTTAAACAAAAAACATTATCCATTTACTTTTATCAATTGACTTTTATCCCATCACATGTTTATTGTTTTGTGATGATCATCTTTCCCATGATAATATTCTTTGTCACTCTCTAATAGTCCTTGAGAGTTATTTTTCTATTCTATATCCGTGTTTTTTACATGGAAGCCTACTATGTGTTATCTCAGGTGACCTTCATACTTTCCTTTCTCTCTTTTCAAATTGATGTTTTATTGACCCTTGTTCCGATGTGGGAATTGAATAAAGGTATTTCAAAAAGTCAAACCATATTTACCAGGCCCGAATTAAAATTTCAAGGATGAAATTTTTTAATGGTGGGAATATTGTAACATCCTATTACCATAAGAGGGAAACACTATAATCGACAATGTACATGATGTGCCACATCAATCTTAAACAAAAAACAAAATAGTATTGTTTAAATGGTACAGTTATAACCTAGCTATTAGAATGAAGGTTATGATAAAGATTAATAGAATTATGAAAATATTACTTACACATGTATATATAATGAATTATTTAGTGATCATTTAATTAAAAATTAAAATAAAACCCTTTTAAAAATAAAAGTAAATTTTTTTCTTAAGAAATATTTAAATGCCCAAAAGTGTGTTTTATATTATTAAACTAAACAAACACCTATTGTTGGATTATATTAAATATATATATATGATATATTCAATCAAATTTTAACATTACTCATATGTTTTTTATATACATCATATAAAAATAAATCCAATATTACGTATAAAAAGCTTTATATTTTTAAAGGAGGTTTTTCTACATTTTGATAACACACTTATTTTAAAACTAAATATTTAAACATTTATAAATTTTATTTGACAAAATAAACATCATTTTTTAAATATTAAAATTAAAATTCACTTTGGTTTTATTTTCTGATATGTTTCATTTTTTGATGAATAGTGAGAAAAATACATTTTAATTGAAAAATTGCATTTCATATAAATAATTTATAATGTTAAATTATATTTTAAATTTTTTAAAAGTAAAATTTTATGAATAATAAATATAGTAATCCAGTATATCTCATTTTAATCACATTCAAATTGAATTTGGATATAAAAATATTTTAATCTTTGGAACATTTTCACATTAAAAACCTGTTTTCTTGTCATATATATGGGGATAATTTTAAAATTAATTTTCCCAATAATGTAAATTAAATTTTGAAAAATGGATTCTATATTTGTATTTATAATTTACAAATGTATTAACTAGTTTCATTTTATTTTATTTTCAACATGAATAATATCTTTTTTATTTTTTTTTTAATACGATATAGGGTAAATCAGGTAATTAATGGTAAAAATAATTATGATAAGGATTATAAAATTTTCCTCAAACTTATCTTAATTGTACTAAATTAGGTTTTATCAACCACAATTATCATTTGGATGAATTTATAACTCTTGGAGCCACATGTATGTCTTTAATTTTCTTATAGTATTATGTTTTTAAGAAAGTCAAACATGTCACAGAAATATTTATAATAAGTATAACATTTCTAATATTAGGTTATTCAGAAAATATATTTTTAATGACTTATATTTCCAAGATTTTATTTTTAGAATGTATTTGGGAATATTCTGAGACCAGGTGCAAAGACGACGTTCGATTCCGAGGCCCAGAGTACCCAAAATGATTGTTTAAAAATTTTAAGTTTTTAATAACACGAGCATGTGAATTTTCTAACATAAAATTTAAAATGGTGTGTAGAATAGAAATCTTAGGGCACCGTTGAGCTCAGAGGAATGGGTTTACCATAGGCGTGACCTAACATTGGTCGACAGAGGTCACCTGTAGAAAAGTTCACATGGGGTGTAACCCTATATAAAATAATTAAATAAAAATTATTTTATATATAAATCCAAATAACTAATAAATTATAACTTGGATTGTAAATTTTAGACCATAATTGAGTTCGTAAGGGGGTGTATCCTTAGGCAGGTCCTAACCTCGACCGGTGCCGGTTGAGAGTGAAAGTTATATTTTCGGTGTAGATGTCATTAAAATATATAATAAAATATTTTTATTGAATGTTATATGTTGAGAATAAAATGGTTTTATTTTTTAATAATCCATGTCAGACGAATTTAAGATTATCAAAATATCCCTGGAATTCTACTATGGTAAGGAGAAGGAAGTTATCTTCCGATAAAGAACGATGGCAGATAGAGGATCAACAACGACACAGACCTCCGTTCTTCATCAATGACAGATCCAATAATTGAGTTAGGTTATTGATCTCTATGTGATTTCTTTTCCCCTTCTTAGAATCAAACGATGAATGCAAACCAACCCACAGATAGGTTGATCCATGGTTCAATCATTCTTGTTGGGTGGATAATTATTATGGTATTAAAGGGAATAGTATTTTGTGGTTGATCGGATGTTGTTTTCTTTGTGAACCCACTATCATGAAAATATCAAGGCCTAAAAAAGGGAAAGATCCATTTTTTTAGTGTTCATGTGCTTAACTTCCCTAAATCTATTGTGTTTTTCAAGCATTCTTTACCATTTTAAACCCTACGTGAATGATCCATCTTGCACCCATGATCTAGGACACAATAATCGGAGACCGAAGGTTTAGATATAAAATTTAATTATGGAGGCGGTATGGGAGAACATAAGGAAGGTGGAAGTTCATATTATAGGGTTCAACAAATGGTGGTCCATAGGTAATGTGGACAGTGGGGAGGGTAGCACGTTGCTCGGTGGGAGGCCGAGTTCAGGCAGGGCGCACAGTCGCGGTCCAATGGAACTGCACTGGATGAGGATCCCACGATGGTAGATACGGAGGGACATGGATCATAATCTATGTCAAAGGAGGACCCTGCAGTAGTAGGGCCATAGGACAAGGGGCCCAGAAGCAGTGCCTTCCACATTGAACGGGGCAGCCGTGTTGACTGGGAGCGCATGACCGAGTCAGCCTGCCTGCAGTAGGCTAGGATATGTGAACTAGGATTCGTTGGCAACCCAACATCCCAATGAGCCAAGAAATTTTAGTCTGGCCTAGACTGACTAGGTTCGGGTCAGTCAGGCAAACCGAGCCAGGTCATCCAGACCGAGTTGGGTCGGACCCAGACTGGACATGACCCTTGTTACAAAAATTGGTCGTAACTTTCAAACCATGTGTCTGTTTGAATAAAAGTTTATAGATTTAAGAACTTTATGATGAGGAGGTCCTTTTGAGATACTCTAATTTAGTTTTTTTGTATTTTGGTTGATGACCTAATGGATCGATGAGTAAGTGCTCATGGAAGGAGCGTGATATGAGCAAAATCATGCGACTGGTTGTGACTATGTGATCTTGGTGACCATGTGACATGGGGGACTACTTGAACCATCAATAACTGATATTTCATCTATATTCCATGCATCATCGATACTTTTTGTGCCAATAACTATCCATACACCATCGATTCTCCATGCTCTATCGACGTCTCATCCACCATCACTACTTCGGGTGCCACCGATGCTCTGTACACCACTGAAGATTCATGGGCCATTGACACTCCATGTGCCATAAATGCTTTGTGTGCCATTTATGCTTCATGAACCACTGAAACTTCATGCTCTTCCAACAATTCTTGTGTCATATATATTGAGTTATATGTGGACTAGAACTGTAAATATTTCTCTTTGTTCTTTAGACATGTACCTATGTGAGCTAATTATATTGATTTTACATAGTATGATTATTTTTTGTTGTAATTATTGTATTTATTAGTGGTATTACTTTATGGTTTTGGGGCCCCTACTGAGTATTATTTTACTCACCCCTACATGGTTTATTCCCACATGTGTCATGTCTTAGGTAGATGATCAGAGCTTTGGTGGAATCCTTAGTGGATCGGGACCAGGCAGTTCTTAGAGAGAGGCCCGACAAACGAGGTGTACTTCAATAACTTCAAATGGTTTTTTTGTACCTACCCTTCAGTTAGGGTTTTATTAAGATGATATTCAAGAGCTTTTAATTTTCTTTTTGGTTGGGCTTGTATTTGGGACCCATTAAATTTTCATTTTTATATTATTATACTATGGTGTTGGTATCTTAGAGGTATGAATGCATGTTTACTTAGTGTTTTGAGTTCAAAACTATTGGTCTTGGAGAATATTTCATGTATATAGGTACTTAAGAAAATTCCTACCATTTTTGGGATATGCCTACCTGGTCCTAGTTGCTAACCCCAAGCCTATTGGAAGTGGGATTGGGGTAGTCACAATATGGGCCTCGGGGGTTGGTTCGTGATATAGTGGTATTAAAGAAGTTTCATTCAACCTAATGAACCAAGACTATATGAGAATGGTTTGGGGTAATAGTGTCATGTATTTCAAGTTCATACTTTAGGCTAGGTAATCTAGTGTTGGGTTGGCAGGTGATGTATTTATACATCAAGACTCTGAATTTTTCTCCTTAAATCGATACCTGAAAAGACTAGTTGTAAGAAAAAAAATTGTGCATGAATCATATAATATTGGGTGTGTTCTCATGTCCTTCTTGAGTTAGTGGAATCTCACCAGGTATACTCTATTGACAATGGTACATCTTTAACTATTTTAGGATTCATCCACAAAGACAGACAGCTAGGATTCTGATGCGTGATCATGAGGGTGATATGCCTAGCAAAGAGGCATCAGTATAGGGACCAGTACTAGAGATAGCACCCTCAGGTGGTGTACTAGTGATACCACTTCTCAAATAGTAGTACTTACTACCAATGTTACTAGTAGAGGATGCATACAGGATGAGTGTATTGCATGAGTTCCATAGGTATCAAGCTCCTAGGTTCAGTGGTGAGCCTGACCCCTAGATAGCTGAGGATTTGTTGGAGGCGATTACACATGTCTTATGCCAAGTGAGGATGCATCTCGACCAGATAGAAATCTTATCTGTGAGTCTTCTACATGTATCGGCGGGGGGATTTTGGAGATTAGTGATCTAGATGCATGAGTAGATGACCCTCACATGTATATACGTCGAGTGTCTCTTCAGGGATGAGTTCTTCCCAGTAGCATTATGCTCTTTGTACATGATCCGTTGAATCTATAGTTGGTCCACCAGACAGTAATGGAGTACTCTACGAGATTTATGGATCATTCTCGGTACCCCATGGATATGGTGTAGGGCCCATTCTTCAAGGCTCGAACCTTAAATAAGGGTCTACATAAGAAGAACATATAATCCATGATATCCCTTAGCACCCCTACATATATTGGTCTACTAGAGGGAGATCTATTATTAGAGAGATTTCTGGTAGAGGAGACATCGGTTGTGGGAGCTACAATCATGTTCCATGTACCTATGTCTTCAGTAGCATATAGTCGATAGCTGATGCAGAGATCCAAGTAAATGAGATAGTTCAAGGGATGACCCCATGACACACAGTCAGCAATGAGAGGATCCCAGTTCACAACAAGACATCTGAAGGAAAGTTTGTGCTACTCGTGTGGCGTTCGAGGACACATGGCACAAGATTTCCAAACTCGCAGTATGGATGATCAGTAGATGGTCTAGGGACCACCAAGGTAGTGGATAAGGTAGGAAAAGGGTGCCCCGTTAGGTGTTGGATGTGGAAGAGGAAGTGCATGGGTAGTAGGAGGTGGGAGGAGGTTCGAGGTACCACCACCACCACAACCCCGAGGTAGTCCATCATGGGCACATGAAGCTGGTGGATAGGGATGAGGCTAGCTTTAAGAGATAAGGGCTTACTCCCTTGTACACCAGATATGATTATAGGTTTTATCTAAGTCCTTTCCACCCTCACTTCAGTTTTGATAGACATAGGTTCTAGTTAGTCTTTTCTCACCATGACCCTTTTTGATCCATAGATATTTCATTATAACTGTTGACTCGATCCCTACTCATAGAGACTCCTACAGGAGAAGATATTATGATCACAAGCTGGTTCCAATAGTGTTCCCTTACTCTAGGGGGTGTGAGTTTCATTTGGGATCACATAGTGGAAACATTGATGCCATACGGTGTCATCCTTGGTATATAATGGTTATCCACAGTCCATGCCCATATTTATTGTTTTAGGCGCATAGTCTGGTGTGTCTGCAAAGATGGGACCACTTTTCCTTTTATCGTTAAAAAGGAAACCCAAGCAGCACATGATAGAATCGCATGTAGTAGGGTGCATATAATCACACACAAATTGGCTAGCACTACCCTTGGTGTAGTGCACGAGACAAGTCCTCAGTTTCTGGTGGTGGTGGATGAGTATGAAGACGTCTTTCCAGAAGATGTTCCAGGATTACGTCTGCATAGGGAGGTGGATTTCTGCATTGATTTATTCCCTTGGATGACACAGATATCTACACCTAAAAATTTGATATATCCCATGGATATTCATGATTTTAGGGTATAACTGGAGTACTTTCAGAGGAAGGGCTTCGTGAGACCCAAAGTTTTCCCCAAGGCAGCCCTGGTGTTGTTTTCCAAGAAGGAAGATGTGATCTTAAGGTTATATGTGTAATTTCAGTGCCTGAACTAGGTGAATGTGATGAATAATTATCAACTATTCAGGATTTAAGGCCTATTTGATATGTTTTAGGGATCAAGGTAGTTTTCAAATATAGAACTCATATCTGGCTATCCCCAGCTTCATGTACTGGATGAGGACATCCTGAAGACGGATTTCAGATGTCGGTACGACCACTATGAGCACCTAGTGATGGTGTTTTTCATGATGGACATCCCAATAGTGTTGATGGGAATCAGGAATAGGATCATACATCCTTACAAAGACCATTTCATCATGGCCTTCATTGGTGACATCCTAGTGTACTTGGTATCTAAGGAGGAGCACAAGATACACATAAGGATGGTCCTAGACACACTCTGAGAGAACCATCATTACAGGAATATCTGAAAGTGTTAATTATGGATATGAGAGGTCCAATTTCCTAGACACATCATTTAAGAGGATAGATTAATAGTATATCTAGTTAATTTTGAAGCAGTTCTTTCTTGGTAGCCACAAAAAAGTGTTACTGAGGTGTTTAGTTTCTTGGGCTTGGCTGGATACTGTCAAAGTTTTGTACCCAAGATTTCCAGGGTAGAAACACCCTTTAAGGCCTTGAAATGGAAGGGGAATCCTTTTTCTGGATAGATAAGTGCCAGTAGTGATTTCAAGAGCTGAGGTAGAGGTTTATGAGTTCTCCCATCATTAAATTATCGGAGGAGGTTGTTGCGTATGTGGTGTTCTGTGACACATCAGGGATTGGGATTGATAGTTTTATAATGTATGGGAAAGAGGTTATTTTTTATGGTTCATACCAATTGAGGCTACATGAGAAGAAATATAAAACCCATTTTCTTTAACTAGCAGCAGTAGTATTCACATCAAAGATGTGGCAACACTTATATGATGGTAGAGCAGTTTACTATCTACTCTAGCCTTAAGAATATCAATTTTTTCTTCTCCCAAATAGATATGAACTTGAGAAAGAGGATATGGATAGAGTTCCTCAAGGAATATGAGATTGAAATTTTATATACTCCTTAGAAGGGGAATGTAGTGGTGCACTCTCTTAGTAAGAGATCCAGCTAACAACTGCTGAGATAGGTGTCAGAGTAGTTAACCTCGTTGAATAAGTCATTTGTGGATGGAGATGGTGCAGCTTATCTCCAGTCGATGGTAGTTACCCATCCACTCTTACAGTGATTTAGGGAGGCAAAACCTGGATATATCAATTACGAGACTACACATACTCAAATGTCCATAGGGAATTCCCCTAATGGATATTCAAAAGGTGGGGAGCACATCGTTCTCTTCTGAGGGTGTATAGTAGTGCCAGAAACGTTGCTTGAGGAGGTCTTGAGAGAGTTTCATACTTCCCCTTTCGCGGTATATCTTGGAGTGTAAAAGATGTATCAATACCTCCATCATTATTTCTAGTGTCCAGGTATGAAGAAGGTGATGGTAGAGATTGTTTCTCGATGCCTCACTTGTCAACAAGTGAAGAAAGATCACTAGATTCCAATGTGTTTGACTCAACCCCTTGAGCCACCAGGGTGGAAGTGGGATGGGATATTGATGTACTTAGATATGGGTTTACCATGAACATATAGGGGATATGATACCATCTATATGATCGTTAACCAACATACTATGTCAGCCCACTTCATACCAATTTGTGAGAAGAGATCAGTAGAGAGCTTGGGACACCTCTACGTGAAGGTGGTAGTTTAGCTTCACGGAGTTCCATCAATGATCATCTTAGATTGTGATACTCTATTTATATCTTGACTGTGAAAGGGACTACAAGAGGCATTTGGGACTCAGTTTCACTTGAGCACGAAGTTTCATCCCCAGACAGATGGCCATATAGAGAGGGCCATATGGGTTCAAGAGGACATGTTATGTGCCTGTATCCTAGACTTTGGCCATTGTTGGAAGGATCACCTACATCACGCGGAGTTCATGTACAACAATATCTACCACTCCACATTTGGTATGGAAATGTTCTAATTCATGTATTGGAAACCATGTAGATCCCCACTATGCTGGAAAAAACCCACGAGAGTCATCACTCATGGTTCCAGAGTTGGTACAAACTATCACTGAGATGGTATAGATCATCCAGAAGTAGATGAGGGATGTACAGAGCTAGAAGAAGTAATATTATGACTATCATAAGAGGAATTTGTAGTTCTATGAGGGAGACCATTTGTTCCTTTAGGTCTCACATTGATAAGGATTGCAGATATTTGGTCAGGACAGAATGTTATCTCTAAGATACACCGGCCATTTTCAGATTCTAAATAAAGATAGTGATGTGGTGTACTATATATATCTACCCTCATATTTTCATCGGGTGCATGATGTCTTCCACGTGTCACATTTGAGGAGGTATGCGCATGATCCATCACATGTCATTGACTGGGGAGAGCATGAAATTGACGATGGGATGACTTTTACTGAGTACCTGATGGAGATCGAGGATTGATAGGAGAAGATTCTTCGAGGGAAGTTGATTCATTTGGTGTGTTTTTTGTGGTAGCGCAGGAATATCCAAGAGATACCTAGGAGTATGAGGCTCAGATTAATACTCAGTACTCTCACCTTTTTGTTGAGTATCCCTTGTTTTCTATTTGGGGGATGTAAATCACCGAGGTAGGGAGAATGCAAGAATCCTATTTTTCTAAATTTTTAGAAATTATTTGGGAAAATTTAGAGACCAGATGCAAATACGGTGTGCGATTCCAAAGCTAGGGTTCCCAAAATGATTGTTAGAAAAATTTTATGTTTTTAATAGCATGTGCATGTGACTTTTAAAAAATGTGAAATTACTTATAAATGAGTGCTGAATCAGAAATATAAGGGCATCATTGAGCTCAAAGCAGTGTCTTTACCCTCGGCATGACCTAACATTGGTCAGTGCGGGTCAATTGTAGAAAAATTCCCAAGGGGCGTAACCGTAAATATAATAATTAAATAAAAATTACTTTATTTTGAAATCCAAATAAATGATAAACGATAACTCAAATTGGAAAGCATAGTACACTATTGAGTTATTAAGGGTTTTTTCCCTTAGGTGGGGCCTAACCTCTTCCATCATTGGTTGAGAGTGAAAGTTATATTTTGGATGTAAATGTCATTAAAATATCTAATAAAAACATTTTATGGAAATTTTCATGTTGACGTAGAGGAAGTTTCCCTTTTGAATAATCCATGTCTGAGTAATTTAGTGTTATCACCATAACCCTAGAATTCACCCGAGGTAAGAAGAAGGAATCTATTTCCCATCGACGAATGTCGGAAGATAAAGGATTGACGTCGACACATACCTTCGTTCTTCGTTAACTACCGATCCAATCATTGAGGTAGGGTGTCGATCTCTTTGTTATTTCCTTTCCCCTTCTTAGAATCAAACGATGAAAGAAGGCCTACCCACTAATAGGTTGATCTATAGTTTGGTTGTTCTTGGGGGGTGGATAATTAATACGGGATTAAAGAGAATAGATCTTGGTGATTATTCTCGTGTTATTTTCTTCAGGATTCTGCTATCTTCCAAAGAACAAGTCCAAATGAAAAATTCCAAGATCCATTCTTTTTGGTGTTCATGTGATTAATTCCTCCACACTAAATCTATCAAATTTTACATGAATTCTTTTCTCTTTGAAACCCTACCTGAATGACTGATTGTTGTTCCCATGATCCATGGCGCAGAGATCCTATGCAGAATGTTGTGATCCATGACGACCTTATAGAATTGTGACGGGAGCGCATCAGGCAAGTAGAAGCTCACGTCTGAGGGTGTGATGAACGGAGGGCTACCAGCGGCGAGGGATGTTCGTAGCCTGGCAGGAGGCCGGGTTACGACGGGGTGCACAACTGCAGTCCAGAAGGACCATGTAGGAGGAGGAACCAATAGTGGCACAGGCCGTGAGCGGTGGACAGGCGCCACGACAAGAGACTGTGGTCACGGCTGTGACATGAAGTAGCTTGGAGGTCACATCAGAGGATGAACCCACGATATCATGGCTACATGATTAGGGGTTTGGGAAGTTGTGTTGTCTGAATTGATCATGGCAGCCATGTTGATTAGAAGCACACGGTTAAGCTGTGCACTGAAGGAGGTGACCGACATTCCATGGGTCGGGCCGGGAGAACTAGGCTTCTTAGGTGTCCCAGTGGGTTTAATCATACATCCCATTGGGCCAGACTAGTTCAATCTAGCTGAAACCTATAGGTTTTGGTCGGGTCGAATGAAATGGGTTGAGTTGGGTCAGTCGGACCGATTCGGGTAAGACCCAAACCAGACCAGACCCTTTTTACTATATTGATCTTATCATTCAATCTGTGTGTCCATTTGATGAATTTTTTGTAGTGTTGTGCTTGTATTTTGGCCCTGTTTACTTTTCAGTTTTTTACTGTCACTCTTTTGTTGGTATCATATAGGTATGCATGCTTGTTTTCTTAGTGTTTTCAGTTCATCAGATTTCATCTTGGAGATGGGTGCATGTGTATAGGTACTTAGGAAAATTCCACCCATTTGTGGGATATGTCTACTTGGTGCGAGTCATAAACCTCTGGCCTATTGGAGGCAGGTTAGGGGTATTCACAACACAGGCCCCGGGGGACGGGTCATGACATTATTCGATGATAAATATTCATTTTAAAGATAAAGAATTTATCCTCATTATAAAAATTTATTTTTATTTTTTAGTGATGAAATAATTACATTAAATAATTATGCAATGATGATGCATTAATTAGTCGGTTAATGGAAAAATCAACTATATAATATTAAAACTATTAAAATAAATATAATTAGAGATTTTTAATATCATAAATGAATTTAATAGAATCAATTAAAATATTTTTGATTTATTAAAATATTTGGTTCAAATATATCTTATTTTTTTGATATTTTTAAAATTCAATATATGTAATAGTGTCCAAAATTTATATTAATAATATTTTAAAATAAATAGTATTTTATTAAATTATATAAAAATCATGAAAATTTTTATATTCATCCAAATGATTAGGATAAGGTTGAGAATATAACCCATGATTCATTAATGGTTCATTTGACATTATATAGAAATTATATTAACCATTAAAGACTATAAAACCATGTTCTCACATTAAGAGTTAAAAGGGTTAAATAAGGGTTAAATCTAAAAGATAAGGATTAAAAAATAGTCAAAACCTATATATTTTTAATTGGAATAATTTATATAGACCCATAATAATTATATATTTTAAATAAATAAAATTTGATCCATTTTTAATAGAAAATTAATTTATATTAATTTAATATTTTGAGAAATTCTAAGAGTACACCTCCCATCTCCAATAAAAGGGAACCTCTTTTTCGAATTTATTCACAATTAAAAAATCCTTTTTTTGGAAAATAACTTATTAAATAAATTCCATGAATCCCTATGAACATTATAGATAACTAATGTTAGAAACAACACCAACCATAGCTGTGTTAATGTGTTAATCAAATGATATTACCTAAAGATGAGGTACAGTTTTTTATCCAGTGTTTTTATTTTATTTGTTATTAAACATCATTAAATTATTATCCAGTCCGAAAGAAATGATAAATAAAGTATCCTAACTACACATATATTTAATTTTTTTAATATCATCACCTAAATCCATCTTCACTTCCATAAAATGTGGGAAATAATTTATCATTCGTCTGTATAGCAGACTACCGCCTCACAAACCGATGATTTGTTTTCATCACCATGTATCAAGACTAGTTTTAATTATGGAATTAATACTTACATAAAATATTAATTAAATAAATATATTTATTAAAATATAATATATCATTTATTTTTTTATCTTTCCAGGCATTAAAAATTAAAACAATGTTCATACGTACATGTAAATTATCACCTCCACCAAGCGATGTGATTCATTTTTCATCACTACATCAAATAGATTATATATATAAGTATAATCATATAATTAATATTATTTTAATTATTTTATTATCATTAAATAATTATAAAATTATATATACCTTTTTTCTATGATGATCATTGAAAAATGGAAACGTTATTCATGTTTATATATGGCTTACCATCTAAATGATTGTAACGTAGTTAATTTTTCATATCCATATTTAATTTATGGATTTAAATGTATATTTTATTTATAAAAATTATAATTATTTCATTTTTATTATTATATAGATGATGGACTAATCACCACTCGGACTTTAGACATCATACCATGTAATTTTGGACTCAAGTACCGAATAACGCCAAAACGTCTGACGTAAACTTAAATAATTAAATATTTTTATAGCATGGTAATAAATTCAATAAAATTTATAATAAAATTTAAAAAGGATCCCATGAAATTAAATAATAAAAATAATTTTATTATTCAGGATGATAAAGGACATACATGAAAAATGAAACTCAAGGTAAAGGAAATCCTAACTCAATTACCATTCATTGAGTTAAAAAACTTCTTCATTGGTTATGTCATCCTTAGATTATGTGTGAAATTAATTTTGGTTAAATTATGTTGTATTCCCAATGTTTTATATTGATTTATAGTAAATAAACATAATCAAATCATTTGATTAATACTCATTTCAATGATATGATATTTTCAAGGTACATTCATTAGAAAAATATTCTTTTAATGTTTCTTTTTACAAAATTAAAGAATAATGTTTTCATAGAATGAGAATATTTTCCCACAATAATAACTCTTTAATTATTTGATAATTATTTTATAAATTTTCATGGTTATATTCAAGGAATTTTTTTATTTATGATGTCTATAGTGTTTAGATATTTAAAAATAGTTTTTTAGAGGAAAGGGTATTTTTATATCCAAAAGTGATTTTCTTATGAGTTTAAAAGCGTTTTTGAAAATATTTATGATAAATAAATTCCAAGCATAAAGCTTATTTATTCATTATATGGTAATTGATCAGTAAACATGGGGTCTCTTATATAGCATGGGAAAACTCCATCCTAACATACCATTGGTGTCCTGGATAGCGTCAGGTAAGACCATTAAAACATAATAAGGGGTGACCCAGATAGTGCCAGGAAAACTTATTATAGCTTAACATGGGGTGGCCCAAATAGCACTAAGAAATATTATTATATTATAACATGTTATGGCCTATAAATACATGGGTAATAATGTTATAAAATGACATGAGTTTGCTCAGATAGCACCAGGAAAGACCGTAATAGCTTAATTGGATAATGAAATTGTTTGATGTCGGCCATAAGGTTATTCCAACTAAAAGGGTTTTGAAATCAGTTTGGGAATATGATGCTCTAAGTCACCAAAAGTGGTTTTAATTACTTTCTATGGGTTTTAATTATTTTAATTGAGTAAAACATATCAATGTTTTCTGGTAGAAATGTTTTATTTCATATTCTAAAACAACATAGAAGATAAAGGTAAATGTTATATGTGTTTTCATGTTTTCACTAGAATAATGGTTTCTTTTCTCTTACATACCTTACTGGGATTTTTCGGCTTATCCAATGTTTTTAAATGTTATATATAGAAAGTTTAAGGGAAAATTTTTAAGTCATATTGATAGTCATGAAGAGTTTTCATGAAATATATAATCTTTTTAATGAGTTTTATATGGTAAAAAATAGTTACTAAGTATAATTATCCACTTGTAAAGTATGAGTTTACTTTGCAATTATTTTTCCTAATTATCTAAAACTCTAAACTGAAAAGATCATCAAATGTGAATTATAGTTCGAAAATACTAGAATATGTAATTTTTTTTGGTCCTTACATTATCTCTGATTCATATGGAATCCTTTACATTCTAGGTCTCTCCTCATGTTTCTAAGGACACTTTTTCTAGAATAGATGAATTTCATGTAACATTTGAAACTATACCCTCTTGTATTTTCCCAAAATAAATATGTTCATCATATTTTAAATATATATACCTTGAAATATTCCATGAAACATCATGGATATATCCTAATGGATCTTGTTCCCAAGAATATATTCTCCTTTATCATATTCATTCATGGATAATCATGCGGTTACCCACATATTAATGGATCTTGGGACTGGTATTTCATTTCCAATAAGTAGTTTTTCATCAAAATATACTATCAAAAAATGATTAAACTCCCAAAAAACTATTTATAGACAAAATAATAACATTAATTATTTATGAATCAGAATTTTTTTACAGATTCCTCGAAGAAAATATTCAATGACCATGATGTTTTCATCAATCTATAAATAGATCTCTATAACTTTAATGCACTATTTGGAGTCAAAATCCCTTGTTTTTGTATCATATAGATATATTCTAGAACTTTCTCATTAAGTTTTGTTGTTTTTACATCTACCTTCCAAATCTCATAGTTATGGTAAGTTGTTATGGTATGAATTTTTCAGATTCATTTCATTATAGAAATTGGTGAAAAGGTTTTATTGTAGTTTATTTCTTGATGTTATTTAAAACATTTTGCAACAAGTCTAGATTCATAAGTACTGAATTTTCTATACATATCCTATCTCATTTTGAATACCCATTTGAAAACAATTAGATTTTCATCCACTAG
Source organism: Viscum album (assembly GCA_963277665.1). Lineage (NCBI taxonomy): Eukaryota > Viridiplantae > Streptophyta > Magnoliopsida > Santalales > Viscaceae > Viscum > Viscum album. The sequence continues at coordinate 1,064,947,517 of OY728161.1, read as the reverse complement.
AGTATATACCAAAATCCATGCATTGTTTTGGTATATAGAATCTATTTCAAAAATATGGTACTCTTACTTCTTAGAAGCTTCTATGTAACTTATTGATTCATTTTAGGTTATAGGATCATTACCATCAACTAATAATGAGCCACCATATTTGGCCACTAAAAAAATATAACTTTCAAGTTCTCTAGCCTCTCTTGTAATCTTATGTAGTACTTGGGTCTCTAGAACATCCTCTTCTACAGGTAATTTTTGAATATATTCATGTGACATTTATTTTTTATCTTGAACCTTTATGTAGTCATTGGATAACTCTCTACCACTATCTCTTTTTATGATATTATCCCTTTCATGAAAGACAAGATTCCTATAAACCAATAATTTCTTATCTAATGGTTCATATAGGTGATATTCTATAGTTTCCTTATGATATCCAATAAAGATAAACCTTTTACATTGGGGTGAATATTTTTTACCTGAAGATATGTTAACTTGTCCTTCAAAACCCCATACTAAAAAATTAAATGATAAGGGTTTCCTTCCACATGAAATTTCATATGAAATACCATTATTCTATTTAGGTAGAACATAGTTTAGTGTGTGTATTTTTTTATCTATATTGCATCTTCCAAAAAGAAAAATGAAATACTTCCATATGTTAATCATTGATCTCACCATGTCTATCAAAGTGTGGTTTCTCATTTCACTAACACTATACCATTATGATTTAAAATGATGAGTGATATGGGATAATATCATAAATAACCATTAAAAATCTATTAGCTATTGGTTAATATATTCTCCACCATGTTCTGAGATGGTTCTTCTTTAGTTTATTACAATGTTAGTTCCTAAAATCATTCTTATATTCCTGGAATTTATTAAACTAATCAAACTAATACCTCATTAAGTAGATATATACTCATATTTACACGTTATGAACTCTGAGTATCCAACACTTTCTTTATCTGAAAATGTTTGAAATAACCTGATATGAACCAATTCAAGAATATATGTGACCCATTCACATGTTCCAATAAATGTATATTTGGTTATTTTACCTTGAAAAAACAAGTGACAAATACCAAGTGGTATTAATTAAAAATAATATAGATATCCATTTTGGTATAATTTAGTTATGCACTTTTTCTACATGTCCTAAGAGGTGTTTCCAAAGTTGGGTGTGATATAATTTGTTTGAACTAGATTCAATATCAATTTCCATTACTGAGCTCATGTAATCCAACACATAAGGATTGTTATTAAGGATTTAATTTTCATAACATTTTCTATATTTGTAAAATAAGAAACCAATACTCAAAAAATATATAATAAATCCAAATGGATCAAAATTGGACATAGAAATGGTGTTTCTTATAACAAATGGAACATAATAACAGTTCTTTAAATCCAAGATCATTATAGTCAATAGTGTGAGGTGGTTGTCTCCCATAGATATTGTCATGATCTTAGCTCTATTAGTGTATTTTGTATCTACTTCACCTTATGAAACTCACATTAATTTACATTTTTATATAATTAGATACAAATGTAAAAAAATTGTATAAAATTCCCAATTTATAGAAATAGATCGATTTCACTCCATAACAAATTCACATAAATCTTCCCCTACCTTCTTTAAAGTGGTGTAGTTTTTCTTATTTTGAATTTTCTTTCCACAAGAAAATTGAAGGAATCCAACTCCATTTATTACCCCTAGATCTTCCTTTTATTATATGATCATTTCAAATAAGCCTTAGACATGCAGTCATTCTTGGATAATTATTATTTTCCCTTTATTTGTTACACCAAAACTGTAGAAGAAGTTTTGTACTACAGGTACTTATCAACCTAGAAAAGAAAATTAATTAGATCAAGAAGTTGCAAATTGATATTTTTTATATTTAAACATACAAAACATCTAGAGAATAATTATGAGTGTGTTGAAAGTATGAGATCATTGCACAATTCATTAAGTACCTTAAACACTAGAACCTCTAGAAACCCTATATAGCCAATAGGTTTGACTACTTGAGGCCGACCTGGTGAAACTCCTCTGAGTTTTCTAATGAATAAGTTTGGAGATATTATACCACTCCTATTGAGATCTTTCCAGATAAATATCATAGAGATTAATGAGCATGCTATAAGAATCCATGTTTTCTTGTGGCTTCCTTAGTTTTTTGTAAATGGATGATTGATTAAAACACATGACATTTAGAAGATCATCCACATTTTTTTCAAGGAAAATGATATCTTCATCACTCACCTCATTAGAATTATTATCAGGAATTTTGGATTCTAGAACATAAATATTTTTCTTCCTAGCACTTTAAAATATACAAGATATTGTACAATTCCTAGAAGTTTCTTCCAATAAAGAGGTTGTCTTCTAATAAAATCTATTGTGTGGGATGATATGGTTGATGAATATTAAATTATACAAATATAATATAAAAATTATAGATAATTTCTTTATGTGATTAAAAAATGCCTAAGACCAAATAATTTAATTTTATTATAAGTCTCAAACTACTTTATCAAATCTCAATGGCCCCCAGCATTGGGCTTGGAATGTCTTAAATCAAAATAATTATAATGGATAGGATCCATATTTCCCTTAATATAACCCATATAATTTCCATGTGAATTATAATAAATTTTTATGTAATTTTTCTTTCCAATAGTTATCCTTCATCTCCAAAATCCATTAAGTGGACTCCACAATCCTAAATCCTGAGTTATATTTCCTTAATATGGTAAGTTTCATGGATAAGTGGCACTCAAATAATACCCTCAATATCCATAATGTTAGGGGTTCAAACCCTAATTGGTATATTCATTGTTTTTTGCACTATGTCAGTGACGAAGCAGGGCAATGACGCGAGCTAGTGGTGAAAAAATCATGATACCGCTATAGTGATGTAGGTAGAATGAAAGAAGAAATTAGTGATGTAGGCAAGATGAAAGCCTATTGATAAAATGAGGGTGGTATGGGTAGATGTTTCATTGGGCCTTTAGGTCAATTAAAATGTTATTTTGGACATGTAATGGGCTTCAATCCTCCTGGGCCTTTGGGCCATTAATTTTTTTTAATTGGATAGATTAGTTGTGGACATATCCTTGGGGGTGAGGTCGAAACCTTTCAAGACCAATGGGTGTGTGTGTGTGTGTATTTTTTTTCTTATAACCCAAAGACCATAAATAATTTATAAAATGTTAAATAAAACTTCTTCCTCAAAATTTGTATTGAACAGAAAATTTTAATTAAATTCCATAAATTTTTGGTTAAGTTGACCCAATATCTTTGTTGAGACTTATTAATAATTTAAATTGCCCTAGAAAAACCACAAACTCATATGTTAACTATGATAGAATCTTAATTAAGAAATTTAAAGTCTTAGTTTGACTTGATATTTTGTTAAGGGTTTTTTACCTATTATCTATATACATTTATAGTTAATATTATTTTTATTTTACATAATTAATTATACATGTTTTTAATAAAATCAATTTATGCATGATATAATTAATTTTAATTCCATCTTGAATTATTTTTAATTCAGTAATTTATGGGATCATGATAAAGCATCCATAAAGAATTACCATGCACAAAGTTAGAAATAAAATAAGTAATGTGGTGTGATCATGAGTTTTCTAATAGTCGGTTTATTGGGGGGATTATAAACTATCCCATGAGGATAGGGGAATAAAAAACTTTGAACTTGACTTGACTCGAGTTGTATCATTCCATTATGGACTACTGTATCTTGTTGGTTGATTTCACCTCATTTTGGGTCATGAACCACCTCCACCCATTGGAGATATATATTTTACATATGTTTACTCACATACTTGTAAGGGGAGCCATTGTAATGGTTAATGGGGGGTTTACATTAAATAAACCTTAGAGACTCATGTCCATCATAATCAGGGGAGAGGGATGACACACATACCATCATCTTAATTTAATAATAATAAAACTCATTAAATTAAACTAAAATAAATCCAATACATACATTTTATGTTTTTAGATCACGATCATCCACTCATGAAAGGAATATGCATTTAAAATAACTAACTATAAATAATTTTAAACAACATTAATTAAGATAAAAAATGCAACAAATTATTAAATCAATTTAATTATTTAATTAATTAATTTTTATAAACATATAAACAAACTTGGAGATTCCCATATAGTGTAATTTTAAATAAATTAAATTAATTATATTATATATTAATTATGTACATGGGGTGTATAATGAGGAAATACAATGTATACTTGTTTGGAAAACTCAGCGAGGTCCTTGTCGACTTACAGCTGAAGGAAGGGTTCTTGGGGAGATACAAAACATGAATAACCTAGGGGAAGTGTCTCCACAACACCGGGTGCCTATCCTTTGCAATGATTCTACGTCTATATTGATACATAACAGTTTCTCGGCACTAAACCAGGCTGGGAAGGAGAATGTGGACTCTAATGGATAGAAAACCATCATCCCAATATGGAAACGCAAACAGGCTAGTTCGAGACACACGAACAATGAGGAATCCAGCGATATAGAAGGGGATTCTAACCCAGACATGGTCTATGATCAAGAAACTCTTGTGGGAATTTAATCAATGAAAGGGAAAAAAGGAATCATCATGAATAGGAATTTTCCAGTCCTCAAGGGGGAGAATAAACCAAGACCACATAAGGATTATTCAGACACCCCAAAGACAATAGTCACCAGATCGTCAAGGAAGGAAGTGTGTAAGATTGCAAGAGTTGTACTGCAAGGTCCTCCATCGACAGGTATGGAACTGGCCACCAGTATGAATAGTAAGTAGAATCACTCAACTATCATTGGAGATGCTAAGGGGCAGGAGTGCCTGGGGATGGATGAAGGTTTGGAAAAAGAGGGAAGACAGCAGGAAGTAGGGTGGGAGGTAAACCAGATAGAAGATTTAACTTCTGAGGTTGTAACGGTGGGGTGTTGGGGGAGCAGGATAAAAGTGGTTATGCTCCACTAGTGACTGTTTCTGGCTCACAGCACGTAGATGGTACAGAGGCCATAGTCAGGATTGCGGACCTCTTTATGCATTCTGACGAAGAGATGGTGTATATTTCCTTAACCGTTCAATCTTCGAGAGAGGATGTAGAAAGGATGATCAGACATCCAATGCAACTGGATACAAACATGGAACCTAGAGGATGGATTAAGAAACAATTTCTAATTATAACGAGAGGCTTTAATGAAAATAATTTAATAGTGGAGGAGTTCTTAAATACAAGGGATAAACTGGATCAACATCTTGAAGACATTCTCAAAGACAGTCAGAACAAGGAGGTAATAGATCTATCCTGGAAACTATTTAGGGAGGTAACATATAATATGTTTATGTTTGTCTTTAAGGGTTTTGTTATGTGAAATTGTGTTTAATGCTTCTAGTTATACTTGATGGTTTTACACTTTTTCCAAAAACGTTTTTTAATAAAAAATTAACTTAGTATTAGTCATTAAATATCAAACAGACATATATGGAATTGTATAGTGTACTAATTTTAATAAACATAGAGTAAATGGTGTATAAAGACCATACATAATGTATAATTTCAAATTTAACATAAAATTAATTAAGTATTTAATATAATATAAAACCTATCACACAATGTTTATTGTCAATTAATAACACATAGGCACATCGTGATTATGTTGAATATTGTAATTAATTAAATTTATTTTTCTGTGTAAACATGTACTAGATTCAAGGTGTATGTAAGGAAACTACACTTCATGTATATCACCTTTCATTTATCCATAATTCAGGCTTAAGGACTAGGCATGTATTTTTTCTTGAAGAATAATGTGGTACATGACATCTACAGTACTATAAAACACCATGTAACCAATGTGTTTCATGACTTCCAATACTATGTATCATGTAATAAATATATGATGTGTTATTAACTATGTGATTTCCATATAAAAAATATGTCAACTACTTAGCATGTATTCTTTCTATAAATAGTTCAATCTAGAAATCTATTTTCCATCCTGGCACAGTCAACATAAAGTGTGTAATGATGTCATGTTCCATTTAGTACAAGTTGATTCTGATTAAATTCATTACTAATCAATGTTCAATGAATTAGGAAAGAAATCATATACTTTCTTGAAACACAATTTGTAGTATCGTGTTATCTATCTAGAATCCTTAACACATATGTATGGGTTCTTTAGATGTTCTTCATGTGTTTCCAACCTTCTATGGATCATAAGAAGGTAAAATAAGAAGAAATTTCAATTTTTCTTATTAAATAGATAAAAACTAGAAATAAAATACTAATGATAAATGCATAAATCTTTTAATGATTAATTATTAATTATAAAGTAGAATGTGACCTCTCTGATACCACTCAAAGGTTTTAGGAATAACTGAAGCACCTATTTGGGTCATGTAAAAATCAGATATTGTTGGATTCAATGATTAAAATGTAGTGTACATTATAATAAATATCATTAACTATAAATTAATATAATTAAAATTGATAAATAATAATGGAAGTAAAGATAGCTTCTTTCACATTAAATTTATAAATACTATAATAACAAGAATAATACCATGATCATGAGATCCTTTTTCAAAGTAGGTAATGATCACCAAAACTAGTGTTTGGTTTAATCATTATTGTCTTGAGAGTATTCAATGTATAACCCCAAGTGGTTATCCACACTTACTCCTTTTCATCTCAAAGCATCAATAATGGTACTCTAGGTGTTAGCATAGTGGTACTGATCATCTTGTGTCACTCCCTTTCATTGCCACACAATTTTTTGGGTGGAATGATTCATTATTTTTATATAATTCTTGAGAGGAGGAGAAAGGTGTAATAAATTCTCATAATCATGGGAGAAAACTATAGATATGTTCTTCATAGAGAGAATTATCTAGAGAAAAGAAATGTTTTTCACTAATAAATTATCCTCAAAACTTTTCATATAACCCTTTGAAATGATATAACTGGGTATTTATAGATCTAGGCTGAGTAATAGATAATTTCACATTAACCCTTTATTATTTTCTTAATATTTGGTAAACCACACATATAATGATAATAATAATATTAATATTTTTATTATTATTATTATTTCCCAGATGCGTGCATGTATCTCAAATAAAATAAATATCCTTCCTTAAATAAATGAATATTTAATTATATTATATTTAATATATTAATCCAAAAAACTTGTCAAATCAGATTGAATGTCCTCCTTTGTATTTACTTAACCATGAATGATAAATAGTATTCATTAAATAAAAATTTAAAATATTTCTGTTCTAGAGAATAAATAAATATTTAATATTCTATTCATATAATAAAATGACTAAATATATGGGATCAATAAATACTGAATAAATGTTAATTATTTTTATGAAGATTAATATTTATACCAAGAAATAAATTTAAATATAATTTAATTGAGATCAATAGAAACACTAAGTTGGTGGCCCTGTCAGCTTGTTCTATAGTGACATTATGTGGTTTCACTTGAAGTAAGATATTTTCATCAAGTAATATATAAAGGTGCTTAAGAGTAATGAGTCATTTTTATAATGATGATTACCACATATGAATGCTCACTATGTAATATAATATACTCTTCAAGATATCTCACCTAGAAATTTGTGTAATTGTTTCATCGATATACATTCTTGATATATATTTATTTGACTTCTTAAAATGATATTGCATAAAAACCATGGTTGTCAAATTTAGTTCAACGGTTTCATTCTAATCAATGTTTTAGGATATCAACTTCCATAATGTTGTAAGGAAAAAATCTTTCCTTGTATTATTCATTAATAATATATCATTAGTATTGATCCCAACATACCTAACTTCAATATGAACATATATAATCATTTTTCATATTAATGCATCTAAGTACATGATTCATGAAATGATTTAATAATAATCTAGATATATGGATAATTACATGTGTTCACATATAATAATATCCAATTAGATGTAAATATTTGTATTTCTTACCGATTATGTTATCCTCATAATCACTAATCTTAGAGATTAATATGTGAAAATTTCATGAGATGAAGTCTCATCCTCTTACAATTATCCAACACAAAATTGTATGCATCATCTATATCCCATCGGATGATATCATATAACCATAGAACATATAGTTTAATAATATATTATAATCATTTCTAGGATCCCATCATATCGGGGTACTGCTATGACATTTTCAATGTGAAGGATACTCTAGGATATTATTATATTAATTTTACATAGACGAAAAATAAATATATGACAAAGTATTTATTAATATTCAAGTCTGTGAATATATAGTCAATATAATATATAATGTATCTGATTATTGGGAACCAAATTAAATTCTAAATAAAAAAACTACAAAAAAACATACGTTATTCTATGTGAACATTATAATAAAATTTAATCAATTATGTAAGGTGTTGAAATCAAATATGGTTCACAAATGTAAACATAATTCAATGATGAGAGGTTAGATTATTAAAAGAATATTTGAAATACTTTATTTTTGAAATCATATGAATGATAATAACTAATTTTAATAGAATAATTCAAAGAAAAAAAGAGAGGAAACATGTTAAGAAGTGCACACCATTTATGATGTGTTTTCCTTTTTGGAAATCTCTCCAGAAAATTATAAACATATATTAATCCATTTTAAATATTGAAAAATTATATTAGTTTTATATATCAAACACACCATTATAAATTTAATTAGGATCATGGATCACTTAATAATTGAGTTATAAACTATAGCAAACCTATTTAATTATGGGATTCTGTTTGGTAGACATTTTAGTAATGTATTCCATGCACGATTTCAGAATTTATATTTTAGTAAGTGATTTTGATAAATTATTACAAGTTGAGTCCTTAAGACATGAAAATTTAAAGACTAGATATAGTTCATATTATTCCTTTGAAGAATCTATAGAAACCCCAAAATAATTACAATTCAAACATCATGGATAATTTTAAATAGATTTCTATATTTAAGTGAACAATTTTTAAACAAATTGTATTTTGATTATGAATCATTCAATGAATGAATTGTAATTGGTGTGTTGGTATATCAATGGTTAAAGCACCATCAGTATCATGTATCCCCTTGTGAATGTGACCTTTATATTTAAAATTTTAAAAAGGGTAGATTATAACAAAAATGATCTATGACCAATAAAATCAACATCACAAAAAATATAAAGTGAAATATCTTGAAAATTTTCATCATAAGAAAACTAATCATTTCAACGTAAAGGTTTTAGTGATCATGTTCCATATATTTTTTAGTTTCCATAATTCCTTCCCATGAGATGTTTTCATATACAAATCATAAAAAAATGAATTACCAACCATAAAACATATCTTCATTGCATTTACATCATTGGTTGTTGTAACTTTGGCATTTATTGCATTAATCAAATGAAACTTTATAAATATAGTTCCTATAATTCTACATAAAAAATATTGAAGTTATAAATTAGATTATTAAACATTCTTAATAAATAAAATTAACTAATATAATAAAGGATATTAAAAAATAATCAATTCTTTATAGAAAATAATGTCAATTGTCATGAATGAAAACAAATATAATAAATATCAAACTGAAAGTATCAAGTATCATATTTAAATAATTATAAAAGTAAATAAATAATATTTAATTTATATAATTAAATTATTTATTAAATATAATTCAAAAAATTCGTTTGAATAAAAAAATAAACCATATATGAATGTAAAATAACACATATTTCCTTGAATTTGGATGCTTCTTGTTGGGAAATTTTGGAGGCTTCTTGTAAAATTAACAAACTAATTTATTTTTAAGTGGTTACCTAAATGAATTGCACCATATAGATTAAAATACATAAAAACAATATATAATAAAAAACTCAAACACATAAAAAGTCTTAAATTCTAATGGAATATTTATATGCTTGTTTTATTTTCATCACATGAGGTGCACAAAACAAATGTTAAATAGAAAATACATATGAATATAAAGAAAAAAATATCGAATAAAACAAAAAAATAGATTATAAATTAAAAATCCCTAAATAAGATAAAAACATGAATTAAATAGATAAACATAATCCAAATGAAATAAATATAAATAAATGTAGAGTTTGTTATCATTGTTAGTTGAGTTTGTCAATGTTGAAGGTAGTGATGTATATAGAATTTATAATGATGACATGGGTGTATTCTATATGGTCAAGAATTAATATCCCAATGAAATGAGAGCATGATGCTTGAAGGTTTATCCTATGTTATATGAAGCAAGGTTTGGAAAATAGGTTAGGAAAACTACATGGGATGGTTCTGAAAATATAAGGTGAAGGATACATGAAGGATTAAAATTACTTGAGGAGACTCGCCACATGAGGAAAATAGATAGAAGGTAGGTATAATTGCATGCCACAATAGGGAAAACACATAGTTCATACCTTTACCTAACGTTATCCACTAGGATTATTATGTGTAATGAGAGGACCCTAGAATACCAAAGGTGTCTTAGAACATTCCCCATTAAGAAGAATGACAAACAACAAGGAATTTAGATCTTTGGATATAGATTATTAGTACCATACTTTGCTCAAAAGGGGGATATCAACCCTTTATATAGTTTTGGTTAATTCAATAAATGGGATCTAAGGTTGGTTAACAACTATTGGTAGTCGTCATACATTAAAATAAAACATTCATGTTTAGTATATAATCATTTGATCTTTTAAAATGATTATAATCAACACATATTATCATAATTTGAATCAATACATTGAATGATATTTTAAGTAATCTATATAGAATATTTGGTCGAATCCATGAACTCAAAATACCATATCGAAAACCTATCTTACACTATGATTGATATTGATCACCTGATATGATGAAAGAATCTGCATGCCCATAACCCCAATTATAAATCAGGGTATATCATATAATATGATACACAAATGATAGATCATTTTCAATTACCACATATGTATAGATTCCTCAACATATTTAAATAACAAAAATTAACAAAAATATCACGGGACATTTCTTCCCAACATCAATTTCATTAGTCTTGTTATCATATTTTTTAAGTTAATATTTACCATCAACCTAAAGAAGAATTAATCAGTATGGGTCCATAATTGATTAAAATAAATTAACATGATGTCTTGAATCCCATACCTCAATTGTAGATTCAAAAATTATTGTGAATGAATAAGAAAATAGAAATTATAGAAAATCAATAAATGCATGAGGGAAACCTCAACAACTTAAATCAAAACAACATCCATCAAAACCATGTCCTAAGGCCAAAAAAACCAAAAGTAATTTTAATTTTCAAAAACTATTTAAGAATAAGAATTGGGAGAGATATATGAAGGAAAGAATATAAAGTCTCATTTAATCAGAATGTGGTTAATTTCTTAAATTGTATTACAAAACAGATCGAAGGACACTCATATGGTTTGGGTTCATGGTGTTTTCACCAACATCCTGACTGGTAAAGTAATAGATTTTGGACTAATCTATCTTCCCTGCTCTCCCTTCCAAGTGTAGTATGGGTTGTGATGGATCATGGTAGGTATATACATATGGGTTGTAATGGTTTAAGGTTTAAGATTGTAATATGTTGGTTTACTTGGTTATGCAGTTTTAATGATGACTCATGGAGGGTGCATGCATTGAAGTTGGAGGGAATAACATAAATTTTGGTGAAAATTTATTGGAAATATATGAATATATATGAAATCCACCCATTTGTATCCCCGTGTATTTTGGAAATCAATTTTCGTAACTACTACTGCTTCTGTAGTATTCAGAACTACCCTTTATCAATGCAAAGAAATACTGATAAAGGGTAGAATTTTGTCATTACTAACTAAAAATGATATTAAATGTATTATTTATCAATGATAAAAATATTTTTATAAAAAGAAACTTTTATCTGAGATTTTTTAGCACTGAAAAAGGATAACCTTTATAGGTGATTTATTTAGTACTAATAAAGGGTGTCCTTTAAGAGTGATTTTTTTACTGCTAATAAATGGGAAAATATTATAAATACAAATTTTGTTATCATATTAAATGTGATTTATATAATAACATATATATATATATAATATAAATATTTTTAATCATTTATACAATGTTTATAATATATTTAAATTAAATTATATAATTTTACAACATACATGTATATATTTATAAATTTTATTTTTATTTATATATTTATATTTATATTTATATATTTATATTCATATTATACAATTTATAATTAATTTATATTAAAATATATTTATATTATTATGTGTTTATATATATATACATATATATTGACACACTATCATAGACACACACATATATAAATATATATAGCTATGTCTTTGTTTGTATATATACATTTATATTTATATTTATGTGTGCATTTAAATAATGAGTGGTTAATGCATGTGTTCATGTTTTTGAAATTATGTTATGTGTGCATATATGAATATGTGTGTGTGTGTGTGCATGTATGTGTATTTATATTTATGTGTTTGTGTACAAGTATTCGTGTTTGTGTGTTTGTGTGTGTGTGTGTGTGTGTGTCTGCATGTGTATGTGTATGCTTATATGTATATTTGTATGAGTGTAGTAAAATTGATACAAACTGGTATGTGTTGGTTCACCTATATATCACACAAAGATAGATGAAAAATATTTATACATTTATATAAATAATAATACTTTAATTATAATTAAAAATATCAAAATCATTAATAATAAATTATATTATATATTCACCGCCAATAAAACACACACAAATATATCTGTATAATTAATTTAGTAATAATACTATGTATCTACATATTGAAAATATAAATATATTTAAATATAAATATTAAAAAAAATTATATTTTTATAATTAATTATATATTGTAGAAAATATTTATACGCGATATTATTCTTTATACATTTATTAATGATGTATTTTTAAATCTATTTATTCATTTACACAGTTAATAGTCTTTTTAATGAATATTAAATATTTCAAATATAGTTAATAAAAAATTAAATTTATTCAATTTTAATATTTATTAAAACTAATTATAATGTAATTTTAAACATGTAATTTATTTTAATATTAATATTTTTATTCCAAATATTTATTAAAATACTAATACATTTTCCTATAAAAAATTAGTATAATATTAATAAATGTATTTTTAAAAATTTTATTATAATATTAATAAATTTTACATGATATAAATACTTTTACTATAATATAATGCTTGTTTCATAATGTTATAACATTTATTAATATTTTTTTATATAAATAATACTATTTATTTATTTTTAATATTTATTCTTTTTCAGTATAAATTAATTTTGAATATTCATTTTATATAAGTAGTAATTTATTATAATTTAAAATCTTAATATTTAATTTTTATTTTTCATAAGTAATTATCAGTGTCATATTATGTGTTGATAAAATTTTCTTTATTAGCAATTATCAGTTGGTGCTGATAAAGGTGGGATCAATTAGTGGTATTTTAGCACCGATAAATCTAGAACTTGGTACTAAAAAATTGTTGATAAATCCTTCCTTTATCAACACTTTCAATATTATCACTGATAAAGGTGTCTTTTATCAATTATTTATATTAGATCCAATAAATCACCTTTGAGTTTTAAAAAAAACCTAATAGAGATGGTGTCTCACTCAGGTCCTTCAAGTTCTCACAAAATCCGAATTCTATTGTCGCCTCCTTTAAATCTTTTAGACGAATCGAGCCTCAAAACTGAAGGTATGTTATTCATTACTGGTTTTTAATTAATCTTGCATATTGTTTCATGGTTTTTTAATTTATATTCTCATATACTTTATATTATTCACTTTTTCATGTTTTTTTCTAGTTCTTTTCATATTCTTAGTGATTGGCCTCTTAGTCAAATGTTTTTTTGCTTTTTTTTGTACTAATATCTCATCTAATCCAAGGAAGGTTTCCTCTTGCCTTCGTATGTTGTTTAGCTTATAATTATTTATTATTTTTGTGTTTGTAATTTTTTAATTGATTATGAATGCGTATTGACATGGAATATTAAAGTTAATATTAAAGATTATTTTTTAATAATTTGTATTCATTATTAATAATTAATTATGATGATTCAATGATGATGTTGAAGAATTTATTATGTAAATAGGTGACCAAAGTGGGATTGAGACCTAATGAATGACTGATTTACATTAAAAAATAACGGTGGTATTAATATTAAATAAGTATGGTTGAAATTGATGATTCTAAGCTTAATTTGGTTTTATTTATGTCATTATCTACTAATTGAACTCATGTTGTGCTTAGATGAGTTATATAAAATTGTTTTTGTGTGCAACATGACATTTTGTGTGTTTAGTATGGTGATTTTGTAATATAAATAAAGCTTATTTATATGATAATGATTGTGTACAAGGGTATAAATATTCAAAGTGAATTGGAATAATTTCTTTCATATTTTTGGGTACTTTATTATTAAAAAATATGTGGTAAAGAGGTGTATGTTCATGCGGGAGATTAATTTTAATGTGAAGAAAATAAATATGTAATGTGGGAGAAGATTAAAAAATATAGTATTCATAATTGATCAGTTAAGGTGAATTAAAATTGTGAATATTGTTCTATAATTGTGTACTAGAAATTGTGTTTAAATGGAATTATTTGAATGTAAAAGAGGCTAAATGGTTGTTTAATGGTGTTTGGAAAAAAAATTTGATAATAAGGCTAAAAAAGTGTATTGTTATGTAAGTTTATATTATCTTTTTTGTATTCATTGTAACAATGTGTTATCCACCATGATATTATTTATAGTCTCCACGTCAAATACCCTTTATATTTTCATCTTTTCTTTGAAATTCTAATTTTGATAAAGATATATTTTACAAAAATTGTTCATAGAATGTAAAACATATGAATTGTTTCACACAAAATTATTATTTTATTTTGAAATAGTGTAAGTAATATATATAACTCTAAACATAAAACAAAATAATAGTAATAAAATCATTAAAACATTAGATTAATCAAAGGTTCACACATCTCTAGGATGATTTAAAAAGATGTAGTTAGGAAATTCCTCTTTGGTGATGCTAGTTTATATATGGAATATGATATCTTTCAAATGTAATAACAATAATCTATGTAATTTATTTATTTTTGAATACTACAAAAAACATTGAAAAAAATATTTTTTTTATATATGTTTTGATAGGGAAATCTTATTATATATACCCTAATAATTATCTAGTTACATAAATCAATAAGTTTATTGCAAAAATTGATTGTGATAGGAAGTGAAACACTCTCTTAATGAATCCATTTAAAAAAATAGAATGATTTATGATATGGGAATTCATGTAATAAAAAAATAACTGTTATTATACTTTTATTTCAAATAATTCTTAATATTTTTTTGTTCTAATAGGTTGTTTATGTAATTAAAATTTATAAAAAATATGATGGATATTTTTGTGTATATAAAAATAATAGTATATTTAGATTCTAAGACCATACCTTATCTATATTTTTAAATATGAATATTATTGAATCAATTATTATAGATATGATTTAAAAATAGATGGATTCTAAACATATGACAAAAGAGTATGAGGATTGGGTTAAATATTTCATCAAGTTTTCAATAATATTGTGACTCTTCTCAAATCCTTCATCTATGTTTACATTTTTTATTCAAGATTAATTAGTCTATAGGAGTTTTGAGAACACTTGATCCTTCATAGACTAGATTGAAGTTATAAATATTAGACTAAACATAGGGAAGAACTGAATGTAGCTAGTGGATGGGATAATACTATGGTTTAAGGCTATCATGATATGATTATAATTGTGAATGACTGTGGAGATCATTTTTAGGATATGATTACAAGTGAAAATTATGGTAAATATAATATTAAGTAAATGAAAATGATAGTTTTAGTTGAACTTCAAGATTGTGAAAAGTTATTTGAGAAGTTAATGAGTTGTAAAAAGATTCCATTATATACTACTTATATTTAATGTACAAAATTATTATCCATACTAAAGCTATATAATTTGAAATATTGAAATGGATGGAATGACACCATATTTGTTGAATAAAATTCTCTCATGAATGATATTATTCTAGGAGATAACAAGCTAACTTTTAGAATATATGACACTAAATGAATGTTATGTTAAATGGAAATGTTCTCTGAAATAATACATATCCATCCAAATTAATGTATATTTTTTCCAAATGACCATTAATTCTAAAAAAGATAACTGAGTATGGTTCATATTGAAAAAATAAATACGACTAAAATACTTCAAAAAATTTATAGTACATCAAATTATTCCAAGGATTAGGTTCCTCTATGGAATTGATAAGACTACAAGGGAACTGATGTGGAACATATATAAATGTATTCAATGTTGGAAACTTTATCACCTATTAGACATTACTCAGTCATAAAAAATTGATCAGGTGTATCTTGAATCTGGAAATGAGCAGAGAATCCTCTATCTTGTCTTATCTATCAAAAAAATTGAATCATTTTGGTTCAAAAAGTATAAATCATAGTGCCTATCTAGTTATGTTGGAAAATTATTACTATCATCCTTATTTATGAATGAATTAGGAATAAATTATTTCCCTTCTACTTATATCTAGAATAAAACGATTGGTTAATGATATTGATGTTTATTTGGATATATTAATCAAAGAAATTAATTTAATGTGGGATTCAGGTGTTACGTTATAGGATGCATATAAGAATTATGATTTCACATTGATATACATGTTTTATGAGATTCTAAATTACTTTCATGCTTATGGAAATTTTTTAAGATATAGCATTAATGTTATGCTATGGTGACCCATTTGTGAAGAAGGTGCACACTCAGTTTTGTTGAAACATCCCTTAAAGACTATGTTTCTAGGAAATCACAAATTTTTAACCAGAAAACATAAATACCAATCCTAGATTACTTCACTCTATGTTGATTTATAAGAAGGTACAACACCATCTCCACTAATTGGTAACAAAAATATTGGGTAAGTAGGGATATTTTAAATATTTTTAGTGAATCATTTTTGAAAAAATAGTTTTTCTAAATTACTGCACTGTAATTATTTGTACAACACAAATTTCATTAATGTTAGATCATATAAAAATATATTTTATAGTGTCATTGGAATATTAATTCATACACCTATAAAAATGGATGGGATTAATTTTAGGTTAGACAAGATTTACATGGGGATAAGGGAATAGTTGAAAATAGTAAAGGGAGAAACGAAGAAATTTCTTCCTTCAACATCTTAGACTCTTTCCAATCAAGATGGATATTAGTTTTGTAACATCCTTATTGATGTTAAGGTTCCATGGGGGTATTCATCAACTATTAAGAATATCATGTGAATTACTAATTTGACTTTAAAGTACTGAAAATTATATGACTATCATGTTTTATGCAATATTTATTTCTTATATATTTTGGATTCATTCTATATAACTTTTTTTACACATATTATCTATCATTTGTTTCTTTTTCAAAGATATATGTTATAATTATAAAGTCATAAAAAAGTTTAAATAGATTGAAAAGGAAATTATTGTCATATTAAGTGCATTTGAGTTGTTTTTCCCATCGTTATTATTTGATATGATGGTTCACTTTTTAAGTGAGATCTGACTATGTGGTCCTATATAATGTTGATTTATGTTCCCCATTGAATAGTATATAATGATTTTGAAAGGGTAAATCAAAAACATTTGTTAGATAGATGGGTTTTGTAATGTCCTAGATCTCTCCAGTCAATTAATTTGTGAAAATATGATGGTAGAAGATTTTTGGATTTTCATAGTGACTTACCTCAACACTTTTCAAGATTTATAGTGTATTAGTTTCTCCAAAGGTAGATCCCTGATGGTGGGTTGATATGGTGAGCACAATAGTGACTCAGGACCAATGAGTCTGGATCTGTGAGTCAGGATTGGTGAGTTATGATGGTGAATCCTCATGGTAGCTCACAATGGTAGGTCACAACGGTAGCTCGCCAAATAGTGACTTGCATCAGTGACTCGCACTGGTGACTCATGATGGTAGTCATGATGGTAGATCATGACAATAGCTGGCAATGGTGTCTAACTGAATTGGGACTCACACTAGTGACTTGTAATGGTATCTTGCTACGGTAGTTAAGGATGGTAGCCCGCACCTATAGGTTACCGAATAGTGACTCACACCGGTGACTCGCACAGGTAGCTCGATGAATGGTGACTTGTATTAGTGACTCAAACCAGTGACTTAGACTAGTGACTCACCTAATAGTAATTCATTTTTAGTATTTTTTATTTTATCTAGTTTTTTCTTGTTTCACCCCTTTAATGTTTTCTTTGACGTAAAATGAGTTAAATACCATATTTAATGGTTTTTGGATCCATTTCTAATCATATTTATATTTTAAAAACCTGAATGTTCCCTAGACTTTTAAATAGTGTGTTCTTGGTCAAGATATTCCTTTAAGGACTTTTAAAAATCATTTCTCCCATTGATTTAGGATTTAGACTTTCAAAAGCCAAGATCTTATATTCCTTGCAAGCTTCCCTTTATCTTTGTGCAAGATGCACTAGACATTTCTTTCCGAATGAGTCATTCAATTGTTATATAGCATTTGGATCACATTTTCCCTAGAGGCTTTTCCTACTACGTGCACACCCCCTGCTTTGGTGCAACAAGAAACTACTGATTGTTTATTATTCCAAGTAGCTTTTCCTTTATCTCCCTCTTTTTTGTATCATCTGGGGTGGGCATTTGAATTTCTCCCTTGTGAATATAGAAGAATACCATATTAATAAAGATAATTTAATTTTTTTGAGTTCAATATAAGGGGTCAAGGGAAAGTGATATATGATCAGCCTACATTTTTTTTGTGAATTATACAGTCTAAACACGCCTCTAAAAATTATGCCAATTGGGGGGTCTTTGATTGCACACTGAGTGATGATTCATGAATGCATGATGTTTGGTTTTTGATTGAAATTTTATTATGAAATCAGTTAACCACATACACTTAGCTAATAAATAGATTCCCCATGATCAAAATATATCTATGACAACCCCATAAGTTAACAAGTGGAATTAAAGAACAGATGACTTGTAAAATCTGAATATTCCTTGTCTGGGTTTGTGTGGTTGTGTGCTATGTATGGGGTTGTTTTGACTTGGGTTGTGGTAGGGTTTTGGGCATGGTTGTGTGATGTGGGGTGGTTTGGGTGGTGTAATGGAATCCCTAGTTGATAGATTTTGTGATTGTGGAATATATGGGAAGTTTTTTACAGTAGTGTTGTGATCGGGTTGTATAGTTATGTGTTTCTAAGTGCATCTATGAGTTGGGGGCTTACTCTGTTGAGAGTATGGATTAGGCAGAATAACTTTGGAGAATTATGATGGCAGTGGTTGTTATGGGTGATTCACCATTAATAATATATATAAATCTTTCACATATCTCATGATTCGTGTGTTATTTCATTAATGGGTGTTAAATAGATAGGAATGTGATGTGGGTTAGTTTACCATGGTTCTTATCCCTCTATGAGACATTTTCTATATGTATTATTGTGTGTTATTCTTGGTTGTTTCCTAGGTAGTGATGAAATGAATAAATGAGGTGTTAATAAATAATGAGAATTGGTAAAAATAATTGGTTGGGGATATGATTATCCTTGTGGTTGGTTTTGTGGTTGTCCATTTAGAGGTAACAGCAAAGGAGGTATTGTGAGTTGGTTGTTGGTTGAAACCCCATGGGTTGGGCTTGAGTGTTTGGTATCATATATTTATTACTTGTATTTTAATTTTTATTTCTATAAACACCTCACCCTAGTTGATCACTATGTGCTAAACACCCCCATCATCATGAGGGAGGTTGTCTTTCCCAAACATCCTAGTGGGAGGATGGATGGATGGACACCTTATATTCCTTACTCCTTCAAGGAAGTGGTATCCTAAGATTCTTTAGGAAGGATGAGGTTTGTGTGGCCCAGGTGTGTTCGGGTGAGTTATGATTTCCTAGGTGTCTTTAGGATGAGATAAGTTATGTTTTCCAAAGTGTATTCAGAATGAGATGAGTTTTTATTATCTAGGTTTTTTTGGGAATAGATGTATTGTGAGGCCCTGGTGTGTACGGGCGTGATGTGATGTCATTCCTTTTCCCAGATGATGGGACTAGCTATGAGGCCCAGGTGTATGCATGTAGGATGTTATTTTATTCATTTTCATTGTTTAAGGGACTAAATGATATTCCTAGGTGTGCGTGGGTGGGATGTGATGTACATCATTTACCCAGGTGACAAGACTAGCTCTGAGGCACAGGTGTGTGTGGGCAGGTTGTGATGTGGTACTTTTAGAAGATATGGGATCACGAGGATGTTTTTTGTCAGTCAAGAGTAGATAAAATACTTAAAAGTGGTGTAGGGTACCCAAATCTTTGATGTTCTTACTATATTAATTTACCTCACGTTCATTACTTGGTGAGTGTTCCTTTGTGAGGTTGGGACGGTTAGTATACCTTGTTAGGTGTTGTTAGGTTCTTTTATTTTCTCATGGGAGAATTAGTATTCTTCTCTCACCTATTCACGAGAGACTTTAGTTTTTATACAATTTATACTTGTATACTCACCCTACGTATATAATCTAGTTTTTAGGTTTCTATAAAGATTACATGGATCATGGTAAACCTTACTATCTCTAACTTTGGGATAGTTGTCCAGTCACTACTTAGATTTATATTTGTATTCACTTTGGAGGTTCATTGTACTCAAGACAATTTTATTTTAAACATTCATGTGGGATGGATTTTGGATTTATTTTATTTATAGTACATGGATTTATTTTGGTATGGACCATGTTCTCTTCTGATCATGTTTTCTTAAAAAATATAAACACCTACCATTCTGTTAGATTGTATACCCTTAGTGTTGGTCACCACCCTAGGGCCTACTGGAGGTGGGACTCAAGGTTCATTATCTCCCTTTCTTCATTTCCATCCCAGTAGGAACATCATTGGGTGGAGGGGTCATGATAGAATGGTATCAAAGATGATGACAAAGATATAGAATGGAGTTTGTAGTTAGGCATAGTGAGGATTGTAGGGGTTGGTAGGGAAATGGTGTTAGGTGAACTCTGTATGGGACAAATACGAGGAATGACTGGCTAGGACATGGGATTTTATGTCCCCTCGTGATCTGATGCATTTACACTAGGTCTACCGAACGACAATGTGAGGTAGCACTGCTTGCAGGGTAAAAACCCTAGTAAAGGATCATGAATCACAATGACTTATGTTATTATTTGAATTGGGTTGTTTTGGGATATTTGATATGTATAATTAAATGATTTAAAATGAGTTAAAATGATCCTTAATTAAATTTTCATAGTATTTCGGTTTAGGAATTTTATGTTTACCTTTCATCTATGGAACCTGATCGTCGTCTTCATGTGGCCCGGGTAGTTGATGCCCAGTAGACTGATCTGATTGATCTATGTAATGTTGATTCAGTGGAGGAAGAGGGTTAGTGTAAAATAATTTTATGGGCTTCCCATTTATATTACTTGAGAAAGTATGAGTGAAGTTTTTCATACATTGAGACAGATATCTGGATCGAGGAGCTTGAGATCAACTTCATTTTGATCTAGTCTTCAATAGAGTACTATATTTTTTTGGCAGTGAGCCAGATGCAGGGAGCTTCACTTCAGTGGTGGAAACTATAACTGGGGGAGTGGAAGGAGGATGAGAATATGTGGGTAGATTTTGAGAAATAGTTTTGAGAAAAATACCATTCATCGACCATGAAGGATGAGAAGGGGCAGGAGTTACTCTCCCACCAGCAGGGGTGTATGTCGGTATGGAACTTGGGATAAATATAAGGATCTTTTTTATTTTCCTTGCATATATTTCTAGTTGAGGAGTCTCATGCAAGACTCTTAGAGGAGGCTCTTCATGCTTCTATCCATTATATTGTTACTCCCTTCACATTTCCAGTGTACTGAGGTTATGAAGAAGGTGGAAGTGATTGACCAGATTCATTATCGAGGAGGTATAATACTAGAAGGGATCCAGTGGGGTTTTTTGAGAGGTTGGGTTAACAGTAGTACGTCTCTGGATTTAGGTCCTTTTAGGTGTTGATAGGTGGGGATTTCACTTCAGTAGTTTCTATTCTGACCTTCTGGTACCCGTTCCAGCTCCATGAACCAGAGACTGATGTGTTTCATCTATGGATTCAATGTCGATTTTTGGAAGAAATAACTATCATTCATTCGATCTTAGTTTAGTGGAGGAGGGTAGTTTGAACACCATCCTTAGAATAATTTTTAGTAAAGTAGTTTTAAAAGCCAGGAGAAAAGGATTATGCTCTACTGAGGGGAGATAGAGAAGGTAAAGTCTGACCTCCAGGATTTCCTCAAGGACCTAAACCTAGGTGCAGTGGTGGAGGCATTTGTTAGCAGATGGGAAGAGGAGATTGGGTTGTATAGTTTCACGTAAAAGAGGCAGTGTTTTCGATAAGACTAGAGATTATTAGAAGTATTGTCAGCTTCTTTAATACTCTTTCTTGTGTTTTGTTTTATTTAGGAGCTTTGCGCTACTTTTTTTCACCTGATCTAGCCCATGATATACAACAAGATTTATAGATGCTTTCTACACCCCTAGTGTTGAGTATGTTATTTAGAGGTCAAACCATCTTGTTTGATGTGTGTCGGGACTGTAGACTGATGATGGGACCCCATCATCCCCATGGGTATCTCTTCTTGATATAGATGCAATTGTACGGTGTCATTCTTGGAATCAACTAGTTGTTTGTTATGAAATCTATTATTGACTACTTCTAGAAGAGAGTTGTGTTTTCAGACATGGATGGATGATGTGTGGCTTTTGTTGGTGAGTGGTGCTGTTAGGTGGGTAGTCAGTGTATAGAACCTCTTCATTCCAAGTTGGATAAGATTTTAGTGGAATCAGAAGATGTTGGGACAATGGAGGTTTGCAGAGTTGTTGGGGAGTTACAGGATGTTTTTTCCTGAGGATGTCTTGACTCTACCCCATCAATGTAATGTTGAGTTCGGGACAGACTTGTAGCCCGATTCTTCTCTAATTTCAATGGATCCTTATTGGATGGAACCTTTGGAGTTGTGGTAGTTGAGGATTTAGATATATTATCTAATGCAAAATGGTTTTATCCAGCCCAGTGTGTCGCCATGGGGTGCTCTACTGTTGTTCTCATTAAAGGCAGATGGTGGTCTAAGGTTGTGCATAGACTACATGAGACTGGATTAGGTGATGGTCTAGAACTGTTACCCCTTCCAAGGATAGTTGATATTTTTGACCAACGGACAGGGGTGAGTTGATTTTTTAAGACCAATCTGTGGTCTGGGTATCACCAATTGAGGGTGAAGGGGGGAGATATCCTAAATATTGCTTTCAGATGCAGGTATGGGAACTTTGAGTTTTTAGTCTTTCAATTTGGTGTTATGAACACACTATCCATATTCATGGGACTCATGAACTCCATATTCCATGAGTTCCTAGATTGTTTTTTCATTATATTCATCAATAATATCTTAATATACTCAAAGTCAAAGTATGTACATTATGAGAATCTTAGGACCATCTTGAATGTTTTTTGATGCCACCAGCTCTACAGAAAGTTTTCCAACTGTATGTTCTGTACACGAGAGGTGAATTTCCATGGGAATTTGGTTTCTTATAAGGGTGTGGTAGTTGACCTGTCAAAGGTTGAAGTCGTTGTTTCTTGGAAAGCACCCAAGAATGTTATAAAAGTTCATATTTTTCATGGTATCTTAGGCTATTATCGGAGGTTTGTACCTAGTTTCACAAGAGTTGTGGCTTTGATGAGAGCCTCGACCATGAAGGATAAAGATTTTTTGTGGGGTTATCAGTGTTAGAATGCATTTGGCTATCTAAAGGGGAATTTGGTTAGTGCTCTGATGCTCTAGTTTCATGAGGAAGGAGTGATTTTCAAGGTTTTTTATGATGCTTATCATCTAGGATAGGGATGTGTATTGATGAAGAATCATGTAGTGATCTCTTTTGGGTCTAGGATATTACACACCCCTAAATTTAATTACTCTACCCATGATCTGAAGCTAGTAGTGGTCATGTTTGCACTAAATTTGTGGTAGCATTACCTCATTGGGGAAACATTTGTGGTATTCCCAGATCCTAATAGTTTGAGGTATATCTTTTCCCAATGAGATATAAATATAAGATAGTGGATTTGTATGGATTTTCTTTAGTAATATGATTTAGAGATCTCCTACACCTTAGTAAATTATAATTTCATGGCCGATGCTTTGATCTGGAAGTCACTGAAGGGGGTTGTTTGGGAATATGTGGATGCTTGGAAGGCAGTGGTAGTGTTTTCACCCTTGCACTTGGATGAAAGGGTTGACATCAGTAGAGGGGGTTTGTTTCCGATGATGATGAAATATTCTCTAATGTATCTAGTGTAGGAGACTTGGTGGGGAGATCTAGAGGTAGTGTTGATGTGTGATCGGGTTAGCCATGGTGATGCTCAAAGGGATGGTGAAAGTATGGTATGAATTAGACAATGTTCCATGGAAGGTTGTTTTTTTGTTGGTAATTCATGAGGGAGTTCTTCATGAGTTCCATAACTCACCTTTAGTGGTACACCCTGGAATTTATAAGATGTATCATGTCTTGAGGAAGTAGTTTTGGTGGCCCAAGATGAAACAGGCAATGTCATAGTTTATGGCGAAGTGTGTAGTGTTCGAGTAGGTGAAGGCTGGCACTATGTTCTGGGTGGTTTGTTGTAGACCTTGGAAGTCCCTCAATGTAAGTGGGATCAAATCTCAATGGATTTTACCATAGTGTTACCTAGGGCTCAGGGAGGCTATGATGCTATCAAGGTAGTAGTGGATCATATGAAGAAATCAGTTCACCTCTTTGTGATTAAAGAGTTTAGAATAGTGCATGCCTTATCCAAGAGGTATGTGGATAAGCTGGTGCAACTGCATGGTGTTCTAATAACAATTGTCTCATATAGAGATATATCATTTACCTCATGATTCTGGAAGGGGTTTCATCATGCTTTTAGCACTTAGGTATGCCTTAGCACAGTCTTCCACCATCAGAATGATGGAGAGGAGGAACAAAATATCTAGATGATAGAGGATATGTTGCGAACATGCATCTTGGACTTTGTAATATCTTAGGTATGAATGTTTCGCTTGGTAGATATTTCTTTCAATAATAGTTATTTCTCTTCCATTGGAATGGCACCACTTGAATCTTTGTATGGAAGACCATTTCATTAACCTTTATGTTGGGAAGAGGTTGGAGAGATAGTTGTTCATGTCCCTGAGGTAGTGTAGAGAATGACAGAGAAGGTCCAACTCATTCATGGGATGTTTAATGCATTACAGGACTAGAAAAAGTCTAATGTCAATCGCAGGAGGAGGACCTTAGAGTTCAAGGTTGGGGACCATGTGTTCTTGAAGGTTTCCCCTTGATGTGGGAAGTATAGGTTTGGTAGGGGGATTAAGCTTTCTCCAAGGTTTTTTGGACCTTTAAAGGTGTTGAGGTGAGTTGGTGAGGTGGCATACCAGCTAGCGTTGCAACCATTGTTGGAAAACATCCATGATTTCCTTCATGTTTCTAAACTCCATCGATATCTTCATAATGAATCATATTTCATTGACTGGGGAGAGTTGGATATCGAATATGATGATGAATATGTGGAGCGGCCGATAGAGATCATGGATTATTGAGAGATGGTGTTGTATCAGCGTACCATTCATTTGGTTCTTGCATTTTGGGGGCATGGTGTCCTGGAGGAGAGTGCTTGGGAGCAAGAAGCCCATATGCATGCCCAATACCTAGATTTATTTTTAGTTTTCCATATTCTATTTTACCTTGTTATGTAATGGTTGAACCTTGTTTTCTATGTGATTAGTCAGTTCCTTATTCAATGATGAGTTATAAATTCCTGACCCTTGAAGAGGGGAGGATCTGATTCCTAATCGAGATATATTAATTGCTATGTGATTAAACCTATGTGTTTGATTCAGTTCCATCGAAAGTGGATAGTATCTTTACATGTAAGATGGAATTATCTAGTTCTAATGTTCAGAAAGTGTGGTTGTTGTGCTTGTGTAGAGTGCCATGTGGTTGTTTGGGTTAGCAAATGTTAGAGGAGGTGTTATTGGATGAGGAGGCTTCCACTCCCACTTTTGAACAATACAAGGTAGTTTATCCTTGGACGTTGATGTTTCTGGTTGTTATTGGTGCTTCAAGTGTAGTGGGATCCTTGAAAGGTATCTCATGGGGAGGTTATTCAGACACCTCTTTACCTTATGGGTTTGGTTTTGAATTCTTTGGGGCTGGAATAGTTTGAGAGGTATCTGATGTAATGGATCAGAACACTCTGGTCGATGACATTGTGAAAATATGATGGTTGAAGTGTTTTAGAAAGTCACAGTGACCAATTTCATCAAATTGAAATTTTTCCAGTTTTTTAGGTTCTCCAATGACAGGTCTCTGATGGTGAGTTGAGACTGTGAGTTATGATGGTGAGTCACGATGGTGAGTTGTGATGGTGAGATTCAATGGTGAGTCCAAACTGGTGAGTCAGGATCAGTGAGTCGCAACGGTGACTCGGGATGGTATCTCGTAGCAATTTGTCATTGAATGGTGAATCACATGGTGTCTTGGGACGATTTCTCGTGATGTTAGCTCCCGATAGTAGCTCACAATGTTAGGATTCAAAATGATCACTCACATCGGTGACTCGGGACGGTAGCCCATGATGGTAGCTTACACCAATAGCTCACCGAGCGGTGACTCGCACTGGGGAATCACACTAGCAACTCGCACTGGTAGCTCACACCGATAGCTCGTCGAATAGTGAATTGCACTGGTAACATCCACCAGTGACTCACATAAAAGTGATTCATTTCATTTAGTTTTTTTTTCTAGTTTGACCCCTTTAACACTTTCTTTGACATAAAATGAGTTAAATAATATATTTAATGGTTTTTGGAGACACTTCCAATCATATCTATCTTCTAAAAACCTAAATCTTCATTTGACTTTCAAAAAGTGTGGTCTTGGTCAAGATATGCTTTTAATATATTTTAAAAACAATTTCACCCATTGATTTAGGATTTATCCCTTCTAAAGATAAGATCCTCTATTAATTGTGCAATTCCCTTTATTTTAGTGAAAGACACCCCAAACCTTTCTTCCATAAGGATTTTTGCAATTGTTTTGTAGCCTTTAGATCATGTTTTCTCTAGAGGCTTTTCCAACTACATGTGCACCCCCTTCTTTGGTGAAATAAGGAAGTGTTGATCATTTCATCTTCCAAGAAGTTTTTCCTTCATATCTCCCTTTTGTGTATCACGAGGGGTGGGCATATGAATTTATCCCTCATGAATATAGAGTAATACCAAATTAATAAATATAATTTAATTGGTTAGATATCAATATGTGAGTCTATAAAAAAGTTATGTATGATCTCCAAGTTATTTATTTTTCGTTGTTGTTGTGAATTATACGGGCTAAATGCCCTGCTGAAAATCAGGGTCATTATGGGTCTTTGTTTGTGCACCAATTGATGATTCTAGAAGGTATTATGTTTTTTTTTTCTATCAAATAATTATTATGAAATCATTTAGCCACATAAACTCATCTAATAAATGGATTCCCCAAGATAAATCTGTTTCTATGATAACCCTGTAAGTTAAGAAGCAGAATCAAAGAAAAGCTGACTTGTTAAATACGAATATGCCTTGTCTGGGATCGTGCGGTGGTGTGTTGTGTGTGGGGTTGTTTTGAATTGTGTTGTAGTAGGTTTGTAGGCTTGGATGTGTGATGTGGGGTGGTTTAGGTTGTGTAATGGAATCCGATATTGATAGACTATTTGATTGTGAAATTAATGGGAAGTATGGTACATCAGTCCTATGATCGAGTTATGAAGTTACGTGTTACTGTGTCCCACTATGATTTGGGGGTTTTATTTATTGAGAGCATTGATTGGGAGAAATTACTTTGAATAATGATGATGGAAGTGGTTGGCATGTTTTCTTTTTCACCTAATAGCCTATAGAAAGCTTTCCCCTATCTTAAGATTGGTATGTTATTTCATGAATGGGTGTTAAACGGATAGGAATGGGAAGTGGGTTAATTGACTAGGGTTCTTCTCCCCCTTTGTAACTTTTTATATGTGGATTGTTGTGTTTTATTCTTGGTATTTTCATGGGTAGGGATTGAATGAATAAATAAATTTTTAAAAGATAATGAGTATTGGTAAAATGAATTGGATAGGGGTATTATTTGACTTTGTGGCTTGTTGTGTGGTTAGGCCTTCAGAGGTAGCTACAAAGGCGGTATTTTGAGTTGGTTGTTGGTAGAAACCCCCTAGGTTTGGCTTGAGTGTTTGGTATCATATATGTATTACTTGTATTTTCCTTGTGATTTCAATATGCTCTCCACCCTAGATGACCACTATGTTTCGAACACCCCCATCAGCACAGAGGAGGGTGTATTTACCATACTTGCTAGTGGGAAGATGTATGGTTGGCCACCAGATCTTCCCTAATCCTTCATCCAAGTAGTGGTAGATGAGGAATCATCGTACTGGTTATGGTTTGTGTGGTCCAAGTGTTTGTGGGCTAGTTGTGCTTTCCCAGGTGCCTTCAGGATGAGTTGAGTTGGGATTTCCCATGTGTCTTCAAGATGAGATTATTTGTGCTTCCTCAGGTGTATTCGAGATGATATGTGGTGTGAGGTCTAGGTTTGTGGAGGTAGGATGTAACGACCCGAAATTTTGAATAAATATTATTTCCTAATTTTATGTGTCATTTTATTTTATTTTTTATACTCAAAAAATTTTTTTCATTTGATAACATGATGATAATTAAAATGATACCATTGGGTTTTGACTGTTATATGACCATTGATCAATATGACCGCTCGAAACTAAACGTTTCGATTATTGTCTCTAAATACAAGTAATCTTGGTTAATTGTTATAGAAAGAAGATTTGATGGCCTCACCCAGTAGTCTTGGACCGATCGAAGCCCATCTAATAGAACTTGGAAAAGAGGTAGCACCACTGGGCTTTTCTCTGGACCAAACCCAAGCCAAACTTCATTGTGTGAAACTAGAACAGAATCGCCTTTGCAAGAAGTTCAAACTAATAGAAATTACTAATCGTGCGATGTTGGCCGAGCCTCCCTCAGATTCTCTCACCTTATCACACCTTACACTTAGGTCCTATGCTAGTGTGATAAGGGGCTATGTAAGGAGACCATAACTGCCTTGTGTAATCCTTTGTTTTAAATAAAAATTGGGATTTCTTCTTATGAAGTTTATGAATTTTCAAATGTCCGGATAAATATAGTATGCATATTTTTGGTGAATTTTAGAGAAAGGATATTTTAAAAAAATGTTTATGTAAACCTTAAATAATTAAAAATGTGTAATGATTTTCAAAAAATGGTCTTCTGCAATTATGTTCAGTACGAAATTTAGAGTCTAATAAGATCAACTTGATTTTTGATGAATAATAAATTATGAATAGTGATTTTACGCTTAGGATTAGTAATGTGACCAATGGATTAGTAATCTCACTTAAATAAAGTTTTAAAATAATCTAGGCACCTTGATTAAGTAATGTGATTCAATAAAATGGTTAAATAACGATTTCATAAATTATTATTCAAGTATTAGTATTTTTGGGTGAATAGTGTTTTTTAATTAAAAATTAAATTAAAAATATTTAGAAAATTATTTTTATAAAATGGATTTCATTTTTGAACTTAGAGCATCGATATTATGTTAAGGTAATTTTTGGGGTTTTTTCTGAAAAAAATGTATTTTCGGTGAATAGTGTATTTATTTAAAAATAAAATTAAAAATATTTAGAAAATTATTTTTATAAAATTGAGTTCATTTTTGAAATCATAGCATTTATATTTGGTTAATGTTAAATTTTGGGATTTTTCTGAGAAAGTTGAATTTTCAGTGAATAGTAAAAATATAGTTTTAGGGTTTCGGTATGTTTAGTGACATCATAACTGTGTCATGGTGATTTCATGAGATATTTTAAGGGTTGACCGACCTAAGGTGATGTATATTTGTATTGGGGGCCCCATGTGGCCAAACATAATGGGAAATATCATGGGATAGCACATGGTTTTGAGAAAGGCACATGTGAGGTGTCCCTTGGCCATTAATGCCTTGTCCCCTCACTTTCCCTATAAATACCAAGACCTCCTCTCATCCTTTCGACTCCAAAAAAATCCTCAATGAAGTTCTTGTCTCCATACCTTCCAAGGAGTCCTCCCAAGGTTCCCCCAAGCCCTCAAGGTCCAATCCTTTGAGTTTTAAGAGTTACGTTTTAAGGTAAGGGATCTGACCCCTCTCTTTCTTTTCAAGAAATATCTTTTATATCATTTCTTTTATGATCCAAGTTTTTATGTTAAAGGATTTTCTTTTATACTCCTCTTACTTTCCTTTTCATGTTCATATAATCATAGATCTCCTCTTACTCTCATTATTTCGTTTTATGAAGTTTTAAGTGGCGTCGTTAGGCTGCCGAATTTTTGTAACGGATTCTTTCTCCCTTCTCATTTTTCAAGATCTATTTTCATGTAAAGTATTTCAAGTTCCTTTTTATTATGTTGGGGTATGATCTATAAATTTATCATACTGATATTTTATGTTCATATGATGATAGACCCCATTTTATCTCTTAAATTCAGCATTTTGAAGTTTTAAGTGACGTCGTTAGGCTGTCGAATTTTTAAGTGGTTCTTCACCCTTCTCGTTTTGAAGTTCTACTTTCATGTAAATTCTTTCAAGTTCCATTTATTTTGTTGGGGTATGATCTCTAAATCTATCATACTTATCTTTTATTATCATATGATGATAGACCCCATTTTATCTCTTCAATTCAGTATTTTGAAGTTTTAAGTGACGTTGTTATGCTGTCGAATTTTTAAGTGGTTCTTCACCCTTCTCGTTTTGAAGTTATACTTTCATGTCAATTCTTTCAAGTTCCATTTATTATGTTGGGGTATGATCTCTAAATCTATCATACTGATATTTTATGACCATATGATGAGATACCCCATTTGATCTCTTCAATTCAGCATTTTAAAGTTTTAAGTGACGCCGTTAGGCTGTCGAATTTTTAAGTGGTTCTTCACCCTTCTCGTTTTGAAGTTCTACTTTCATGTCAATTCTTTCAAGTTCCATTTATTATGTTGGGGTATGATCTCTAAATTTATCATACTGATATTCTATGTTCATATTATGAGATACCCCATTTTATCTCTTCAATTCAATATTTTGATGTTTTAAGTGACGCCGTTAGGCTATCGAATTTTTAAGTGGTTCTTCACCCTTCTCGTTTTGAAGTTATACTTTCATGTCAATTCTTTCAAGTTACATTTATTATGTTGGGGTATGATATCTAAATCTATCATACTGATATTTTATGACCATATCGTTAGATACGCCATTTGATCTCTTCAATTCAGTATTTTGAAGTTTAAGTGGTATCGTTAGGCTGCCGAATTTTTAAGTGGTCTTTTCACCTTTCTCCTTTTTCAAAGTTCAAATTCCATGTCAAGTCTTGAAAGTTCCTTTTTATTATGTTGGGGTATGATCCCTATATCTATCATACTGATCTTTTATGTTAATAGGATGAGATACCCTATTTGATCTCATCAATTCATTTTTGGTTGAAGTTTATGTGACGCCGTTAGGCTGCCGAATTTTCATAAGAGAAATCTTATTTTTGTCTTCCTTTCATGTTCTTCATTTCATATGGTATATTTTAAAATTTCATTACCATGTTCCTAAATACTATATATTATGTTCCCATACTATTTTATGTATCATTTTTGAGTGGGTGACCCATGTCCCCTCTCTTTTCAATGTTTTCTAACACCATGTATTGTAGACGTTATGCTACATAGTTTTCGTCTCAAAATGCCTCCCTCTTTATCTCAAAATTATTTTATGTTATTAAGTGAATAATCAAAGATCTTATTTCTATAGTGGTATTCACATATATACCAAAATTTTCTATTTTAAATTCTGGGATTTACATACATGAAACCCGCTCTCCCCTTCTATGGGTTTAAAGTGATGTAAAGATCATGTCTTTAAAGCAGTTTTTAAAACGTTATGATTATGAAATGAAACCCATTTATTTTATTCTATATGGGTTGTTTATGAAATTATTGATGATGATATATGTGGCTCACATGATAATAAATACATGTCAAGGGTGTGCCCAGATAGCGCTCCAATGCATTGGGTAAAGGCTTAATCTCTAGAGATGAGTTTTTAGACTGATACCTTGGTGAATAACCTTGGTAATTTTAATGACACCTTGGGGATGGACCTTAGTGAAACGAAATGATTTTCAATATTAAATGTTGTATTATGGAAAATTTTATTTTTATTATGATATGTCTCATGATTTCTTTCTTATGCCTTAAAGTTATTTTCATGACCTTATTGAAGTATCTCATGTTCACATGTAAAATGTTTCTCTTGTTTCCCTTACTGGGCCTTCTACTCACACTTTCTTTTGATGTATGTCCCCAGGTTATGAGATGCAGTATTGAACCTAGGATTAACATGAGGAGAAGCCTTTCAAGTTTCTAAGAAGAATGTTTTATGCTTTCATGTTTTAGGTCCCCGGTTTCCAAGACACTAAACCTTAAAGATCCTCGGTTTTGTAAAATGTAATGAAATTTTATGTGACAAAAAGGTGGGATGCCATATAGGATGTGATGTGGTTCATTTTTTAAGGTGATAGGACTAGAAGTGAGGCACAGGTGTGTGTGTGTGTGGGATGTGATGTGCATTATTTTCTCAAGTGATGGGACTATCTATGAATCACATGTTTATGGGGGCAGGATGTGATGTTATTCCTTTTACCAGGTGATGAGACTAGCTATGAGACCTAGGTGTGTGTGTGAAGGTTATGATGTGGTATTTTCAGAAGAGTTAGGAGCACGAGGACATTTTTTATTAGGCAAGAAAGGTTAAACTAGTGTAAGTGGTGTGGGGTACCCAAATCATCAACCTTCTTACTCTAATACTTTACATGGCTTTCATTACTTGGTGAGTGTGGATTGGTGCAGTTGGGATGGTTAGTATACCTTCTTAGGTGTTGTTGGGTTCTGTTGTTTTCTCACATGGGCATTAGTATGCTTCTCTCAGTTAAGCATGAGTGACTTTGGTTTTCCTACTTAGTATACTTGTATGCTCACCCTATGTATATGAAAGTGTTTTAAGGTTTCTTGGAGAATTATGTGGACCGTGTGGGACATTAATAGCTCGGAATTTAGGATAGTTGTAGTTTTTCTGGTTAGCCATACATTGTATTCACTTTGGAGTTTCATTTTATTCATAACATTATTATTTTAAACATGAATGTGGGATGGATTCTAGACTTTTTTTTATATAGTTCTAGGATTTGTTTTGGGATGGAAAATCTTATATTCAGATCATGTTTTCTTTAAAAAAATGGTAAAATACACCTATTTTGTGAGATTGTATACCCTCGGTGCTGGTCACCACCCTAGTGCCTACTAGAGGTAGGACTCAGGGGTTATTATAACTCTTTCTTCATTTCATACCCAGGAGGGGAATCTTTGGTGGGAGGGGTTTGTGACAACTGTATTGAAAATAAATTTATTTTTGAGGAATCTATTGAATTATATATCGACTAACCATTCGTTCATCAGCGGGTACTGTCGCGGTGGCAGGGCACTGTAGTGGCGGCGATATTGTGTGGTACTGTAGCAGCATGTTACTATTCACAGAATGTGAATTGGCCTTAGAATTTGGGCCTACGGGCTATGTAATGGGCTACAAGCCCACTGGGCCTTCGGGCTATGTAATGGGTTTCCCTCTACCCAGTTAAAAAGAGGTCTTTTCTTTGATTTAATAATAAAAATGAGGCTTTGGCCCCAACCTTTAAAAAAAATATCGACTAACCATTCAATTTTGATAGCATTGGTCTCCCCAAATCTCATCTTGGAGGGTACCTTGTGGGTATATAAATTCTAATAAGATATTTTTCACTTTTACAATTACAAAGAATGAGAAGGCCCATATTTTTTTAAATAACATTTTATAGGTTGTACTATATGTTGAAATTGATAAAGTAATTCTTAGGAATTTAAATCCATAAAGGACTAGAAAATGGATATGAAATGAATAAAATTGATAGTTTATTGGATGATTTTAGGAATAAATTTTTATGGAGTTATCTAAAATCCAATTTCAATTTCAAAATGACTTCAATGGATATCTATAAGTAAATGTGTACAATTATTATCTTATAATGGTTATGTAATTAATAGTTATTTATTCTATATAAAGGATTCAGATGAATGTAATATGATGTAAAATAGTGCATTTACTCCTGTGATGGAGATGATGAATCCACGAGACCCAGGTTCGAAACTAGGAAGAGGCATAATTTTGGGTTATTGTAGCAGTACTACAGCATTACTATAGTAGGAACTGTAGTAGTACTTTGCAAGCACTATAGCAGGTACTATAGAAGTTATTGTATGAGGTATTTTTTAGTATTGTAGAAGTCATAACTATTCACCTTGGGCCGCCGGTTTGGGCTCGGATTCCTTAAGGCCTTCGGGCCACCCAGACCTTCGGGTTATTAAGGATTTCGGGACACCTTGAGGACTTCAATCCACCTCAATGCCTTTAGGACCACCAGATATGCAGATGCAAAAACATATTCTACAAGAAACTAGCTTTAGGTGAGGATTCAAGATCATGGCACATTCACCAGAGCAGATCTAATGGATTTGGATGAATGATAGGGTATGAAATTTCCATCGGTACTATACCCATGCATCTGCACAAGACAGCTAGTCAAAAAACCTTGCAAAAGTGGAGAGCTGATCAAGATGTAGATTCTGGGGAGGGTCGGTTACTAGTAGTCATGGTCTGTATGATTTTCCTAAGACCTACATGTCCATTAATATCTCCAAGTCTATGGGCAATGTAATCTCTATGCCTATGGGCCTTGTAAGGGTACCCCCTCATCCCTTTAAAGGGGGTTTATCAAAAATCAATAAAAAAATAAGGTCTTCAGGCCATTTGGGTGAGGATAATAATTCAGTTTACACAAATATTTCATACTTTTGAATCATAAAAAATATGGGAGTTGGATTGTACATCATTCCAAGTGCCGATTTTCTGATTCAAATGTGTTGATAATAAGAGAGAGTTTAAAATAAATAAAGTAAGAGTTCTGAAAGTGAATTTTAGTAAGGAATAGTCCTTGGATGTACAATTTATAATGGAATCATAAGCATTACATGTATTTTATCTCTGGGACCCTACAAACAGAAACTGGTCAATTGTTTTGTTATTGAATAAAACCACTATAGGGATAAATAAAAATTCCTTTGGCGATGTCCCTTTCATTAAGATGTTACAATCATTTTATAGTGGTCCAAATATAGACATCATCCTCTATGTCATATGGGACCACAATGAGGGTATTTGGATACTTGACAGAGGGTCATAATACCTTTAATACTTAAAGAAATAAATGATGTAGAATAATTAGATTTTTTTTTGATATATAGTGTGTTACCTTATAATATTATGTGCTCACTCTGTATTTACATAATCTAAATTAATTTTTCAAATACTTCAGTAGATATTGGATTCATCACATGATGATGCACCCGATACCAAAGAATAATATAATTCTCTACCTGTTGATGCTTACAATCTTGAGGAAAAACATAATGATGTTGTTGAAAATGGGGAAATTGTAGAAGGTGTACAACCTATGTTTGAGAAAAAAACAAGTGTGTCATAGCTAGATAGTCTTAAAAAATATTAAGGAAATAAGTAAATTCATAAAATTCAAGGTTGGGTGGAATGCACCTGACCAGACTATTAATCCCAATAATTGCATTTTCATTTGTTACATTGGGTTCTCCACTCAAATGAATGTGTTGATTGATTTGTATTCATTGAAAATGTTGTGCCTTTTAGGATGGCACAATTTTGGGAAGATATTGGGAAAACATTATTATATACAATCTCTATTTTACTAAAAACATAATAAGGAAATATTTAATTACTTTTCATGATCCCTTGCATCGTGAATTTATATTAGATGAGTGATGAATAAAATTTGTATTAATGGTTACTAGAAAGTCTCATAGCACCATTTGTATAATTATTATGAAGCATCATCTTAAGAATGTTGAAGGTAATGTAAATCCCCAACAAACACATATATATGAACACATGATAATCTAATAAACGTGGAATGTTTTCATTACTCTTAGTGAGGATGATTCATTTCATGTATTTTGAAATTGGTAATATTTTACAAAATATTATATGTATTAATCCTTTTGATTAAGATTTATTAATTTTTAATAATAGTAATAGATTGGTGAAAATATGAAGTGTTCATCAAAACCAATATACCCCTACCCTAAATCAAGGATGGGGCACACTTCACTTGAAATAAAAATGTTATGCATTTTAAATCTACAATAATACATTTATGTGATATGAAATAATTATGTTCCATTAATTACATGAATCTCGATGAATCAAAAACAAAATCCACATCCACATCCATCCCACACCATGTTCTATAGAAGGAGGCTCATGTAAATAATGAGGGGGAACTAGTAGATGAAAACACACAGAGTATGGGGATCATGGGTAAGTATGGAATAACAAAAAGTTTCTCTACATTAAATCAGTATTATATAAAAATGACTACTTAATTTCCTAGATTTTTTATTTGGTTTAGAAACAAAAATCATCATCAGTTATACTCGATGAACAAAAAAAATTAGTGGCCTTGTAGAAGACATAAAAAAAGGTGTGTTAGATATGTAGATTTTAGATTATCTCCTTGAGTATATTTTGAGAAATAAAAGACATGGGGGGATAAAGATAAGTAAATATATGATATATAAGCAACAAACACAACAGGAAAAAAATTGTATTTGCAATGGGGAAGGGGGTCGTTGCAAACAGTCCTTCGGGAGATAATATTTTTGACGAGAGCCTATTCCTATCACAAATAGTATGTTGTAAGAATTTATATGCGACGAGAATATGTATCCTGTCGTAATAGGATTTGGCACGCAGTGTGAGCCAAACCGAGGGAATCATATCTGTGACAAGTGGTTACACCCATCATAAATAGTATCTCGAGGTTTTTAGTATTCGCAAGGGGAGATTTCTCCCCTCACAAATATTATCCCTTGGTTTTTAGTATTTGTGAGAGGATTTTACTCCTGTCTAAAAAAGAACGTCAGTAGGTATTTGCGATTGGACTCATCGCAAATAAATTTCTAACTGCCCCCCCCCCCTAATTAATAGGAGGCTAGCATTTGTGACGGGTCCCGTCATAAATAGTATGATTTGCAATGGGATCCCTATCACAAGTAACCCCATCGCAATTGATCTAACCTAGATATACCCCCATCCAATTTTTCTCCATTTCACTATTCTCTCAACTCATCTCTCCTTCTCTACTCTCATATTTTTCTCTTCATTTTTCTCAAAGATATACATTTTACAGTAGAATAATTTTCAAGGCTTGCATCCAACAAAAGATTCAGTTTTAAGGTATTTATTTATTTATTTTATTTTTTAGATAATTTCTTTTATTTTATATGAGTAATAATTACTATTAATTTGTAGCAATTAAAATAAAATAGATTTATATAGATTTATTTTTCATTGTTTATTTATAAAAATATGTTTTTTCATTAAGATTTATTGTTTTTATTTAAATGTAAATAGTATTAATTTGTAACAATTTTCTTCAATTATCATTAATTAATAAGAATTAGGTGTAATTAGTATAAATTTTTAATAATTTTTATTAATTAGTATTAATTTGTAATAATTAGCAATAAATCCTAATAAATAGTAGTAAATAGTAATAAATAGTAATAAATAGTAATAAATAGTAATAATTAGTAATAAATAGAAATAATTTGTAACAAAATAGTAACAATTCGTAATAAATGGTAATAATTAGTAACAATTAGCAATAATTAGTAATAATTAGTAATAGTTAAAAATAATTAGTATGAATTGGAAATAAATAGTACTAATTAGCCATAATCTGTAATATTTAGTAATAATTAGTAATAATTGGGAATAAATCCGAATAATTAGTAATAACTAGTAATAAATTGGAATAATTAGAAATAATTAAGAATAATTAGGGATAATTTTGGACAATTAGTAATAATTAGGATTAAAATGTAATAAACAGTGATAAATAATAATAATTAGTGTTAAATATAAATAAATAGTATAATTTGTATTAATTAGTACTAATTAGTAATAATTTATAATAATTGGCAACAATTATTAATAATTAGTAATAATTTGTAATAATTAGTAATAATTAGTAATAAATAGGAATAATTAGTAATACTTAGTAATAAATATAAATAAATAGTCATAATTATGAATAATTAGGTAAAATTATGAAAAATTTTGTATCATTATGAATAATTATGTATAATTTTGAATAATTATTAATAATTATTAATAATTAGCAATAGTTAGTAATAGGAAGTAATAATTAGTAATAATTAGTTATAAACAGGAAAAAACTATAATAAATAGAAAAAATTGTAATAAATAAGAAACAATAGTAATAAATAGTAATAAATAAGAATAAATAGAAATATATAGTAATAAATAAGAATAAATAATAATAAATAGTA
Source organism: Viscum album (assembly GCA_963277665.1). Taxonomy (NCBI): domain Eukaryota; kingdom Viridiplantae; phylum Streptophyta; class Magnoliopsida; order Santalales; family Viscaceae; genus Viscum; species Viscum album. Next base: position 1,064,908,613 of record OY728161.1, on the reverse strand, counting down.
ATAATTTTTAATAATTAGTAATAAGTAGTAATAATTAGTAATAAATTGTAATAATTGTTAATAATTTTTAATAATTAATATTAATTAGTAATAATTAGTAATAATATGCAATAAATAGTAATAAATAGTAATATATTTTAATAAATAGAAGTAAATAGTAAGAATTAGTAGTAATTAGTAATAAATTGTAATAAATAGTAAAAATAGTAAAAATAGTAATAATTTGTAATAAATATCAATAAATAGAAATAAATAATAAAAAATAGTAATAATTAGTGGTAATTAGAAATAAATAGCAATAATTAGTAATAATTAATTGTAATTAATAATAATTTGCAGTAATTAGCAATAGTTAGCAGTAATTAGTGATAATTAGCATTAATTATCCTTAATTTTTAAAATTAGAATTAATTAGTAAAAAATTGTTATAACTCATAAAAATTAGTAATAATATGTGGTAATTATCAGTAATTAGAAATAATTCGCAGTAATTTGTAAAAAATAATGATAAATCTGTATAATTGTAATATAATTGTGCTAATTATTAAAAATTTACACTCAGTCACTATAATTATAAAAAATTAATATTAGTTAATGGTTCATAGTAGCACTTAGTATTTTTTTAGTATAAATTACTAGATAAATAAAAATGAAATATTTCATCAATTTACAGGTGATACGTAATGTGAAATTTGGATATTACTGGTATAAATTGGTGTAATGACAAATTTGGACATTGTTGACATGAATTGGTTTCATCAACTTGATGATTATAAAATCTATGAATTATACATGTTATTAAGTCATAGAATTTAAAATCTTCAGGTGATTATAAATGACCAACTTATGTCATCCATGTCTACTTTTTTATTAGGTTACTTGAACCGAGATAGAACTGATGTGACACGTCGATGGGAGCAACAATAGTAAGTGGTGGAGATTCCTTGATGATGAAGACGTAATTGAAATAAATTGGTAAAAAGAAAAATATGTACATGGCTGGCATGAATTAGTTTCATCACCTGAAGATTGTAAAATATATTATTTACACCTTTTTAGTAAATCATCGAATTATAATCTTTTGGTGATTAGGAATGACCAATGTATGCCAAAAATGTCCAAATTTTTCATTAGGTTTCCAGAACCGAGGCAAGAAGGATGTGATGTGTCGATGACAGAAGTAGGAGGAAGAGGATGGGATGCATTGTTGATATGACATGACTGACATAAATTACTGATAATTAGTAAATATTAGAGGTAATTAGTAATAATTATAAATAAATAGTAATAATTTGTAATAATATATATAAAAAAATTGTAATTAGTAAAAAATTACATGTACTTAGAGGTCATTAAATTTTATTAGAAAAAATCAACGATAACTAGTAAAAAGCAGTGAAAATTGATAAAATTAGAAATATTTAAATATAAATTATGTTTTTTTTAATTTCTACTCATTTTTGATCATATGTTTCTCATATAAAAGTAATCATAAAAATTATTTATATTATATTTTTTAGAGTAATATGGAGAAAGGAAGTCAACAATAGTCTTTATTACATTATCATGATTGGATAAATCATCATAAGAATCAAAACTATTTTGGTATAAATCCATTATATATTGTGGGTGTTGATGATTTTTTATAATTTTCCAAATCAAAACCAGAAGTTGTTTCAGTAGGGACATTTATGTTTCCATGAATGAAATGTGATTAGAGAAGGTTTGACACATTTGAAAATTTGGGGGTCACCTGTTATGATTTTTTTTGAAATGATTTTGTTTTTGGGTATCAACATGGTCTACAAAGTTATAGAGTTGATACTAGTAATTTGGTTCCAGATCCATCATGGTTTCATAATTTAGTACATGATGTGGATGGTCCTTTTCAACAAACTGAAACTCGGGATGATATTGATTCAACTCCAGAGTTGGAACTATTCAAATTTTATGAGTTTTTGAAGTTTACTTAGGAAGACTAATATCCTGGTTGCAAGATAATAAAATATGAATGAGTTGAAAAATTTGTGGCTATTAAATCAGATAACAGAATGTAAAATATAAATTTTTTCATATATTATATTTAGTTATAATATTGTTACCTCAAGGTAATGTGTTGCCTACAAATTTCTACAAATTCTAGAGTCCTGATCATAATTTGGGTCTTGGTAATCCGAATATTCATGAATGGTCAAATGATTGCATATTATATTATACTAAAAATGATTTGTTCATCAGTTTTCCTACATGTGGAAAATCAAAGTACAAAGAGTCATAACTAGGGATGTATAGATTGATTCATATAAAATAAATGATCTATTTCATGATTACACCATGATTTCTACATTTATTTATATCTTAGAACGCAACATAATTAATGTCATGGCACAAAACCAATATTTCAATTGCTAATGGATTCAACCATCCTATTGATGGTGATTCCTTGAAACATTTTGACCAAGTAAATATTTATTTTACTTAATAATATCAAAATGTAAGATTAGGTATTTATACTAAAGGTTTTTAACAATTCGGTTCTTATAGAAGTCAATATTCTTGTTGTCCCATATTTATAACTCCATAAAATTTACCTCCTTAGATGTTGATGAATGATTCACCCATATTTTTGACCTTATTAATTATAGGACATTCAATAAAGAATCTTAATGTTTATTTGAATCCATTATTTTATGATTTATATTAATTTTTGTGTAATAGTGTTAATTCATGTGATGTTGTTGTGAAACATAATTTCCTACTGAAATATGCATTTATGTGGACAATTAGTGACTTCCTTACATATGACATGTTATCTTATTTGAGTACACATGTTCCAAAATCATTACCTTATTGTATGAGAGACAGTAAATAATTTATTCTCATTAATGTAAGAAACCCATATTTCTCCAACTATCATTAATTATTTCTTCTTAATGGTCATAATTTTCGGTGGAATAGATATCATTTCAGAAAAGGAACAATTGAAAGAAAAGGACCTCCAAAAATGATCTCAGTTTTTTATTTAAAATCCATTGTCTCTTTATTACCTCCCATTACATTTGGACTGACTATTAACCAACATAAAATTGATGGATTTGGGAAAGAAGACAATTGGATAAAATAGAGAGTTTTTTGGGATCTTTCATATGGTCCTGATCTATTTGTTCATCACATGTTGGATGTCATGAATATTGAGAAGAACTATTTTATAATATATTTTATATTGTTTTGGAAAAACCATTTAAAACCAAAGATAATATAATGGAATAATTAGATCATGCCCAAATTTGTAGGCAACCTGATGAAGAACTGTCTAAAAATGACAGATCATAGAAGTTATCAGACCCAAAAAAGACTTATACAATCCCCAACTAAAATATTTTATTATTTTTTTCGTGGATTGTAGATTTGAGGCTTCTTAATGGTTAGGTTTCCATTTTTCCAATTTGTGTCAAAAATGGTCAAATTACATAACTAAAAAGTCATAAATGACATGTTAGAATAGAAATACTTCTAGAGAACCAGTTTAGAGGTTATTGGATTCTATGATTTTGGATGTATTAACAAAAATATCATAATTTTTCTAATACATTTGTGTAGCAACAAAATACTTTCATTCACTATGTGGACTGAAAGAAGATGTTGTATTAATTTTATGTAAACTGGAAAAAATATTCCCACCAACTTTCTTTGATTCAATGGAATATTTTATATTACATTTACTGCACGAAGAAAAAATAATAAGTCCATTATAGTTCCAACGGATGCAACCATTTGATATATGCATATAGAAATTGAATAAAAAGGTATGCAACAATGCATCAGAAAAAAAGATCAATTGTACAAGTTTATTTATAGGAGGAAATTTATTTTTTCTCCTCCCATCATTTTCAATCTGAATACCCCTTAAAACATAATTTCATGGTCTATAATGAGGGAAATGCTGATCATGAAACAAAAAATCAATTATTAGTTTTTAGTCAGCCTAAACTTTGCTTTGGTGGAGTTCATCAATGATGGCTTTTAGATGATGAACAACCTAGGGCTCATACATATGTTTTTCCCAATTGTGAATAAATGAAACCATTTTTACTATTAGTGATATTATCAATTATTCTATTATATTTTTTGGGGTAAATTAATATTATTTTATTTATAGTTTGTATGGTAATCATATGATTAAATAGTTTCCAAAAATTACAACATCTGCTATTGAAGAATGTCCGCAAAATAATTTTTCCTTCTAGTTTAAAAAAATATTAAATAAAATATTTATTGTTTAACATATAAAATCATTTTAAACTTGTTATATTGATAAATTTTTAAAAAAAATCAGGTATTACAACATGTAGATAAAATTGATAATTGATTGTGTTTATTGGGTAATACACCATACAAAATGGTTAAATCTTATAATGCATATGTGGTAAATGGTTTTTGATTTCATAATCATTCATTTGGGGAATAAAAAAAACATGGAATATTGGTTTTTTATTGAGAGGATCTCATCATATATAATGTTAGGTTGAATTTTATATCCTTCTGAAACAAATAATTGAAATATGTTATCTGGGATGGAATTATGTAATGATGTTAAAATGTTAGTGGTTGGATACTAAGAGAGGATTTCATGTTCACATACACCATTGAATCGTTTATATTAAATATAAAATCATTCTTGTAGTAAATGATACATCTTTATGGGCTAATCAGACACATCAAATTTATTATAAAAATTATTGTGCTACTTTAAGAGTGTTAAGTGATTGGTGGATCATAATAAAAATGAAATTTCAGGAAAATTAGTTTATTCAAAATGAATGTGGTTGCTCTGAAGTGAAATTAATTTATGAATTTCTATATTCTACTCTAAAATCCATCTTTTCCATGAATATACTTTAATATTGATGATGACACCCCTTATTTAAGGGTTGATGGTGACGATGATGTTATTAATATACCAAATGAGTTTAAAATGGAAAGATATGATGAAACTGAAACTACTATGGAAATTGATGATACCATGATATTGACATTGTTATATATGAAGGATGATGGATATGAATATTGACATGATTAAATACTGGAAAGAATAACATACATTATATATCTATATATAATAGTTGTTCTCAAATAATTTATAATAGTAATTTTATTTTTTATATGGAATCGAATTTGTTTTATGAGATGGAGGAGGCTAATCTACATGGTGATGAGCATTATGTTGTATCCTCTAACCCTCAGACTATCGGTGATTCAGTAACACCACAGAGGGGTTTTTGCCTTTCCAGATTAATGATTCGTCACCCTATCCATGAGTGGTGTTCACGTATTCATTTCAATTCACACATACAGAGGTATGTTTATTTGTGTATTATATTTAGTTTTCATTAATTTTCATTAATTTATTTACATACTGACTGTTTGATTATTTGTTCCCTTTCTCACTCCTTTTCACAGATATTAGTTGGGCGGGGAATTGATATATTGTGGAATTTTTTGGGGGAAAGGGTTACATGGGATCAGATTACAATTGATTTTTAACACTGCATGTTTTATCATTGGATTAAAAATAAAAAAATAATATTTATTTTGAAAATAATTTAAATAATAAAAAGATATTATTAATTATTTCTAGGGTTTTTTGGATCCCATCAATGATAGCATGCATTACTTTATCTGGGTGGCATGGGATGGATATATGTTTGAGGGTCACCATCAATGTTTTCACAATATGAGGATGATAGCAATGCAGGAAGTGGGAGTCACAAAATTTGATCAGTCTTATTGCACCCGCTGACTAGATTACATCTCATCTATAGTTTGGGATGGATTATATTCATGTTGGATGGGACCTACTTTTCAGAGGAGAGCATCATTAGGTTGAATGGACCATGGGAGTCAGGAAGTGACACATCGAGCTGGTAGTCATACATTCAGTACACATTGATAACATTTGTTAAGAAATTTTTTAAAATAATTTATATAACTTTAAATATAAATTTTTTATTTTATACTCATATAGGAATCTGAAAAACCTGATATTATGGAGTTTGATGTTAATAGGATCATGTACAACAATCCTATTGTTGGAGAGATTAGATTTGATCATCAGCGTCATATTGTGGTCAATATAATTTCTTTTTGAGTTTTAAAATTATATAAAAATAATATTTTAACTATTTAAATTTTAAATTACAATTGAAGAAGTCATTTGAGGATATGACGTCTCAGACACAGGTTAAGAGTCAGGCCGAGACCAAAGATCAGACCTCCAGTGTAGTAGGACATGATGATGCAGCATGTATGCAGCTGAATCAGTATGCCTTCGAGAAAGGTTGAGTTGTTGGTATTAGCTCTCGATTGACACCTGGGAGTTATTATGGAACTGATGTGAGGTCATCATGTAGCTCGAGAGTATCCCATTGAGAGTCATCATAAACTGATTCATAGTATGAGGAGTAGTTTTGAGCTCAGGGTTATCTTATAGAGACCCTATATAAGGAATATGAAGAGATCCTTTGAGAATAGGAGAAGCAACATGAGAAGATTTTTCAATTGTAGTAGCAGAAGAAACAGAGCCTGATGATGGAGTATATGTAGTGTCTAACCAATGATTTATGGATGGGGTCCCCTCCACCATCTCCTCCATCTTCATCAGTTGACACCCAACAACTTTAAAAATTTTAATGATAAACATTTGAGTGTAATTATTTTTAAACTTTATTTTAATCTACATATATATATTTCTATATACTGGTTTTGTATATTATTTAAAAGATTGTGTTTTTTATAATTTATTATTTGCTTATTTTGTATTACATTATTATTTATTTATTATTTATTATTATTATTGTTATTATTATTTTAATAATATTATTATTATTTATATGTTTTGGAATATTTTGTTTTTTTAGTAATTTTATTAATTATATTAGTTTTTATTATTTTATTATTATTTTATTATTTTATTTTTATATTAAATTTTATAAAAAAATTATTTTTGTTTATTTTTTTCGATGGGGTGGTAATCCTATAACATAATTATTTGTGATATGCCCATCAAAAAAGAGTGTTTTCAAAAAAAACACCTAGAGAATTTATTCTACGATGGGAGACTCTCCCATCGCAAAAAAAAAGTATTTGCGACACCTTTTTCTACAATAGTTCATTTGTGAAGGGACCCCATCACAAATGACCCATCACAAATGATTTTATTTCTAGTAGTGAAATGAATATTTTAAAAGAAAATTTTAGATTAAAGATGGAGTTCTTAAATAATTTTATGAGAAGGAATCAATGAGTTGACACATGAGGTGAAATGAAAATTTCATACATAATTATTACATCATATTAGTTGAATTTTTAATACATCAAAAGTTTTAGAATATTTTAATGGTAGATATATAATCAACTTATTTCATTAATGATCGTCAACATCACCCACAATGTTCTTCTCACATAGTACCCTTCATAGTCATGCCCTATTAAAAATATTTTTTCATAATCCAAGAAAAACAAGCATAAGAAAAAGTGATCTCATATAGTTAGTAAGGGTAAATATATGATATATCTTTCAATGATCATAAATGAGCATAATATAAACATAAGGGTACGTGAACATGAAAAAAAACTTAAGAAAATTATACCCAATCAGTAAAATATCATTAATCATAAGTCTTGGCATAAAAAATTTCTATAAAAAATATCATATATCATAAGCATGAAAAATCATAAATAATCATTCATGACCCATGATAACATGTCATAATAATATAACATATGTTTTTGCTATACACAAAAGCATAGAAAATAATTCCCTTAGTGATGGTTCACTTCGAATAATATCAGAGAGTATAAGGTCCCGTAGTGGTTTGGGTTCACTCCATATTCAATAATTTCCATAGTTAGTGTTCACTCCCAAGACTATCATAGTGGAAAAATTCCCTTAATAAACTAGGTTTACTCCCCATTCCAGTCCATATTATCTCATGAAATTTCAATATTTTCCCAATGCATTGGAGGTCTATATAATTATGAACACGCCTATCACATAATGAAATATATATATATAAACAATCTATAATATCATAAAATACTTCATCATTTCATCATAGCATAATTCATGGTAAAGAAATGGTTTTAATGAAGATTTATATATAACTTAATTAATATATTGAAAGAAATAGGCTTCATAAAAACATTCTTAAAATATCATCATCATAAGAAATATAGGGGAAGAAACTTGATGGTATCATTAGAACATATTTCCTATGAGGAAAAAAATCCTTAATATTTGTTTTTATATATGAAAAATACATATAAAAGAGCATTTGAACATTTACTTAAAAATAGGGAAAATGTTATCTTGTTTGTTATCTTTAAAAACAATAAATTCGTATAATATTGAGAAAAAATGTTCTTTACAAATAACCATATAAACATTTAAAGGAATCTATAAATAAATTTTTTTCATGATGGTGGTAAAATATATTTGGGTGGTAAACTTAAAAATGAAGACTCCTTTCACGTTTTTTTTAAATATTCATAAATAACATATTTAGAAAAAAAAATTAAAGATTGCATTTTAATCCTTTAAAAATATATTTAAATATGGATAGAGATGAATTTAAATAATAATTATATTATAGAAAACAATATTCTTAAAATTATTTTAAATAACATGTACATGGAATAAAATTTTCATTGGCCAAAGAGGAAATAAGGTCATATTTTATAAAAAATGTTTTCTCAGTCATTTTAATCACAATTGTAAAGAGAATGAAAAGAAAACATGAAAACCACATAAATAATGAGAGTAGGTGAAAATATATGGGGTTTAAAATATAAGGGTCATATAATTTTTCATAATGAAAATTTAATATAGATTCGAAAATTTTATATATAGCTTAAAAATTTGGTAACTTTTAAATCATAATCCTATTGAAAGAAGTAACTTCAAATGAAAATTTAAATTCTAGTAATATTAAAATATTCGTGATATAATATTTCAAAGCTGTTGTATTTACACTATATAAACACAAACAATAGGATAACATGAATCATGTATCAATAAAATAATATTGAGACAAATAACTCTTACCTGGTGTACCATTTTTCTTGGTACATGTTCAAAAATATTATATAATAATTATAACTTTATTAAAAATATATTTAAATCCACATTCATACATAAAACACTATATATCATTATATTATAATTTCTCTTTTGTAATATCCTGACCTTTTATGGTGATGTATTAAGCTTTTCTTTATGTACTCTTTGAGCCTTGTTTTAGTGTATCATTTTTGGGTTTTACTATTAGAAGTTTTGGGGTGAAATAGATGAATTTTGGAAGGAAGAGGGGCAGTGGACAATTGGCGCATGGTTTTCCCAAACTACGAGCCCATTCCAGAAAACTGTGTGAACTGAAACAGAGGGGATTCACTTGGTTGGAGCACAGTTTTTCAAACCATTTACCCTCCTAGTAGTAACTGGGTGACCCTAGGAGGAGGCAAATGGTTAGGCATGTGGTTAGGGAAAACTATGTGCCCTGTACAGGAAACCATGTGCATGGAAATATAAACCCCCAAAAGTAAATATAAACTTTATAACCCCCGTATTATATACCTAAACACCTAATCTCGACCCTAACTCATTTATATCATTATTAGAGGCTCTTAGATGGATTACAAGGGCTTCTGAACTCCATTCATAGTGAATTGATGATCCATTTGACCAGTTTACACCACTCATGGTAAGATATCTCATCTCGATTATTTTCCTCCCTCAATCCCATATTTCTCTCATATTTTTAAGGAATTGTTCCTCTATTAATTATGGATGTAGATATAGGTTTTTATATATCATAATCTATTCAATTTTGGATACAGGTTTTAGATCAAGATCTCATTCATGATTTCAAAATTGAACATTCTACTTCAATTTGTGGATTTCTATGAGTGGGCATCCGTCAAAGATATTGAGTCAAGTAGTATAAATTGAAAATCTCATGGTCCAGATTTAATTATACATATCTGATTTTAAAATTTTAATTTCCATGTTTGGGAAATTGAATCTTGAATTTAATTTAATTAAATTGAATTTCCATTTGATAATTGAATGGGTTAAATTTGGGAAAATTATAATTTGGTTAAATTAGATTAATTTGTTGGTTAATTAATTAATTGAATGATGTGATTATGGAAATGATGTCATATTAGAAATATGTAATTGGTAACATAAATATGATTTTGTTATTGGTTAGTTGATGAGATATGGAATTGATTGATAATTAGAATAAAGGGATATTTTGATTTACATTTAAGAGTAAATGGGTTATCAAAATAAATGTGAATAAATGGTTTAATGATGAATTGTTCATATAATTACATGTGATTAATTTAAAGAGTTATGATTTAAAAGAAATTTTGAAATTTTATACCATGTTGTGAAATGATGAAAATAAGGTAATTGTTGATTAACCTTATTAAATGTGAAATGTGTGATATATTGAGACCGATTGATAAAAGGGTTGTGGGACACAGACTAAGGCTTCAAATACCAATAGGGTGCTAGACATGGTTTTCTAGGAAAAACTTCATGCATGGGATAATGATTCTGGGGAAAAGACTATTGCTTAAATATTACATTTGTTTGAATGATTGATAATGATGTTGGGAAACAGACTGATGTATCAAAATCCAACTTTTTTTATTGATTAATAAATGAGTTATGGGACACTAATTAATTCTTCAAATACCCAAAGGGTCCTAGTCATGGAATTGTTGTCCAAAAAATTTGTAATTTTCCTATCATTCCAAGTTGTTGTAATATGAATTAAAATTAAATTGATAATGAAATACCATGTTATAATGAATTTTGACCCCCTATGTGATACGATTCAGACTCTGGCAAGGGTTAAAGAAGGTATTGGTGGTTCAGGTGTCATTGTGAACTTGGGGAATTATGTGGTTAATTAATGTATAATGAAATGTGATAACTATTTCATTTAGGCATTATACGTTATTCTTTATACAAATTCATACACTATCATTGACTAGATATTTTTTTAGACGCCGTTAGTGGTTTCCTACTGAATTGTAATCACTCCCTACTCAGGATTCTTTATTGGTACTCGAATATATTTCATATTTACATGATAGGATAAGGGAATGTTCCCTATGTTAGATGTATGAGTTGGGACAAATCATGGATGAGGGAACCAGACTTGGTGTCGAGACCTACATTGGGGAATTTTTAGTGTCTTTATTTTGGGTTTTCAATTTGAAATGTGACACTTATTTGGCATAACAAATATACTATTTAGTTATGGATATTGTTTTCAGTTTTGGTTCATCATGTGATACTAGTTTGTTCAGGTTCTAGTATTATTATGTTTGTTGGTTATTGACTTTATTTACTGTGTGGTTATTTCTACCATTTTGATTCTTTGATAAAGAGGTTATAGTCTCCCAATATTATATAAATTAGACCATCACTTATATTTGGAAGCCTTTGGTGCATGGGGAGATGCACCTAGGGTTATATAACTGACATGATTGAGGAATAGGTATGTGGAACTTGGGTCGAGACCTTACAAAGTGGTATCAATGAGGTTTTATTTTCTTTTATTTTTAACTACTATTTGGGAAAGGTATAAATGAGACTATGATAATTCAGGCCTTGGAAATGAACTCATACATGGGAGTAGAAATCTCATGTTTGGGGCAAATCCCAAGTACATAGGGTTGGATTGTTGTTATTGATATCTGTAATTATAGTTGCATGATATTTAAACATGGGTGATGCACTTATTGTTTGATATTATTCCTTTCAGATATTATAAGTGATTTGACTCATGGATAAGTATGGAACGAGAGTTGAGTATGCATGCATCATTCTAGGCACTCAAGATTTATTGTGACGTGCATCATTTTATGCATGCATGGGAAAAATCATTTTTTGGGTATGTTTTTTTGTATTGATATTATTTTCATTAATGTGTAATTTAACTAAAAAGCTTCCTAATATGGAAATGTAAAATTTTAAATGACAAAAAATGTGGGGAAATTGAAGTGGACAAATGGGTTTCTAATGAGAAACTGGGATGATGAGAATGTTTTTACCCTTTGTAAACCAAGACCTATATATAGGATGGTTAGGGGTAGTGATAGTGCCTTAGTTTTTGACCATGTGGTGGAAAAATGGGGATGAATTATTATGGATTTATGTGAATACCTCTTACATAAATGTGTTAATGTTTTGATATGTATCATAAGATGTGTGTTTTGAATTGTAGAGTTATACCTCCACTATGACACTTGATGATTGGACGATAGGGATAAATGGTTAGAAATGTTCCTCTGGTTAGGGAACATAAGGCACTAATAGTGATGGGTTAAGGATATAGGGTTAATTTTTGTGAGAAATTTTCTTTCTTTATGTAGTTTATGGAAAGACACCCAGGGCAGGTTATGAATAGTATGTTTGACATAATTTGGGAGTTCATGTTACATGCCCCTCCAAATTTCAGCAGATATGGTGGAACTATGGTAGATGATATCTAAATTGAGTCTATCCAAATGATCCTTGACCACTTGGAGAATCCTTCTGAGAATATAGTAAAACTAGTCATTTATATGATATATGGTGAAGCAAAGAATTGATGTAACATCCATATATGGGATACACAACTAGAAAATATGTATTGAATGTAATTTCAAGATAATTTATTCAGGAACCTTTACCCTGAGATGATCAAGAAAGAGATAGTGAATGAGTTTATGTGGTTTACACAAGGGAGTATGTCTGTGATGGAATATGTTGGAAACATTACAAATTTGTAGTGCATTATTACCGAGTTGTTAGGGGATGAGAAAATTGTGGGAAAAAGGTGCCAATATGGGTTAAATGTGAGATTATTCCCCATGTTAATATCTTTGAACTGAATTTTTTTTATAAATGGTGAATGAGGCTCTCATTTCTAAGGGTAACCTAAAGTAGGCTTCTATTGGAGGACATGTGGTTTCTGGTGGTTGAATACGAGGTATGCCTTCCAAGAGAGGGATGAATCACTATGATAATGTCATCTAGAGAGACAATAAGGAGAGTTTATAGGGGGAAGGGTAAGTTACAGATGATATTACTCAAGTGATCTTCCACCTGTGTGGTAGGTCGGGTCATGTTTGTGAACATTTCCTCTGAAGATCAGTCGAGTGTAAATCTTGTTCCAAGATGTGACATATTTAGCAATTCTTCATGAACCCATGATATATGGTTAGTGACTAATGATCTAGGTAGAATCAATGTGCTAGAAGGTGTCTTCTGTGCAATATCATTCAAGAACATATTGCTCTATTGGCCATGGTGGTCAAGGTAGTTGACATTGTACTTCTAGGAAAGAGAACCAATATTATTATAGTGGTTCATCTCAGGGGACAAATAATGTAACATAGATAAGAGGGGTAGAATAGTTTCATGTAGTTCAACCTACACTTATTGATAGAAAGGGTGGACCATTGACTGTAAGAGGTACTATTCTTGTAGATTTTATGCTTTCTAGTGCCTGATTTGACACTGGTGCCTCCCATTATTTTATATATACACAACTTATGAATGTCTTTAGTTTAGTAGTGTAGTCTTTAGTGGATTTATGGAAATAAATACACCTTTGGGGATACAATCGAGATACATCTGTTTGTGTAGGGGTGTTCTGTCAAGGTTGGGAATATCATTTTTTTTTGGATCTTTACATACTTAATAAGTAATAATTTGAATTGATTTTGGGTATCATAAAATTAGTATCTTAGAGAAACCAAATAATTTTTTACCACAAGATAGTCATTTTCATGTCTCATGAGGGTGATATATATATACATCATGGAGAATGGGATATCAAGGTGGGTTGTGCGGGGTCAGTTCGACAACCAGGGGCTCTCACCACCCAGGTTTCAAGCCTATTTCTTTTTGAAGGGTTATTAGAAAATGAAATAGGATAATATAAATTGTTTTTATTATAATATTCATGTGATTCAATGTTCATATAAACAAATACTATTGTATTTTACAATTTTAACTTCTTTTCTTAACATTTTTTAAATTCCTTCTAAAATGCACTTTTACATGGTATATTTTTAAACACCTTATAAAACACCCATTTTTTTGATTTTATTTTCATATTTCAGTTTATGGTCTCCCATTATATAGGTAACATAATATACTTCTAGAGATATTGATTATTAAATTGGAAATATGACCAAATTGGGCATTAAACCATGAACATTTTGGGTGATGTGAACTGGAAAGAAACCCAAAAAGTTTTTGTTGAGGCCAAGATACAAGCCCAATGAACCTAAAATTTAAATTTTAGATATATTACATGATAAGAAGCATTTCATAAAATAGTTAAAACATCTAATTATTACTTTTATATGGATTTATAGGCATACCAAGTTAAAGAAAAAATTCTAGGATAGATTCAATGGCCTAGAAGGAAATCCCACCATTTCATTAATATTTCAAAAAAAACACCAAATTGGGATAAAATATTATAAGTTTTTAGAGAACATGTGAGAATTAAATTTATTGTTCTTTTTACCACCCCAATTCTTCCATATAGAAATTCTTCCATATAGAAAGTCAATTCAGTGCCTCTGTTTGGTGGAGGAAAGATGGCTCATATTTTAGGTCAAGGGTGGAAAAGTCCACATTCCACAAACTTTCCAGCACACTAGGCCTACCATTATAAAGTGAAAAGACTTTTACTATTAGGTAATTTTACTAAGTCATAAAAACTAAATATTTAATGAAGGTTTGTGAAGGATTTGGAGGATGTTTTGTATGTTTTAATTTTAATGTTATACATTGATATTATTGTCTTAAGTTTGTATTCCACATGTATGTTGTTATAATTACCCTTAGATTATTAATAAAAAACTTGTTATTATAATTTTATATTATTTTTGTTAACATATTGATATTATTTAATTAAGGTGTGAATTTCTTACATAGTAAATATTGAAATACTTCACACAATGGTGGAATGTTCATTTTTTGATTTTTTTTCTTCTACAATCCTGCTTATTTAAGTCGACTTCATTCCCCCATTGAGAGATTTACATAAATGGAAGAATAAAATGATTACGGTTCAATTAATGGGGGTTTTATGGGGATGGATTAAATTTTATTAAATGTTATTATATTCTTAAATAAGTTTATTATTTTAATAGTTCAATTCAATGAGATTCCTTCTTCTTCATATTTACCAATTTTAACAATGAGATATTTGAGTTCTACTATGATCCAATTGCTTGGAGTTCTCATTAAAGTGATCCTATAAGTGAATTAGTGATTTGACATGTAACTTTTTAGGGATTTAATTGGTGAACTATTTTGGGTACTTATCTCATTTAGTGGAAAATTCTTGAACTAGCATGCTAAAATATCTAAAGAAAACAATAACATCCATTATAGTATTATCAACAACCTAGGCTCGACCCATCTTCTTTAATTATTTTATTTCAAAATATTAAGATGTATTATTTATTCTATTAAAATAATTATCTTAGGTACTTCATTATTCTATTATCCCAATTTAAATAAACCCCAAAGTTTCCCACTCATAACAAAAATCCCTAACTAATCTAAGCGTCTTAAGGTTACTTCTTCAGTTGCTATGGATTCAACCCCTACTTGTAATACAATTATAGATTTTGAATATAGGGTAAATTTTGGAGATAACAAATTTTGGTTCCGTTTTCAGGGACATAAATGTGTTATCTTTGACATTAGCATCCTTTTCTTACCCCAAGTTCTCTATTCTCACCCTTATTTCTCTTATATTTTCAACTTTCTATCTGTGTGTGTGTAAAGAGTGTATAATCCTAATCTTAGTAGAATAAAATGGAGTGTCTTAAACATTAAACAATCATAAACACATTCTAGAATCAAATTGAAAATTAATATTTGGAAACCCCAAACTTAGTTAATTTCATTGAACAATTCTTGAATGATTACCCCACACCCAGTGATATATACAATCATTTGGTTATGAATGTTTAAAGGATAAATTTACCACCCTATTAAGTTTTTTAAAAGATATCAATCATATGATATTCCATGAAATTAAAACTTCTATCCAATATGTTCCTCATATATTTCTTGAACAATATTTTTATTTAAATGGAGAGAATGAATTCTGAGGTTTCAACTTTGAGATTAGATCTAAAAAACATTAAAACTTGTGAGGAACCCATACCTAAACTTAGGGTCCCTTCCAAATACTTATTTGGAGTTTCTAGTTTTCCAAAAAAACCACTTAGGAATTTACTAAAGAACCAACAATTGAATTTGGTATAGATTCAGAGGATCAAAGAATTGTTGATGGTTATTTAGGTCAAAAGGATATATATTTCCTTTATTCACATGAGAGAAATTTTACTTCTTAGAGTGATTCTTTGAAATATAGGTAAATTAATGATCCTTCAAAACCAAATATTAGTTATCCCTTATAAGATATCATTAACTCCATGTTTTTACCCATTAATTTCCCTAAACAAAAATATATCTAGGAAAAAACACATGTTCTAAATGAATCAATCAAGTTTGTTTTCCAATTCCAATATCCCTCATGTAATTTTGATCAACCTGAACATGAGAATAAGGTCTTCCAATTATAAATGAACTTTTAATTCATTGAGGATATCCAAAAACAATGGGTATTCATTATTTCTTATCAAGATAATAAAAGGAATAATTTTCCATGATGTATTAGGGAAGAATACAAAAGCAACAAGAACAACCATTTCTAAAATTCCTTGCATTTTCCTACTCATTGGAGCATATAAGTTTGTAGAAGAAACAAATTATAAACAAATAATAAATTTAAATCTAGTATAGGTGGTGAAAATTATGGTCCTTAAAGTTTTTAAAGTAGGTATTGGGTATGTTTGGGGGATCTAAGTCAAGATAATGACTTTTAAAAAGTTATTTCTGGGTGAAAGCTATGTTTTTTACTTTGAATCTATTTTATATTATTATTTTTTTGTGTTTATTGTTTTTTTATAGAACCCCCATGGTGTTTCCATGTGATATAATTTTTATTTTGGATTATATTAAACTATTAAATTAGTTTAGTATATTCAAATGAAACACGTTCCTTCCAAATTTCGAATATAAACTTTAATATTTCGCAAGGATTACACTTGGGACATGATGCCAAAGTGATCATTTTATTTTTGATGGTTCATCAACTTTAATCCAAGAGATTTTGTTTTATGACTACATTTCAAATCCCCTCCCCACTATTTCTTCCAAATACTAAACTCTCTCTTCTATTCTATTTGAACACTGATAGAAGAGTTATTTTATTTTGGGAGGTGACATAAATTTTGTTTTTGCATAAAAAAAATTAATGGAAAAATGTGTGTCAATGGAAAATAAAATTTATTTAACCATTTACAGAATAATATATTTTTCAAACATTATAACTGAATATAAAATAATTTTACATTCCTTGATACTAATTTTAATGCATGTTTAAGTTCATGATTATATATTTTTGAAAGTGCGGTTGTCCATTGTGATTTTTCAACATTAACATTTTCATCATATTTATTAAAAAAAGCACAATGCACATTGTTTGTATTGCATGGTATTATTTTGAGTTCTTGGTGTCCCATTATAAATATCATAGTTTTGGTGATAATTTTAATTTTAAACAGAGTATTCAAAATAATCATCAAAAAATGTAAAAAATAAAATAAATTTTCATGTAGAGCAAAGGATTGACCTGATGTGTGGATTTCAACACTTGGGGATAATGAATCCAGATTTTTCTATCCGATAGTTCATAATTTTATCACTAATTTTGGTAATTTGAAATTTTTTATTGAGTTAACTCGAGAGGATGCCGAATTATGTGGGCTTCACATGGTGCCCTAAGGTCTTTGATCCAGGGAGCCACTTGCAATGTCTCACATTAGGGGTTGACTTGATTGAGTGTAATTTTAATTAGCATGAAAAACTTTCAAAAAAACACAAAAAAATTAATACTCATATTAATACTAAAATGTGATTTCACCTTGTTATTTAATCTTATCCCCTTTCAATAAAAATAAACTCCCATGTTTATTATGATGCACATCACATCATCATACTTAATTTAAACATGATAAAATTTGGTAATGAATTTGAAAAAAGTAATGAGATTGGTCTTGGGATATGCATTCAAACCAAGATTTTCTTAAAATTAATTTGATAAATTTTATGATTTTATAATGTGAATTTGAAATTTTAGGCATTTTATTATAGATTTTTCTTGGAAAATCGAATTCAATTTTCAAATTTTTGACATATTTTTTTTCTCGGGACTACAAAAAATCAAGTTGGGGGTGTGATTAGCCATGAAAAGAGGATAATATTAATTTTTTATATTATAATATTCATGTGATTCAATGTTCATGAACACCTGTACTAGTGAATCTTACAATTTGAAATACTTTTCTTAACATGTTTATAATTCATTATAAAATGCACAATTACATGGTAAATTTTTAAACGCATAATAAAACACCTAGTGGTCTTTATTTTATGTTCATATTTTATTTTTGTGTCTCCAATATTATGATTAATATTCTATAGTTTCGTTTTTTTTATTATTCAATTAAGAATATGGCCAAATTGGGACTTGAACCAAGAGCATTCTTGGTGAAGTGAACTGTACAAAAACCCAATAAAAATACGACAACATCTAAGATCTAATACCAATGAAGAAAAAATTTGAACTAGTGGTAGAGAACATGATTAGTAAAATTTAAAACAATAGTTAAAAAAGCTAATTACAAGTTTTATAGAGATTTATAGGTATCCCATGATGAAGATAATATTCTGGAGCAGATTATGTGGTCCAAAAAAATAGTGCACCCTTTCAATCATATCTCAAACAAAAAACCTCCAATTTTGATGAATTATTCTAGGAAGTTAGTGAAAATCATAGTATTCCATTACATATTATTTATCCTACCCCAATTCGTCCATCTATAATGTAATTTTGGAACCTTAGTTTGGTGGATGCAAGGTCGCTCCTATTTCTAGTAAACGGTGGAAATTTTTACCTTCCAAAAACATTCCACCAACCTAGGCCTACCATAATAATTTTAGAAGACATTTTCTTCTAGGGGATCTACCCAAGGATTGAAAATTTCCTATTTAATTTAGATTAGTGAATAATTTCAATATGTTTTTTATGTTTTCATTGTAATGTTATGATTTGATTTGGTTGTCTTAATTTTTGTGTTTCACATGTATATTGTTCTAATCTCCCTTATATTATTAGTTAAAATTTTTATTCTTCTAATTTTATGTCATTTATTACACTTTTATACCATTTATTTATGGTGTGAATTTATTCCCATGGATAAGATTGAAATGTTTCACACAATGATGGAGTGAATTTTTGTTTTCTCTTCTTTAATCCCTCTTCTTAAAGTCAACATCCTCCTTCCATTGATAGATTTGCATCAATGGAAGAATAAACCTATTGTGTGCAAACTATAAGGACATTAATAAGGCCAAATTGGATTTTATTTTATGTTCTTGTATTCATTTATTAGGTTATTATTTAAAGAGTTAATTTAAATGACATATCTTCTTCTTCATCTTAATCAATTTTAATAATGACATATTTTGAGTTCATGTATGATCCAATTCCTCAAATTTCTCATTAAAGTAATTATATAAGTGAATTGGATATTAGAATTGGAATTTGGTAGGTATTAAATTGGTTAATTATGTTAGGGACTTATCTCATTTATTGAAATCTTCTTAAACTAGTGATCTGAAATTTATAATGAAAACAATTACATCAATTCCTTTCATAACAACATTCTAGGATTATCCCATTTTTTATTTTATTTCTCAAAATATAAAATGTTCTCTCCATTCAATTCAAATCATTCACTTAGATACTTTATTATAATAGTACACCAATTTCAATCAGCCCCCAATTTTTCTATTGATCTCCAAAATCCCAAACCAATATAAGTATATCAATTTTACTTCTTTGGTACCAATGGATTTGATCCATAGATTAAATTCAATGATCGATTTTACCTATAGGGTAAATTTGGGTGAGACCAAAGGGGGTGTAAAACATGATGCCTTTCCACTCGTAGTGGAAATGTTCCAAGATTTCTCTCCATGGTACATCTCAGGGTTTCCACCTAAGAGATACATGAAATTTACAATTGATTTCATGTAATGGCAGATCCAGTTTCAATTCCATCATACAGAATGTCACCAAAAGAGATTCAATAGATTAAGAATCAACTAGAAGAGTTTATGGATAAGGGTTTTATCCATTCAATTATGTTTCCTATGGGTTATCTATTTGGTTTTTGAAAATATGGTAGACATGAACTTTCGATAATGTGTTGATTACCAGAAGTTGAACCATATGACAATGAAGAACCAATATCCTCTTCCATGTATCTGTGATCTTTTTGACTATTTTAGTGTTTATTTTGTCTTTTACAGGATTTAATTGAGATTAGGGTATCATTAGTAGAGAGTGAGGCCTTTTGATATATGGAAGACCTCTATTCATATGCAAGTATTGACTTTATGTGTTTTTCATGATTCCATTCGGGCTGATGAATGCTCTGACAATGTTTAAGGACTTGATGAAGAAAATTTTCCATTCATACCTAGATCAACTTCTGGTTTTTATTATGTATTACATCTTTGTGTACTCAAAAAAACATAACGATCATGCCCAATATCTTAACATTATCCTGAGTAAGATGAGAGATCACAAAAAATAAACAAATCTATCTATGTGTCAATTCAGGATTGATCAATTACACTTCTTGGGAGACATCATATTAGATGAAGGTGTGTCAGTGGACCTAGAGAAGATGGAGGCATTTTTTTTGATCATCCCAAAAAAGTTTTTATAATCATATCATTCTGGATTTAGCATAAAAAAATCATAGCTTCATCTAATAATTTTTCCTCTTGGAAACACCACATTTGGGTCTGACCCATAAGGGAGTAAAGTATGAATTGTCTAGAGAGTGTGAAAAGTATTTGTAGGAGTTAAAGAAGCACTTGAAAACTACCCCATTCGTAATACTACCTATTCTAGGGAAAGTGTATTCAATGTTTTGTGGTGCTTAATGTGTAAGACTTGGAGTAGTGTTGATGTAAATAGATTGGGTGGATTCCATATTGGTGTACTCAAATACTCATAAATATCATGCCAAATATATTAACAGAATCCTATGTAATCTGAGAGATAATTTAAAATACACCAATATATCTAAGTGTCTACTCTATATTGATTGAGTATACTTCTTGGGACACATAATATTAGAGGAATGTGTGTCAGTGGACCCATAAAAGGTGGAGGATTTTGTTTCTTGGGGTCAAACCAAAAATGATTTTGATATCCATGCCTTTTTGGGTTTATCATGCTACTATCATAGGTTTATATAATACTTTTCCCAATTGGAAGCACCACATTTAGGTTTTACCAATAAAGGAATAATGTTTCAATGGTCCGGATCATGTGATAATTCATTATAGGAGTTGATGAAGCACTTCAAAAAATGCACCAGTGTTTATACTACCTGAGCCAGGGGAAGAGTATACAGTGTTTTGTGATGCTTTAGGATTAAGACAAGTAGCAGTGTTGATGCAATGAGATTGAGTGGTCATTTATGGGTTATAAAAGTTGAGGCACGTGAAAAACACTACCCTATGCATGACCATAAATTTACCATTAGTATTTTATACAATGAGGTTTTGGTGGAATTATCTATTGGTAAAAAGAATTACTTTGTATACTAGTCACAGGAGATCAATGTTTATCTTTTCTTTAATGTGATTTTAATATTTATAAGTAGACAAGGGTTGATTATATGCAGTCATTTGATTTTGAGCTAGAAAATAATCCCATGAATGGAAACAATGTTGCTGATGCTCTAAGTATAAAAACATTGACTTTGATAGTTCAAGAGTCTAGTTGTGAGTGGAAGATGATGGCTTTGCTAGTTGAGATGCATGTTGTAGCTCTAAGGGTTAGGATTAGATGAACCTCATATTAGTTTCATTTGAGTCTGTACTTTTTGAGCTGGATTAGGGAGAGGGAGTATGAGGATCTAGAGTATTTAGCCTCGAGATATATCCTTGAATGTGGAGAATCACCTTCATATTGAACTATGGATTAGGATAAAATCATCAATGTAAAAAATCAAGTTGTTATGCCGACGAGTATGAAACATGAGCTAATGCATGAATTTCATGCATTGAAGTGGGCAGTGAATCCATGTCTGAAGAAAATTGTTTGTGACCTATGCCATTAGTATTGGTGGCCATGCATGAAAAAGGAGATTTCAATGTTCATGATACAATACTACAATTTTCAATAGGTGAATACTGAGTATAAACAACATTTTTGTTTACTAGAACCATTTCCCATTATGGAATTGATGTGGGAGGAAATTAACATGAAATTTATGGTGGATCTCCCAAGGGAACTATAGAAGGATGACACTATTTTGTTGGTTGTGGACCGATTGATAAAATTAGCCCTTTTAAAGCTCATACAAGATAATTTCTTAGTGGATCAGTTGGGATAGTTGTACATTAGAGAGATAATAAATTTTCACAGGGTGGTGTAGAGTATAGTTTTAGACCATGAATCACATTTCACTTTGAGATTATATAAAGGCTTGGACAAAGATCTTGGTACATGGGTATTTCTGAATACAACATTCAATTTAAAAATAGATGGGAAGTCATAAAATACTATAATGGTTTTGTGGGATAGGCTAAATGAAAGTTTTATTGACTTTTTTGTGTTTTGGGATCATCACTTGGTGCTTTTTATGTTTACCTATAAAAATAGTTATCATGAAACTATTCAAATGGAACCATATGAGTATCTTTATGTTTGGTCATGCAGATCACCTCTATGCTGGATGGTGGAAGGTGAGTATGATATTATGGGACTGAGTCTCATAAAGGATATCTTGGAGTAGGATCAGCTAACTCATAAATGTAAGGATATGGATTAGAGTAGAAAGATGTTGTATGTTGATAGAAATTGATGACCCCTTGAGTTTATAGTGGGTTACCATTTATTCCATCGATTTTCACATACATTGGGTCATTATAGTATTTGTAAGTAGGAAATATTGGAATCTAGTTTTGTTGGAACTTTTGATATTGTGGTGAGAATCAGGCTGGTGGCATACTGATTAGCTCTTCCATAGAGGTATAGTGCTGTGAATTATTTTTTCCATGTCTTAAAAAATTGGTGGTATCACCCTGATACTTCTCATGTGATCGATGTGTATGATGTGGAGCTTGAGACTTATGTGTCCTTTGATACATGTTTGATATGTGTGTTGTATCATACTGATAATTATTTTTGAGGAAAGATCATACTGATAGTTCATTTATTGTGAAGAAATGTCCATGTTCAAGAGGAAAATTGGGAGATAGAATCAGATTTATGGGCTCACTGGCCTAATATTTTTACATTATAATCATAAAGATTCTTGGGTGTAAAACATGAGGACGATCTATTATAAGTTGGGGAGATTTTAAGATCCTAACCTTTTCTATTGATGTTTCAAGTTCATTTTAAGGTGATCATTTACCCTTTTTTAGTGTATGTTGGTTACGTTTTACATTAGGGAGTTTTGAGGTGAAATTGGTGAATTTTGGAAATAAGAGGGGAAGTACATGGTTGGTGAAATGTATTGCCAAACTGTTTTCCTAGTACAAAAAACCTTATGAACCCAAATAGAGGGGATTCACACAGTTGATGCATAGTTTTTCAAATCGTTCACCATCCTAGAAATAACTATGCGACCCTTGGAGGAGGAACATGGGTAGGTTCACGTTTAGGGAATATTGTGTGCCCCGTACAAGAAACTATGTGCATGAAAAATTAAACCCCTAAAAATTAATTAAAAAATTCCTGAACCCCCCGTCTTATATCCCTAATTACCTCGCGTCAACCATTAATAATTTCTATTGTTTTTTAGGTTCCTATATGGATTCCAAAAGCTTCCAGAATTCATTCTTGGAGAATTGAAGATCTGTTTGATAGATCTTCACCCCTCATGGTAAGAGATCTTGTTCCTATTATCTTCCTCTCTCTCCCATATTTCTCTCAAATTGAAGGGATGTTTTTCTCAATTAGTGATGGATCTAGATATATGTTTTGATATATATTAATCCATTCAATATTGGATCTAGGTTTTGGTTCTAGATCTCATTCCTCTTTGTTCAAATTCAATGTTCTACTTCAATTTGTGGATTTCCAATGGTGATCATCTATCAATGATGTTGAGGTAGGTGTTCTAAATTATACATCCCATAGTCCGGATTTAATTGAGTTTATGTAGTTTTAAATTTTCAAATTCCATGTTTGGGAAATTAAATATGGAATTTAATTTGATTAATTCAAGTTTTTATGTGATTATTGAATGTGTTGGATTTGACGAAATTGTGATTTTTTTGAATTGTTTTAATTAATTGGTTAATTAATTAATTGAATTTTGTGATTATAGAAATGGTGGGATACTTTAATTATGGAATTTTTCAATTTAATGGGATAGTGTAATTGGTTAATTGATGAGATATGGAATTTCTTGATAATGAAAATAATAGGAAGCTTGGATAAACCTTAAAGCGTTAATGAGTTATGTGAATAAATATTAATAAATGGTTAAATGATGAATTGTTCATATTATTCCATGTGATTAAAGTAATGAGTTAAGATCTAATTTTAAATTTCAAATGGTATAACAAGTTGTGAAATTTTGATGAAAAGGTTAATTTTGGTTAACCTTTTTAAATGTGAAATGTGTGATATTTTATGATTGATTTATAAATGGGTTGTAGGACCCGAAAAAATGCTTCAAATACCCATGGGGTTATAGACATGGAATTCCATGACCAAATTCAAGCATGTAAAAAATGAGTGTGGGGCATAGATTGATGAATCAAAATCCCACAAGTGTGGTTGAGTGATAATGAGTGTGGACACATAATGATGCTTAAAAATCAAACTTGTGTGATTGATTGATAAATGGGTTATGGGTCATAGACTGATGCTTCAAATACCCATGGGGTTCTAACCATGGCCTTATTGGCCCAAAATGTTTGAATTGGACTATGGTTCCAAGTGGTTGTAATATTAATTGAAATTTAATGGACAATGAAAGTCAATGTTAAAATGAATTATGAATCCCTCTGTGATATGATTCAAACTATGTCATGGGCCAATTTAGGTATTGGAGGTTTAGGTGTCATATTGAAACTGGGTAAATTATGTGGTTAAAAAATGTATAATTAAATGTGATAACTTTTTACATTACACATTGTAAATTATTCTTTACATAACTTCATACACTATTATTAACAGGATATTGTTTTAGTCACCATTGGTGGTGGCCTATAGAGGTGTAATCAAACCCCACTCAGGTTTCGTGATCAGTATCCGAATAGACCTAATGTTTGTAGGGTAGGGTAATAGAAATATTACCATGTTAGATGGTTGAGTTAGGATAGATCATGGATGATGGAACCATACTTGGTGTTGAGACCCACATAGGGGAGTTTAATTGTCTTTATTTTGAGTTTTCATGTTGAATATTGAATGTTATTTGGCATGACATATCTACTGTTTAGTTATGGTTTTTTCAGTTTTTGTAATTCAAATGATACATCATTATTATGATAATTTTATTATTCTATTTTTTTGGTTATTGTGTATGATTATTTCTTGGTTATTTTTTTTGTTTTTATGCTACTTTGATTAAGAGGGTATATTATCCCCATGTTATATATATTTGACCCTCACAACTATTCATCAGCCTCTGGCATGTGGGGATTTGCACATTAGGTCCCGTAATTTACTTTCATGGGGAACCAGGATGTGGAACCTGGGTCGAGATGTTACATGATTAGCCTTTTATTAATAATTATTAATTCAAATGAACATTTGGGTGAAAACTAATATGGTTTCCAGGCTTTTTTTTGTTCGATGGTTATTTTACACTACAACAGAATCGTCGTTTAGTGGCGGTTTAAACCGCCGCTACATTGTTTGGTGGCGGTTTACAGAAACCGTCGTCTAATAGGGCATCGGCAATCTATTAGCGGCGGTTATTTGCGTTTAGCGGTGGTTTCAGGAAAGCGTCGTGGCTGCCTCATTCTGCGGTGGTTTCCCGAAATTTAGCGGCGGTTTTACGAGCCCTGGATATCACTTTATTCACAGCGGTTATAACCGCCGCGAATAAACTCAAATTCCAACAGCCGTAAAACCGCCGTTAAATTTAGAGAAACCACCGCAGAATGAGGCATCCATGATGCTCCTATTTAGTGGCGGTTATAACCGCTGCTAAAAGTAAATTTTATTTTACGTTTAGCGGTGGTTTAAACCGCCTTCAGTATACATTTCGTGGTGGTTAAAACTGCTGCGAAAATCTGCCCAGAATAAAAATAATAATTCTTAGATTCTGCTGCACCACTGCCCTGAAAAACAAATAAAACCATAAAAAACAATCCCTGGACTCCCACTAATGACCAAGAGCTAAATATCCAGAATAAATCACAACATCCAAAAAACATGTTTTTCTCTCAATGAGAAATAATATACAACTTTAATATTTAAAAATAGAATAAAAATCTGAAACTCTGGAAAATAAGACTTCTTATTAGAGAAAGTATTATTAACACAGCAGTCAGATATCCATCAAAGGTCCCAACACATTCCTCATACTCATGTATACAATATCCTAAATAGTAAATACTAGGAAGATAAAACTCCATTGATACAACATTGTAACATCCCAAAATGCATTCCACTAAATCTTATAACTTCACTTTCTTAGGATAGATCATCCATAGCGATTCCACTCTACTTATAAAAATTGATAATTGATGAATTAGTAGTTATATTAGTACTAACCCATTTATATAATGATTTTTTTCAGTTTTGTGGCCTAGAAACCATCCTTAATACTTATAATAAATTTGAACTGATGAAATATCTTAAATAACACATTAGAAATATATTGTTATAAAAAAATCCTATTGTGGGAATAGTTTTAGAGTTACATTGGGATATAGCTTTTATAGGAATGTGGATATTTCCGATGAGTCTTATTTGACATCTTTTTATGTTTAATATAGGTTAGGTGGGAGATTCTAGTGACCTTTTAGGAATAAACCTATAATTAGATTTGATTCCTCATGTTATGTGAGGGGTTAACCTAGTTTTTCTAGCATACTTAGAGATATTAAGCATCATTGGATGCATCTTTTTAGTTTTTGGTCATAGAATGTGTTTTTTATGTATTTTGGGATTGAGTAGGACTCTAGTTGTGGAATGATTCCACAAGTTGGTAGGCGATCATGAGATAAGTAAAACTTCTAGGTGTTATGAGTACCTTTAATGCTTGAGATTAGTGGGACTGACATGCCAATCTAATTTTATTTAGTTTTGTTAGTTGTGTGAGTTTAATTTCAAAGGTGTATGACTCAAGAAGTCATCATCCATGTTAAATGGTTATGAAGGATAACGTGACCCTTGGGTTTGATTTTTTGAGTAGGATAGAAAATTCCAAGAATGCACGGTGTCATTGGTCCTATGAATTATATGAAATGGGTGTTCCCATTTCATTTATGTAACATCAATTTAGTATTCATTATCATATAAATTTCCTATTTAACTAAGGTTTGTTGGAGAGATTTGTGTGGTGTTTTGTGAAAAAATTTCTAGTCTCTGAGAGTTTGAGGGATGAAATCACAGGTAACACCTTGAGGGGTATTATCACATAACTACTTGGTTTAGGGTTGTCGGATCTAAAAAGGTTGTGTTAACCGATCACTCCCTGAGTGAGGTTACCTAGGTATTAACTATGTTGTGGTGAGTGATGCAGACTAGGTTTTTTAGTAGAAAAGCTAAGTTATCCTAGTTCTATGGATGACTATGTAAGAGGATCGAGTTTTATAACATCATCAATATGGGTTAAAGTTCAAGATGTAGTTATTGATGTTGATTGAATGTGTGCGCATGGAATGAGGATTGCATAATGCATGTGATTATAAATAGACCATTTCTATTTATTATTAAGTGGATGATATAAATCTATGTGGTAGGAAGTGAACCACAGGTTGTTCAAGGATGGAATATTAGTTCCAGATGAGGCTTCAATGTATGCCAAGGATGGATTATCGTGATGGAACATGGTATAATTATGTTGACTCACATCCATAAACCATGTTTAGTGGTGTACAGAGTGTTTTTCATGGGAATTAGATTCCTATTTTTATTAAAATGATGAATATTAAAATCCTATGGTGGGGAGAATCACACAGGTCATGGAAAATGTAACCTTTGGGAGAGTGGTTATAGAAAGAATAGTCATGAATTGTCAAAATGACTTTCAGAAGTCTGTGAGCTATAAAATTCAAGTTTTACAGACATGGAGGAGGTGTTGAATTTAAGACTTAGGTATGAGTTTGAATCAGGTTTGGAAATTATATTCAGACTCGGGATGCATGTGAAATCTAGGAAATGTGATAGATTGATATCACATATTTTTTGTAATGTAGCATGATGTTGAAATGGTTGGTTGAGTATGCACCCATTAAATCACACCATGAGTCAATTTTGGAATTCAGTGGGTTCATCTCAATTATCAAGATATAACTTTTCAATTTATGTTAATTTGATTTAGTTTTCAAATAAATGCATTGGCCATCAATTTGGATGTCCTCTAAGCAGGTCAACCTAAAGCGTTCTGACTGGAATTTCATTAAACTAGTGCATGTTGTGAGCTAAGATTTCTTTGTGTAAGATGTATTAATAATGAAGAGTGTGTTTTGGTTACGACCCTTGAGTTTAAATTTTTAGGACTAGATTAATAGTGATGGTTGATTTGTAAATGGAGGTAGCGGTATTCATGTGGCACCGCTTCATAAGGATTTTTCAAGTGAGCTCAAGTGAGATCTGTCTTAAATAAAGCAAGAAAAGCTCGAACATGTCAATGTGAAACTAGAAGTGATGTATAGTAGTATAGTGCTCATGGTTTAGTGGTTTGAGAATTACTATGGTGGGAAGACACCATGGACCTATAAATCTGGTGGTGCTCGCTTTAAGTAGTTTTCATTGTTAATGTGTCTGAGTAGTGTCACTTGGTTTAATGTTTCTGGATTAAATTCAGATGGAAAAGAAACCTAGGGACAGGTGATGAGAGGTGGTTTGGGGGGTCTTATTAAATTGTACATCCTCTAGATGTGGGTGTTGGTCAAATTCAATATGATCATTACATGGGGTCGTGGGAGTATAATTATGGTTTCTTATGAGTATGTTTGGATATAAGTGTTTTGTACTAGACCTATGTCATCCCCCTATAAGGCCTAGTGTTGGTAAAGAAGAAAGTTCCGGAATTCCAGTAATTAAAGTTTCATGACCGGATAGCATGTAATGAATCAAAACATGGAATTAAGAATCATAATATAAATAATTCGGGGATATAATGATAGGTAATAATTACCAGATAGACCATGATTAAGTGGAAATTGTGTTGGGAATGCAGTTCAAGTTATGCAGTAACAGTTCAGTGATCAAAACAGTTACAGTTGTAAATGGTCCATTGTAATCGGTCAGTTTTATTTTGTGTTTCTAGTAAGT
The DNA here is from genome assembly GCA_963277665.1 of Viscum album. Classification (NCBI taxonomy): domain Eukaryota; kingdom Viridiplantae; phylum Streptophyta; class Magnoliopsida; order Santalales; family Viscaceae; genus Viscum; species Viscum album. The sequence continues at coordinate 1,064,878,893 of OY728161.1, read as the reverse complement.
GGAGGTATGTATCATCAAACAATTCCAATAAAAAAACTCAATACTCCTCCATTTATTCATCCATTTAAAGAAGAGTAAGGATAGGGGTTTGGATTCTGCTCCTTTTACCTCTTTTGTTTTCTTTATTTCTCTAAGTGTTATCATTGTGCAATCTTATATGCCCTATTTTTAGTTCTTTTTTCAGGTTATCCATTTTCATATATTTTTTATTGAATCGATAGACATAAATATATGAGTTAACCATCCTAATATTGAAGTATTTGGTAGAAGTTATTTTCTTAAAATTCATGTTTTTATAAGACATGCCAATTGTGCGTCAAGTCGACATCCATCTTCTAGATATGTTTGTGCACACACAGTTATTTTTATTTAGTGAACCACCCTTGATTTAGAACATTCTCATGACATTTTAGAAGATCTATAGCATGTTTAGATACTTTTGACGCTTAAACCAGACATTTTCAACAATGGACCTCACCAAAGTGTCCACAACACTATCCCCTTGGTCACTATAAAATGACCCAATTTGTTCAACACATCAACAATGGGTTTAATTCCTAGTCATCCAAAATCTCGACTACCAATTCAAACACAGACCTAAATGGAATGATGTATACCACACTCGAGAAATGAATACATAAAAAGAAACATCAGAAATCAATAAAATTCATAAAAAGAAACATGAGAAATCAAGGAAATTTTAGGACATGAAAATGTGTGGTGGAAACTATGTGTCACAAATGTTACATATACAAACCAACTATTTCCATTTTTGTTCAACACATCAATAGTACATCTACTCAGGGTCCGATGATGCATCGTCACCCTCTCCACCTTCATTTCCACTTTGTGTTGTCACCTGTAAGAACATTATATTGAAAATTAAATACGGTTACATATTTATATTAAAACTTATAACAAATGAAACTTATAAAACTAAACGATTTTGATTTTTTGTGATTTACCAGCATACCAACAATCGATGAACTCCCTCTAGGGTAATATCTGCCCATTTTCTGTGTTACAGTCTCAAAAACATCACCAATTTATTTTCTGTCATTTACCTGCATAACACCAATTGATTTTCTATCATTTTTTGTGTTACAGTCTCAAAAGCATCACTTGTCACGTTGCAATTTTTAGCACCCTCTTCTGGTTGTTCTGATATGTTTTGATGCTGATAGTGGTGTCTTGTAGTGCCGAATGCATCATTTATTAGGTTTTTCATTTCATTTTCCATTGTCGATGAACTTGGGACCTCATTATGCGGATTAACATCAGTGCTCAATATTTTTGTAACGTTCGATTCTCCATGCCAAATCCAACACAAATATTGAGCAGGTAATTGCTTCAGTATTAAATGTTCATAAACCTCATCTCTCTTCAACCATGTTCTAAATTTACATTTAGGACATGGAAATTTTATTCTCCCTTCAACAGATCTATTAGAAATTGAAAAATCTAAAAACTCATTCAAACCCTTAACATACTGAGGTGTGTTCCTCGGTAATGTGATCCAGCTTTTATCCATGTATATCACAATGTGCCTACACAAAAAACAAGGAATCAAACATGAGACATATTCTATAACCCCATCATAAAAAACAAATAATGATGAACAAAATTTCCATAATAGAGAAAAATTCAAGGATATATCAAGAAATGGGTCTCAAAATTCCTCAAAGTCCCTAAACTGGAAGCCCAAAATGGATGAACTCTTTCTATAAGAATGGGCCTTTTCATCATGTTATGGTTCATCCTGCCTCTACTCCTTGCACATTGGATTCTCTTCATTCCCACTATTAATTTGTTGCATACCTAATAAAACTAAGGAATGAACAACCATCGATTTCCAAGAATATTTAGCTTCCATTCACATGTCCCTAGTGACAACCTCGAAAATGGATGTTATGCCCAAAGAAAGTAGAGATGTACCAAGGTCTGGGTGAAGTCCATCACCAAAGAAATGATCTTTCTCATAATTGATGACCCCTATCTTTGGATAATATATAACAAACCTTGAAAGGTTATTGACATACTCCCATACTGATCTGTCACCAATAAAAAGTCTCATGAGTGGTTGATGTTATCAAATATTGGTTTTATCTTTCTTTGGGTAATGTTATTTCTGATTTTGTGGAATTATATGAGCTAGTACTGTCAAGATTGAGGTTCTTGTGGTGAGTGGGGTGTCTATAAACACATCATCAATAATTCATATTCAAATCATTGAAGATGTAAATGTTGTCCAAACTCTTATGATCTCAGTAAACCATGATTTTATATTCAAATATATAGTGACATAGTTTATTCAACATTTTCATCACCACTAATAGTTTTAATTTTTTATTTGGGTAGTTTATTTCAAGTGGTTGATATTAGGGAGAGCCAAATGACACTACATGATCTTCATACTTCAACACAAACCCAATAATCAAACATAATTGAACACATTATTCCACTTATACTTTTCTAGATTAAGGTTAGATATATATATGGGGAGTGTTCAATCACAACTTGAGCACCACAATGTATTCCTAACATACTAGGCTACATTTAACCCTTAACCCATTATAGGTAAGATTGGTCATGTGTGAAGAACTCCAAGATAAATCTATGACAACACTCTTGTAGTATCCTTCCATTCCTAATAAATTCTCAATCTTTAATATGATCTTGTGGTTCACCCATTAAATAACTACTCTTGTTTTATTGGTTTCCACTAAAACTCCATGCTATGAGATTACATGGCCTAGAAACTTTACTTATCAAAATGAGAAGCTACACTCTAAGGGATTAACATAAATGTAGTGATCATTAATAGTGCCTAGATTATTCCCCCAGTACTTTACATGCTCTTCTTCACTCCCCAAGTAGACAAATATTTCACATATAAACACCATGATAATCGAATCTACATATAGGTGAAACACCTGGTTTATAAAATCCATGAAAAATAATTATATAATTCATTAGTCCAAATTTTATGAAATTTTTTTCAAAGTCCCCATACCTGCATCAAATGTCAATCTTGGATATTTTTTCCTCTATATAATTGACCTGATAATTCAAAGAGTTTAGGTTGATCTCATAAAACAAACTTTTACCCTTTTTTGGACCTAAAAGGGCCTCAATGTAGGGTATGGTGTATTTATTCTTGAATGTGACCTCATTTAACTTCTATTACTCAATGAAAAACAATAGAGATCAATTAGCTTTTTTTAAAAAAAGTTACTAGGGAGTCCTTCGGAGTGACGCTCGGTAAAATAAATCCTTTAGATCCCAAATTAACCATTTATATAATTAATTCCTTTAACTAAGTGGGGTCCATATGATATAAGAGAAGAGATATCAAATGAGTTCCCAAAAATAATCCAATGTTGAACTCTACATCGAATTCTGGAGGTAACCTATTCTCAAAACCTACACCACCATCCTCTATAAAAAGAGAAGATACTTAGAAAATATGATATCCTAAATCTGGAGGTAGAGTTCTAGTTCAGCCTAATTAAGGATCACATTATCCTTAAAAAAACATGTTTACACCCATCAGGTTCCACAAGGATCACTCAACAATGATAACAATCAAAATTTTACTTTAAACGAACCATAAAATCTACGTCGAGGATCACAATAATAATATCTATTTATAAAACATTAACTTACCACTCAAATTTTAATCCTAATATAGTGATAATGTAGAACTGACATTTAAACCACTATTCCATATTCTTTCCTATAAGAACAATCAAAATAAATGAATAATGCATAATTATGGTCTGTCACATGAACAGTTCTACAATATGGGAAGAATTAAAATAGTTATATGCAATTACATAAAATAAATTATTATTGATTAATTAAGAAATAAAAATTTAAAATTATACTATTACATGCCATGAATAAAATTTAACTACTGTATATTTCATGTAGTAGGAGTGAATTGAATTATGTAATACATGTGGTTGATTACTGACTTGTGGATCTACCATGAGATGACTATGTCCATAAGGGGACTCATCATTACCACCACAACCAATAAAATGATAACCAATAATCTTTAAGGTACTAGATTGAGATGGAAATTCTATGTGCATTGAGGATCTTGCAGCACTCTAATTCATCACAATACCCTTATAGAACTACTGCAAGTGGACCATACGTTCGCACTAATGGCATGGTGTAGGTAGAATTGTATATGTTAACCAAACATTCACCAGCATTCCACATTTATAGCACAGTAATAACCCACCCCTAGTGGGTTGCAGTTGAATGTTGTTGGGATGTGTGGCCAGATCTGCAACCTCCCTTATCCTCAAACTCTTCACACTTATTTTTCTTTTCCCAGATTAAATGATCACCTTGGACCTCTAATAAAACTTCTTTATAGAATCTAGATTTACCAACATGTTAAATTTCCACAATCTGAGATCATGCAACCACATCTTCTTATATCTTAAACATAATCAAGAATACTAGGGGAAAAATATATTTTTTGGAATCACATTTCAAAAGTAGTGGACTTTATTTTCTCATAATAAATCACATCTGGTGAGAAATGAACTGGTTTCATTGAATGGTTAGCATGCTCCAACAAATTCTAATCCCCCTAATGGAAATACCAAAATTCATGGGACATAAAAATAGGTGTGTTAGTAGGAAAATATTGTTCATTAAAGAGAACCTATAATTACTTCTAACACATATGCTCATGTTTCCTAACCTGATTGACTAATTCCCACTATTTGTGACTAAGAACTTCCAAGATGAATAAAGAACACATTAACTTGACCGCTTTATGACTATAAAAACATAAGAAAATCATCTCAACATTTTCAAACCACTCAAAATAATGCTAGACATATGTTCTACCTAAAAATTAAGGATCTATTTCCTGGATGAACTTTTGGGCCTTATCTTTCTATAGACCAGAATCAGATTCATTAGAATGATCAGGACTACTGGCCAATCTAAGATCTAATTCTTGAACATCCAAAAACATGGCTTATATTAATATTTGATCAACTAGTGAGGGATAATTTTCTATGATGACTTTCCCGAGATTCACATGAATCCTTTAAGAATTCATGTTGCAACATCAATTAGCAACTGTAAGAGAAACAATTAATACGTTTTCCAAATAAATTTACAAAAACACTATCTTCCAATATTTTCACAGGCTAAAAACACCATAAAAATAGTAGGAGCAACAAAACACTACCTAGAGGGGAAGATGGTGCAGCTTCCGGGGTCGCGGGGGGCCAGGGATCGCGGGGGGCCGGGGGTCGCGGGGTCGCGGGGTCGCCGGGGTTGTCGGGGTCACCGGGGTCGAGGTCGCGGGGTCGTCGGGGTCGCGGGGGGCCGAGGTCGCGGGGGAAGTGGGGGGCTGGGGGAAGCGGGGGAAGGAGGGTCGGGGTGGGGGGAGGGTCGGGTGTTAAAAAAACCCAATGTTTCACGGCGGTTTATTATAAACCGCAGCTAAACAGCGGTTTTGTTGTAGTGTTACTTTCACCTTGGTCATGGTTTCATCATCTAAGTAATCTTAATCATGTCATAAATATCATATTTATTCATTATATACTCTTTTATAAACATCCATATAGGTTTGTGAAGAAAATTAAATTACATCACTTCATTGAGGTGGTATTCCATACCCATACATGATTGATGCTTCTACTTTTTGATGGATGTAATAAAATAAAGGTAAATAGTAAATCATCTCTATAGAATCATTATTATATCATAAATATAATATAAATTCATTAAATATATCATCATTACCAACCATGTAAATTGGAAATAAAATAATAATCATATAGATTTTTGGAGGTGGTAGTCCACACATACACATGGGTGGTGTTATCATTTTCTAAATGATAGAATGGTAAAAGGTAGATAATATCTTATATTTAGTGAATAATTATTATTTTATAAACATCATATGAAGCCATTAAATTCATCTATGCATTAATCCACGAGATACGGTGATAAAAAAAATAAAATACATCGCTTTATCGAGATGGTGATTCATACATATGCATGAATGATGTTTTCATTTTCCATTATATATAAAGGATATTAAAAATGGTTTTACTATCCCAAACAGTCTTGAATACCTCATTACCCATATATATGATCTAGTCATAACATAGCATGAAGGGAATTCCCAACCCCCACAGATTGTATACAAGAACCCGGAATCATATAAAGATCATGAGAGAATTATTTTTCCACAAGATAGTCAAAGATAAATGATACATGATGGTATGCCAACATTACTTATGGAGAAAGTACCGGAATCAAATAGGTACAACAATACCCGAATAGAACATAATCAAAATTACATCATCTGTTAAGACAAAACTCTAAAATCCCATGTAACAAGTGGATCATGTGTCCACCGGTCACCTCTATCACTTCAGCACCAATGAATCACGTACACCCTCCCCCTCAAAGTAGCGCTTTCCCTTTCCTTATAACTATAATAAAATAATCTATAAATTATAAATGGATAATGTAGGGTGTGAGAAAAAGTGACTAGTGGGATACCACCAAAGATTACATGAATAATTATATAAACATTTACCATTTATTATTTCAATTTGAATATTACAAGGCATGGAAAGGAATTTATATATTTTCAAAAAAACATGATTTCAACTCAAAAATATGGTAGATATATCAAAATAGACTTAAATTAAAATTTTATAGAAAATATTTATATAAAATAGATGGCATGAATAAAATATTTATATAACTAATGGCTTGTATAATCATTTCAAAAAAAACAAAGAAAAGAACCATGCTTATAAACTCTAAGTTATGTTAGTTTATAGGAATATGATCCTCACATTTCTCATTCATCATCATAACTAAATATAGGTTTATACACTCAAATCAAAACCCCATTAGGGGATTTATTATGGGAATAAATCTAAACCCCATTATGGAAACCATCATGGAATTTTATGCCGAATTTGGTTTAGTTTATATTTTCATTATCAATATAAGGGAGTCAGATTCCTACATTCTTGTACTAATCATCCACTGACCACCCAGTCTCACATATTGTTCAAAGAATCAGTCAATCAATGGAAAATCTATCACTACAAATAATTAAGTCATTCACAATTCAATTTCACAAATTTGGTTTACAACATTCCTTTTCATTTCACAAACAAATCATAAATTTCATCAAATTAATTATATTCAAAACATATTTCATTTTAGTAAAATTTTCTTGGGATCCATATTCAAATAATTCCATCAAATCCATTTTCAATTCATTCCATCATTTTTCTTCAAATCCACTTAACAATATCAATTCCATTGAAATTTTTGGTTTCATAATTCCATGAAAATTTTAAATAAAACATGAAAATATCTCAAATATGGGTTTTGGAATCAACTAAAAACTCATTTAAAATAAATCAAGATGTTAATGTTTCAATTGTACGGTAAATCCTTATAGAGGAACATGCCTCTTTTCATGTGATCAAATTAACACATACAATGGGAACACTAATGAAAATAGAGGTGAAAGAGATCAGGAAATCAAACCTAGAATTGAGATCTATAAAAATAGAAAATATATCAATCAATAACATGATTATCTATCACTCTTTAATAAGGATAGGAAAAGATATTGAGAGAACCCTAACGTTAGGAGATCCACTTACCAAAAGGGATCATATCCTCAAATGAAACATTGATTCACTATAGAAGAGGTTTTGAGAACCAAGGAATCCTCTAGATAACTAAAAAAATAAAAATAAACTAATTAGCGTTGAATTGGGGTGTTAGGTATCATAAACTGGGGTCCCTATATTTTTAAAGAAAATTTTGGGGGGTTAAAAACTAACATGAATGGATTGAGGGGTAGCGTCACTACTAGAAATATGATCTATACCAACGGTTTTGGGAAAACTATTGGTATATTTCACTTATATGGATCTATACCAACAGTTTGGCCAAAACCGTTGGAATAGGTCACTAATTTGGACATATACCAACGGTTTTGGGAAAACTGTTGGTATAGGGGGGACCTATACCAACGGTTTGGGGAAAACTGTTGGTAAAGGTCACTTATATAGACCTATGCCAACAGTTTTGGACAAACCGTTGGTATAGGTCCATAATAGATACCCTATACCAACGGTTTGTCCAAAACTGCTGGTATAGGTCCCAAGATCAAAGAATCTATACCAAAGGTTCTCACAACCATTGGTATAGGTCTATACCAACAATTTTCAGAACCGTTGGTATAGTTACATGTATTTTTTATGGAATCTTATTACTGAGAAAATTAAATAAATCAAAATTTAAAATATTTATGATAATACATATATATATTTATGAAATTATTTTCACAAAAAGTAAAGTTAGGTTAGAGGTTAGGTCATTAGATAATAAATTGTAGGTATTGGGATCAAAACCCACTGAATGATTTTTTTTTAAATACATGTACCAACAGCTTTATGGAACTGTTGGTATAGATTTTTCATATTACTTATAAAAATGGTTTAAAAACTGTTGGAATATACCTAACCCCATGTATTACTTGGCCATGATTCTCCAAACCGTTGGTATAGGATATACCAATGTTTTCGAGGCATATACCAACGGTTTCAAACCGTTGGTATAGGGTATTTTTCTACTAGTGTGTCTCATGATTATTAGTAATTGTGTGCCCTAAATATGTTACCCTACAAGACTTAATTTATGGGGTCCATGGTTTATACACATGGTTAAAATAGTCATTTTCTAACAATGATAACCCCCACTATCCAGGGGTTCATAGTATAGAGTAGTGGCTAAACAGTTTGTAAAAACCATTTTCCACCATCTAGATCCTCTCAATAAGGTGAATAATTTTCTATTCCAAACCGTATGGTTTTACCTAACCACACGATAACCTTTCATATCCCCATGGGATTCCAAAAATTATAAAACATCACCAGAAAAAACTTTATACAAGCACTAAACAAAATAAAATTAAAATAATATTCAATAAGTACTAGAATGAAGGTGACAATATGTTACAACCCCCCCACCATAAAAAAAATTTATCCCCAAAATGTCTATCAAGAATATTCCATATCAATGAAATTTTTTCACTACTCTCTCATTAGTGAAACACACTCCCAAGGCTCATCAAAATTAGAACCATGATTTCATGTCACATGGACCAAAGGTATCACCTTCTCATGAATAACCTTTGTCTCGAAATCTAAAATCCTAACCGGATGCTTAGTCATGGATAAATCTAGTTTAACTTTAAGATCTTCCAAACTCCATACATAAGAAGGGATAGTAAGATACTTCTTGATATGTGATACAGTAAACACAATGTGGATTGAAGTTATCTGTAGTGGAAGTTCTAAGCGGTAAGCCCCATTCTCCACCTTCTTAACAATCTCAAAATAACTCACACAACATATCACATGATTTTCCAATTTCCCAAGATGTTCGTGACCCAGCCAAGCTGAAAGTATCATGAACCTAGTTAGAAAATGAAAACTTGGGTAGTAATTAATAATGATTAACATACAATTTACACAAGGGTGGTCTCATCACCATTCTCTAAAAAATCAATTGAATATTCTATTTCATCTATTTGACCAATCTCGGTCCAAAAAAGAAATTATCACCAATCACCATCCAAAAAAGATGATATCTTCAAGGCCATACATACAAGGCCTCAAAGAGAGAAATTGTATTAGTGGGATGATAAATATATTTATATCCCAACTCAACCAGACCCAAATAGTCATCCCACTATCCACCAAAGTCAAGAATACAAGAACATAGAATGTCCACATAAATCTATATAGATTTTTAACTTTGTACATAATTTTTTGGAAGAAATTTAATTCTCAAATGTATCAGGACATGATTTCCTCCCGGAGGCCTCACCAAAAATTTTATGTAAATTGGGGGTCCCTATTATAGACTATAGAAAAAGTAACTCCAGGAAAATGGATAATATCTTTCACATAGAGACTCCCTAAGTAATAAAATTTGGTTATTTCTAAAATTATTATAAAGTGATATGATTTTGTGTAGCCTATCAATCCCATCCAATATCGCATTCTTCTTTTGAACCATAAGTGGCAAACCAGCCATAAAATCTATAAAAAACTCCTCCCACTTCCAAGCCAATATAAGAAGGATTTGAATAATACCCAAAGGTTTATAGTGTTTATCCTTTACTTTTAGAAAGGTAGAACAATGAGAAAAAATTCAATGATATATCAACTCATACCTATCCACCCAAATCATTATTGTGTATCATAGAACATATTGTTGGTACCTAGTTTCACTTCCCATTGATAATTATGAAAATCCCCCATCATAGATTTTATCACAGGAAAAAGTAAAACATATCGGTTCCTAAACATAGGACACACTCTAAAGAGAAAAACCACTCACCAATGGTCTCCAAACAATAAATATAGTCCCTAAAGTTACAAAATTCATCATCAAGATGATAATCTTGAAGAATCATGTCCAGAAGAGTAGAGGTCAAATGAAATATTTCCCAAACAATCTCAGTAACAACCTCCTAGACTCCCAAATGAATTTGAGCGAAGTGAGAAATTTGATTTCACTCTTACAACAATTCATTCCTTACTTTTTTTGGATGTATCCCACTCAAATAATTAGAAATAAAATTCCCCTTACCAGGTTTATAGACAATGTTGAAATCAAAATACTATTGTTACTTCACCAAACTCCTTTGATGATGGTTCAAATCTTCTAGTAAGAAGATATAACTTGATATTTTTGTGTGGAATAAACATTTAACCTTTATAAAAAATAAATTACATAAAATATTAACATCATACATCATATTTGTGAGTTTGAAATCATTGGTTATGTAATTCATCTAGTTTGGATTAAGATGTTTTGGACCACAAGCTACCATGTGACCACCATGTATAAGAATATAGACCAAACCCAAACATGATATATCAAAAAATAACACATATCCTTACCCAGCCTCTGGAATACACATCATTGGCACAAGAGTCCAAATATTTTTCCTATCATCAAAATAAATCTGAAATTTCTCATCCCATAGGATATTAACTCTTTCTGAGTGAGATTTTTTATCAGAGAATAAACTTTAACAAACCTATGGTAATACCCCACAAATCCCATGAATATATATATCTAGAAAATATTATATGGTTTTTCCCATATCATTAAAGGTTTTACCATTTTAGGATCAATTGAAATACCATGTTTTGAGACCATGTGTCCCAACAAATTTTCTTCTTAGATATAGAAATTTCTTTTCAAAATATTCAGAAAAAGTAGGTGATCTCTCAATATTTTCAAAACTTCTCTAAAATGATGCACATGATCCTCCTTGGGTTTAGAGTAAAACAAGATGTTTTCCATAAATACTACCATGAATGAATCCAGGTAATCATGGAATATCCTACTTATCAATGGCATGAACATTGCATGATCATTGGTTAGATAAAGAGGCATAATAAGATAATAAAAATGGCCATACCTACTCCTATAAGTTGTCTTCTTAATGTAATATTCTCTAACTATCAACTGGTGAAAACCATATTGAATATAAATCTATGAGAACAATTTTCCCTATTAAACTAATCAAAAAAAATCATCAATATATAGAAACATATTTTTTTCATTACTATAACTCGATTTAATATCTTATAATAAACACATAGGTGAAGTGTCTCATCAACTTTCTTTTCAAATAGAATAGGCACCACCCAAGGTGACACACTGGGTTAAATAATTCCTTTCTCTAAAAGATCATCCATTGGAGTTTTCAATTCCTTGATTTCAGATAGTTCCATGTGATAAAGAGAAATATAAATTTTAAGAGTACCATGTTCCAAATCAAGGAAAAAATATACCTCTCATACTGGTAAAAAACATAGAAATTAAATGTAAATATGTTGGGAAGAATGATAGAAATTTGAGGGATATGACCACTAAAATATTCTAACTCCAAGTAAAAATCAAGAACCAAAACTACCCTAAAAAACCTAGAAAAGTGTTTTGGATCTACTTGACCTCAAGTCCTGTTATCCTTAAAAACATGGAACACCCCATTGGGCTCTGTAAATAAGACCATTGATTGTAATAGTAAATTCAGGCCTTATAAAAAATCATATAATCCATCATATAAATGACATAAAGATTTTTCATGTTGAAAACCTAAAAATTATTGGTAATATCAATCTATGATAGAGAGAAAACACAAGGGGGGAAATGGAGACCCTAATTTCTCTTGGTTTTGAGGGGATTAATAATATCCATCACATAAGATAAAAGTTATGTAAGAAAATTTTGCATGTTCAAAATATGATTCATTATAAATGAGTGAGGTTCACTATTATTTTATAAAGAAGTCATTAAATATAAAGATATCATGATAGTACCTCTCATAGTTATTGGACCTATGTCGTCTTCCTATTGAGACTCTTACACAATGTGAAGAAGTTTTATTTCATATTTATGTGGGTATAACCCCATTTTTCATGAAGTATATAATTTAACCATTGTAATTTTAGGTGACAATGATCTAGTTCCACTATAAAAAGTAGAAAATTTGGGATAGAGCTTTGGAAGGTGACCTAAGTGTCCTCAGAAACTATAGATCTTGGGCTTCTCAGAGAAAAACTATTTTGAATTCCCAATAATTCCATAATTAAAAAAAGTAATAGGGCCTCTTACAGGAACTATTGAAGGTTTGGATATTACATATTATCAAGATCCACAACAAAACTCATCATATTTTCTATTTCCATTAAAATAAATAACATAACTACCACTGGGAGAAAAAGGAACTCCCAAAAACCCTGACTTACTATCCAGGTCAAGCTCATCCATCAATACTATATTCAGTACATCAACATAAGAAGTGATATTTTGCATAAAGTATTTTGATCTAATATCTAATCAAATAACCATACAAAATCATTGACGCATAAATTTCTCTTTCACAACCACCTCTATAGAAAACTGAAAATGCTCATCAAAATGGTCAACATACTGTGTCACGGTCTTATCACATTGCTAGAGGTCGAGAAACTCCGTGGATTTTTTCATGACCTTAGATTCTAGATAAAAATGATCAAGTGAAAATGGATTTTAATTCTTCCCATTAAAATTCTTCATGTTTCTTCACCATCACCATTGAACTTATATGCCCTTTTAGCTTAAAGGTATGGAACTTTACATTTATAGATTCTAGAATTTCTAAGAACTCAAAAATTAGCTGAATATTTTTCAACCAAACCTTAAACACATGAGTATCATTACATCCTTGTAAATTTGGTGTACTCTGGTGAATAATATCTAAAACATTATATATTGATTTATCCCACAGAGGTTCCAAGACTGAAGCCTAAACAGGAATAGGTGGAGGTACCTGTCCCAAAGCATGGATAGTACACAGTACTATCTCAATAAGATTATAGTCCAATTGAGGATTCTCATATTTTGTTTCACTAGAATCTCCCTCTTGTGGCCTATTCAAACATTTTATCAAAGGAATTTTTCTACACAATATCAATTTAAAACAATAAAATATAAACAAGGATAGATATATCATCAACTTGATAAAGAGTTTAAAGGATATAAAATCACTCAAATAAATGGGTAAAAGACTAGAATCAGTTCAAACATTCTTGAAGGATAATTTTCCCAAACACCTATGCTGACATAAGGATCTTTAGGATGAGATATCACAAGGAACTCACTCATAACAACCTCGAAAGTCCCAAAAATCATTCCTCCTATCTTCTAGGACAACCTAAAATGCATACCGACTTCAAGGAAATTTAAAAAACTTGTACATATGAAACTAATTTTTAATGAACCAAACCAAACACCATGGAATAAAGATACCTGATATAATCTTGAAATTTCTCAAAGGGTGTACCCAATCCCTGCGGGTTGGTGACTAACACCTAGAATCACATCAAGATCAAGAGGGAACCGTTTTTACAAAATACTATAAAAGATAATTGATACTATATGGTATTCCAACACTACTAAAGGAAAAATTACTAGAATAAAATTGTTTAAAAAATAGCCAAATGGAAAATCATCAAATACATAGAATCAATCAAGACAAAACTTATAAATACCTTTTAATAAGTGGATAATGTCCCCTATGGTCAACTCCATCACTCCAAGTACCATGAATCAAGTACACCCACCACCACCAAGTGGTTCTTTCCCATTGGTCTAACCTATAATATGATAATATAGAAACTCCAAAATGTATGGGTAGGGTGTGAGAAAAAGATACCAATTGGATACTACTAAATATTCCATAAGAAATTCCACAATAATAAACCTATTATGCTTTAACTTTAAATAAAACAAGGCATGGTAAGAAATTTAATTATCTTAAAAAAATTATTTCAACTCAAAAATTGAATATATATCAAAATAGTCTTAAATGAACATTTTATAAAAAATATTTATATAAAATAGTTTTCACAAATAAAATTGTTCTATAATAAATGGAATATATAATCAAGTCAAAAAAAGAAATAAACCATTCATATAAACCATGAATTATTTTAGTTTCTAGAAATAATATCATCGTAGTTCTCATTCATTATAAAATCTAAAGATAGGTGTAAAAGATAAAATCAACACCCCATTTAGGGACCTATTAAAGGAGTCAATCTACACCCCATTAGGGGATCCATCACAAGAAATCTTGTTGAATTTTTTAGTTAGGTTTGTTAACTTTAATATATTTCTAGGGAGTTAGAGTCCTTTCATGATTTTCCTAATCATCAACTGACTACTCAAGCTCACATCTACTTCAAAAAATCAAAGGAGAATCAGTAATTTAAAATCATTTCATCATTCAAACTTCAATTGCCTAATTTAATTTTTCAACACGCCTTTTCATTTAAAAACCAAATCTTGGGTTTTCAACTAATTTATACCTTTCAAAAAATATTTTATTTTAAGGTAATTTTCTCAAAAAACAATATCAAATCATTACATCAAATCCACATTCAATTAAGGCCATCATTTTTCTCAAAATCCACCAAATTTTTTTAATTCCAATAAAATTGGGGTTCGTTTCACAATTCCATGACCTTTTTAATTGAATCATAAAATTATCACAAAAACAAGTTTTTTAAATAAAATTAAAACTAATGTCATATCAATCATGGAATAAGGATTTTAATTGTAGGTTATAGCCTTATGGAGCCACCTACTTTTAATCACATTATAAAGTCATAACCTAAAACATGAACACCAATGAGAATGGATGTGAAAGAGATTAATATATCAAATATAGAATTACTATCAATCATAATGAAGACTTTATGCATCAATAACATGATGATCTATTACTTTATAATAAAAAGAGAAGAGGATATTGGTAGAAACCAAATGAGAGGCAGTCTAATTATCAGAAAAGGATCAAATTTTCCATTGACACTTTGATTTTCAAGATAACAGGTTTGTAGAGCTATTGAATCCTCTAGAGATACTAAAAAAATCCTATTAGGGTTGAATGGGTTGTGTTATATATATCCTAAACAAGGGTCCTGATATTTTTAAATAAAATTGTAGGGGGATAAAAACCCACTTGTATGGTTTTCTTTTTAGGGTTCCACAATTAGTAGTTATTGTGCACCTTAACTGTGTTCCCATACATTACTTCTGGATGGTGTGCAAAATTTTTCTGCATGGATAAACTATATGTGTACCAACCATGAAAATCCACATTAACCATGGGGTAATGGTTTGGAAGTGTGGATGTATAGTTGGACAAACTATAAACCAAACATGAACCCCTATATAGACCCTCTAAATAGGGAAAACAAATTTCTAGGCCAAAATACATGGTTTTACATAATTTTATGTCAAGTGTGAATAGCCCCATGAGCTTTCCAAATTTCTCAAACCTCGCTCAGAACAACCCGAGCCAATCCCTAAACAAAGTAAAATCATAATATGGTTCAATATGTATATGAAAGAAGTTTACAAGATGTTACATTTTACATTAACATAATAACATTTAATTATAGTAACGATACTTATTTAACCATGTTAATCTAGTTGTAGAATATTTGGAAGGTGTTTAAGGGGAAATAATCCTGAAAAAGGTTGGTAAGAACAAATATCTCTTCTTCAAGAAACCTTATTTGGATTACTACTTAAATCTTCTGGAAGTGTTGTTTTATAAAGACCATAATCTCTAGAAATAAGGGAGGACATTTTCGAGAGTATTGGATATATCTTCTTTGAGTTAATTGGATTATTTTTTGTGGATAATAGATATTATGAGGTTCCCTTCTATAAGAGAGGGGAGTGAAACACTTGTAATTTTTAAGAATATTAAAATATAAAATTCTAACTCAAGGGAAAGTAACTCTAAATTAGTGAAATTTTAAATGTTGGATGATATAAGATCAAAATTAAATTATATAATAAGATTTATAAAAGTTTTTTGGTCATTTTTTCCCTCATTCATTTATCTAAACCCCTTATTAACTCTTTTAACATTTTTTGTAACAATGAATTTTTACCTTAGTTACAATTCATAATGACCAAAAATGAAATTGAAACCATTACTAAATTTTTACATTATGGTTCCAAATTTAGAATCCATTTTATCAGATTAAATTTCAATATTTTAGATAAATTCATTTTAAATTAAGTGTGTAAATTTCAATGAAACCCGTTTTTATAAAAATACATTTTTAGGAAAACAACTGAATTTATTATTAATCCATTAATAGTAGAACCATTATATGATTGTCAATAATTTATATTGAATAAAATTTATACATATTTTATTAAAATAATAAATCAATACTAATTAATTAATTTTATTATAAAAAAATACATTTTTCATAATAAAAATAAGTTTTTTTTTAAGATTTCTTTTCCTTCAAATGATTTTATCTTCTTATATAATCAATTGATAATAAACGTATGAATGATTATTATTTATTTCAATAAAAATATATTTCTTAAAAATACTATAACATTATTGGTCGAGACATATAATGTATAGAAAAATATAAGAATTTAAAAAATTGATTCTTTAACATAAAACAATATTATTTTTTACATTTAAAATTATGCAATTATTTCATAGGAATTAATCATTAATTTATCATTATGGAAAACTTATATGCATAATTTTCATTGTTTATTTAATATTAGTCATTACTTCCAATCCAAGGTCTAGGTGATAAAATTTATATTTAATAATAATATTTTAATAGTATATCGTGGTTCATTTAAGCTAAGTGTTCCATGTAATGCAATCAATCATACACATTAAATTTATATAAATGGAAATATATCATAAAATATAAGGGTGTAACATTATAATACATATATCGAAGTTTCAACCTAAAAATTGCATTACTATAATATAAAAAAAAATTGATACTTTTTTCTTTATCCCATACGCAGTTCCCACATAGCTTCCAAAACATTTATTATTTCTTCATAAGAATTTGACCAGGTGATTGGTCTTGTTCCTCAAAACATTTTCTCTTCGATCTTGAATCTCCATCGATTGTCCCTCATAACAATGATCGTTATCCAACAATACAACCTCCGAGTTAACTACCTAAGAAGGCATGGGTATATATTCCTCAAAAGAGATACAACGAATAGTTTGTGATCTTCAATGAAATTTTGTGTAAGTACCAAGTGATAAGATAATTCTCAGATGCAATCTAGAATCTCAAAGCGACCAATATATATAAGGATTATCTTTCCCTACTTTTCAAATTTCATAACCTTCTTCTAATTATATATTTCAATAAAAACCTTATCACCATATTTAAACTCTATATATCATCAATAATGGTCAACATAACTATGACTCTGATCTACAATGGTGTTCTGTTGAATGGATCTAACAATCTATTCTATTTTATTATATTGATCAAGTCCCAATATATTTCTTTCATAAACTTCAACCCGTAATGGTGGATTTTTTTACTTCCTTCCATATAATGATTTTTTAGGAGTCATATGAATACATGATTGAAAGATGTTTTTGTATGAAAATTTGACAAGAGGAAGGTGTTGATCCCAACAACCTTTTAAATCCATTATACAAGATTAAAACATATATTATAGGGTTTTAATGGACCTTTATATTGAAAATATTTTTGAGGATGATATTAATTGATAAACCTAAAATCTATATTTAATTCATGATGAATACTTCTCAAATTCTTGGCGGTAAATCTAAAATCTGGGTTAGATACAATAGATTGTGGTGCTCCATACAACTTTACCAATTTCTATAATGTATATCCTAGATATATAATAAGTAGAAAAACTATTTTATAATAGAAATGAAATGTGATAAATTTATATGGAAATCTATTATAACTAAAATAGAAATATGTCCTTTAGTGTTTAGGGCGTTCGATGATGAAATCCAGGGTGATGTTTTCCAACTTCCATTTTGGTAGGGGTAATGGTTAAAAATTCCTTTAAAATTATGATGTTCAAACATAAATTTTTTACATACCACTAATCAAGATACAGGATCTATTATATCCCTTATTAATTTCTCCCAAAAAAAATTCTTTATGATATTTTATACTTATTTATAATTCCTGTATAGATTGAGAATGATAAATTATGAGCTTCATCAAATAATTCCTTCTTAAAGTCTTGTAATGAGGGTATATATATGTGTTTCCTAAACCTGATCATTCCATAAAAATCATGGTTGAACCCAATAACATTCCCTATATTCTTATATAGATCAGCATACCCAATTTACACATATCTAATCCTTACATGAAGATATGGTTGAACACACTTATAAGAAAGATGTCATCTATCCTCTTTACTAATGATTTGAAAACCAATCTTCTAAAAAATGATAAATATTGGATATCTTTAAATCCTCATCATAGAAATATTATAATGGTCCTTTAGACTCAAATAATTCACCACATTTTTCTCCTTCTTAGGTTTAGAGTGTATTGAGCAGTCATAATCTTTAATCAACTCCATCTATCTCCATTAGCACATATCCCACTCATGTGAATATATAATTCAATAATTTTCGATAACTATATATATGAAACCTTTTACCATATAGATAATACCTCTATATCTTAATTTGTTTCACTCTAACCATTTCAGATAAGTACCCGTTTTGAATTGCTAGTAAGATCCATATAATGGAAGTACATTCAATTGGGTGTTCATGTTCATCCTCACACATATAGGCGATCATATGTTGTTTTAGAATATCAAATGTAGATTTCCTTCCTTAGAAATTGATATGGGATATATATATAAATATATCTAAGACATAACCAAGATCACAAGAAATTTTACTACATGGAGAATAAAAATATATTCAATAAGAATATTTCCACAAATTTCTATCAGGGATAAGATATAGACTTTAGATGCAGTCATTCTAAGACAATATGTTTTTATTTATAATTCATCATCAAGTAATCTAGGTGGTTATTTGATATTCCAATAAAGAATTATAATAAAAAATATGTTGGTTGAACATGAACCAAATATAACACTCGTTGTTCTTGAGTAGATGATCAGTTTATCTTACTCCACTTTGTTTCTTTACCAACTCTCATGGTTGTGATTGCATAGGCTTTTCCGTGTTCCATTGGTCTTGATATTTCTACATTCCTATCATTATTTGTTTCCTAAGGATTAGGAAATTAACTTTTATAGTTCCCATGTTTCCAAAATTTATGGAATTGATCTATTAATGGAACCTTGGGATGAACTCTATTTCCAATCATTGCGTCAACTACACTATTCATTTTTCATCAACAATTTTCAACTTCAGGCCCTCCTCTTCCACACATATAATATATCCTAGTTCACTAGATAAATCTCCCTGAATGTTTATTCTCTCGTATTATCTGAATTTTAAATTTAATGTTATTTCCTACATGGTCTTTATCACCTAAAAGTTTAAGAAACTCCATTTTTATCATGTATGAAATTTTATCTAGGTTTAAGATCTTAATCATAATTCAATATAGTTGACTAAGGATAAAAAATATATGTTTCATCATAAATCTCAAGACATTAAGTTTTTCATGAGTATGGTCATTTCATTTTTCATCAGAATCGTTGTTCACATGATTATTTCTACTTAAAATCATTAATTATACAGGAAATTTCTCTATGATAATCAATAAACATTAATTACAATATAAAATCATATGATAATGAAAAAAATTTCTAAAATGTCCTAAATTATGACACATTCTCATCAACCCATGAATATTTAGGTTCATACTATATCACTTTGGTTTATCATATATTGACATATATTATATCCTCTCATTCTTCATAATGGTTTATAAAGAGAATGTTAATAAACTAAAAATATCCCCTTTGAGTGTAAAAATATGTGTAAATATATGCATATTTATTGTCCACCAAGTAAAGGGTGAGTTAATACTCATACATCCCTTTTATTGTTGTTACCCATAAGTGAATATATGTTGAATCCTACATCTAATTGTTTGAATCTAGACATGGATTTTTATAGCATCCCGCCTTTTTATAACATAAACTTTCATTACATTACACAAAACTAGGGATCTTTAAGGTTTAGTGTCTTGGAAACCAGGAACATAATACATGAAAACAACATAAAACATTTTTCCTAAACACTTGAAAGGCTTCTCCTTAAGTTCATCCTAGGTTCATTACTGCATCTCATAACCTGGGTACATACATCAAAAGAAAGGGTGAGCAGAAGGCCCAGTAAGGGAAACAAGCGAAACATTTTACATATGAACTTGAGATACATTAATAAAGTCATGAAAAGAACTTTAAGGCATGTGAATGAAATCATGAGGCATATCATAATAAAAATAACATTTTTCATAACTTGAAGATGTGTCTACAAAATTTAATATAGACAATCATGAACATATCACCAAGGTCCATCCCCAAGATTTCATTTGAAAAATACCAAGGTTATTCACCAAGATATCGTGAAAATTGTAATCTCTAGTGGTTACATCATTACCTAATGCATTGGATCTCTATCAGGGAACACCCTTAAATTTTCCATTATTATCATGTGAGCCACATATATCATCATCAAACATTTCATAAATGACCCATATAGCATAAAATAAATGGGTTTCATTTCATAATCATAACGTTTTAAAAACCGCTTTAAAGACCTTATCTTTACGTCACTTTAAAACCCACGAAAAGGGAAACCTGGATTCATGTATGTAAATCCCAGAATTTAAAAAAAACATCTTGGTATATATGTGAATAACCATATAGAAGGTAGAGCTTTGATTATTCACTTAATAAAATAAAATATCTTTAGAAAAAAGAGAGAGACATTTTGAGACGAAAATTCTGCAGCATAACGGCTATGTTACAAGGTTTTTAGAAAACATTGAAAAGAGAGGGGACATGGGTCAAACATTCATAAATGACCTATAAAATAGTATAGAGACAGAATATAAGGGATTTAAGAACATGGTAATGAAATTTGAAAATATACCATATGAAATGAAGAACATGAAAGGAAGACAAAAATAAGATTTCTCTTATTAAAATTCGGCAGCCTAACAGTGTTACATAAACTTCAACCAAAAATGAATTGATGAGATAAAATAGGTTCTCTCATCATATGAACATAAAATATAATTATGATAGATATAGAGATCATACCCCAACATAATAAAAAGTAACTTTCAAGACTTAACATGGAATTAGAACTTTGAAAAGGGATAAAGGTGTAAGGACCACTTAAAAATTCAGCAGCCTAACGACGCCACTTAAACTTCAAAATACTGAATTGAAGAGATAAAATGGGGTCTCTCATCATATGGTCATAAAATATCAGTATGATAGATATAGTGATCATACCCCAACATAAAAAAAGTAACTTGAAAGAATTGACATGAAAGTAGAACTTCAAAACGAGAAGGGTGAAGAACCACTTAAAAATTCGGCAGCCTAACAGCGCCACTTAAAACTTCAAAATACTGAATTGAAGAGATCAAATTTGGTCTCTCATCATATGGTCATAAAAGATAAGTATTATAGATATATAGATCATACCCCAACATAACAAAAAAGAACTTTAAAGAATTGACATGAAAGTAGAACTTCAAAACGAGAAGGGTGAAGAACCACTTAAAAATTCGGCAGCCTAACGGCGCCACTTAAAACTTCAAAATACTGAATTGAAGAGATCAAATGGGGTATCTCATAATATGGTCATAAAAGATCAGTATGATAAATTTAGAGATCATACCCCAACATAATAAAAAGGAACTTGAAATACTTTACATGAAAATAGATCTTGAAAAATGAGAAGGGAGAAAGAATCTGTTACAAAAATTTCGACACCCTAACGGCGCCACTTAAAACTTCATAAAACGAAATAATGAGAGTAAGAGGGGATCTCTCAATATGTGAACATGAAAAGGGAAGTAAGAGGAGTATAAAATAACACCCTTTAACATAAGAACATGGCGCATAAAAGAAATTACATAAAAGATATTTCTTGAAAAGAAAGAGAGAGATCGGATCCCTTACCTTAAAACGTAACTCTTAAAACTCAAAGGTTGGGACCTTGTGGGCTTGAGGGAACCTTTGGAGGACTCCTTGGGAGGTAATGAGACCATAACTACGTTGGGGAAGGGTGGGGAGTTGAAATTGATGAGATGATGGCTTGGTATTTATAGGGAAAGTGAGAGGACAAGGCATTAAGGCCAAGGGACACCTCAAAAGTGGTTTTCTCAAAACCATGTGCTCTCCCAAGATATTTCCCATGAAATTAGGCCACATGGGGCCCCCAATACAATAATTCATCACCTTTGGTCGACCATACCTTAAAATATCTCATGATATCATCATGACACAGTTATGATGTCATTAAACATACCGAAACCCTAAAACTATATTTTTACTATTCACTGAAAATTCAACTTTCTCAGAAAGATCCCAAAATTTCACCTTAACCAAATATCAATGCTCTGATTTCAAAAATTAACTCCATTTTATAAAATTAATTTTCTAAATATTTTTAATTTATTTTTTAAAATAAATACACTATTTACCGAAAATTCATTTTTTCAGAAAAAACCCCAAAAATTACCATAACATAATATTGGTGCTCTGAGTTCAAAAATGAAATCCATTTTATAAAAATAATTTTTTTAAATATTTTTAGTTTAATTTTTAATTAAAAAACACTATTCACTCGAAAAAACTAATACTTGAATAATAATTTATGAAACCATTATTTAACCATTTTATTGAATCACATTACTTAATCAAGGTGCCTAGATTATATTAATACTTTCTTTAAGTTAGATTACTAATCCATTTGTACACATTACTAATCCTAATCATAAAATCACTATTCAAAATTTACTATTCATCAAAAATAAGTTGATCTTATTAGAATCTAAATTTTGTACTGAACATAATTGTAGAAGACCATTTTTCGAAAATCATTACACATTTTTAATTATTTAAGGTTTAAATAAACATTTTTAAAATATCCATTTTCTAAAATTCATCAAAAATATGCATGCTATATTTATCCGGCCATTTGAAAATTTATAAACTTCATCATAAGAAGAAATCCCAATTTTTATTTAAAACAAAGGATTACACAAGGCAGTTATGGTCTCCTTACATAGCCCCTTATCACACCAGCCTAGGACCTAAGTGTAAGGTGTTCTAAGGTGAGAGAATCTGAGGGAGGCTCGGCCAACATCGCACGAGTAGTAATTTCTATCATTTTGAACTTCTCGCGAAGGCGATCCCGTTCTAGCTTCACACAATGAAGTTCAACTTGGGTTTGGTCCAGAGCAAAGCCCAGTGGTGCTACCTCCTTCCCAAGTTCTGTTAGATGGGCTTTGATCGGTCCAAGACTACTGGGTGAGGCCATCGAATCTTCTTTCTATATTAATTAACCAAGATTACTTGTATTTAGAGACAATAATCAAAACTTTTAGTTTCCAGCGGTCATATTGACCAATGGTCATATAACAGTCAAAACTCATCAGTCTCATTTTAATTATAATCATGTAATCAAATGAAACATTTTTCTTGAGTATAAAAATAAAATAACACATAAAACTAGGAAACAAAATTTATTCAAAATTTCAGGTCGTTACAATCTTCCCCCTTAAGAAATTGCAACCTCAAAATTTTTAAAAATTGGGTTTTGAAATTTCATTGAATGTACCACATTGGAAAAGGAGTTAGTAAAACTATTACTTTAAAAGAAAGAAAGGGAAGTACAAAGGTCACCCGAGATAACCCACACTAGGATTCCATGTAGGAAAACATGGACATGGAGGAGAAAACAAAGGGTCAATTTCTGAGGGAGAGTGATAGAAAACATGATTAGAATAAAGTTAACCATAATAAAATCCCAAACTTATGATGTGTGTAAACGGTCTTTGATTACCTAGTAGGAAACGTAAACCAACAATGTTTTTGTTTTACATTCCTTTTCATAATTTTGAGGAATTCATTTACAACATAAAACAAAAACATAAGAAAATATACCTATCTTCATGTAGAGTTTCATCCTTTAATAAGTTTCTACCCAAAACTAATCTTTTATCCAAACTATGAGCATTCAAAACTACTTGGTCTCATCAAAACAGAAGAATCATCTTCTAGAGAATCACATAATCCACAAAAGATTAACTATCTATTTCTTCTATCTTTAAACATTATCCCAAAAATAGAAAGGGTAAGGTAAAACAACTCTTCAAAAAGAAATAATCCAATAGGAATGGAAACTACTTTTAAATCTTCAAATTTCTATGGTACTACCCAAAGTTCATCATAGACCATTCCATAAATAACGGTCCTTAAAATTCCTCAAAATAAACCAAACTAAAATTGAAACCCAAATACAAGAATGATTTGATAACATAGTCTTCCAAAATAAACTTTATTGTTCATCTCCAAACAACATCAACCAAACCTAACATCTTATTACAAAAGTAGCTAACCTAAACATATTTTCCCCAAGATAGGTTAATCATTTCCATAAGTAACCTATATTACTATAAGTTCACCTTAAATTCATCGATTCTTCAAAATATAAGTCAACCTTACTCCTCAATGAAAATACCGTAGTAATCTATTTACCTCGATCATATAGGGTCCCCAAAATAGTGAAAGTCTTCCAAAATAATAATCATCTTTTAATCCCCTAATCATCTTTGTCATATTAATACGAAAATCGTAGCATTTCCTATAACATTGTTTGTTGGGACATATTCTTCCATTTCCTTCCATTAACTAAGAAAAGAAACTATAATTAGGGGCTTAAATACTTAGCCAATAATCATGAAAAGAAACTTAAAGCATATAAGGATAACTTATAGAAGAAAAGTATACCCGATCTTGTGATCCCCTAGGTTCCCATCTAGGTTATCCATGATCATATATTCTTATGTGAATCTTTATTTTATTTTATCTTTGTTCCTTTAACAATGGTTCATACTAAGCTTATGAATTTACCAAAGCATATCCCCCGGGAGTGTCGTAACCAAGAGTGCAGCAAGGCCCGTTGTCGTGTACCAGTTCCCGTTTGAGTCTAGCTCAAAGCGGTGTTTTCGGGTTTTACCCCTATGTACATCTGTACCAGAGCCACCTCTACCTGCTCGTATCCAGACAGGGATGTATTTTCTTGGCAACCCATTACTCAATACTCACCAAAATACCAGGAAGATTTCCTATATATAAGCTTTTCTATAGGCTTCTTCCTAAAGTTTTCATATCCTAATTTCCACAAATAACTAAACCATCCTTTGATACCAACTATAACATCCCGCCTTTTTATAACATAAACTTTCATTACATTACACAAAACTGAGTATCTTTAAGGTTTAGTGTCTTGGAAACCTGGAACATAATACATGAAAACAATATAAAACCTTTTTCCTAAACACTTGAAAGGATTCTCCTTAAGTTCATCCTAGGTTCATTACTGCATCTCATAACCTGGGGACATACATCAAAAGAAAGGGTGAGCAGAAGGCCCAGTAAGGGAAACAAGCGAAACATTTTACATATGAACTTGAGATACATCAATAAAGTCATGAAAAGAACTTTAAGGCATGAGAATGAAATCATGAGGCATATCATAAAAAAATAACATTTTTCATAACTTGAAGATGTGGCTACAACATTTAATATAGACAATCATGAACATATCACCAAGGTCTTTCCCCAAGGTGTCATTTGAAAATTACCAAGGTTATTCACCAAGATATCGTGAAAATTGTAATCTCTAGTGGTTACATCATTACCCAATGCATTGGAGCGCTATCAGGGCGCACCCTTAAATTTTCCTTTATTATCATGTGATACACATATATCATCATCAAACATTTCATAAATGACCCATATAGCATAAAATAAATGGGTTTCATTTCATAATCATAACGTTTTAAAAACTGCTTTAAAGACATGATCTTTACGTCACTTTAAAACCCATGAAAAGGGAAAGCCGGTTTCATGTATGTAAATCCCAGAATATAAAATAGAAAATCTTGGTATATATGTGAATAACCATATAGAAGGTAGATCTTTGAGTATTCACTTAATAAAATAAAATATCTTTAGAAAAAAGAGAGAGACATTTTGAGACGAAAATTCTGCAGCATAACGGCTATGTTACAAGGTTTTTAGAAAACATTGAAAAGAGAGGGGACATGGGTCAAACATTCATAAATGACCCATAAAACAGTAGAGATACAGAATATAATGGATTTAAGAACATGGTAATGAAATTTTAAACTATACCATATGAAATGAAGAACATGAAAGGAAGACAAAAATAAGATTTCTCTTATTAAAATTCGGCAGCCTAACAGCATTACATAAACTTCAAACAAAAATGAATTGATGAGATAAAATAGGGTCTCTCATCATATGAACATAAAATATTAGTATGATAGATATAGAAATAATACCCCAACATAATAGAAATTATCTTTCAAGACTTGACATGGAATTAGAACTTTGAAAAGGGAGAAAGGTGCAAGGACCACTTAAAAATTCAGCAGCCTAACGACGCCACTTAAACTTCAAAATACTGAATTGAAAAGATCAAATGTGGTCTCTAATCATATGGTCATAAAATATCAGTATGATAGATATAGATATCATACCCCAACATAACAAAAAGGAACTTGAAAGAATTGACATGAAAGTAGAACTTCAAAATGAGAAGGGTGAAGAACCACTTAAACATTTGGCAGGCTAACGGCGCCACTTAAAACTTCAAAATACTGAATTGAAGAGATAAAATGGGGTCTATCATAATATGGTCATAAAATATCAGTATGATAGATATAGAGATCATACCCCAACATAACAAAAAGTAACTTGAAAGAATTGACATGAAATTAGAACTTCAAAACGAGAAGGGTGAAGAACCACTTAAAAATTCGGCAGCCTAACGGCGCCACTTAAAACTTCAAAATACTGAATTGAAGAGATCAAATGGGGTCTCTCATCATATGATCATAAAAGATCAGTATGATAAATTTAGATATCATACCCCAACATAATAAAAAGGAACTTGAAATACTTTACATGAAAATAGATCTTGAAAAATGAGAAGGGAGAAAGAATCCGTTACAAAAATTTCAGCAGCCTAACGGCGCCACTTCATAAAACGAAATAATGAGAGTAAGAGGGGATCTCTCATTATTTGAACATGAAAAGGGCAGTAAGATGAGTATAAAATAACACCCTTTAACATAAGAACATGGAGCATAAAAGAAATTACATAAAAGATATTTCCTGAAAAGAAAGAGAGAGATCGGATCCCTTACCTTAAAACGTAACTCTTAAAACTCAAAGGTTGGGACCTTGAGGGATTGAGGGCACCTTGGGAGGACTCCTTGGGAGGTAATGAGACCATAACTTCGTTGGGGGATTGTGGGGAGTCGAAATGGATGAGATGATGGCTTGGTATTTATAGGGAAAGTGAGGGGACAAGGCATTAATGGCCAAGGGACACCTCAAAAGTGGTTTTCTCAAAACCATGTGCTCTCCCAAGATATTTCCCATGAAGTTAGGAAACATGGGGCCCCCATACAATAATTCATCACCTTTGGTCAACCATCCCTTAAAATATATCATGATATCATCATGACATAGTTATGATGTCATTAAACATACTGAAACCCTAAAACTATATTTTTACTATTCACTGAAAATTCAACTTTCTCAGAAAGATTCCAAAATTTCACCTTAACCAAATATCAATGCTCTGATTTCAAAAATGAACTCCATTTTATAAAAATAATTTTCTAAATATTTTTAATTTATTTTTTTAAATAAATACACTATTCACCGAAAATTCATTTTTTCAGAAAAAACCCCAAAAATTACCATAACATAATATTGGTGCTCTGAGTTCAAAAATGAAATCCATTTTATAAAAATAATTTTTTTAAATATTTTTAATTTAATTTTTAATTAAAAAACACTATTCACTCGAAAAAACTAATACTTGAATAATAATTTATGAAACCGTTATTTAACCATTTTATTGAATCACATTACTTAATCAAGGTGCCTAGATTATATTAATACTTTCTTTAAGTGAGATTACTAATACATTTGGACACATTACTAATCCTAATCAAAAAAACACTATTCATAATTTACTATTCATCAAAAATTAAGTTGATCTTATTAGACTCTAAATTTCGTACTGAACATAATTGTAGAAGACCATTTTTCGAAAATCATTAAAATTTTTTAATTATTTAAGGTTTACATAAACATTTTTAAAATATCCATTTTCTAAAATTCATCAAAAATATGCATACTATATTTATCCGGCCATTTGAAAATTCATAAACTTCATCATAAGAAGAAATCCCAATTTTTATTTAAAACAAAGGATTACACAAGGCAGTTACGGTCTCCTTACATAGCCCCTTATCACACCAGCCTAGGACCTAAGTGTAAGGTGTGCTAAGGTGAGAGAAACCGAGGGAGGCTCGACCAACATCGCACGAGTAGTAATTTCTATCAGTTTGAACTTCTCGCGAAGGCGATCCCGTTCTAGCTTCACACGATGAAGTTCAGCTTGGGTTTGGTCCAGAGCAAAGCCTAGTGGTGCTACCTCCTTCCCAAGTTCTGTTAGATGGGCTTCGATCGGTCCAAGACTACTGGGTGAGGCCATCGAATCTTCTTTCTATATTAATTAACCAATATTACTTGTATTTAGAGACAATAATCAAAATGTTTAGTTTCCAGCGGTCATATTGACCAATGGTCATATAACAGTCAAAACCCATCGGTCTCATTTTAATTATAATCATGTAATCAAATGAAACATTTTTGTTGAGTATAAAAATAAAATAACACATAAAACTAGGAAACAAGATTTATTCAAAATTTCGGTTCGTTACAATTTTATTTCTAAGAAACTACATAATCTCCACCGTAACAAAAATTTAGGATTTTATTCTATACTTAGACTCATTACTAGGGTTTTCAACATGTTTTCTAATCCTATTATCCAAAAATAACTAAACACTATTCTAATATTAATTAAGGATGCCTTGTAATTTCATAAATAAATAATACATAATTTTAGAATAATATTCATTGCATCACATAATAATACATGCCCTCGCACCGTAATGATTTACTTTCTTTGGAGAGTAGATACATAGTCAATATATTTTTTGAAAGATACTCGATATTTACCACAATTTTCTTCTCATATTGTACCCATATTAGATATACCCTATTTAATACAATTCGACATAACCTCGTGGAAAATAAAACATAATAAAGGGTAATATTATATGATCAGTAAGGGTAAACACAAGAGATATCAACAACTGATCATAAGTGAGAATAAGATAATCATAGGATATGAAAACATGACCATAACATATGAAATTTATACCTAATAATTAAAGTATCAATAATCATTATTCATGGAATATTGATTTCTATAACAAAATATATATGTCATAAGAGTGTATAACAATCAATAATCTGTCATGGTCTATGAGAACATATATTATGTTAAGACATATGTTTTTGGAATACATATAAATATTGAAAATCATTCCCTTAGTCAGGGTTCACATAAAATAAAATCATTGTGGAAAAAGTCACATAGTGTATTGTTTTCACTCCCTATTCTATCATATACATAGTTAAGGTTCACTCCCCAGACTATCATTATGGATAGAGTATCTTACTAAACTGGGTTCACTCCCCATTATAGTTTATATTATCTCAAGATATTTTAATCTTTATCCAATGAAAAATAAGGCTACATAATTCCATTCCTACCCATCACATAATGATAACCATACATAAGAGTTCTATAAAATCATAAAATCACACATCATTTTATAGTTTCATAACTTGTGGTAAATAAATAGGTTTCATAAATATTTTATTATATCTTTATTAACCAATGGAAATAAACTATTTTCATAAAATAACTTTTAAAACTTTATCATAAAGAAATCTAGGGAAATGAAGTGGATGGTACGACAGTATCCCTAGTGTAGTATAAAAATACTTAAAGTATGTTTACATAGATGAAATATACCATTATTATATCATTTGAACACATATATAGAAATAAGGAAAGTAACATCTACTTTTTGTATCTTTGAAAATTAAAAATTCCAAAAATATTGATAAAAATATTTTCATTGAAAAAAATCATGTAAAATTGTAAACTAATAATCAAATAAAAGAACAGTCATGAAATCAATAAAATATGTTTGTGAAGTAAATGGTAAAACTAATATTCCATTCACACTTTTTTATAAAGAGTCATAAATAACATGTTTAGAAAAAATTATAAAACTCTATTTTATTGATTTTAAAAGAAATTAAAATATAATTGAAATAAATTTAAATAATAACTATATCATATAAATTAACATTATTGAATATATTTTAACGAACATGGATATGGGGGAAAATGTTACTGAACAAAGTGGAAATAATGTCGAATTTTATTAACAAAAATTCTCGGTCATTTTACATACAAAAGAGATGCAAATGAAATTAAAAAAATGAAAACCCTAGAAATACACATAATATAAGAGAATATATAGGGTTTAAAATATAAAGATCGTATAATTTTAATTAATATAAATTTAACACATACAGTCAAAAAAGGAAATGAGATTGTATCATAAATCCTTAATGGTTTGTTATATTTTGAATCATCATCACATTGAATGAAAGAAATTAAAATTAAACTTTCAAAACTATAAATATAAAGATATTAATGATATAATATGTCAAAGTGGTGGTATATACACATTATAATAAAAAATACGTGTATTAAATGAATCATGTCTCGATGAAATAATATTGAGATGAAGAACTGTTATCAAATGTCTCATCTTACTTCATACGTATTAAAACCTCATGAATATTACATATAAATTTATTATAAATCCATTAAAATTCAATATTTACACTTAAGTTTCTATTTATAATTACTTTATAAAATATAATTACGCATTTATTAACAAAACATAATTAAAATGAACATTCAGGTGAAAACTGGTCCATTTTCGATTCATGTTACTTTTTGATGATTCTGGTCCTTACATATTTTCCTCTCCGGAATCTAAGTAATTTTTAATGTATCATATTTATTCATTATATACTATGTTATAACCCTCCATATAGACTGGTGATGAAAAAATAATTACATCAATTCATGGATATGGTAGTCTGTACGTACACCCGAGTGATGTTTCCACTTTTTTAAGGATAGAATTAATTAAAGGTAAATAATAATTTAAAATTAGATAATCATTGTTATATAATATATATAATATATAATAAAAAAATATCCTTATAATTATTTAGTTAAATCATAAATTAAAAATGAATCACATTGCTTTATGGAGGTGGAAGTCTACACATTTGCGTGAGTGGCGTTACCATTTTATATCTAATGGAAGGGTAAGAAGGTATAAAATATTTTATATTTAGACAATAAAAATTATTTTATAAATTTTATATTTATCCATTAAATTCATCTATATAACCATACAATAGATATGTTGTTGAACAATATAATAAATCGCTTCATGGATATGGTAGTGTGTACGTACGCATGAGCGATGTTTTTATTTTCCATTAGATGTATTGAAAATAAAAAATGGATATACCCTTAACATTACAAAATTTAAATATAGTAAATATGTAAAAACATATTTAATTTTTGGATAATTTTTTTCATGTATTATTTACATTCATTAATTATATTTTTTAGATTTTTATTTACTATAAGAATATTATGTAAATTTTCTGTCAAATGGTAAAAGTGTCTATAATAAAATTGGATTTTTTGTACATTATAGGGGTTATTTAAAATATTTATTTAAAAATTAGAGAAATTTAATTTAAAAAAATGAACTCAATTATTTAATTCATCATACCAAAATTTCATTAGGATGATTTTTTGAGAATTTTTTGAAAAGTTTGAATTTTGATGAATATTGAAAAATACTTATTTTTATTAGAAACTATATATCCATTTAAATAATTTACAAAGTTTCACTTTTTAAAAAAAAAATAAAACTAAAATTAGTTCAATTATATTAATAATACCATTATTTTCACTTGAATAAATTTTATATGGGAATTTTTATACTTAAAAGGGTATTTTTCTGAAAAATGTTTTTCATCGCATTTTATGGGTTAAATTTTAAGTTAAATTTATAAAATTATGAGATAAAAAATTAATAAAATGGATTATTTATTATGAATAATAATAATTAAAATTAGTTAATAAGTTCAACGTAGTATTTTTTAATACTTAATAGTAAAAACATTAAAAATATTTTTCCAGGACTAGGGTTAAGACCAGTTTACCGGGGGTTTAACTAATGATTAAAGGGTTAAAATGACCTAAATATTTTTCTAAATTATATTTAATGGACATATTTTGACCTTATATCATATAATAATCAATCATAGTACATTTTTATCCATTTTTATTGAGTATGATGTTAATATATTTAAATATTTTTTTCGAATTCCTTGTGTGTCCTCTCCCCCACTTATAAAAGGAAACCCCCATCGTTTATTATAAACACATAAAGAGCCTTTTGTTTCATAAAATACCTTAAAAATACATTTATAACATTTCTATCTTCATTCTAGATTCCCTGGTTTTATTAAAAAACTAATCCAAGATGTTTTTAGGTGTAAACCTAAAGAGTCTATCTGAAGAAGAGGTATAGTTTTTACCTGGCCATTTTTATTTTACCTCTTCTTCTACCATCTAAAAAATATACACCATGATTAAATAATATATTTTTTATATTATATATACTAATATTTTATTACTTTAATATAATAACCATTATTCATCTACTTTTACCATCAAATGGGAAATGAAACCATCGTTCGTTTGTTCATTAGGCTACTGCCTCACAAACCGATGTATTTCATTATCTATCACCACCTATCACAAATGATTATATTGTTAGATTTAATATATATTTTTATATAATATTAATAAAATATTTATCATTATTTAAACCTAATATATCATCTAATTTATTATAGTTATATCCATTAAATAATGATTACATCATTCATGTGTACATGTGGATTACCACCTCCAGAAAAAGATGTGAATTATTTTTCAAGCACACATCATATGGATGATATATATAAGTGTACATAAGGAAACAATATGATATTTATAATATAATAATAATTATGTAAATATAAAATAATATGTACCTTCTTTTCATCGTGATCTTTGAAAAATGAAAATGGTACTCATGTGTACATACAACCTACCATCTCCGTAATTGTAATGTAATTCATTTATCATAACCATATTTCATGGTTGATTTTAAAAGTATAATTGATGTATAAAATTTATAATTATTCCATGATAATTATTCTATATATTATTGAATAATTATGACTTTGACCATAGTCCACTTACCAACATCATGTTAGACATATGAGCCCAATATCATTAAAACATATGATGTGAACGTAATTGATTAATTAATTGTATATAACATGGTAATAAATAATATAAAGGAAAAAAACTTTAAAATGATCTTATGTATGTAACTAATTAATATAAAT
Organism: Viscum album; assembly: GCA_963277665.1. Lineage (NCBI taxonomy): Eukaryota > Viridiplantae > Streptophyta > Magnoliopsida > Santalales > Viscaceae > Viscum > Viscum album. The sequence goes on along the minus strand of OY728161.1, from coordinate 1,064,844,735 downwards.
TTATTATTTAGGTAGATAAAAAATATATGTGATGATTCAGACTTCAGGTAAGGGACACATTACCCTAAAACCACATTTTTAATGGTTTTAAAGATCTATTTTCTAAATATTTTCCATTTACATGTTATTAAAATTATTTTATGGATGTATATATATATATATAACATTTATAAATGAAATTTTATTTATCTTTTGAATTTATTTCAATGGTTTTCAAAATGAATTATTTTACATATTTTATGTGAAATGATTTGACTTTATTACAAAAATAAAAAAATGGTCTATTTTAATGTATATGGTAACAATGGATTTTCCCACCACTGTAACCATTATTTTATGTTACGATTACTTTGATACCTTCCATTTTTTATTCATTTAAACATAATCATCCCCTTTGTTCTAGGTCTTTTAGTTTTGAAAATTGGTTTTTAAAATGAAATTGAATTTTGATATCAGAAATTGTTTTTTATATCTGTTAAAAAGGGTTTTTTTATAGATTTATGATGAAAATGTGCAATATTAAAATGTTTTATACATGATATGGTCCTTTTAAATTTTTTATAATAACGACTAAGCCTAAAATTACCCATTATGATTGGTGAGCATGATATAGCTCTAAAATGTATGGGGTAAAGATTATATTCTCAGGATAATTATGACGTAAGATGAATGTATTGGTTATTCCACTTGTAAGGGTTATTGTAAGGGGTATATAAAGATGAAGTCTTAAGGAACATATAATAATTTTCTACTCTTATTAATGAGTTTTAATGGAAATAAATTTATATCAAATCATAAGCTAATGATATTTTTTTAAAGAAACAATTATGCCCTTTTGGTGTAAAAAAGGTATGTTTTTAAGGAAAAAATTTCATGGGTTCACATGTTTTTTTAAGAAAACCTCATGAATATTATTTTACATATTTTTTTTCTTATAAACTGTTCTATGAAAAATTTTGGGTAGTAAAGCAGATTTTATGTGTAGGTAAATGATTATTTTAGGTCAAAGTTTGTTATGTTAAAGGGAAACTCTCTTTTATGATCTCATTGTATGAAATTGAACTAATAGGCCTCTTTATTATTTTTTATTCCTATAAATGATATTTTTTTGATCCCATGTTTAAAGAAATCATAGTTTTTAAGGATGTGTATTTTTTTTAGGGGTAATGCATTGGTCAAATACCAGAGCACAATTTATTGATAAACAAAAAAGGATTACAAGAGGCGAAAAGATGGGATTTTTTTACAATCTCTATCAAAAAGGTATAGTAAGTCAGAAGGAATAGAGTCCATCCAAGTCATGCTCTGATGGACTCCTTTGTTGGTAAGAGCATCAGAAATAGCATTCGCTTCACGGTAGGCATGAGTAGATATATATTTCATCCCATGGAGCAAATTCAGACAATTCATCCAATGTGTGGTAAGTGTCCAGGCCAGATAGATGTTGCCATTCCAAATGGCATGAATGATAGTGGTTGAATCACTTTCTATCCAGAGCTTTCTCCAACCTCTTTGAAGCGCAAAATCAATAGCATGAATGACCCCCAGCATTTCTGCCTCCAGAGAAGAAGAGTGACCACATCCAACATAGAAGCAGCCCTGACACTGCCCAGTTGAGTCTCTGAAGATGGCACCACATCTGGAAGGTCTTGGGTTGCCTTTGGAGGTTCCATCAACATTCACTTTAGTCCATCCTGGCATTGGAGATTTCCAGAACACTTCAAATGAGTGTTTGGGCTTTGGGTAGATGCCAGGAACATGGAGCTGTTGAAGAATCACAAAGTCACCAACTGAGTTGTTACAATAGTCTTTTTGTATTGAGGCAGCTTCATGAACCACAAGAATAATCCAAGATTTCCCTGCATTTAGATTGAGAGGGTGATTATTGTGAATGAGAGCATTTCTAACGTACCAGATCTCATGTAGAAGCTCCGCCACTGCCGCCAGGAAAAGATTTTTTATCTGTAGAGAAATATCATATCTAGTACAATTTTTTAATAACAAGGAAATTGAGTCAGTAAAGAACCATCTGTAATTAAATAAATCAGAAATATAATTCTATAGAGCAGAGGCCGTTTCTCAAGATATAAAAAGATGATTGGAATCCTCCCTATGCTGATTACACAGGATACACTTAGAACAAAGTTGAAAACTAAAAGTTTGAAGACAAGTTTATGTTGGTAATCTATTATGGGCAATGCGCCAAATAAGGGTGAGCCTAGAAGGTTTAATCCAGGGTTTGTTAAAATGATTCACCCATAGAAAACTAGAGTCATTATCAGAGAAATTATGCTTATAATAATTTTTTGAATCTAGGATTCCATTGGTAGAAGGCTCCCAAACAAGGAAATCACCATCAGGAGAAAAAAGATGATTGTCAATAATTTGCGCAATATTTTCAGGGAGATAATGATGGTGAGATTGTAAGACCTCCTTTATAGTCTGATTAGTATCTTTAGGAGGATTATTAGAGGGTAACAAGGATATAAGAGGGGTACCACACCAATTGTCACACCAAAAATTTATGGAAGAATCGGCACTGACTATCCATCTAGAATTTTGCATGATCCTATGATAAGAGTCCCAGATAGAGGGCCAGATGGATGAGCTGATGAAATTAAAATTACCTTTTAAAAGCTTAAAGAGGAATCTATGGTTCAGGAATTCATTAGCCTTAGAAGTGGAATTAATAATGTGCCAAGTGAGGCGGGCCTGAAGAGCATCATTTAACAATTTTAAATTTTTTATGCCAATACCACCATTAGCAATGGGTTTATAGCAAGATTTCCATGGTATTGTAACAAGCTTATTTTCAAAAATGCTTCCAGACCAAATGAAGTTTTTAATATAAGTATTAATTTTTTTTAAGATGTTGATGGGCCATTTATAAACCATAAAGGAATAGATCATTTTAGAAACAATGGTCTATTTAACCAAACAAATTCTCCCAGCCATGGAGAGGGTTTTCCCTTTCCAGCTAGCGAGTTGATTTGTGATTTGATCAATGATGTTAGCAAAATAGGTTCCTTTGGGCCGACCCCAAAATATTGGAACACCCAAATAATTGAAAGGTAAAAACCCCTCTTTAATACCCAGATATGTGGTGATAATAGATTGCCTTCTTACAGGAAATTTTTTTCCAAAAAAGATATACGATTTGTTCCAAGAAATTGCTTGCCCAGAGATTTGTTCATAGTGAGAAATCACTTGCTTGAGAACATGAATATTTTTTTGATCCCCTTTTATGAATAAAATAATATCATCAGCATATAAAAGGTGGGTAGGGGAATTTAAATTCCTGGAAACTTGAATAGGTTTAATCATATTTTGATCAACCAGCTTGTTAAGAAGTCTACTTAGGTAATCCTCAACAATAACGAAAATGATAGCAGAAAGTGGGTCACCCTGCCTGACACCCTTTGAGAAATTGAAGAAACCTCTAGGGGTACCATTAATCAGGATAGATATATAGGCTGAGCAAAAGAGAGTCTTAATTCTACCAATGAAAGAATCATTAAAGCCAAAGTTTTTTATAACTTTGAAGATAAAATTCCAGTCTATGGTGTCAAAAGCCTTTCCGATATCTAGTTTGATGGCCACATAGCCCCCTCTTGTGCGTCTATTTAAACTGTTGGTACATTCTGAAGCAAGACGGATACAGTATTGGATAGACCTTCCTTTAATAAAACCAAATTGGTTCTAAGAGACGATTCTATTGCAGATAAGAGCAAGTCTATTAGCAATAATTTTGGAAATTATTTTATAGATAGTGTTAATCAAAGCAATTGGTCTGAATTGATGGATCTCAGAAGCATTCTCAACCTTAGGAATTAAGGTTATAAATTGAGAATTGATTCCATGAGGTAGAGATCCATGGGTGAAGAAGGTCTTAACAAGGTTACAAACATCATTGTGTATTATATCCCAATGTTTTTGGAAAAACCCATTATTGAATTCATCCGGACCGGGAGAACTGTCAGGATTAAGACCAAAGACCGTGTCTTTGATTTCATGATCAAGAGGGGTGCTTAAAAGAGACTCATTGTCTTGTTAATCCACCATTAAAGGAATAATATCCGATTTAAGATCAATATTTATATCAGGACCATTAAAAATTCTATAAAAGCACGAGGTGACATGGTCGATAATGGATTCTTCAGAATCAATGATCAAGTCATTTTTAATGAGCATAGTAAGAGGACGATTGACCTTTATAATTCTTTGAAGACAGTTATAGAATTTGGTATTTAGATCACCATCTATCAGCCATTTAGTCCTGAACATGTTTTTATGAATATTTTCCTTAAAAGTAAGTAGGGAATTAAGTTTAGAAGAGATATTAGCTTCCAATTGAGGATCCATATTTAAATCTGAATTTTTGTTCTGAGTTTGGATACGATTGAGTTCATCTTCAAGATAGGAGATATCAAGATCTATTTTAGTATTTGTATTTTTACACCAACCTTTAAGGGCCTTCTTGATAATTTTTAATTTTCATAAACAGGTAAAAGAATCATTGTGGTGTTTCATGGAGTTCCAGGTGTCATAGATAAAGGTGACACAATCAGGATTCGAGTACCAAGCATTATTAAATTTGAAGGGAATGATAGGCTTTCGATCATTCGTAAGAATGCTAACAAGGATAGGATGATGATCAGAATTGAGTCTCGGAAGGGTTACACTGGATATTTTGTCCCAGTTGTCAAGAGTATTCATGTTGACAAAAGCTCTGTCAAGTTTACTAGCAACGTTTTTATTGTGATGAATCCTATACCAAGTGTATTTTGCACCAATGAGAGTGATTTAAAAAAGGTTAGAGTCATCAATAGTAGAATTAAATTCCTTGGAGGATATATAAAGGTGTGAGGGACCAATTTTTTCAGAGGGGGAAAGGATGGCATTGAAGTCACCCAGAACAACCCAGGATTCTTGAATGTGTTTCGCCATATCAAAAAGTTCATGCCATAAAGATCTCCTATCATGGTATCTATTCTTGGCATAAACCATAGTGCAAAAGATATGCCGACCATTCCACAAGAAGTCACAGGTAAGATGTTGTTCAGAAATTCTAAAAATGTTGACATTTTTTAAAGAGTTGTGGAAAAAGATCCACAAAGAGTCAAAATGAGGACCACTTTTTCAAGATCCTAAAAAATTGTAATTAAGAGAGCCAAATCTCATATAGTTCATTTTAAAGTTGACTTTAGGTTCAGCAATGGCAAAGAGTTGGGGTTTATGAGTGTTTAAAATCCTCCTAAGTGTTGTGGAGGTGTCATTGTTGGCTATACCTTGACAGTTCCAATAAAGGATATTCATTACTATTTGCGGATTGGGTTAGAACCCTTCTTTTTTTAGATTTACCAGATCCCTTCTTCTTTTGGGATCTCGTAACAATTGAGGAAGAGGTATACTCTCATTGACTCTCATGAGCTTCAGATCTTTGAGACGAATCAAATTTCAGGTCTGATTTTGGATTAGGGGCAGCAACTGGAGTACTCATAAGATCAGTACAGTTCAGAGTGTGATTTTTGTCCAGTCCATGAACAGTGTCCTGCTCAGATGAGAGCTGTTTCTCATCCCTAACCAGAATAATCTCACTATTTGGGGAAAAATGAGGTGGGTTAGTTTGTACAGGAGGGGTAATTTCTGAGAAAGCAGGAGGCAAAGTAGGGCTTGTCTGGACAATCTCTAGAACAGCAACCTGAGCAGAAGGTTGCACAGGATGAGAAAACGTACCAGACTCAGGATGGATAGTTTCAGGTGCATCAGGTATCAAAGAATCCAAAACAAAATTAGGAATAGAAACATAGTCCTTCTTTCCAGAAGGAGGACTGGGTACCATGTTGAACATCGAACAGGAGGCAGGATTATGGATTGAGTCAGGGTCTGAAAAAGAGACAGGTAGTGTGGTGTGTGATATGCTGGGATCCAAATGAATGACAGGATTAATCCTAGTCGCTTGTAAGACAGATTCATTAATAGGACTAGAAGTTTTTTTAACAAAAACCGAAGAAGAGTTGTCAGACTGGTGTTGCAACAGAGCAGAAGTCTGCATGTCAAAAGGAGTATTAGCCACCACCTTGTCAACTAAAACAGGTTTTATAAATAATATGGAAGCAGAATCAAGTGTGTGTGATGAAATGTGAGCATAAGTAATTCTAGGAGAGGCAGGATTATCAGTTTGAGTCTCTATAACAGAAGCATTGTAAATAGAAGGAACAGGATTATCATTTGAAGTGAAAAGCACAGAGTTACCTGGATCTACAGTGTTCACAACCTTACCCTGTGTCTTGCTAGGAGTAGCAGAATTATCAATGAGAACTGAAGGCAAAGTTTCCTCCAGGTCCCTATAAATATTCTCATTTAAACATGAAGTACCAGAGGAAATATTCTTCTTGACTAAAAACTCATGATCATGAAATTTTTAAGGTTGAGTCCTTATAGTTGGTATAAGAGGAAAGTTTTAGATATTTTTTTTAAGTTAGGATAATGGAAGTAAATACCCTTAAGAGATTATAATTTAGGGTTAGAATGATAAGAAATTTAAATATTACCTTGTTTCATCATCTAAAATATGTGTATTCAGAATTGGTTTTGATATAAGAAATAGGGAAGATGAAGTAGGAAGGTGTTAAGAGTACAAAATCCTTCCAAATCAAAAACCAGAAATAGTTATAGTTGGAAAATAGTAGATTATTACCATGAAATATTATTTTTCACTATCTATAAATGGTGTTGGTATCCATTAGATAGAATAACCATGATCACCATAGAAGAACATGTCTATAGTGGAGTGTTTCATGAAATAACACCCTCCAACGTTCAGTAGATCATCTAAACTTGTAATATCTAAAGGATGGATTAAATCCTTGGTGAATTTTTTCTAACCCATGGTTTTTTCAGATCATTAAATTGTAACTCCTTCTATTTTCCATTTTGATGGTGAAGTAGATTAGTGGTGTATAATGGGTAAGAATACCAGATAAATATTAGAGAATGATTCCATGGAATAGGACATAGTTAAAGATATTTTCATTAAAAATTCTTTCCAATGGTTATTTAAATTGGGATGGGAAATCAATTCTTTGAAATGATATAGGAGAAATATTTACTAGTTGTGTATGAATAAAACTTCACTTGATGGTCATGGAACACCTAAAATTTTATTTGGGATCATGATATTAAAAGTAATGTGTTTTACTCAAGAATGAAGAAAATATATTGAAGTGGATTATATTTACATGATATATAAATTTATCCTAATATTTTTCAATATGTTGAGAAGGTAGAAATAGAGTTTTTTGATGATCATGTATTCTATGACAATAAGCATAAGAAATTTTTCAGATGATAGGTAATGGATAAGAATCAATAAAAAATCAAATGGTAAGAAAATCAAGATTCCATATTTTGATAAGATAGGTAAAAATAACCCTAGAGGATGTATTATAAAATCTCTAAAGTGTTTCTGATATAGAAAATTTGGACATTTAACTTCTGATGATAAAGAAAATGATTTGAAAAATAATGAAAATTTAATGGTAATATTCTTTAATTCTAATTAGATGGGTTATTATGTGAGTAATTTTCCAAAAATAGGAATAAAGGAAATAAATTTTCAAGATCACAAAAAGAATGATATAGATAAATCATGTCACTAATTTTGAAGATGTTGGACCATCCACTGATGTTGTTTTAGGTACATTACTTTTTATTCAGATTACACCAATGAATTTTTTTATTATTTTTCCACATACTCTTTTATTTCTGAGAAATTTCATGATAAATTAGAAATTCCTCCTCAAAAAATGAAGACATGACGTTGGGTAAATACACATGGGAAAATTATAAAGTAAAAAATAAATTATAAAAATCACCTTGTTGTTTTATGTGGACAGTATTTACCAATAAAACCTTTTATCTTTCCCCATGTAGAGGTTGGTGTTATTCTAGGTATGGATTGGATATCTATTACCATGATAAGATAGATTGAAGAGATTAATAAGTTTTGTTTTTTCAGAATCAGTTTTAGTTAGTATAAAATAAGTAATATATACCTTTGGTAATATATCTAGAGGGTAAGAAACTATTAAAATATGGAAATGAAAGTAATTCAAAACATATTTTTTAGAAGACATAGACTATATATATCAGTGTTTTCCATGTGGTGAATGAATATTTGGATGTATTTCCAAATAGTTTCATGATATAATACCTAATTGAGATGTTAGGTATATTATTGGCCTAGTGCTTGATGCTAATGCAATTTAAATCTCCCTTATTAAGTGGATGAATTTGAAATTTTGGAATTGAAAATGTTGTTACAAGAGTATCCAGATAATGGTTTCATTCATCCTAGTACTTAATAATGGGGTTCTCTTATTTTATTTATTAAAAATAAATATGGTCAAATGAGACTTTTAGTTGATTATATATCATTGAATAACAGCACTATTAAGAACAATTATCATTTTCCTCATATTAATGATTTATATTATTAGATTCAAGGAGTGATATATTATTCAATGATTGATCTCAGGTTAGGGTAAAAATTGTTGAAGGTGAAAGAGGGAGTATTCTAAAGATATTATTTCGTACTAGATATATGTATTAGGAGTTTTAAGTTATTCTCTTTGGGTTATATAATGCACCAGTTGTATTAACGGATCTTATTAATAGAGTTTAATATAGAAATTTAGATAAGTTATATAGTTGGGTTTATAGATGATATATTTTTATATTCCAAAAGTCATGATGAACATGAAAGATAGATACATATTTTTTAAATACCCTGAATGAAAATAAGTTACATGGAAAATGTAGTAAGTGTTAATTGAGGATGAAATAGATTTCTTTCCACTGACATATTGTTTTTAAATATAGAGTAACTATTGAACATAATAAACTATTTTTTTTAAATAATGGACAAGATGTAAAAATTTCATTGTGATTCATAGAATTAATAGGTTACAACTGGAAACTTGTTGTAAACTTCTCTTTATTATCTTTCCAAGTAACTTAGTTAACTCAAAAAGGTGTTAAATTCATATGGATAAAAGAGTGTGATGATTTTTTTCAAGAACTGGAAATAATATTGGTTAATGGTCCATTTTTATCCCTAACCTCTAGAAATAGTGAATTTTTACCTACACAATTTCTTAATTTAAGGGAAATGGTTTCATTTTGATGTGGAATAATCTGGTAATTGCTTACACTTCACGTCATGTAAAACCTGACAAGTTATATTATCCTACACATGGACTAGAATTAGCTTCCATTCTTATTTATTTAAAAATTTGGATTCATAATTTATATGTATTAATGAATAAATATATATTGTTCACAAAATTTGAGGTATATATTCACTCAGAAAGAGTTGAACATGAGGAAGAAAATATGGCTATAATTAACTATAGATTATGATTGCATGCTTCATTACCATCTTATAAAATCAAACAATGTATCCAATTCTCTAAGTCAAAAATATAATGCTACATTAACATGTTACATTTGGAACATAACCTTTTGTTTAATTATTTGATGAATTTTTTCCTACAAATTATACATGTAGTAACATTCTCTATTTTTAGTTGTCGGTACAATCATCTCTATTAGAAATAATTAATAAATCTCATAAAGAGTGTCTTGATTTATTGAAAAATATAGAATCTTGTAAGAATAGTATGTTTTCAGATATTAATATTGATGAAGAAGGAGTTATTAGATTTTGAAAAAGATGATGAGTTCCTTGTGATTCTAAATGTAAGAGAGAATTATTGAGTGAAAATCAAAGTTCACCATTTTCCATTCATCATGGAATCACTAAGATTTACAGATACCTTCAGAATTATTTCAGGTGGGATAGAATAAAAATTGATATTATTGAATATTCCATGAAATTCTTGACTTGTCAATAGGCTATTGTAGAATGAAAATTATCGACGGGGATGCTTCAGCCTTTTCCAATTCCAGCGTAGAAATAGGAGAATATGTCCACATATTTCATGGTGGGATTTTGAATGACATGTAGAGGTAATATTGAAATATGGGTAATTATGGATCAACTAACTAAATTTTCACACTTCCTTCACATTAGAGATAATATGTGTTTATATCAATTTTCTCAATTTTACCTCATGTAGATAGTCATGTTATATTGAGTTCCTATCTCTACTGTATATGATCATGATCCCATGTTTACATTTAATTTTTGGAAAGGCCTTCAGAATTCATTGGGTATTGAATTAGTTTTCATTACATATTTTCATCCTCAATTTGATGGATAGTCTGAGTGAACAGATAATACCATGGAAGAAATGATTCCAGATTGTTCAATGGATTACCAGGGAATTTGGGATCAACATCTTTCATTATTATAGTTTTATTATACTAAAATGTTCATTATTGTATGTATATGCGACCTTTTTAGGAATGACATGAAAAGTGATGTTGGATTCTAACATGTTGGGATAAATTAAGTGAAATGAAATTATTGGTACATTAATCGATAGAATAATTGGTTTTCAAGTTGAAGATGATTTATCAGAACATGAGGACTACTCATAGATGGAAGAAAATTTATAACGATAATTGAAGGAATGATATTTCATTCAAGGTAGTGGATCATGTTTTCAATCAAGTATCTCCATGGAAAAGTGTTATTCATTTTTTAAAAAAAAATTGTGTGCGTCATTCATAAAAATATACGAAATATTGGATAAAGAAGGGTCATTTTCTTAACTATTGTCATTTTCTCTAAGTTTATCTCAGGTAAATGATGTATCTCATATATTGTTGTTAAAAAATATTTTTGAGATGCATCTCATGTTATGAGACCTGAAGTAGTCAAGTTAGATGAAAAACATTCATATTAAGAAGAACCAATTTTGATTATTAAACATAAATATTAGTTTTTAAAAAATAATTTAATTCACCTGGTTAAGGATTTTTGTAAAACAATATGACTGAAGAATCAAAATGAGAATCTAATAATTGTGTGAGGTAAAGATATACAAACTTATTTAAATAGTATATACAATTCTGAGCATACAATTTCTTAAAGGGGACGAATGTAACAACCCTTGTAATTATAATAATAATCATTTTCATGACATATTAACATTCATTAATAATATTTTATACAGTTATATTCATTATAATAATATTATGTACTTTTTCAGTCAAATGAAAAAAAGTATTACATCTAATTAAATTGGATTTTCATGTATTAAAATGTTTTATTTAAATGTTGGATTTGAAAATTATATATTTTTAATTTAAGAAAATAACTTCATTTTTCAATTCAGCATGTCAAAATTAACTTAGAATAATTTATTATAAATTTTGAAAAAGTTTTATTTTTTGAGGAATGATTAAAAGTATTTATTTTTATTTAAAAAACCCATTTTGTTTCAAGAATTTGTAAAGTATCATTTTGTTTTAAAATTTATTCAATGAAAACATATATTAATTATGTTATTAATAATCCAGTTATTTTTTAATGAATTTTAAATATGAAGTTGAATAAAAAAGTTACACTTAAAAAGCATTTTTTCTGAAAAACAAATTTTCATCTCATTTTGTGGGTTTAATTTTAAATATAATTCTGCCAAATATTTGAATTGAATTTTATAAAATGGTTTAAATATTTATGATCATCATAATTAATATTATTTAATAATTTCAACTTAATATTTGGTCATAATTAATAGTAAAAACAATAAAAAAACATTTTACCACTATTAGGGTTAAAACCAGTTTACCTGGGGTTAAACTAAATATCCAAGGGTCTAAATGAACTAAAAAAGTATTAAATTATCTTTTATGGACATATTTGGAACCTATATTTTCTCTTATTCTATAATATTCCTTTATTTTCATTTTTCCAGAGTAATAAATTAATATATTTTAATCATTTTAAAAATTCCAAGTGTGTCCTCTTCCCCACTTGTAAAAGGACACCCCATCACCTCTCCTCTCCATGCATAAATAACATTTTTCCTCATAAAATACTAGGCTAAATCCCGTATTAACATCCCTAACCAATTAACAGTGGAATTTTTTTGATAAAAAAACTATCCTTGGAAGGCTTTATGTATAAACTTCAATAATTTGTCTAAGGAATATGTATAGTTTATAACATAGCGTTTTTTGTTTTATTTATTCCACTACCTCCATCATATATTCATAAATGAAGGTGAAATAATAACATAATTTTATTACTTATAATTTTATGTTATTATTTTAATATCATTTCCGATATTCATATTATTCTTTTATCAAATAGGAAACCAAATTTTTGTTCGTGTGTACGGTGGATTACATGCTCACGAAATGATATAATTCATTTTCCATCACTACATATCAAGGATCGTTATAATTATGGATTTAATATGTGTATATATATATATATATATTATAAATGAAATATATATCATTCTATAAATATAATATATCATCTACTTACATACCATTCCATGCATTAAAAAATGATAATGTAATTCATGCGTACGTGTGAATTACCACTTCCACAAAGTGATGTGATTCATTTTCCATGACCACATCACAATGATTCAATATATAAGTGTATATAAATAAATACTATGACATTTATTATAAAATAATAATTTTTAAAGATAAAATAATTCTTACCTTATTTCTATCATTATCGTTGAAAAATGAAATCATGGCTCATAAGTATATATGGAATACCATCTCCATGATTATAATGTTGTTAATTTTTTCATAACCATATTCCATGGTTTTTTTTTAAAAAAATTATAATTGATGTATAAAATTATAATTTTCACATTATTATTATTTATTATATTATATAATAAGTATATCTTTGATAATAGTCAACTTACCATTGGCACCTTTTGATATATGAGCTGAATATCGTCAAAACATCCAACATAAAATTAATTGATTATGAAACTGTAAAAAACATGGTGATTAATAAAATAAAATGAAAAATAAAAATTTAATGGTTCCTAAAAAAGTAAATAATTAACATAATTTTATTATTCATGAATATAAATAACTTACGTGATGAGTCAGACTCAATGTAAGCGACACTTTACCTTAAAAAAACATTTTTAAATGTTTTAAAGATTTATTTTATAAATTTTTTTCTATTTAATATTTTTATTCCATTTAAATATTCTTAAATTATTTTATGGATTTATTTTAATTGAAATAAAAAAATTATAAAGGATATTTTACATATATTCTGACTTCTTTTTAATGGTTTTCAAAAGGAATTATTTTATGTATTTTATATGGAATGTTTTTAATTTCATACAAAAGAAAAAAAGGAATGATATATTTTAATGTATTTGGAATTAAATATTTTTCCCACAACCACTACCCTTATTTGATGTTTTCATTACATTTAAATATTTCATGTTTTACATGGTGAACTGGACCCAGATACCCTCTCAAACTGGTACCCAACCGGAATTTCGACATACCCATAGGACGTTCCCAATCCCTAGAGGATGGAGACTAACACCCAGGAATCAACAAAAACCAAATATAACTATTTATCCAAACAAGAATCAAATATATTATAATACATATATATTATAGATAAATAATTAAAGTGATAAAAATATGCCATAACTAAAATAAGAGAGTGAAAATGATACAACTAAAAAAGAAATCAGAATATCCTAAAGTTAAATTTCAACATTAGAGGACTGTTAACCCATAAAATTGACTACTCCAAGTGATAGTGTGGGATAACTACCACCATCTCACCACTAGAAACCTAGACATTCTAACAAAACCCCACCACCTCACTGTGGGGCCTTACCTTTCCCTATATTGAAAAACATACAAAGGTCTATCCACCATCGAAGTGGTGCGCAGGGTGTGTTCTAATAGGATTAGTAGTATCCCAGCAAGGGGTTATGTAATTAGTCTCTATACAATAATATTAACATTCTCAACATTAATGAAAAAAAGGGATAACACATAGTTAAATATTTTTTATATTAAAATTTTGAAAAACATTGAGTTTTACCATTTTTCCACATTTCGAAAATAATCTAGGTAAAAAAATTTCAAAGTATTTCATATAAATCAAAGAAGTAAAATCAAACCAAATAATGCATCACATATCCTATCAAACCCATGTAAGTACAAGATAAAATAGTATAATCAAAAATCACAAGTAAAATCACTCTAAGGATCATTATAGCTTAGGATTGGGTTTATCTTTGTACTTAAGACATAGACAACCACATGAATCAAGCCCCTAGATATATACATCAAACATAGAGAGAATAGAAGCACCTTATAAAGTCAACCAATCAATAAGTCTACCATATCCCTAGAACAACATGCATATGGGGAATAGGAACACCTCATGATTGAATCCCATGACATTATCAATGGTGAATTCTATTACTACACATTCCACCTAAGTAACCAAGGATTCCCATGTTCTCTATTTTCCAATTCATTTCATCAAAAATATTCATTGAAAATAGTTTCATTAATCCATTTTATAATTAATTTAAAATACATTTTCCTTTTATCAATCAAGGTGAAAGAAAATTTTTATCAAAAACACATTTCCATAAACACATAAATTGATCAACCAATCATTCCATTTCATTTATAATTTTTTTTTAAAACTAGAGCAATGCAGTTCATCCATAATAGGATAGAGATGGAACCACCTAACTCAAACTCAGGTATCACATGCCCACAATGGGATACACCAACTATGAAAAATTCAATGCTGATAATGGAGGCCCTAGAATCAATCCAAACACCTCAGAATAGATTCATTTCATCAAAAAGGTGAATTAAGAGGTTAGATCACGACATACCTCAATTAACGGTTATGCCACACCATAAACAGAACAAGGGTTAGCCTTTGGAGGAAGACATCATAATATATCTAGATGAAAATAAGATAAATTAACACAATAAATCAACATATCTATAAAAGTAATTCAATGATGGTATATAAATAGAATTTAATGAAGAAACATATAGTATTTCTCACTTAAATAAATGTAACACAACTAAAATAATGTTCAATAACTTAAAACAATGATTCATAAGGTAATGTGGTTTCCAAAATCTCTCTTAATAGCCTCTAGGTCGAGAGTGAAGAGTATTATAAAAAATGAAATATATATCATCCTTGTAGTAACCTAAAATCCCAACATGTGAGATTTATATAGCATGAAACCCTTTTTCACATCATGCATTCCACAAAACCCAAGTATGCTGAAA
The DNA here is from genome assembly GCA_963277665.1 of Viscum album. Lineage (NCBI taxonomy): Eukaryota > Viridiplantae > Streptophyta > Magnoliopsida > Santalales > Viscaceae > Viscum > Viscum album. The sequence continues at coordinate 1,064,829,483 of OY728161.1, read as the reverse complement.
CACCCATCATATTTTTATTAAAAAAAATATTTTAACCATTACACGGTGTGAACTTAAAATAAATAGTGTGTAAAAATCACACCCTGAACTGGATTCATGAAATCCACTTGGAGAACATTACACAATTTAAAATACATTTAAATTGAATGTATTTCCCCTACATATATAAATAACCCTAGTTTTCTATTGAAAAACAAAACCCAACATAAACATTCTCCGAACATGGGGAGAACCCTACAAACCATTTAACACATCTATACTTGGATTCCATTTATTCAAACAAATATATATCCCATAACTTTATATCATTTTCCCATAAAAAATTTTCCATCCTCAGGAGACCCAACATGCACCCCAATAAAAAGGGAAATGAAAAGAGATAAGAGAAATACCTAAAAGTGGGTAACATGATGTTAAATACTCCCCACCATATAACTTTCTGTCACCAAGAAGTCATGTGGAAAAATGATGTCCGTAAAAGTGGTGAGGCCATTTCTCCCTCATAAACATATTTTTCTCCCATATCATGTGATAATCTAATTCATTCCACCTTAACACTCTAATCAATGGAATCGAATTCCCATTCAATAAATTCAATTGAGTGTCAAGGATCTTCACTAGATGCTTCATAATAGAGATGTATTTCTCTAACTCAATCTTTTCCCAACATATAAGGTGGGAGGGATCAAGATGGTATTTCTCGAGTTATGATATTTGAAAAACATCATGAATTATTTTAAACTAAATGGTAAATACAAAAAAAAGAATCCTTCCCAAACCACACAATGACCTCAAACAGTTCAAAAAATCTTGGTGCCAACTTCTCCTATTTTCCAAACCAACAGTGACCTAAAGGAGGGGAAAATTCCAAGAAAACCTATTCACCTGTGGAAAAATATGAAATAATATTCCAATAATATGTATAAGTTTTTTTTTGAATTTGAAATATAAAAATATATTGACATATATATTTAATCCTCACCAATGCCTCCTAAATGAGACTCAGTCCCGCCAAAGAATCTTTTCCCTTCTATACCCAATAAATATGTGATTTTCATTGGAGACAATACAAAGCCTCAAAGGGATCCATTCTGATAAAAAACTAATAATTATTTCTATGAGAAAATTCAACCAATCCTAGATGGATATCTTAAGATCCACCAAAATCAAATACACATGCATATATCATTTCCTCCAAAATTTGTATAGCATTCTTTGTCTGAACGTCTATCTATGGAAGATATGTTGTACTCAACCTAACCCAAGTCCCCATAACCACATAGAGACTCCTTGAGAACCATGAATTATATCTAGGATCCTAATATGAAACAATGGAAAAAGGAACCCCATGTGACCTTATATTCTCCTTCAGAAATAGATCACCTAGATCTTCAACTTTAGTGGTGCCCCTGATCTGAATAAAATGATTTGAATTTTTCAACCAATCAATCACTACCCAGATAGCATTTCTTCTATAAGGGATTCCATGGTAATCAAAAAACTAATCAATGGATACCTAAAACCACTTCCAAACTGACTCTTAAAGAGGCTAAAATAAATAATTTGGTTTCAAATTCTATTCCTTTATATTTTGGGGGGTGTAATGGTGATACACATAATCAAGAAAGTCAAGCTTCATACACAGCCACCTGAACAACCATCTTATGTTATAATACATGTTCATATTTCCTGGATAAATGGGCCCCAAATAATTATGATGGTAAAAAAATTAATCTCCACAGAGATAATGGGTTAACAAACAAATCCCCAAAATAGAGAATACCATCTGAAGAGAGATACCAAATAGATGTGGTCTCCCCTCCATATAGGTTTTCTTAAATTCCTCCAAACCTATCATCCTACTCATTAATATACATAATATAATCAAGGAGAGATGATTATAAATAAACATTGGTCATAAACATATGTAAAACATACTCATAAGCTTATGGTTGAAACATAGAAAAGAGTCTCATTAGGTTCCAGTCTTCCTTTGATTCGAAAAACAGGTTGTGATGCTACTTTCTTAATAGGTGAATCTGTAAAAACATTCCTCTTCCCCAAGGTGTAGGTGATGTTGAAGTCAAATGTCTAAAGGTATTCCACCAACCTCCTCTATCTAATATTCAAGTATTTCTAAGAAATTGGATATCTTAGACTTTTATGGTTAGAAAATATAGTGAACCTCTACCCAAAAAGATAGTGCCACCGACACTTAAGAGGATGAATAACCGTGATAAGATCTAAATTACGAGTAGGGTGATTATTATCATGTGGTATTAGATGAAAGGATTTTTAAGCCACCACATGATCACCTTATACAATATTGCAACCCAAAATTGTTATAGAAGCATCATGGAAAACCATATACCCTTTACTGGGCTCAGGTAAGATCAAAATATGAGCCAATGTTAGAATTCATTACATCTTGTTGAAAGAGGACTTACACATTATAAACCATATTAATTTCACCCCTTTTCTGGTAAGAGAGGATAAAGGTTGTGATAACTTTGAGAAATCATTAAGGGAGCATCAATAATATTTCAAAATACCAAGGAATCTTTGAATCTCAATGACATTCTGTAGCTCTTCCCATGACAAAATAGCTTTCAGCTTCTCAGGATCAACTGATAAGACATGTTCATAATTCATGTGTCCCATAAACTTCACTTCTTGGATCCATAAAATTCATTTTTTAATATTTCCATAAAAATTGTGACTCCTAAATATTTCCAAAACCAAAATCAAATGGTGGTAGATATAATTGAAGTTGTAAAGGAGGCATGCCATTTTGAACTACCTCCACCACTCCTATGATGATATTTCAACTTCCTATTTTTCTCGTGCGTTCCATTGGAGCTGATACTAGGTGGAAGAGAAGGGATTGAATAACAAATATTTATTTAAATATTCATCTCTTCCATAATTGTCTTATCAACCGTCTCTGCATAGTTAGAAGGATTCAACATAAATACTTATGATATGATATCCAGTCTCAACCCCTATAGGTACTCCCTAGACTTCAGATGATCATTGGTTACTACCACTAGAGAAACAATAACTAGAATAGAAACCAATTGGTGTAAAAAGACACTAACTAATATATTTATTGCATATAGAGTAAATATAGAGACATCACCATCATTATCAAATCAGAAAAAACTACTGGAAGAAAAGAGTCTTGAATCTATTCTAATCCAATCCAACATCCCTATCATTATGTACCATGGAATCCCACCATCGCTTGTCATGACCCTCTAGCATGAATGTTGTAAACTTCATCGAGATACTATCAGGTGTATCAAGGAAATCAAAGATTTTATTGATCTTATCTATACAGTCCTCCACCTCTGAAGGTTCATTAGTACACTTAAAGGAATGTGGATTATCACGTAAGAACTCTCGTGTTCAATTCATTTATTATACAGCTCCTGGATATGCCTAAACAACTATTTTTTACACTTTGGGTACATTCTAGTTGATAGAAAAAACTGCATGGATGATAAAAATTATAAGATTTAGATATATAGGCAGATTCCCTTGATGATAATTCGCTAGACCCTCCTTAGGAACCCGTTGATGATGTCTCGGTGTCATACCACTACAAAAAAATAGAATAAATGACAAGATAAAAAAATAATCTCATTTTAAACTAGAAAACCACAAGGAAAAATTGAGATAAAGATCAAGAACTCAAAACATGAAACACACATCCCAACATCCCAATGTAACTTGAGCCTCATCATGAAAAGAGCTAGCCCGACGCTCACTACAACCTACCTCTCAATTCCCAAAAAGTCTTATTTCTAGCCTATCAAATTTCCTAAGACAAGAATCTTGGGTAAAAACAACCTTTGATATCAAATTGTGAAAAACCCAACCTAGATACTCTCTCAAACTGGTACCTGACCCAAATTTCCACACACATGAAGGGTGCTCTCAATCCCCATAGGCAGGCGGCTATATCCTAAACATCAATAAAAACTAAAGGGAACAAGTTTTCCCAACCTAAATAAGAAAACATGGAATAAATATGTAATAGAGAGAAAAAATAGAAAATAAAAACATATTATATAACATAAAAATGATAGGGGAATCTATATAACTCAAAATGAAATGAGAACATCCCAAAGTACAAGTCTAACAACAAAGGGCTTCTAAAACAAAAAACTGACTACTCTGTGATAAAGCATGATAACTCCCACAAAATAAAAACTATCTACCTAGACCCAGCTAATAGAAATCCCCTTACAAACAAAAATTCATTTTCATTCTCAACATAGAAATACATACAATGTTTTATACACCGCTAAAGAGGTGAATAGTGTGTGAGCTAATAGGATGAGTTGGATCCCACATAGGGTTTCAATAAAAATTATTTGTATAATAATATAAAAATTGTCACATAAATGACTTATTTTAAAGTTAAATTCCATTTAATTTCCATTCATTATTTTTTTTGAGGGTTTCCCAAGCTTTTATGGAGGAATGGGTGAGTTTTCATGAATTGGGCCAAACCGTGAGCTTAATTCCAGATTTAAAATTAAATATTTATTACTTTATAACTCCTTCAGTTTTCAACATTTTTTATCCATTCCAATTCCTATTTGTCACACCCTGACCTATTAACACTACCATATTAATTTAGACCATTTATGAATCCATAATCATGGTGGATATGGGTTTTTATTTAAGGTATTGGGCCTGCCCGAAAGCATATTTTCTGCATTAAAAATAAACTTTAATTCTTTAATATATCCTTCACTATTTGCGTGTTTTTTGTGATTCTAACTCTCACCCGAGCCTACATACCTAAGGAGAGACCCCATTCCATCCTCCTACAATTTGGATCTCAATAGAGTCACAAAAGAGGTCGAAACTTCTCTGAATTTCATAAATATCCTAGATTTGGAGAGGTAAATTAATCCTTTCCTAACTCCTTCTATTTTTACTCTTTTTCCCCCATTTCAGTTCCTACATGATCTCTTAATCATTATTAGAACCTCACATGAATTTTTGGATGTTTTAAAATTCATATACTAGTGTATTTTGGGTCGTTTTATTCAAGATTGTTTTAGGTAAGTGTTTCTCTCTTCAATTCCTCCCTTCTCCTTAGGGTTTCCTCCCTATTTCATGAATTTATAGAATTTCCAGAAGTTAGGGTTCAAATATAGGGTTGTATTTGGTGTATATTTGGTCAAATATTGTGTTCTAGGTCTGGATATATCTTCCTTGTGGTGCGGCGGTGGTGCGGTTGATGTTTCACACCAAGTTTTGAGAGATTCGACACTTTCGGTAGGTGGTTCCATGTGTAAACAATTATTGATGAGTTATCCTACTGTATTTATTCATTTTTTATATTCCTAATATGTTAGGTGTGGTGGGAAAATTTTTTATGATTAATTTGGATAATTGTTTAATTTTATAGTTTCATTTTAACTTGAAATTGGGTGTTTTCGTGTGTAACTCATGGGGTATTATTTGGGTGTATTTTATAACATATGGAATTGGTTTAATAAATATTGTGTGTCCTTCCAATTCTGGTTTGTTAATGTAATAGTGTCATTTGGGCCTAAAAATAAGTTTTTTTTAATAGGTTTTATGTGTAAAACATTGTTATACTTCTTGAGAGTATTTTATGAAAATGTGTGTTTTCATTTGAATATTTTGTAGTATTATTCAAGGTGATTTTAGAAAACTTGAAAGTGGTTTCATAAATGTCTCTCGGGATTCCAATTCTGTTTTGGATAGGAATTGGTTTGGTTTTTGGTCTTAAATGGTGGTTTTGAAATGGGTTTTGTGTGCAAGATGTAACGCCCTGACCCCAGCTACCCAGAGTCGGTGCATTAGTTCGTAACATTGGCATGATCACAAAAGATCAAGTCTCGAAAGACCGATTAGTTTAGTAGCCTTGGAAACACTAGATACATTCGTAAATATTACATTACATCATAAATTGAAAAACTAAAATAACATAGTCTCCATAGTCCACACTTCTATCCTCTTCGGACTATCCCTGCAGGTCATTCATAAAATACTTCTTCACATCCTGGAAAATATTAAAACATTGAAAGGGGTGAGCTCGGATGCTCAGTAAGGTTAACAATATAGCGGAAGCTTTCATAAATAAACATTAATATTTAAGGCAATGTATAACTAAAACAAAATCCTTTTAAACATGAACTTCAACATAATATGGCAAAAGTAAAATGAGATAATGCCATTTACTTCTTCACATGGATATTCTACTGGTCGAATAATCATATGCAATATCAATAACCACTTTCATAATGATGGAATGCATAATGCCAGACTATCATAACCACGTAGTCAAGGCCTCGTGCCAAGACCACAAATAAGATTTTGTCAAGGCCTTGTGCCAAGACACTAGTTTGTCTCATGAGACCTGCCGATGCATCGAGGAGCTATAGCGGGCTCCACCCGTCACTTATTATGTCCAATACATTCCTCATATGAATAGGTTTAAACATATCATAAACCATAACATAATCATATCACATAAATCATGCATAAAGGAAACATAACATTTCCACATTTCAATCACAAGATATCAATACAACAAATTGATATAATAAAAACGCTTTCAAAACCATTTTCAATACCAAAATAAAAGAAAGTTAAAACTTTGTATTTATTTTTCTTTAAAAAAAGTGATGGCTTGTAGAGGAAGCCGAAACACAAATAATGGTCACAGCGGCGGAGAAATCGTTGTCGCCGCATATGTACAGAAAGAAAAACATTACCTTTTTGTCATTTAGTGAAACGCTTTGTATAAAAAAGATTCCTTTTGAATAAACGTAAAAGTCAATGGGGTTTATACACCGTATAAAAGAAAGTTGTGTATAAAACCAAATATGCCCCAATGAAAGGAGATTGAGACGAAGTCCTTAAAAAGATAATTTTTAAAATAAAATAGATCTATTATGTGTATTCACTATAGGTACACATAAAGAAAGTAAAAATACAAAATAATACATAATAATATCATGACATAATTGGAAAGTAGGAGATTAACCCAAAGAATGGAAGTTGGGTTAAGAAGTTCCCTTACCTCGTGTCTGACTTGACTCAACCGTTATTTAACCTCCTGAATAATAAACTAGAGTTAATATATACCTTATTAAGAACCATTTTCAATTTCATTATCCTTATTATATCACTTATTACAATGATATGAACATTATGTAATTATTTAAGTTAATAACGGTTGTTTTGTCGATCTTTGGTACTTGAGTCAACAATAAACTTCTTATAATTACAAGTTGTTTATGTGGTAGAATATCCATTATCTCCAGAATTATATTCATGATTTAGATGTCATATATATCTTATATATCTATTATATACATTCATTTATAATATTACGTAACATTTAGTGGTAAGAAATGAAATGCACCGTTCATGGAGACGGTAAGCCGTACGTACGCATGAACGCTACTTTCATTTCAATTTCATATTTAATGGGACAAAATCATAATTATATAAATGTATAATATAATTCCAGTATAATATAGTTCATAATACCATTTACTCCATCCTTTATACATCCCACATATGGCATTAACGATTCAAATCACTTTGAGGGGGCGGTAGTCCGCACTTCCTAAAATGAAATTATCGCGTTTTACCCATAATGGAAATCATAAAGTATGCCATAAATGAGAAATACAGAAGCATAAGTAAAATATAAACATATTATATATCATATATAAAAATAGTGACATCTTAATGGCCACCTTTGAAGGTGTTATATGAGTGTTGAACAATCATCGTTTCGTGAGGCGGAAATTCGCCATCCACAGAAACCGTATGTTCTTTAACCATTAGATGTAGGTGTGTGTAAGTGTAGCTCGAATACTTCTTATAAAAACATCCTAGTATATTGAGGATACTGGTGTTGTTACAGAATAAATGAATAAAAAGAGTTTAGGGGGTTGGAGAAGAAAAATAAAACAAAACAACATTAGAGAAGACATTACCTCAAAATCGGGTAACTCTTTTTGATTTGAGCCAAAGGCTTCCTTGGGAAGAGTTCTGACCAAAGGGAGGCTTCTAGGAGTAATAGGGGGAAGTTGGGAGAGTATTTGGGCAGATTTTGGCCGAGCCAAATGGCTTGAAAGTGTAAATGAGGTGGGAGAGGTGGGGGCCTTTTATAAGTGGAGAGGAGGGGCTCTTTTGGAAAGATTGAAATGTTACATTATTACACAATGCTTTTCGGATTATAAAGGTCCCACACTTATATAATTCCTGGCTAAGGTGATAAGGGTTCGAAATCTACCCATACAATAGTCTTTGGACAAGTTTAAGACTTGTATTTTACATTATCTTTTTATTTTATTAAAATCATTAAATAATGAGGTCATCGCTGCATCATAATGATGTCATAAATAATTTAATTTATATAATGTCTAAAAATTATTAAAAAAATTCTATGATGTAGGAAATCCTTTTAGCTTTCGAATTAATATTTATAGTCAAAATTTTGACTTGTATAACCCCACTTAAAATCTGTTTTAGTAAAATAACTCATGTTTGTGTCAATTTAATTTTAACATTAAATAAATATATATTAAGGTCATTTTCCAACCAAAGTGGCTCCATGGGGTCCCCAAGTTTACCCATGGGTTGTCTTGGTCGGCCATGACTCATCCAATATGAGTAGGACAAGTTTCAAGCTCATCTCATATTATTAAAACATTATTTTTACCTTAAACTACACTAATTACCTCTAATCGCGATTAAGAACTTAAAAGTTACTATTCACCAAAAAATTATTTTAATCTCATTGAACCACATTTTACTTCTTAATGACAACCATGTATGTAGGATTTTTGAAAATCAAATCACAGAAGTGGTAATATTTCATTTAAACGAAAAATCAGTTTTTAACAACCACTTAGTGGTTTCACTATTCATCAAAAATTGAAGTTTTTCAGAATAAGGCCCAAATTTCACCCTAAGATATAATTGATATTCCGATTTCAAAAATTATGTCTATTTTACAAAATTACAAACATATAAGTTGTATTAATTAATTTTATAATTAATTCCCGCTGTTACAACAAATAGCGTGTTTTTAAGAAACAATTTATATCAAAAGATTGGCAATTGTTTATGTCCAATTTCAATGTTAAATTAATTCTAATGACCACCATTGGATAAAATGGTAAAAATATATTCTAATTATACCTTAAAACCACTAAATATTATAATTTATCACTATAAATTTTTTTGATTAAAAAAGTTGTTTTTAAGTATTTTTCACTATTCATAAAAATTTAGAAGTTCTCAGAAAAATACCAAAAATTCAACATAGGCTAATTTCAATATTCCGAATCCAAAAATGAAGTCCATTTTGATAAATAAAATTTATAAAATTTCAAAAAGTAGGTATTACTATTCACAACAGCTAGTTTAATTAGTTGTGGTGTGTGTTAGAGCTCGAGGTTGCGTACAACACACGTTATTGCATTATTCGAAGGGAAACGTACAGTGGAAGCTTGGGGTGTTACACAAGATATATTGACACAACTTGGGCTCCTTTTATGAAAATTAAAAATGTTTTAGTTGGTCAAACAAAGTGGGAAAAGGGTGCATTTGTACTGTTTGGTATGTGTGTTCACCTATTAAGGGGTTTTGAAAGGTGAAGTGAGGTTTTAATATGTCAAACATTTTTATAATGTTTTAATAAATTTCTGAAGTGTTTTAATAAATTGTGATGTTGGATCGAAACTTGTTTGTGGGTTGTTTCGTGTGAGTTTGATGATAAAATGATTTTGAAGGTAAAAAGGGTATTATGTAACAAGTGAGTGGGATTTTATGAGATTTTTAATATATTGTAATGGTTTTATAAAATTGTTTAATGGATTTGTGGAAGTGTTAAAGAAATGTGAAAAGTATTGTGGGCTATTTTGGTGTGAGTCGGATTTCAAAATCAATCTGAATGAAAAGTGGACTTTTGTTACTTGTGTTGTATACATGTGGGATGTTTGGTGAATTTATGATATGGAAATGATATTTTCATGTGAAAATTTTATTCACTGACTTGTTGAACTTGTTTGAGCACAAAGGGAAAACCTGGGTATCTAGGTGGGTGGACGTGTACTAGTATGCTAGTGAATCCGTGGGGTTTGGCCTCAGTTTTACTTTGCAAGATTGACGCTTAAAACTCTAACTAAACTATGATGATGATGATTGGGGACCACTAGGTTATGGGTATGTTCCCTAATAGTGGCTCATGCATGAGAACGGATATTTTTTATGGTTACTCTCACCGAGATACGAGGTACCTGGGACCCACAGCTAGCTAGTGCCTAGGGGTTATTTCCCATTGCTTGTGCTCACTGGATATTTTGTGCTTACCGTCGGCATACGGTATGAGAGGCTGGAAAATTCAGTATCTATGGTATTTATTTTAAATGTTTTTATTCTTTAAATTAGCCCACCTAAAAACTGTTTTTATTTAATGTTGCATCTTTTAGAAATTTAAACTAGCATCTCATGTTTTTGAAAACTGGCATGCTTTTCATCATTAATTGTTTATCACATGGAATATATTAGTGGCGGTATCTTATTGTGATTTGAATCACACCCTACTTACACCCTTGTGTGTAAGTAGACTTGGTTATTTTTGTTGTCGCAGGTTGGGTACAGTTTTTAGTTCCAGTGGTTCGGGTTTCTGGAAGGTCCTTGGTGGTGAAGTCTAGTGGAGATGGCTTGAGGGCAGTGCCCCTTGACATGAGGGTTCTTGGGCTGTCCTTATTTGGTTTTTTATCTTTGTAATGGTCTTTAAAAATAGTTTTAAATTATGTAATTCAGTTCTAAAATTTTGTAAAAGATGGTTTTATTTGAAAAATCCAGATTTTTTTTATTGAGTTTGTTTGTTGTTTTATGTTTATAAAATCGAGTAAATTGTTCCCAATTATCATTATATGATACCCGGGAACTTGTTCCAGCCCGTGGGGATCAGGAACGCCCTTCGAGCCTTGGAACGGGCTGGGTTTGACATCGGTTTGGTGGCGAACAGATCCGTTTTCTTGACAAAATGGTATCAGAGGAGGTTCTGGTTAACGTTTTGGGTCACATTATTTAGGGAACACTCAGGATATTCTATAGTTAGGATTTTTGGGACTTGGTAGTTCAGTTATGGGTAGTGTTCCTGATCACCACACTTCATGATGGGATTCAAGTTTCCAGGGGAACTCAGGACCTTTCGAAGTCCATTGGTTTTCTTGGTTTAATGATGATTAGGGGAAATGAAAAGAGAGTTGGGTTAATGGTCTCAGTAAGCTTGCAGGGCCTGGCAAGCCATGTGGAGCTAGGGATATTCCCTAGAACACTCTCTGTGATAGTTAAGTGATTGGAATATGGCCTCCAACTATATTTCCAAGTCACCCACTGAAACTAGTTTCCTCTCGCATTGTTTTGTGCTTTAGTTTTGAAATCCTGGCACTTTGGTTTTAAGAAGCATAAAGTTTTTGTGAAATTATTTTCAAATAAATAGGGAATGGTTTGGTTTATGAAATGGTGGAACTGAATTTTCAGAATTGTTTTGAAATGGAAAATGGTGTGCTTACACCTCTTTTGAAAGCAGGAACTATATTGAAGTTGGTTTTGAAAAGTGTTTCCAATAGAGTTTTCTAAACAATCAAAGTGTGTTTTAGTGGGATGAGATGTTTTGAAATTGATTTGAATATATTGAAAGTGAGGTATTTTCTAAATGGTTGTGTCTTTTTTAAAAGTTTTGCAATATGTGAGTTGGGATTTTGATCTTTTGGTTAGCGGTTTTGAGAAAAAGGATGTGTTGGTTGACCGTTTTGGTTTTGAAAAGTGGAAAGAATTTTTGTGTTTACCTTTAGTATTTTCATGAGAAAACACATGCATGGGGTTATATAAGATTATGTATGGTTGATGGAATGACTGGATGAGTTCCGAAACAGATATGAGGAGGGTTCCCGGTGTGGCACAAAAACATGCATGTGTGAGGCCCATGGGGTACCATTGGTGGATACGCTAACCGTTGAATTGTTTGTTTTCAAGAAATGTTTTTAAATAAAAACATGATGTCTTGATGTATTATTTGGGATGGCTTATATTATGTGTTTTTATAGAATGTTGATGTTGTGGGATGTTTTGAGTCAAATAACCCCTCCTATTTGAACTGTGTTTTGGGTTTATGTTTGGTCGGCAAGTTGGGTAGAAGGACCGATTAGTAGTCTCCTCTGAGATATGTTTCAGGACACCTTTATGGTGGTTCCCTTCATGTGTTTGGATCTATTTTATGGCTTTTTTGACCAATGGAATAGCTTGGTTGGGTCCTTGGGTTCTCTCATTGGATAAGTTATGCCCCCCTTAAGGGTTAATGCATAACTGAAGTGCAACCCGGATAGTTTCTCCATTGGAAAAATCCTCCATTTAATCAATATAAGGAATATTTGTTTTTTTCTTGAGATCTGTATATTGAGTCTACACCCATTCATTTCTTTGATTTTAAGATCCTCTTGTAACAGGAGAGTGCTCATGGAAGGTTGAAAGAGACCTTAGTTTCTTAAGTTTCCTAATTCTTCAAAGGTGGTTATGGTCTAGGGTTGTTAGTGTGGATGAGTGTCTTGATGGTGTCTAAGAGGGCCTTTAGGTTCTTCAAAGTTTCTATGAAGCATGAGTTCATGTTAAACCACTGGTGTGGGAGATATGGTCATGATAGGATATTGTAGCCATATTCTAGAATTGTGTGTTGTTTGGGGATGTTGTATAAGTTCCCTCTCCATGCATTGTTTATATCAGTCACAATGGTCATGTTCAGTGATGCCTTATGATGTCATGTGCTCGATTGATCGTATAGGTGAAAGTCGTGAAATCCTCCGAGAGTCCCTGTTATGTTGGGAGAATGTATCCCTTGGAAAAATGTAAAAATCATCCATTTTAGAGGAAGGTGAGTGTAGGTGTTCTTTACTTCTATTGTTTCTCACCTGAAGAAACAAGGTGTGATGTGTGTGCATCTTCTTAGCCCTTATTTCAGTGAAATATCAGGATAGGGTAAAGTGAGTTTGGAATTTGTTATGTCTGGAAAAATTATCTGGGATTGAGGTGTAGTTGTTGGTGGCACCGAAAGAATAACTCTCATTCAGTGGGTTTCCAAAGACTAACTGCGAGGTCGAAGATGCTTCAATCATTTGAGCTCCAGCCATAGGTCTCGGAGAGAAGCTGGCTCGTAGTCAGGGGAAATCACAGGGTCATTTAAACCCTTGTACAAAGTCCTATCCTAAATATGAAATATAGGAAGAGTTTAAACCTCTGGTATCATCATCTTTCTTCTGTTGTTCACGTTTAGTGGAAATAGGTGGAGGGCCTTGTACCCATGACATCGCCCAATGTCATTCCCTCCCCCTTTGGTTTCCATTGAGTCTTTGGAGAATGGTTGGAAATTTGGCTAGACAGGATGAGCACATGTTTTGTGAATGATTAAGAGTGACTGTGTGCCTGGAAGCCACGCAGGAAGATTGATCAGCATAGTTAGTTCACAGTTTCACAAACTTTACGGACTAACTGTGTGACCTTCCCAAATCATGAAATTTTTGGGTTTTTTTATGCCAGCCCATGCTGGTCGGTTAAGATGGTTGGTTATTATGGTGGGGAGAACCAATATGATTCTCATGTATGTTCCTTCAGAAATTTTGAATGGAAGTCTACCCTATGTACCAGGGAGTATTTCAGGCCTCCCTATTAGTGTCATGATTCTGTCTCGGGAAAAATATAGGTTGTCTCTTATGGTGGGAAGCCTATTTTTGTTCCCTCGTACCAGTAACTCAGATTTATCCCTGATCTTGTCTTGGCGGTAGGTAGTATCGTTTGGAGCTATCAAGATACCTATATCTTCCTTGGGTAAACGTTGAGATTGGAGAGTGCCCAATGGTTTAGTTATAGCAAGGTAAGTGTAACCGTGTTCGATGTTGTTATTCGTTTGGGTGAATTGCATGAGTCTTGCTCGGATACTGTTTAAGGAGTTTTATTTTAGGATAAAGGTTGAATGTGATTGATCATTTTAGGAAAGTGGTGTAAGTTTTGGTTGTGAGAGTAATCCTTCATTAATTGATCACTAGAGGTGTTTTGGACTTTGGGGGTGAAACCTGACAAGGGATTACCTCTTGGTTTCTCAGTTGGGTTTGGTTGTTACTTTGTCCTTGATGTGACTTTCTGGGGTGGAAAGTTTTCATGGTGGGGATAATTTTTACATACATGATTTATTTTAAAGTTAAATTCCATTTAATTTCCATTCATGCTTTGTTTTAAAGGTTTCCCAAGCTTTTAATGAGGAATGGGCGAGTTTTTATGAATTGGGCCAAACTGTGAGCCCAATTCTAGATTTAAAATTATATTTTTATTCCTTTATAACTCCTTTATTTTTCAACATTTTTCATCCATTACAATTTATATTTGTCACCCCCTGACCTATTAACACTACCATATTAATTTGGACCATTTAGAAATCCATAATCATGGTGGATATGGGTTTTTATTTAAGGGATTGGGCCTGCCCGAAAGCCCATTTTCTGCATTAAAAATAAATATTAATTCTTTAATATCTCCTTTACTATTTGCGTGTTTTTGGTGATTCCAACTCTCACCCGAGCCCAGTTACCTAAGGCACGACCCCATTCCCTCCTCCAACAATTTGGAGCTCAATAGAGTCGCAAAAGAGGTCGAAACTTCTTTAGATTTCAAAAATCTCCCGGATTTGGAGAGGTAAATTAATCCTTTCCTAAATCCTTATATTTTTACTCTTTTTCCCCCATTACAGTTCCTACATGATCTATTAATCCTTATTAGAACCTCCCATGAATGGTTGGATGTTTTCAAATTCATATACTAGTGGATTTTGGGTCGTTTTCTTCAAGATTGTTTTAGGTAAGTGTTTCTCTCTTCAATTCCTCCCTTCTCTTTAGGGTTTCCTCCCTATTTCATGAATTTATAGAATGTCCAGAAGTTAGGTTTTGAACCTAGGGTTTTATTTGGTGTATCTTTGGTCAAATATTGTGTTCTAGGGCTGGATATATCTTCCTTGTGGTGCAGCGGTGGTGCGGTTGATGTTTCGCACCAAGTTTTGAGGGATTCGACACTTTCAGTAGGTGGTTCCATGTGTAAACAATTATTGATGAGTTAGCTTGCTGTATTTATTTATTTTTCATATTCCTCATATGTTAGGTGTGGTTCAAAAACTGTTTATGATTAATTTGGATAATTGTTTAATTTTATAGTTTCATTTTAACTTGAAATTGGGTGTTTACGTGTGTAACTCATGGGGTATTATTTGGGTGTATTTTATGACATATGGAATTGGTTTAATAAATATTGTTTGGCCTGCCAATTATGGTTTGGTAATGTATTAGTGTCATGTGGGCCTAAAAAGAAGGTTTTTTAATAGGCTTTATGTGTAAAACATTATTATACTTCTTGAGAGTATTTTATGAAAATGTGTGTTTTCATTTGAATATTTTGTAGTATTATTCAAGGTGATTTTAGAGAACTTGAAAGTGGTTTAATAAATTTATCTAGGGATTCCAATTCTGTTTTGGATAGTAATTGGTTTGGTTTTTGGTCTTAAATTTTGGTTTTGAAATGGGTTTTGTGTGCAAGATATATTGACACCACTTGGGCTCTTTTTATGAAAATTGAAAATGTTTTAGTTGGACAAACAAAGTGGGAAAAGGGTGAATTTGTACTATTTGGTATGTATGTTCACCTGTTAAGGGGTTTTGAAAGGCTAAGTGAGGTTTTAAGATGTCAAACAGTTTTATAATGTTTTGTAAATTTCTGAAATGTTTTAATAAATTGTGATGTTGGAGCGAAACTTGTTTGTGGGTTGTTTCGTGTAAGTTTGATGATAAAAATGATTTTGAAGGTAAAAATGGTATTATGTAACAAGTGAGTGGGATTTTATGACAGTTTTAATATATTTTAATGGTTTTATAAAATTGTTTAATGGATTTTTGGAAGTGTTAAAGAAATGTGAAAAGTATTGTGGGCTATTTTGGTGTGAGTCGGATTTCAAAATCAATCTGAATGAAAAGTGGACTTTTGTTACTTATGTTGTATACATGTTGGATGTTTGATGAATTTATGATATGGAAATGATATTTTCATGTGAAAAGTATATTCATTGACTTGTTGAACTTGTTTGATCACAAAGGGAAAACCTGGGTATCTAGGTGGGTGGACGTGTACTAGTATGCTAGTGAATCCGTGGGGTTTGGCCTCAGTTTCACTTAGAAAGATTGACTCTTACCACTCTAACTAAACTATGATGATGATGATTGGGGACCACTGGGTTATGGGTATATTCCCTACTAGTGGCTCGTGCATGAGAATAGATATTTGTGATGGTTACTCTCACTGAGATACGAGGTACCTGAGACCCACACCTAGCTAGTGCCTAGGGGTTATTTCTCATTGCTTGTGCTCACTAGATATTTTATGCTTACCATTGGCATACAGTAGGAGAGGCTGGAAAATTCAGTATCTATGGTATTTATTTTAAATTTTTTTATTTTTTAAATTAGCCCACCTGAAAACTGTTTTTATTTAATGTTGCATCTTTTAGAAATTTAAACTAGCATCTCATGTTTTTGAAAACTGGCATGCTTTTCGTCATTAATTGTTTATCACATGGAATCTATTAGTGTTGGTATCCTATTGGGATTTTACTCACACCCTACTTACACCCTTGGGTGTAAGTAGACTTATTTATTTGTGTTGTCGCAGGTTGGGTACAGTTTTTAGTTCCAGTGGTTCGTGTTTCTGGCAGGTCCTTAGTGGTGAAGTCTTGTGGAGATGGCTTGAGGGCGGTGCCCCTTGACATGAGGGTACTTGGGCTGTCCTTATTTGGTTTTGTAGCTTTGTAATAGTCTTTAAACATAGTTTTAAATTATGTAATTCAGTTCTGAAATTTTGTAAAAGACGGTTTTATTTGAAAAATCCAGATTTGTTTTATTGAGTTTGTTTGTTGTTTAATGTTTATAAAATTGGGTAAATCATTCCCAATTATCATTATATGATACCTGGGAACTTGTGCCAGCCCGTGGGGATTGGGAACGCCCTTTGAAACTTGGAACGGGCTGGGTTTGACACCGGTTTGGTGGCGAACAGATCCAGTTCTTGACAAAAATACCCAATTTTAATGAAAAAAAGGTGTAATAAATAGTCAAATGGTTTTTATATCAAAATCATGGGAAGAAAATTATTTTTCCCTTTTTTAAAAAAATTAAATATTATCAATGTAAAATAGTTCCAAATAATTTTATATACATCAATTCCATACAATAAAACAAAATCATGCATCCCATATCATATAAAATCCAAGTAAGTACAAGCTAAAACAATACAAGACAAAACCATATTTAACATCATGCTAAGGATCATTGTAGGTTAGGATAGCTAGGACACTCATACAGACAACATAGAAAATTGTGCACCTCAAGCCTCTAGATATATTCACCAAATCTAAAGAGAATATAGACACCCCTAAAAGTGGATCTCTCAACAATTCTACCAAGCCTCTAGAAAAAGAGTCTTAAGGAGTGGAGGAACACCCCTAAAGTGAACCCCCTGATTGTATCAACAGCTGAGGAATATTACTACACCTTCCTACTAAGTACCTAAGGATTCTAATGTGATATATTTTCCAAACCATTCCATCTAAAAGTTTATTGAAAAATATTTCATAAATCAATTTTACAATGCTTTTAAAATACATTTTTCTTTTATAAAATATTGGAAAACCATATTTTATCAAAAAAACATTTCCACATACACACAAATAAATAAATAAATCATTCCATTTCATTTAAAAAATATTTATAAAACCTAAGAAATCAGTACATCCAATCTAGTCTAGATAATGAACCACCCACCACAAAATAGCATCACAAACACCTAAAATAAGATCCAACAACAAAGAAGAACATAATGATAACAAAGGATGGCCTAGAATAAATCCATCCACATAAAAATTGATTCAATTTAGTAAAAGGATTGGTGAATAAGAGAAATCAAAACATACCATAATGAATACTCACACTGCACCACAACTAACATAAGGGTTAGCCTCTAGAGGAATATCTCACAAAGGATCTATATGAAAACAATAATAATCAAGATGATAAATCAAAATATCTATAAACAAAATACAATGGTGTTACCATGATGGAAGGAGATAAATAAATAAAAAAAATTTAACCAACTATAGAAACCCACCATAACTGCAATAGTGATCAATTGATGAACAAAATGATTCAGAAGGTTTGGTGGTCTCCAAAGTCTCCCTTGAGAGCCTCTAGGTCAAGAGGGAATATGTATTCAAATGAATGAATGAGATATCATCCATGAAATGCCTTAAAATCCCAACTCATGATATTTATAGGGAATTAAACCCCTTTTCATTTCATTTATTCCACAAAACCAAAGCACACTGAAAAAAACCTTCAAAATTTTAATGAAAACCCAATTTTACCATTATACAACATGAACTCAAAATACACGGCATATAAAATTGACACCGAAAAATGAATTCATGTAATATTCCCAAATACCATTACACTACATAAAATCCCTTTACACGTCATGTGTTTCCCCTACCGAGAGAAAAAAGTCTGGGTTTCTACTGAAAAAACCCAAACCAACTCCATATTTCTTTAAACTCATGGAGAAACCTGAAAATCCTTTAACACATCTATATCTAGAATCCATTAATTCAAACAAACATACATAACTTAATTTTAGTTAATTTTCCCCATTAAATTCTCTCCAACCTTTGGTGTCCCAAAACACACCCAAATAAAAAGGGAAATGACAAGAGAAAAGATAAATACCTGAAAGTGGGTAATGGGATGTTGCAAAACTCCTCCTTCCCTTTCTTCGAGTTATTTTAGTTTTGAAAATGGGGTTTTAAAAGGAAAGGATATATTGATATCTGAATGTTTTTTCATATGGGTTCAAAAGATTTTTCCAAGGGATTTATGATGAAAACGTGCAAGATTAAAATGTTTTATTAATGATATGGTCCATAGAAGTTATTTATCATGATGTGTGAGCCTAATGTAGCTCATCATTATGGGTGATATTGATATATCTCATTATTATTGGGGATCTAGAGATATATCATTATGGTGGGTGAGCCCTATATAGCTCTCCAATGCACTAGGTAATGATTATTTACTCTAAATAATTATGATATAAGTTGAAAATATTGTTTATTACACTTTTATGGGTCTTTTCTAGGGTTCTATGAAAATTATTTCCCATAACATCTATATGAATTTTCTATGCTTGTCCATGAGTTTTTAGGGAAATCATTGGATTTCAAAAAGTAAGATAATGGTATTTTGTTTTAAAGGTAGAATTATGACCTTTTGCGGTAAAAAAATAATGTTTTTTAAAACTCTTCATGGGTTCTCATGTTTTATAAGAAACTATTATTATTATTATTTTTTCCTTTATGTTTCTTATAAAGTGTTTTAGAACAAACATTGGGTAGTAAAGATGATTTCATGTGTAACTAAATGATTATTTGAGCTAAAAGTTGATCATATGAAATTATAACTACCTTTTATGAAATAATGGTTTTAAAAATGGAATAAAAATTTTATTTATTTATTATTTTTATGTCCACTATTAATCTATTTTTTCTTGTACCATGTTATAAAATGTTTTTCATAGGTTTTAAGATTGAGTAAGAACAAAAAAAGAAACCAAGGTGAAGGTCATGGGAATTTTTCATGAAAATAAAATGTGTTTATTTTTAAATATTTTATATTGTCTAAAAATATGGATACTTAGTATAAGTTTCCACTTTGTAAAATATTGGTTTGTTTTGTAATATTTATGAACCAATTCTATAAAACTCTAAATGAAAAAGATCCTCAAAATGTAAGGAAGTCGATTCTTGACTAAAAACAAATCATTATGTAATGTATTAATGATATTTAATTATATAATATACTAATTTATCATTTTAATATGGTTGTATAATATTTAGATAAGGTTTAAATAGAAATAAACATGTTAATAGTCTGTTTTCACATATACCTCTTCTTCGAGAAACCTCATAGGGCATGAACCATAAGATTTATTGAAGTTGTCTTTTATAAAGATGAAAACCTCTAGGATGAGGCTAGGAAGGTTGGGAGAGTATTTGGGTAGAAATTTATTAAGATAAAGGGATCAAGTGGTTTGTAAAGAGAAGATAAGAAGTTTCTTTTTTAATTCAGGGGAGTGACACACTTGTAATTATTAAGAATATTAAAATATAATAAAGTCACTCTCATGGAAAATTGGTTCTAAATTAGATAATTTTAGATCATGGGATTATATATGAACGAAATACATTCATTAAATAGGATTTAGATAAGTTATTAGGTCATTTAAACACATCACTATTTAGTTTAACCCCTTATTCTCCCATTTAACATTTACCATAATAATAAATTTTTACCGTGGTTACTGTTCATAACGACCAAAATGAAATTGAATTTGTTAATAAATTTTGAAATGGTGATTTAAAATATGGAAAACATTTTATATGATTAAATTTATATATTTGGGGAAAAATCATTTTAAAATAAGTCTATAACACTCAATAAGACCTATTTTTAGAAATATACATTTTTAAGAATAATATAGATTTTATTCTTATTCCTTACTAAGTAAATACCATTAGATTAAAGATAATATATTTTATAAAATATAATATCTAAACATTTTATTAAAATAATTCATCAATAAAAATTATTTCAATTTATTATTATAATATACATTATGAAAATTTTAAAAAGTATGCTTAGAAATATCTCTTTTTACCTTCATTTTCTCTTATCTTAATTTATAAACAATTTATAATAAATGTATGAATGATAATTCATTTTTCATTACCAATATATTTCATCAAAATAATATTTTATTAGGGATAAAGAAGCATTATATTTAGAGAAATATAATACTTTAAAAATCAATCTATTAACATAAAATGATAGTATTTGTAACATTTAAAATTGAGTACAAATTTCCTAATAATTAATCAATAAATTTTTTTAAAAAAAAATTATACATACTGTTAATAATTTATTTAGTCCAATTAATACCCACCAATCCATCATTAAAGTGATAATATAAAATTTTAATAACAATATATCAACTGTATAAAATGGTTCATTTAAGCTCAGTGTTGACTGTAATGAAAGCTATCAAACATGTCAAATTTTTTTAAAGAGAAATATATCACAAAATATTATGGTGTTAGAAAACAAAAAATTAATAACCAAAACAATATGTTCCATCCACCCATACCTAACTTTGAGAGAGATTATGTAATGAACCAACCAATGTAGACTCGACCCTTCACTTGAGTCAGCCCACCACACGGCCCAAAGTGTGTTCCTGGTCTCCATAGGATGGCGACTAGCACCAGGCATAACCAAAAATCTATTGGGAATTTTTTTACAAGGTT
Organism: Viscum album; assembly: GCA_963277665.1. Lineage (NCBI taxonomy): Eukaryota > Viridiplantae > Streptophyta > Magnoliopsida > Santalales > Viscaceae > Viscum > Viscum album. The sequence goes on along the minus strand of OY728161.1, from coordinate 1,064,807,966 downwards.
AAATAATATGACTCATCCATAAAATGGGATTATCACACCAATATCATTAGATTCATTAGAACAAAAAAACAACATCCAAAGTAGTGCATCAATGAATGAACATATACTATAAGACACAACACAAATCATATAAAAACATTCTATGATAGGAAATATACCTGAAATCTAAAGTATAAAGTTCAAAACCCAAAATAAAGGGGCCATGCTCAATAATGAAAATACATATATCACAATGGGTAAAAAATCCCATGAAGACCCCAAATGAGCCAATCCCTATCAGACCATTTCTGCTCTAACAACATAATGGATGATAGTAATCAAGAATATCCACCCATGTACATGGTGACCTTTCATTTACATGTGTCCTTTAGAACAAAATATAAATACACCCAATGTAATATATAGGTTGTGAGGCACAAATCCAAGTAGGATACCACTGTGAATCTATTTATGTATTTTCCCCATGAAAACTAATAAACTAGTTCAAAAACCATTTTCAATACTAAACCATTTTGAAAAAATTCCACTTTCAGATAAGCCTTTGAAACCCCTTCAGGTTTACATTCAAAATAAACTTGTTTTAAAAAACATTTCTCAACATAGATCAAGTAATTAAATAATAATAAATAATGCGACATTCTCAACATATCCAACAAGGAATAAGAAGGATGATCATAAACATCATCATCGTATAACTATATATATATATAGGCATAAAATATCTCATAACATCAAACATGACACTAATAAAATGCACAAAAAATATAATCCAACCCAGCATGAGTAAGTGAACCCAGGGCTCTAACCATAATGGTCTATTGTAAGTGAGTCTAAACATAGTATTCTGGCTGAATAAACAATGTGGAAGTTCTCATGATCTCCCATGGACCAACTCCATGAGAAATCATAGTATCTAATAAATGAATCTCTCCTAGTATTCCAACCAAAGGATATCATTGTTCCTTGAAAAAAATAGAATATCTCACATTATTCCACCCCAACGGCTCTCACAATCCCTCATACAATGCCTCTCTTACACCCCAGTTAACCCAAGTGCCAATCTAATGAAATATAACCAAAAAAATGTCCATACATAAAAACCATTTCAAAATTAAACATTACCATTATATAAAACACCACCTATAAAGTTTGAACCATTTATAAAACGACTATACAAATCCATTTAAAACTACAAAACCGATTTGAACCATTTCATAAAACACATGGGGATCATAAAAGTCGTATCCATTTATAAAACCTTCTTTAAACTCTGAAATTACCAAACAAATATACAAATCATATCAATCATGGGATATACACAAACATAAATCAATAAAATGGAAATTTGGGAAACATAAACAAATTTAAATTTAGAATTCAAAGGTAAGCCATGGAAATCACCCATAAATAGAGATAACTACCTTGGAGTTGGTTCCAACCATCTCACCTTCGATGAAAACCACATGAAAGAGATAGGAGAAGGAATAAAACACCTAATATATATGAAAAAAAAACCAAAACACCCATCAAAACCCTAGTATCCTCTATCCATGTAATATAGGCTTCCAAAAATCTATGAAAATTGAAGAACATGCATGAAAATGGGGAATGGAATAAGTACACTTAGATAAATGGACTTACCTCGAGTTAAACCACCAAGATACTAATGAGATTCCATCAAGGATAGAGATAGAAATGATTCCATGCCAAGGATAGAGGTTTTATATAATGGGATGAAGAAAATAGGACCAAGGGTGATTAAAATCAATAGGGGAAAATTGATAATATAAAAAATTTAAAATTAACTAGATAGGTAGCATGGTTTCACTGAATAATTAAGAAAACAAATCATCGACCATGTGGGATAACTATATCTCCCAAGGACCAACCATAGTGTCTCCCTTGGGAATTTCAAATTTTGGTGAATCGTGTACAAAATTTAAAAAATTCAACTATAATAAAAACAACACCCCTTGCTTGGTTAGCCTCAAAGTCAGAAAAACAATGTAATAACTATGTTTGTTGGTCTGTCTGCCTCCAAAAAGAGGGTTTTCGACCCCCGGGACCCATAACACCCAATAGTAAACCAAATGTTAAATAAAAATACCAATTGACATACCAATGACCTGAAGAGTTTCAAATACTCTCCAACATGCCACATTATATCATCAAAACGTACACATGAATCCATAGAATAAAACAGGTGAAGACATTGCTCCCTCACCAATGCTTCCCATTCCCACATCTCTTGAATATCCCCACCTCATTACCAAAGCACACAGACCAATAAGATCAACTTGCCATGGAGAACCTTTTTATATGAATCCAATATATGATCTAGTTACTCCATAATGGTGGAATCAGGAAAAATCTCTAAATCATCCCACTCCAGTAAATGATATGGGACAAGATGTTTATCTTCATTTAGAAAACATGAATGAAATCATGGATTGAGGTTATATGTTGTGGAAAATACAACCAATAGGATACCTTCCAAATATTCTCTACAACATGAAACCACCCAACATAACATGACCCCAATTTACCCTACTATCCCAAGTAATGGTTTCTTAGTCAAACAGATACCCAAAGAAAAATTGAATCACCAAATTGAAACTCAAATATTTGATGAAATCAATCAATATATGAATTCTGATGACTCCAAGTTTTCACTAACATTTTATGAATAATCTATACCATTTATGTTGTCTACTATATGAGACTCATACCTACCAAGGAATGTAACCCCTCCTCATCACAATATAATGGGGATTGGATCAACTACCTGTAAAATGCCTCAAATGGTTCAATCCTAATCGAGGATTCATAAATATTGTTATAAGAAAAATAATTCAATGGAATGTGACTTTCCCATGACCCTCTAAAATCAATCACACACACTCACAACATATCATCGAGATTATAGATGGTATTCTTACTCTGACCATCCATATGTGAGTGATACACAATTCTTAAATTCAACCAGGTTCTCAAAGCCTCCTAGAGTCTCTTCTTGAATCAGGATGTGAAACAAGTATCTTAGAGAAAATAAATATCACTGTGAGAACTCCAAGAATCTAAAAAACCTCATAGAAATAGTTTTTTTCCATGTTTCATTACATTATTCAACTCCCTGATTGGAAATAATGGTATTATTTCATCAAAATATTGAAAATAACCTATATGGAATCTTTCCCACTCATAATACAAGGTAGTCTGATCATGAAATCTATATATATCTCTTCTCATAAACACATTTGAATGGAAAGTGTTTCAATTATCTAGTTGGACTTTGATGCTTATCTTTGATTCTCTGGCAGGTCAAACACTTGGAAAAAATATGAAACTGTCATCTCATCACATGACCCCAATAACTACCCCTAAAGGTATAAAACATATTGGGTTCCCCTAGATGAATAAACCAACTAGAATGATTCGTATCATGAATTACCTCCTACCTCAAGATTAAAAGAACTACCATACACCTTTTTAAATGGAGAAAATGATAAGTAGATCAAGAATAATCACACGAGGTCTCCCCACCATTTATAGAACTACTAATATATTATTACTCATAGTTGTAAACCTGATCACTCCTAACCCAATCGATAAGAGATTGTGTGAAAAACACATTTTTTAAGAACAACTTCTATGTATCCTCATACACCTTCAAAATCACATCAACAAAAATACTCATCAAAACCCACTAATATATAGTTTACTAAGTGTAATGAACTAAAATCATCCTTCTTAGAGATTTAGTGGTTGTATTTACCTTCCATGAAATGTAAGTAATGAGAAAATAAAACTTTTAAAGGTATTCCACCAAACATCTCTATTTGAGGATCAAGTCCCTCTGGGTGAAAATATACTTCAGGAAATTCTGATCTGAGTAGACTATAAAATAATCCCTAAAGAGGTAAGTTCTCCAAGTCCTTAGTGCATGAATCATATCTTCCAATTCTAGTACATGGGTAAGATAAATCTATTCATATGGGTGTAGATTTAGAGTGATATAGGCTAGCACATGGTTATCTGACATCTTCACACATCCCAAACCCACACCATAAGAATAAAAATACATAGAATATGATCATCCGAGATAAGAATGAATCAATACTGGTATGGACATCAAACAGGTCAGAAAATACTCAAAATCACACTGGATCTTCTCAAACCATTCATAGTTCACACCTTTTCTATTCAAATCATTGAAAGGATAAGTTATATTGGATAATTCCCAAAAAATGTTTATAATATATTGAAAAGGCTAGGAATATTTTGATATCAAACACATTATTAAGAGTCTCCTAGGAGATGATTGTACCAAAAAAAATTTGGGTCCATTGAAACCCCTAGATCAAAAATTACATGGCCCAAAAACCTCACTTATTAGATCCAAAACTGAAACTTAAATAACTTTTCATATAAACAATGATCCAAAAAACCCCAAAATAACCTCTATATGGTCATCATGATCCTCATCTATCTTGAATAAACCAGGATGTCATCCAAAAATATGAGCATGAAGGCATCCAAAAATAAAAGTAATATTCCTCTCATTAATTCTATAAATACCACAAGATAATTGGTAATGCCAAATTGAGTAAAAATACATGAAATGTCCATACCGTCTCCAAAAGGTTGTGTTTGGAACATCCTTTCCCCAAAACCTCAACTGGTGATACCTATATCTCAATTAAATCTTTTAAAACCAATATGATCCTCTGGTATAATCAAATAGATCATCAATTGTGGGAAATAGGTATTTATTCTTCATGGTATATTGTATAAGATTTTTAGAGTCTATGTAATGTTAGAGGATTATATTCACCTTATTTGAAACAAACACAGGAAAATCCTATTGTGATACACTGGGATGGAAAAATCCATTTCCTTTTGATCCTTCAACTAAACCATCATCACTGTCAGATTGGTCCTATCTATATGATAAGATGTAAAGGACGCCAAGCATGACCTGAAAAGTAGATTTATAGTAATATAGACCTTTTGGTGGGGCATAAATCCTAATATATCCTCTGAAAACACATCTAGGTACCCTCCCATTACTATTGGAAGTTCAATCACTAAAATCTACTCATAGTCATCATGCAACAACCAAGAAAACTAGCATGAAATTAACCACAATACTGAAGCAATGGGTCTTTCCCTCTATGATCATGGATCCCACTCACCCTAAAAGACATTATATCTCTCATATGGACTAAGAAACTAGACCTTATGGTGATAAAATTTAGTTATAACCTTGATGCTGATAATCCAATCTATTCTAATGATGAGGTAAAAATTTCTAGGTCCAACACTAGGAAATCTGAAACATCTTCCACATAAAAAATTAAAACACATCTCACTGATAAATTGAAACCCTACTCCATCATCATTCCAAATAGAGTGAGGAAATATATAAATAATGGAATCAACTCCACCTGTATACACAAATCCTCAAGTGGTTTTTTATATAAAATAATGGGATTCTCCTATATCAAATAAAATTATTTCCATAGAAGAATCAATAAATATAATACCTCTCATGGTGGTTGGCTCAAAATTTGTATCCTTTAAGACAACATCAACTACAGGAAGATGAACAGAATATGTCTCACCCAAATCCTTCTTCACATTATTTGAATCTTCACTTCCTCAAGGGTGAGATCCTCCATCCCTCGTAGCATCATACTACACATGAGAACCCTTAATGTGTATGGATCCTACACCTCTCCCACACAAAACAAACTGATAAATGTGTTGAGGATTCTAAAAACATACACATGGGTAGAACACCATAAGATTCTAAGGAAATCATGGCCTACAGTTTCCTCCATTACCACACCAATATCATACCACTATATTACACCCCATGGAATCCACTTCGGTTGTACCTGGTGACTATTTCACACACTTCCCAATAGCCCGATGGTACTCTTCTCACATTTGTTTCTATCCCGAAGAGGAAATTTGGCTTATTCACACTAAAAGAACATCACTAAGACCCATCCTACCAGTTAGATCTACCTAATCCATATAAACATTGTCAACCATCTATGAATAGGTTGGTGGAAAGAGAAAAATGAGCATGGACCTGATATTTGGTCTCAATCCCATCTCTAAATTCTGATCCTTGAGGAAATCATTCATGAGGAGATCTTAAGAGAAAAGTACCAAATATATAACTTGGGAAGAATACTCCATAATTGAAAAATCTCATTAATCTAACATCAATAAATCACATTCTTTTTCCACTATAAAGGTATCCTAGTAGAACTACTAATTAAAATCCTCCTTGAATGTGGCCTAGAAATCCTTATGCTTCCCTGTAAGCACCTTCAAATCCAACCACTTCCAACCTATCCCTTCCAACACATGGGTGTTGAATCCCACTTTTGAGGTCTGAAGTGTCTTTATAAATTCAAATATGTGCTCTATATGACCCAATCACTACTCATGCACATTGGGTCCCTTTTGACCATGTATCATTGATGAATTATTCCTCGTAATATCTTGATTATGGTTCTCCATCTATGTCTACTATTGACCACCCACTTGTCCCATGGATTGGATAGTATGAAACATAAAACTCCATTAGATATGGATAAATAGGAGGGTTTTCCTATGGGGTATTCTCTGAATCACCCTCTTGATTCCTAGATGTGGTTTTTCTGGTAGGAATTGTGTACAAGACATAAAATATAAGCTTCAGTAAGCATCATTCAATCTCAAATCACACTAAACAAACCAAAAAGGAACACTTATCCTGGGCCTAAAAATGTATAATAGGCATCAACATAAATTTTTTACCAACTATGCGAGTGTCATTAGAGTTGGTAGACATGTTTTCATGACCTGTGAATGATTACAACAATCCATGTTATTTAACTATGCACCTCCTCCAAACATCCCAGAATCACCCCCCCCCCCCAAACTTAAATTAGCCATAGGAATCACTCTGGGGCCCAACAGTGACTGGGAAATACTTAAAATAATATTCAAAACAACCTATAAATGGGATTAAAATGTGAATACAATTAACATACCACCCTTGGTAACTTGAGATTAGAAATGTAGAAGATATGGCTTGAAACTCCCCCACTCTTACATTTCGAGTCCTAATGGTGTTAGATCCAGTCTAACACTAACTCCCAAATAGGATACTCCTCCAATACAATTTTGTAACAAACTATCCTGGGTTGACCTAACTCATCACTAGAGTTATCCCTCTACATAGCCCTATGTGAATTCTTGACCACCATGGGATGGTGACTAACACCTATAGTAACCAAAAATCTATTGGGAATGGTTTATCTCATAGTAAACTAGAATGAACCATCCATAAAATGGGACTTCCACACCAACATCATCAGATTCAACAGAATAAAAAAAACATTTATAGTAGTAAAATAATGACTGAATAGATAACATATAAAACAATACACATCATATAAAAACATTCCATGATAGGACATATGCATGGTATCTCAATTCAAAATATCAAAACACCAAATAATGTGGAAAAATATCAAAAATTATAATACATAAATATGAGCCAGTAAAAAACCCCAAAACATATGCACACTATACAATCCCTATGAGACCACGAATCCTTTAATAAAATAACGAATGGTGGTATTTAATAAGAGACAACCATGTACATAGTAGCCTTTACATTACATGTTTCCAGAAAAAACAAACTCTACATATTCCCAAATTCATATGTATGGTGTGAGAAAAGATATCCTAGTAGGATACCACCATGAATCTATTTATTTATTTTACCCATGAAAACAAATAAACTAGTTTAAATACATTTTTCAAAGAAAACTATTTTGAAAAAAATTCCACCTTCATATAATACTTTTAAAACCATTTAGTTGTCCATTCCAAATAAAACATGTTTTCCAAAACATTTCTCAATATGGATCAAATAAATAAACAAGGAAAAACAACACAACATAGACATTGTATCCAATAAGACATAAAAAGTTTGAGCATAAACATCCACATCATATAACCATATAATTGAAAATGAGAATAAAATATCTTTCCACATCAAACATGACACTAATAAAATGCACAAAGAATTTAAACCAACCCATCACGCATAAGTTCACATAGGGATCTACCAATAAGGGTCTAATGTAAGTGATTATAAAAAAATATACTAGCCATATGAACAATTTGGAAGCTCTCATGGTATTCCATCAGCCAAAATCCAAGAGATCCCATGGTCTCTCAGAAATCAAGTGGAATCTCTTACGGTCTTCCTAACAAAGGATCTCAAGGTCCATTAAATAAAATAGAATATATCAAATTCTTCCTCCCCAAATACTCTTACAGTCCCTTATACAACCCCTCAATTACATCCTATTAACTGGTGTGAAACTCCATACCAAAATAACCAAAAAAAATTACAAACAAGAAAAACCATTTCACAAGTCAAAATTCTCATTTTATAAAAAAAACTCACCATGATGTAAATCCATTTTAGAAATTCATTTAAAACTATAAAACCTATTTGATCCATTTTATTAAACTGTTGGTTTAAATTTAAACCAATCCCATTTGGAAAATATTCTTTAAACTAATAAATTATTGAACCAATCCATAACACATATAAAGAGAGGGATAAACAACAACTATAAATCAATCAACTTTAAATTTGGAAAATATAAACAAAATCAAATTCATTATTCAATGTTAATCCATGGAAAACTCCCTGAGAATAGAGTCACCTACCTCTGATTCCGTTCCAACCATGTTTCCTTCAATACAAAACTACCCATAATAGGTATGAGAAGGCCTTACATGCCTAAGTCACAAGAAAAAAATCAAAACCTGAGTCAAAACCCTATGTAAAACCATATCCAACAACTAGTGTTCCATATATCCATGAAAATGGAAGAACAAATATAATAAGGGCTAAGGAAAGAAGATAACTCAAAAAATGGACTTACCTGCAGTAAAACACCAATTATCCTAAGGATATTCCACCAAGTATAGAGAGGAGATATATTCCACACCAAGGAGATGAGTTTTATGTGATGGTAGGAAGTAAAGAGGGCCAAGGATGTTAATAATATATAGGAACAAATGGCCTAATAAAAAAATTAATGATGTGGAAAAGTCGTGTGATTTGGTCGTAAAGTTAGAGAACATGTGTTCCAATTGTATAGGGCTAATATATCTCCCTAGGACAAGATGAATGGTCTCCCCTAGGAATCACATGGTTCAGAAAACCATTCCAAAACCATGAAAAATACCAATGTCATGAAACTCTCACACCTTGCATGATTATCTTCATGGTTAGACAAAACATATGCTAACTATGCGCATTGTAATGTATTCCCATAAAATAGTTTTTTTGACACATAACATCTGAAAACTAAAAATCTAAACCAAATGGGAAATAAACTCAAAATTGAAAAACCAGTGACCCATGAGGTTTCAAAAATTATTCTAATTAAAGGATTTATTTACTATAGGAAAATGATATTATCATAATGGTTTCTATGAATTGTGAATTGGAAAGGTACTGATATATTTAATATAATAAAATTATAAATGGTGAAATTGAGTGTGATTAATATCTATCCATACCCACATATCACCTTATTTTGATGGGTAAATTTTATAACATGTATGGAGATATTCTATACAACAGAATACTACCAAAAGTTAATGTGAGAGTAGGGATTTATTTATCTCACAAGACAAGAACTAATATTTCTATTCCCTTGATGATCTAATAGTTCACATGATTGAACATTATTTTACAACTTTCATATCATAATGTTTAATCTTGTAAAATATTATGATGACAAAAATTTATGCTCTTTCCAATTTAATTTTAATGAAAAACCTTTGACATTTAATGAAATAACTAATGAGTTGAGGAATGTAATTACATGTAGATAAAATGAAAGATAAATATATGTTAAAACCAAAAATATATATATAGGATCAAATAATAAATTAAAAATATATTCCAAGAGTAAATTTACCCTACCAATTAAACTTCCACATTTAATAACATTATTATATCTTGTGGTTTAATCATTCCAAAATAATAATATGAATTGTATTAAAATCAAATAAAACATTTACAGAGAGGTCATTCTTGACAAGATTGGTCTTGATAATGTAAATTAAATTCTAATGCATGAATGGTTGGGAGCCTCAGTTGTGTATGTTTACATAAGGTATATTTTCATAATATGTTTTTCCAATAGATTATCTATTATATTAATGATAAAAAAATAATATTCATTTTTCACTAGATTATATATCATTACTATGTGAAGGAAAACCCCTACAAATAATAAATTAGACTCATTAGTCCTAAAATAAATTATACATATAATGGTTCATTTTATAAAGTTTAGATTTCAATAATAGTGGAGTGATAGGCCAAATCATTTGAAAGGAAACTTATATTAAAAAAAATCTTAATACCAAGAATACAGTGGAAAAAATCAACAATATAACTATATAAAATATATTTTCATTTCTATAATTACATATTTATTTTTTTAGGAATAATTTTATTCTCATTATAATCAATTTGGATACTCTGACAAAATTGACCACACATGGTGTCCAAAAAATCGACCACACATGATGACCTTTATCAATTTATAATACACGACATTCAATATTTTAAAAATCAACTTAAAATTATAAATTATATTTAATTGTTTAATGATAATTTTCTAATGATAGAGTGGTATTTAAATATCATCAAAATCATGGTATGTTGAGGGTCAATGAGAACATGAAGCCCGTGGATTTCTAAAAATGGATAAGTACCGAGGTATATATAACAAGATTTCACTATCAAAACATATATAAATATAGACTGTTTATTTTTATAAATATTTTTTTAGTTCTTGGAAAAAAGTAATGAATTTTTTTTTATATTACAAGTATAAATTTATAAAATATATAATATTTTTTAAATAAACTAAAATCCCTGAAGATGTGTTTCTAAAGATGATTAAAATTTTATTTAATATATTTATTAATCATTTGTTTATATATATTTTTCTAGTAATACCAGGATTATCATTGGTTAACATATTCAAAATGGGATGTATATATTTTTTAGAAATGAGTGGGAATATTACATGGATTCAGAATGATTGAAAACCTCATAAAGGGGGGATTTCTAATCACATTTTTTATTTTTTATTTTGAAGATATCATGACGTGTTGGATTATTTATTTCTTATTTAGTAAATTTTTGTATCATTTTTTCCATTTCATATTTTGTTAATTTTATTATAATTTTTATCTAATTCTTATTTATTTATTTTTACAGATATCATGAAGATATTATTTCCCACTAATTTTTATTCAGGAATTTTGTGCCAATAAAGTGAATAAAATGCCCTATACAAATTTCATGGTACTTATTTAAGGATAAAATCATTTCCATGGAGAATAAACCTAAATTTTGAATAATAAATGATTAGTTTACATTATGTGGGATTTAGAAGGGAAAATTCTATTAGCCTTCGAGGATCATGAACACTGTATGGAGGGCTTTTTGTGCTTTATTTGAAAAAAAAATCTTAGAGAAAAATAGATTTTTAATGAAGGCATTGGTAAGGATGGTGAACTAAGGTACTATTTCATGTTCTCTCTATTGATTTATTGGTTCATTATACAATTTTTTATGTTCCATAGTAAATCAATTCATTCCCTTCTATTTATAATCCCTTTTAATAACTTACTAGTGATAAAAAACAATGTTTAATAACTAGATTATCAAGTATCACTCATATACATTTTTACCCCTTTTGGGTACTTATATATGTATATATATATATTCTTACTCTATTCGTGATTGACATAGTTAAATCAAATAAAATTTTCTCTATTTTTCTTGATAATTTGGTACATCAGTTCATAAATCAATTTTGATATGTAGTAATAAACCGCATGTCAATCTAACACATGTTGTGTCTGGTATTACTAAAAGTTTGATTTGTTATATAAATTAAAATTTTAATTCAAAATAAGAACCACATGCTTAAAACTAATAAAAAGCACTAATATTATCATTCTATTTTATAATAATTAATCACAAGTCATTTTTGACATATAGTAATCAAATAAACATCAATTTATCACATGTTATGTCTTTTATGACAGAAAGTGCCAATTTTTATTTAAATTTTACATTCAAGTTCAAAGAAAGCATCACATACTCAAAACCTATGAAAAGTTCTTGGATTGTCTTCATACATTAGAATAAAAATCCATAACTCATTTATGATGTGTAAGAATCAACCACACATCAATCCAATTGATAGTGTGTCCGATGTGGCTGAATGTACATGTATTTATTTAAAATTGACATTTTAGTTAAAAACAAGTATGAAACACTAAAAAATTATACCATGCACTCATATAGTATTGATACATGATAAAAATTATACATATGACATTTTTTATATATATAATAATTAACTTCTTGTTAATCTAACATATGGTATTCTTAGTGTGATTGAAAGTGTATGTTTTTATTGATAATTGAAATTTTAATTTAAAATAAGAATCATATAATCAAAAACCAAGAAAATTAAAAAGGATCAACATGATACATTATTATAATAATACAAAATATATTTTTGATATGAAGTAATTAACCAAGTATCAATCCAACACATGATGTTTTTGGTAAGTTTGAATGTGTGTGGTTTAATTTAAAATCAATATTTTAGTTCAAACATCTGCTACATATCCAAAACCAAGAAAATAGTCTCAAATTCTCTTGATAATTTTTCAAAATTATTTATAAATCAAATTTGATGGGTAGTAATCAGCCACATGGTGTTCCTGTTATAACTCAATGTGTGTGTTTTCAATTTAAAATTGTCATTTTAGTTTAAAAAATCTATCACTCACCAAAATCAAGAAAACAAAATTGTGTTATCATTATAATTTTTTAAAATGAACTTGAAATCATATTTTATATATAGGAATCAACTGCACATCAATCTAAATGTGGTATTTTTAGGATGACTAAAAGTGCATTTTTTCAATTTAAAAGTGACATTATAGTTCAAAGTGGTTTTCACTCACTGAAAGATTATAAAACTATATCATGTTGATATTTTTTTAAAATATTCTATAAGTTATTTTTGATGTTTAGAAATCAACATCACATAAATCTAACACCTGATTTGTCTAGTATGACCAAATGTGCATGTTTTTATTTAAAAATGATATATTATTTCAAAATACACACCACATTGTAAAAACTAATAAAACACAAATATATTATCTTTATATTATAATAAAATTATCCATTAATCATTTTTGACCTATAAGAATCAACCACACATTAATCAGACAGACAGTGTTCCTGATATAATGAAATGTCCTTATTTTCAATTTAAAAGTATCATTTTAGTTCAAAACATCTGAAACTCAATAAAAACTCATAAAAAACTATTTTTATCTTGATTCATTATTAAAATTATCCATACATCATTTTTTACATATAAGAATCAACCTCATATCAATTAGACACATAGTTTTCTCAGGATGACTCAAAGTGTGAGTTTTCAATTTTAGTGTCATTTTAATTCAAATGAATCGTCACTCAATAAGAAAAAATAAAACACACTATTATTTTCATGATATTTTATTAAAATATTCCATAATTAATTTTTTACATGTTAGAATCAACCATGTTCCAATCCAACACATTGTGTGCTCGGTATCACTGAAAGTGTGTGTTTTCATTTAAAATCGACAGTTTAGTTCAAATTTGGGGCCACATACTCAAAACTAAGTAAATTTGATCCTATTGTATTAATGATTTAGTAATATTATCTATAAATAATTTTTGAAATGTAGGAATTCATTTCATTTAAATCTAACATGTAGTGTGGATGGTAATTCTGAAAGTACGTGTTTTCAGTTTAAAAATGACATTTTACTACAAAACCTACATCTCTCACTAAAAAAATAAGAAAAAAATATATTGTATTGATAAATTAGTAAAATGATCCATAAATAATTTTTAACATTTATTAATTAACCAAACCTCAATCTAAAACACAGTTTACCTAGGCTAACTCATAGTCCATGTCTTCAATTTAAATGTGACATTTTAGTTCAAACGCATTCATCACTCACTAAAAAAAGATACAAAACCTAGATTGTCTTGTTAATTTATTATAATAATAAATAATTAATTTTTTATATATATAAGTCATTCAAGTTACAACATACAAACTTTATTCCTAGTATGAACAAAAGTGCATATTTTTATTCAAAATTTACAATTTAGTTCAAAAATTTCACTACATTATCAAAAGTGATAAAACACACTTGTATTGTCTCAATACTATTGAAAAAAAAATATATAAATTATTTGTGGCATGTATAAATCAAATAATCATTAATATGACATGTGGTTTGGTTAATATGATTAAAAGTTCATTTTTTTAGTTTAAAAATGTTATTTTAGTTCAAAATGCACGTCACTCACTAAAAAACTAAGAAAACACCCTCAGATTCTCTTAATATTTCATTGAAATATGTTTTATTTATTTATTGTGTTATCCTTCTTATTTATGTTCTCTAATTTAAAATTTATGTTATCTACTTTTTTTAATAAATATATTATTTTATCATATTTATGTCTCAATCGTTTCTTTATAGTATTACTAACGTAAGAATTGTTTTCTTATATAGGTATACACTTATTTTTTTGAGATGGGGTAATTTGTTCAGAATTTGTTACCATGAACGAAATATTTTATAAGGGGGTCTCAAAGACAATGGAATACAATGTTCTTGAATTTGTAAGAATAACTTTTAATAAATTATACATACTAATGTTTGTATTATAATATTTTTAAGAATTTTAAGAAAAATTATTGGATTTTAATGTAAATTTATTTGAAATTATATTTTATATTTCATTCTCTAGTGTTTTGTAAATTTTATAAGTACACCACTGCAATTAGAATTTTATCAGTTTTAAAATATGCGCTGATAAAATTCACTAGCTTTTAAATATGCTTAAAACATAAATACTTTTTATCATTTAAAAGTCCATTTCTATCACCGATAAAATCCCAATTTGTATTATGCATCTCCATATATTTATGTATTTTACCAAACCACATAAAAAATATCATGTATTTTATTTCCATTCTTATGTGTGTTAGTTCGATCGAGTGTGTAGAATCCCAGCTCGGGAGCCACTAAAATGGTGCCCCGAGCTAGTAGGCCACTGGGAGTCAAGGACGTATCCTCATATTCCAAAGTATTTCTACTATTAGTGAGGGTTTAAGGGTAGTTTATTGGGGAGACTATACCCTATGTATGAAAATAAATACAGTGGAAGCAATTTAAAATAGATTTAGTAGAATATAAAAACTCAAAATCAATAATAAATGAATAAATGATCATGAATGAACATAATACAATGTAGAGAAAAAAAATACAACATACAATACATAAACATTCATAATAAGATGAAAAAATTTCCCAAAGGCTATCTCCATGATCTTTATGAGCCCTAGCTCAGTTTTGTGCTCCTCAGATCTGATGTACATGAGTAATAGAACATATCATAATCCATGATCCGGAACCTGAAACCCTAAGGTCTGTTAGAGTACCAATGTTGGCCGAAATAGAGTGTGAGATATACTCAGTAGGCCACCACCAATCGTGTTTATTTCAACATTGTCCATTAATATAAAATATGTAGTTTATAGTTATAAAAAAGTAAGGCAATACATGTAACGACCCAATATTTTATTAATAAAAATTCCTATTGATCTAATTATATGCCTTATTATGTAAAATGTTTATATAAAACATATTCACTTCCTTGGTCTTATGTTTTTTAGATTATAAAATACCGTTATGAATTTTTTCCATTGATAATATAGTTGTTGAACAGTGAACACATGAATAGTATAACTATAGGGGCTCAGATGGTGTTGAAGGTTAATACTGAGGAGAGTCTGGTCAAGCGAGGGAATGCAAATGGGGGCCAAGACATTCTCGCAAAAGAGTGGAGTGGGGGTGTATCTTATGTTGTGCTTTGCATCTCTTCTGAGCATGGAATTCGTGTGGGGGTTGTTCCCTTTGGGTGTGTAGTGCTTGAAGCAGGGAATTCTAATCCCAATGAGGTCTGTGTGCCTCTAGTGCCAATAAAGGAGGCACGGTTGCCAGCAAATCCACATGTAAGGAAAGTTTTTGATCTTCTAAAATGTGATCTTGGTATTGTAAAGATAAAATATTTGGAAGATGCTATGGGTCCCTGCTCTTTGAAGATGGATACCAGTTCTGTGGAGCCCTCGGGAAATATTCCTTGTGAAGAAGGTGTAGTAGGGGTTGACACTCATACCTTGGGTAAAAAGGTGCATGTGAATGTTCCTATCTGTAAGAGGTTTGAGGGGTTTCAGCATCTGGCGGACCTTAGTCCCCATGTGATTGAGGGAGGCAGCATGCTGGCTGTTTCAAGCATCTAGGAGGCAGTGTATGAGGAGGATACAATGGGTAAGAAATATCATCATTATCATGTGAGTGTATAGTGATCTCTAAACTTAGCAATGATAGATATCAATCAGAATCCCCAGCTGCTGGGAGGTGGGACTTTGCCAGCTTCAGAGGGTGTGCTGTTGGGAGAAAGTGTTGGATGCAGGTGTCATAGCTCTACCCTTATCAGTGACAAGTGGGGATAAGTTTCTGGTATCGATAAAGAGAATAATAGTGGGGCTACCAGACCTTCCTACAGTGATGTTGTTCAAGGTGGGAGGTCTAAGGTGTATGAGAGTGAAGGAGTTTTTACTCCTCCACCAAAGAGACACCCGGGGAAGGACTATTCTTATCTACCAAAGCCGATGAGAACTAGGTCTTCTTCCAAGATGGAAAGGGGGGATGTTTCTCCTAAAAAACATTGCACAGAGAGGCCCTCACTGGAACATGTGAGGCTTCGAAAGTAGTATGTCAAGCTTCTGAAGCATTATGACCCGAGCTCTGAGTGGGAATCGGCCACTGTGGAGGAAGATCCTTATGATGGTGGTATTGAGGGGCACGATTACTATGATATGTTGTTATCTTCTCTTATTGGCTTTGTCGTTTGACTGTGGATAAGTTGCACGCACTCATAATCTTCCCTGTCTGCTGTACTTTTTCTTTATATTTAATAAATTTTCAAGGGTTTATGCCTCTAAATGGACTTTCCTGGTATAACTATAGGGTTTTAACAAATCCAATTTACTCAGACAAAGAAGAAATGACCTCATCTGGTAGAATTGTTCTATATGAATTCTATTTTTTGGATCTTAGAAAGGAGGTAGCGTCATTGGGATTCACTCTGGACCAAGCCCAATCTGATCTTCAACACGATAAGCTTTAACAGAATCGCCTATAGGAGAAGTGGAAGTTAATAGATATTACCACCCGAGCAATGTTATCCGAGATGCCCCAAACGTCTGTCACCATCACACAACTTTCCCTTAGGTCTTATGCTAGTTTTATAAGGGATTATGTAATGATATCCTAGAACTGTGATTATGTGAATTATTTTTGTATAAAGAATATATATTCATTTTATTATTGTTACTTTTTAAATTGTTTTTAAAGGATAAATAATATTTTTATTTAATATTTTAACTCAATTAGAAATTATATCTTGATGAGCTAATGGAATTTTTAAATAAATAATATTTTAACAAAATATTTTTAATAAATTACTTTTTATTAAATATAAATGATCATATAATTGTTATGAATACATTTGTAGTTTTTATTAAGGTTTAAAAACTATTTTTTTCAAAAACCATGAATTTTCAATAAATGTAAGTTTTTTTAAAAGTGAAAATTTAAATATTTAGAAAATTATGAAGAAAAAATAAATGTTATTCTTGGAATCAGGATGTCAAAATTATCCAACAGTGAATTTTTCATAATTTTCTGAGATAGTCAATTTTTTGGGTAAAAATTAAATACGGTATAAATACATAATGTGTTTTATGAAATCATAATGAGCCAATAGTGATGTAATAAAATAATATAAAATTTTTATTCTGCCAATATATGTTTTACCTTTATTATTATGTGATTTTATATTTTGTTTTGAATAATTTTTCAATGAATTAGTGGACCCTCTATGACTTATAATACATTTAGGCATTTTAAAATGATTTCCTTGGCAGTGTGGCTCACCTCCACTTAATCAAGCCTCATATTTTAATAATTTAGGCCATTTTCCTTAAAAAATAATGTTTTAAACTTCACTTTTTCAAAAATCTTAGGCAAAAAACATTTGGTGGTTTATGGTTTTGATTAGTTAAATGTGTAGTGCCCAAAACCTAAATAATAACAAATTCCCTCTCCCTTCCTATATAAACCTGCTCAATATCTCATTTATTCTCACTAAAACCATTTGGATCTCGACCAAACTCTTCACTCTTCTCCTTATAATCCTCCAAAGGAACATTAAGCTACCTAGAAGCCTCTATCAAGCCTCTCCCAAGCCTTTGGGATCACACTTCCAAGTAATGGATTTCTTCTTTTGTAATTTTTGTCCAAGTTTCTTTATCTTTTTATTAAATTTTATTTTTAATTAAAAATGATGTGGTATGATTTCAAACCTCCCAAATAATACCCTCCTTCTGTTTTAATGATGAGGTACCTATTTATCTCTCATTAATCCCTCCCATGTACACCTATTACCATGTCAAAATTCCATAAGAGATATTGTGTTTCTCCTCTTTCTTCGAGTTTCTTTATTATGTTACACCTTATATTTCCAAATTCCATATGTTGGAAAATGTTTATATATGACCCCATAACTTATCATTTAATGTACATATGATGATATACCCCTTTCTATCTCATATACCATTTTTATTAATTTTTATGTCACGCTGTTATGCTGCCAAAATTGCATCGTGATTTTTCTAGCCAAAATCATTGTGTAGTGAATACGATACCCATGTCTTTATCAAGGTTATTCACCATTATTCACATATACATAATTAATGGTACTTAAATTTATGTATTACACATTCCTTAATCATTTAATTACTTATGATATTGAATAATTCCATGTTATATGATCCATAGTGCACACTTATGCACAAAATGAAATGTTTACAAAGGGTGCGCCCTGGTAGCGCACCAATGCATTGGGTAAAGATTAGTATCATGATATGTCAAGTGAAATGAAGGATTAATCAAGATAATTCAAGTGAAAATGAGGGTTTACTCATGTTCAATGTAAAATGATCCTTGTCTCATGATAATATCATGTTAAATGTTGTTTCCACATTTCTATGTTATGATAATCATGTTATATCGTGCCATTATGTTCAAGTTTATTTTATTCTCCATTGATATACTTAATTCTGAACATGTATTATATTATTCATTTTATTCCTTATTTACTCCCTTACTAGGCTTTATAGATCACCCTTTTCACATGTGTGTCCTCAGATTATCTCATGAAATTCTAAGTACGAGGTAATGTTGTGGTCATATAAATAATTTTTTCAATAAATATGTTGTATTTTTATGTCTTAAGTTGTCATATAATGTCACAAATATCCCAATACACTATACTTATAGATCCTCATAGTTGTATTAAGGGTAAGTTTATGTAATAATTAATGTTAAAGTGTTTAATAAATGGAATGGTTGTTATAGTTGGTATCTGAGGATAGGTTTTGTTATTTTTTTATTAGGATTAGAAAACCCTAGTGAAAGACTTAGGGATAAGAATAAGTATACTAAAAACATTCCTAAATTTTGGTGATTATATATTAATCGGTTTATCATGAAAATAAATTCTTTTCTGGATACGAACAAGTAGAGGCGGCTCTAGCACAGATGTATCTAGGGTTAAAACCCAAAAACACCGCTTTGATCTAGAGTCGAACGAGAATTGGTGAATGACAATAGGCCTTGATACACTATTGGTTACGACTCTCCTAGGGGATATGCTTTGGTAAATTACTAGTATTATTATGAACCATTATTAATGAAATAAAAAACTCCCCAAAGAATATATTTTGCGATGTCGATCATGGATAACATAGATTGAAGCCTATAAATTCATCAGTTAAGGAAATAAAAGTAATTTATAATTTATCCCTTTTTTTAATTGGATTAAGATTTATGTTTTAACCATAACATTCCTTTTATTCTATCCAATGGCCATTAATAGGGTGGATCAGGCTAAAAACTGATGTGAAGATCAATATGGTGACTATTCTAATGATATACCCAATCCAATGGGAGCAGGAATCGTGATCTTTGTCACGATACACTCTCAGTTAACTCAATTTTTTAATAAAAACATGGGTCAAGAGGATCGTCCAAACCCCATAAGAAATAACAAGCTACAATAGAGAGCTTCATGAGAAAAAGGCCTCCTACTTTTAATAGATCATCTGATCCCTCAATTGCTGAACAATGGATCAACACCATTGAAAAAATATTCTCTATCCTTCAAGGTTCTGAACAAGATAAGTCTCTTCTAGCTACTTATCATATGGAGGGTGAATCTAATCAATGGTTAACATTGATAAAAATATGAAGCTTGAGGAAGATATCAAGGCATTGGAATGGAAGAATGTATAGAAAATGTTTCTGGATAAATACTTTCCTCACACCCTCTGTCTTAATATGGAAAGCGAATTCAATTCCATTAAGAAAAAAGATGATGAATACACCGGAGTGTATGGGGAAAAATTCACTAGGATTGCCTGATATGCCTCTGGCTTTTTCGTTACCCCTGAATTCAAGGTTAACCACTTATTTGGTGGGATAAAACCAATCCTACAGAAATCCCTAACAATCCATGACTTCTATAGCTATAAAGTAATTGTACAATTTCCCTCAAAGTCAAAAAAGAGATCAGCAAATATTGGGTTATCATGGGGATAAAAAGTGTAAGGTATACTTTAATACTTGTGGTCCAATGTATAAATCCAATGGTGCTAAGAAATTACAGAACCCCACTTTCCAAATTTGTGTTAAGAAGCACCATGAAAATTGCATGAAGGGGATGAGGAAATTCATTAGGTGTTGAAGAGAAGAGAACCTGGCCATTAACTGCTGACAAGAAAAACCTACAGTTGTGAAGAAGGAGAGGAACACTCCGTTCGACCCTCAATGTGTTGTTCATTTCTTCAACGGTAAAGAACTAGGGAAATTTTTAATCCAATTCCCTAATCTAAGGGTTTTTGAAGGCAACCAACAACCTCTAAGGTAGAAAGGGTGAGCTTTTTCTATTACTACCGCCAAATCGAACAACGAAAACAAAGTGGTGACAGGTACACTAGTTATTCATTCAAGAATAGAGAACATACTTTTTTATTCTTGTTCAAGTCATTCTTTTATATCCCAAATGTTTAGTAGAAAAATCCCAACACCACAAGAAATATTGTAAGTAAAGATGTTGGTGAGAATGGTAAATGGGTAAATCATTGCATCCCATGAATATAACTCTTCTCCTATCATAATATGTGGATTTAACTTCTATTATAACCTCATCATACTACATTTAGTGGAATTTTATGCAATTATTGGCATGTATTGTCTTTCCATATATATAGAAAAAATAAATTTATGTAAGAGGGAAATAACTCTCCATATGGCGAATCGACCCCCGATTCTGTACAAGTTTAAGGAGGATGATGAATCTTATTTAGCACCATCATCTAAGAAATGGATATTACTACCCTATGAGAACAAATATCTTGCTCAGATGATTGAGTCTAAGGAAAAAACCATCCTTGAAGACATGCCTTCTATTAGGGAATTCACTGAAGTGTTTCCTGATGAATTGTTTGGTCTTCCTCCTAGAAGATATGTTGAATTCTCGATTGATCTTATACCTTGGGAATTTCCAATATCCAAGAATCTATATAGAATTTCTATTGTGGAGCTTGAGGATCTGAAGAAACAACTACATGGGAATCTAGATAATGGGTTTATATGACCAAGTGCTTCCCCATGGGGTTCACCGAACCGCTTCGTCATGAAGAATGATGGGTTAATGTGCCTTTGCCTTGATTATCGTGTGCTCAAAAAAATCACAATAAATAATAAGTATTATCTTCCCTAAATTGATGAATTTTTCGATCAGCTACAGGGAGAAAAATACTTCTCTATGGTGGATCTGCGGCCGGGATATTACCAAGTAAGGGTGAAGAGAGAGGATATCCCAAGACTGCATTTCATACAAGGTAATGGAACTATGAATTCATAGTAATTAACTTCGGACTCACTAATAATCTAGAAATGTTCATGGAATTGATAAATTGAGTCTTTAGATAGTACCTCAACAATTGTGTGGTATTCTTTATAGATGAAATTCTAATTTAATCCAAAACCAATGAGGAGCATGAGAAGCATCTAAGCACTATACCAGAGACTTTTAAAAAGGAGAAGCTCTATGAAATGTATAGAAAGTGTGAGTTATGGTTGAAGTAAGTCTCAATATTGGGTCATATCATCCCAAGAAATGGGATATCTATGGATCCCTCCAAGGCAGTTGCAATTGAGGGATGGCCAAGGCCAACATCGATGATGGATATCCATAGCTTTCTGGGGTTAGATGGATATTATCTCGGATTTGTGACAAATTTCTAATGATTGTAAGACCCTCTTACCAAGAAAACTTGAAATGGAGTAAAGTTTTCATAGAGTGATGAATGTGAAGATATATTCAAGGAGTTGAAATAGAGTCTTATCACAATACTCATGATTGCACTACCCACAAGTGAAGAACTTTTTGTGGTATTCAGTGATACTTTGAAGAAGGGATTGGGATGTGTGTTGTTGGAAAATGACAAAGTCATTGACTATGCATCATGGTAATTGAATGTTTATGAGAAAAAACTATCCAACACATGATCTGGAGCTAGCTTTAGTAGTCTTCACTTTAAAAATTTCGAGACATTACCTCTTTGGGGAGAAGTGTGAAATATATACGGATAATGAAATGCTCAAGTATATATTCACATAGAAAGAGATTCATATGGCTCTATGAAGATGGTTAGAGCTGATCAATGACTATGAATTCTCAATCCATTACCACCCTAGTAAAGTGAACAAGGTGGAGGATGCTCTATGTAGAAAGGACCCAGTGATTCTATCATTGATGAGAATTGAAAAGGATTAAATCTTATTAGATTTGATGAACATGGACAAGGAAATAATAAATAAGAGAACATCATCAGTCCTTTCACAAATTTTTGCTCAACCGTCTCTTTTGAAAATGTTAAAGGATGCTCAAAAGGATGATGTGCGAATTAAAAAGAAAGTGGAAACTATCAGAAAATGGAAGTCCCCGGAGTTCAATGTTAATGAAGAAGGAATTTTGAGATTTTGGACAAGACTATGTGTTTCATCAAAGCCAGAGTTAACGAATGAACATTTGGATGATCCAAATAGTTAAAATTTATCCATTCACCCAGTAAACACTAAGTTGTATCGAGATCTCCAAGAGAAAATTTGTGGTGTAACACCCCAAGGTTTTTAAAATAAATATAGAATAAAATTTTTTAATATAGCCATTAAAACACAACCTTGCCTCTTCAATGCTTTGAATTTTGATAAAATGGTCATCTAGAGTTGTGTTCAGTAAGTCATTTGGAGTCCGATAGAACAAACATGATTTTTTTAGTAAATAGTAACATACCCTCATGAATAGTAATATGACCCTAATGAATAGTAAATTTTATTATTATTTTATTTTCTTAAGGCTAGAAGATAATAACATCTTGGTTAAGTTTTCATTGTGATAAAGAAGTAGTTGTAGAATTAGAACTTTTAATTTTTGAATTAAGTATGCTTTTATTTAAAAATTAAATAAATAATATTTATAAAATTATTTTTGAAAAATGCATCTCACTTTTTAATTCTAAACATCGAAAAATAGTAGGGGTGAATTTTTGGAATTTTTCTAAAATACATGAATTTTTCATGAATAGTAAAAATACAGTTTTGAGTTTGGGGTAGATTAATGACATCATAATGATGTAATAATTATATATAAATGTATGGTCAACTTTTTTATAGTAACTTATGACATGATGTGTCCCAAGTGGCTTAAACCATGGGAAAATACCATGGGAAAGCTCATGGTTTGGCAAAAACCACTAATGAGGCGTCCCTTTGAAATTATTAAAAAATTACCTCTCTTTTTCTATAAATACCCATCCATTCATTTTCATTCATTCCAAATCCCTCATACTCGAATATCTGGTGGTTTCACCTCTCTATGATTCCTCACAATGTGTCCTTAATCCCCCAAGGTCCCATCCTTCAAGATCTAGGAGTTATTCTACAAGGTAAGGGAATCCTTTATTCTCTTCTTTATATCGACACTTATTTTATGTTATCTATTTGAAATTCCTTTATCATATGTTGGAGTTTGATTTTATTCATTATTAATACTTTAATTTTGATTTCAATATGATTATATACCCTTTTGTTCTCATCATTTTATTTTATGAAATTTTAAGTGACGTCGTTAAGCTGCCGAATTTTTATAAGGGATCTCTTAACTTTTCTTTATTTTCAAGTTCATCTCTTTTAATTTTCTATCCTCACCTCCTATGTACAAATTATCATCATAACTCCAGTAACATCTATATACTGTATTTATATCATTTTAATGGAAGAACCATCATAAATATTCTTACTCCCTCCCTTTTATTTTATAAACGAAATCGAAGTTCATGAGGTTCCGATTTATAACCTTTGTGGACGATGAATTTTTGTTCTTCAATTTCTTCTTCATTACTGATCATGAAACCATATGCATGGTTGAAACAGACTATAATATATGTTTTATAACCTAATTAATATTCAAGAACCAGAATATGTACATATAATTAAGTTATATGACCAAACTAGTTCATAATATTCCAAATACCGCCGAATAATCGAAGTGGTTGTCATCTAATTATTCATCCTCATTCAATGTAAAAAAATGATATAAATGACCATTATCAATTATTTATGTTCATTAATAATATATAATTCCAGTTTTGGAGATTTATAACCATTCCACATGAACATCATTACTTAAAAACAAGTGAACCAAATATGAAAAATAAAGGAAACGAACACTCTAGAATGACGAAATTCAATACAATAACTTATAAATAAATACATAAATGAACTAACCAGAATTATGGTAAACTAAATAAATTTCTAATAGGTTTTGAAATAATTTATTAATAAGTATAATTTCATATTCCAGTAGTTTAAGTACAAGAGAGGGACACATTTAGAGTTAAGGTAAGGGGTTTCTCATCTCACTTTCATTTCTGTGAGATTTTCATTGTTCACCACTTATTTATTGTATGTGGTATATGTGTACTTACATTTGATATATAATAACATGATTCTATTTATATTAATTTTATTCAATTATTCAGTTGATATTTATTAAGTTCTGGTCATATGATTCGACCGATCACATTGTTTAAAGGGTTTCTTCATCTCACTTCCATTTTTTTGAGATTTTCCATATTCACTAGTAATACTTTTTTATGGTTTATGTATACTGACCATTGATTTCACATATCATGAATATATTTATCTTCATGGTATTAAATATATCATTTTTATGTTATTAATTTTGGGTCATACGAATCATTTGATTACAAAGTGTAAGGGTTTTCCACCCGAACTTCCATTTTCATTTGGGTTACTTTTATTGTCTAAATGACTCGATGAAATTCTTATGTATTGTTATTTACTCCTAATAAATTCTGTGAGAGTATTATATATATGTATAACAACCATAATCCTTCCTTATTTTATGGATATTTACATGTTTTAAAAGTAACATTCAAAATTGTTTTAAAAATACAAGCCCGGTTTAAGGGAATTTCTCAAATTCTTACCTATTTTCAAGGGCACTCTATAATATATTTTTTGAAACCATTATCTTTATAAAATCACTAATTTTATTATGAAAATACTATCTTAATTCACTTCTGGTTTTATACAATTATTTTTCCAAAAGAACTCTTCTTTTCAAAATAAAAGAGTATTTATCATAAGAATTGCTTAATGATTTTTGAAGATTATTCTCGTTTGATTCAACACTCTTGTTGATTCCATGGTATTATTGGGTTTAATAATTTATTAAGTCATATACAATATTTTACTTAATTTTTATAACTAACTCTATTTTGGATGATCTGTCCTAAAACCATTCACCATATTATTCCGAATGTTTAGTGTTTTATGTTTAATGATTGGGGAAAGTTAGTTACATTTCATATGATAGTTTCAATATGAATGTATATGTTGTTTATGTTGATCCCCACTCATATAAGGAATGCATTGGACTTATTATGTGATGGTTGGGGCCTTTTATATCCCCTTTATGCATCGGTAGGTCTCATGAGACAACAAGAAGCGGAATTGGCCGAGTCCTTTCCCAACTATGAGTTATGGATTTTGGCTGAGGCCTTAATCATTAGATGTCTTGGCTGAGGCCTTGACACAGTCCGACATATGGACTTTCCTCATTATGAATATATTAATTTAATGTTCATGTGGATATCTGACTGGTACAATTCCCATGATTATGTTTTATTATGTCATTATTTACTCAGCTCATTTTCCTTCCATAATGTGTTCAGGTTTATTATTGAAGGCATGTGTTTTTAATATTTCACCATGTCTAATGTTTATATTATATTTTGCTATATTTATTACTCTTACTGAGCATTTGAGCTCACCCCTTTCTTATGTTTCATTTTCTTAGGACATGAATAATTAATTTATGAATGACTTACAAGAATAATCTAGGAGACGTGATGACTCTAGTGGAATAAATTAGTGTTGTTTTTTCCTTTCTATATGTAATGTTGAACTTATGTATGTATCTTGTTTCCAATAATACTAAACTACTCGGTCCATCGGGATTTGTATTCCTTGTATGTATGACAACATAATAAAATAAGGCACTGACTCCGGCCAACTAGGGTCGGGTCCTTACAGTTGGTATCGGAGGAAGTTTAGATGAATACTTGAAAACTAGATTTAGAAAAAGAAGAATTAGGGAAGATTCCCTAAGATAGTCTTTGAGGGTAAACATACAAGAACATCCTGGTATTTTGGTAAGGAATAGATAATGTGGATCTTTCAAACAATACATCCCTGTCTATATATGAGCAGGTAGAGGAGGTTGTGGCATAGATGTATCTAGGGGTAAAACCCGAAAACACCGCTTTGAGCTAGACACAAATGGGAACTGGTGCCCGAAAACGGGCCTTACTGCACTCTTGGTTACGACACTCCCAGGGGATATGCTTAGGATAAATCAAGCTTTCTTTACC
Source organism: Viscum album (assembly GCA_963277665.1). Lineage (NCBI taxonomy): Eukaryota > Viridiplantae > Streptophyta > Magnoliopsida > Santalales > Viscaceae > Viscum > Viscum album. Next base: position 1,064,780,601 of record OY728161.1, on the reverse strand, counting down.
CACCATTATAAAGGATTTATGTCCCCAAAGTAACCAAAGTATATGGTTCTAGGATTTACGATGCATAAATTTATGTTATGTGTTATACCGTGTTTAGAGTTATAGATAGTTCATAATTTTATGAGATAATATATGATATGGAATTGATTATATGTGGAACTGAGAAGGAAGAATGATAACTTCACCAATACATGGGATGCAAAGAGTAATAAGGATTGTATCTTTAATGGTCTTAAGCCATCTTTTCAGAGGAAGATTGTATCCCATGTATCCTCATTATATGAGGAAATAATATCATGTGTTAACAAGGTATATAAAGACTTCTATGAGTCCTATGGATTTGAAGTGAAGCAAAAGAATAAGAGGATGGCAGAGAGATATGGGGATAAAGGGAATAAGGGAAAGAAGTTTTTTCCCACATGTGATAATTGTGGAAAGAATCACCATGGTAAATGATTTAAGAGAATGGGTGTTTGCTACAAGTTTGGAGAAAAAGGACACCAAGTTCATGATTACAAAGGTAAGAAAATGGTTTCCAATGTACAATGCTTCAATTTCAAGGAGATGGGACACTATGTGAATCAATGTCCCAATCATCAAAGGAATATACCCCAAATGATTATTTTGGATAATGATCAAGTTATAATGTTACCGCAGATGAAGTAGAATGATTAATATGCCTAGTGAAGATTAATTTCATTTGTTTATTTTTTCAGTGATGTACCGATTTTATGAATTATGAGATATATAAGGATTGTACTACAGTACTATTTCATTAAGGATTTGAGGTCACATTATGAATGGTGTAAAGGAAAAGTGATTCAGTAGAAAGTTAAAATTTTTAAAAAAAACACGATTGAGGGAAAGACATCGCTCAATATATATTTGATGTTGATATAATGATGAAGAAATGATTGACTCAGATAAGTATTGACTACCTTGGAACTGATTTTTGACTTGTCAAGAATGGGTCTACGATATCATAAATGAAGTTTACAACACTTTTGGATTTAAGTAATATATCCAATAACATGTATCTTACTTAAAGAATATGGAATCATGAATGTTTCCAATATGGTATTTACTGTAATTCATGTTATTAGGATATTTCAAGAGGATACATGATGAAGTTATTCACATGTTTGGAATGTGAATTTTAGAGATACTTATTATTGATTAAGGGTTAATGAAAAGTTCATCTTGTAAATTTAGAGGACTTCATTATAATGTGTTGAATCATTATATTTTGGATTTTTTTACCATTTATGAAATGGTTTAAGTTGATCATTGTATGATATTTTAGAGGTTAATGTATTGCTTCACCAAATGGTGTACCCTCATCAATTGTTTCTGATCGTGATCCCCATTTTACATCACGATTCTGGAAGAGTCTTCAAAAGGCCCTAGATAATGATCTTCGTTTAAGAATTGCATATCACCCACAAACTGATGGACAATTAGAACGGACTATTCAAACATTGGAATATATGATGAGGTCTTGTTCACTTGATTTTCAAGGCATGTGGGATCAGTATTTATCTCTTGTAGAATTTTCCTACAACAATTTCTTCCATTCAAGTATTCAGATGGCACCCTATGAAGCATTATATTGGAGGAGATGTTGTACACAAACTTTTGGGGATGATATTGGTGAAAGAAACCTCGTGGGCCCAGAACTTGTTGAAGAAACAATGGAGAAGTTGAAGATTATCCAGAACCATATCAAAATAGCTCAATGTAGTGAAAAGATCTATGTTGATAACCGAAGGAAGGATTTGGAATTTCAAAAAGGTGATCACGTTTTCTTAAAGGTATCTCCATGGAAGGGTATTATACGATTCATTAAGAAGGGAAAATTAAGTCCCAGGTACGTTGGACCTTTTGAAATTCTGGACTAAATTGGAGCCATAGCTTACCGTTTGGTAATTCCACCAAGTCTCTTCAAGGTTTACAATGTGTTCCACGTGTCAATGTTAAAAAAGTACATTCCAGACCCAACACATGTACTCGCTTATGAAGAAGTGGAACTTGAGCCCGATCTATCTTACTGTGAAGAGCCAATCAATATTCTTGATACTAGAGAACAAGTATTGAGAAATCGGATGACTCGTCTGGTGAAGGTTCTATGGAGGAACCATATGATGGAGGAAGCAACATGGGAGCTTGAGGAGCTTATGTTAAAGACATACCCGAATCTTTTTAGGTAATATTCTTGGAATTTCGAGGATGAAATTTTTGTAATGAGTGGAGAATGTAACACCCCAAGGTTTTGAAAATAAATATAGAATGAAATTTTATAATATAGCCATTAAAACACAACTTTTCCTCTTCAATGCTTTGAATTTAGAGAGAATGGTCATCTAGAGTTGTGTTCAGTAAGTCATTTGGAGTCTGATAGAACAAACGTGATTTTTAGTGAATAGTAACATACCCATATGAATAGTAATATGAATAGTAATATGACCCTAATGAATAGTAAATTTTATTATTATTTTATTTTCTTAAGGCTGTAAGATAATAACATCTTGGTTAAGTTTTCATTGTGATAAAGAAGTAGTTGTAGAATTAGAACTGTTAATTTTTGAATTAAGTATGTTTTTATTTAAAAATTAAATTAATAATATTTAGAAAATTATTTTTGAAAAATGGATCTCATTTATGAATTATAAACATTGAAAAATAGTAGGGGTGAATTTTTTGTATTTTTCTAAAATACATGAATTTTTAATGAATAGTAAAAATACAGTTTTGAGTTTTCGGAAGATTAATGACATCATAATGATGTAATAATTAAATATAAAAGTATGGTAGACATGTGTATAGTAACTTATGATATGAGGTTTCCCAAGTGGCTTAAACCATGGGAAAATACCATGGTCAAACCCATGGTTTGGCAAAAACCACTAATGAGGTGTCCCTTTGAAATTATTAAAAAATTACATCTTTTTTTCTATAAATACCCACTCATCCATTTGTTTTCTTTCATTAAAAATCCCTCATCCTCAAAGATCTGGTGGTTTTATCTCTCTAAGAGTCCTACCAAAGTTTCCTTAATCCCCCAAGGTCCCATCCTTCAAGATCTAGGAGTTATTCTACAAGGTAAGGGAATCCTTAATTCTCTTCTTTAAGACGACACTTCTTTTATGTTATCTATTTGAAATTCCTTTCTCATATGTTGGAGTTTGATTTTATTCATTATTATTACTTTCATTTTGATTTCAATATGATGAGATACCATTTTGTTCTCATCATTTGATTTTATGAAAATTTAAGTGACGTCGTTAGGCTGCCGAATTTTCATGAGGGATCTCTTAACTTTTCTTTATTTTCAAGTTCATCTCTTTTATTTTTCTCTCCTCACCTCCTATTTAAAAATGATAATGATAAATATAGTAACATATATATACTGGATTTATATCATTTGAATTTAGGAACCATCATAATTATTCTTACTCCCTCCCTTTTATTTTATAAACGAAATAGACGTCCAAGAGGTTCCGATTTATAACCTTGGTGGACAATGAAGTTTTGTTCTTCAATTTATTCTTCGTTACTGATCATGAAACCATATTCATGGTTGAACCAGACTATAATATATTTTTTATAACCTAATTAGTATTCAGGAACCATAATATGTACATATAATTAATTTATATGACCAAACTAGTTCATAATATTCCAAATACCGCTGAATAATCGAAGTGGTTGTCATCTAATGATTAATCCTCATTCCATGTAAACAAATGATAGAAATGACCATTATCAATTATTTATGTTCATTAATAATATATAATTCCAGTCCTATATATTTATAACCATTCCACATGAACATCATTACTTAAAAACAAGTGAACCAAATATGAAAAATAAAGGAAACGAACACTCCAGAACGACGAAATTCAATACAATAACTTATCAATAAAGACATAAATGAACTAACCAGAATTATGGTAAACTAAATACATGTCTAATAGGTTTTTAAATAAGTTATTAACAAGTATAATTTCATATTCTTGGATCTTAAGTACAAGAGAGGAACACATTTGGAGTTAAGGTAAGGGGTTTCCCATCTCACTTTCATTTCTGTGAGATTTTCATTTTTCGCCACTTATTTCTTGTATGTGGTATATGTGTACTGACATTTGATATATAATAACATTATTCTCTTTGTATTAATTTTATTCAATGATTATCTTCATATTTATTAAGTTCTGGTCATATGATTTGATCGATCACATTGTTTTAAGGGTTTCTTCATCTCACTTCCATTTTAGTGAGATTTTCCATATTCACTAGTAATACTTTTGTATGGTTTATGTATACTTACCATTGATGTAACATACCATGAATATAATTATCTTCATTTTATTAAATCTATCATTTTTATGTTATTAATTTTTGGGTCATACGAATCATTTGATTACAAAGTGTAAGGGTTTTCCACCTGAACTTCCATTTTCATTCGGGTTACTTTTATTGTCTAAATTCCTCAATGAAATTCTTATTTATTGTTATATACTCCTCATAAATTCTGTGTGAGTATACTATATATGTACACCAACCTGAATCCTTCCTTATTTTATGGATATTTACACGTTTTAAAAGGAACTTTCAAAATTGTTTCAAAAATACAAGCCTGATTCAAGGGAATTTCTCAAATTCTTACCTATTTTCAAGGTCACTCTATAATCTATTTTGGGAAACCGTTATCTTTATAAAATCGCTAATTTTATTATGAAAATACTATCTTACTTCACTTCTGGTTTTATACAAATAATTTTCTAAAATAACTCTTCTTTTCAAAATAAAAGAGTATTTATCACAAGAATTGCTTAATGATTTTAGAAGATTATTCTCGTTTGATTCAACACTCTTGTTGATTCCATGGTATTATTGGTTTTAATAATTTATGAAGTCATCTACCATATTTTACTTAATGGTTTATGACTAAATCTATTTTGGATGATCTATCCTAAAACCATTCACCATATTATTCCGAATGGTTAGTGTTTTATGTTTAATGATTGGTGAAAGTTAGTTACATTTCATATGATAGTTTCAATATGAATGTATATGTTGTTTATGTTGATCCCCATTCATATGAGGAATGAATTGGACTTATTATGTGACGGTTGGGGCTCGCTATAGCCCCTCGATGCATCGGTAGGTCTCATGAGACAACTAGAAGCAGAATTGGTCAAGGCCTTTCCCAACTATGAGTTACGGATTTTGGCCGAGGCCTTAATCATTAGAAGTCTTGGCCGAGGCCTTGACACAGTCTGGAATATGCACTTTCCTCATTATGAATATAGTAATTTAATGTTAATGTGGATATTATATTAGTACAATTCCCATGATTATGTTTTATTATGGCATTATTTACTCAGCTCATTTCCCTGCCATAATGTGTTCAAGTTTATTATTAAAGGCATGTGTTTTCAATATTTCACCATGTCTAATGTTTATATTATCTTCTGATGTATTGCTTACTCTTACTGAGCATTTGAGCTCACCCCTTTCTTATGTTTCATTTTCTCAGGACATGAAGAATTAATTTATGAATGACTTGCAAGCATAATCTAGGAGATGTGATGACTCTAGTGGAATAAATTAGTGTTGTTTTTCATTTTCATATGTAATGTTGAACTTATGTACATATCTTGTTTCCAATAATACCAAACTACTCGGTACTTTAGGATTCGTATTCCTTGTATGTATTCCAACATAATCAAATAAGGCACCGACTCCGGGCAACTAGGGTCTGGTCCTTACATGTGGGATTATACGATGAAGGAGATCGCTGAGTATACATCAATGTGCTTGGTATATCCGCACATGAAGGATGAGATGTCAAAGTCTAAGGGGATGATTCAACCATTGCCCATACCAACATGGAAATTGGAGAAAATCACCATGGAATTTTTCACTGGACTTCCAAAGACATCCTAAGGAAACAATTCTATCTAGATTGTTGTGGATTATCTTACAAAGACTGCACATTTCATTGAAATTTGAGAGGATTTTTCATTGGATCAACTGTGATAGATATACATTATAGAAGTGGTAAGGCTGCATGAAGTACCCCTATCGATTTTATCAGATCGAGATCCAATATTCACCTCTAATTTCTGGAAGAGTCTCCAACATGCTTTGAATACTTAGATGAACTTCAGTAAGACTTATCATCATCAAAATAATGGCCAATCTGAGTGGAAAATCCAATCACATGAGTACATGTTGATAGCATGCTCAATGGACTTCAAAGTAGGATGGGATCAACATCTTCCTATGGTTGAGTTCTATTACAATAAAATTTTCCACTCGAGCATTCAAATGGCTCTTTATGATTACCTTTATGGGAAGAGGGGCAGAACACCGAAATGTTGGGATGAAGTTGGGGAGAGAAAAATATTAGGTCCAGAAATGGTCGATGAAATGGTAGAGAAGGTTAAGACCATCCAACAACACATTAAAGCTGCTCAGAGTCGACAAAAGAGCTATGTTGATCATCATCGATGAGACCAAGAGATTTATATTAGAGACATGGTATTCCTCCACATATCACCATGGAATAGAGTTATGAGATTTGGAAAGAAGGGAAAGCTTATTCCAAGGTACATCATCCCTTTTTAGATCTTTGATCGCATTAGAGCAGTGGCCTATTGACTGTCACTCCCACCCGACCTATCTCAAGTACATGATGTATTCCATGTATCACTCTTGAAGAAGTACATACCTAACCCATCACTTGTACTCAATCAAAAGGTTGTGCCATTGGAAAATGACCTATCTTATGAGGTTAATCCTATAAAGATCTTAGATCGTAGGGAAAAAGTTCTTTGAAATAAGAAAATGCCCCTCATTAAGGTGTTGTGGAAGAACCACAATATTTAAGTAGCAACGTGGGAATTAGAGGAAGTGATGAATTAGAGTTACCCACATTTGTTTTAGTGTGGGAAAAATACATTTAGAGGGTAAAATTTCATAAGGTGGGGAAGATTTTAAAGACCCAAACTTTTATTAATGAAAATTCCTCTTGATCTAATTAAATGTATTATTATGTAAAATGGTTATATAAAACATATGAACTTTATTGGTATTATGTTTTTTTATTTTAAAATACCATTATGAATTTTTAACATCTCTAATATATTAATTTAACATTAATCACATGATTAGTATAAATTTTGGGTTTTAACAAATCCAATTTACCCAGACCAAAGAAGTGATGGCCTCATCTAGTAAAATTTCTCCATACGAAGCCCATTTTTTCAGTGCTCAAAATGGAGGTAGCGTCATTGGGCTTCACTCTGGTTGAATCTGAGGTATAGCTTCAACTCATTAATATTTAACGAAATCACCTATAAGAGAAGTGGAAGTTAATAGAGATTACCACCCGAGCGATGTTATCCGAGACACCCCAAGAGTCTGTCACCATCATACACCTTACCCTTAGGTCTTATGCAGGTGTTATAAGGGGTTATGTAATGATACCCTAGAACTATTATTATGTTCATTATTTTTTTATAAATACTATACATTCATTTTATTATTTTTACTTTGTAAATGGTTTTTAAATCAGAAATAGTATATTTAGTTAATATTTAAACTCAATTAAAAAATCAATTTTGATGAATTAATGGATTTTTGAATTAAATAATATTTTAATATAATATTATTACTAAATTATTTTTTATTAAATATAAATGATCTTATAATTTTTATTAATACAATTGTATTTTTTATTATGTTTTGAAAACTTTTTTTGTAAAAACCCATGAATTTTCAGTAAATGTCGGTTTTTATTTTAAAAGTGAAAATTCACATATTAATAAAATTATTTAGATAAAAGGAATGTTATTTTTAAAATCAATATGTCTAAATTGACCGACGGTGAATTTTTCATAATTTTCTGAGAGTCAAATTTTTAGGTAGAAATTAAATACTATTTAGATATATAATGTGTTTTATGACATCATAATGACCCAACAGTGATGTCATAAAATAAAATAAAATTGATATGCTGCCAATATATGTTTTTTCCTTTAAAATAATGTGATTTTTGATTTTTTGTGATTAATTTTACAATGCATTAGTGTTCCCTTCATGACTTATAAAACATTTTAACATTTTAAAATGATTTCCTTGAGATTGTGACTCACCTCCACATAAGAAAACCTTATATTTTAATATGTTCATACATTTTACTTCTAAAAAAATTTCCACTACACTTTGTTAAAACCCATGGGGAAAACCCCTGGGTTTTTTGTGGTTTTGATTAGTTTAACGTGTAGTTTCCAAAACCAAAATAATATAGAATTCCCTCTCCTTTCCTATATAACCCCACTCAATATCCCATTAATCCTCAATAAAACCATTTTTATCTCGACTAAACTCTTCCATCCTCTCTCTATAATCCTCACAAGGTGCCCCATGCTCCCTATAAGCCTCTCTCAAGCCTCTCCCAATCCATTGGGGGCACACTTCCAAGTAAGGGATTTCTTCCTTTCTCATTTTTGTCCAAGCTTCTTAATGTTGTTATTCCCTTTTATTTCCAATTAAAAATGTTGAGGTATGATTTATCATCTCCCCAATACTTAACTCCTTATGTTTTAATGATTAGATACATGTTTATCCCTCATTAATCCCTCCCATGTACACTCGTTACCATAGTGAAATTTCATAAGAGTTATTGCATTTCTCATTATTCTTCAAGTTTCTTTATTATGTAACAGCTTCTATTTCCAAATTCTATATGTTGGGAAATGTATTTATATGAACCCCTTATTTTATATTTAATTTACATATTATGAGATACCCATTTCTCTCTCATCAACCATTTTTATGAATTTTTATGTCATGCAGTTATGCAGCCGTAATTGCACTGCGATTTTCCAAGCCAAAATTATTGGGTAGTGAATATCATAAACATGTCTCTATAAAGGGTATTCACCTTTATGAACATATACATATTTAATGTTACATAAATTTGTTTATTCCACATTCTTTAATTGTGGAATATCTTACGATGTTGAATGATTCAATGCTATATGATCCATGTGGAACACTTATGCATGAAATGAAATGTTTATAAAGGATGCGCCCTGATAGTGCTCCAATGAATTGGGTAAAGATTAGTTTCATGATAAATCATGTGAAAGGAGAGTTTAATAATGATAATTCAAGTTCAATTAGGGTTTACTCATGATCTATTTGCAATGAACCTTGGCTCATGCTAATATCCTATTAAATGTTGTTTCCACATATCCATGTTATGATAATCATGCTATATAATTTCTTCATGTTCATATTTCTCTTATGCTCCATTGATATTCCTAATTCCTAAAATGTATTTTATTATCCATGTTATTCCTTTTTTACTACCTTACTGGGATTTTTAGATCACCTTTTTCACATTAATGTCCTCAGGTTATCCCATGCAATGCAAAGTATGAGGGAATGTTGTGGTCATATAAAGAAAGTTATCAATAAATTTGTTGTATTTTTATGTATTAAGTTGTCATGTATTATCCATAATTTCCCAATACACTAGACCTTTCGATCATCAGAGTTTTCGTATATGAATTTTTATATAATAAATCATGTTAAAGTGTGTAATAATGAGCAGGGTTGTTATAGTACAGTAATGTAAATGTAATCAAGCCATCTTAGGTTCCTAAAGGACACTAGGCCAATGATACCTGCATCAGCCTAATCATGAATTTCTATGAATGTTTCATAATGTATATATAAGTATACAAAGGAATATATATATACATTTTTAAATGTATCAGTGATGACTTGTGGCTTAGTGCCCAGGCATCCACCTAATAAAATTAATATAAGTTTCACATTAAAATTAAGGGACACCATAGTCAATTTTCATGTATAATAAAAAGACACAAAACCCATGTATCATAAATATTAATGGATTTCATGCCCGAATATTATAAATAATAATTGTTCTCCATGCACGAGTATCACAAATAAGAAAGGGATGACATCCCTATGTATCATAAATATTAAAAGGAATATATTCCATAGTATCATAAATATGAAAGGGACTCCATGATGATGTATAATAAATAAAAAAGAGATGATATGATAGAGTATCATAATTAAATATGCATTAAACAATATATCAAACAACCCATGTGATGTGAATCACAATGTTCAATTTCCTTGATGAAGGGGGTTTGAAGCACCATGCCCAACAACCCTAATCAAATTCACTCTATAATAATCCAGTATATGGTCATATCACTTTCCATATGATGCATTAGCCTTGGCATTCCCTAAATAATAACCCAAATTCAATAAAAGAGTGGTGGATATTCAATTATAGGTTTCATTTAATATTTAATGCAGTCAATGTGATCGTCTATACCATATGTTCATTTTATAAATAAATAGGGAATGTGGAAATGACTATACCATTCACCTCTCATTCATAAACTACCCATTTCATTCTTATATGTATGGAAATCACCTCAGAAGGCTATTTAGTTTCATTTTCTAGAATGAGGAGGAATTGCAAGATACAACTTTATTTCACTAATAAACAATTAAGGAGTTCATTGATGATGATTTAACCATCTAATTACTTACTTAATTTATCTATGGTATTCCACTTGTAAAGGCATACTCAAGTCAACCATAGGGGTGGGTTGGGAATTTTTGCAATGATGTTCACTTAATAATTTAAATATAACCTATTTTATTTGATGGTTTAGGTTGAGGTCTTTGACCTAAATCCTTGTTAAGGGTCTAAGGGGGGTCACGATCATGGTATATATATTTAATTTAGGTAATTTCAAAATTTAGGTGAAATGTGTGGGATGATCTAGTTTGCAGTATAATTGAAATAATTTATTAAAGAGTGATACCTTTATGGAAAATAATCAACCCACCTACCTCATGCTTAAGATGGTACACTCAACCAATATCAGACTTTTAATTAAGCTGGAACAAAATAAAAAAGAAGAATCAAAAAAAGCCTTGAAAATAGGTAGAATGAGATCATATAGACATTGAATCCAAAGAAAGAAGAGAAACTAATAAAAGTAGCATGAGGGTATGTAGGATTAATAAGTTTTAACCAATGTTATAAATGAAATTTTATTAAAAAAATCAAATGAGGAACATCCTTTATGGGAAGAGAAAGAAAATAGTGGGTATATTGGGGACCCCTGGGAGAATGAGAGAGGAAAAGGGGATATAAAAACATAAAGGATGGAGGGGGAAATCTTAATTTTTTCCTTTTTAATAGTAGAATGGTTTGGATACACGGTCTGGATAAACATGTTCCAACCATGTGGTTCTACTATCCAAGGGGTCACCTCTCACATGGTTAGTCACATAGTGTAAAAAACCATGCACAATTTCTTTGATCGCCTCTATCGTTTTCAACAAACAACATGCACAATCATGTGGTCTTGGGAACATGGTTAAAAAACTATGTGATACCGTCTTCTCCCATGTATCAGTCAGAACGACTTCCAACAGATGGCTGTAGAGTTTTAATAAACCATGCACCCTTATATTATTATCCCAAAAATTAGTTTTCAGATCCCAACGCTCCTTAAATTCAACCAAAATCATGGGAAACGTCTATAAACTTAAAGAACATCACAAAAAACATGTAAGCATTCCAATATGCAGATTTACATCTTTATGCTCAGTTTAAGATTTACAAAACACACCAAATGAAATGTTTAAAATTCCCACATAATTTAAACTAGTTCAAAACATGGGACATTTCACATCTAGTGGTTCAAGAATTCCAAATATCATTGGATCTAAACCTGGATCTGATATAACTTATAGTGTCTTTCCCTAAGAGCCAATAAAATGATGGCTTGATTCGGTAGACCATTGGGATTCAAGAACATCTCCTCACATGCCAAAGGATGTTGTTTACCAGTGAAAGCCTAAAGGTAGTGAAGTTGGGAGACTCACTACTGGAAACATAGGATTTTCCAACAGTTTAGAACTGTTGGGAAAGGCTGCAGAACCGTTGGTATATGTTATACCAACGGTTCTGCAAACCATAGGGAAGTAAGCCATTGGGAAAAACTTTTCTCAATGGTTTACAGTGAACCATTGGGATAGGGGGGAGAAAAATTACCCTATCCCAACGGTTCTGGAAAACCGTTGGGAAAACTCTATCCCAACGGTTGTAAACCGTTGGGATAAAGTGCTGAAAATTACCATGTTTTTCCCAACAGTTTTGAAAACCGTTGGGAAAAACCCAAAATCTCCTCTTTCCCAACGGTTTAGAACCGTTGGGAAAACTGTTTTACCAACGGTTTTATGAACCGTTGGTAAAACAAAACCTAGACATTCTATGCCAACGGTTTTGAACCGTTGGCATAGCCTATGATGGGCAAATTGCACAGCAGCTCTGCAATTTTCCTACCAGCTTCCCAATTTGCAACCAGCTCTCCAATTTACCCACTAGTTCAATCCAATTATTATACCTGCAATAAACTAACACATACATATACAATTATTGTACCTGCAATAACCAACTAACACTTACATATAGAGAACAAATTCATACACATTTAACATATAATGGTGGAACTATACACATCCATAATTAAATTAGAAATCATAACGTAATTATAAATATACATAATTCATTTAGAATTCAATTTAAAATTTAGATGACAATTATATGTGGAATCCGGAAGTCAATTCATAATTTGATCGGTTTTTTGTATAGCATATATTTTTACCTGAAATAATGTCCATTTTAAACATAATACATACACCTGGAGTGCTAACGGCCACACCACGCCTCGGATTGAGGCGGGGTTGACTTGTACACATCACATATGACCCATGTATAATTGTGCTAATGTATCGACACAATTTGAATGCGTTTGGTCGGTCTTCTGTATTCCAGTTGATGTTTTTCAATTAAAATGACATACTTTTGAAACAAAAGGCAGAAACTTTGAGTGGTGTTGGCCACACCGCGCCTCAGATTGAGGTGGCGTTGACTCGTACACGTCACATATGACCCATGGATCGTTCTCCTAAAGTTTCAATGGAAACCTAATGCGTTTGGTCGGTTTTCCATATGTACTTAAATTGTTGTCCATTTTAAGCAAAAGAGAGCCACTTAGAGTGATTCCGGTCACACCGTGCCTCATATTAAGGCGGGGTAGACTCGTAAATGTCACATATGACCCATGGATCGTTGTTCTAAAGTATGGACACAATCTGAATGCGTTTGGTCTCTTTTCCATATGTCATTTGATGTTTTTCACATCAAATGATGTCCTTTTGAAACAAAAGACAGACACTTTGAGTGGTGGCGGCCACACCGCGCCTCGTATTGAAGCGAGGTTGACTCGTACACATCACATATGACCCATGGATCGTTGTTCTAATGTATCGACACAATCCGAATGCGTTTGGTCAGTTTTCTGTATGCCAGTTGATGTTTTTCATTTAAAATGACGTACTTTTGAAACAAAAGGCAGGCACTTTGAGTGGTTTCAGTCACACCACGCCTCAGATTGAGGCGGAGTTGACTTGTACACATCACATATGACCCATGTATCATTCTCCTAAAGTTTCAATGTAAACCGAATGCGTTTGGTCTGTTTTCTGTATGTACTTAAATTGTTGTCCATTTTAAGAAAAAGAGAGCCACTTAGAGTGATTCAAGCCACACCGTGCCTCAGATTAAGGCGGGGTTGAATATTACACATCACATATGACTCATGAATCGTTGTGCTAAAGTATCGACACAATCCGAATGCATTTGGTCTCTTTTCCGTATGCCAGTTAATGTTTTTCATTTCAAATGATGTCCTTTTGAAACAAAAGACAGACACTTTGAGTGGTGGCGGCCACACCACGCCTCGTATTGAGGCGGGGTTGACTCGTACACGTCACATATGACCCATGAATCGTTGTTCTAAGGTATCGACACAATCGGAATGCGTTTGGTCAGTTTTCTATATGCCAGTTGATGTTTTTCAATTAAAATGACGTACTTTTGAAAAAAAAGGCAAACACTTTGAGTGGTGTCGGCCACACCGCGCCTCGGATTGAGGCGGAGTTGACTTTCACACGTCACATATGACCCATGGATCGTTCTCCTAAAGTTTCAATGGAAACCGAATGCGTTTGGTCGGTTTTCCGTATGTACTTAAATTGTTGTCCATTTTAAGCAAAAGAGATCCACTTGGAGTGATTCCGGCCACACCATGCCTCAGATTAAGGCGGGGTTGACTCGTACACGTCACATATGACCCATGGATCGTTGTGCTAAAGTATCGACACAATCCGAATGTGTTTGGTCAGTTTTCCGTATGCCAATTGATGTTTTTCAATTAAAATGATGTACTTTTGAAACAAAAGGCAGACACTTTGAGTGGTGGCGGTCACACCACACCTCAGATTGAGGCGGGGTTGACTCTTACACATCACATATGACCCATGGATCGTTTTTATAATGTATCGATACAATCCGAATGCGTTTGGTTGGTTTTCCGTATGCCAGTTGATGTTTTTCAATGAAAATGACGAACTTTTGAAACAAAAGGCAGACACTTTGAGTGGTACCGGCCACACTGCATCTCGGATTGAGGTGGAGTTGACTCGTACACGTCATATATGACCCATGGATCGTTCTCCTAAAGTTTCAATGGAAACCGAATGCGTTTGTTCGGTTTTACATATGTACTTAAATTGTTGTCCATTTTAAGCAAAAGAGAGCCACTTGGAGTGATTCCAGCCACACATGCCTCAGATTATAGCGGGGTTGAATCCTACACGTCGCATATGACCCATGGATCATTTTTATGAAGTATCGACACAATCCGAATGCGTTTGGTCAGTTTTCCGTATGCCAGTTGATGTTTTTCACTTCAAATGATGTCCTTTTGAAACAAAAGACAGACACTTTGAGTGGTACCGGCCACACCGTGCCTCGGATTGAGGCGTGGTTGACTCTTACACGTCACATATGACCCATGGATCATTGTGCTAATGTATCGACACAATCCGAATGCGTTTGGTCGGTTTTCCGTATGCCAGTTGATGTTTTTCAATTAAAATGACATTCTTTTGAAACAAAAGGCAGACACTTTGAGTGGTGGCGGCCACACCGCACCTTGGATTGAGGCGGGGTTGACTCTTACACATCATATATGACCCATGGATCGTTCTCCTAAAGTTTCAATGGAAACTGAATGCATTTGGTTGGTTTTCCGTATGTACTTAAATTGTTGTCCATTTTAAGAAAAAGAGAGCCACTTGGAGTGATTCTGGCCACACCATGCCTCAGATTAAGGCAGGGTTGACTTGTACACGTCACATATGACCCATTTATCGTTGTGCTAAAGTATAGACACAATATGAATGTGTTTGGTTAGTTTTCTGTATGCCAGTTGATGTTTTTCACATCAAATGACGTCCTTTTGAAACAAAAGACAGACACTTTGAGTGGTGGCAGCCACACCACGCCTCAGATTGAGGCGGGTTGACTCATACATGTCACATATGACCCATGGATCGTTGCTATAATGTATTGACACAATCCGAATGTGTTTGGTTGGTTTTCCGTATGCCAGTTGATGTTTTTCAATTAAAATGACGTCCTTTTGAAACAAAAGGCAGACACTTTGAGTGGTGGCGGTCACACCGTGCCTCATATTGAGTCGAGGTTGACTCGTACACATCACATATGACCCATGGATCATTTTTATAATGTATTGACTCAATCCGAATGCGTTTGGTCGGTTTTCCGTATGCCAGTTGATGTTTTTCAATTAAAAGGACGTACTTTTGAAACAAAAGGCAGACACTTTGAGTGGTGCCGGCCACACCGTGCCTCGGATTGAGGCGGTGTTGACTCGTAAACGTCACATATGACTCATGGATCGTTCTCCTAAAGTTTGAATGGAAACCGGATGCGTTTGGTTGGTTTTCTGTATGTACTTAAATTGTTGTCCATTTTAAGCAAAAGAGATCCACTTAGAGTGATTTCGGCCACACCGTGCCTCAGACTAAGGCGGGGTTGACTCGTACACGTCACATATGACCCATGGATTGTTGTGCTAATGTATCGACACAATCTGAATGCATTTGGTCAGTTTTCCGTATGCCAGTTGATGTTTTTCAATTAAAATGATGTCCTTTTGAAACAAAAGGCAGACACTTTGAATGGTGGTGGCCACACCACGCCTCGGATTGAGGCGGGGTTGACTCGTACACGTCACATATGACCCATGGATCGTTGTGCTAATGTATCAACACAATCCGAATGCGTTTGGTCGGTTTTCCGTATGCCAGTTGATGTTTTTCAATTAAAATGACGTACTTCTGAAACAAAAGGCAGACACTTTGAGTGGTGCCGGCTACACCGCGCCTCGGATTGAGGCGGAGTTGACTCATACACGTCTCATATGACCCATGGATCGTTCTCCTAAAGTTTCAATGGAAACTGAACGTGTTTGGTCGGTTTTCCATATGTATTTAAATTGTTGTCCATTTTAAGCAAAAGAGATCCACTTAGAGTGATTTCGGCCACACCGTGCCTCAGATTAAGGCGGGGTTGACTCGTACATGTCACATATGACCCATGTATCGTTGTGATAAAGTATCAAAAAAATTCGAATGTCTTTGGTCGGTTTTCCATATGTACTTAAAATGTTGTCAATTTTATGAGAATCATTTGTGCGGGGGTTGTTCGGGGTCCAAGGAAGAGGGTGGGGGGGCTGTCCGGGGGGCTGTCTGGGGGGCTGTCCGGGGGGCTGTCCGAGGGGTTGTCTGGGGTCCAGGGAGGAGGGTGGGGGGCTGTGCGGGGGGCTGTCCGAGGGGTGTTCGGGGGGTTGTCCGGGGTCCAAGGAGGAGGGTGGGGGGGCTGTCCGGGGGGCTGTCCGGGGGGCTGTCCGGGGGGATGTTCGGGGGGCTGTCTGGGGTCTAGGGAGGAGGGTGGGGGGCTATCCGGGGGCTGTTCAGGGGATTGTCCGGGGGCTGTCTGGGGCTGTTCAGGGGGTTTTCCAGGGTCCAAGGAAGAGGGTGGGGGCTGTCCAGGGGGCTGTCTGGGGGGTTGTCTGGGGGGTTGTCCGGGGTCCAGAATGTGGGAAGGATGACATGTCAGTGGGAGGGGCATGGTCTAGTCGGGTACGCGTAGCTACTCATCCACCTCTGGTACGAACCCTCCTCGTACCACCGGCCTGAGTACTAGGACTAGTACTAGGCTCCTCGTCGAATAACTGTCGACGTATAAGTGGATCCTACAAAAATGTTTACAAAAAAATTAATCACATGATATTATATATTCTTTAAATATATATATATTTTTTAAATAAAGTACTCATTGTAGGCACTAATGGTGGAATGCCCATCTCCGTCATTTGACGATTGTTCTCCATCATTTTTTTCCTTCGTCTCTCTTCAATTAGCTTCATTTCCTACTTTTGAAAACAAATATATAATTAATTAGAAAAAGAAAACTAATGTGTAACCCAAAAAACTAAATATATGAGGGAATAGGGGGATTCATAGGTAATTTAGCTATCAATTGTTTTAGAAGATCTTGAATGGATTTAATAAATCATACAAGTTGTAATGTTCACCAAGTTAGAAATATTGTTTGACTATGTTTGAATACAGTTCAATTCCAAATTAGAAAATCCAATTCAAATAAAACTGCAACCAATAAACATTGAAAATTCACATAACGGTCAAGTCAGCTATCAATTGTTTTAGAAGAGCTTGAATGAATTTAATAAATCATACAAGTTGTAATGTTCACCAAGTTATAAATATTGTTTTACTATGTTTGAATACAGTTCAATTGAAAATTAGAAAATTCAATTCAAATAAAACTGCAACCAATAAACATTGAAAATTCACATAACGGTCAAGTCAGCTATCAATTGTTTTAGAAGAGCTTGAATGGATTTAATAAATCATACAAGTTTTAATGTTCACCAAGTTAGAAATATTGTTTGACTATGTTTGAATACAGTTCAATTCCAAATTAGAAAATGCAATTAAAATAAAACTGCAACCAATAAACATTGAAAATTCACATAATGGTCAAGTCAGCTAAAACATATTTGTGATCAATACTAAATCAATTTGAATATTACCAACCTTAACAACCCAACTCTAGGTAAACCAAAAGAATTGAGAACATGGATGAATGATTCTATATATTTTCAACCGCAACTTCAGGTTCACAATCAACTCTGACAATTGAGCTATTTGAGTCATCAAAAGAAATAAATGGATTGGTTCCAATGGCACTAGGGACAGTGTCAATTCCATCATCGCCATCATCAAAAATATTTCTTGGAATTACTTCAACTATGAAACCAAATTCAGGTCGAAGTTGGTCTTTGACATAAAAACTTGTTTAGCCATTGATGCCAACGCATATGGTTTTTCGGTAGCAAGAGTGTGAGTCATATTAATTACTTGAAATCCACAATCATCAATAAATGTTCCATGTCTCTTCATCGAATCAAACCAATGGAATTTAATCATTGTGACTCGTCCATGAGAGTAATAATCCAATATTATTATTTTCTCAACAACTCCATAATAACCCACATTTTCAAATCGCGGTCGACTATCTGATGCACTGGCATAACAATCTGTTGTGGCAGTAACCATAACACCATCATGTTGTGTTCTCATGTTCTTTTCTCGTTCAATGACAATAAATTTGTACCCATTGATAACAATTGATTTATAGTCACGAACCATGGTATTAGGACCAAAAGACAAAGCTCTTATTTCCTCAGAGACAGAGTCAGCAGACAAACTCAATACCTGCAATATAAATGAGTATTAAACTTAATTAAATATTGATATAATTATTTTAAACATTAATTTTTTAATACCTTCAATTTTAACCAAGCAGAAAAAATTTTGCTATGAAAAGTCTCTCTCCTTATCAAAGATAAAGAACGATGATTCCTATTTGTCATTGTTTTATGTTCCCTATAGATAAAAAATATGAATAGTTTAATAGATATATATGTAAGATATACATAATCAAATTAGTTACCTGATATAGTCATAAAAAAAATCACAGTTGAACAAAACTGAGCGATGTGCCATCTCCCTCTCTTCATGGATTAATGTCTTCAATGTATATGATCCATGAATTCCTCCTGTTTGAGGAAGTTATGGAAAACTGGGTTCAATTTTCTCATACTGTTCTTCTTCATTTCTCATTGGTCTGTTCAATCTTGTAGTAAGATCAGACAAATACATCGAGCAGAAATCCATACATTCTTGAGCCAAGTAACCGTTCACGATAGAACCTTCGGGATGATTTCTATTTCGGACATAAGACTTTAATGTGAACATATTTCTTTCAGTTGGATACATCCAATGAAAAGAAACAGGTCCTCCGAGAAGTATTTCAGTGGGAATATGGACAGTCAGATGCAGCATGCATGTGAAAAATGATGGAGGAAATATTTTCTCCAACTCACACAAAATTAATGGAGCATCTGTCAACATTTTTTGCAAGAAAGACTTGGACAACTTCTTAGCACAAAGATCTCTAAAAAATGGCACAACCGAATAATAACCACCCTTACATTATTGGACAAAAGATGACGGATTTCTATTGGAAGCAACTCATGCAGTAGAACGTGATAATCATGAGTCTTCAAAGATTTTAGCTTCAACTCTCTTCTATTGACCCGTTTAGATATGTTTCTTGAATAGCCATCAAGAACTCTAATAGTATCTAATACTTCTAGAAATTATTTTTTTTCGTAGGTGTCATCACATAAGAATCACATGGAAGTTTCCATTTATTTTCACTGATACGCACAGGATGCAATTCTGGTCTGATGCCCTAATCCACCAAGTCACGCCGAGATCGTAAATCATCTTTTGTATTCCCCTTGAAATTTAGAAGAATCGAAAGCAACATTTCACATATATTCTTTTCAATATGCATTACGTCTAAGAAATGACGTAACAAATTGGTTGACCAATAAAGAAAATCAAAAAAGATACTCCTCTTCCTCCAATTGTAACAGGTTTCAGTGGAAACATTTTTTCTCTTTCCAGATTTCATTTGACCCTTCCCAAACGAAAAACTGAAATCTTTCAATTCATTAAGCACGTCAGTTCCAGACATACGCTGAGGTGGATCATCAGTCTCTATAGTATTATCAAATCTTCGACGATTCATTCTATATGGATGATCCTCTGGCAAGAATCGTCGATTTCTCATAAAACAGAAACTACAACGATGTTTCAGTCTTCTGGATCGTGTATTCTTCATACAAACTGGACATGATAGTTTTCCCTTCGTGCTCCATCCAGACATCATTGTATAAGACGGAAAATCATTGATCGTCCACATAAGCGCAGCACGCATCTGAAATATGTCTTTCGAACATGCATCGTATAAGCGCACACCCACATCCCAAAGAAGTTTCAACTCTTTTATTAAAGGTTGCATGTATACATCAATATCAATGTCGGGATCAGAAGGACCAGATATGAGTATACTCATGAAAGTAAAAGGTTTTTTCATACACAACCATGGGGGAAGATTATAAATGTGTATAAAAACTGGCCATGTGCTGTGCGAAATAAGCATCTGCCCAAATGGATTAAAACCATCGCATGAAAGACCCAGCCTCACATTATGCACGTCAGCTGCAAAATTAGGATGTTGAGCATCAAATCTCTGCCATGCAAATCCATCTGCAGGATGAACCAACTCATCATTAGTCTTCTTTCTCTCGGTATCATTCCATCTCATTTTTATTGATATGTCATCAAACATAAAAATATTCTGGAGTCTAGGGATCAATGGAAAGTTCCACATTACTTTTTGTAGAATGAAAGATGGTGTTCCATCAGATTTTGACTTCCAGCGGGATGTGCCACATTTTATACAATCATTTCGTTCAGCGGTTTCCTCCCAGAATAAACTGCAATCTTTCGGGCAAGCATGCATTTTTTTTCTTGAAAATCCAAGTTCCTCAACTAACTTCCATTCCATATAGTGGTTTGAGGGAATATCTGCATCATCTGGAAGTAAATCCTTCAAGAGGGTAAGAATGTAATCAATTGCTGTATTAGAAATCCCATACATAGTTTTCCCATGAAACAATTGGATTAAAAATTCCATCTTTTTCATTTTATCGCATTGTCGATATACTGGAGTCATGGCAGCATCATTCAATTTTTTCACCCTATAAATATCATCATTTTCACTAGATGCATCAGCTATCCTCGTATCGAAGTCTCCTTGAGTCAAAATCCTTTCTTTTTAATGATGATGAATAAATGGAAACCGATCATCTAACAAATTCTTCATTCCAGTCCTTTCATTTCAATCATCACCAATTTGAGATTTCATTTTCTCCCCATTGTGATACCACACAAAGTAGTTTGCTTGAAAACCATTTTTGGTTATGTGGTAGCTGACTTCTTCATGGCTCAACCAAGGTCTACCAACACAATTGGAACATGGGCAGTATAAGGCCCCAGCCTTAAACCTTACTTAATCTTGAGTTATTACAAGATTACACATTGAGGATCTTTTCGGGTTTAGAGTTTTAGAGAATTAGATCATAAAACTTGCATTACATTCCACATATAAACAAAATGGTTACATAAAGATTGTATTCTTCATTCCCATCAATGGGAACACATTTAAAATAAAACATGGATTATTTCTTCACACATCCTTGACTCTATCATCTTATCATGTACCTTTCCCTTGACCTGTGAAAAACATTTCAAAAACTTGGGATGAGCATAAAAACTCAGTATGGGTTATAAAAAAAACATGGAAAGGAAACATGAGTTCATATATACATAAGAATGAAATCATACTTTACCCATAAAACATAGGCACTTTAACATACCTCATAAAAACATGAATAAATCATATAAATCATAATACGTAAAGGTAACTTGAGGCATTCATAACATTCTTACATAGGGGGTAACCCTCTTGGTTACGTTTGGAATACCCATCACAGTATATTCCCTAAAATCTCTTCGGAGAAACCTTAACGTTTCACTCCTTCGCGTTACCCAATGCATTGGAGAGCTATAACGGGCTCACCCGCCCTTAGTTTATCACGGAACCACCCGTCTTCATAATAATGCCCAAGAACCATAACATAATCATATCACATAAAACATGCATAAAGGAAACATAACATTTCCACATTTCAATCACGAGATATCAATACAACACATTGATATAATAAAAACATTATGAAAACCATTTTCAATACCCAAGTAAAACATGGTATTTATTTTTCTTTTAAAAAGAAGGAATGGCTTGTAGAGGAAGCCGAAACTCAAATAACGGTTTCGACGGCGGAGAAGTCGTTGTCGCCGCATACGTACGACAAAAACATTCCCTTTTGTCATTTAGTAAACGCTTCGTATAAAAAAGATTCCTTTTGAATAAACTTAAATGTCAAAGGGGTTTATACACCGTATAAAAGAAAGTTGTGTATAAAATAAAATATGTCTCAACGAAAGGAGATTGAGACGAAGTCCCATACAAAGATAATTTTTAAAATAAAATAGATACATTATGTGTATTCACTATAAGTACACATAAATAAAGTACAAATACAAGATACGACATAATAATATAATGACATAATTTGAAAGTAGGAGATTAACCCAAAGAATGGAAATTGGGTTAAGAAGTTCCCATACCTCGTATCTGACTTGACCCGACCGTTCTTTAAACTCCTGAATAATAAAATTTAGTTAATATATACTTGATTATGAATATTTTCCAAGTTCATTATTCATTTTATACCATGTTATGAACATCATTTAATCATTTAAGTTAATAATGTTCATTTTGTCGGTATTTGGTTCTTAAGTCAAAAATAGACTTCTTACACTTACATGTTGTTAATTTGGTCAATGTTTCATTATATCCAGAATGGTATTCATGATGTAGATATCATATATGTCATATATATACAGTACATACATGTATTTAAAATATTACATAATCATTTAGAGGTAAGAAATGAAATGCACCGTTCATGGAGACGGTAAGCCGTACGTACGCATGAACGCTACTTTCATTTCTTTGTCATATTAATGGAATTAAAACTAAATGAGACTTATGTATATTTTAATTCCAGAATTATATTCATCATTTAGATATATCATTAATTATATATATCCATTATATACATGTACTTTTAATAATAAATTACATTTGGGGATAAGAAATGAAACGCACCGTTCATGGAGACGGTAGTCCGTACGTACGCATGAACGCTACTTTCATTTCTATCTCATACTTTAATGGAAATAAATGATAATGATATATAGGTATATTATAATTCCAGTATAACATCATATATAATAACTTTAAATCCATCCTTTACACGTCCCACATATGGCATTAACGAATCACATCACTTTGAGGGGGCGGTAGTCCGCACTTCCTTAAAATGAAGATATCGTGTTTTACCCATAATGGAAACCATAAAGGTATGCCAAAAATGAAAAAAACAGAAGCTTAAGGAAAACATAAACATATTATATATCATATATAAAAATAGTGACATCATAATGGCCACCTTTGAAGGTGTTAAATGAGTATTGAACAATCATCGTTTCGGGAGGCAGAATTTCGCCATCCACGGAAACCGTATGTTCTTTAACCATTTGATGTAGTTGTGTGAGAGTGTAGATCAAATAAATCTTATAACAACATCCTAGTATATTGAAGATACTGGTTTTGTTATAAAAGAAGTAAATAAAAAGAGTTTAGGGGGTTGGAGAAGCAAAATAAAACAAATGAACATGAGAGAATGAATTACCTTAAAAAAGTGTAACTCCTTTTGATTTGAGCCTAAAGGCTTCTTTTGAAAGGATTCTGCCCAAAGGGAATCCTCTAGGATGAGGAGAGGGATGTGGAGAGAGAAAATGGGCAGGGGTTGGCCGAGCCAAAGGCTTGAAGAGTGTGTGAAATGAGGTAGAGGTGGGGGCCTTTTATAAGAGGAGAGGAGGGGCACTTTTGGAAAGTAAAGAAATATTACATTATTTGAAAATGTGTTTCGGTTTTAAAAGGTCCCACATTGATAGAATTCGTGGATAAGGTGATAAGGCTTAGCAATCCACTCATCCAATTGGTTTTGGCCATGTGTAGGTTTTAGATTTTACATTATCTTTCTGTTTTATTTAAATCGCCAAATAATGATGTCATCGCTGCATCATTATTATGTCATAAATACTTTAATTTATTTAATTTCTAAAAATTATAAAACAAATACTATGATGTAGGAAATCTTTTTAGATTTCCAATGACTATTTATAATCTAAATTTGGACTTGTATAACCCCACTTAAAAATTGTTTTAGTAAAACAATTTATGTTAGTGTCATTTTCACTTTAACATTAAATAAAAAGTAATTTATGTTATTTCCCAACAAAAGTGGATCCATGGGGTCCCCAAGTTAGGCCATGGCTTGTCTTGGTCGGCCATGACACAACCAATGAGGTTGGGACATGTGTCTAGGTCATTTTATATTATTAAAGTATTATTTATACCTTAAACTACACTAATTACCACTAATCGCGATTAAAACTTAATAAGTTACTATTCACCAAAAAATTATTATAATCTCATTGAACCACATTTTACTTCTTAATGACAACCATGTATGTCGGATTTTCAAAATTCAGTACACATTAGTGGTAAACTTTCATTTAACTGAAAAATCAGTTTGCTTGATTACCACTTAGTGGTTTCACTATTCATCAAAAATTGATGTTTTTCAGAAATTTACCAAAAATTCACCCTAAGCTATATTTGATATTCCGAATTCAAAAATGAAGTCCATTTTACAAAATTCAAATCATATAAGTCACATTAATTAATTTAATAATTAATTCCCGCTGCCAGAGCAAATAGCGTGTTTTTACAAAACAATAAGTATCAAAAGATTGACACCAGTTTAAGTCTAATTTCAAATCGAAATTGATTCCAATGACCACCATTGGATAAAATGGTAAAAATATATTCTAATTTCACTTTAAAACCAATTCAAAACATAATCTAATTGTATAAATAAATCAGATTAAAAAGCAGTTTTGATGTAAAATACAACATTTTACACTATTCATAAAAAAAATGAACTTCATCAGAAAGGTACCAAAAATTACACAATGTAAAATTTGATGTCCCGATTCTTAATAAAAGTTTTATTTGGTCCAAAAGAATGTATAAGAGTGATCAAAACTATATTTAATGACGGTTCACCATTAAAAGGTGATAAGTGAACCTTTAGTGAAAATTAGAGTATAAAAGCCTAAAATTGAACTCTTTCCGTATTTTAAGCCTTTATCTTTTATTGGGTAAATGTAAAAACATCTAAAAACATATCTATTCATATTTTAGTTATTTCTATTCATTCCCGCCAGTACAACGGCTACTTGTTAACTAACATAATATTATTATATTACTAGTGTGCTACGTAAGTTTCAAAGAAACTCATCGTTGCGTATCGGGTACGCTATCGAACATAGCAACCCCTTTTAATTAAAATTCATATTTAATTCTCTAATATTAATAAATATGAAAATTATTTATTCTTTAATTACCTGGGATGTTACATCCTTCCCCCCTTTTGGGAATTGCGTCCTCGCAATTTTATTCACTTATCAAAATAAGTGGGGGTATTTATCCCTCATAGCATTTTCAGATTCCCACGTTGCCTCTTCAATCATGTGGTTTTTCCACAAAACCTTTACCTGCTTAATCACCTTATTCCGTAACACTTGCTCCCTGTGGTCAAGAATCTGGACCGGTTGTTCCTCATAAGATAGGTTCTCTTCCAGCTGAACTACCTCTGGACTCAAAACATGAGATGGATCTGGCATATACTTTCTCAACATCGAAACGTGAAAAACATTGTGTACCTGAGATAAACTCGGAGGTAAAGCCACTCGGTATGCAACCGATCCAACTCTTTCCAGAATTTCGTATGGTCCAACAAACCTTGGACTCAACTTTCCTTTCTTACCAAATCTCATCACACTTTTCCAAGGAGAAACCTTGAGAAAAACATGATCACCTACCTCAAAAGATAGATCCTTCCTCCGGTTATCCGCATAACTCTTCTGCCTGCTCTGAGCTGTTCTCATGTGTTTCTGAATCAACTGAACTTTTTCTGCCATCTCTTCTACCAATTCTGGTCCCATCAATTTTCTTTCACCCACTTCATCCCAGAAAGCTGGAGTTCGACACCGCTTCCCATATAATTCCTGAAATGGTGCCATCTGTATACTAGAATGGAAACTGTTATTATATGAAAACTCAACCAAAGAAAGATGCTGGTCCCAACTTCCCTGATAATCCATAGAACAAGCTCGTAGCATATCCTCCAATGTCTGAATTGTTCGTTCTGACTGCCCATCTGATTGAGGATGAAAAGCTGTACTAAAATTTAATTCAGTACCCAACGACTTCTGAAGGCCTTTCCAAAAGTTAGAAGTAAACCTGGGATCACGATCCGATACAATGGGGAGAGGAACTCCATGTAACCTGACTATCTCTTTAAGATACAAACGGGAAAGTTGATCAAGAGAGAAAGTATCTCGTATAGCAAGGAAATGAGCAGATTTGGTCAAGCGATCAACAATAACCCAGATTGCATTATTACCTCGATATGTCTTCGGTAATCCAACAACAAAGTCCATGGATATATTCTCCCATTTCCACTCTGGCACTGGTAAAGGCTGAAGCATCCCTTTCGGTAACTGCCGCTCTGCTTTAACCTGCTGACAAGTCAAACACTTCATAGTAAAATCAGCAATGTCTCTTTTCATTCCATCCCACCAGTAATACTCCCGCAGACCTCTGTACATCTTAGTACTGCCAGGATGAAAAAACAACTCATTCTTCAACTGTGAATCACAAGGCACACATAACCTCTTCACAAACCTCAAAACACAAACACAAACTTATCCAAGAACTCATGGAAAATTTTATTCATAAGGTCCATGAATACAGCAGGTGCATTGGTTAACCCAAAAGGCATAACTACAAATTCATAATGGCCATATCTAGTACGGAACGCAGTCGTCTGCTTCTTTTACTTTCAACTGATGGTACCCCGACCTCAAGTCAATCTTCGAAAAATACTGAGCTCCCTGGAGCTGATACCACTTCATTCGATGGCCCAACATCTGCTGAAGTAGTTGCAAAGGATTTCACCACCCCTTTCTGCTTGTAGTCTAACTGCTTCCCATCACTCAAGCTCCTTGTTGTACACTCGTTTGCATAGTGACCCATCTCATTGCACTTAAAACATTTCACTAACTGTAAATCAAATTTGTTCTTACCTTCACCTTGATCCTTTTCAGTGCAATCACGAGCCTTATGTCCCATCTTACCACATCGGTAGCACTTCCCAGAATTCAGAAGACATTCCCCAGCATGCCTTTTGCCACATTTATCACAAACTGGAAACTTAGTTTTCTTACCATCAGACTTTTTTGAAGAATTCTTACCTTTCTCCTGCCACCTCGGTCTCTTCTTCTGCTGGTTGTTATAGGACACTTGGTCATCGGCAAACTCCATTTCCACCTTCTCAGCACATCGAACAAGCTTTTCATAACTTTTAAACTCACGAGAAGCCAATGCCCTTCGATACTTTGGCTTTAATCCTGAGTAAAAACGATTGATTTTACTATCAAGGTCCCGGATAAAATTTGGAGCATACCTTGCCAAACGAGTGAACTTTTCTTCATAGGCAGCCACTGAGTCTTCCTCTTGCCTCAATTCCAAGAATTGCTTTTCCATCCTAAGTCGAACAGCCTTAGGAAAATACTTCTCAAGAAACATACCTTTGAAATCATCCCAGTCAAGAGCATCAATCTCATCGGCTTCCCTGATATTTTTAACCATAGACCACCACTGATCTGCTTCACCCTCCAAACGGTAAATAGCAAGACTAACCTTTTGATTGTCTGAACACCCCATGACATCAAAAATCTTCTCCAGTGCTTTAATCCACCCTTCAGCTAGCACAGGGTCAGATGATCCTCTGAATGATGGGGGATGTTGCCTCATGAAATGTTCCACCACTGACATGTTCCTCTGCGGTTGTTCTGGCTGATCTCGTGCATGGATACCACCACCATTTATCGCCTGAGTCAACTGCGCCATTACTGCAACAAACTGTTCAGTTCCAATTCCGACCATTTCTGGATGCTGATTCGGAAGGTTATTTCCTTCTGTATGCCTTCCTAGCACTGCTTCCCTGTTTCCTCTGCGGAAAACCATTCTGAACACCGAAATATCTTAGGCGAAGCAACATGGTAATCTGTAAATGCTATATCATTTAAATCATATTATAATTTAACACTTTTCTAACTCCTAAAGTTGTCTAAACCGACCTCTGATACCAACTATAAGGCCCCAGCCTTAAACCTTACTTAATCTTGAGTTATTACAAGATTACACATTGAGGATCTTTTCGGGTTTAGAGTTTTAGAGAATTAGATCATAAAACTTGCATTACATTCCACATATAAACAAAATGGTTACATAAAGATTGTATTCTTCATTCCCATCAATGGGAACACATTTAAAATAAAACATGGATTATTTCTTCACACATCCTTGACTCTATCATCTTATCATGTACCTTTCCCTTGACCTGTGAAAAACATTTCAAAAACTTGGGATGAGCATAAAAACTCAGTATGGGTTATAAAAAAAACATGGAAAGGAAACATGAGTTCATATATACATAAGAATGAAATCATACTTTACCCATAAAACATAGGCACTTTAACATACCTCATAAAAACATGAATAAATCATATAAATCATAATACGTAAAGGTAACTTGAGGCATTCATAACATTCTTACATAGGGGGTAACCCTCTTGGTTACGTTTGGAATACCCATCACAGTATATTCCCTAAAATCTCTTCGGAGAAACCTTAACGTTTCACTCCTTCGCGTTACCCAATGCATTGGAGAGCTATAACGGGCTCACCCGCCCTTAGTTTATCACGGAACCACCCGTCTTCATAATAATGCCCAAGAACCATAACATAATCATATCACATAAAACATGCATAAAGGAAACATAACATTTCCACATTTCAATCACGAGATATCAATACAACACATTGATATAATAAAAACATTATGAAAACCATTTTCAATACCCAAGTAAAACATGGTATTTATTTTTCTTTTAAAAAGAAGGAATGGCTTGTAGAGGAAGCCGAAACTCAAATAACGGTTTCGACGGCGGAGAAGTCGTTGTCGCCGCATACGTACGACAAAAACATTCCCTTTTGTCATTTAGTAAACGCTTCGTATAAAAAAGATTCCTTTTGAATAAACTTAAATGTCAAAGGGGTTTATACACCGTATAAAAGAAAGTTGTGTATAAAATAAAATATGTCTCAACGAAAGGAGATTGAGACGAAGTCCCATACAAAGATAATTTTTAAAATAAAATAGATACATTATGTGTATTCACTATAAGTACACATAAATAAAGTACAAATACAAGATACGACATAATAATATAATGACATAATTTGAAAGTAGGAGATTAACCCAAAGAATGGAAATTGGGTTAAGAAGTTCCCATACCTCGTATCTGACTTGACCCGACCGTTCTTTAAACTCCTGAATAATAAAATTTAGTTAATATATACTTGATTATGAATATTTTCCAAGTTCATTATTCATTTTATACCATGTTATGAACATCATTTAATCATTTAAGTTAATAATGTTCATTTTGTCGGTATTTGGTTCTTAAGTCAAAAATAGACTTCTTACACTTACATGTTGTTAATTTGGTCAATGTTTCATTATATCCAGAATGGTATTCATGATGTAGATATCATATATGTCATATATATACAGTACATACATGTATTTAAAATATTACATAATCATTTAGAGGTAAGAAATGAAATGCACCGTTCATGGAGACGGTAAGCCGTACGTACGCATGAACGCTACTTTCATTTCTTTGTCATATTAATGGAATTAAAACTAAATGAGACTTATGTATATTTTAATTCCAGAATTATATTCATCATTTAGATATATCATTAATTATATATATCCATTATATACATGTACTTTTAATAATAAATTACATTTGGGGATAAGAAATGAAACGCACCGTTCATGGAGACGGTAGTCCGTACGTACGCATGAACGCTACTTTCATTTCTATCTCATACTTTAATGGAAATAAATGATAATGATATATAGGTATATTATAATTCCAGTATAACATCATATATAATAACTTTAAATCCATCCTTTACACGTCCCACATATGGCATTAACGAATCACATCACTTTGAGGGGGCGGTAGTCCGCACTTCCTTAAAATGAAGATATCGTGTTTTACCCATAATGGAAACCATAAAGGTATGCCAAAAATGAAAAAAACAGAAGCTTAAGGAAAACATAAACATATTATATATCATATATAAAAATAGTGACATCATAATGGCCACCTTTGAAGGTGTTAAATGAGTATTGAACAATCATCGTTTCGGGAGGCAGAATTTCGCCATCCACGGAAACCGTATGTTCTTTAACCATTTGATGTAGTTGTGTGAGAGTGTAGATCAAATAAATCTTATAAAAACATCCTAGTATATTGAAGATACTGGTTTTGTTATAAAAGAAGTAAATAAAAAGAGTTTAGGGGGTTGGAGAAGCAAAATAAAACAAATGAACATGAGAGAATGAATTACCTTAAAAAAGTGTAACTCCTTTTGATTTGAGCCTAAAGGCTTCTTTTGAAAGGATTCTGCCCAAAGGGAATCCTCTAGGATGAGGAGAGGGATGTGGAGAGAGAAAATGGGCAGGGTTTGGCCGAGCCAAAGGCTTGAAGAGTGTGTGAAATGAGGTAGAGGTGGGGGCCTTTTATAAGAGGAGAGGAGGGGCACTTTTGGAAAGTAAAGAAATATTACATTATTTGAAAATGTGTTTCGGTTTTAAAAGGTCCCACATTGATAGAATTCGTGGATAAGGTGATAAGGCTTAGCAATCCACTCATCCAATTGGTTTTGGCCATGTGTAGGTTTTAGATTTTACATTATCTTTCTGTTTTATTTAAATCGCCAAATAATGATGTCATCGCTGCATCATTATTATGTCATAAATACTTTAATTTATTTAATTTCTAAAAATTATAAAACAAATACTATGATGTAGGAAATCTTTTTAGCTTTCCAATGACTATTTATAATCTAAATTTGGACTTGTATAACCCCACTTAAAAATTGTTTTAGTAAAACAATTTATGTTAGTGTCATTTTCACTTTAACATTAAATAAAAAGTAATTTATGTTATTTCCCAACAAAAGTGGATCCATGGGGTCCCCAAGTTAGGCCATGGCTTGTCTTGGTCGGCCATGACACAACCAATGAGGTTGGGACATGTGTCTAGGTCATTTTATATTATTAAAGTATTATTTATACCTTAAACTACACTAATTACCACTAATCGCGATTAAAACTTAATAAGTTACTATTCACCAAAAAATTATTATAATCTCATTGAACCACATTTTACTTCTTAATGACAACCATGTATGTCGGATTTTCAAAATTCAGTACACATTAGTGGTAAACTTTCATTTAACTGAAAAATCAGTTTGCTTGATTACCACTTAGTGGTTTCACTATTCATCAAAAATTGATGTTTTTCAGAAATTTACCAAAAATTCACCCTAAGCTATATTTGATATTCCGAATTCAAAAATGAAGTCCATTTTACAAAATTCAAATCATATAAGTCACATTAATTAATTTAATAATTAATTCCCGCTGCCAGAGCAAATAGCGTGTTTTTACAAAACAATAAGTATCAAAAGATTGACACCAGTTTAAGTCTAATTTCAAATCGAAATTGATTCCAATGACCACCATTGGATAAAATGGTAAAAATATATTCTAATTTCACTTTAAAACCAATTCAAAACATAATCTAATTGTATAAATAAATCAGATTAAAAAGCAGTTTTGATGTAAAATACAACATTTTACACTATTCATAAAAAAAATGAACTTCATCAGAAAGGTACCAAAAATTACACAATGTAAAATTTGATGTCCCGATTCTTAATAAAAGTTTTATTTGGTCCAAAAGAATGTATAAGAGTGATCAAAACTATATTTAATGACGGTTCACCATTAAAAGGTGATAAGTGAACCTTTAGTGAAAATTAGAGTATAAAAGCCTAAAATTGAACTCTTTCCGTATTTTAAGCCTTTATCTTTTATTGGGTAAATGTAAAAACATCTAAAAACATATCTATTCATATTTTAGTTATTTCTATTCATTCCCGCCAGTACAACGGCTACTTGTTAACTAACATAATATTATTATATTACTAGTGTGCTACGTAAGTTTCAAAGAAACTCATCGTTGCGTATCGGGTACGCTATCGAACATAGCAACCCCTTTTAATTAAAATTCATATTTAATTCTCTAATATTAATAAATATGAAAATTATTTATTCTTTAATTACCTGGGATGTTACAGGCAGTGTATGCGACCACTATTAGAAGCATTGTGAAATGAAAAATCTATAAATCTCTCCAAATTGTTTTGAAAATCACTTGAGATCCGATCGGTTTCATACATCCAACTTCTGTCCATTCTGTAAAAAGAATTTATATAAGTAATTTTGTCATAAACAATTAAATAGGATTGAAATTTAATAGAAAATATATTTAAGTAAACGATAAAGGAAGGAGTTTCTAGTTGATCTAGTGAACTATTAAAACAATGTAAAGATATACTAATTAATTCAGTTATGTGTGCCTAGATTTGAGGTGAGATGTGTTTTGTAATTTTTTCATTTATCACATACCAAGAAGACACCATAGACCTGATAAAACATTGTTCAAGATATTACAAAGTGAAGGCTTTTCATGAAAGATGCAGAATGTGTAAAGAGAGTTTTTTAAATAAGTTATTGATTCTAAAAAATGGAAATATTGTGAAAAGTTAGTACATTTCATAACACCCAAACTAAAGTCCACAGAAAGTACCATATCACCCCACTAAAAAAAAGGAAAACCACCTACCCCACTACCCCAACCATGTCAATTACCTCAATGAGGGCTTCTATGTATGTATTTGGGAAGAGGTTGAAGGATTCTAACCTGGATGGGGGAGTTGCAGCCGATCATATGGAAGACCTCAGGTTAGGGTTCACCTACGCGGGGGCTTCTGGAAATCAGGGTAAATGCAGAGTTATTTACTTCTGTGTAATCGGGGGCGGGCTGTCCACGGGGGTGGCGGGGTTGTCCAGGGGGTACGGGTTGTCCAGGGGGTAAGCAGGCTGTCCACGAGGGTGGCAAGGCTGTCTAGGGGGAAGGGGGTGTCCAGGGGGTGGGTGGGCTATCCACGGGGGTGGGGGGGGCTTTCCAGGGGGTACAAGGTGTCCAGGGGGTGGGGGTGTCCGGGGGGTGGGGGGAGTGTCTAGGGGGTGGGCGGACTGTCCATGGGGTTGGGGGGTTGTCCAGGGAGTAGGGGGTGTCCATGGGGTGGGCAGGCTTTCCACGGGGGTGGCGGGGTTGTCCAGGGGGTACAAGGTGTCCAGGGGGGTGGGCAGACTGTCCACGAGGGTGGAAGGGCTGTCCAGGGGGTGTCCAGGGGGGTGGGCGAGCTGTCCACAGGGGTGTGACTGAGAGCTATGAGATTTAATTGGGTTGTCATTCATGTTATGAAAAAGAAAAGATGGGTGTTAAGGATTAGAATAGTATTTTTTAGTGAAAATCCAATTTGGTAGGATTAGTGACTTGATAATATGATGGTATCAAGTTTGCAATTGGGAAAATGTTGGGGCATTGGATTCTAAAAGGCTCCCACAACCTTCCAAGGATATATTATTTCTAGAAAAATGTGTTGTGGGAGAAGGAATTCATCCTATATAGTTGATGTCACTTTTAGATCATGTGATGCCTTACTCATCAAGATGACTAAACAAGAACCAAAACCAAAGAGGCCTCAAAACTATCCAAATCTCTAGAACTGATGAATTCCACGTGCTTATTGGTGAACTATGGAAGTGCTGACTTCCCACTTGCACAGCCCCCCCTCCCCACCTCACCCCCAACAGACTCCCCCTGCACAACCCCCCTCCCATCCATCGACTGCACAACCCCCCCCCCCACATGCACCCCCACTTGCACAACCCCCCCTCCCCCACCCACACCCGCACAACCCCCTCCCATCCACCCACTGCACACCCCCCCCCACCTCACCCCCCAACATACTCCCACCTGCCCAGCCCACCCCCAACCTACACACTCCCCTCCCCCCCCCCCACCCACTTGCACAACCACCCCCACCTACACCCCCCCCCCACTTGCACAACCCCCCTCCCCCCACCCCCACCTGCATAGCCCCCCTCCCCCCACCACCACCTGTACACCCCACCCCCACCTCACCCCCAACAGACTCCCACCTGCCCAGCCCACCCCCCCAACCTTCACACTCCCCTCCCCCCACCTACTTGCACAACACCCCCCTCCACTTTCACCATCCACTTGAACAGCCCCCCTCCCCCACCCCCACCTGCATAACCCATCCCCACCCCCACCTGTACAACCCCCACCTCACCCCACCAAGACTCTGACCTGCCCAGCCCACCCCCCCCCCCCCAACCTGCACACTCCCCTCCCCCCACCCACTTGCACAACAACCCCCCTCTAATTGCACCCCCACCTGCACAACCCACCCCTCCCCCCACCCCCACCTGCACAACCCACCCCCACCCCCACCTGTACAACCCCCCACCTCAACACCCCACCAGCACACCCCCTCCCCCCACCTAAACACCCCACCAGCGCACCCCCTCCCCCCACCTACTACACCCCCAGCACCTCCCACCAGAACAAAAACATAAAACAAAAACAGAACAAAAAATTGATTCACACATGACACCAGATCAAAAATAGAAAACAAATAACAAATCCAATTGAAATTGTTGGGTATACGTACTGCTGAACCTTAGGTTTAAGACAAATCAAAACAGAAAATAAAAAAATTATATACAAAAAATTAAACATAATGTTCTACTTACATATTTTAAGTGTAGAACAAAAAAACCTTGTGATTGAGTATGGATCTGGTGGAATGATTTTCCATGTGAGAGAGATCTTAGGTCTCAATTTTAGCAGTTCAATCGCGTGGATGGGATCTCGGGTTTGCTAGGATTTTAGGGGAAAACATTCCCAACAGTTTTAACAAACCGTTGGGAAAGGTGAGCTTTACCAATGGTTTACACAAACTGTTGGGAAAGCCTTCCTAAGTCATGGGATTTACCAACGGTTTTTTAAAACCATTGGTAAAGGGAGAAGAATTGTTATATTTCCCAACGGTTTCTTCAAACCATTGGGAAATACTTGTTTTATACATCTATGCCAACGGTTCAGCAGAACCGTTGGCAAACAAGCGTTGGGAAAACCCAACTTCCCAGTAGTGACTATACACATTGGATCATAAATAAATATTGAAAAGAAAATTATAAATAAAGGTAGTGGAATATAATAACTAAAAATAAAAAATAAATTAATAAATGATCATGCATGAACATGCTGCAATGTATAACAACACACATGTAGAAGTTAATACATAATCATGCATATCGAAATGAAAGAAAATCACTAAATTCTATCTTTATGAGAATTCTAAGAACTAGTTTTGTACTATGATTCAATTCTCCAATGTATATAAGAAACACCACATTACATAATCCCTGATCCTTAACATATAACTATGAGGTATGTTCAGGTACCAACAGCGGCCTGAACATTGTGTGAGATATACTCAGTAGGCCACCAACATTAGTGTCTAATGAAATCCTGCCCGTGAGGATAAAATAAATAGTGTCCATGTATAATAAAAGTAAGGTAGTGTTGTAATGTAAATGTAAAAAAGTCATCTTAGGTTTCTCAAGGACACCTGACTAGTCGTACATGCTTTTTCCTTAGTTTGAATATCACTGAACATGTCATCATGTATATATAAGCATACAAAGGAATATATATATATATATATATATATACATGCACTAGTGAGGCCTCATGGCTTAGTCCCCAAGAATTCTCCTAATGATAATAAAATATATTTTATATTTAAATTAAGGTACTTCGTCCACAAGGATAATGTATAAGAAAAGGACATCATACTCATGTATCATGACTAGTAAGGGATTTCATTCCCAAGTACCATAAATATGAAAGGGATGTCATGTATGAGTATCATAAATATGAAAGCGATGCCATGCCCATGTATCATAATTAAGAAATGGACATCATTCTCGAGTATCAAAAATGATAAATGGATTCCATGAAAATGTATAATAAATACGAAAGGGATTCCATGCCCAAGTATCAGAATCGAAGACCTATGGAAAACCATTTCCAATAACCCATGTGACCTGAATCACTATGTCCAATGTCCTCATACAATGGTGTGTGAGTCACCATGTACAAAAACCCTTACCAAGGTCCCTCTGTAATAATACAGCATATGGTAATCACACTTTCCCTATGATCCCTTAGCCTGAGAATTATGTAAAGTTGAATGAAAGATCTCTCAAGGGATAATGGATCTTCATTTATATGTTTCATTTAATATTTAATATCATCCATGTGTTCATCCATTCCACAAGATTATTTTATTAATAAATAGGGAAAGGTGAAATAACCATTCGATTCACCTATCATTTATTGGTTAACCATTCTATTAATATAAGTAGAAAACTCACCTCATATGGTGGTTCAATTTCAAAGTGTAGGCTTAGGATTCCTAATAGGATACCACTTCATTTCACTTATAAACAAACAAGGAGGTCATGGAGGGAGATTTATCCATCTAACTAATTACCAAATTTATCTAGTATATTCCACTAGTAAAGGCATACTCAACTCACCCATAGGGGTGGCTTGGGAATTTGTGAAATAGTGGTCATTAAATAATTTTAAATATAACCAACCTTATTTTCTGGTTTAGGTTGAGGTATTTGTCTTACAACCATTTTAAGGGGTTTAATGAACAACATGGGTTTGTTATAAGTATTTAATTTAGGGTATTTAAAAATTTAGGATCAACATGAAAGATGATTCAGTATACATCACAAAGATTATATTTCATAAATGAGTGAGGATTTTATAGAAAAGAAATAGACCACCAATATCATGCTTAGGATGGTTTACTCATCCAATATTGTGCCTTGATTTGTGTCAGAATGAAAGAAAATATAAGAATCACCAAATTTCATGAAACTAGGGAAATTGAGCTCACACGATGATTTTATAAAAATCAAGAATTGAACCAAATAAAATAGAAACTAGGATCTATATACATATCGAGTACTAACCAACGCGATGAAAGACATTAAATTATGAGCTCAAATGAGGAATATCCACCATGAGAAGAGGATCTGGAAGGGGTTCGCATTCAGGGGACCTCATGGGAGAATGAGGTTGGAAAATGGGGTGATTACACTTAAATGAGGTAGGGGAAATTGTTTTATTTTTTAAACTTTTAAGAGATATATGTTTTGGGTAACAATGTGCCAACCATGCGGTACTACATTTAGAAGGGTCACCCCTTGGAAGGTTTGGCGTTCAGTTTGAAAAACTATGTGATCCACTCTAAAGTTTTCAATATAAAAATAGTATGTTCAAGTGGACTCTGTTTCATGGTTAGATAAACAATGTTTGAACCATTTCACCATTATAAAAGGATTCATAGTTTCCCCTAGTGGTGATCATGGATTCAAAAAAACATGTGCCCTTATCCACTTATCCAAAAAATGATTTTTTTTTTTGAGATCTATGCTATCAAAATTAATCCAAACTCTAAAGACACCTATCAGAACTTCCAACACATCAAAAAAACAACACTTATAAGTGTTCCAATTCTCATATTGAAATTAAATTACTCGGTTTACGATTTGTCCCACCGACCAAATTAAAAGTTTAAAATTGCAGTAGAATTTCAACTGGTTCAAAACTCAAGATGTTGTAGAGTGAAAAATCATCCCAATAATAAAGATGAGATTATGACTCTAAATTTATTTTATTTCAGAAAATAATTTATATAGAGAATATATTTCTATCCAAACAGAGCATATTAGATCATCCTAAAGGGTGTATTGGCTGAGGTTTCAGGATGAGTGGTTATAGGTGATAAAGTCAGTATGGTTGAGTGTATTGAATTTCTCAAGGTTGAGTGGTGGTGGTTATGAAGACTATTAAAATTATAATTTTTTTAATTATATCATGATAAATATGAATGGAACTGTAAATGTAAATATTCTTGTTTTGAACCAGACAAAAAAATACATGAATTTTAACTTTTTCGATTACTGAACAGGTCATTTTTATACCAATCATCAGAACATTATTCTGGAATTTGGGACCTTTCAATGTAATTTTTTTTTGAAATTTATGAAGGCATAAGGAGTTTATCCTATGTATCAATGTGTTTCAGGAGAGCTGGAACTAGAAAATTCAAGTTTTATGGACCTGTAGAGTGTGCATGGTATGTCTGAAACTGTGCTACCCATAGTAGGAAACTGTGCGAGCTGGTGTAGGTGAGGAAGAGGTGATATGAACATCCTACGCACAATTGATGTTTTTATGAAGTACCTAGACACTATTAATAACATGGATTGTGCATTGATAAGCTATTCATGTGAAACAAACTATGCAAGGGGAGTTTCTTGAACAGTGGGTGTTGCACGGTTGGCACACAGTTTTCCAAACCTTGTGGCTTCAACCGGGTGGTGTGTTTGTTAAAGAAATTGTATAGAAGTAAAATTAAAATAAAATACATCATAAATCTTAACTCTCCATTCCTCCCTCATATGTGATGTAGCACCCCCCATAGGTTCCCCTTCAACGAGAAATGACCCCCTCTCCCAGCTCTCTCACAGTTGTCATTTCCTTAGAATTCTTCATGTGATTAATCATGGTAGGCCTCTTCCTTTCCTTCCATTATTATTTATAGCCTTTTATCAATATATTTGTCACTCGGTGAGGTTCTTCCAAATTCACTAGGTTGGTTTTTAATCTTGATTTAGGATTTCTTTGGTTTTATGGTTGTGAAAATCATCTCCATGGACTTATTCTTATGTGTTCCAGCAATTGCCACTGAAGGCGAGGTGGTTCAGCCTATTTCAGGTCACCATCACCATCCTAGTTGTGGTTATCTTGTCAATGCTTGGTATTTCACTTTCTGAATTATATAATTTAATTTTCTTATGGTTCTTAGTTTTTTTATTGTGCATTGTACCCTGCTCTGTGGTTTAGAGTTGCTAAAGTCTAAGGAGATATTCCAACATATGCATAGGTAAGTATATATGTATATATATATATATAGGTTCCCGTAATATTTGTATATTAATCCATTTAAGTGAATATACATTCATGGGGATAGGTGTTCCTATGTATATATATATATATATTAAAAGGCATTTTTCTGTGTGTGGAGACTAGTATATGCATAAAAGCATATATGTAAGGATTCCCTTGCACATGTTCATGTCATACCAATGTGTGAATTGAGGTTAGGTGCCCTTATATGTGTGCAAAATTTCATATGCTCAGTGGGGGTATCTGAAGATTCTATTTATAAAGTGCCAAGAGAATAAATAATCGGTTTAGTTCCACCCTGATGCATGGTCCCATTTCCATTTCCTTTAATTTAAAGAGTGAATTAATTAAATTTCTTACAGCACATTTTTCAATGTTAAATTAATGCAGTATAGTTCTTAGATCAAATGAAAATTTATTAGGAATGGAGTGATAAATGTGATAAATGACTACTTGATAATAATTTTTATGATTTGATAATAATAAAAAACCAACATAGGTGCAGTTCTATCAAGATAAAAAGTAGTGAGTATAATTTAATGTTTGAATTGTTTCTTTGAGGTTTCTTGTGCTTTGAATCTTTGTTTAACAAATGAAATGTTTATTACTTCATACTTGTTTCTATAAATAAAATGGATTTCCATTTTAAATTAAGTGACCCTTTTCTCAAGTGTATTTCAATGAGCCCAAGACACCCCATGGGTGTTTCTTCCTCTTAGACTTGGAATTAGCAAAGTGGGTAATTGAGTTGTTGTTATAACCCCATCCATGAACATGAAAATTTTGTATTAAAGTGGTATATTCTTGAATTAAATGAGTCCTTGAATGGTTAAGGTAGATGACCTTCTATATAATGACTTACATCCGGTGGAATATTTTTCTTTGAAATGTACTAAATGTTTAAATCGTTATAGATGTATCATTTTTAATGAAATGAGTTAAATGGGTTTTAAGTTAAATGGTCCCTTGGGATGGTAATACCATGCCCTTTTCTTACATCTTATGAAATGATTCTTTGTAAATGTAATAATTTAAATGGAATGTAACATGATTAAAGGAACACAAGTGGGTTTTTCCTCATGTTTCAGGTTATGTGTTTGATTATGCCTTGGCCTTTTAGAAATTAAATGAGAAATTTGAAATATGTGGTAATTCCTTATGATAATCTTATAAAATGTGGTTAGGATTATTTTATATAAAGAGTAATATGAACATTATGTATGGGAGCCATTCTTACCCACAGTATAGTTATCTTTTGTTTATGTATTAGTGGAATTCATACCCCATTCCAGCTAATTATATATGTATGGGTGGAAGGCATGCTTACCCCACACCAGTTAAAACCTCTATATGAATGTGGATAGGAGGAATTCTTACCTCATGCCAACTTATTACATATGTATGGGTTAGAGGCAAGCTTACCCCAAGCCAGTTATAACTTCTATACGTATACAGATGGAATGCATTCTTACCCCATGATAGTATAGAAATGATTATGGATGGGAATAATTCTCACCCCATTATAGTTATCTTATATTTATGGATGGGAGGTATTCTTACCCCA
Organism: Viscum album; assembly: GCA_963277665.1. NCBI lineage: Eukaryota > Viridiplantae > Streptophyta > Magnoliopsida > Santalales > Viscaceae > Viscum > Viscum album. Next base: position 1,064,739,626 of record OY728161.1, on the reverse strand, counting down.
TGCTAGATTATTATATATGTATGGGTGGAAGAAATGCTTAACCCACACCTATTACAACTTCTGAAAACATGTATGGATGGGAGTCATTCTCACCCCATTCTAGATATTATATATATATATATACATGTATATAGTGACATGATCATACTATTATTCGGACAACAAGCCAAATATGGTATAACCATTAGGTGTCCCATAGAAACTTGGACAGGTGTTATTTATTTATGTCGTTCTTTTTATTAAATTCTCTATAGTTGTACACTTTTTAATTAATATTCCACTGGACTGGGCTTGACATCATGGGTGCCACCCTACTGAGATTTCATCTGACACCTTGCTCGAGTACCCTCGGAACCTGAGTAGACATTATATTTTTAGGACCTAGGTTGATTAATGTATGCTTATACCTAAGGAGTTTGGATAAATGGACTGAGTTGAAGCATAGGATGCTCATGGAGATCACCATTGGGATTCTTAGTTCTTTTTTTCTTAAGTCCTATATTGGTGTAGTATTAAAAATCATGTTGTAATGTTTATTTGTTTCTGATCGATATCATTATTATATCGTGCATTCATCGATTATATAAAATGGTGTTGGAAACTTATGTTCATTTAAATATGTCTTCTATTGTTTTGTCATTTATGTATTAATGACTCTATAGTTGAATATTATTTATTCTTTTATCACCTTGTGAATTTGTGATAAGAGGTTGTAGTCTCCCCACTATCACCTCCTAAGACCCTCATTTCTAGTCTAAATCCTATGGTGTACGTGGAGACGTTCTTGATTCCTTATGACCCACCAGTCCAGCTACTGATTTAATGGTAAGTCGGGATGAGGCATTACAAAATGGTATTATATGTTGTTTCATTTCATTTGTTTTACTATTTTGGATTAGTAGACTGGATATTAGGAAGGTATTAGCACTTGGTTAATAGTCGTTATTGGGACTGATCACCCCATGTTTGAGAAATCACCAAGTGACATGGGCTGGGATTGTTGTTCATGTTGTTTTCTATTAAAATTGACACGATTTCACCTAGAGTGATTACTATAAATTTTTCTTCTATGATTTATAAACCTTATGAAATTTTACACTTCGCCCGATATAGAAAGTAAGAGGAATTCCATGCATCATCATAGACACATAGAAAATTCACATACCATGAATATGTCATGCCAGGTTGTTGCATATGTAGGCTTCTTATTGATTTGAAATTTGGGTCGTGGGTGTTATTCCTTGTTATGTGTTTTAATAACATTATTATATTTGTACCTTATTATGTAAATTTTAATCATGATTTCCTGTTAGTGTAACATGACTAGTTTATTAGTAGGATGTTCTTTTGTTTCTTTAGCATGCATTTCATGTTCACATTCCATGATTTTATCATTACAACATGTTTCTTTGCGTTACTACTTTTTATAACAAGAAATGTTTGGTTAATATGTAATTTTTTTCATGGGATGGAAATATATGGGTTGTGAATAAATGGGAACAAGTTTACGATTGTAAGGTGTATGGGCACCTTACATCCGAGAAGGGGTAACCCGTATATTCAAACCATTTTTGGAGTAATATAAATACATTTTAAGGATGTTGATAAAATGTAAAGGTTTCTAATGATTAAATGGAAAGTTAATTTGGATTTGAGTAAAGGGATAACAATTCCAACCTGTAAAGTGTATGGGAACTTTATAGGTTGTAAGGTGGAAACCCATATGTTTGGACCAATGTTTTGGAGCACGATAAATTCTAATATATAATATGTTCTGATAAATGGATTAAAATTTTGAATTTATAGAGTGTATGGGTGCATCATTAATTGGGAAATGAGAACCCATATTAAATTCAATGACCATGTTCTGTTTGAAATGGTTATGAATGTAGGAGCTGCCTAGTTTTACTCTAAAATGTATTTGTTAGCTTTAAAAACGAAATAGGACCCTAGTAGTTTTGTTGGGGGATTTTTTTGTGAGCTAACCCATTTAGTTGTTTACATGATATTATATGTGAGAAAATACTATTTGGATTCTTTCTAGAGAATGTAGGTTTTCTCAATGGGACCCTCTGAGGTCTCATTAATTATTAACAGAATTGATTTGTTCAGTTTCCTAATGAAAATGGGATGTTTAGAATTTTTTAATGTTTTAAAATGTAATTTTGTCTATACATTCCTATTTTTTCCCTGGGGAGATGGTTAAAATGAAGTATATAGTTTTTAATGAAATATTGTACTTGATTTTTGGATTAAATCATTGGATAATTAAAGATTAAATGTGATTAAATGCCAAGGATCGTGGAAATTGAACCTATAGTGGTGTTCTCCACTTGAGGCCCTTGTGAAAGGGTATTTTTGAGTTTCCCTTGGAGTTTACTTGTAATGTAACCATAAGGTTTTCCTTAGGCGTTGTTTTTTATCAATGGATTGGATGATCGGATTTTGAGCACAATGAATTTTTTTTTGGAGTGACCAAATTCTTGGGTCGATAATTTTTTTCATAAAGGGATAACCCATGGTCGGTTGAACCCTTATAGTTTTGTGTCTTGATAACTCTTTTGGGATTTCTAAAACATGGTTCTGTTCGGGGGATTTTGTCCCTTATTGGACTCCTTGTTTCTAAATGACACCCTAGTCTGGATGGGTGGTTGTGGTATCCTTGACCTTTGTGATGTGCGTGTTCATTAATAACTCATGGTTCCAGTAGGTTGGACATGCTCCAGGTGTGGTCTGCTAATTTGTAGTTTGTTTGACCATTTTCTTCTTCTCAGTAATGAATGGCGTGTTCTGTGGTAATCCATGTTAATGGTCTTATGGCGAAATAATATGTTTGGATAAATCTTTTTTTTGTTTTATACGGTCGTGGGTCATCTCCAAGAAGAGTTACCTGATCATTAAATAATCAGTTCACCCTAATGATCGGGATAAAGATTCAAGAGACATGGGTGTTTTGATGGTCCGGTCATTTTGGTTTTGGTTTCAATTGGGGTGTGGATTCATTTATATTCTTTGACATATGTGAGTGTGACTTGGGTAACTGTCACATGTACATTAAAGTTGTTTTTGATCTATCATTCTTTTGAGCGGCTTATTTTCATTCCATTTGTGGATAGGACACTCCTCGGTTGGGGAGCGTCATGTTGGTTCTAGTTAAATTTATCCTTTCAATTATAAGGGACACACCAAGAATACCATTGGGAAATGGTCGGTTGGATTTGAATGCCTTTTATTCTTGCAAATTTTAAACCATGTTGGTTCTTACTTGGTAGCCCAACACTGTTATGGTTGAATGTGCATGAGACCTTTGAGAAACAAAATTATATTTGGATGAGATTTAGAGGTAAATCTTGAATAATAATTTTAATGCCTTGTGTGATAAATTCTTGTGATCATTTTTAAATGGAGATGCATTGGAAGGAAAAGACAAGTTCTTTCATTTATGTTGACTAGTTGTGGATGGACTATTCTTATTTCCGTTGTTCGGGAATGATTGACTAGAAACCATTTCAATCCTCTTAGTGTATCATGCTTACTAAAGAGAATTTCCCCTATCATTACATTATCCTAGATACACTAAGAGAGCATTAGTATTATGCCGTGCAAAAAATTTCAAAATCCAATGGAATTTTTGTGTGGTTCTCCTTTTGTGTTGCATGATTGATGTATGGTTTCTCTTGGTGGTTAATCTTAGAAACATCATCGGAGGTTAGGTGTAGGCTTCAGTGAACGTGTTTTTTCCAAATGAATGATTCCTTGAAGGAAGGAATTCTAGCTCTATGTTGGATACACTAGAAATCTAACTTGGGTGTTCATGTAAATAGTCATTCAGAGATGGATCGACTTAGGGTTCTTCTTTTTTAATGTATATGGTATGTGACTGACTGTTCTCTTGCATTTCATCAAAAGGAGACAAGTGTGGTTTGTGTCGGCTTGGGATTTTCATTAAAATATGGTTCAACTTGGTCTAAATTAGGTTAATAGGGAATCGACCACTTGATCGTTTCCAAATCATGCTAGGAGCATTTTCAAAATGCTTGAGGGCATGCTTAATGGGGAAAATTTCATCATTGGATTGAACCATGGTTTCAAATTTGGATAATTAACATTGAACCAAAGGTGGGAAGAACTTGTGGCTAGTTTCATAATAAGATGATGACAGGATCGTGTATTTGGGTAAATGTGCTCAAGTAAGATCCATTTTGGTGTTTCTGTTGGATAATGGGTGTTGGATCAAGGTTTGATGGCATAAGTTCCATGTGAATATGAAATCATTAATGTGCATCAGGCATTTGGAAACACAATGTGAAGTTTGATGACCATTGTGGGTTGGGTGATGTGTTTTATATTCCCAAAGGATTCTCTGGGATGAGAAGTTCTAATGTGGGAAGGATGTAACGATCTGCATTTTGAACTGGACGAAAAAGCAATGGAATTTGAACTTTTTTGATTACTTGATGGGTTATTTTTAAAATTGTGTCTCAAAACATAATTATGGAAGTTGGGACCTTGCAATGTGATGTTTTTGGACTTGGATGAAGTCCTGAAGAGTTTTCCCAGTGTCTAGAGGAGTTTCAGGAGCACTGGACCTGAAAAATTCATGTTTGAAGGACCTAAAAAGGGCGCATGGTTTTTCTCAAATCGTCAGCCCATAATAGGACATTGTGTAGGCTAGTATAGGTGAGGCAGAGGCGTTATGCATGGCTTGTTCATGGTTGATGTTTCGAGGTAGTACCTAGACACTATTCATCACATAGTATACATATGTTCAAGCTAACCATGTGAGACAAACCTTGTGAGGGGTGTTTCATAAATAGGGGGTGCTGGATGGTTGGTGCATGGTTTTCCAAACCATGTGTTGTGTGTGTTATAGATATTTTTTAAAATTAATATAAAACAAAAATAAAATTAAAATAAAACACAAACCCTCACTCTCCCTTACATCCTCATATATGACGCAGCACCCCCAGGGAGTTCCCCTTCGATGCGTGATGACCCCCTCTCCCGGATCTCTCCCTGTTGTGGTTTCCTTCCGATTCTTCATGTGATATCCCATGGTAAGCCTCCTCCTTTCCTCTTCATCTTGATTTTGTCTATTTCTCGGTCTATTCATCACCTAATGAGGTTCGACTAAATGACCTTAGTTATGGTTTAATCCTGATTTTAGTTTTCTTCGGTTTTATGGTTTGAAAATTGTCTCTCAAGACCTATTCTTGTGTGTTCCAGCAATAACTACCAAAGGATTGACGGTTATTCTTGTTTAGGATCACAAGATCTATCCAAGGTGAGGAATTCTTCTTGCTGCTTGGTTTAAAACATTCTAAATTAGGGCCTTTATTTTTCTTAAGGTTACAAATAATTTTTTTATAGTTAATTGGACCATTTTTGTGGGTTAGAGTCACTAGAGTCTAAGTCATCTTTCCAGCGTATGCATAGGTAAGTATATATATATATATAGGTTACCCTTTAAGTGTATATTCATCCAAGTTAGTGAATATACATGTATGGTGCTAGGTGTTCCTATGTATATATATGAAAATGCATACATAGGTGAGTGGATACTAGTACATTCATATAATAATATTTGTAAGGATCCCATTTCACATATTCTTGGCCATGTATATGTGTACATAGGGGCTAGGTGTCCTTATTTGTATGTAAAGGTGCATATGCTCAGTGGGGGTAGTAGCAGCTTCCAGTTAGAAAGTACCAAGATCCAAAATGTTTTGTATGGTTTCACCCTGAGGTAGGGTCCCATTTCCTTTGACTTTAATTTAAAGAGTGAATTGATTAAATTTCTTATGACACATTTCTTACATATAAATTAAAGAAGTAGATTTCTTAGATAAAATGTGAATTTATTATGATTTCTGATTGGAGTGGTAAATGTGATAGATGAATTCTTGATAAAAAAAATTAATTATTTTATAATAAAATACCTCTAATGGAGGTGTGATCCCTTCAATATAAAAATTAGTGAGTAAAATTTTATGTTTGTCTTGTTGCTTTGATGTTTCTTATGCTTCAATGCTATGTTTTTCAAATGGCATGTTTATTACTTCAGCCTATTTTTTATAAACTAAATTCCTTGTCCTTTTAAATGATGTGACCCTTGTCTCATGTGTATTTAAAAGATCCCAAGACACCACTTGGATGTTTTGTACCCTTAGACTTGAAATTACCCTATTGGGTAATTGAGTTGTTGCTATAACCCCTTAAATGAACATGAACCTTAGGTATTTAAGGCATATTGGGTTGCCTTAGATGAGTTCATGAATCTGTTAATATAGATAACCATGAGTAAAATGACTTACACCAGGTGGCATGATTTTCATGGAAATGTATTATATGGTTAAAGCATGATAGATGCCTCATTTTTAATGAAATGGTTCATGTGGTGTTTAAGTGAAATTATCCCTTGGGATGGTAAAAACAAACCCTTTGCTTATGTCTTATGAAATACTTCTTTGTTAAATGTAATAATTTAAAAGTAATGGAGTGTAATTAAAGGAAAACATGAGGTGTTTTTCATCATGTGTCATGTTATGTGTTTGTTTATTCCTTGGACATTTAGAAACGACTCGAGGATATGAAATAAGAGGTAATTCCATATGATCTACTTATAAAACAAGGTCAATCTTATTTTATATAGTGAGTAATGTGAACATTATGGATGGGAAAAATTCTTACCCCAAGCCAGTTATCTTATATTTATAGATGGGAGGCATTCTTACCCCATGTCAGCTTATTAAATATGTATGGGTGGGAGGCATGCTTACCTGATTCCGGTTATAACCTCTATACGTATATGGATGAGAGGCATTCTTACCCTATTCCAGAATATTATATATGTATTGATGGGAGGCTTTCTTACCCTCATGCCAATTATAACCTCAATATGTTTATGGATGGGGGTATTCTTATCCTATCCCAGTATATAAATGATTATGGATGGGAGGCATTATTTCCCCTTTCTAGTTATCTTTTATTTATGGAAGGGATGGATTCTTACCCCATTCTAGCTTATTATATATGTATGGGTGGGAGGAATGATTACCCCATGCTAGTTAAAACCTATATATACATGTATATATGGGATAAATTCTTACCCCATGCAAGATAATATATATATATATAGTTACATGATCAGGCTATTAAGTCAGCAATGAGTCTAAGCTAGTATAGACGTCACATGTTCTTTTAGAACCTAGATGGGATTTATTTATTTGTGTAGTTACATTTATTAAATTCCCCATACCTGAATACTATATAATTTATATTCCCCTAGATTGGGCTTGGAATCATGGGTGTCGGCCTACTGAGATTTCATCTCACAACCTACTCGGGTACCCTTGGTACCAGAGTAGACCTTATATTTATAATACCTATGATGATTGTTGAATTATTATACCTGAGGAGTTAGGAGAAAAGGACTAATTTAAATCTCGGGATGATCATGGAGATATTAATTGGCCTTTTTAGTTATTTTATTTTCTAGATCCCTATAATTTTTTGGTATTGAAAAGCATGATATATTGTTTACTAATTTCAGATATATATCATTACCATGACGTGCATTCATCTATTGTATAAACTATCGTTGACCACTTCTGTTCAGTTATATCAAATATGTCTACTAATTTTTTTCATTTATGTATTTTCTATTCGGCAATTGATTGTTATTTATTCTATTATACCAATGTGCATCTCTGATAAGAGGGTATAGTCTCCACCCAATAACCTCTTGAGATCCTCACTGCTAGTTGGAAGCCTCTGTCAGGTGTGGATATGCACTAGAGTCCTTGCGACCCCCTAGTCTCACAACCAGTTTGATGGTAAGCCAGGATGGGATGTTACAATAAGTGCAGGATACTTGCAAGAATATGGGAAAATTTCTGTATAGCAATAAAATATAGAATTATATAATCACTAGTAGAGAAATAATCATTTATGAATGGTAAAAGTGATCTTGGAAGGGGATTATGTTTAATGGGGACAAGTCTATGGGTGAATTGGGAAGTCGTGTTAGATGTGATCACAAAAACCCATTTCATGGACATTAATGATAGCCATCAATACTAAAAGATTTATCTAAATGGTTTTCATGGGTGTTTTTACTGATACCCCTTTAAAAAGGTTTAATTGTAGACTCAATATATTTTTTTCTACTAAATTCTTTATATTTATTTACCCAATTTAAATATATATTATATATTATAATATTATTTTTAAAACATAAACAACATTGTAAATAAAATCATCATTATTTTATAATAAAACAAAAATATTAATTTATAAAATTAATTATAATATCCAAAACATAAAAATAATAAGTCATAAATAAAGAAAATTCAAAAGTAAAACAACTTCCAAAGAATACCAACAATTGTACTTCCTAAACATGACCAAACAAATCACCTCACCCCACACCATCAAGTCAAAAAATCAATGATTTTTCTGAGAAAATAAATAATAATAAAAAGTCAATACTTATAAAGATCGTCAATTTTTAATGAAAAACATTTTACATGTTTATAGGATTCCAAATTAGACTTAGTATTATATCCCCATTGAAAAGCTTAAACATTGGTCATCCACTGACATGTTTAGAAATATCCCTACAACAAAAAATATGAAAAAATATTAAAATAAAAACATGGAACAAATATAAACTTACTTCAAATAAAAAATAACATTTGAATTATTTGTAACACAATAAGATTTAAATATAAAATTCAGATTAAAATAAATATTTTTTCAAATAGATAGTGATATATGAAAATATAGACTAAATTAAATAATACCATATTTAGTTTCAAGGAAAACATTAAAAAATTATGATTATACAGTGTCAAGATAAATAAATTAAAACTCATTTTTAATTGATATGTATTAAGTTTGAGAACACTTAAAGTTTAAAAGGTTCATTCTTCTATAAAAAAGGATTTTCATTTATATTTTTTATTTCCATTTAAAATATATTTTGTTTGATTTTTTTATTTGAATTTGATTAAATAGCTTTCATTTTTGGATTGACTTTGTCAAAATTATCTTACAGCGATTTTATTGATATTTTTCACAAATAGATGATTTTTAGGTGAATATTAAAAATACAGTGTTTAAAAATATTGTCACATTTTGAAATCATTATGATATAAGAAAGACTTAAAAATTTCTGAAAATTTTTTATAGACCGAATATATGTAACAGATTATAATAAAACCAATTAAAATATTATTTAGAATTTGGAAACACATGTATGATATTTTAAAACATAGACGATGATTTATTCTATTAAAATATCTATTTATAATCCTTTTAATTAATTAATTAATTAATTAAAAGGTTACATTCAGTTTTTTAGTGGTTTTAAAGTCACATAACTCTAATTTTATTAGTTATGAATCAATTTATGTTATGGGGATCAATTCTTTACAATATTTTGGTTTAAGTTAATTTTTTTTCTCAAAAGGGAATTATTCTAAATAGAGTTATTCATTTCATTTTGTGTTCTTATATTAAAAGTAATTTTTACAACCTCTAGAAATTGAATCATTTAAAATCAATTCCATATTTGGAATTAGAATTTTAAAATTCTTTTATAAGTTCCATTTCTTTTTCAGTATTAAAATTGAGTTACTATGGTAAAATTTTGTCATCCCGAGAAAAGATAAAAGTGGTTTAAAAGGGGTTAAACAAGAGGATAAGACAATAATTATCCCAAAAAACATGTCCAAATTTTATTTACAGACATTATTTCTACCCATAATCACATTATTTTTAAAATTCTATTTATTTAGTGTCACTCTCCCTTGAATAGGGTATTATAATATTTCAAAGGTAACATTATTTATAAAACTATCACTCCTATCACTTATAAAAGGAACCCTCTTCTCATTTCTTCCCTATAAACATTAAACACTTTATCTTGATCAATATCTATGAAAATAAATTTCCAAAACCCCTATACATTCCCTAGAGGTCCCGGTCTCATAAGAAATCCAACCCAAGAATGTTTAAAGAGATATTCAAAAGAGGATAAATGAAGAAGAGGTAATTGTATTCATCAATTTTTTTCAAGTTTATTTCTTATTTAAACTCCTCTAAATATTCTATAACAATATTAACATAATAACATTATTATCACAAGTTTATTTGATTTTTTTTATTTTGATGGTTCAACCATCATCTTCCTTTGTTCCATCTATTGTAAAATGAAAAAGTCACTTGTGTGTACATGTGGAATACCACCTCCTTGAACAACATATTTCATTTTTCATCACCGCCTCACATGACTGTCTATAAATATGGATTTAATAAATTAATATGATATCAATTAAAAAATTATGATTCTATAAAGATAAATCCTTATCTATTTTTTCCTTTTTATCAATAGAAAAATGAAAATGTTTCACATGTGTACATGTGGAGTACCGCCATTATATACAACTTATTATATTTTTCATTACCGCCTTACATGGATGGTTATATAAATGTATTTAATGAATATATATGTTATTTATAACATGATTAATATTATATAAATTTTTTATTATCATTATAAAATAACATGATCTTACTCATTCAAACCTTATTATGTGTTTTTGTTTTGGCCAATTCTACAACCTACATGAACATTTTTATAATTTTTATGTCCTAAATGATAAATAAATGTTATGTACTAGTAATATTATGTGATAATGATGAATTTATGAATTTTATAAAATTATTTTTGGGTAATATATATGTATATGTGTTAATAAAATCAATTTTTTCAGGGGGAAAAATTCAAAAAATGGATGTTTTAATCATTTCAAAAAGACTGTTAACATAAGTTATATAAAGTGAAAATTCAAATAATTAACTACATAGAACATATGATCTGTATATTATTGAATATTATTGAGATGATGAAACCATAAGAAAGGTGAAAAAACCGAAACCACTCAAAGTTCCAAAGTGTTATATTTATTGTCAACAGTTCAATATTTATTCAGTAAAGGTGATGGGGATACTTTCAGGATTGTTATGGGTTCATGAGAATTATTTTTATATAATATTTGGTAATGAATCCATGTATGTTCATAATAAATTTGTGGTGTTTCTATTATTAATGGCACTGGTTCAAAAGGATACTAGCATGAAGAACTTATATGGAGAGGTTAGAGACACTATGGAAATTAATAGTGAGTGAGTAAATTCGGTGAAGAATGAGTTAGCACTGATCTTTCATGGGACTAATAAAAACCTTCTCCAAGTAATTTCAACCACAAATATTTCATGGGCCTCATACAAACCTTCTATGAGTTATTTTAATCAGGTATCTCTTGTAAAACATGGATCTTCTCTGAGAAGATCATTGATCTTTCGTTCAGATGAGGACCATCTATGAATCATTCTTGGGAAGACCACCATGGGTCGTCTATGAATTTTATGATCTCCAATGAGTGATGATGGAGCTTCTATGAGAACCACACATATGTTTCATAAGTGGATAACAATTCCAGTAATTTTTATAATTATGCAGATCGATGTAGGAAAATATATCTATAGAGGAAAATTCAATGATGAATACATATATACATAAGGGAAGGATGGTCCACATGTGGATTTTTAACCTATATATCCAAATGATACTACGTATCTAAGGTAAAATGTGTAAGTAAATGTAGCTCCATAGCTGATGTAAATAATGTAGGAGAATTTTGCGTAAAAAAATGTTGTTAAATAGCCGAAGTGAACCATATAGGACAATTCAATCCACGTATGGAATTCACTTTGTAATTTGAGAATGACATAATGAATTTTATCCTTGCATACTGGGAGAGATTTTTATTTTCTAATTTTATGAAAAAATGAATTTCTATGTATCATAGATTCATGTAATGATGTAAGTGAAGAATGTGGTCTGATTCATGCATATGAAAAACTCATTTATGGATTTAATGATGATGAATTTATGTTTGGATTCATGGAATTTACATTGCATTAATGTGATGATTACTAGGATTTCAATTATTTATTAACTGGGAGAAAGAGTATAAGAACCAAGTCTTTCAAGTGTTTAAATGAGTTCATAGTTATTTCATAATTGTTTGAATAACATAATGATTTCTTAATCCATTCAGGTATTTAATATGATATTAAATTAGAATATAATTCAGGATTCTTATCCTTTAATTAAAAGATAAATAAATTCATTTATATATATGAAGTTATGAAGGAGAAATCATGTGAGACTTGATGTGAATCATTAAGAATTTAAATCTAAATATTTATAAATATTTCATTATGGTTTTTGATTATTTGGAATAAATTAATATACAAGAGAAATATATATTCATGCAGGATGAGATGAAGTTGTAGTTTATTTTTTGAGAATATTTTTTAAGAGAGGTCACCAAGCACTTTGAGAGAGTACTGAGATCTATTGAAACATTTTATATTTAAGAGAGATAAGGAAGAAGATAAGAATGATTTCTCATGATTTAGTGAACAGATTCATGACCACCATTGTTGTTTATGTTCCTGAATATTGTACATGAGAAAGCCTAATCCAATGGGCTCATGGAGGAAGATCACTCAAAAAGAATCTGTATTTTCCAACAGTGTATTAATAAAGAATAAGAGGAACTTTTGACTGTGGTATATAACAATTTAGGAGTATAAGGATGGTTTGTATGTCTAACTAATCAAGGAAGAAGGTTTTGTGGATTTGTTTTTTGAATTAGATATAACTAGAGGATCAACTATTAGGGTGTCTAACATGATACTACTTAACCATTTTTGATTGAAAAATAAAAGTATAATAGAGAATCCATGTCATGGTGTCTAACCGACTTGGAAGAGTAAGTATTAGTACAAAACCTATTAGATATCATGTGTTATGCTAATCTATTTTTTTACTACATATGAGGATAGGTTGAAAATTTATTTTGAGTGGGTTGGGAACATTAACAGGTTTAAGTGGTTGGATTATAAAAGAGAATAATTTGTAAAAAGAGGCAAATAATTCACCTCTCCCCTCTTAGTGGTAAACTGGCCTGAGACACTATAGTTGGTATCAAAATACAGGTTCCCTCTAAAGATCCATGGGAGAATTCTGAGAGACAAATAATCTTATGTTTTTCAATAGTTAAGGTGTTCCCACATTCGATGGAAGAATCATCATAGATATAGGAGTAATATTCTACCCTATCTTCTATCAAATTATCTAGAGGTGATAGATGTTATAAAAGTTGGTTTTTCACCCTTTGTCGATGCAACTAATATTAATCAAGTTGAGAAGAGAAATATGTAGTTAAATAGAAAATATAAAAAATTTATCTTGATGTCTCTATCATATAATGTTTGCAGAAATATCATGGGTCTCCCGACCTCTAATGAGATATAAGGAAAATTGAGAAGCAATTAGGAAGGTAATTTCAATGTCAAGGAATCCAAACTTCATGTTTTTAATAGCCAATTTTAAGACATATAAATAGATAATTATGAGAAAATTTAGGATTACTTTACGTGGGTCCATGAAATTTTACGTAACCAACTTGGTTTTAATGAGAAGTTAGAAGATTTAAATATTGTTAAAAATTGATGAGGAATTTTATAGATTCATTTGATTCAAAAATACCATCCTTGAATGATAGAGAAGATCTAACAATTGATTATTTACATAAAATTCTCATGGATTATGAGATGGGAAAGGCTTCATCTTTAAAGAATAATGAAAATTATGAAATTACCTTTGAGGCCATTGAAGTAGGAAGAATGAAATAAGAAGAAGACCGTGAATTGAGTGATTAAGAAGATGATGTAGGTGATGATGACTTCCAAAAGATTGTATCTCTTTATTAAACAAGATTTAGAAAAGGAAAGTGTAAGGGAAAAGGTAAAAAATCACAAAATTTTTGGAATTCTGATAGTATTGGACACATCACCTATATTTTATAAATAATAAAGAGAAAGAATCAAAATCAAATGAGGATAATGAGATTATTTGAACAAAAAAGGATAAATGGAAGAATATATATTCCAACTACAAGAAAATTAATTTTATGATCATGAATAATATGGAAGATCATCAAATAGCTCTCTAGATGATGACGTTAATTTCTTTTCGAAAGTTGAAACTAGTTTTTATTCATTAAATGGTGGTGATGATGGTGAAGAATGAAATTAACTATAATGCTTGTTAAAAGGTGAGTTAGAAGAAGTTATTAAGGATATTACAAATCATATAAAATAAAAGAATACAGTGCTGAAGGAGAACCAAAAGGTGACTATTGGGAAAGAAAAATATCTCAATGGAGAAGTGACTTACCTTGAGGAAATAAAGTAATATAAATTAAAGGTATCAAAGTATGATAAAATAATGAAAGATCTTTATTAAGAGATTTTTGTAATATAAGAAGAGTTGTTTAAATAAAAAACTATATGTGTCGTAGTTCAACATTATTTAAACATGGATAGAGAATACTTCCACAAATCAAAAGAGGCTAATGATGAAACTTCTCGATCTAGTGAGAAGAAGAGTTATAAAAATCAGGTAAAATTGGGTTCTTATCTATAACTGATAATGAAGGTCTCAAAAATAAAAAAGTTGAAATGTTGGATTTGGAAGTATGTTTAGGGATACTTCTCCCTATAAAAGGAAGTAATATGGTCAGGAATATCACTTCCACAAATTAAAAATAATGATTAAATTGATGTAGGAAATCAATAACATAATATTATAATGTTCTGGAATTAATAGGAAATGTCAAAATTCTGAGGCTATTATTGGGGTTGTGGAAGGTATGACCACAAAGAAAATTCTTATTAGTATAATGTTTCTCTTACAGGAATGAGGTTTGGTGGAAAATGTGACCAAAATTACAAAGGAATAAAGCATAAAAATATAAATCAAATCTATTCACTCAAAATAAATTTGATTCTTTAGATGAGTTGGGAGGAAGATATGGATTTGAGGGTCACTAAGAAGAGGTATCAATGTCTAGACTCTCTTAATAAATTTATCATGGTATTATTGGAATAAATAATGAGCAAACTAAAGAATTTCAAAAATTCCATGTTATAGTGACAAAGAAGATAAATGAAAAGCCTAAGAAACCTGATCCAGTAAAGAAAAAATTATTGATTATTTGGCCAAAAGAATTGATTATGGTTAAAAAAATGGAGAAAATCATAGAAAAGTTTTGAATCTAAAACAAATCAGGTGGTTGTGTAAGAAAATATTGAATCTATTAAGATTCCATTAACACATGGTGACATAAAAAACCTAATAGATGATATGTGAGAGGTATGTGAATACTGGTCATTATATGAGGAATTTCATGATTATTCTTCCTACCCCGACAAAATTAATTAATTTTCCATTGAAAAACTATGAGTTTTATTTAATTTATAAGTAAATGATATGTTCTATCAAATCAAGACAAATCATAAAGATAACATGAGTTGACAAACCATTAGAAGTGTCATCAAGAAGGATTTTCTAAGATTAGAAGGAGAGAATAATCGATATTGACAGAAAACTCTCGCCCTTAGTGTCACTAATAAGGATTCAAACATGTCCATATTTATCACATATTCTTAATGTTTAATTATTCTAACCTGTAGAGAAATAAAGGAGAATGTTTGAGGTGTAGGTTCCAGACACAATAGACACATCAAATGGGGCATGACCAGTATTTATTTTTCTCATGAGGGATGATTAATCTGAGATTTACATGGAGATAAATTTCATGATAAACTGAATGAAATAAAAGAATATTGGCAATGGATAAACACTGCAACCAAATTACCTAATCATCACATATTATTTAGAATTAATTTTATAATTAATGAACTACCATGCAATATATTATTTCTATGTTGATGGATATGACTACTTATTTATGTCATACTTCCATTGCATTGTTGGAATCTAGAATAGAATCACTCTAATGTAGATCCACATGTGTTCCACAAGACTCGGAACATTTTCATAGGAATCTCCAGGTGATAGCACGATAGATCCAAATGCTTGCATCATTCATCTTTGATCATCCCGAGGACCAATTGAAAGAAGGTCTCTCTTTGATCTCTCTATACTAGAGTGTGGTGGTGGAGGAGGATTGATCTCCATTCTTAAGAGCATTCTTGGAGAGAGATCTCTCTAGGACTTCGAGGAAATTCTCTTTGGATCTCATTTTATAAAATAGAAAATGAATTAGCTCATTTAAAAAATAATATAATTGGGTTTATATACTGCTAGGGTTAGAAAATAATAATTTCACATGCTCCCTTTATTATTTCCATGATCTCTATAGAACCCCATGTCCAAAAAAATAATATTATTATTATTTCTTAACATGAGCCAAAGTCTTAAATTAAATTAAACTAGTACTCATCCCGTGAATTCTCACAACACTATAAAGTAATTCTATTTATTAATAATAGAATACGATTTATCAAACACAATAATTTATATTAATTTTTAAAATATTTAAAATAAATATGACATAAAAATGGAGTAAAAGTTAGAGATATTAAGGATAAAAAGTTACATAATGAGTAAACTTCCCTATCAAATACATAATGAAGGAACAAAAGTTACAAAGACTCACTTAATGGGAACAAAAGTTACAGAAACTTAGGAATAAAAGTTGTATAATGAACAATATCAAATGTAATAATATTTTCCAGAACCCATAACCAGATTTTCTATTAGATTCAAATTACTTGTATTTACAACACCATGGAAAAATTCAGAAGGTTGTTCATGTTGTTTCCCAAAAAAAATCCAAGCTAGCCTGTCTATTTACCATTAAATGTGGAAACGCGCCAATCACATTAACATAATCCCTCTAGCTAATATGATGAATTTTAGTAAGTGATTGCCTCCTCTCCCAGCACTTCTTACCAATAAATTTTTGCTTCCACGCTCTCCTCACGATCTTCCCACGGGCCGTTACACTAAACTGCTTCGCAGAATCCTTATGAGTCTTCATCTTGGTTCTTTTAAGAGGGAAAAAAGTCAGAGGGGGTACGTTTTTGCTCCAAGGAGAGGATGCACATAGCCTTATGGGAGGGACAGAGGGAAATCCTAAAATGTGGAGAGACAAACTGGTCCTCAGCGTATTCATTAAGTGAGACGAATTCCATCATAAGGTAATGAAATATGTACATACTATTTCAATGAGATGGTTTTAAGGAATTTGAAGAAATTGCTGATGAATGACATGAGTTCCAATATCATAGTGGATGTGGTTGATCAAACTATAGTCATCCTCAAGAATCATTAGTCCCACCTGATGATTCCTCATTTCCTGTCAAAAAAGTAATGAACCCATGAAAGAAGTTGTGGGTGATAAAATAAGTCCAATGATGTTAGTGGTAAGGACAACAAATTGGAAACAATTCATTCAACCAAAACATTTTATCCAACCCTTTCATCAAAAACAATTTGGTCCCCCTACCTAATTCTTGTTAAAGCTTGAAGAGAAAATAAGACTTATTCCAATGACGATATGTTTTGTACTTATTAATAACATAAATGTTCCAATTGAATATGAATCATTTAGTAAAATGAATAACCCACAGATTCCCACCTATAAGTAATAATAGAAGAAAAATGTAAATTCATCTGATCAATCATTTTGTACATAAAAATATAAATTTGGATGGACAATACCTAGAGGTGGGAAGTTCATGCTGAAGATATAACTGAAACATTGCCTGAAAATAATCAGTGATTTCCCCTGAAGAGAAACTGAAAGTCATCATGCCCCGATTTTGGGATCGCGGGTTTTCTAACAAGATAAGCTTTCCCAATCTCTATAATCTATCATCCATTGCTCTAAAATACATGATCCACTACTATAAAAAATGATCCACTAATCAAATAAAACAAATCATCCACTACAAACCTCATGATCCACTACCAAAAAAAATCATGTTCCACTGCTCATATAAAAAACATGTTCTACTGCTCTAAAAAATTATCCACTACTGAAATAAAATACATGATCCAATCCACTACTCATAAAAATGAAAGATTCACTACTATAAAAAATGATCCACTAGTCTAATACATGTCAAGTCATATTTAGTACAACTAAATGTAACTAATAACTCAAATAAAATATAATGATCAACTACTCCATAATATGTTAGTAATCATCTCTTACAATAGTGGCTTGTACATCAGGAGTATTTCCTATTGTTGGTTATTATATCGAGCTTATTTATCATTATGGTTATTAGGACATGAATTGGGTGAGGGATTTATCTTCACTATCCACTATAGATGTTTTAAATTCAAGAAAAGGGGATGCTATTATATTTCAGGTTCCCATGCATTACCATGTCACTTGGTTGCTATAAAATTTGATTCATTGTGTTTTGATTTGGGCTTACTTATTCCTACATTAGTGGTTGTTCCAAGTAATGGGGACATGGGAAACTCTACTACTCCATCCCCATATTATTTATCAAATGAGCTAATTGAACCTCTTCCCTAATCTTGGATAGATGCAAAAAACTAGTCTATCAGGATTTAATTGGGGCTTGGGCCAGAATTATAGGTGGTGGATCTGATTCAAGTATTGAGATAATAAAAACATACTATTAAATATTTTTAAAGTTGTTTGTGAATCAAGTGTCTCAAAGAGGAATAATTAATAATAAATTTGTAATGGTTGTTATTGAAAAAAGAGTTAATCAAAGATAAAGTAATGCATGCTTTAGAACCATTTAATGATATATTTCAATAATCCCATACCAAATAATTTGGAAATGTTAATGTTATTAGGGATGTAAACATAATGAATATATCCCAAAAAAATGCAACATTTAAAAAATAAATACTAAAAAATAGGGCATATTATGTTGTCATGCATGCATGTATAAGGGGTAAATATACATGTAACTTCTATTTGTAACCTTATTCATTGTACATATAGAATATCTTCCGAAAAAAGTAGCCATGTTTCATTCTATACAACCTATGAATGAAGAAAACATGTGAGAAAATAACATGTGAAATTAATGTCATTTTTCCACTGATATGATCAACATGTGCAAATATAGGCCACCCTCTGCCTATGATGCCTGGTAAGATTGAAGGCTGGTTGAATTTACATTGCCCATCTATTCCACTAATATGATCAACATCACTACTCATTGAAAACAAATAGTAGTGCATCATGAGAAGAAAATGAATGTTAATAAATAAAATGAAGAATATAAATAAAATTATTGATAGGAAAATTATAAATCTGTTTTCTATCTTATAAAATAGTTTCATTTCATATATGCCACTTTTTTCATATAACAAAAGAATTAGGGAGTCTTGAAAATAAAATAGAAGAAAATATGGTACCTTTATATCCTTGAGATGAGTAGATCTCAAGAAGTTTCATGTAGTTTTAGAATATTGATCAAGTATGGAAAAGGAATTGGAACTTTTTCTATCATGTCAGTTATACTTTATTTTGTAATCATGCTGCAATAGCATCTACCTGGAGATTCAAAAGCTCATCCATAAGAAGATTACAACTCAAAAAATTCTTAAATAAGAAGAAAATAATATGAATATAAATTCAACTATGATGATGTCACTATTGAAACAGAATATAAAAATGCAAACATGAATAACTATTGAAAATTAGGGTTGAATTTACTGTAAAAATTTTGTAATTAAAAAAAAAGATGAGTCTTCAGTAAATAGCAATGTGAATAAAAGTTTATAAAAATAATACCCTTCAGTGAAGCTATTCATCTATCTGAGGAAACACACTTAAAGATTCCAACACCTAAAAGAAAACTATATAAAACAATTAAGAAATCTTAAACTATATAAATAATGGACCATTAAAACTATTGGACAATAAACCATATTGTTACAGTAAAGGTAAAGTGCAGTGATTGGGATGATAATAACTGACATGTGCACAAAATCTAGTCTTAAAAAAGTAGTAATAGTTATACACATACATAGGATCTTGATATGTAATCGATATAGTGACACTGCCCTCAAAAAATTAAAAAAAATATATGTTTAAACAAAGTATATAATTCATATAATATGACATAAATAATAACACATATCCTTTTGAATCAAAAAATGACATCATTCCACTAACTTCCATTCATGACAGAGACTTGAAGGTGATGTTAATAGACCACTAGACTGTGATGGCACTAGGAGTATATATATGTAGTCTAAATAAATTATGTGTTAATCTTAAAAAACATAAAGGTGAATACCAAATGAAAGTGATGACCTAATTATTGATTCCGAAAAAATGATCTATTGTTAGAAAGTATTAGAAATTCATAAGAAAAGGGAAATACTAAAACATTTTGCATAGAATAATGACTACAAATGTTTACATAAACACCATACATGATTGTCATTTTTACTGACCCTAGCTGACTCACACGACAAAAAAAATAACATTAAAATGAATATTGTGAAATAGGGGAAATTTTTTTTGATGTTTTTCCTGACTATCACGTGCTCATAGTATGACACCACATCAGACTCAATCCGGAGGACCGGTGCAAATGATTCCATTCTAATTAAAAATATGTAGAAAATGAAATTGATATACATTATACTAACATTATCATGTTATATCTAAATAGGTGCAGAAATTTCTGATGGAATAATTATAAAATTATTATCTTATCCTGTAGTGGTAGTCATTATATATGTAATGTAATTTAAATTCTGTAGATAAAATGATAATAGAATTTGATGTTTTAAAAAGGGAAAATCCATTTTGAAGACACTCTTATTGAACATCTAAGAGAACATATATCTAATTACAAAATAAATTAAGATAAATGTAAATGAATGGGAAGTTTTTTAGTTTGAAATGGATACTGAAATAATAATATAGAAGACCTGATTTATTTTATCATTAAAATAAAGAAGTGCAGTAAAAATGACCTTGGTAAAGGATAGAGGTCCAATATTTATTCATTTCTGTATAGGGAAGTCTTGTCTCATATTTGAACATTGATTTTGTTTATGAAAATAAGAAGGTTAAGTAGTTGAGGTAATACATAAACCTATAGTGGGTGTGATTAATTAAACTGAAAATATATCATGCATAAAATAACATGAAATTAAATTAAAAATAATAATAATAATATACATACCTTTGGATAAGAATAATACTCTTTGCAGCATACAGTTCATGACACTTTCTTTATTGCCGGAAGGTGTGTGTGCCATCTCTGTAATCATATGATAATATATTCAATAATAATAAGTTTCATAATTAATAATCTACTATTAAAAAATAACAGTTATAAAATAACAGATTTTAAAGTATAACTTATTGTTAAAGGTATTATGTAATTAAATAAAGATAATATTAGTGATATAAAACTAATAACAACATATACCAATATAATTGTTTTCCTAGAAAATAGAAATTTCGGAACAATTTGGATGAAACTACATTTTGGTAGAAAAGAAATCAATTGAAAACTATGCACTACTGAACTATTACAGTTGAATCATGTTTCTATGAAACAACAAACAATGAAAATTCATCAATTATCATGTCTCTAATAATAGAAACCCAAACCATGTAGACATCAACTATCCAAAATCTCCCATGGTTATATAATGTTCCAAAAACTTCAATCTATAGGAAAACAATCCATCATAATTCATGAAATAAATCATGTAATAAGAATGCAATGATATAGTGGAATTATGGAGTACATATCAGATTTATTGAGCTATTGTTGAACCTGTTTTGTATAATATATGTACAATAAGATTTAGTAGTAATGAAATATAATGACAACATATAGTTTTCCTGCATGGTGTCATATTTGCCTCCAAATATATGAAGTATTTTCCTGTCATTACTAAAACATATCCAAAATAATTATCACAAATTCGGAGGAATTGAAACAATAATAAGCTCAAAGTAAGATAGTATATAATAGGATTTGAACTGTCACAATATTTCTAGAATTCTGAAAATTATATGACAAACTCACCTGAAGAATTTCATCCATTATTTTGAGTTTCTTCAGTTTGCAACTAGACTACAGAATCAATATCATCTTTCCCCATAATAAATACTAAAACATCACCCATGGTCTCCTAAATAAGCATATGGGAAATAAATATGCAAGATTGCATTTTTTTTTAAGAAAAATTATTTATATTTGATCTAAAACTATGAGATACAACATGAATAAAATAAGTGTGATTGAAAATCACTGAAAACAATTCCATAAATACAAATGAAAACCATGTGAATGATAAATCGTTGATAAGAATATGAAATAGGAACTATACAATGGATTGAACATTCAAAGAATGTGTGCATGATCTTATCTTCACATAAACGTGTTACTCCAAATACAATAGTACCTAATGAAAATAGAAGATCCACTTCTGTGAAAAAAGAACCACTACTCTAAAACATTTCAAGTAATATTTATTGAATGTAACTAATAAAATTTGGATGTTAAATTTTTTATTACCAATATGAAAACATATCTAGAAAACAAAGATGTTCTTGTACCTGGTCAGTTAGTTTTGAGAATGTGTTATAATTGTGGAAGAATAGGTAATAAGCCAAGATATGAGCAACCACACATTCATCAAATATGTTTACCTACAGATACAATAATGCATAAAAATAAGAACACATACTATGTATGACTAATAGGCAAACACTTCAATAATGAATCCAAGAATATTTATAAGAAATTTGTAAAAACACTATGTATGATCAATTGGGATGCACTTCAATAACAAATCTAGAAATATCTATGTATGACTAATAGGGAACCACTTACATATAAATAATCTGATATCTGTTATGTTTCAACAACCTATAAGAAATTTTGTAAATATTGTTACGTGATTTATGTTATAAACAGTGTTATTTTTTTAATGTTAAACAACAAAAGACAAAACTCAATCCATCCTTTATCCTTCAGAATCAGTTTCTTCTTAAAACATCAATACCTCAAAAAATCTGGTTCCCAACAGAATGTCTGTGTATATAAAGAAAAACCCTAAAAAGAAGAATATTGATGCATGAATGATTTATATGGACCGTGTTTAAAATAATGAAATTCACTTAGATCATATGACCAATTTTCATTTAGGATTACTTCCCCTCGCGCCTTGGGTTCTCATAGATGAAACACTTATGGGAACACTGACAAAAACATGAGAATCCATTGTATGCTATGATGGTTGTGAGATGAAGGCCTATTTTTGTAAATAAATTACACATATATAAAAGATGAAATCCAAAAAAAATATTCATGAAGAGAATTTCCTAGTTTAAACTAAAAAATGATAAAATTCAACAATAATTTACAGTATGTGCAAAGGGTTAAGTGATTATGTGATGAATTGAGCATGTATGGTTGTAGTAGTAACAAATTCTAGTGGGTTCGATGCACTAGAGTAGAATGCCTAAATAATTTCATGGAGTGTCTGCACAAAAGAGTACAACAACTGGAACATCTACTAAAAATAGACATGAAAACATAAACACCCTCTTCCTACATGGAATAACTATACACCACCCATAGAGAAGAACCATAACATGCTTGGTGTAGGTTCTGCATTATTTTTTTGTAGCTGTGATGTATTTTATCTCCATTCAGTGTGAACTGAACCATGATTGCATAAGAACACTAAAAACTAAGAGGGAATTAAAATAATGGATGTTAATTTCAAACTTGAGATAAATATATTGTTGAAACTAAAATTTCCATTATGCCAATGAAATGGCCAGTGTTGATATATCCATAGTGAAGGCATTGTAACTCGGCCTTGCATGAAAGAAAAATGGTTTGCTCGAAGGAAACACCAATGCTAGTACATGAAATTGAAATAAACTGTAGACAAAGAGAAATTGAAAATAAAGGAAGATTTTATAAAAAATGTGAATAAAAATCGATACTAAAAAATCGTAGATGATGGAAATAAAAAATTTAGTGTGAGATTCGTAATTGAGGAAAGCGTAAAATAAGACTGATATTTGAGGGAGGTGGAGCAGCCAGAAGCGGAGGATCCATTAGTAGATGAGCTAGAGTCGGTGTCGGAGGAATCAAATGAGGAGTAGTTAGCTGTGGAGGTGGAGACAAAGAAGTAGGCATGGATGGAGAGGGGTGTCAGGGATGGAGTCGATGAAATTGTCTCGAACCCTAAGAGGTGGTCAACCCTGAGCGAGGGAGGAATTTATGAGGAGGGAACTGAAAAAGGGATAGAGAGGGGTGACGTGGGTTGCGATCGATGTAGGGTAACTATAATATGGAGGGAAGATCCAAGGAAGCATGGGTTCTATGAGAAGGAAGACATACATGCAGCTACATGCAGGCAGTTAGATGTTATTGCAGTGGGTCACGACGAATGCAGTGAAACCCTAAGATGGAGAGAAGAACTGAGGTAGTGCAGAGGTAATGGGATTGCAAAGGATGAAAGCCTGATATTGGAGGGAAGACTGTATTTTTTAGGTGATGTGGCCACATAAATTAGTGACACATAAGATGGAGAAACCCATCTTTAGTATATATAATTGATATAATTTATTCAAATAATATTCAATATATATTATTTCTCCCAAGAAAATTAAATTCAGACTATCATTCCTCCATAATATTAAGGGGGCCTTGAATGATAACTATTTATTTAAAAATAAATCTCAATACAGTATTATCCATTAAATAAATAAATATTATATTCACTAAAAAAATATTTATTACATATTCTACTCACTTAATATTTTCTTGATTAACTAGTGATGGAATATATGCAATCAAGAAAACATGAATAATTATTAATCCATGTGTGGGAATAATATTTATTCAATTTTTTAAACAAAAAATAATAATATATTATTTAACTGAGATTTTAGATACACTTAGTGCATGACCGTCTAGGCCTCTTTCATAGTGGAATTAGGGGAAGCATCCTAAAGTACAAGGTAAGCATCTTGAAATGTGTTAAAACACACCTAAATAAATAAGTTAACATCGAAATGATATAATATATAATACTAATGCTTAATGTGTAATATAATTTATTTATCACTATATCTCTTATCAAGTAAGTGGTATGCTGGTGTCATCAACCTATGTGTCTGATGTCTATTTGTTTAACTTTTCATAAATTTAAATTTATTATAGGCAACCATGGTATTTGATTTATTTAGGATATATAATTTCCATAAAAGTTCCTGAGATATAAACTTCCATTAAATAAAAAAAGGGAAAAATCCATTCTCACAATATTCATTAATGAAATATTACTCATCTTTCACCCAATGTATCCAACCTTGCTATGAACATATGTTGTCATTGTTTTTGTCGATACATCAAAGTAAACGAATTAAAATAATAACTAATTATAATATTAATTTCTAAAGATCAATACACATGTCTGCAGATAAGAACATCCAATGACACATATAAATGTGGATTTTCTATTGGTGGATCTCATTCTCATAATATCATACACTATATATTACCAAGTGTGTACAATATGAGAAGGTGCTTCACCGCCCTATGAGTATCAATTCATGATAGCATGTATCATTTGTGTCACTTGAATGATTTCCAACAGCTATATAAAATATATTTAAGAATGATTTCATGACACTTTTGCATTCTTATCATAGCGGGGAACTGCTATGAACTTTGTGTGTGATAATTAATCTTATGAAATAATCACATACAATGTCATGTATAAGAATAATCATGATGTGATAAAGAATCTATTAATATTCGGAATAATGAATATATATTATCATAAAGTACACATAAGTTGTAACTAGGGAACCATCCCCAACATGAGGGTTTTACACACTTCACAACAAGATGAGATTTTTTATAGAGTGCTACTACAAAATAATCTCGATGATGAAGGAAAATAATGCATCCCTTTAGTGGGTGAAAACTGAGAAGGAAACTGCCAATATGATGCTTCCATTAAATCTATAATTTTAGGACATCTTCGAAAACCTGAAGCTTGAGGTATGATTATCACACTTCCTTCTTCTATTATGAAAGTATTTAATGCACATATCACGGGGTTTTGGTTAATAAACTGATATGAAAATAGGGAGTTAAATATATTTCTCTTGAGAATTATAACATGTTTTTTGAAGTGTGAAAGTTTACATGTTTCTTGATAAATCTATTTTACACAACCCCTACTTGGTAAGTAATAAATTTATAAGCATGGTATCACATGCGTGATAGTTTATGAATATCATGAAAACCATGGTTGAATCTCTCTCTTTTTCTAAACCATGTTAGATCACGATTATTAGTGCAGGCCAACTAAAGGAACTTTTCTAAGAGATTCATATGGTATCATCCTTCTCTCAAAAAATGGGGGAATAGAATTTGTGTGCCATCAAAGGAAGATAAAAATATGAGAAGATTATTATATTGACCATTGACCTTATTTTAAATAAGGTGGATAAATAATCCAACCATGCACACATATTAACATTGAGGAGTTTTGGTATTTCCAATAAATTCAAAGGAGGATATTGATGTGTCCAATTAAGTGTTTCATTTTCTGCCAAAAGTTCAATATGTGCTTAGTGGTGGTGGTGATTCTTGGAGGATTTTTATGGATTCAAGATAAGTCATTGTATTTCATTCTTGATAAAACATCCATGTAGGTATATTAGATGTGTGAGGTACTATCTTGATTAATGGAAATGTTATGTGAGGATGATAGCATAATGTAAATATTTGGAGAAGTTCAAAACAAAGTGGAAATTTATTATGAGTGATGAACTTTCTTGAAGAATGAGCTAGTAGGGATCTTTCATGGGCTCACACAAACCTTTTGTGTGTAATGAGAAGAGCATCTTTTTTTTTGAAACGTAGATCTTCCATGAGAATATAATTTATCTTCCATTGGGATGAGGCCCATCCATGGATATTCTACGAGAAGACCACCACATATCTTCTGTGAATATGAGGATCTATTGTGAGTGAGGATAGAGATTCCATGAGAAACACATAAATGTTTTGCAAGTGAATAAGAATGATTAGAATTTCAGAATTTCTATAGATCCACATAGGCCAATATAGATACATGGGAAAATTCAATGACAGAGGAAAATATATGAAATATAATGTTATTTCCTATGATAATTCAAAACTCATGTAGTTTAATGGTACTACATAACTGAAGTGAACTACATTTATGAATACAGCTATGTAGCCGTAGTAAAAAACATAGGTGGATTTTGTGTAAGGGAATGCTACTAGGTTGCCAATGTGAACCACATAGGTAAATTTAGGCCATGTATTGAATTCACGTAGGCCTTTTTTAATTACCTAAGGGGTTATATCATTATGTATTGTGCTAGAGTTTCAGAATCTGAAATTTTGAAAACATGAAGTTTCACTTGTTTGATATGTGTATAGCCACAAACGTAATGAATGATGATTGATTCATGAATGATAAAAAAACGTTATTATTGAATATGTTATTGATAATAAATGGCCTAATTTCCTAAAATTCAGTTAAATATGTTTGTTAGTAAAATATTTGGGATTAGATCATTCACTCAATAATTTGATGAAAATTTCAGTTTTTTTGCTTCAATGAACACTGTAGGATTTTTTTATCATAAATATCTTTTTAACTTATTTAAATTTGATATTTTTTAAAATAAATCCTCACCTATTGTTTTAAAACATTCATTTAGATCATCCAAGCTGGATCGTGTATTTTATGGGAGTAAATGGGTCATGAAATCAAAGTTGGTCTGGATTCTCTAGATTGGACACCACTTCACAATTTGGGTCATATCATCTACATCTGGGCTTGGATTTAACTAAAATTTAGATAGTAGAAATAGGACCCACAAATGATACTTCTATGTAGACTAGTGTTTCATGTTTTTTAGAGGAAAAAATGGCAGTGAATGTTGGATTAAAATATGTGGCTTAATTTTCCCATTCACACATGTAACCTCTAGAAATCTTAGCCTATCCTACCCTATCAAAATATGTAATTTTATCGTTTTGAGGGGATGGAATTGAATTATATTATTTGGTTCATAGGATAATTGGTTTATTTCCATTTTAATACACCATTGGTGGAGGAAATCTCTCAAGCTAGTATCTCTTATAAAATGCTATTCTTTTTTCATCTTTGTTGTAACATTGTTGTTCTTACAATATGAACTCTATTTAACTCTAATGCATTATGTTATTATAAATTTAATTATTATAATTAATTCTTTGGGATGGAATTAAAGAGTATAAATGTGATTGAATTATACCCTTTCTATGCTTTTTCACATGAAATTTATTTCCATGATGCTTAAATCGCCTAGTGAAGAGAAAATTATCTTTGTAATTGATCTACCTCTAACCTTCATAATTTATTAATTTTGAATCAATGAGATACTTTAATTAACCAAATATGATCTAGGAATTTTTTACCATAAAATAAATATATAAATAAATTTAACACTTAACACAAAACAAGCGATGTTGATAATTGTTTGAATTGTGAGAGCACAATAGTAATTGGTAAAACAAAACAAAATGGGTTATATTTAGCATTACTCTATAACCCCTATACTCAATTCATCCTCACATCCAGCATGAAGATGATCTCTAATTCACTACTGAATATGATATAGAATTGTAATGAAAATCAAAATAGGGTTCTACGGTTACATTTTCCGAATCTAGCCTAGGGTTTAATTCATTTCATCTTTGTGGTTAAGTTAATTATATTAGGGTTTTAGGGATAAAAAATTAAGGGATCATAATTAAGTTAGTGTTAATTTAAATGATAATGATTAATAATTAAGTTATGTTGTATAGTTATATCAATTATTTATTTTAAAAATGTTTTCTAAAAGAAACAACTTTTCGTTTCTTTTTCTCAATCACACTTGAAAAAAAACAAAAAAAATTACATTCTTCTTCCAGAATAATTCTTCTGGTTTAAGAAACATAAAACAAACCCCCATCATTTTTAATATATTGTTTCATTTATTTTTTTATTAAAAATACATTTAATATGTTATTTTAAATATTTTATCCTTAAAAATGTCTTTGGTCACCCACTCTACTACATCTATGTGCTTTAAATCTACACATTGTTTGAGAGTGCCAATTATAGAACCTTGCAATATAGATACAAAATTCATTCAATGATTTAATGATGATGAATTTATGTTGGGAATATTGGAATTTACATCACAATAATGTGATTATTTTTGATATTGTAGTTACTTATTAACCATGTGAAGGGCTAGAAGACCCAAGTCCTTTTGCAATTAAAATGAGGTGGCAGTTATTTCCAAACTGTGTGAAGAATATAATGATTTCTCATCCCTTTTGAGTATTTATGATGAGATTAAATGAGTAAATAATTTAGTATTCATAACCTAAAATTAAAATCTAAATAATTAATTGAATTTATATGCATTTATGAAGAAGAAATTGTGGGATACCTGGTCAGAATATTCTTGGATTTAAATTCTAATCTTCATAAAAGTTTTATTACAATTTTCGATTATTTTGAATAACTAGATGTACTGAAGAAATATATATTCCCTCAGAATTAGATGAAGTTTTAGTTCTAGTTTTATGAATATTTTTAGAGGAATCTCCATAATGTTTATGATAATACAAAGATATGATATAAAATTGTGTATCAAGGGGAGAGAAGGAATCAGAGAGCCAAATTTTCATAAGATCTGGTGAAGAATTTTGAGACCAGTATTGTTGTTGACGTTCTTGAATATTTTACATGGGAATGTCTGATCCTACAGAATCATTGAGGAAGATCACTCGAAAAAGAGTACATTCTTGTACTATATAAATGATGAATAGTATATTATGAATAGGTTGTCTAACTAATAAAAGTGGAGAAGGACAGTTAGGGTGTCTTCAACTGACGTAGAAGAGTTGGTGACTAGGGTATTGAACTAGGGATAGTTGGAGAATCGAATACTTGGGTATCTAACCAATTGTGGTCTAACCACAGTAATTGGAAAATAATATTATAGTGTATAATCCTTATTGGGTGTATAACCAACATGGCACAAAGTTGTTTTTTATACCGAACCTTGCAAATAATGCGTGTTGTGTTAATCTCATTAGTTACCACACACGAGGTGAGGTTGATAATTTATATTAAGTGAATGAAAAACTTTATCAAGTTAAATATGTTTGATTTGAAAGGGGGATATTTCATAATAAGAAACCACTTATTCAACCCTACCATCTCACAGATAAAATGACCTAGGTAACTACAACTCTGAATCGAAACACGTATGGAAAACAAGACAATTTACAAATAAATAATGACATTTAACAATGAATTATTAATAAATGGGTAATAATGAACTACAAGTGAATGATATATAGTATGATAAATGTAAATATGGTTCTGATAAATATGTATAATAAATTTATATTTATTATACATGATGTTAAAGTGTATCCAAACAAGTAGAAGTCTAAGGTATGATGATTTTTAAATCAATTTCGTTTCATTAGGTTATATTTATACTTTATTGAATTTTTTATTCCAGGATTATTTGTGTTATGAACAGTAATTATTTTATATTTTATTTCATCTTGTTTTATGTGGATTTATGGTTTTTTTCACATAATCATTTCTTTTATTGATTCACACTTCCAATGATAAAATATTTCTAAAGCACTATTGGTCACAATTTCAATTCTTTAAGACATGTTTCATGTTGTGCACCATGATCTATTTTTTATGGTTTGCTTATTTCCCATGAATATATTTGAAATATTATTTCATATAAATCATGGGTTTTATAGAATCAAGTCATGTTCTTTCACTTAAGAGATTTTTGATTTGATCATTACCAAAGTTGTAAGTGTTTCTTTCCTCAAATTTTTTTCTTTGTGAAATTCTTCAATTAATGCATCTATATTCATTTTTATGGTGTATATACTACCACTTTAACTTATAATATCATGAATTTTTGTATACTCATGGTATGATAATTTCATTCTAAATTTCATTCTAAATTTCATTCTTTCAAAATGGGTTTTTATTTTAAAAGTCATAAGGGGTTTTATTTTAAAGTGTTTTACCAAACTATTTCTCCCCCATGACAATGTTCTTCAACTTATTTGAAGAATGATTTGAAAAAATTATTTTTCATGAAATTTTACATTCTATAAAAAGGTTTGGAAATGAATTTTCTTGACTTTTGATGAACTATTTTCTTTTAAATCAATTTACAGAAGTATTAAAAAAATAATATTTACCACTAAGGAATTTTAACGACAACTATGTCATTTAATCATTATTTTGATTCAATTTAATGTTTCTATGTATTTTCATATAAAATCTTTACTCATTGTCTTATGAATTTTTATTTTTTAAATAGTTACCAAAAGAAAAATATATTTCATCATTTTTTTCAAAAAGTATTTCAAATCCTTTCGTAAATGAATTTTTCATCAATGTCAACATCCATTAATGATTATACTACTTCATAGGGGATATGTTCAAATGATATCATCTGTAACATTCCGAACCTGGATGTCGCCTGATATTGTACCCCAAGCCCAGTTGGTCACAAGGTTTCAAGTGTAGCTCCCCAAACGTCATAGGCTACCGACTAGCAGTGAGGGCGTAAATGAGTTAGTGGGGAGAATATGCCCTCATTACTGGAATATCATAGTAGAAGTTAAATACATACAATAGCGGAAGTGAATAAAGAAGCGGTCAACTGAAGATAAGGAAAGACAGGAGTACATATCTATAACAAGAAGAGTCTCTTATACTAAATGATGTAGATGGTTCAAGTATTTAGAAAGAAAAAAAATACGTACATGGAAATACAATATAGTACAACCATCCCAAAAGAACAAAATACCAAAAAGGTATCCCAGCATCTCGAACCTCAGCTTGGTCATATTCTCCCCTGCTCCAAAGCCACAGTCAACAACCTATACTATAGAACTTACCCCTATCATCACCAGTAACCATATAATCTATTTGGGTCCTCAAGGAGGACCAAACAGGGTGTGAGATAAACATACTAGTAGGAAACCATGCAGGTCTATACAGTTCTAAAAACAATTCTACCAAAGTGCAAGCAAGTGTAAAAACCACTAAGTGTGCATGCCCATGGCATAAGTCCATTGTAGGATGTAAAACAAAACAAAACTCAATGATACCTCTAAAAGAGAGTTAGCTCCTAACAAGGTAGCTATAACCAGTTAAACTAGAAAGTCACACATCCACACCATAAATCAATATATATCATGTACCCACAACCACTCTGTACAGAGAATTCAAGTGTCACACAGCCACGCCATATAGTGAAATGTAATATTCCACAGCCATGCCGTATGGTGAAGAGTATACCTCAAGAGCCAGATCCAAGGTGTCATATACCAAGGCATCCATATAATATATCTATACCACTGAGGGCCGGATCCAAGGATATTGTCCAAGGCATCCCATAGAGTCCCAAGGGCATTTCTTGTGGAAACTCGATTAGGAACTGGTTTGGGTCCTATGAGCATGGTAATAGCAAATCCTATGCAAACCCAAGCAAGCAAGATCTATGGGTAGCAAGGCCTGAGGAATCCCACAGAATCAAGACCCAAGGGGCAGAATCAACCCAAGGCATCCACTATCACATTTCAGATCCATGGAGAGTAGTCTAAGGCATCTATGAAACCATTCATTCAAGCATTCAATTAAACATTCAAAACATGTGAGTACACCCACTCACATCAACAAGGACAATCCATGAGTGTAACCACTCATGAAATCCATTAACCATTTACCAAGAACATTGGCCTACCCTCCCATATAATCCATTTAACATTTTTTTGTCAAAGGAACAATTAATTGAATAGAGAAAAAAAGAATTACATGATTTTGAAAGATGGAATCTTATTACAATGTTTTTCAAAGAGAGGAATCAAATAACCTGGAAAATCATCCGGCCAAGTAATGACCTAGCTGACTCCCTTATTGGGAAGACCATCCACAACCATATTCGCTTCACAGAAACATGTGTAATAATGTAGTTGGTTTCCAATAGAAAAGTGAGACAATTCACCCAACGAGAATTAAGTGGCCAAGCAAGATGCACCACACCCTTCCAAATAGCCTGGACAAAAGTGGTTGAATCACATTCAATCCAAATATTGTTCCAACCTTTTTGTTTAGCAAAGTCAATCGCATGAATGACCCTCATCATTTCCTCTTCAAGAGACAAGGTCACACCACATCCACCAAAAAAGCATCTGAGACATTGTCCAAGATGGTCTCTAAAAATAGCACCACATCCAGCAGGTCCCAGGTTGCCTTTGGAGGCACCATCAACATTCAATTTGATCCATCCTGGGAGCAGGGCTTGCCAGAATACCTCAAAGGTGCGTCTAGGCTGACGATAAAACCAGAAATCCGAAGACGATGTAGGATCTCAAAGTCTCCCACGGTGTTTTCACAATAGGCTTTCTGAATTGAGGCAGCATCCTGAATGGCTATAAATATCCGCGCCCGACCTGCATTAAGTTTGAGTGAGCATTTATTATGAAAAATATTATCTATGCCATACCAGATCACATGTAGGAGCTCGACAACAGCAGCTAAGAAATATTCTTAATTTGTTGCGAATATTCGAAACTAACACATCTTTGAAGCTGGGAGCTGATTGAGTTAAGGAGTAACCATCTACAACCAAAGATGTCAAAAATATAGTCCCAAAGAGCTGACATTGTAGAAAAAGAAAGAAATATATGGTCAGCATCATCCCTATGTAGGTTTCACAAGTGTCATTTAGAGCAAAGTTGGATCCCAAAGGATTGCAAACAAACTTCAGTGGGGACTCTATTGTGCGCAATACGCCAAACAAGAGTAAGTCTGGAGGGTTTAATCCAAGGTTTACTAAAGGACTTCAACCAATATAAGTTATAATCATTATCTATGAAATTGTGTTTATAGAAACTCTTGGAGTGAAGGACACCATTACAGGCAGGCTCCCAAATAAGGAAATCTTCAAAGTTAGAAAATGGATAGTTGTCAATGACATTTCTTATGTTTTCAGGCAGGTCTATGTTGTGTGAATTTACAACATCTATTATAGTGGAGTTGGTGTTATCAGGAGGAGAATTTGGAGGCATCATGGAAATTGGAGGAACCCCCGTCCATTTGTCAAGCCAAAAATTTGTGGTTGAATCAGAAGTGACCATCCATATAGAGTTAGTCATAATTTTAGTGTAGGAATGTCTAATGGACGGCCAGATGGAAGAGGTGATATAGTTCAAATTTCCATTTCTATGCTTAGTAATGAATCTTTTTTTGATAAAAGCAATAGAGACAGATTTTTTATTAAGAAGCCTACAGGAGAGCCTAGCTTTAAAAGCCTCATTAAAAAGGTTTAGGTTTTTTATGCCAATACCACCCTTTTCTAAAGGTTTACAACAGGTGGACCAAGGGATGGTTACAAGCTTCCTTTCAAGCATGCTTCCAGTCCAAAAAATATTTAATGCAGACATTAATTTTCTTTAGCAGACCAGCAGGTCATTTGTAAACCATCATCAAATAGACCATTTTGGAAACAATTGTAGATTTTACAAGATAGATTCTACCAGCCATGGAAAGGGATTTACCCTTCCAAGAGGCATGCTGGTTAATAATGTGGTCTTGAATTCTAGAGAAGTAGCTGGATTTAGGTCTTCCCCAAAAGATAGGCATGCCAAGATATGTGAAGGGGAAAGAGTCTCCCTTTATGCCCACGAAATTGATGATATTAGTTCTCCTGGTGGAAGGAAATTTTTTCCCAAAAAACACAAAGGACTTGTTCCAACTTATAGATTGACCAGAGATTTATTCATAATGAGAAAAGGTAGTTTTGAGACTTTGGATATTTCTTTTATCTCCTTGCAAGAAAAAGATGATGTCATCAGTATACAATAGGTGAGTGGGAATATTGGAATTCTTTGAATCCTGAATAAGTTTAATCTTATTTGGTCCACAAGACGAGAGAGGAGTCTGCTTAAGTAATCCTCTGAAATCGCAAACAGAATTGCAGAAAGCGGATCTCCTTGTTTAACCCCCTTGGTGCATTTAAAGAATCCCTTAGGGACACCATTGGCAAGGATATAGATGAAAGCCGAGTTGAATACAGAGTTTATCAAGATAATGAAGGATTCATTGAAGCCAAAATTCTTGATGACTTTGAAGATGAAACTCCAATAAATGGTGTCAAAAGATTTTTTGATATCAAGTTTAATGGCAACATTAGCTCCCCTGGTGGCTCGGTTGAGGCCATTAGTGCATTCAAGGGCAATATAGATACAATCTTGAATAGACCTACCCATGATAAAAACAAATTGATTCCAAGAAACAATTCTATTACATATGTTAGTATGTCTATTAGCAATATGTTTTGAGATAATTTTATAAAGGGTATTGATCATAGCAATAGGTCAGAAAATGTGAATCTTATAGGCATTATCCACATTATGGATTAAAGAATGAAATTGGGCATTTAAACCATGAGGGAGAACACTAGTGGAGAAGAAAGATCTAACGAGTTTGCAAACATCTATATGAATAAACTCCCAATATCGCTGGAAAAACCATTATTAAAGCCATTAGGACCCGAAGCATTGTCCGGGTTGAGACTAAAGACAATGTCCTAAATTTCATGATCAAGAGGAATACATAATTGAAGTGTATTGTCCACCTCAGTCACCAAATTCGGAATGATATCAGGATTGAGATACTTGTTGACATTCAGACAGTTGAACAAGTTATAAAAATAAGTGAAGACATGGTT
The DNA here is from genome assembly GCA_963277665.1 of Viscum album. Classification (NCBI taxonomy): domain Eukaryota; kingdom Viridiplantae; phylum Streptophyta; class Magnoliopsida; order Santalales; family Viscaceae; genus Viscum; species Viscum album. Next base: position 1,064,703,807 of record OY728161.1, on the reverse strand, counting down.
TGTAATGTCTTCCTCAGCATCAATGAGTCTATCTTCGTCTCTATGAAAAGCAAGAGGTCTACTGACTTTTCTAATCCTTTGGAGAGGATTCTAGAAATTTTTATTTCTATCCCCATCTACAAGCCATTTAGCTTTAAAGGTTTTCTTTTGCATGTTATCCTTAAGGACAAGAAAAGAGTATAGTTTGATGGAAGTATTGATTTCATGCTGAGGATCTAAATTTAAACCATACCCAGTGTTGGAATTTTGGATTTGAATGAGGTATTTCTCAAGAGAGGAGATACCAGCATCAAGTTGTTTGGATTTGGAGCTGCACCAACCTTTAAGAAACTGCTTTAGTTTTCTTAGTTTGTTGAAACAATAAAAAGTATCATTTTGATGCCTCATGGTTTCCAAATAATTCTTTATGAAATTAGTAAAATCGGGATCCGTGGACCAAGCATTGTTAAATTTGAAAGGAAGGGTAGGTTTATGACCCTTAGTTGAAAAACTGACAAGAACAAGATGATGATCAGAGTTAAGCATGGTTAAGGTAATGTTTGAAATGGATCCCATTTATCAAGAGCGGAGATATTAGTGAAAGCCCTATCAAGCTTACTAGAAACAACCTTTCTGTAGTGACGTCTATACCAAGAGAACATAGCACCAATAAGATTAATTTCTATAAGATTGCAATCCTCAATGGATTATCTAAATTCTCTTGAAGAAATAGGAGAGTGTGACGGTCCAATTATTTCACTAGAAGCTAAAATCGCATTAAAGTCTCCAATCACAAACCAAGGATCGTGGATGTTGTTAGCTAAAACACTAAGGTCATGCCAAAGGAGTCTTCGATCTTGGTATCGGTTTTTAACATAAATCATAGTGCAAAAAATGTGTAAACCATCTAAGGTAAAATCACATGTAAACATCTGTTCAGTAATTATGAAAGCATTAACAGACTGAATAAAGGAGTGGTTAAAAATCTAGAGAGACTCAATAGCCACACCTATTTTGCAAGCACCTAGGTAACTCTAACTATAAGAACTAAGATGCATATATTTTGAAGAAAAGTTAATTTTAAGCTCAGCAATAGAAAAAAGTTTTAGCTTGTGAGTCATGAGAAATTTTTTCAAAATAGTGTATGTTTTAGGTTTTGAAATACCCTAACAGTTCCGAAAGAAGAAATTCATTGGAACCTATGTTTAGAGTTAGAACCCCCTTTCTTTGATCCACCTAAGCCCTTCCACCTCTTTGATCTTCTCATTTTTTGAGAGGATATTGGACTTGTTTTCATTGCATACATACTCATAGAGGAGGCAACATCTGTATTATAAATACCGGCATGGGATGAACATTGATGTGTTTTATATTCTTTGGGATTTAAAGTTGCAGCCATTGGGCTGTCCGTAGAAGTCTCCTTTTGTTGATTGTCTTGCATGTTAGGCAAGCAGTTAACAGCATTGACATGGGCAGTGTTCTGGGTACTCACTGACTCTGATTTATCAGAGCAAATAACCTGGAAATTATCAACTGCATTGGTGTTCAAATGTGTAGTCATGAAACTGCCCTTTGAAGACCCAATGTGTTGTTTTTCATGTCTGTTGTGTGAGCAATTAGAGTAGTTAACAGCTTTATTAAATTGTGTACCTTCTGTCTCTGGCTTATTGGAGGATACAGGTACCTTGTATTGTGAGTTAAACTTATTCAATATGTCAAGGATCTCGGAGGCAACATGGTCTGATGTAGCATTCACTTTGGGTAAATCCACAAGTATTGAATTTTGCCCAGCATCCATAGAGTAGGGCTGCCTGTATTTTTAGCAACCAAAGCAGAATGCGATTGTTTAAGAGTATCCAACACAACATTTTCAATCTCTTCTAGTATGTGTTTCTCCACTGTAGCATTTTCTTCATTCTCAACCATTTCAGCCCAGCTCATACCCGAGGTTTCACCCAAGATAGGAGCCTTTTTCACCCATATTTCATTTTTCTTCTTGGTTGCTTCTGTTTTTTCTGGTACTGCTATCTTACCTTTTTTCTTACTTCGAACAAATGTCCACTCATCAACCCGTGGCTGTTCTACCTGGTTTTTCATAATTCTGCAGTTCATCAGGGAGTGCCCAACGATTTTACATAGCTAATAGAAGGGTGGCTTTCACTCATATTCAATCCTCACCTCTGTTTTATAATCCCTCGTGTTGAAGGAAATCACCTCTGGCAGTTTAGTTTCAAGATTGGCCTCTACCATTACCCGTGCGTAAAGCCCAAGTTCAGCATTAAGGGTTCTTTGATCAATTTTTAGAGGTGTACCGATGCAAGAGGTTAGGTCATTTAGAAACTTACGCTGCAAAAAAACCAGTTGAGACCGTGTAGACGCACCCATATTTTTGCCAAAGTGTTCCTATGGGTATAAGGATTGAAGGTGAAGTCCCATTCAGATAGTTTGAGAAAACCAGGTTTTAGTTGAACATTTCCCAATTTCCACACCCTATCAAGCTCATCTTGCGAACTTAATAGGACGTGGAAATAGCCACGACCGATGGGGACAAGCTTGCAGTCCGTGGAACCCCAAATGTGTGAAATCCTCGGTTTAATTTCCAGGGACGACCATGGCTTGTCTCCTTGAGGTAAGAAATACGACCCAAAATAGAGAACTTACACATTTGAGATTGCCGTTGCAGTGCCTCTGGATCCGCCTCTACTGCAAATCGACCATCCTCAAATTTCTTGCAGAGTGATTGCTTCGTCGCATTTGTATTTGATGGTTTCAACCCCTTGATTGCTTCAAAGAAGGAAATTCCATTGGTCCTTCCAACCCCCAATGATTAATATTTGGGCGCATTGACTCCAGGGACTTCAAAGGTCTTTTCCCATTCGGGATCAAAACCCGCCATGCTACAGTAGATCTATGATTATTCGAGAAGCTTATCATCGGTGGTGAAAACCCTCGTCGCGAGGGCGAGGAGCTCCCGAGCCTCCATCTTTTCTAATTCATTTAACATGACATTAATAATTTTATATATGTATACCCACCATATTATCCATTTAACAAACATTTAAGGCATAACATGATATTTATTAAACAATGAGGCTATACATCTCCTAATCATGCTACTCAAGCGATCAAGGCATCTAAGACCTTTCTCTAACAATGAAATCCCAAGAAGACAACCTTTGGGTGGTTTAAAAATTCATAATAAAACTATTTCTTTAAAGCTCTCCCCCTTTGGTGACCTTGAATCACATAACGGGTGCCAACACACCTAAACAGAACCTACGAGTATCCTCTATATGTTTGGATACAGCTACGGAAAACAACTCGCTCAAAAAACGAGGCCTCGCCGGAATGTCTGCCAGGTGGCATATCAGACGAACACCCAAAAAACACAAGAAAACCCGAATGAAAGTAGATACCACCTACCTCGCATTGGTAGTAGATAGTTCATCCGGTATAAAGTCATGATTCATCCTTGTTTGGATGAAATTTGAAGAAGATATAAAGAAAGGAATATTAGGGATGTGATCCTAAATCCAAATAGTGCATTAGTTGTTACGAAGAATGAATAATGACTAAAAAGGAATCGAGGAATTACCATTTCAAATCCCATGAGATAATCAGCGATCCAAATGGAGGTTGGAAGGAGACTCTGGCTCAAATATTATGTTAGGCGCCAAAGGGAAGAGCCATGGGAGGCTGCTCTGTGTAGGAGAAGGAAAACCCAAATTGGTTTTAAAAATATATTAGGTATTTAATTTAATTTTTTATGAAAAATAAACACAACAGGGTCACATGGTTTACCCACACGATTTCCCAAAAAAGTGCAGAAACTTTCACACCTCACTGCCTAGAAGGGGCACTTCGCACAGTTACCCCACACGGTTTGACAAACCAAGCGGTAACCGTGCGAAAGCATTTTGCTAAAAACCTCCAACTTTTCAAAACCACTCACACGGTTAGACTAACCATGTGCAAGATGTTAACAAACCAAGCGCCATGTCATTTTCATCCCAAAAGTTGGTTCTATGCTCCAAATAATCCCTAGACACCTCTAAAACACTCGTGATCAAGTTAATAATTCACATAAGGCTATAACAAGACATTTAAAATAAATATAAAAGGATCAGTACCTTGTATGAAAACACAAGTTTTTATAATCTTCCCCAATTATAGAAATTCTTCCTGGAATTTCTCTATGAAGGGCGGCTAGGACTCCTATGAAAACAACTTCGGCCACTGAGCACGTACATTGGCCTCCCTCTCCGAAGTCTCATCCTGAAAATGGTCGTTCTTCCATATCACCCGTACTTGAGGAACTCACTTTACTCAGAGAACCTTCATTATCATGTAAACAATACGAATCAGATGCTCCTCAAAGTATTCATATACCTGAAACTCAACCTCCTCAGGCTAAAAAATGTGAGACGGTTCTGAGTGATATCAGTGTAGTTGAGATACATGGAAGACGTTGTGTGTGGCTCGATACCTTTGAGGTAACTGTAACTGATAGGCATCTGAACTGACTCTCTCCAAAATCTAAAATGGCCCGACAAATCTCATTGAATGTTTACCCTATCTCCTGATCCCCCTATGTCTTAACCACAACGAAACACATTAGAAAACCTGATCCCCATCCTCTAACTCTAGTGGTCGTCTTTAGCGATTGGCATATGTTTTCTGGATAGACTTTGTAGTATCCATTCACTTCTAAATCAACTGGACCTGCTCAGTATTCCCATACACGAGACACGGTCCTTGTAACACTACCTCTCCTACCTCTAACCAGCACATGTTAGAAAGGCATGTCCTATTGTATAAATCCTCATAAGGTGTCATCTATATCGTCTCCTGAAAACAATTATTGTAGAAAAACTCAACCAGGGGAATGTTCCTCTCCCAAGAGCCCCCAAAATCTAGGACACCTGCTCGTAGCATGTACTCTAGAACATGTTTTGTATGCTCTGACTAGCCATCAGTCTGAGGGTGGTATGTTGTTCTTAGAAGAAACTGTTTACCTAGGGGACTCTAAAAACTCTTCCAGAAATGAGACATAAAACATGTGTCCCTATTTGAAACGATATTGCTCGGGACCCCATGTAGTCGTACCACCTCTCGGATGTACAACTATCCACGATCATCAACACCAAAGGTCTCCTTGACTGGTAAGAAATTTTTGAACTTTGAAATCCTATCAATGACAACCCACACAACATAATTACTTCAAGGAAACCTCGGAAAACCCATCACAAAATCCATCGAGACGTCATCCCATTTCTACTCCAACACAGGTAATTGTGGTAAAATCCCAACAAGTTGTTGATGTTTCGCCTTCACCTACTGACAGGTGGAACACGTGGTAACAAAACCAGTGACTTCACACTTCATTACCAGCCACCCGTACTGTCGTCTCAAGTCACGCTACATCTTGGTGACACCAAGATGCACTTCCCAAGTAGAAGCATGAAACTCCTGCATCAGCTACTCACATATGTCCACTGTAACCAAGACACATCCATGGATACGTAGGATATCAGCATCGACTACCGTCCAACCAGGAGGAGGGTACTCCCCTTCCACACCTTCCCTTAGAACTAGGCCTTTTGAATCTGAAATGTTCCTCATACTAACTCTGCCCAGTAGGGTAGAAGTAATAGAAAAGGATGAAATAAAATTCTACCCTTTTCTATCATGAACCTCCAAATGCATCTTAGAGAACAATGCCATAAGATGCCACTCGCTACTGGCCTACTGCACTACCTATATCTGAGTCCTCCTGCTTAGTGCATCGGCTACTGCATTTCCTTTACCAGGCATGTAGGAAAGATAGAATTCAAAGAAATGTAGGTACTCCACCCACCTTCGCTACCTCAAATTCAGATCACACAGTGTAAATATATACTTGAGGCTTTTGTGGTCCATGTACACCGTAAAACTCTCTACTAGTAAATAGTGCCTTCAATAGTGCAACACAAGAACAAATACTTCTAACTCGATATCATGCGTAGGGAAATTCTTCTTTTGAGAACTTAGATGAAAAGACTCGTATTCCATAACTCGATCTCCCTACATCCGCACTGCCCCCAACCCAATACTTGAATCATCAAAATACACTGTGTATCTGTTGCCTTACTTTGGATATATCAGGATCGATGCTGATTTCAATATCCCTTTCAGCTCATGAAAGGCTATCTCACAAGATTATGGCCACAAAAAATTCACACCCTTCTTATTCATGCTCGTCAATGATGCTGCTATGCATGAGAAGTCCTATATAAAATTCTTATAGTAAAGAATTATCCCTAAGATACTCCATATGTCAGAAATGTTCTTGGGCTATTCCCATTAAACTATTGCTCTCACTTTCTCTGGGTCCACTGACACTCCTTTCTCTAAGATGATTTGATTTAGGATACGAATCTTATCCATAAAAAAGTGGTACTTTGCGAGCATATCTATAATTGATGCTCTCTAAATGTATTCAAAATGATCTCAAGATGGTTGGAATGATCATGTCTATTCTGTGAATACACCATGATATCATTCATGCAACATCCATAAAAGAATCCAAGTAAGGATGAAACACTAGGTTCATCAGTGCCATGAAAACCGCTGGCATTTTCGTGAGACCGAACGACATTACCATAAACTTGTATAACCCATACATGGTATAAAAGATTCTACAAGGTATGTATGCAGGCCAAACACACACCTGGTGATATCTTGACCTCAAGTCGATATTCGAGAACAGTCGAGCTCCTTGAATCTGATCAAACGGGTCATCTATCCATGGAAAAGGATATCAGTTTTTAACCATTAGATGGTTTAGTTTCTTATAATCTATAACTAGCCTAAGACTTTGCATCCTCCATTTTCCTAAAAATAACCTGCGAACCCGACAAATAAGTATTGGGCCTAATAAACCCTTTTCCCTCCTAATTTTCTAGTTGACTTTTGAGCTCCTGCAACTCCATCATAACCATCATGTAAAGAGGAATGGATACCAGCGCAGCTCCTGGAACATGCTTGATGGATAATTCCAACTATCTCCCAGGAGGTAAACAAGAAAATTCATCAGGAAAGATGACCCTAAAGCACTAAACCACTGGAGGAAAGTCTGCCTAACTAACTCCCTGATCATTCAGAAACCAACTAGAAATCTTGGATGTAATCCTTTTAATCCCAAAATGTTCAGGTCCATATCTATGTGCATGGACATCCCATTCACCCTTGTGAATAAACACTACACCCTCTGGTGATGTGAAAGTAACCCTCCAGTGATAGAAGTCAACATATGCTTGAGAAAATACAAGCCATTCCATTCCGAGAATGAAGTAAATCCTATCATCTGGAGAACATAAAGATCCTAGATGAAGTGACACCCTCAAACCACAAGGGGACACTCCATACGTTGGTGTTCACCACCTGTTATAACTCCCAATGGTGTATGTAGTATCAAAACAACCGTTGAATGAAAAACAACAAACCCAAGGCTTTGTACCACTCGTGAAAAGATAAAACTATGAGAGGTACCTGTATTGAAATGAATATATGAAATAGTAGAAGATACTAAGATCATACCTCTCAATGTAGATGATCTAGGATCCTTCTCATGTCGGGTATGTTGCACTGCATAAGTCTGGCTAGCATTGCGGCCCTGTGACCCTACCTGGCTACCCTGAGCTGATCTATCCTATTATCTCTAGGAAACCAGTTTTTGGCTACCATGACCACAACCACTACTACCATGGCCAGACTGTCCTTCACTTCTTCTGCTCCCAGCCTAATGTGGAGATAAGGAACCTTATCGCAATCCTAAAATCAGATCTGACCCCTCCCACTAATAGATGGAGTGAAGGTCCTTCAAAACCTCTATATGTGGCCCATCCGGCCGCATGCTCGACACTCGAAAGGGTCGAAGTCATGCTGATTTTTCATGTGGCCTCTCCTACCATACAAATATAAATACACCAAGCTACATGCACCAACATACTAACAAGCACTCACATCATAAGACACCTCAAATTGATGCTTCATGATTGAAGATATAGATCCACTAAGGTGAAAAACATCACTCCCCTATTATATACCCCAGCTTCCCTCAGAACCCACACTATAATCAGTACCTGATTCACAATCTCAGTGATAGAAGGCAACTTGAACACGTTGAACTAAGATCTGATAGCATGTCTGAGTCCTTCCTCGAAGTACCTTACCCTCGACAGCTCATGAGTAAGATACATCAGAATAAAATGTTGTGGCTCTATAAATTGTGTTGAGTATTCCATATCCATAATCACACCCTTATCTGGACACATAAACTAAGTAGCTCGACCCGCTGGTAGAGTCATGGGAAAAAAGTAGTTTTAGAAGCAAGTTTGGTATTCATCCCAACCCATATTCATCATCCCATCAGTCGGGTTCAAAACACAGCACCAGTTCTTCACCACTCCACGTAGCATGTCGGCTGCAAGCTTGACCATATTCTCAAGAGGCATCTCCAAATGCTCAAAAATTGCTAATTTTTATCTAGCCACAACTCTATATCTTGTGGTCTTCCATCCCCTAAAAACATAGGCAGATGCAGCTTTTGGACTACCCATTTTAGCTAAGCCATAGTCAAGTCCAACTGTGGTGCTCCGTGTATCATCAACATATAGTGAAATAAAATCACACATAACCAATATTTACAACCTATGTATGGAATACCATCAATTTTTTCAGCTAGAACTCTTGGAGGATTAACTGGTAGACCATGGCCCATCGTCTCCAAAGTATGGTCATCTCCTCCCTCATGGCATACAACTAGAGGTCATTATTGTGGCATGTTTCAATAATGCCAAACGCACACCTCAAGAAATATCAATGTCAAAGAATAAAGATTAAAAAATAATAAAGGTCAAAACCCTCTAAAAAACTATGTCAAACCCACATTCTTCTTCTAAATCTAGGACTGTATAAAGAACAACCATTGATCCACTAGAAACTAAGCCTCTTGCCCACTCAAAAGTTGTGTTTAGGTCAAGTCTATATCCATTAGTTCAAGTTACATTTCCATTTAACATTCATTTACTTAGTAAATTCCACCAAGGGTTTACCATTTCCCAAATTCATGAGGGCCCATAACACCTCATGAACCCAAATCTTGGCTCCCACTGAAACCATACATGTAACAAGTTCATTTAACATTTAAATTTACCTGGTGCATCATCTCCCAATTCATAGGGACCCATACTCCTTATGGATTTAAAGGTGATGGACCACCTTTATATACTGCACCCAACTAACACAACAATAGGCACAACTATCACCTCAACTATCAAAACACCATGCAATATCTTATTCATCCTAGATGGAATGGCATAATACATTATATGTGATTATAAAAAGTTTCTATATGATTCATGAGATGACACATCCTCACCTCATCAGGTTGAAACCAAAATAGAACCCAAAAATGCATCAATAATAACAGTGGAAAGTAAGTGCATCACCCAATGGTGAGATCAAATCAAGTATAACAGTCAAAATCTAGAAAATCAAAAATCAGTTTGAGAAAATTGTGTTATTCCCTGTACGTAGATAGCTACCCCCGAGCACAGTTTATTACCAAAATCCATTTCATTCTAATCCTTATCTAATGTCTCCAAACATTAAGTCAAAACAAAAAAAGACCCCTTTGATACCACTTTGTAACATCCCAAGAACCAGATGTCACTCGGAACGGTGTCCCAAGTCCGTTTGGTCACAAGGCCTCAAGAACCTCTCCCAAAATGCTTGAGGATTCAGACTTGCAGCGAATGCCTAGGTGAGTCAGTGGGGAGAATATTCCCTCATTACATGAATATCACAGTAGAAGTAAAAAACACACAATAGCAGAAGAGAATAAATAAGCGATCAACTGAAGATAAGGCAATACATGAGTACATATCAATAACCAGAAGTGTCTCGTATAAAAAATGATGCGGATGGTACAAGTATATAGAAAGCATTCAAACATGTACAAGGAAATAAAATACAATACAAGCATACCAAAAGAACAAAAATACAAAAAAGGTATCCCAGCATTGCAAGACTCATCTTGGCCTTATTCTCCCCTGATCCAAATCCACAGTCAATAACCTATACTAGGGTGTTTCCCTTTCATCGCCTACAACCATATAATCTATTTGGGTCCCCATGGAGGCCCAAACAGGGTGTGAGATAAACATCCCAGCAGGCTAGCACCCCGGTATATACAATTATAACAAAAATTCTACAAAAGTGCTAGCAAGTGTAAACAACCATTAAGTGTGTATTCCCATGGCATAAGTCTACTGTAGGAAGTAAAACCAATCATCCATCATGGCTACATACAAAAGAGAGCCAACTCCTAACAAGATAACTATAACCAAGTAAACAAGAATGTCACACAACCATGTCATACATCCATCTTTATCCTTTAACCCACATCCACACTGTATAGACAAGTCAAGTGTCACATGACCATTCCATATTGTGAAATATAATATTCCACGACCATGCCCTATAATGAAGTGTATACTACAATGGATGGATCCAAGGTTTCATGTACTAAAGAATCCATATAATATATCTATACAATGGAGGGCCGAATATGAGGAGCTTTCCCCAAGCATCCCATCGAGTACCATGGGCATCCTCAGTTTAAACTCAGTTAGGAACCAGTTGGGGTCCTAGGAGCTTGGAAATAAAAAGTCCTACCCAAGACCAAGAAAGCTAGATAAAAGGGGTACCAAGGCCCTAGTTATCCCATGGAATCAAGACCTAATGGGAAGAGTCAACCAAAGGTGTCCACTACTACATTCCAGATCCATGGAGGGCAATCCAAGCCATCTTTCAAGCCATTCATCAAAGCATTCAAAATATGTGAGCACACCCACTCACACGAACAATCACCGGACATGATTTTAACCACTCATGAAATAAATTAATCATTTATCAAGAACATGGTCCTACCATCCCATATAATCCATTTAACATGATGTTAATCATTTTATATTGGTATACCCACCCATATCATCAATTTAGCATGCCAAACTATCAAAATAGATAAGGCATAACGTGATATTCATTAAACAAAGAGGCATTATATCACATAAGAAAGATACTCAACCTATCAAGGCATCTAAGGGACACTTATAACTAGGAAAGCACAATAACACACCCTTTGGGTGGTTTAGACAAGCATAAATAGGCTATTTCCATATCGAACACCCATTGGGTGACATTCAATAATGTAACAGGTGTCAACACACCTAAATAGAACCTACATGCATACTGACTAGCTCCGGCCACAACTTTTCTAGGCTACCCTCTAAAAAATGAGGCCTCACCGGAAAGTCCAATGGGTGACATATCGATTTTACACCGAAAAAACATAATAAAAGACAATAGAATGTATAGACCACTTACCTCGCCTTGGTAGTAGATAGCTCATTCAGTATCAAGTCCTGATTCATCCTAGTTTGGACGAAATATGAAGAACCGACGAAGAACTGAATACTAGAGCATGTGAGCCTAAATACAAATAGTGCAGTTGTTGTTTTGAATAATCAAGAACAACTAAAAAAGAGTCAAGGACTTACCGTTGTTGATCTAATGAGACAATCAGTGATCGAAATGGATATCGAATGGAGACTCAGGCTCAACACCTATGTTATTTTCCAAAGGGGAGAGCCACTGGAGGTTGTTATGCATAGGATAAGAAAAAATGGGGTTTAAAATGAAATTATGTTTTTAGTTAAATTTAATGAAAAAAATTAGGGTCGCACGGTTTCCCGCACTTTTTTTCAAACCGTGCGGAAACTGTTCGCACATCACTTCCTTAAGGGGGAACTTCGCACGGTTACCCCACATTGTTTGACTAAACATGCGATAACTGTGAGAAAGCATTTTTCTAAAAACATACATCATTTTAGACCACTCTTATGATTATAATAATCATGCGCAAGCTGTGTGGAAACCGTGCGCCATGTCATTTTCATCCCAAAACGTGGTTTTGGGATACAAATAAGCCCCATACCCCTTGAAAACACCCTTGATCAAGTTAAGCATTCACATAATGCCATAAGAAGGCATTTAAACTAAAAATTAAAGGATCATTACCTTGTATGAAAACTCGGGTTCCTATATCATCCACTTTTCTTGGGATGGAATATGATGTTTTGTTAGAGAAATTTTCGTGAACAACATTTCTTTTCCACATGTAAATTAAACTATTATGAAATGATGAACATTTTTATGAGGTTTATGATGAATGCTCCTTACTCTATGTGCATTATTCTGAATATGGTACTTAGAAATTATATATTATTTTAGGTGGATAAGATATAATCCACCAATTCATTGGGTAATGATTTATTAAAAGAATGTATGTTAAAAAATTCACAAAAAAATAAAGCATATTTCTCACAAGGTTCACCACTGTGTCCTATATCACCATCACTATAGAATATTTCTCACAAGGTTCTTGATAATGAAATAAACACTAAAATGTAAATCAATTAATATTAAAAGATTGTGAATTAAAAAAAATCACCAAAACAAAAGTGTTTCCATTTAAATTAGTGCACATTGTTTAATAAAAACTGTCACTATAATGTAAACCAACATCATGTGAAGAAAAAAATTATTCGATAAGAAAAACTAACAAAGCAATTTAATGTAACATCAAATTATGTATTAAAAAAAGATATTCCAATGTGAATTAAAGAAAAATAAAATTACTAAACAAACATAAATATATTGATCAACATATAACAAATAAACCCATATGAATGAGTATACCTTATTTTCATAAAAGTGTGTCAAGCTGAAAGATAGGCAATATGTTATGAAATCCACACCATTTTGCATGTATTTTTTATTTTTTTTCACTCTCTAAAAAATGTTTTAATAAATATATGAATATATTTTAATAAATAAAAATAAAAAATAGTTTAATATACCAAAACTTCCATTAGAAATTGACTTAGGATCATCCATTCATTAATAATTTAGTTACAAACTATATCAAACCGGCTAAATTATGATCTTTTTTTGGTTTCTCATCTCATAATAGATTCCATACACAATTTCATAATATCATTTTCATTAAGTGATTTGGAAAAAATTTATATCATGAGTTTAGTCCTTCAGACATGATAATATGTATATTGAAACTTATTTATGTCTTGACAATCTATAAAACCACATAAAATAGTACCATATAAATTTCATTGAAAAATTAAATTAGAATCACAGATTGTAGAAACAAAAATTTAAAAGAATTTTCATTTTATTATGAATCATTAAAATAAATACTTCCACCTAGAGATTTTTCATATTAGTGATGGAAACACCTCTAGTACCAGGAGTCCCCTCGAAAACGAGACATTCCATGTAGGATGGTAAAATTATTACCTCAAAGAGAGGTGGATCATTTTATTTATAGATAGAAGAAAATAATTACATGTAGGAGGAAACTGATGTGGGACATAGAAATATACTTAAACAATAAATAAAATTTACTCGGTCTAACACTCCCCCTTAGGCTAGAATAGGTATAGATTGGAAGAAGAGTCCCAAAAAAAGAAATTATATAGGCACCAACAAACATAAACACACACAATCCCCCTCAATCTAGGACATTGATCCTGTGGATACATTTCTTGGGGAATAAAGAGTCTAGTCGATCTCTTGACAAGCCATTGTTGAAGATGTAGGAAAGATAATGAGATTTTGGAATGTATACAAAACTGTTATGGTGTTTCTATAGGTTATGGAGAAGAAATTGATATTCAAACTAGATATTCTTCATGTTTCCATGGAAGAATATAATAGAAAAAATATTCATGGATTCCTAATTATAACACCAAATATGAGAAAAAATTTGGGATGGGAAACCAATTTCATGATGAAGATGATAAGGCCAAATAATTTCAGCGATGATTGTGGCCATCAAATGGTATTCATATTTTAAAATAGTTCTATAGATGAATGTTTTTTTATTTCTTTACCATGGGATTAAGTTACTTTCCAATAATATGAAAAATCCAGAAGTAGACTTCTGATTAGATAAGAAAACAACATAATCTTCATAATAGAAGAACTCAATATTGAGATGATCATTATGTGAATACCGAAGATCATGATAATGGTCCTTATTAATGTACTTGATAGTGTGAATGGTGACATACCATTACGATTTCATCATATGATCCATCATATGCCAAACCTTTTTGATAGCACATGAAATATTCATATGAGTCATCATAAGATAATTATGTTTCCCTGCAAGATAATGATACCTATTTGGGTGAGTGTATGTGTTTGTTGAATCTTATAGAGATTGTTCACCAGGTTCAAGAGAATTGTAAACGGAATCTCCCTGAGATAAAGCAGAATCTTGCAATATATCCATTACATATTTCTATTGGAAAAGAAAGATTTTATTTGGAAAAGAGAATAATTCAATTCCAATAAATTATGTAAATGGAGCCTGATCTCTAGTTTGAATTTTTTGTTAAAGATAAACCTTGAAATGGGAAATGGTATGTAAGTTTCTTCCATTAACAATTATATCATAAACATATAGAACTAATAGGATAATGCCAGAGGATGTTTTGAGGTAGAAAATAGTGTCTCCATTCATGCTCTGATATAGGAAAAATACGGTGATGATAGTGCATAATCCTCCAAACTATACAAGAGGAGACTGCTTGAGCCCATAAATAGAGCGGTAATGCTGATAAACATGAGAACTGGCTCCTGAGGCATGGAAACTAGGAGGTTGTTTCATATATATGTCATATTCAAGAAAACCATTTCAAAATTTATTATTTACATCATGTTGATGAAGATTCAAATGATGATCATCTTCAACAGATATGGATAGTCTAACAAATTCTATTTTATCAACTAGAGGGAATGTATTAAAATAATCAACACCATATGTCTAGTTGAATAATTTTTCCACAAGTCATTCATTATGTTAATGAATAGTATCATCTACATTTAGGTGAACTTTATAAATCCATTTGATTTAAAAACCTTATTAACCGTTTATAAGTGAGACCAAATCTCACATGTGATTGTCGTCCAATAACTATAATTCATTCGGCATTTCTTGAAGCCAAACAGGGTGATATTTTTCCTCAACAACAATATGAATAACATATATCATCTCTAGAGAAGAGAGGCCTTTGTATGAAGTTGTTTAAAGAGTATTATTATAGTGATATAGATTACCTTTACAAAATGAAATTGGAAATTAATGGGTGATTATAGTAGGAGTGATGGACAATGTTGGGGAAATGGAGTCCTCGATCTGGACTGGGAGAATGTTTGAGGAATAACAAGAGTATACAGAGCCAAAATGATAACTATCTTATTAGGCTAATGAAGGAATCTTTGGGTGGATGGTGAGAGAAATAAAATCATCGATGGAGGAATTGGGATGGTGAGAGGATGGACAGGGTAACAATGGAGATTTCTTAATGAATGAGACATCAACAAAGATTATATAAATCCCATGTGTAGTAAGAAACAGTGGTTGTTATGCTTGGTATGAGAGTATCTCAGAAATATGACTTGGAGGTACATTTAATAAAATTTAGAGAGATAAGGAAGAGTGTCATGAACATAAGAAAGACACCCATTACATGATGTGAAAGAGGGTGATGATGAAGAGAGGGAAATAAGGATGAAAATGGACTCTCCTTCTGAAGGATGGAAGAAGGAAGATAGTTTATAAGAATGTGGTAGTAAGAATAGCATCTCTCCAAAAAGAAATAGGTTCCTACATCTAAAATAACTAGGCTAGAGTAGTTTCTAGAATATTATGATGTTTACGCTCAGCCACACCATTATTTTGAGGTGTATCAGGGTAGGATGTTTGATGGAAGGTACTGCGATCCTTGAGAAATTTCTAAAGAGAAGAGAATAAATATTCTTAGTCACTGTACGAGTGGAAAAATTTTATAGGCTTGGAGAGTTGAGTGTTAATTTCACGTTTATTTTTTTTTGAAAATATCACACACCACTGAATGACCAAGTAGGAGATATAGTCATTCCATTTGAGATAATTCATCAATAATGGATATATAATAATGATACCCTGACTGACTAGGAACCATAAAAGGAACCCCATACATCAGAATGTACTAGGATGAATGGATTCACTGCACGTATCACTAATCAAGGTAGATACACTACCCAATACTGTTTAGAAAACCTTAAAGATTCATAATGAAAGGAAATGTGTGGAATAAACTATGGAAAAATATTACGTAATACTAAATCCAGTGGATGACTATAGTGATAATGAAATTTGAGGGTACAAGAAGAGGTGGATGTGCAAGAAAGGGATGGTGGGGTATCAAACATACATCACTAAGACAACCTATACAAAGTTCGTAATTCTTTTTCCACTCATGAAAAAAAAGAACCACAAGATATAAATATAGAAATATGATTTAATTTTTTTAGTGAGTTTTCTAATGGAGAGAAGATTAAAAGGACTTTGAGTAACATGAGATACTGAACTCAGTATAATAGATGGAGTCAAAGAGCATCTTCCAAATCCCTCAATAAGGATTGTAGATCTATCAGAAACAGTAATTGTAGGGTCACCATTATATAGATAACATGTGGTAAGCATACCTTAATCACCTGCGAGATGATCATAATCATCATAATCAAGAATCCAAAATTTCGGTAGATGATATACACAATAGATAGGGCCACGAGTATTAGAATGTAGGATGAAGAAGAGGCATGTGGTAAAGCAGCATGATGAGAGTGTATAGGTGAGATCTCATCCACTGAGAGTTCCAGGTTGGGATGGATACAAGACGGTTGTGAGGATGACTCCATGTATGGAAGAAAATGGGGATCATATCTTGGGTGGTAGGGGACTGTTTTGGATAGCTAGAAAATTCCTTAACAGGAATTGATGGGTCAATAGTATAAAGGTGTGAAGGAACATCATGTATCAGGACTGAAATGAAATATATAGAATCAATATTCAGAGTGTATCAATGATTGGATAAACTACAGAAGGTGCGTGTGGGAACATGCATTGAATTAAAAGTGGTGTCGTTGGAAGGGGCCGCTAGAGGTGCTTCCTAGGGCACAGGCTGTAGTTGGCGCATAAGTATGTGTAGTAGGGACTACAGATAAGTTGTGTCACCACATGACAGGAGAATGAAGAAGCTGATAGGACATGTGTATATGAAGAAGCGTCTTCATCAGGGGCGTCATGGTGTTCTTGAGTAGGTCAAGGCCATTAGGGGTAGAGAGTGAAGGTGTAGTCTCTAGGGGAGCCCCATGGGTGTTCTGGAACACATGGATGGTCGCATGTATAGTGATGACACACCATGAAGGGGGGATCAATCTTGATGCAGGAGAGTAAGGTGAGGGGGTCGGTAGAACCGGTTTGATGTAGTGGAGAGGAGGTTCGCCTGGACCAAAGGAGACGTTGGAGCTAAGCCAGATCGGTCCTCCAAAATCAATACAGATTCACATGTGAGGGACAGATTTATAAATAAGGGAAATATTTTGGTTGTTTTTGGGTTGTGGGAGATTATTTCAATGATCAGGGTTGAAATCTTTAATTTTATAGGAACTCATGGCTTGCGAGATGTGCGGAAAACCTTCGATGAATATCAAAAATAGATTTTCAGTCACCGGATGGTCAAAAATGATCACCAACAACTGGATCCACAAATCATGGGTGGAAAGGAGAATGAAATAGAAGTCAAAGACCAGATATTAAATGTGGAGTGAAGATCTAGGATTCTAGAAAAACTCTGTCTACACGCCATGTAGTTCGAAGAACACACAGCATGTCAGGCCCTGACTATGGTGGCTTGGGTTTTGGGAAATCATAAGTATGGAATGCTGTGTAGACTCCCTACATGCTATATACTCCCTTCCCCATGAGTATGAGTTGTGTGGCATAGAAAACAATCAAGAACATGCCATGTACCCAAGTACACAAACACAATCAAATCACATATGCAGAACCCTATGTGGAGAGGAATTCCATGTAATAAAGTGCACAGACATGACATGGATACATGGGAATATCCAAAGACATAGGTGGGACCATGAGTGGCATGGTCACACCATATATATCCCCTATAATATTTTTATCACTACATGGTTATTGATTCGTGTACCATCAGGCACATGATGAGGTGATGGAGTAGGACCACTTACCATGGGCCCCCCCCTATATGTTGTATACCCATTGCTTCTTTTTTAGGAAATATCAAACTTCTGTATATCCTTTGTTTACACTTGGATTTTGGCAAGCGAGTAGCCTATCGTGAGGTTTTTTCTATGTAGAACATGATAGTTCCTTTGGTTGTGCCTTTTGGATTATTATGTGTTATATTCTATGAATGAATCTTATTTAGGTGATGCTCAACAACGGTTTGGATAATATAGAGGATCACTGTAGACACTATAGTGGAACCCACCAATAGTTTGGGCTTGATTTCTCTACCTACCATGTGAAACATACACCCTATTCCATGTAATCTTGTATGTCAAGATGTTTTACATGCATGGTTATTCCCTTATTATTTTTTATCTTTTACATTTAATCCACTATATTTATGATTCGATATGGCTATGTGTGTGCCTAAAGGTACATTAGAAAAGGTCTCCCCATGTCAGTTTTTGAATTTTATGCTGGTCATTATCCCCTAGTCTATAGAGGTGGGCTTGGGCTATTTGAGGCTAGAGCCCTGGTTAGGGTCAGGTTAGGACTGTTTGGTATCAAAGGGTCTGTGAAGTTTCTTACCACCTAACCCCCCCCCCCCAGCCGGAGTAGAAGCATGTCATCATCCATGAATTGTAGCTGATGAGATATGTTCATGACCCCACACATGTCGTTGATTAGGGAAAGCATGACATCAAGGATAGATGCACCTTTGCTGAGCACCCAGTTGAGATCAATGATTCAGAAGAGTGGTCCCTTCAGAGATAGACCATCCCCTTGGTATGTGTGTATTTTCTATAAATGAATGTGTTGGAGAACTCCTAGGAGTGGGATATCCATATACAACTTTAGTATCCCAAGTTCTTTGTTTAGTTTTACTTTTCATGGATGTATATATTAAATGAGGGAGTGGTGTAGAGACCTTGTTTTTTACATTTTAACAAATTAAAATATTTTTATATTTTGTTTAGATCGAAACACTTAGAAAAAGTTTAATTTAGAGGCCTGGTGTGCCCAGAATTATTTTAAAAAAAATAATAAATGTATTTTATATTACACTTTTAGTTTATTAAAAAATGGATAAATCGTAAATGGATTCTCTGATTAGAAATCTGAAACCATTTTTGTGTTCATAATGCATTGTATTCCATAGGAACGATCTAAAATAGGTCACCAAGGGGTGTTCAGGCATCTCTCCCATTGGTGGTACTTTCAATTAGTTAATTAAATTAATTTATTAAATTAATTGATTACTTTAACATGATTTTTTTTTCAAATACATCACCATGACGAATCTTCCATGGTTATCCTCGTAAACCCTGGGAGGATTCCATAGATTCTTCCACTCCCTGTGTTGGAAAATCACCAAAGATGATGATGACACCCTATATAAGAGCATATCAGAGAATAAAAAATGAAATAAATTCAGTCAATCATTGGCGAGAATTTTCTTCGACAAACAAACAATATATTGGTAGGACTCATAAATGTGTGGTTTATTCCCTTTTTGATAAAATTGATTGATAAAATCAATACCCTATTTTGATTAATTCCAGTGCCTTCCTTTTCATGTACCCATGTACCGATTAAATTTTTTTTATAACCCCATATATCCCCGTTCTTGATTGTTGACCAAGAACTATTGGAAATGATCTATTAAACTTTTTTTTCATTTATTTATTCCTAATTGCTTCACATTCATCACTGGTTGGGCCCCACAGTCCTGGTTCGACATTGTCGAGTTTTACCGAGCCTTATTATACCATCGACATCACAAAGGATTCATATGTGAGGGAAATCTTAGTGAATCAGGGGTAGATATGGGGTTTTTTCAGGTTATGGGAAATTGGTTAAACACTCAGAGGGTGAATATTAAAATTATGAGGTACATATGCCTCACGAGACATGCATCAAACCTTATATTCCAATGTGAAATTTATTTATGACCAATGGATGGATATAAATGATCATTCAATGACTAGAACCACTAATACTAGGTTGAGAAAAGGCTGAAATCAAAGTGGAAGACAAAATCAATCATACAAAGAGTGAATTTATGATTCTAGAGAAATCATAACAATAAATCATTTAGTTTGAATAACACATGGTGTGTTGGGCCCATGCTGCAGTCACTTGGTTTTTGGGAATTCATAATGATGGAATTCCATATAGACTCCCTACAAACCATGAACCCATTTTCCCATTAAGATGAGCTAATTGGTGGAACACCTGTCTAGACACACACCATGTTCCTAATTACACAGACACAACCAGAGTACTCAGGAAGAACCCCATGTGTAGAGGAACATCATGTACTAATGTTCATGGACATGGAATGGATACATAGACATGTCCATTCTATGGGTGGGACCCCATGTGGAAAGTTCACATCCTGTATATCACCAACACACCATGTATCACTACCCGATTAGCAAGTCATGTACCTTCACAGACATGGATAGGTGATGGAGTGGGAACACACATTTTGTGGGTCACTTCACATACAATGTACCCATTAGTTCATTTGTAGGAATCTTTAAACTTTCATATCTCATTAGTTTGGACTCATATTTTGGACCATGAGTCTCATATCCTGAGTGTCTTCCCTGTAGAGTGTGACTGTGCCCTCAATTGTTGATTTTGGGTTACGATGTGAGATGTTTCGTGAACAATTCTTATTTTGGATATTCTCGATGATGATAGTGACCAATAATAGGATCACAATAGATAATTGAGTATAACCCCCTATCATCTTGGGAATAACTACTCAACATACAAAGTGGAACCCCTTATCAGATAGAGAGCAGTTCCATGAAGACAAGAGTGGAATCCCCTTGTCACACCATGATATGGGACCTTGAAATATATAAATTACCCCATCATATAATGTATAGGTACAATACTTATCTAGTGGAACCCCCTATAAATGATAGGCCACAATTCCTCATGACAATAGAGTGGAACCCCTAATGCATTAGGGAACGTGTCCTCCACAAATACTTAACGAGTGTAACACCCTATCATATAGGTAATAATTTCTCATGATAATAGAGTGGAACACCCCATCTTCATGGGTTATGATCCTCAATAGATATTATAGAGTTCAACCCCTTTAAAATACTATGGAATGGGACCTCTACATGAAGTTTTTCCCCCTCATATGGGCATCATAGTTCAAGGAGAAAAAATTATCACTATTACTTATTGGAAGATGCGTGATATTTTGGTCATCATTGATGGAATTTTGGAAATGTTTGCAACACTTCTTCCTGGGATGAGTTGTTAGATGGAGATCCCCTTTTCTCTGCCATTTGGGCTTCTTTTAACTGAGCACATATATATACATTTGTATTCATACCTTTGGATTTAATCACTCAAATTACTTGGGTAGTGAAGATGCATGGGGTATACCACATTCTTTTTGTGTTTAGCTTCTCAATGTTTGATGAGTTCACTCTCCTACTATGGGTTGAAAATATTCGACTTGTAGTTCATCTAAACATCATGTTGATCACCTTGTACTTGGATATGGTTACTATTTCTCTTTATTGGGTTGAGAAAAATTCTTTTTAATATCTATTTCCTCTCTATTCTTATTGTATCTCTTACATCCCTCCGTTTAAATTGATAGATAATCATACTGGGTATTTATATACTGACCCCTGCATGGTATTTTTCTGCACATTTTTGTCTTATGTAGATGATAGATAGGTCGATGGTGACTATAGAGGATCTTAGTGATACAAGGTAGTTTAGACTGTGTATAGTGGTCACATATTGGATATTATGATTTAGGATATCTCTGCATTTTACATTCCCATTTGGTAAGGTTGGGATGTCTTTCTGGTTAGACATGTACTTTACCCCTTTACTTTTTAGTTTACACTAACGTACTCTTGTACCATCTAGTGGTTTTAAATTCATGCATGTTCCCCTAGTATTTTACATATTTTAATTTTATTCCTCTATACTTCATTATTAGTATGGTTGTGTGTGTTTATAGGTACTTAGGAAAAGTCATTCCCAAGTTAGTTATTACTTTGAAACTGGTCACCAGCCCCTAGCCGTTGTAGGTGGGCTTGGGGTAGTTGCAGATCGATCCCTGATTAGGGTCAGTTCATGGAAACCAATTTATTTTTTAGCACTGGTAAAAGTTATCCTTAATCAATGTTTTATAGATACGATGAATAAATATCTTATCAGTTCAATAAATTGCAATCATAAAATATGACTTATAGTTTTGTGTTGCTGCAAGTTACATCATACTTCGGTAAAAAATTGTGTAATTTAATTTCAGTTAAATTTACATCACAATACAAAAAAACATTATCCAATGATTATGAATATTTAAAACATTTATATCTACAATTATATTGGTACATACAAATACATTGGTATGTATAATTTATTACAAACATAAAAAAAATTAAAAAAATTATTTCATTTTATTTGAACACACATCCAATGGATATTATTTAACATCATGTTCCAAATCACCTTACCTAAACTGGAATGTTACATAACTATGGGAACATCATCTTGTATTCTAAAGGCTACCAACTTGCAGAAAAAGTCTCATGTGTGGAGACTATACCCCCAATTAGTGTGCACAAGAACATTAAAAAACTCAACATGTAATCATTATAAAATTAGGTTATGTGGAAAACAATAATACACCAAATGTATAGATGTATGAAAATGAAAAAATCATAAAAGTGAAACAAATAAGAAACATTCAATCTCTCACTGGGTTGATCTTGTGTACAAATAAAGATACAATTACAAGGAGGCTTTGAAACACCATTCTTCACCTCATCTTAGTATCCAACTCATATTGAAATATCCTTCTAGACAATAAACCAGGTACACATATACAAATATTACATCAAAAATTGCAGGATGATCAGGTACCCAAGTTCCATGGCTACCCACGTAGGGTGTGAGTACAACTCTGTAGGACACCACCATCATGGTCCTATTTTCCACTGGTAATATACAACGTGCATGCATGTGATAAGATCAGTAGAAATTAAATATAAAATACATAGCTGAACAACATATCATAATACCACATAGAACACACAAGCAATAAATAACCATTTTCAACCTGTCCTACACTTACCAAGCCTCCACAAACCTTGGTCATACCTACATCAGTTTAATTCCATAAGGATAAGCATAACAAGAGTAGAGAGAGATAAATATCTAACCACAAGGATAGAATCATGTTGCTCATTATCATCAAGTCATCTAGTCAATGTTGGGCCATAAGGCCAACTAGTGAACATGTACTCAAAATCACAAGGCATCAAGTATATGTTGGTCCGTAAGGGAAAATGATGAATATGTACTCATAAAGAAAAAGGAATTTATTCTTGTGTTAGTATATAAGGATAACCAATTATCATGTACTTTCAATCCACAAGGAATCTATTTTTTTATCCGGCCACAAGGCCTCATGATGAGTATGTACTCAAAATCCACAAGGAATCAGGTCTCATGTCAGGACATAAGGCTGAATAGCCACTAGGATTTGACAAATATCTCTAAGAATCCTCCAGGCAGCAATGATATCATGTTACTTTGAGTTTATAATGCTTCGAGTACTGACACATTCTCAAAATCCTCAAACCATCAAGCTACAGTTGGGCCACTAGGCTATCATGATCCTACCATGTACTTAGGTCCATCACAATCAATGTCACATGCCATAAATTTTCCCCCTCAAGGGACATTCATAATAAAACAATATTCCTATTCCAAATACAATGTAAATACCTAAAAAGTTATAACCAAAAAACATATCATGGTAGATAACAAAAGAAAATCATAACATATTAGTTCATCACGAGGGAACAGTAGCAACAAACATAGCATGTGATCATCAAAAAAACATGATGATACTATTGGGGTAAATAGAGTAGTCCAAGGATAATAACGTAGTTGTAGCACAATATTGTGAGAATCACCAATGAAATTGGAATAATAAATGTGAATAATATGAAATAAATTGAGACATACATGTTAACATCAGAAAACCCTCCAATGTGAATGATTAGGAAAACACATGGAAACTCCATATAATTCCACTATAATCAGAGTGCTTATAACATTCATGTAAATCCAAAAACATTAATTGAAAATACAATGTATAAAAGATGTGTAAAAATCTGAACCTTGATATTCCTTAGTTTCCACTTTCAAAATGATCTCGTGATATTACATCACCCTTCCAAGGTGAAAACCGAACACACTATGTCATTACATCACCTCATTTCATAACTTGATTTTTTTTATTATTTGATGCTGCCCACAGCCTAAAAATTATAACCCACATATCTTCTTTTAGCCCCACTATATTTTCTCTAACTATTAAGCACCCCAATTGATCCCATTTTATAAGAAATAGAAACCCTAATATCCATGTACGAAAGTTTTTTTCATATATTCAAAATAGATATAATGATAATGTCATAAAAATTATTATTTTTGGATATATAAATATCTCCCCCACCACGTGATGCCCTAGGGAAAGATTCAAAATCCATTATCTGATGTTATATATTCATTAAAAAACTAAAATGTGTGATAAATATTATAAATCTCCTTCTTTAGCCAGATAGAGAATGAGATGAATTCCAAAAAACTCAGTTGGAATGAATACTGGTTGGTATCACATCAACCATCAAACTCCGCAGAAAATATGATGACACCCTTTTACAAAATTGAGAGAAACTTGATAGATCCCTCTACAAAGGAAATCCAAATGTCAAATTATTATTCTTACCTATTTTTTCAATACCCCATCGAACAATAATGGAAACCAAAACACCTAGATCCCCTATATCAGTGATCAACACATAATTAGGATTACCCATAGAAACTAATTTCTCCATATACTCAACATCTCCAAACCATTTTGAAACTCTCATCGCATAACCTCAATCTCTGATTTTAATTATTTATTCACTAGTGTCTCTACATAAAGAAAAATAATTTGTGTAAGACCTGAAACACATAAATTAACATACATCAACTTTTAAATATTATCCATCCTAGTTTATGGTCTTCAACTCCTGTTCAAGATCTCGTGTTCCACAAATCTAACCAATTCCAATTCACAACTACATTCTTCAGTCAATTTTGTGAATTTACATACATATTGTAACATGTGACAACCATTTTTCCTCAGGAATATTCCATAGATCCTTGGTACAATGTCCATCTTCGATTAACAATTAAATCTTGAACCCATCATTATCAAGATCAAAAATAGATAAAAAATTGTAGTGTATACTAGTCACATGTTGCACATCCCTTAACATCCGTGTAGAACATACACTGATATGGATACATATATCATAAACACCAATGACACAAGAAGAAATGTTTTCCCATATTTGATATAAAAAATTTACCTTCTTCATAAGAAGAAAATAATTCCCTTTTTGGTGTAATATGATATGACACTGTTGAATCAAAAACCCATTCAGAGTATAGATATGACCTATGAAAATCAACACTAATAGAATGTAAATCACACTCACCCTATATAAGACTTATGCCGGTGTCCTCAGAATTAGTTTCATATCAATTATTTCCCTCTTTAATCTTTTTCAAATCATATAAGTTTCTCTACACATGACCCTCCTTGTCGCAAAAGAAGAACTTGACCTTTTTTTCTTGTCTTCAACCAACCTCTCGGATTACTTCACCCATCTATCACATACATAATAACATTATTACTTGAGTAATCACTATCATTGATCTTTCATTATGTGTCATTCATAAACAGTGTTGAAATAAAATCATATAACATTATAGTGTATTTCCAGAAAAAAAATTTATTGATGATATTATTATATGAATCATGTAATGAAACTAATAGAAGCAATGTCTTGTCTTCATATTTTTAACACATTTTCCCCATAAAGTAAAATAATTTTTTCGAGTTAAAAATTTCGATGTGGGAAGAAATACCATACCGTGAAAACCCTTTATCCAATAAATAAAAAACAAGGATAAATCCCTTTAATACCAATTATTGGGGATGAAATTAATCGATCCTAGGATAATATTGTAGTTGAGGAAAAATATTGTGAGAAGTTGTAAGATCTTGAAATTATTATGGGGTGTGTTTCATTTAATTTTTTTTATTTTTTTTAATTTAGGCATTGGAGTGTTTCCTAGGTATAAGTAAGGTCTCAAGGGTATCACAGGGTTTCAGGGCATGGAATGGAGGATAAAGATTCTATACTATGCTTAAAGTATGATTAGCGCATAGTTATAACTAATCGTGAACAATAACCATGATTCTAGAGGAAGAAGTTTCATGACATACAAACCATGAAAGGTTTCATAGGAAATTGTGTGGATCAGGACCCTCTTAGACGGTGGGAAGAACATAGATACTAAATAGTTTTTCAAACTGTGCAGGTACCAAAATAAACCATACGACATGGTTTACACTTAGACAGAGGAGGTCGCATGTTTAGTGCATGGTTAGGGATACATTGTGTCCTAAAACTGTTCCTCATTAAAGAAGAGAATTTTACTATTTTACCTCCTAATATAATATATTTTATACCCAATTTTCCTTCCCATTCAATCCCCAAAAACATAGGGTACGAACCAAGTTCTCTCCCCATCCCCAAGGAAGAATCCCCCTAAATTCATAGGCTTTTGGAGTGCTGATTTTTGTGAATGAAGATACAAGTAAATATTCAACTTCATTTCCTTCTATTTTATTGATTTGTCATTCCATGGTTATTTCTATTCTTTAGAATATTATGAAGTATTTTTCTATATAGTTATTAAACATTGTGTTCGAGTCCTTTTAATCTTGAATCATAAGTCATAGTTAAATGAGTGGTTGTTTACAAGCATGAGGTTGGTGGTATACAATAATTTTCCCATGATGTTGAAATTTACATTGGGTTTGTGGTTGTGACCTTATGATTTCTGGCTTCTATATTGTTTTTTACTAAGAAAAATAAATTTGGAAGTAAATTGATGCGTGTTTCCCTTTACAGATCCCATTGGTTTTACTGATGATTTGAGACTTAGCCTAGGGCTACCCATGTGATATTCCAAACCCTTTAATGTGATGAAATGATATTTTTATTCATAACATACAGAAATTATGTGGGTTAATGAGTTGTAATTGTAATTGTTATATTGAATGGGAAAAAGTGGCTAATTGGCATAATATGAGAACAAATGTTTATGAAATGTTAATTGGTTCAATTGAAATGTGTTATTTTCTAAGATCTTGCAATGTGTTAAAGATGCCTCATAAATGGATTCAATGGAATGATTGGATTTTGAACTAGTTTTAGATCTTAATGAATGGAAATGATGATTTAATGGGGGTCATGTTTTAAATTAAGGTATTGTCCTAAATGTGATTTTAGATAGGGGTTTAAAATGGGAATCAAATGTTAATTTGAAATGGGTTTGTGGCCCCCCTTTGGTGAAAATGTTTTGATGGATCTTTTAATGGTTTTAATTGAAAATGATTTTGTTAGACCTTGTTTGGTTTCTCAAAGAGGCAGCCCCATGTTCTTAAGGGAGGCCTATAGATGTTAAATGAGTATGATTGATTTTTTTTATGAAATGAGAAAGGGGTAGGGAATTGTTGAGGCATGTTCTTGTTTTATAGTTTCATTGTGAACTTGGTAAATGATAGAATAATTATGGTTTTTTTATATTGATAAATTAATGGTGGTGAACCATTGATGTTAATATGTTAAAAGGGTTAAGTACATTGAACCTTTAATAATGGAATTTTTTGATAATGTAATGGTTTAGGACATTAGACATGGCATTACTCATCCATAGTTTAGTTAGAGGATCAATTCTCTAGGAAACTCTGATGTCATATATGGTTTGTTGGATGTTGGAATGATGCTCCTCCCCATTGCGTAGACTAAAATTACACTCTAGGTGCCCCAGTGCACCATAGTTTATGGAGAATTCACTAATACTCTTAACCCTAAGGGTATGGAAGTAACATTCCATATCATGATTGGAATAGTTAGACATGATAATACAAATCTGATATGGATAAATGGATAGATTCTACTTCTTTTCTATCCTATTTCAAAAATAATATATGGTTAGGATGGTTAGACCTGGTGTTCCAAATTTCGGTTGGATATATGGACAGATGCTCCTTGTTTGCTGACCTATAACCCCTATAATATATGGTTGGGATGGTTATAAATGATCTTCTGAATCAAAATTGGATACTTGTAATTATTATTCTTACTTACTAACCTTTTATCTTTATGGTAAATTGTTCAGACAACTGACATTGGCCAAAACAGGCATATTGTGTATAAGTATCACACAGAATCAAGAACAAATGTGGTGAAATTAAATATTATTAAATAATGAAACATATTTTATCTACTATTTTATTTTATTACCTTACTTCTACATACACTGTTATAGATTATTCATTGCTTTATACACTGTTAGTGGTGACCTACAAGTTGAACTCACACCCTTCACAGGTCACCATGACACTTGGTTACCCATGTAGCTACTACCATTTTCAGGTATAGGTTCAGGATAGGGTCCTAGATTTTAGTTTTTGCAATGTCTATTTGGTAGGAGCATGGGATGTGAATTATGTGTTAGAACTTAGGACTAGGTTTAGTCATTTTCATGTTTTTTTTATATTTTGTTTTTTAATTTATAACTTCTTAACATTTATTGTAAGAATCTTATTGATGTATCATGTTTCACTTGGTTATTTCTGTCACTTTCTAAATATTGTTCCATTTTATTCTTATATTGGTTGATATATATATATTGATATTATTTATGTTTTTGTTTTAAATGGTTAAGTGGTTATATTCTCCCTAATTTATCTCCAAATACCTAAACTTCTAGTTGGAAGCCTCTGACATACAAAGAGGCGCGTCTGAGTTCATGTGGTGCACTAGCTCATGGCACCGGTATTAGTGTAACTAGGACCAAGACATTACAAAGTAGTATCAAAGGGGTGTATTTCATCTTATAATTTGGGAATGGAATACGATAGGCTATAATCTTGTTGTATAAAGGTAATGATCTCATTCATGGGTTCCTGAATCCCCACGCACGGGGGGAAATATGAGTCATTAGGGGTTAGAATTGCTTTTTTTGTGCTATTACCTTTGACATAATTTCCACCATGAGTGGTTCAATTAGATGTGATTTAATTTATTTATAATTATTTTTATCTCTTGGATAAATACGGAATGATGTTTTTTGTGTTCATACATCTTGCTAGACACATAGGATTGATAGTTCATTTGTATATTGCATGTGTTTGAATGTTCCCAGAGAATCACTATACTGGTACTATATTATCTATTTTATGTCTATTCCTACTAGTAATTTATAAGTACCTATTGTTGTAAATGAGTTATAGGGGATGGTTTTTAATGTGTCTTCAACCACTTATATGGTTTATAAATATAAGTGTATGGTGGAAATCAACATGAACAACACCTTGGGTGTGGTTTGGGTAACATAAAGGTATAAATAACTTATAGGGTGTTGTCTCTAGTCAAATAATGTGTCAACAAGAAACATATGATGAGTTTTCCCATTATAACTTGTGAATTATATTCTATCTAACCAAAACTAGGAGTTATGAAAATTTAATAAAGGGAGTAATTTTGAGATATTGGTTAATGAAATGTTTTAAAATGCCTATCTTTGGGGTTTAAATGGTAAATTTTAATTAAAGTGACATGATAATTTATGGATCCTTTAATAACATTGGTAATGGGTGTCTATTATGTTCTTATCTAACCTTGTGTATGGGTAGTTTGGGCTCTGAGAGTACCCTAGTTTCGAGACCATTGTTCATGGGTTGTGACGCCTTGATGGGATGGGATCTATTGGATAACAGGATATTACATATTGTTCCTTCAATTAGGTTGTGGCCCTAATGTTGGGTGGTGTTTCCCAGTAATGTGGATGTGGTGAAAATTTTGAGTTTTGATCGTGTGAGTTGTGTATTGGACCATGAAGTGGGTGTCTTGGTTTTCAGTTCCATTAATAATGGTTGTGTAGCTATGGGTAAGAATCTAGAATAAGTTTTTTGGTTTTGTGTGCATGGAGCCTTATGTTTTAGAATAGTTTAAGGAGTTATTTCTAAGAGTAGTGTCTTGTGGTGGGTTTTATTTGTATGTATTAGTGGGATGACTAATGGTTTTGTGAATGTGACTTAGGAGGTGGCCATGAGTCAGTTTCTTTGGATGATCAAGGGTAGCTTTGAGATAGGTTGTCTTAGTGTTGTAGGTTTTTTTGAATGTGAAGCCCGACTGGATGCTTTGGAGGTAGAATAGATTCTTATTAGGTAACATCTAGTTTTTCTGAGAGGAATGGTGATTCTTATGTTTCTTTTCCAAAGGAATCTCATTGAGGGATTATGGTTTCCTTTAAGGCTAGTTCAAAGGGTATGATTGTTCGGATTCCTAACCATACTTTATTGGGAAATGGTTGATATTATTATTGATGTAGACTTTGTATGGATAATAAAATTGATGTTATGGAATGGATATGTACTTTGATGATGTAATGACACCAGAGGTTCTAGGTGTTCATGTAGGTGGACTTGACTTCTATGAAGATCAAGTTGTTGGATGAAAATGTTGAGGATACCTCATGTTTGATGAGGCTATCTGGACAGGAGGCATAGTCAACAGTTTGAGTCTACATTTCAGCCTAGTTCCAGTGTCATATGACTCATGGGAATCTATGTTGGGTTCAGTGAATGGTCATAGGAAATCATATGACCTTGAGGTTCCTGGTGAGGTCATGATTCTAGTCATGTGTTGGAGATTCACAATGCCTTTGGGATGTGTGAATGGGTGGCTCAAAGGAAGTGCATGTTGTTTTCAGTGAAATTAAGGTGATGTGTGTAAGCTATAAACATGACCGTTCGGACTTTGAGCAATAAAAAGTACCGTTTTCATTTCTATTGAGAATCGTTAGGGTTGTGGTGGGAGAAATTTATAATTATTGTGGTTGCAGTTCCACAAAAAAGTTATATCATGAATGCTTGGCATAGAGTCATGAGGTGGTAGTGTGTTTGGGTTGGTTAGTTCCTCTCAAATCGCAGTGATTGTTTCTTATGGATACAATTTTTGGTAGGGTGACCTGAGGAAATTTCTTGGGTTCGGATTTTCCCTGCAGCTAGAGGTTACGTCAGAAGAGGATCAGTTGTGGTGGTATTAATTGATGATATATCAATATACTCTTAGACATTAGAAAATCATTCCCAACATATTGAAATCATCTTATGTACAAAAATATAGTGTTTTGTATATATTCTATGTTTTTAAAATATATTTCATGGTTGATGGAGGTTCATCTTGGATATTTTGCTCATTTATTGGTGAAATTGAGGTCACATGGTGGGCAGTGCACCATTGAATGTGGTGATTAAGGGCCTTGTATTGCACTATATTTTGGAAAATACCATGTTTTACAATCATGGAAATCCTGAACATGTGATGTTTAATTTTTTATCACACATGTGGGGGAGAGTTGTCCATGACCACTTTTGGGTTCTAGTGTTGAATGGAGCATTGACTGGGGAAATCGATGATTCTTGATTGAGGTGGTTAATGCAATACTTCTAAGCTGGGTAGTGATGGGTTGACCATGGGGTGAGAACCTCATGTTTTATGGGTATTGGAAGTATGGATCTTACCATGGGTCGGTCATGATGGAACTAGGATTCCAGTGATAATAGAGCTAAGAATTGTCTCTCGGATTGAGGTATTTATAGAAGTGATATTAGGTGGTTGTGTTGGGGGATCCATGGTAGGTTCAGAAGAGAATGATGAGATATTTGAGATAGTGGGGATTATGACTGTATTATCTCATCAGGAGTTTGGTATGGACTATAGTGGGAATTCTAATGTGATCATGGAATCCCTTAGATCATAATGGTATTATGACCTGGTATGGTAGTGATGTGACCGTAGTGGGAACCTATAATTTTTGGGACGAGTCATCCATATATTTTATGACTTGAATTAGCATGTTACATGAATTATGTAACATTAAAACCACATTAGGCATGTCAATTTGTAAGTGATAGATTCATTGGGAAGGAAATTAGTCTTTTGAGAAATATCCTGTTTGGTTCTTAGTTTCTTCATGGATAGCGACTAAATTTCTATTTTAGCTGGGTTTTCATTGGTGATAACAAGTTCCATTGTTGATTCTCTTTATCGTGGGTTCTTAGGTTCCATAGGTTACAAACTATGCCATATGAATTGTCAGAGCACAACCTCTAGGTTCTAGTGAACTTTTCCAACAGTGGAGATTACAAATATTGAATTTTGGTATAGATAAGTTAAATATTATGTCGTGGATAACCATTGGCTAGGAGGATAATGAAGCGATAAAACAATCTATATTTGGGTTTGATTAGATTACGTAAGATTCATATGGATGTCTTGATTTTAAAAATGAGAATTGATAACCATGTATTCCTCAAAGAATCACCAATTTTGGGTCACCATTAGATTCAGAAACAAGGTAAGTCGGTGTACAATTGTGTCGGCCTATTCATAATGTGGTGGGAATCAGACTGCTGGATTATTGATTGTCACTTTCATAGTGGTACAATGTTATGATTTATGTTTTATTATGTCATGGATTTGACAGTATTACCTGTACCATTCTCATGTGGTTGGTGTTGATGATGTTGAGATTATATTGATGAAACCTTTGAGGAGAATTCAAATCATTTTATGGACCACAATAGTGAGTAAATTCTTCATGGTATGACCATTCCTTTGATATGAATGTTTTAAAAACATGTCTATGTTCAAGGAAAAAATTGGGAGATGGAATTTTACAAGTAGGCCTAGTGAAACAATAATTTTTTCCATGGAAGCCTAACGATGCTCGGGAGTGCAGATTGAGGACGCGCTATTATATTGTGGGGCGGTTGTAAGATCTAGACATTCAAATAAGGTGAGTTTTGTTTAATTTTTTTTAAAAACCTTTTAATTTTGTTGATGGAGTGTTTACCAGAATTAGGGTAGGTCTTGGGGTTTCCTAGGGGTTTGGGGCATGAAAAGGAGGATAAGGATTTCATTATGTGCTTGAATCAAAATAAATGCAAAGTTAGAACGAACTGCACTCCATAACTATGTGTCCTATAAGTAGAAGGTTCATAGTTTACAAACCATGCAAGGTAGCCTAGGAGACCATGCAGATTGAAGAACTTTTGGATTGTGGGGAGCACATGGATACCACATTGTTTTTCAGACTGTGGAGGTAACCTGAGAAACCATGTGGTATGGTTTCCTCTTGGATAGAGTATGTCACACAGTTGGTCCATAGTTAGGGAAATAGTGTGTCCTAACCATGTGCCTCATTAAAAATGGGTATTTTATAAATTTTTACTCCTGATGTTCTTTGTTTCCTTCTCAATGTTTCTCCCCATCAATCCTCAAACAACCTAGGCTATGGACCATGATCTCTCCCCCTCCCCAAGGATGAATCTTCCTTAATTTATAGGCATTCAGATGTCATTTAGTGTAAATAAATGCTTTGGGTAACTCTTCAACATTGTTTACTTAAATTTTCTAGTAGTGAATTTCATAGGTTGTTCCTCTTCTTCCAAATATTATTTACTATTTATCTAGGTAGTTCTTAATCATTGTTTTTGAGTCTATTTAAGCCCAAATCATGGGTTGTTGTTAGACAAGTGGTTGTCAATGAGAATGAGGTAGATGTTCTAGATGCTTTTTTCAATAGTATTGATATTTCCTCAGTGTGTGTGGTTGTGACCTTATGTTTACTTGATTTGTTTCTATATCATTTACAAGTAAATGTAAATTGGTCATTAAATTTATGTGTGAGACCCTTCACAAACTCTGTTGGGTCTATGGATGATTTGAGACTGGGCCTATGGAAACTCATGGGATATGCCAAACCCTTTAATGTGATGAAATGATATTATCAATCATGTGAAAGAGAAAATATGAGGGATAAATACTTTTAATTGTAATTTATATGTTTTGTTGGAAAAGTGGGATAATTGTTATAGTGTGGGAATAGGTTCTTATGAAATGTTAAGAACATCAATTGAAATGTTTAATTTTCTACAGACTTGAAATTTTATAAAAATAATTTTTAAATGGTTTCAATGGTGTGATTGGATTTTAGTTTGGCTATAGTTTTTAATGAATGGAAATGATGTTTTAATTTTTATTGTGTTTTAAAATAAGGCATTAACATCAAAGTGATTTTAAAAAGGGGGTTCCAAATGGGAATCAAATGTTTATTTGAAATGGGTGTGCAGTAACCCCTACAATGAAAATGTTTTGATGGATCTTTTAATGGTTATAATATAAAATTAATGTCATGGACCTTTTTTAGTTTCTCAAAGAAGGAGACCTAAGTTTTTTAGGTTTTAATTAAATTTTTTAACAAGGATGTTTGGTTTTAATATTTTTATGACATCAATAAGGGTTTGGTCATTGTTGAAGCTTGTTTTAGTTTTGAATGTCTATTTGGACCTTGGTAAATGATAAATTTATTAATGGTTTTAAATATTTATAAATGAATGGTGGCTCTCCATTGATGTTAAAATGTTAAAAGGTTTAAGTATGTTGTCCCTTGAATAATGTAATTGGTTGAAAATATAATGGTTTATGATGTTATACATGGAATTCTTAATCCATGGTTTAGGTGTCAGACTAATGATCTAGGCACCACTAATATTAAACATGTTTAGTTGGAAGTTGGAATAATGCCCCTCTCACCTGGGAAGCCCAAAATGATACTCCAAACACCCTGTTGAATAGTATTTTTTGGAGGATAGACCAATGATACTAACTCTAATGGTATAGATATGGCTTTATATATTTTTGTTGGGATGGTTGGACATGAAGTTCTGATTCTAGGTTGGATAGTTGGACCAATTCCCCCTTTTAACTAACCTGTGACCCCTATAATATATGGATGGGATGGTAAGACATGTTGTTCTGAATCCCCATTGGGTACCTGGATTTAGTCTCCTTTATTCCAACCTATGACCCCTATAATATATGGTGGGGATGGTCATGCATATTGTTCAGAATCCTAGTTGGACACATGGACTGATGCTCCTTGTTTTCTAATCTACAAACCATATGATAAATGGTTCAGACTACTGATAGGGTCGAAATAAGATTTTATGGGTATGATTATCACCATGAATCAAGAAAAAATGGGGATAAATTAAATATGGATAAACAATGAAACCTAGTTTATCTACTTTTTTATTTTGTTTATCATATGTTTAAACACACTTTTATAGACAAATTATTACTTTATACACCATTGGTGGTGGCCTAATGAGTTGTACTCACATGATATTTGGTATTCCATGGATTTGGGGTACTTGATCTATAATGACCCTATTCTTTTACACATAATATTTAATGATTTTAAGTATAATAAAAACCAAGTATCAAATAGTCTAGTGTCTTTGGATGACTAGGTACCTTATTAGAAAACATGAAACTAGAAATAAAAAAATATTTTATTTAATCCGTGTGTTGATCACCTAAATTCATTTGAGATCCTCTAACTGTATATGATAACTTGGTGAATACATGGAAAAAATGGATGAGCTAAAAATACTACTAGTGGAATAAACATGGGAATGAAGAATGTCACATGAATTACAATGGCATAACATGATGACATAAAAGGAATAACTCATGAATAATCATATGTAAGAACAAAATATAGAACATTGAATCACATGATCATTGAAATATTGGAATGTTCTAGCAATATGAAACATGACATAAACATGATTCAAGTCCAACTACCAAGACTATACCACATGGTGGACAAAGTCCCATAATTGATTAGGTTTACACCCTAATCCCACACACAATGTCTCACAAGACTAAACATTACCCAATGCCTTGGAGTTCAATTTGGTAAAAACCATCATAACATGTTCATGCATATGTGTGTCACCTAATGAATCAAACATAAGGAATAAACACAAGAGTTATCCATCAAATGAAATGGGTTTCATATCATTCAATACAGAATAACTAAAGGGCGTATCATAATGGTATACATGAAATAAATAATTTAAATAATTAATGTACATTCATAAAGAAAAAATAAAAATACACCATTAATAATTATGTTCATCTAAAGTGGAAACATTAAATATAGTGGCAAGGTGACAATAAAAATGTGCCACTTAAATACGATTTTAGGGAAATGAATAGAGTCATTAAAGGGGAAAAAGGCATAATTGGTTGTATAAAACAAGAAATGAAATAATTTATTTTCATGATAAAATGATTTATTTTCAGAAAATATTGGTGGATTAAAATATCACATGTATTGCATTTAAAAATGTGTAATAAATAGATTTGTTCCCTTTAATCGGGATTTATTATTGAGTGTAATTAAGAAGGAAACCATTTAAAACATGTATTTCCCCATCAAGGAAATATGAATTGAGTAGTATGAATATGTTTGGAACATATAAAAATTATTTAGGATAATTATATAAGAATAAAGATTAAATAAAGTGGGTTAAAGAGAGAGAAATCATAACACAAAGGAAATATGGAGGTTTATAGTGATTCCTTAGCTTATGTCTAAATGATTTATGTACTTTCACTTAATGTCATGTATTATAAAATTAGATTCATTAATTACATAACTAATAACATATTATACATCCATTTTATTTATTTTAAATTTTTGTGTTCATTTATGTTTATTTTTATGAGTTATATGGTTTAATTCCATCATTCAGAGAGCATAAATTTTCATGGTTTCAAGGTTAGTTTACATGTATATAGTTATGCAAGTTATTTTTAACTATGAGAAATTATCTAGAATTGAAAATATATGGTATTAATTAACATATTAAAGTTTAAATGGTCCCATATATCATTTTTATTATATGAGGATGATTATTTCATTAAAATTATAATGATAAATGTTTATTTTATTTTTGAGGGCTTTTCAATCATCACAACTAGTTTCACTTTATTTAATATTATTTAAATATATTAGTTACAGAACATGTAAAATGTTACAATATACATATTAATTTTTTTTACCATAATAATTTTTTATGACCATCTTTGATGGAAGTAATGGAAAACGAATACTCACTGTCTACAAAGATGGTGAATATACATATCTTGTATGATGTTTTCATTTCTAGTATAAAAGGATAAGAGAAGAGATTTGATGATGGATATTCCATTATCACAATAAAATTATATAATATATATGATACTATAGTTAGAATTCCACATTTCAAAGGTTATATAAGGATACTATAGGAAAAGAATGAAATTCAAAGAGAAGGATTAAGGATTTTACCTCATGAATGTTGTCTCCTTGAGAATATTTTTAAGAAACTTGGGATTGATATTTTTTTATGACCAGGATCTCTAGAATGTGTGGAAGAGGCTTTGGAAATAAATTAATAGTAATATTTACAAGTAACAAGTCTTAGAAGGTGTAAGGAGAAAGGGTGTTGAGGGGTGGTATTTATAAGGGTGGGTAGAGTGTTGTTTTTTTATTATATTCATTAGTTTATTTTTTTGGATCAAGACTATCAATATTGTTTATTACTATGAATAAATAAAGTAAATAATTTATGATAGTTCTATTTAATGGGTTATTACATCATTCTTACATTATCAATGACTCAAAAAGTCTTATAATGTTAAATACTGAATTTTACCATATTTCACTATTCACAAAAAATTCAACTATTTTATAAAAATAAAAAAAATAACTCTAACCATTTTTTGATATAAAGATTTAAAAATGCAATTCATTTTATGAAAAATAATTTTCTATATATAATATACATAATTATTATATAAAATCATCTTTTATTTGAAAAATGTCGATTTTAATATTATAATATATTTTTATGACCCTTTAAAACATTAAGCAAGGTCTCATAAAATTACGATATAATTATAATAAAAATATTCATAATTTATGAATATATTTTATAAAAATAAATTTTATTTTAAATCATAATATTAATTATAAAATTTTAAATAAACATTTATTTTTTACAAAAATATTAACACTTAATTTATTCTTTTAAAAAAAATTATTTACTTAAAGCATGATATAAAGTATCATATTTTAATTTATAAGATATATAAATTTTATTTATACTTTCATAGGTTAGTTTACTATTCTTACAGTCAGAGTACTATTCCTAATTGTCATATTACTATTCCAAGGGTCATGTTATTATTCCATCAGTATGGGTTCCTTAATTTAAATAAATACTAATTATTTAATTAATTCTTTTATTTTCTCTCCATTTTATGTAAATTCTTCTTCAAAATGAATAATTTATTTTTAACATCATTTTTTATTAATATAACTTTGTTTATGAGTGTGATCATTATATTGGATCGAGTATAACAAAATTTTACCATTCATATTATCTTATTTACTATTTGTTGTCTAGTAGTAATATTTGGAATTCATATTAGTTTTTTTTGAAGACTAATGTATTAGAATTATTTTGTGATAATAATGTTTTTATTAGGTTCTCTATGTGATATATGTGTTTTATAAATAATTAAAATTTAATTGATAAAATTCTTAGTGGTTACATTCTTCCCACCTTATAAAATTTCACCCTCAAAATTTCATTTTAGATACAAAGGTGAAAAAATTGATGACATTTACCCTTAATCACTTCCTATAGTTCCCATACTACATCATTATATATATGGTTTCTCCACATTTCCTTTTCCATGTGGGCGATCTTATTTTTTAGAACCATGTATCTGAAGTACAAAATATTCATCGGCTACTCCTGATAAAAGATATCATTTTCCAATTGTACCACCTTTTGAGTTTAGTACATGTGAGGTATCTGGTATCTAATTACTCAAGAGGGATATTTGAAATACACAATCTACTTTATTCAAGGTTGGTTGAAGTTCTAGTCAATAGGCCACGGTTCTGACACGATCAAGAATCTTGCAGGGGCCACTGTACCAGGGAATTTTATTTCCTTCCTTCCCAAATTTCATTACCCTCTTCCATGGAGATATGTGGATGAATCCTTTTTTCCCCAAACTCTAACTCTAACTCTCATCAATCATTATCTACATAGCTCTTCTGTTGACTATGGGCA
The DNA here is from genome assembly GCA_963277665.1 of Viscum album. NCBI lineage: Eukaryota > Viridiplantae > Streptophyta > Magnoliopsida > Santalales > Viscaceae > Viscum > Viscum album. The sequence continues at coordinate 1,064,664,421 of OY728161.1, read as the reverse complement.
GCCCGTATATGCTACTGAATATTTTTTTACCATTTGTAAGTTTTCCTCAACAATTTTAAGTTTTATGAGCTTACATTTACCAATGTCATCCAAGAATGTAGGTGTTCTAAATATTTTAACATAAGTTTCTACATATAAATCCATTTGAATTATCGAGAGGAAAATATTATTGTAATATAACTTGACCAATGTACGATGTTGATTCCATCCTCCTTCAAAATTCATTGAGCACGATCTCAAAATGTATCTTCTAGTGTCTGAATGGTCTACTCAGAGTGATCATCGGATTGTGAGTGATAAACCATTATGATGTTCAAATCAGTATTTAGATCTTGTTGGAGACATTTCCAAAACATATAGTTATGTATAAGATCACGATCTAGTATAATCGATAATGGTACTCCATACAACCTTAACACTTCTCTGATTTATATCCATTAAAGTTGGTCGAGTAAGAAGTATTATAAATTTGAAATAAGGAAAGTAGTCCTTTTAAGACTATCCACAATGACCCATATAACATTATTTTCTCTATATTTCATCTGATTTCCAATTAAAAATCCCATAGTGATGTTTTCCCATTTCTATGTCGGTATGAGTAATGGTTGCATTATCCCCTTAGTCTTTTTTCCTTTTGGTATTTATTTACTGAAATACCAGACACTCAGATGTATATTCAATGATCACATTCTTCAAATTTTCACAATAATTGTTCACTTAGATATCTCGATACATCCTTTTGTTCTCTATGTGAATAGGGAAGGTTGATTTATGTGAATAAATCAAAATATCCATCTTTATCTCAGGTTTTGATAGTACACAAGCATAACCAAAATATTACAAGTTTTTACTCATCAATTTTGAACTGTGTGGATTTCCCCTTTCATATAGATTCCATGTATTAATAAATTTCAACATTATCTCTTTTATAATCCTTTATTTTCATTAAAATGGATGGTTTATAAATAATTTATCAAAATAATTATGATGTAATGTCTTTTATGATTAATATTTCCATCCTTTTAAAGTCTAAGAAATTTGATCCTTCTCAATTATCATCATTGATAATTTCACAGGGTCTTTTAAAATGAAATCACCTGCCACTATTATTTTATTTACCATGATGATAGTGCATTGAGTTGTCATAATCCTTGATGTTCTCTAACTATCTTCACTAGTGCATACTAATCTTCTTCAGTGTGAATACATATTTTAGGATCTTATTGTTAGTATATATCTCACACTAATACCCATAGAGATAATGCCTCAATTTTTTCTATGTGAAGATCATAGCCTTCAACTCCAGATCATTTATGGGATACTTTTTCTCATAAAATATCATCTTCCTTGAAGATTAGGGTATCAATTTATTGTTATTCATCATTAAAAATCCTAATAGATTATTTGATGCATCGTTGTATACCTCAAATATATCCCCACTTGTGAGTAGTGTGAGTACTGCTTCAGTGATAATCCACTATTTCAATTATTTGAAATTGTCTTCACATTCACTGGTCCAAAAAAAATCACTCCATTTTGAGTCAACATAGTTAGATAGTAAAAAAATCACGGGAAGTACCACATAAATCTTTTTTAATACCCATATTGACCAAGTAAACTACAGATCTCTATTATAGAGTTTGGTCTAGGCCACTTCTCAATTTCATTGGTTTTAGAAGGGTCTACATATATTTTGTTACAGAAGATTACATGCCCCACAAATGGAAATTCCACCATCCAGAAATCCCATTTAGAAAACATTGCTTATATTTTCTTCATCCTCAAATTATTTACGATATTTTTGAATTGTTCCTCATATTCCTCCTTTCCCTCTGAGTGTATCAGGATATCTTCTATAAAGACTTACACAAATTATCCAAGATAATATCTAAATACTTTTAATTAAGGCCATGAAAATTTTTGGGGCATTAGTGAGTCCAAATGGACACTATAAACTCATTGTGTCCATACCTCACTCAAAAGGCAGTTTTGGGAAGATCATCATTCCTTGACATTAATTGGTGATATCCCGACCGAAGGTCCACCTTAGAGAATACATTACCTCCTATTGTTGATAAAAAAGTCATCAATATATATTATGGGATACTTTTTCTTTATCATGATTTTTATGTTAATGATAATCAATTATGAGCCGCATTGATCTAACCCTCTTCTTGATAAATATTATCGGCACACCTCACAGTGAATCACTCGGGAGTATAAAACCCTTGTCCAGATTATCTTGTAACTGCTTCATCAATTCCTCCAACTCAATGGTGACCATACTCTAAGGAGACCTTAATATGGCAGTAATCCAAGTATAAGATAAATTGAGAAATCAACTTCCTAGTTTGGTTAAATAATAGAAAATTATTCATATAACTCACCAGTATAGTCCCTCATAATCTGTTTTGTCTTCAATCATGATCCTATCCATTATCATAATAATTATAGCCAGATATACTTTCTTAGAAGGTAAGAATTTCAATAATTAAGATGATGATTATGAAGGAGATTCATCCTCCTACTTACACTTATACATAATTGGGGGATGCCTCAGGATATGAATAGTGATATCCATTTCCTGGTAGTTGATGTAATATTTTTATAAAGATAGCTAATCCATGCCCAATATTACATCAAAATCATCTAAAATAAGTAATAAAATAATTTCTTAGATATTCAGTACAAAAACATTAACCGAGGAGGAGTTATATACTTTAGATGCAATGATTTCCCCATTCTCTATTCTCAAATACAACTAAAACATCATATTTTGAGGTTGTGTTTGAATAATTATACTAATCTTAAATGATATGAAATAATGCGTAGAACCAGAGTGAAATATGATGTTATATATTATTTATTGAATAACCAATGTACCTTTAACCACATCATTATCGTGCTTTACCTCAATAGTAGTGATATCATATGTCCTTCCTTGCTACCTAGGAGGTTGTGGTTGTTAATTGACTCAAAAACCCCTTGGCCTATGGAATTGGCTCGAATAATTCCCATGTTCCTTGGAGTTGAAACACTACACTGCAAGGTGAGTGTTATTCTAAACCTTCCTTTCTTATTTCACATTTGCGGGATTCATTTAGTTCCTTTGTAAAAATTATCATGGTTCCTCTCTCTTCCACACTTAAAGCTTCTCCTTGTCCCCTTTAGATAGTTCCTCGGATGCTTCTTCCCACACTTTTTACATGTGGCATGTTTGGTTTTCTTTCCTTCATTGGATTTATTTGTTGATCCTCCATTGATAAAATCCATTTTCATCTTTTTATCTCCATGACCCCAAGACCAATGAGAGTCTCCGATCTCTATCTCAACGTTTAGGGCACATCAAAAAATCTTCTTGTATTTTTCAATGTCTTGAATTTCCATGGATATTAATATACTCAGTTTCAATCAACTAAAGAAGAGATCCACCTTACTATAGGTGTTGATGATAGAGTCGGTGGTGTATCATGTAAGACTTGTAATTATTTAATCATAATACCTCATAAACTAATCATTATTTTTCTTCATTCAAAGGAACTCCTACTCCATCTTAATATGGAGAGTTTAGGGAAATTATTCATTGAAAAATATTTTCTTGAAACCTTCCCAATCAATGGAATCAATTTTCTATTCATAGTCTGTTTTCTTTTTTTATTAGTTTCCACCACTAATAAATTTACTCAATAAATGATAGTCTGAACATATGAATTTCTCCAGTTATGAGCATTAAAGAAAAATTAACATCATCTCAGGGGAGTTAATCCATTGTTCTGTGAATAGGGGATCAAAATATCCAATAATTATTGAATTTTGTTTTAACATAAATGATTCAAAAAAAACTTTCTATTTCTTAGTAGAACGAGGTTATTTCACATGATCCAATTTATTATTCATAACATGAGCTAGTTGATCTAGTACTATTATGATGTTTTGCGCTCTTGCTCTTATTAAATTTGGTATTTCATTAGAGAAATAATCACACTATCTATTAAAATTGTTTTTTTCATGAGTTATCATATTTCTCTCCATTAAATAAAGAATATATATAAAATAAAATTAGGGTGTGTATCGAACCATCTTGGGTGGTGGGGATCGACACGCCCAACGATCAATCTGGCGGAGGGCGGAGCTCCGCTCAATCGCTCAGGTCAAGTATATCGGTCTTTATTTCGAAACTCCCAATGGTTCCGTATCCAACGATACGTGCACCTGCTTTCCAAAGGTAGGCGTTCACTGGTCAATTTGTCCAGCGATGCTTAGGAACTTACATTGGTAAAGAGGATGGGATGTCGGGCTCATCGCACCCTTTTGGGGGGAATTATTTCCTGTTCTGGGATGCTCTTATAGATTTAAGATGTATTCATATGTTCGTGAATTTTTGGTTTATACCCAAGCATAATATCCATGGATTAATCCTGGTTGGAAATGGTCAACTGTACGCAACGATTCAGAATCATTTAGGCTTGAGGTTTACCATCCCTCATTGGATTAATGACTACGAGGAGTTTGGAATCATTTAGACGACACTGGTTTGAAGCCTCATAACTGGGAGCTCTGAAGATTATTGTCATCCAGGGGGGATAGATAATGACTTAAGCGTTTGGATCGAACCCGTGATATGGGGTTCCTACGTATCCTCGTGAGAGGATTCAGAATCCACATAGTTCGATGCCACCTGATGGGACACATAACCTTTTTAAGGTCATGCTACGAGGACCAAATCTTAAAGTTTAACATCTTGTGGCAAGGACACCCGGGCGAGGGATGCCTGGTCAAAGTTGGTGCGGGACATACATGGAAGCGGCCTGGAAGACCCAAGGGAAGCGATTTCCTAGGCTTAAATATGGTCCTGCTGGGGTCATGAGGACATGGTCTAAAAGTGATGGATGTGTATTAGACTTAGATATCGGGCTTTCACCTTGGGGAGGTATCCTATATATCCCTATTGGCCAAGGATCAATGTACATGTAGTTCTAAGAGATTAGGGCTTACATGTGAGAGTTTCCTGTTGTTGGGATTGGACCTCGGGGAGGCGTCCTACGTACCCTGTTTCGGGAAACAGGGATCAAAACCCACATAGTTTGTTTTGAGATGTCGCCATCGTGCATATTCCATGAACATCACAAATCTCTAAGCCCAGGTGAGTCATGCTCGGTGTGAGAAACAAGAGAATGTGAAAGACTTGGCAAGCCTCACACATTATTCCTACTGAGGGAAGGGGAGGAAGACGATGAGCAGAGGAGAAGGCCGGGTCCCCTAGACTCTCCTTCTCCCTGATGTTGGGGGAAGGTAGAAGTCGTGCAGCGGAGCAATGAACCTTCCATGATGAGAGGTGAAGTTTCATCGTCTTCCATTGAGGATGGTGTGGGAAGGCTTACTCTAGGAGGGATGCCCATCCACTCTCAAGAGAGGGGAGAAAGGATCACTGCTGGCGCTCATCAAAAAGAAGAGCGAGCAGGGTCCCTCAATCCTGGCGAGTGGAGAGGTAGAAAGGGAACTCTTGGGCTCGGACCATGCACTACCGTGTGTATGTGAACCCAAGAATGTTTCGGGAACCTGCTCAAGGGCCGGAGTAACCCTTTTCCCTCTCCTACCGTGGGTATGTGAACTCAAATCGGCACACTGATGCGCCTGATGGTTGCATCATACAGGTCTGGTGGATTCAGTAGAGGCCTTGGCTTGGGGCCAATGAATAGACCAATGAAGGGATTGTGAAGGATCAGACCAAATTGGAAGGATTTTATCTGGCTCGGGGAATGGGACCACCGAAGGGGTTGGCAGGACACATGGGTGTATGAGTAGTGGCGCCCTTCGCGTAGGGGGTGTTATGCGACTAGAGAGGTCGTTTGCATACCAGGGTGGGACGCAGCTTCAGGTTCGGCCCATGTACTAGGTTGGTACACGACGGAGTCCGCACGAGCAGCGGCAGCTAGGGGCGACGCTAGTCAGGGGTTCATCAGTCAGGGCGTCGCCCGCGTATGAGGGTGCTACGTGGTGTGTTGGATCGAAAAGGGGGCATAGACTCCCTAGTCCATGGGGAGTACATCCGTGGAAGGGCCATGGCTTGCGGTCTTTTTTTTATGTTAGTGGTTCACCAATTTGTTATGAATTTGTTAGTTCCATATTAATTCGTTTCCATTTTCATACATGTTCTGGTTCTCAAATTGGGACTTCGCTGTTTGTGAAATCCTAAGATCCTTCCTCCGAAATCCTTCCACCCGAATCTGATCGATCCCTTTCTTCTCCCCCTATATGTCCTTTTATAGAGGGGGGAAAGAGATGTATCTGTGGTCATTCAACACCTTTTGTGGAGGCCCATGACTATAAACCTAGTTTACAGATGGCTTGTTCAATCTGCAACTTGCAGGGGGTATTGAATGCACCTTACCCATGAACCAAATTGGTTCGGGGGGGTGCTTCGTGGCCTCACAGGGCTCCGCCTCCATTCTACGAATGACAGCGCATGTAGTCTCATCCGGTTGACCTGTTTCGCTGATGGGGCGGTTTGTGACGGTGGACCGGCCTAGCGCTCTTCCTGCTTTGTGCCCACGGAGGGTTCCCACCTCTGTTTCATGGACAACTCTAGTCCGCGGAGGGGGTGGCTTGCTGAACCGACTACGTACCATCATCATTTGATCGGTATGCGGACCAGTCGATCCCTTTCCAATTCATGGGTGTTATCTATATTTTTTCCCAGTTCTTTGAAGGAAATTGGGTAGAATCCTTTCCAAAATTAAGGGGATTCCTATTCTCCTTTGTGGATTTTTCAGGACCCTACAAATGCCCCCCATCGGAATTGGGTCCGATCGTAACAAAGAGGAGACTATTCTGATGTAGAGTGGTCCTGAAATTTGGATAGTTTGCAGTAGAGGAGTGGACTCGGTAGGGAACCACTCCTATAAATACGAGCGGACCTTCCCTTTTCTTTTACCAGATTCTTCGTGAAAATAGAGCTCTCATTTAGTCTTGATGTACCTTCCTCCTTTGCGAAACTTCTCGTCCATGAACTAGCTTCTGTTTCTGCAAACCGTTCCTCATTCGTGCTTTCCTTCACCCACAAACCAATCTCCCAGCCGCGAACTAAAACTTTTAATCAACTAAAAAGTAAGTCATTATGGATCTCTATGAAGTTTCGGATGGTTTTCAGACTAGAATAATCTATACTTTGAATACATATGAAGTCTTCCGAGCATAAAGATTTAAATCCAGGGTTGAGATTCCACAGAGCAGCTTGGTTTACAGCTTTCTAGCCAACGCTTTGTAGGCCAGATTATCACGGACTTCCTCCGTGTAGGTCTGGTTCGTGGGATGCCGTCATCATGAACTAGCCTATGAGGGCAGCGTGCGGATTCCATCATAAAGTCCACTCGATGGAGTCCCTTGTCAAATACTTGGTGTTTTGTCGAAATTTTATTATTTTGGACTAACCATCTCTATGGTTTCCATGATGCAGGGAGAAAACATGGCTCCTCCTTGACCTACGACTAGGCCTACTGCCAAGCCTCTTCCGATTAGTCCAGGTGGATGTCTAGCTATGATCCACAGAGCTAAGAACATCAAAGAGGACCCTAGCCGGCCCATTATTCCCGACAATGGTGTTTTGAAGGACTTTCTCTCTCCCACACTTCAGGGATATCCGTCATCAAATTATCTTCTGTTTTATGGTTTCTGCCTTCAAGATGACGTCCCTATCCCCCCTATCTTCTCAGGTCTTCCGTCCCCTTGTTTGGAAGTGTCACTAAAGTGCACTCAGGCGAACCTCTCCCAGTCAAGAGAGATGATATTTGATTCTGACCCGAAAGACATTGTTATTTTGAGAGGATCCTTTTGTACTCAAAGTGATCGGTACACTTAGGACTTCTCCCAAGATGCCATCCTTAAGAGTTAACCCTCCTTGATCAACCTTTCTCGAGTGGATCCTGATGCGGGATGGATCCTCAGGTGGGATCTTCGGTCTGGTGGGATCTTCTCAAATGACTGGGCCGTGGCCTTCTGGGTCCATTATCATTGCCGAGAATTTCCCGAGCCACTGGAAGCAGTAAATCTGTAGTCCGTAGTGTGGGCTTCCCAGTTTTCTCTTTACCCACCATCTTCATCCTGCCTCACATTCTCAATTACTGGTGTTTGAGCACTAACACTTTCCAACATTCCCATAGTGAATTTGGTATTAGTTTATGGGATATATACCAACTGGGAGAGATTCCGATCATTGGTGAGATGTATGACGATTTTTTCCCACCCCTGACGCATGGGACGATGCTGAATGGGTGCCTTTGTTGGTGAGGGATCTGGTGGTTATGGAGGAGCGGTCCCTAGTTCATCCCTTGCACGCCTTCTCTCTTATTCCATATAACACCTGGATAGGGTTATTTATGAAGACCACCGGTCCGGTTCCGAAGATCAAGCACCCCAGGACTCATCCTTCTCAATAATCAAAAACTATCATAGGTTTCTACTGGGTGGTTCTGGAGGCGGGAGACTACCTTTCATGGGGTTATGAGGTGCACCCTGGTGTGCATCTACGATCAGGTTGGAAGGTATTTTCTCCATGTTTTTGAGAGGGTGGATATTTCCATCTCAGGATATCAACCCAGGTGTCAGAGCTTGCACCCAGATATTGGCAACTGAGCTAGCGGGAGGTTGGCCGGTGAATCTGGTCATGCCCACTTGGGCTCGTATTTACAAATTACTGAGCCACATGTAGGAGTGCGGGTCACCCTATCATCTGATTGGTCCATTTCAATTCCTATATGGCTGGGTAGAGGATCATTGTCACTGTTTTGAGTATCGTCATAACACAGTTATCCCGCTTCCTACCCTTCGGCCTACCCTGCTTGATACAGCTGGAGTTCGTCTGAAGTCCTTCAGCTCTGATGAAGTCATCGAGCTTTTGAGTGACTTTTTCTAGTTCGCCTTCACTCCCTACCCCACTCCTTCCGACATCATCATTGAAGACCGCAGGGGTTCTTAGAAGAGCGTTCTTACATGATTTCACTGTGGGATGGGTTTTTATCCGCACAGATTGATGGGGTTTCTCTAAGTGAATTATATGCCCCATAACATTTTTCTTGCCAGTTTGGATACATGCAACTCTAGGTTTCCCTTCCCCATCCTTAGACCCGAGGACTATATCTGGCCATTCTTTGTCAATGGTGGTTGATGTTGATGCAGGAGGGATCTGGAACAAGGATTCCCTTGCCTGACATAGGAGCAGCTACCAGCCTATCCTTGGAGTATGTGAGAATGTGGATAAAGCATTATCCAGATGGGATCTTGGGGAAGGTTATCCAGAAACTTCCCAAATCAGGGATTACTACGGCTATTGTGCTTACCGCACCTTCCTCGTTGGCTTTGAGGGAGGACCGATTGATGGCTCGCAGGTCGAAGATGCTCAGGGGATCTTTCTCTTCTAGCTCCTCTGCAGCCGAAGTTCAGACAGATCCAATCCTTTTGGATGTAAATGAGGATGACTCTGTGACTTCGGGCCCTTGTGATGTAATTCTCAAAGCTTCACCGGTCGATACTGGACTTACCAGCTCAACTCCCAAGCTCTAACTGGGGCTAGAGGATTCTGACCCTCCAGTCTCAGAACTATCTTCTAGTGCGCACATGTCTCTACTGGCCGCAATGGCAGACTTCCTCCCTACGCTATCTAGCGATGATACCAAAGACCCTTGTGTCATGGTAGACCACTGAGCAGTGCGAAGGTGGGTCTGGCCCCGGTTCTGTGAGATTGTTGCCGAAACTCCTCTGGCTGAGATGGCTACTAAAACTAAATCCCTTCAGAAACTCTTCCTAGGCTTGGGGTCAGGTGGGTTCGACTATTGGAAACTTCATTTTCATGCCTTCCAGGTTGTCATTTCCCATGGGGAGGTTGCCTCTAGTGAACAACAACTTGCTCACCTTGCTGCCTCCCATTGAGGGACCCAAGCTTTTGAGGAAGCTATGATTAAGCTCCATCAGCTGATAGCACTAGAGGCGAGCTCTTGAGATAAGGCGACCACCCTATCTATCGAGCTTCATGAATGCGAAGCTCGAGCAGTGATTCTGAAGGATCAGTTGTCATCTTTTACTGGTGACCTTGAATCTACCAGGAAAGGGATCAGTGATCTACAAATGACGGTGAGGCATACTCGTTCTATGGCCGAAGTTGAGGCCATGGAGATGGTCATGCTGGAGAAAAATTACAATAAACTTCACCGCACAGTTTTTGATCTAATGGAGAGAGAGAGCCAGGATCCTTTGTTGTTGTCAGAGCTATTTCTGTTCATTCTATTTTACCTCTCTTGTTGCTTTGAATGAGAGAGTTCGGCTTGTGTATGTCCTCCCTTTTTGTCCAAATGGAATACAATCTACTGTAGATCTTTCCTTGTTGTAAAATTTTACTGTTACTAGAACAACTGTTGTATAAATAACAACTCACTGAATCAGAATTAATCTTAATTTGGGACAAAGATAAAATAGAAATGAGCTCTAATTTTTGCCTGGACCAGGGGATCCAGCGAGCATAGTTTGACTATTTCTAGGGTTTTATAGAAACCCCCCCCAAAATTTTTTGGTATTTTCCATCAATACCCTAATTTTTCCTGGGTCCATTTGGTATGGACCCAGCGGGTATGGCTCGGCTTTTTCTTAGGTCGTCCTTTTCACGTTTTCGGCCTAACGGGCTTTGCGCCTCTTTTTGTGAGCAGTTTAAAGTCTCACTGATAAGTCTTTCATTACTGATGTTTTAGGTCGAAAATATTTGACCACATATGGTGGGGCAAGGTCCCCGACAAGGTTTGGTTGATTAAAAGATGTCCTAATACCTTTCAGACGTACGTGGGGGGAAACATGTTTAGATTTGAACAACATGCGGGCCATGTCACAAGGCAAGGAATCCGTATCAGCGTGTAGAGGTAGGAAAAGCATCACCTACTGAATAAATGACTTTGTTAGACGGGCCATGGGTGATCAAAATGTAGATCCGCTGAGGGAATGGTATGCATATTCATACAAATGTGTCCTTAAGTCAATGATTTTCCATTTCTGATGTCCTGAGGACTTCATGGAAGTCCGAACTATGGAAACCACCATGGGTGGCTTGGAGAATTATGAAAACCACCAGGGGTGGCTCGGAAAGGGTATGTGATATCTGAAAGGGTTTGGGAACATTTGTATTAATTAAGATTGTGGAAGAAGGGTGCCTGCCCTACGCATTTAGCTACCGTGAAGGATGGTTGGAGCTTGGCACAGTTTAAAGTCATGCAGCTGGGGAATTCCTTAAAATGGAACGACTTCTCCTGGTTCTTGGTAATCTCTTCAAAGATGTTCCACCATATTCAGGCAGGGTTGTGAAAAAGGTTGGTAAACTGCAACTTAGAGGGTTTTTGAATCCCGGGATGGATATGCGGGCTCAGAGGACAAGAGGTGTACATAGAGAAGCATTGCCTAAGGAAATATTGCCTTTGGTAGACGGGCCAGGGGTGATCAATATGCAGAGCTTCTAATTTCATGGTATGCATAGTCATGAAATTGTGTCCTTAGGTCAATGATTGTATTCTCCCGATAGTTAAGCAACTTCAGGGATGTTGAGATTCAGGACAACCAGGGGTGGCTTGCAATGGTTCGGCTCTTTCTGGGTACAGAGTGTGATTTATGAGGAGAGGGTTCCTGGATACGGAAGAAACATCTAGGCTAAATTTTCTGGGAATGGGTAAAGTCATCCCTTCTCACATTGGTGTGAGACGGTGGTTTGTGCAGGTCTGGACCATGCACTGAGGGATAGAGTAAAACCTTTATTCCTAATTGAACCCGTGAAGAGTTCGACCATGCAGTTTAACGTCATGTGGAAAGGACGAAGGGCATTGTTATTGTTACTAAATCCATGCAGTTTAACGTCATGCGACAAGGACGAAGGGAATTTAACGTCATGCGGTAAGGATGACTTCCGTGTAGTTTAACGTCATGCGGTAAGGACGGCTTCTGTGCAGTTTAACGTCATGCGATAAACACGGGGAGAATTATTAATTATACTATGCAGTTTAACATCGTGCAGTAAGGATGATAGGCATTTTTAAATCTATTAAAAATGCTTATAGTTGGAGTCATTTCCCTGGGTGTTTAATTCTTGGTCTTTGCAGCTTCACGCCATGCAACAAAGGCATGTTCCAGGCAGTTTTAATCATCATGCATTAAGGATGTAGTTGCAAAGGCCACTCTTGATTAGAATGTAACTGGGCTCGAATATCTCGGCATGTATAAGACAGGGATAGGGGTAGATGGTGTAAACCGCGGTTCTAGGGCTTCTTGGATCTGGAGAGATGATATGGGGGCTCTGAGGCCAGAAAGTACATGGATCTAGGAAGAGTATTTCCTGAATAAATATTGCCTTTGGTAGATGGGATCAGGGATATCAATATGTAGAGTCGTTGAGGGCATGGTATGCATAGTCATGCCAAGGTGTCCACAGGTCGATGAATTTCCACTTCCAAAGGCCATGAATTATTATGAGGATCTGTGATTGTCCAGGCCACGAAGTCTGTCATTTGGTTTTGAAATATCTATACATGCTGAGGATGCTCGTCCTTGGTTGCTGTTAAAACTCGAAGAGTTCACTATGCTGATTTATCTTGCGCATGGGTTGTACCTTTACTCCATACCGTTTCACATCGTGCGGTAAGGAAGAAGTAATCTTAGTTTAACAGTCATAGAGTTCGGACCATTGGGTGACTCTAGCTACAATCACCCAGAGGGGAATTGAGTTAGGAGGCTCTGGTATACTTTGAACAACTGTGAGGGAATGAACATGTAAACTGTAACTCTAGGGTTTCCTAGATCAAGAGGTACGGTATGGGGGCTCTGAGGCCGGTAAGCGTATGGGGCTAGGAAGAGTATCGCCTGAGGAAATATTGACTTTGGTAGAAGGGCCAGGGGATATCAATATGCAGAGCCGCTGAGGGCATGGTATGCATAGTCCTTCCAAGGTGTCCACGAGTCGATAAATTTCCACTTACGATGGCCATGGATGATTATGAAAATTCTATATTGCTCATAGTATAGAGTTCGACATATGGGGATAATGGTGTCCAATCATACAAGAAACATCTTCACCGAAATTTCCCGTCAAGTCAAAGTAGATCAACCCTAGCCTGATGTTTGTACATGTAGATCATCATGTTAACCACGGGTGGATACATAGGCTAACCAGGTAGGGACACCCTGGAAACGTTTGTATGTGATAGGGGAACGAACTTGTAAACCACTGCTCTATAAATTTTTGGATCAGGAGATATGATATGGGGGCCTTGAGGCCATTAAGCGTATGGAGATAGGAAGAGTATCGCCTAAGGAAATCCTTCCTTTGGTAGATGGGCCATAGGCTATCAATATGCAGAATCACTGAGGGAATGGTTTGCATAGTCATACAAAGGTGTCCATAGGTCGATAACTTTACACCTCTGATGGCCATGGGTGGTTATGGAGATCCGCAATTATCCGGGTCGCAGAGTCTGATATATGGAGAGGATGCATCCAAATGCACAAGGATTATTCCCATCCCATTTTGCCGTATATCTTGGGTGGGTCGTGATGAAGTCCATGCAGTTTTATCGTCGTGCGATGAGGATGAATTACATGCAGTTTTAACGTCGTGCGGTGAGGAAGAAGATGAACCGACGTGAAAAGGATATTCTTTTCAGTTTAACATCATGCAGTAAGGACACTGGACTATGCGGTTTAATGTCATGTAGTAAGGACGAGGGGTATATATACCTGTGTCTTATTTTATCAGCAGCCGGACTAGGATATAAGATCCCAGTGTCGCTACATATCCTATGAGGGCAGGAATCAATCCACACGTAGTTCTTTTGGGGAATACATCCCGTGCAGGTCTGGTCCTTTCACATGGGAAAGGGGGTATCTTTTTTTAGCTTCATTTGGGGTGGCTGGGCTAGGATGTGGAATTCTGGAATCACTACATATCCTGCGAGGGGAGGAATCATGTCGTACGTAGTTATCTGGAAGATAATACACCCCGTGCAGGTCTGGTCCGTATATGGGGGAATGGACATTTTCAAACTTTCTTATCCGTGCAATTTAACGTCATGCGGTAAGGACGAGGAACACACCCCGTGCATGGCTGGTCCATACACCTGTGTAACACCACGAGATTTTATGAGATATATATATATTTTTAAATTTATTTCATATCTTCTGTTGTTTGAAACACCAAGATTATATTGCGCTATACGTAACACCGTATTATCTTGCATTATATGCAACCCTGACATGGCTTGCATTACACACAATCGTGACCTTCCTCGATAGCATGTGTTGTACGCAATACCAGGTTTCACTAAACAATGATATGTGGTTATAATATTATTATGAACTAGACGTTATGAATAGTATGAACTAAATTTTGAATGTTATAACATTATTATTTCATCTTACACATTTTCTAGAACATGGTATGTGAACAAAATAAAATTTTCTGGTAAAATGAGTATTTTTCAAAAAAATGCATTTTTGCTGCCTTTTGATGGTGCACCCAATTTAAATCTTGTTTTTGACATTTTATAGGTTAAATTTGAAAAAATAGAATTCTTCTTTGGAATCAGGATATAAAAATTTACTTTGGATAAAATTTTCATATTATTCTGATAACTTTCATATTTTAATGAATAGTAAAAACACGCTATATTTTAATTAAAAACAAATTTTTTCATCGTAATAATTTATATGGTTAAATTATAATATTGAATGATTTTAAAGTATAAATAGAATATATTTTTAACATTTAATATAATTTATGTCATTATCATTTGTTTTACATTGAATTCATACGTAAAATCATTTCAATCTTTTGCAGTGTTCTAACTTTTAAACCCCGTTTTCTTAAAAACGAGATTAATTTTAAATTAATTACTGGAACTTCTATGTTTTGAATTTTGAAAAATGGATTCCATATTTGAATTCATTGGGTACAAATTATGTTAATAGGTTACTTTTATTTTTTTGATATTATGAATAGTAACTACGGTAATTTTTATTTACTACATTTAAAGATAAATCTGGTAATTAAGGGTAAAAATAATATTATAAAATTACCCTAAAACTTTCCAAAATATTATTGTATGAATAAAATTAGACCCATATCACCTAAGGGTCAGACTATATTCATTTCATGGACTTTTGACCATGAAATAATATAATTATTATTAAAACCAAAGAAAGTGACAACATGTCACTCTCTTAAATCTTATAAGTATAATAATTATAATTTAGTGATAAACATCATAAATCTTCGGATATAAATAGTCCCTAGAAATATAATAAAACTATTTACATCATATAAATTTATTTATAATTTTTAGGGATTAAATAAGTATCATTAATTATGACACAACAGTGATGTTGAAATTATTTTATTGATTTAAATATCAAATAAATGATTTTAAAAGTATTAAAATAAATATTATATGAACTATTAAATGTGATTAACTAATTATCTAGATTAATATGACATGTTATTAATATATTAAATCTTTTAGTTTGAACATATCTTCTGTATATATTTTATTTAAATTCAAACAAATGAATAGTGTCAAAATTGACACTATTGTTATTTTAAAAACATTACATATTATAAAATTGTTTAAAAATCAAATAAATATTTAAAAATTATAAATTAAAATTTAGATAGTTTAAAAGGTCATAAATCATCCAATTATTGAATATTAACAACACATAAGTGATTATTTATAACCATTTATAATTTCTAATTTTATTACCACAAATAAAATTAAATAGAATAAATAAGGATAAATCAAAATGATAAGGTTTAAAATAAGATCAATACATTTATAAATTTGATTGGTTGATGATATTACAACCCTATATCATATAATATTTGAATTTAGTCATATTTTTAGGTTTTTATGTGGGGTTTGAATTTATATTAAACTAATATTTTTTAAGATTCCAAAGGTGCCCCTCTCCTCCCTTATAAAAGGGCACCTCCTCCCTCTCCTCTTTACAAACTTTAGAGCCTTCAAGCTCGTCCAAACCCTGCCCATTTCCCTTATAAACCTCCTTATAAACATACTAGAGGTCATGGTCTTCTTCAAAGACCATGTTTAGTACCCTAAGAGGAGGTTTCAAAGAGACGTGTCGAAGAAGAGGTAATATCTGTTACTGATTCTTTCAAATTTATTTCTTCTTCTACCTCCTCTTCTTTAGGTGTTTCATTATATTGTAATAACATCAGTATCACTAAAATACTGATATGTTTTTATAAATATGAAACAACCCAATTTCATATTCTATCCATCCTAAGCAAAATGAAATCACCACGCGTGCGTACGTACGGAATACCGTCTCCAGGCCATGGTGTAATCTATTTTTACACCACCGACTTACATGGATGGGTATAATGGTGTAAAGAATAAATAAATATGATTATTATAACATCATACTGATTATAAGATATTATATCATTCACTCCAATTCTATTCAATAAATATGGGAATGATATCATCGCTTGTGCGTACGTACGGATTACCGTCTCCACGACACGATGAGATTCATTTTCCATGTTAACAATTCAAGAATGATTATAAAGTATATATAATAAGTAATAATTAAATATATGAAATAATAATTCTACTGGATTTATGTATATATTTATGTCATATACTTAATTCCATTCAATTCAATAAAGAAACGAAAACAGTGTTCATGCGTACGTACGGCCTACCGTCTCCATGAACGGTGTATTTCTTTCCATTTATCGATCTATTATATATATGTATATTATGAATATATATTATATATAAATCATATTTTATATTCTGTAATTAATTAATCATGATCTATGTAATTATATGAATAATTAGAAGTCAAAACATAGACGAAAAATGAAACGATTTTACCCAAAACGCTCTTTAACATGGAATTTACAAAAGAACGGGTAATATAAAGTCATAAGTGAACCATATATGATATCATAACAATGAATATGATTCTGTAATAAGTCAATGACATTATTTAAATCATTATACAGGTTTTTTGGATACGTACGAAGCATATCGGACCTAAGGTAAGGGATAATATTGCAATCTCAATTGTTTTCTATCTGAGATTGCTTATACATATGTATTTACTGGGGTTATATTTATCATCCATGTCCAGGTTTTATAAATTTTTTTTCATGTATGTTTAAAGTCCTTTTTACCCATTTTTGACTTTTAAAACATGGTATGTAAGGAATCATTTGTTTTGTTTACCATACGAGGTACTTTTGGACTTTTCTGGAAAAAGTACGAGAAGAATGTTTTTTTTAACTTATACGACATGAACAGATTTTTACTGTTTCATAAAGCCTTATTTTCATGAATCATACTCTACAAGATTTCAGGAATATTTTCAACAAAATACTTTTCTTTTAAAATTGAATGGAATTTTGTGAAAAGAAAATTATTTTCATGAAGAAAGGATATTTTCCTCAAGAATTCATTTCAAGTGCTTTATCAAAACCATTTTCCATCTAAGATGACATTATTTCATATGTGTATGTTTCAAGTATAATGTCTCTATGATTTAAATGATTTTACTTCTCTTATGATTAAATGATATCCATTTTTTTATATGGATTATCTTATGATGAAATGATGTTTATGAAACCCATTTTATTCATTGGGTTATTATGAATGATATATGTTTATTTTGTGGCACACGAAAGAATGATTTCATTATGAGATGGGTGGGACCTATATCTCCCTCCAATTAATTGGGTAAAGATTTATATCTTATGATATAGACATGGATGGAATGGTAAGTTAATCCGGTTTAGTGATACAGGACTGGAATGAGGAGTGAACTCGATTCAGAAAGGGACTTTGTCCACTAAGATGGTCTTGGCATCAATGCCTTGGCTACTATGGAAATCATATCATGTGCTTAATGTTTTTCCAGATTTACAAGTTTTATTTCCAAGCTATTTTATCATGATTGATGTTCCATTATCATCTATGCCTTACGTACTGCCATGTTTTATGTCACTGCTCAAGATTTCGATGTTTAAACATTATGTTCATGTTTTTATGTTCAAATGTATATGGCTTGTTTTATTTTCACCATGCATACCCTTTCTAAGCATTTGATCTCACCCTTTATATGTTTTCTTTTCCCTAGGATTTAAAGAAAGGTTTTTGGTAAGGAAACAAAAGGGGAAGATCTTTATGGGAGATATTGAAGATCTTTCACCACGATTAGAAGATTATATTCCGAGTTTCCAAAGACACTAAACTATTACGGTCCTTTGGTGTCTGTTTTTGTTATGTATTAAGTATTCTGAAAACTTAATGTAATGTCCATGTACGTTAAGATTTGGGTCTCTACAGTTGGTATCAGAGGAAAGGTTTAGTCATCCTTTGGAAACTAGGATGCAAGAACTTTAGTGAAATCCCTAGAGATATTTCTAAGGTATGTCTAGGGATGTCTCTAAGGTTAAGTATAAGTATAGGTTATAGTCCTAGAATTATGGTAAAGATATTATAATTAAACCTATGATGTTAGATATTAAAGGTACTCCCCCTTTATTATTTTGTTTTCCCTATCATGATGTTTTCCTCACGCTATTCTTTTTGGGTTTTAGACGATGGATAAAACCCAAAAGAACCATGTTGATAAATGTAATGGACAATTCAATGATTATCCTCCTGAACAAACCAATGTTATGAGAGATGGAGAGAACAATCTTATTTCTATACTTAAACAAGCTATAAATCATTCTGGACTTCCAAATGAGTAGAGAAAGGAGCAACATTCTGTTGAATCCTTCACGAGGCAGCGTCCACCTTCATTCATCGGGTCTTTTGACCAATTAGTGGCTGAACAATGGATCAGTACCACTGAAAAGATATTTTCAGTTCTACAATGTTCTGAGCATGATAAAGTCGTCTTAGCTGTATATCGTTTGGAAGGTGATGCTGATCAATGGTGGAATCTTATCAAGAATACGAGGCAAAGAGATGAAATTGAGTCAATGGAATGGGACGATTTCAAGAACTTATTTTTCAATAAGTACTTCCCTCATATTCTTTGAACACGGATGGAGAAGGAGTTTCTTGAACTTAAGTAAAAGGATGATGAATCTGTAGGTATATACGAGGCGAATTTTACAAGGATTGCAAAGAATGAATCTGGATTTATCATTCAAACAGAAAGTAAAGTTGATCGATTCTTCAGTGGATTAAAACCAAGTCTTAGAAGAGAATTAGCTATAAGAGACTTTAGTAGCTATGAAGAAATCATGCGTTGTGCTATCAAGGTAGAACTAGAAATTGGTTTTACATATCCATCTCATGGTTTTGACAAGAAACGAAAGATGGAGTTCAAGGAAAAATATCAGAATAATGTTGAAAAGAAGATGAATGTTACTTTATTCTCAAAGTGTGGAAAGAATCATGGTGGAGATTGTCTAAAAGGTACTAGAAAATGTTTCAGGTGTGGAAAAGAAGGTCATCATGCAATGGAGTGTCAAAGTAATGGAAAAATGGTTTCTAATGATATGAATAAAGAAAAGACTGCAGAGAACGCACCACTAACACCTCAATGCTTCAAGTGCAAGGAAATGGGGTATTATGCTAATCAATGCCCTAATCCAAGGGTTAATGATGATAAACATGAGCAACCACATAACTTAAAGGATTAAGGGAAATCACATGCGATCACTATTGGCAATGTTGAGTATAACAATGATGTAGTGGAATGATAATGTGTTTATGTAAGGAGATTCCAAAATAATGTTGTGGAATCTAATTTATAGTACTGTGGAATATTGGAATATATATGTATTGGTTTATTATGGTTTTCAATTATTATATGGTACCAGTAACCATGAAAAGTGATTCAAATAATTTGGAAAGCAGATGATATACGCATAATAAAGGGATAAAGAGAAAATAAATTTTTTGATAGTCTTCATGAGCTCATGATTGATATATGGACTAAGTGATATCATGGTTTGAGTGTATAGAATTTTTGTGATTTTTGTATGTGGAAAGATTTAACTGTTGACAGCACTCATGTTTTCACTAAGGTTCTATGGTAATTCATGTTTCAAAAGAATACATGATTAAGGTATTCACATGTTTGGAATGTGACCAACAAGATATATCTTAGGATATATGGGGGATAAATGATGGTATTCACATGCTCGGTAAATGACATTTCTAGTAATATTTTTCTTTATACTATGAGATTGGACATATGTATAAGCCTAAAGGTTGGAATGGATTGTGTTGGACAAAAGATAGTATTGTTTAAGGATATAAAATTTTTCGATATTATTTTTGGGATGTTATAAAAATGTAGTTTTAAAAAAAAGGACAACCTGCAGGATGGGCGACAGCCCATCGCGTCAGACAAGGTTGCGAGAATCGAACACACAACCGAAGTGTGACAGGCCTTTATTACCTACCACTAGCCTACAAGAAGTCCCTATTTATTAGAAACTATTTTTATTTTATTAAGCTGTATGATAGATGAAGTATAAGTCCATTTTTGGAATGATATACGATAGATGGACTTATGTATATAACTATTGCTAACATTTTGTTTGAGACAGTTGGAATGACCCATAATTCTATCACATGATCTGCTAACACTTCCAGAATGACAAATTCAACTTCATTTCTTTAAGAGATGAATTGGAAATTTTTCAAGGCATGAACAACGGTGAGATTATATCGAAATAAATTAAGTATTTCTTCTAATTCAAATTATTCAACTTTAGGGAAATGATCTTGAAATCTAAAAATATTATCCTAGTGCACTTATATCTAATGAATCAGATGCTACCTTAGATCATCACAAATTTATAGCTTTGTGATTGTTGGATTTTTCATAGCCATGTTTTCTACCACTCTCCATCAGAACTTGATGGTTAGATTTCTCTTCATTATCCATATTTTCTCCTATGTTCTCCTACGTGGAAACCCAGTGATGAGTTAATTTGGGTAACCGTTATGTTTCATACTTCACTTTTTAAAATTAAGTTTTAGTATTCCTTTTACTATGTGGGTTTTTACGAACAAAACATTCAATGGGTAAACAATTTATAACCCCAATGAATTTCGAGGGTGAAATTCATTTTAAAGGGGGTAGAATGTAACAGCTCGAGATTTTATGAGAGATATATATTTTTTTAAATTTCATTCATATCTTCTGTTGTATGCTACACCATTATTATCTTGCGCTATATGCAACACCATATTAGCATGCAGTATACGCAACCCTGACTTGGCTTTCATTACACACAATCGCGACCTTCCTCGATAGCGTGTGTTGTACGCAATACCGGTTTTCACTAAACAACGATATATAGATATAATATTATTACGAACTAACTATTATGAATAATATTAAATACATTTTGAATGTTATAACATTATTATTTAATCTTACACATTTTATAGAACATGGTATGTGAACAAAATAAAATTTTCGAGTAAAATGAGTATTTAAAAAAAAAAATGCAGTTTTGCCACCTTTTGATGGCGCACCCACTTTAAATCTAGTTTTTGACATTTTTATAAGTTCAATTTGAAAAAATAAAATTCTTTTTTGGAATCAGTATATAAAGAATTACTTTGGATAAAATTTTCAAATTATTCTGATAACTTTCATATTTTAATGAATAGTAAAAACACGCTATATTTTAATTAAAAACAACATTTTTCATCGTAATAATTTATATGGTAAAATTATAATATTGAATGATTTTAAAGTATAAATAATATATATTTTTACCATTTAATATAATATATGCCATTATCATTGATTTTACATTGAATTCAGAGGTAAAATAATTTTAATCTTTTGCAATGTTTTAACTTTTAAAACCCGTTTTCTTAACAACTGGATTAATTTCAAATTAATTACTGCATCTTATGTGTTTTGAATTTTGAAAAATGGATTCCATATTTTAATTCATTGGGTCCAAATTATGTTAATAGGTTACTTATATTTTTTTGATATATTGAATAGTAACTACAGTAATTTTTATTTACTACAGTTAAAGGTAAATATGGTAATTACGGGTAAAAATAAGATTATAAAATTACCCTAAAACTTGAAAAAAATACTATTGGATGAATAAAAGTCGACCCATATCACCTAAGGGCCAGACTAGATTCATTTCATGGACTTTTGACCATGAAATAATATAATTATTATTAAAATTAAAGAAAGTGACAACATGTCACTCTCTTAAATCTTATAAGTGTAATAATTTTAATTTAATGATAAATATAATAAAACATTGGATATAAATAGTCCCTAGAAATATAATAAAATTATCTACATCATATTAATTTATTTATAATTTTAAGGTATTAAATAATTATCATTAATTTTGACACAATAGTGATGTTGAAATTATTTTATTGATTGAAATATCAAATAAATGATTATAAAAGTATTAAAATAAATATTATATGAACTATTTAATGTGCTCCACTAATTTTATAGATAAAGATGACATTTTTTTAATATATTAAATCTTTTAGTTCGAACATATCTTCAGTATATATTTTATTTAAATTCAAACAAATGAATAGTGTCCAAATTGACACTATTGTTATTTTATAAAAATTACATATTATAAAATTGTTTCAAAATCAAAGAAATATTTAAAAAATATAAATTAAAATTTATATAGTCGACAATGTCATAATTTATATAATTATAGAAAATTAACGACACATAAGTGATTATTTATAACCATTTAAAATATAGAATTTTATTACCACAAATAAAATTAAATAGATTAAATAAGGACAAATCAAAATGATAAGGTTTAAAATAAGATCAAAACATGTCTAAATTTTATTGGATGGTGAGATTAAAACCCTATCTCGTCTAATATTTGAATTTAGTCATTTTTTGAGGTTTTAATGTGGGGTTTAAATTTATATTAAACTAATACGTTGGAGGATTCCAAAGGTGCCCCTCTCCTCTCTTATAAAAGGGCACCTCCTCCCTCTTCTATTTACACAATTTAGATCCTTCAAGCTCTACCAGAACCTTCCCATTTCCCTTATCAACCTCATTATCAACATACTAGAGGTCCTGGTTTTCTTCAAAAACCAATTTTAGTGCCCTAAGAGGAGGTTTCAAAGAGACATGTCGAAGAAGAGGTAATATCTGTTACCGATTATTTCAAATTTATTTCTTCTTCTACCTACTCTTATTTAGCTGTTTAATTATATTTTAATATCATAAATATCACTAATATAATTATATGTTATTATAAATATGAAAAAACCCCATTTCACCTTCTATCCATCCTAAGGAAAATGAAATCACCGTGCGTGCGTACGTACATAATACCGTCTCCACGCCGTGGTGTAATCTGTTTTTCCACCACCACCTTACTTGGATGGGTATAATGGTGTAAAGAATAACTACATATGATTATTATAACATCATACTGATTCTAAGATATTATATCATTCACTCTAATTCCATTCAACAAATATGGGAACGATATCATCGCTCATGCGTACGTACGGAATACCGTCTCCATGACGCGATGAGATGCATTTTCCATGATAACAATTCAAGAATGATTATAAATTATATATAATAATTAATAATTAAATATATAAAATAATAATTATACTTTATTTATGTATATATGTATGTCATCTAATTAATTCCATTCAATTCAATAAGGAAACGAAAACAATGTTCATGCGTACGTACGACATACCGTCTCCATGAACGGTGTATTTCATTCCATTTATCGATCTATTATATATATTTATATTATGAATATATATTATATATAAATCATGTTTTATATTTTTTAATTAAGTAATCATGATCTAAGTAATCATATGAAAAATTACAAGTCAAAACACAGACGACAAATGAAACGATTTTACCCAAAATGCTCTTTGACATTGAATTTACAAAAGAACGGGTAATATAAAGTCATAAGTGAACCATATATGATATAATAACAATGAATATGATTCTATAATAATTCAATTACATTATTTAAATCATTATACAGGAGGTTTTGGATACGTATGAAGCATATCTGACCTAAGGCAAGGGATAATGTTGCAATATCAATTGTTTTCTATCTGAGATTGCTTATACGTAAGTATTTACTGGGTTATATTTATCATCCATGTAAAAGTTTTATAAAAATGTTTTCATGTATTTTTAATGTAATTTTTACCCATTTTTTACTTTTACTACATGGTATGTAAGGAATATTTTGTTTTGTTTACCATACGAGGTACTTTTTGACTTTTCCGGCAAAAGTATGAGAAGAATGTTTTTTTAACATATACAGCATGAACGGATTTTTACAGTTTCATAAAGCCTTATTTTCATGAAGCTTACTCTACAATATTTCATGACTATTTTCAACAAAATACTTTTCTTTTAATATTGAATGGAATTTTGTGACAAGAAAATGATTTTCAAGAAGAGAGGATATTTTCCTCAAGAATTCATTTCTTGTGCTTTATCAAAACCATTTTCTATCTAAGATAACATTATTTCATATGTGTATGTTTCAAGTATAATGTCTCTATGATTTTCATTATTTCACTTCTCTTATGATTAAATGATATCCATTTGTTTTATATGGATTATGTTATGATGGAATGATGTTTATGAAACCCATTTTATTCGTTGGGTTATTATGAATGATGTATGTTTACTTTGTGACACAAGAAAGAATTATTTCATTATGAGATAGGTGGGACCTATATCTACCTCCGATTCATTGGGTAAAGATTTATATCTCATGAGATAGACATGGCTGTAATGGTAAGTTAATCTAGTTCAGTGATACAGGACTGGAACGAGTAGTGAACTCGATTCAGAAAGGAACTTTGTCCACTAAGATGGTCTTGGAAGAAATGCCTTGGATACTATAGAAATCATATCATGTGCTTAATGTTTTTCCACAATTACAAGTTTTATTTCCATGCAATTTTATCATGATTGATGTTCCATTATGATCTATGCCTTACGTACTGCCATGTTTTATGTCACTGCTCAAGATTTCGATGTTTAAACATTATGTTTATTTTTTTATGTTCAAATGTTTATGGCTTGTTTTATTTTCTCCTTGCTTACCCTTACTGAGCATTTGAGATCTCCCTTTATATGTTTTCTTTTCCCTAGGATATAAATAAAGGTTTTAGGTAGGGAAAAAAAAGGGGAAGATCTTTATTGGAGATATTGAAGATCTTTCACCATGATTAGAAGATTATATTCCGAGTTTCCAAAGACACTAAACTATTACGGTCCTTTGGTGTCTTTTTTTGTTATGTATTAAGTATTCCACAAACGTAATCTAATATCCACATACATCAATATTTTGGTATCTACAACGGGGGGAGAGGGATTTTTTTTTATTTCATTAGGAGGGGCGGTTGGTCCAGGATGTGGAATTCTGGCATCACTGCATATCCTGCGAGGGCAGGAATCAAGCCGTATGTAATTATCTAGAAGTTAATACACCCCGTGCAGGTCTGGTCCATACACGATGGAAAAGGGAATTTTTAATCTTCATTATGGGGTGGCTGGGCTAGGATGTGGGATCCCAGCGTCGCTACGTATCCTGCAAAGGCAGGAATCAAGCCGTATGTAGTTCTTTGAAAAGGATACACCTCGTACAGGGTTGGTCCACACACAGGGGAAAATAAGGCACTTTTAAATTTATTTGGGGATGGCTGGGCCAAGATACAAAATCCTGGCATCGCTACGTATCCTATAGGGGCAGGAATCAAGCCATACGTAGTTCTCTGAAATCTGTTTAGTTTAACGTCGTGCGGTGAGGACGAAATACTCTTAGATTAGGGTCATAGAGTTTGGACTATCGAGGCTTGGATGTTTAACGCCATGCAGCTCGGACGAAAACTACTTTTGGTTATGCGAAGTACTTCTTCAGAAATCTCACATTCATAGGAGCGGTGGTGAACTGCCCGTCCATGGTGATCAGGGAATATGCTCCGTTGGAGTAGACCTTGTGTATAACATATGGTCCCTCCCACATGGGCTCCAGCTTTGGAGGTTTCTTTCCGGGTATCATTGGGGTCCGGAGGACCAACACCAATTCTCCTTCAAAGAAAGACTGAAGGCGAATCTTTTTATTGAAGGCTCGTGTGATTCGTTTTTGATATACTTCCAGATGGTGCAAAGTGTGAAACCACTTCTCATCTACCTATTCCAATTCACCTAGTCATTTTTCTAATTGATCATCATTGGATAACTGATCACAAATGGAAATGCGGAGCGGGGGAAATTGGAGCTCAATGGGCAAGACCGCTTCTGTTCCGTACACTAATGAGTACAGAGTGGCCTGAGCAGCGGTGCAGATTGTGGTTCGATAAGCCCACAATGCATGAACGTGTTTATCCGGCCATTATTTATTTTTATTGTCCACCATTTTCTGGATAATGTTGGATAGGGTCTTGTTGAAAGCCTCTATATGTCCGTTACTCGCTGCATGGAAGAGGGATGAGTGGTTATCCTTAATACCATATTTTTGGTATAGTTTCTCCAATTCAGCAGAGCAGAAGTTTTTGTCGTTATCCGTCAGTATGGTTTTAGTGACACCAAATCTGGTAATGATATTGTTTTTCACAAAGATGAAAATGTTTCTTTCCCCGACTTCCATGAGGGGTACAACTTTTGCCCATTTGGAAAAGAAGTAGGTTTATGTGAGGATATACTTTAGTGTTTTTGTCGGGGCGGGAGAATATGGTCCCATGATGTCCATTCCACAGATGGAGAATGGCCAGGAGTACTTGTCCTGATGAAGTAACACCGGGGGTTGGTGAATGAAGTTGGCATGAATTTCGAAGTAGTGAAATTTTGCGGTAAAGTACCCCCAATCTCATACCACGGTGGGCCAATAGTACCCAAGCCTTCTAACCTGATGCAAATTATTAGACCCAGACTGATGTGATCCACATACTCTGGCATGCACTTCAGTCATGAACGCAACAGTTTCTTCTCCATCAATGTATATGAGGAGGACTCTGTCAAGGCCTCATTTGTAGAGGACCTCTTGCTGACTCATGACGCCATATAGGAAAAATTTTATTGCCCTTTTCCATACTTTCTCTCGTTCCTCCCTGTCCGATGGATGTTCTCCCCTTTGAAGGTAGTTTTAAATGGGGGTCGTCCAACTGGTGGCAGAAGCATATGGATTAGTAACAGGACCGACTTCATTGATTTTTTCCATCTTAGTCTGAACAAACGGAAAGACCATTCGGCGAAGAGCAATACTAATAATCGTTTCATCCTAGTCTGGGTCATCTAGGGTTGCAGCCACGTTATCTAATGCATCGGCTTGGGCATTCTGAGACTGGGTAATATAGGTCAACATTGGTTCTGTGGATAATTCTACCATTAACCTTCAAACATGGTCAAATAGGGAATCATCTACTCCTTTTTAATAGCATAGTCACCATTAACTTGATTGATGACTAGTTCTGAGTCACCTTTTACCTTAAGGTTTTCCACTTGTGCCTGGAGTGCAAGATCCGGGCCCGCAATGAGGGCTTGATACTCCACATCATTGTTTGTACATCCTTCTGACAGGAGGAAGGAATATGGAAAAACTGCTTTTTCTAGGGACATGAGTATTATCCCCAAACCCACCTTGTTAAATTTGAGATCCTCCATCATCTTCCCTGTCGGGTTTCGGGATGCTCCATCGAAGTACATTTCCCATGTTGGGAACTCCCCTTGAACTGAGAATATGTATTCATCAGGTAGATCGATGTCCGATGTGGTGGTCCCTGTCGAGGGGTGCTCTGCCAGAAAATCTACTAATTCATGTCCTTTGATGGCTTTCTGAGGCATAAACCGGATCTCAAACTGTTGCAGGATGACTTCCCATCAGGATAGGTGCCCGGTTAGCATCGGGCGGTTGAGGATGTACTTCAGCAGGTTACTAGGTGAGACCAAATGGACTTCATGATTCTGCAGATAATGTCTAAATTTTTGAATTGCGAAGACCATGGCCAAACAACTCTTCTTGATGTGTGAGTACCGAGTTCCAATGTCAATCATGGTTCGGCTGAGGTAACAGAGACTGTTTTCACTGCCAGTGTCATTTTATTGTGCAAGGAAGGCCCCCAACGATCGCTCTATGTCTCTCACGTATAGGATGAGAGGAATTCCTTCAACCTGAGGAATAAGCACTAGTGGGTTTAAGAGGTTCTTCTTTAGGCTGTCGAATGCCTCTTGAAAATCATCTGTCCATTGGTACGTAACCCCATTTTTCATTAACCTGGTTAAGGGAAAACATTTACCCGTCAGGATGGCTATGAACGGCCTAATGTAGGCCAGGTGCCCTTGGAATCCTCTAAAATCAGTGAGATTATGGGGAGGTGGTAATCCAAGGACATACTTTTTCTTTTCAGGGTCAACTTCAATGCCATGATGGCATACGCCGAAGCCAAGGAATTTCCCTAAGGTAACCCCAAAGGCGCATTTCAAGGGGATAATTGTAACGCCCCGACCCCAGTTACCCAGAGTCGGTGCATTATTACATAACATTGGCATGATCACAAGAAAGATCAAATCTCGAAAGACCGATTGGTTTAGTAGCCTTGGAAACACTAGATATATTCATAAGTTTTACATTACATCATAAAATGAAAAACTACTACAACAACATAATGTTTCCACAGTCCACACTATAATCCCCTCATAATATCCCTACAGGTCATTCATAACTTACATCTTCACTTCCTGGGAAAAATAAAACATAGAAAAGGGGTGAGCTCAAATGCCCAGTAAGGATAACAATATAGCGGAACATTCAAAAATAAGCATAAACATTTAAGGCAATGAATTACTAAAACAAAAGCCTTTTAAACTTGAACTTCAACATAGTATGGAAAAAGTAAAATGAAATAATGCCATTTACTTGTTCACATGGATATTCTACTAATCGAATAATCACATGCAATATCAATAACCACTTTCATAATGTTGGAATGCATAATGCCAGACTATCATAACCACATAGCCAAGGCCTCGTGCCAAGACTATAAATAATATTTTTCCAAGGCCTTGTGCCAAGACACTAGTTTGTCTCATGAGACCTACCGATGCATCGAGGAGCTATAGCGGGCTCCACCCGTCACATATTAAGTCCAATGCATTCCCATATGAAAAGGTTTAAACATAACATAAACATTCGTATTAAAACTAGCATACGAAATGTCAATACTTTCACCATAAACTATGAATGGTATAAAAATAGCACATCCACAGTCAAACATATCACAAAACCTTCAATACAATATAGAAGTTTTGTATCATAATAAATCAACCATAAATAATCTTAAAATCCATCAAAGGATGTTGACATAGATGAAATCAAAATTCTTTTTAAAGAAATATCTCCTTTTATTTTGAAATCATTTAAGATCCATATAAAATAAAACATTTTCTTTGAAAATATTCTTATAAGCTTGTAAGGGAAGCTTTGAAGATTTTATAACGGAGGAAAATAGCCGCACCCGCCGTATAAGTTAAAAAAAACATTCTTACCTTAATTTTGTCGAAAAGGTTAAAAAGGACCTTGTTTTGAAAACGACCGAAAGATTCCTTTATAAACCACTTATAAAAGTCAAAAATGGTATAAATGAATTTAACTCATATTCTAGTAAATATTAAAAATGTTTTGAAATACATTTTTAAGAAACATGGATGTGGATGATAAAGAGATCCCAGTAGATTATTACGTATAAACAACCTTGGATAATGAAGAGGTTGTGAAATAACCCTTACCTTGTACTTTTCCTTTGTTGGGGTCAGTTAACCTCCTGTATAATGGTGAAATAATTGTTATTAAATTATACAAGAATCATATACATTAATATGATATCATATATGATCTTTTAAAATTGCTTTATTAATAATATCTTAGTATTATCGTCGTTTCAGGTGATAATCGATTCGTTCTTCTTAAATGTTTGGTTACGTAAGACATGTTTGTAATGGATAGATTAAATCTTATTCATAATCAGAATGATATTAACATTATTTTTAACCCTAAAATGATAATAATACTTGAATGGATACGATGGAGGATGGATCTCACCACGTTCGTGGAGACGGTAGTCCGTACGTACGTACGAACGCTACTTCCATTTAATTTTTATTTTAAAAGAATTGAATCCAAATGATACATAGGTATATTACTATTCCAGTATAATATAATATTTTATATATGTTACTTAAGTTCATTAACACCATCCTTTATACGTTCCATGTGTGGTATGAACGAGTCATATCATTTTAAGGGGGCGGTAGTCCGCACTTCCTCAAATGAAATTATCGTATGTATATACAACATGAAACGAATAATGGTATGAAATAAAATGGAATTACAGAAGCTTATATATAAAATATATATCATTAATATCATATTTAATTACAGTTCCATCATAATGGCCACTATGAGAGGCGGTAAGATGTATTTGAACAATAATCGTTTCGTGAGGCGTTAATTTGCCATCCACAGAAACATTATGTTCATCATCCATTAGATGGAGTTGTGTGTATGTGTAGTTTGAATACTTCTTATAACAACATCCTAGTATATTGAGGATACTGGTGTTGTTACAAAATAAGGGAAATAAAAAGAGTTTGGGGGTTGGAGAAGCAAAATAAATGAAAATAATTTAAGAGAAATCGTTACCTTTAATTTAGGTAACTCACTTTGGTTGGAACCAAAGGACTTCTTGAAATGATTTCTGCCTAAGAGGAAGCTTCAAGGAGGAGGATATGGATGTGGGGATCTTATTTGGGCAGGGTTTGGACGAGCCAAGTGTCTTGAGAGGTGTGAGGAATGAGTAGAAGTGGTCTCCTTTTATAAGGGAGAGGAGGGGCTCTTTAGGAAAGAGTGAAAGTATTACTTTATAATATAATTATATTCGGTTTATAATGGTCCAAAAATAATTGAGGTCGAAGCTAAGATGACTCATATTCTAAATAACATCAACCAATAATAATTGGACAGGTTTTAGATAATATTTTAATCATTATAATCTTATTTATTTAAATGATTTATTAATGAGGTAAACATTGCATCATTATTGTGTCATTAATAATTTAAATTATTTGATGCCTAAAAATTATAAATAAAATATAATTATGTAGTAAATCTTTTTATCTTTCTAATTAATATTTATAATCGAAAATCCAACATGTATAACCCTATGTAAAAATTGTTCTTCTAAAAGATGTAAGCTTATACCATTTTTATTTTTATTTTAACTTTATTAATATAATGTGTCCCTACCACATACAAGTGGCTCCAAGGGGTCCCAAAATCGACCCAAGGATGCCCATGGTCGGGTATGTGTCCACCAATAAGGTTAGGACACGTGTTAGGGTAATTTTTTATTATTATAATATTATTTTTTAACCCTTATTTACCGGATTTACCCTTTAACCATGGTAAATAAAATATTTACCGCAGTAATTATTCAAAATGTGTAAAAATAAAAGTTACCTATTTACATAATTTGGAAATCCTGATTCCAAATATGTAATCCATTTTTCCAAATTCAAAACACAGAAGTGGCAGAAATTAATTTAAAATTAATTCCCGCTGTCAAAACAAAAAGCGTGTTTTTAAGAGGTAATAACTATCAAAAGATTGACACTTGTTTATGTTCGGTTTAATTGTAAAATTATGTCCAATGACCAACATTATATTAAATGGTAAAAATATATTCTAAATATACTTTAAAACCACTCAAATTCACAATTTATCACTATTAATTATTTTGATTAAAAAAGTTGTTTTTAATTAAAATTTAGTAATTTTCACTATTCATCAAAATATAAAAGTTATCCGAAAAGTACCAAAATTTCACCCTAGGCTAATTTCAATATTCCGAATCCAAAAATGAAGTCCATTTTGAAATATAAAATATATATGATTTCAAAAAGTAGGTATTACTATTCACAACGGCTAGTTTAATTAGTTGTGGTGTGTGTTAAAACTCGAGGTTGCGTACAACAAACGCTATCGCATTATTCGAAGGGAAACGTACCGTGGAAGCTTGGGGTGTTACAATAATCTTTAGGCTATGTTGTCGAAGTTTGTTGAAGACGGTTTCAAGGTCTGATAGGTGATTTGAGCACTGTCTTGATTTGACCACCAAGTCATCCACGTAGCATTCGACGAATCTCCCCTGGAATGGTTTAAAGATATGATACCTGGCGTGTTGATATGTGGTGCCAGCGTTCTTGAGGCCAAATGGCCTAACCATGTAACAGAATACTCCTTGAGGGGCCTTAAAGGCAGTGGCTTCTTCGTCTTCTCGGGCCATCCTAATTTGATTATACCCAGAATAACCGTCCATGAAAGAGAGAGCCTCATACCCGACCATTGTGTCGATTAATTACTTGGTAATCAAGACCGGGAAATAATATTTCGGGCAATTCCAATTAAGATCTCTGAAATCGATGCAGACATGGATTTGTCCATCCTTTTTCTTGACAGGGACAATGTTGGCTAGCCAGATGGGGTATTGGACCTCCCGAATGAAGCCCGCTTTAATAATCACATCTACTTCAACATCTATTTTGGCAGCATGTGTGGGGTGAATCCATCCGGAGGCTTGTTTATAGCCCTGGTGGTCTTCTGGAAGATCTAAGTGGTTGGTCGCCACTTTGGGATAGAGTCCCGACATTTCTGTGTAATTCCAGAAAAAAATATCTCTATGTTGCCTCAAGAAAGAGGCATACACCTCGTGCTCCTTGGTATACATGAATGTACTAATGAGAGTGGGCCTCGGGTCTTCCTCAGTACACAAGTTTATTTCCCTATGCTTGTCCACAATGGTGGAGATACCTTCCTCAAATGCGGGAGGTTCATCCCAGAGATCTTCCTCATCTTCTTCCCCCACAACCTCATCTTCTTGATCCGATGGGGGTAGAGTTCTCATCACGGGCTCTTGGGAGTCTGGAGGCGAGGCATTATGGGCATCCCCACTCAAGTATTCGTCCCCAATTTGAGGGTTAGCGGTCGTTTCTACACTGCTATGCTCGGCCATTGTGGAAGAATTCATCAGGATAGTTGAGTGTGGGTCTAGGCTTGAACCCCTACTCTCAACATGGTTGATGGGCAGTACGTAGTCTCCGCAGAGCTACTTGAGGGGGTTATCAGGAACCATTTCTAGACTATTTGGAGTGGGAAACCAGTCAATACCATCGATCGAGGGTTTCTTTTTCTTATTCTAATAAAACTCAAAGTCAATGTAGTGTGACTCAGAGATCTCAAATGGGGCCTTGTCAGCGTGCAATGTCCCACTTTGTCCATTAATGCAATACTTGATACATTGGTGGTAGGATGAAAGAATGGCCATGTGGTTATGGATCCAGGACCTTCCCAGTAGGGCGTTGAATGCTGTGTTCTGCCGGACCACCAGGAATTCCGAGTAGGCCATAAGGTCACCAAAATGGGGTTTTGTCTTGATTTTTCCCATTGGCTTCTGTTCACTCTTGTCGTAACCCTACAGAGTTGTGGCTGAGAGTATTAGGTTATCCTCACTATAACCCAACTTACGAAGTGTCCATAGGGAAAAGAGGTTAACTCTAGAGCCGTTGTCAATAAATACTTTCCGGATCTCAACATCATTTAGTGTACTAGACATATATAGTGTTTTGATCTGTCCTTGAATGATGGAATCATCATCCTGATCGGTGAAGGAAATCACTGCTTTACATTTAGTCGGGCCGGTATCCATCCGGTAAATCTCGGCGGCGACTACCTTTGCTTGAAAATCCTAGGGGCTGAGCAATGCTTCTATAAGTGCCTATCTAAGATCTGCTGACAAACTCAGGGCATCCAAGACTGATAGTTTGGCTGGTACTGACACATTCTGCTTAAGGATGTCGTACTTCTGCGCTAGCGGCTAGTGCTTCTCCATTGATGAGAGAGTTTTAGCAGGAACTTTGGGAGCTGGGGTATGTGACGAGGAGGGACCGGCCACAGGGACAGAGGTCGACGGTGTTCCCACATTCGGGGGACTCGACCCGACCAGTCTGTTTGTGTGCACTAGGTGGCTAGACACTTGTTCCTCCTCTGATGGATAATGAAGAATGACGGGGCCAGAGTGGCCACTTGTATGTGGAGGGATATTCTTTCTCCTGTTGATTCCGTTGAAGGGATCTCCCATGGGTTTCAGTGATATTAACGGTTTGAGTCAGGGTAAAACCATATGGTTGGTTTCGGCTGCGACAACGCCTCCCCTGGTACCCCCTACTTCTGCGATTCCTCCTCCCGACCCCTTCTGTTGGGAACTCAAGTTCGCAACCATTCCCTTCGTCAGGGAATGATTCCATTAGATGTATGACATTGATGGAACCAAAGATTAACTCCTCGTCCTATCACAGGTCATCCTGATCGGTTGTCCCTGATGATGCCGTTTGGTGGGTCTGTGCCCATGGCGCCAAGTTTGGGGGCATAAAATCTGATAGGGTCCGAGCTATCTTCAGCCTCATTGTAGACTTCTCCTCTTTCATGTGTCTCCTCCCTTATCGATTACGCCTAGATGATTGTCTCATGGAGGGTTGTGAGGCCGATATTGTTGGTTGTGCGGCATTAGGGACTATTGGAGGCAACACTGGCTACTATAGTTGAGCTCGAAGTATTCCCTAAGCTCGATTGACAGTCTTCTATGTCATCCAGTCCTCAAATTTCTACCCCCTCTTGCTGGTGATTTCCTGCCACCCCACCCCTTTGTCTGAGCCGGTGGTAGAAATGTACGTCACTTGTGCTGGGGGTGGTCCCAGCTCGACCTGCCCAGAGTCTACCATCCTTTGAAAAATGTCTTTGAAGACGAAGCATTCCTGGATATTGTGCCCCAACATTCAATGGTAGGGACAGTAATCTGGCCTGTCATTTCGGCCGACTTCCTCGGGCTTCCTTGGCTTCGGTAGGTGGAACAAGATGCAATTCAAGGCGGTGATGAAGTAGTCGCAGACTTGGGACTCTCAGAATGAGTTTACTTTTTGTCTTAATTCCTCAAACTAGTTCCTCTTTGATCCTCTTTGATCATCCCTCTTGGGTGGAGGCTGTCGGTGATATACAGGGGGCCCTTGATGATTTGGTGGAGGCCTAAGCGGTGGAGTAGGCGCATGGGGCTAGCTTGAGCGTGACAGAGGATGCTTCACCTCTAACTGTTCTTTTTGCAGGAGCCTGTGAGGCTATTTAGGATTTTAGATTAGTCTGCTGCAGGCAGTATTCAATTCTCTAGGCAATATAAGAGAGTTTGTAGAAGCCATTGGTGCACTCCACTGTTATCAATGGTGTTCGCAGCTCATCTCGAAGGTTATCGGCGCATATCACAAGAATCTCATATTGGGGCATTGGCCTGTTCTGATAGTAGGTCATACCCTTCTATCTGGCGACGAAATCTGATACCCTCTCATTCTCCCTCTTTTTACAATTCCTGAGGTCGCTGACCATTGTTTTAGGTAGCGTTGAGCTGAAGAGGAATAGGAACTGCTGCCGAAGGTCTTCACATCTTTTTATTTACTGAGCTAGAAGATTCGTATACCAGAAGAAGGCATATCCTTACAAGGTCTGCATGAAGCATCTGAGTTTCACTGCTTCTTATTGTTCTATAGTTCCCATCATAGGGTCGCAATAAGATGCGTAGTGCATAAAATGTTGTTCCGGATCACCTAATCCATTGAAAATAAGGAATATAGGGCTCCAAAAATTGGTCGAAGGAGGCATGTTGCTCACCCAATCTGGGTAGGGATTTTGCTCTGGCTGTACCGGAGCGCGTCGACCTTCTATTGTTCTAATTGAGTTGTCAGTGCCACGATGGTGTTGGAAAGACCTTGGTTTACATCTTTTTGGGCCTGGTCATGGGCAGGTGTAGCCTGAGACATTGCTTGAGGATCCAGCTCGGTCGGTGCCAAGGGTGCATATGTTGTTCGTGACACCTTCATAGGGTTCTTACGTACTCACTCTAGTTGCTTCCCGAGTGGAGGTAAGTCTTGGTAATCATCTAAACCCATGTTTAGGTAGTTGGACGGACCAGACACCTCATTGGGTGGGGGCCCTGACCATGCCTTGTTTTTCGGGGAAAACCTTATTCTTTGAGGTGAACCTACTGGGAGTTCAAGGCGTGGCTCTTCTTGTATGGTGCTTTAAATAAGACGGTTCCTCTGGAGTATCTCTTCATTAATCCGCCTCAAATATTTCATTTCCTCTTCCTGTCGAGTGAATCTCTATTCGAATGTAAGTGGCTCATTTTTATCAAGATAAGGAGGCAGGTTAAGGGTAACCGGTCCTTTGTTCATATCCTTGTTGGAGGATCATAGGGTAAGTGGATGAGGGTTAGCTGGAGGAGCGACCATATTTAGGGTGGCCCTCTGGTTCTGGGTGTGCACACCTGGTGGTTCGTTGGGAATCGTAGCTTGACCGGAACCATTATCTCCTGATCCATCCGGATTTGCATCATCTTTGGTGCCACCTGTGGGGTTAACCTCTATGGCGTTGATGGATGCATATTGTGGGGTGGAGGAGATTTCATCTTCAAAATAAGAATAGGATCTCCCGTGCCTTTTACTGGTCATCCCCTTCCTATCCCGGGATTTCTTTCAGACTCCTTGGTGAAGGGTGACATAGAGAGTTCTTTGATACGACCTTAAGGTATGCCTCCCATTTGAAGGGGATGATGATTCAAGGGATGGGATAGGGTAGGAACCCCCTCTTCTAAATGTCCTCCCTAGATGAGAGAATACTGATTCTCGTGGGGGAGGTTGTTGTTGAGGTGGTAAAAATGGCCCCATCCCCGAGGGTTGGGGTTGGCTCCATTCCCTGTACATTGAGTCTCTTCCCATTTTTATTGGTCTTATGGGGGAATTTGTTGTTAAAAATTCCCCTAGCCCTGTAGGCTAGGTTTTACCCTAGATTTCGGTAGTGGCTGTTGCCATTACTACCTTCCTGATCTACTATGCCCCCATTCAAGGGTGAACTGGATCTGATGCAGAGTTCACCTGTTGATCAATCCCCTCTTGGTATGCAATCAATGATTGTTGATTGGCCTCTATTATACGAGAGTCATGTTGTATGCTTTCAGTGGCCTGATTTAGGAGTTTATGAATGGCTTGTTCCCATCGGGTTTGATTCTTCTGGGACTTACTCAAGGCCTGTCTTTGTTGGGTGTGTCGCCTTTCCTGAACAGGGAGACCACTCGATTGTTGTCTTGACATGATTCCGTTGCATGAAATTACCCTGAATGAGTTCTTCTGGGTGGGGAGCGGAGTGAAATGCAAAGCTCCATGCTATCCCCATCCTCTAATATGGACTCCCATCAGAGTGTCATCAATGAGGCGGTGCAACTGGTGTAGTGCATGGAGGCAGGCTAACTCAAGAATTCCTTTACACTTCACAGGCCACGGTTACCGCGCCGAAGGAAGAGCTTCCAGGTCGATGTGATGCAGGAGGTCTCCTATTATCTAGACATGGTCTACATGGCCATCATAGGGCTGGAAGCTTGGTTTTAGCCGGCAGAGGGCTGTCTATATATTGGAGCAGATTTCGTGTGCACATTCTTCTGAAAAATTTCTGGGTATGTTGAATTGAAAGGTGGTCATGGCCTAAAACATTACTGGTACATCATCATTGGCCAGTAGTTTCCTTAGGTGCAAAATGTCGGCATACTCCTCCACTAGTGATTCCTCTACCTGGTCAGCCAAACTGAGATGCTCACCAATAGTGTAGTCGGATGTAGTGGGGCCGGTAGGTATTGAATTATCATGCAGGCGATTCCGAGGTGGTTCAGAAGATGAACGTGGCCCTGGACCATCTCCTGATTGAATAAGGGTTTCGTTGGTGAATAGCTGGGAATCTTACATGGTTGATCCCATCCTTCTGAGTGACTCGACATATGAGGGATTTTATGTGCTTGATTATGCAGGGGGAGGACCTTCCTGTCGATATTATATGTCACTACGGGGGGGGGGGGGACCTTTGCAATAACTGTCATCATGGTGAGGATGACCATCATGGTATGAAGTTTGATGTGTATCCTAGGGAGGACCTTCAAGACACACTGCGACAAGGGGAGGACCTTCTTGTTGCTTGGGGCCATTGCGGGGAGGACCTTTGCAATGGTGGTCGTGGTGGTGAGGACTACCATCACAGGTGCCGCAATGGCGAGGAATACCATCACAGCTGCCGCAGGGAGAATGTCTGTGGTGTACACCCTGGGGAGGGCCTTCAGAATGTACTGTAATGAGGGGAGGGCCTTCTCATTTCTTGAAGTATCTACGGGGAGGACCTCCATTATTAGAGTGGTGAGGACTACCATTGTGATCTGATTCCTGGATGTGCAGAGTGTCGTTACAACGTAACCCCTGGGGGGGGGGGACCTTCAGGGATCGCCATGACAAGGGGAGGTCCTTCTTGTCGTGATGAGATGTCACTGCGGGGAGGGCCTCTGCAGTTACGACTATGATAGCAAGGACTATCATCATAATCGATGGTCCCATTGCATAGAGATTGTTTGCAGCATATACTCTGGGGCGGACCTTTTGGGTGGACCCTAGCAAGTGGAGGGCCTTCTTTCTGCTCAATCTTCTGGTCACGTGGAGGGCTTCCGTGACTCACATCAAAATAGAAGCTCTCGTGATCGATCATTATATGCCCGTTGGGGAGGCCCCCACAGGTGCTCTGTGGAGGACCTTCGGAGCTGCTGGTAGCGACATTGTGGGGAGGACCTTCTCAACTACTACTGCCACTCCCATAATATAGAAATGGGTGGGTAGGGTTCTATTCCTCCGATATGTGCTTAGAAGTTTTGGGAACCCCAACTTCTAGCAGAGCGGAGTCATGAAACCGCTCTTTATTTTCCGGCTGACTTCGGCACATTCTGGGAGCTTTCTTACAGGCAGTGGGGAACGTATGTTGTTGATAATAACCTTCACATTTTGGTACCTTTCTAATTGGGTCCTGTGATGCTGCTGGGATATCCCTAAGAACATATCGACTTTTATAAGGGATATATGCCTGCTCTAGAGAATCCACCGTGATGGACGGGTGTCCCCCAATTGGAACCAGTGAAGTTACTCGATCCAGTTACCCTTGTATCGCGGAATATGGCTGAAGACCCTCCTGGGAGAAATTAGGGATGAATATCTGCTCCGAGGTGGCTATCTCGTCTCTTAGATGAGTCATCTAAATTGGGGAGACGGGCTCATGGGTCTGATTCCTTGCTATTTCCGCTGATGTAATTACATTCTGATAAGTCTATAAGATATGATCTGGGATCGATACCTGCTCCTCCATCATTGCCAGGATATGCAGAGAGACATCATTGGCTGAAATAGGTATGAAGACCCATTCTAGTATCGGGGTAGGAATATCCTTCTCCGGTCCTCTGGTGGTCAGTGGGTACTGTCAATTCTCCTGTGTCGGGGTAGGTGAACGAGTCTACCCCTATGCAGGGATATGCTGATTTATCTCTCCATTTGCCGCCACATTAGGATGAAGGACTTTACATGCAACCATAGGGAGCTGGACCTGCACATGTTGGTTCCCCACCATATCGATTCAGTGGCCTTTGTTGGCACGGAGTTGTGACTGTATATTAATTTTCGCCACATCTTGATGGCAGGATTTTTTGATCTCGACCACATGCGGATGGTAGGCGTCAAGAGCATCTGCTAGGATCAGGTCCTGCAGGCTTTGGATTTCCATGACGTCTGGTTGGTGGGATTCATGACTCTGGGCAGGGAGAGGTGCCTGCCGAGTAGGTGTCGTCCTGTGTGAGAGACGGGATTGATGGAGCTCGGCGGGGATACATGCCTACTCGTATGATGTCACCATATCTGGATGGCAGGATTTGGAGGAGCGAACAGGTGCATATACCTGCTCGCAATATGTTTCTGTGACTGGGCAGCGGAGCTCCTCCTCAGGGACAAGGGTGATGACCGGTCCCTGGTTGCACGTTTGCCACCCTCATTGGGTGGTCCAAGGGGATGGAGCTTAGGGAGCGTGGTCCTGGATCCTCGGGGCGACATCCTTATTTGCGTGAGGAAATTGAGTCTCTACATAACCGCGACGACGTCGTCTGGTGGGGGCCTTAGAGAGGAACCCCCATTCAGTGGGGATGAAGTCCTCAGTGTCGACCTCATCCGCCTCCCTAAGATAAGGGAGGTACGCGTTGTCTTGTTCTGGGGATAGAATCCCAAAACGGTTTGAGATGGCAATAGGATCCATCTGGAACGGCTTTCGCGGCCGCTACTAGGCAGGTGATCGGCGGGTCTTGGAGGATTAGAGGGCATGCATGGCCGCCTCCACTGTCAGGAGAGTACCGTTCAAGTGGTACTATCAGATCAACGCATCTGAGACCCAGCATTGAAGATTCCGGGTAGGTGACAGGGTCATTTTTTGGTGAGGATGTATGGTCATTGCGTTGCTTGATGTATGCATCTTTGAGTTCCTCCATGATGCCATTGGATCGAAGGGATTTATGAATGGTACCTATAAAATATTTTAAAAAATAAAAATAGAAAACCCGTCAAAGAAGCATCTCATTATCCCATGCGTAATTAATGACCTTGCTTGGCCCTCCTTGTGAGTATAAGGGGAACAGAGTGGGATTAAGTTAAATCCATCATGCTTGGTTAATGATTCACATCGGGTTCACCATGTTTGTTTCGAACCGTCTTGGGTGGTGGTGACCGACGCGACTGATGGTCGATCTGGCGGAGGGCTAATCTCCACTCAATAATTCAGGTCAGTTATATTGGCATTCATTTCGAAATGCCCAATAGTTTTGTATCCAACGATATGTAGACCTTCTTTTCAAAGGTAGGTGTTCGCTGGGAAATTTGGCCAGCGATGCTTAGGAACTCACATTGGTTGAGAGGATGGGAAGTCGGGCTCATATCACCCTTTTGGGGGGAATTATTTCCTGTTTAGGGACTCTCTTATAGATTAAATACATATTCACATGTTCGCAAATCATTGGATTATACCCAAGAATAGTATCCATGAATTACTCTTGGTTGGAAATGGTCAACCGTATACAGGGATTCAGAATCATTTAGGCCAGAGGATTACCACCCCTCATTGGATTAATGACTCCGAGGAGTTTGGACTCATTGAGATGGAACCGGTTTGAGGCCTCATAATTGGGCGCTATACAGTTTATTGTCATCCAAGGGAGACAGATAATGACTTGAGCGTTTTGATCGTACTCGTGATACGGGCTTCCTACGTATCCTCGTGAGAGGAATAAAAATCCACATAGTTCGGTGCCACTTGATGGGACACATCGCCTTTTAAAGGTTGTTCGATGAGGACCATACCATATAGTTTAACATCTTGTGTCAAGGACACCAGGGTGAGGGATGCCCGGTCAAAGTTGGTGCGGGACATACGCCGAAGTGGCCCGGAAGACCCAAGGGAAGCGATTTCCTGGGCATAAATATGGTCCTGTTGGGGCCATGAGGACATGGTCTGAAAGTGAACGATGTGTATCATACTTAGATATCGGGCTTGTACCATGGGGAGGTTTCCTACATATCCTTATTGGTTGGGGATCAAATTCCACATAGTTTTGGGAGATTAGGGATTACACGTGAGAGTTGCATGTTGTTGGGATTGGACCTCGGGGAGGCATCCTACGTACCCTGTTTAGGGAAACAGGGATCAAAACCCACATAGTTCATTTTGATTCACCGCCATCATGTGGATGCTATTACCATCACAATTCTCTAAGACCACATGAGTCATGCTCGGTGTGAGAAACAAGATAATGCGACATACTTCAAAAGCCTCACACATTATTCCTACTGAGGGAAGGGGAGGAAGACGACGAGAGAAGGAGAAGGTTGGGACCACTGGACTATCCTTCTCCCTGATATTGGAGGATGGGAGAAGTCATGCAACAGAGTAATGAACCTTCCATGATGAGAGGAGATGGTTCATCATCTTCCAGTGTGGATGGTGTGGAGCTTACTCTAGGAGGGATGCCTAGCCACTCTGAAGAGAGGGGAGAAGGGCTCACTGCTGGTGCTCATCGAAAGGAAGCATGAGCGGGGTCCCTCAATCCTGGAGAGTGGATAGATAGAAAGGGGACTCTCAGGCTCGGACCCTGCACTAACATGGGTAGGTGAACCCAAGAATGTTTCAGGAACCCGCTCAAGGGCCGGAGCAACCCCTTTGCCCTCGCCTACTGTGGGTATGTGAACTCAAGGCGGTGCACTGATGTGCCTGAAGGTTACATCATATGGGTCCATTGATAGAGGCATTGGCTTGAGGCCAATGAGTAGACCAATGAATGGATTGTGAAGGTTCATACCAGATTGGAAGGATTTTATCTGGCACAAGGAATGGGAACACTGAAGGGGTTGGCGGGACACATCGGTGTATGAGGAGTGGAGCCCTTCGCGTAGGGGGGGTGCTACGTGGCTGGAGAGGCCATATGCATACCAGGTTGGTACACAGACTGATAGGCATCCCGCATACAAAGGTGTTACGCAGCTTCGGGTTCGGGCCGAGTAACAGGTTGGTACGCGGCAGAATCCGCACGAGCGATGGCGACCATGGGCGACGCCGGTCAGGGGTTCATTGGTCAGGGATTCACCCATGTAGGAGGGTGCTACGCGGTTCGTTGGATCGAAAAAGGGGCATAGACTCTCTGGTCCATAGGGAGTACATCCATGAAGGGTCCATGGCTCACGATCTTCTTTCATTCTTTTTATTTTATGTTCGCGGTTCACCACTTTTTTTTTCATTTTTCGATTCTGTATTAATTCCTTTCCAGTTTCATACCTGTTCTGGTTCGCGAATTGGAACTTCACTATTTATGAAATCCTAAGCTCCTTCCTCTAAAATCCTTCCACCCGAATCTGATCGATCCCTTTATTCTCCCCCTTGATTTCCTTTTATAGAGGGGGTAAAGAGATGTATTTGTGGTCATGCATCACCTTTTGTGGAGGCCCATGACCGGAAACCCGGTTTACAGATGACTTGGTCAATCCGCAACTCGCGGGGGGTATTGAATGCACCTTAACTGCTAACCAAATTGGTTTGGGGGGTGCTTCGCAGCCGCGCAGGGCTATGCCTCCATTCTGCGAATGACAGCGCATGCGGTCTGGGTCGGTTGACGCGTTTCACTGCTGGGGCTGTTCGTGACGGTGGACTGGCTTGGCGACCCTCTTGCTTCAAGATCACGGAGGGTTCCCGCCTCTGTTTCGTAGACGACGTTGGTATGTGGAGGGGGAAGCTTGCTGAATCGGCCGCGTACCTTCAACTTTGTATCGGTACGCAGACCGGTCGATCTGTTTCTAATTCTTGGGTGTTCTCCATATTTTTCACCAGTTCTTTGAAGGAAATTGGGTAGAATCCTTTCCCAAATTAAGGGGATTCCTATTATCCGTTGTAGATTTTTTCAGGACCCTACAGGGTGATTTAATACATTTCTAATGAGAATAAAAAATGGAATCTATGAACATAGAAGAAATAACATAAAAATAAAAAATATATCTTTAGTTATGATTCTTTAAGTTTTAATCTTAGTTTTCTGTGGTGATAGAATTATCCCTAGGGTTCTTACTAAAGTTTTATCATCCTAATCTCTTATAAATAACTAGAGTAAGCTCTAATACCATCTATAGAAACCATAACGTTTTAAATATAATATTACATGATTTTAAGTATAATACAATCCCTAAATAAAATAGTCATGTGTATTTGAAAGACTAGGCATTTGATTAGAAAACCTTAAAGTAGAAATAAAAAAATCTTTTCTTTAATCTATGTAATGATATCCTGACTACCTTTGAGCTCCTAAAACTGCATAGGATAACCTGAGGAATAAATTGAAAAAATAGATGAGTTAAAAATCATATTGAGGGAATAAAGTTGGAAATTAATCACATAACATGTGTTAGAACAGAATAACATTATAACATTAATGGAATGGATTAGGAATAATCATATGGAAGAATAACATATGGAACGTGGAATCACATGATCCAAGTGATATCAGAATGTGGTAGAAATATACAACATGACATGAACATGAGTCAAGGCTAACTAGAAAGACTATATCACATGGTGGAAAAATCCCATAATGGATTGGGTGTACTCCCTAACCCCATACATGATGTCTCTAGAGAATAAAAATTACCAAATGCCTTGGAGCACTATCAAATCCCACCCATCATAACATGTTCATGCATATGTGTTCCTCATGAAGAAACAAACATAAGGAATAAATATAAGGGTTATCCAAGTAAAGAAATGGATTTATTA
Source organism: Viscum album (assembly GCA_963277665.1). Taxonomy (NCBI): domain Eukaryota; kingdom Viridiplantae; phylum Streptophyta; class Magnoliopsida; order Santalales; family Viscaceae; genus Viscum; species Viscum album. Next base: position 1,064,620,077 of record OY728161.1, on the reverse strand, counting down.
ATCATTTCATAATGCATAACAAAAGGGATAATCATTATGGTAAACATGAAAGAAATAATTTAAATAATTATTGGAAATTCAAAATGGAAAAATAAGAATATATCATGAATAATCAAGCTCAAATAAAGTGGGAACATAAATAGAAGTGTCTAGGTAATAATATAAATATGCCAATTAAGTGAGGTTTTTGGGAAATGAATAAAGAATCATTAAAGAGGACAAAGGAATAATTGTTTGTATAAAACCCAAAATTAACTAAAATAGTTTTTCATGATAACATGAGTGATTTTAGAAAAATATTTGTGTATTAAAATAGTATATGAATTGTATTTGGATATGGGTATTAAACAGAGATGTTACATTTAATCATGATTGATTAATGAGAGAAATTGATAAGGGAACCTTTTAAAATATATATTTCCACATTAAATAAAGAAGAATTGAGATTTATAGAAATTTTTGGAACATATAAATATAATTTAGAATAATTTTATAATAATAATGACAAAATAACTAGGGGTAAAGAAATAAAAATCATAACCCAAAATAAATATAGTGGTTCAAAGAGATCCTTTACCTAATTTATTAATGTGTTCTTCACTTAATGACATAGATAATAAAATTATGTTAATAAATTATGTAATTAATAATCTATTTTTCAAGTATTCTATTGATTACAATTTTATTAAGTTCATTTATGGTCATTTTAATGATTTATGTGGTTTATTTTTTTCATACTGGAATCATTTGTTTTCATGGATTCATGGTCGATTTACATGTATATAATTATAAAATTTCATGTCAAAATGGACCAATTCACAAGAAGTGAAATTATATGCTGGTAATGTAGTTCCATAAGTTTAAATGTTCCCAAATATCATTTTCTATTTGAGGATGACTAGTTTGATAAAACATTAATGATATACGTTTAGTTTCTTTTGGCGGTTTTTTTAATTATCATGAAATAGTTTCATTTTATTTAATATTATGTCTATATATCAGTTTCATAACATGGAAAAAGTTATAATAGACATATTAAAATAATATTTTAGCCTAATATTGTTTTTATGACCATCCATGATGGAGGTAATGGAAAATGAAAACTCATCATCCATGGAGGTTGGGAACAGACATACCTAGAATGATGTTTTAATTTTTATAATAAAAAGAGAATAAAAGATATTTGATTATGAGTATTCTATTAAAAAATTTAAAATTTAAATATATATATATGATACTGGAGTTATCATGCATGTTTGAACAGAGGAAGTGAGGATAATATAAGTAGAGAAATAAAGTAAAATAGAAGGATTGATGATTTTATCTCTTAAATGTTGTCTCCATGAGGATATCCTTAAGGAACATGAGTTTGGTCTTTTTTTTAAGATCATCATCTCTTAAACAAGGGGAAGAGTCTTTGTAAGGGAACTAGGTAGAATATTGACAAGCTATAAGGCTTAAAAGATGTGAGGAGAAGGGGTTGTGTTTATAGGGGGAGGATAGGGGTGTTTTAAATTATTATATTTATTAGTTTATTATTTTGGATCAAGACTATCAATATTGTTGATTACTATGACCAAATAAAGTAAATATTTTAGGAATGTTTTAACCAATGGGTTCTCAAATCATTCTGACATCATCCATGAATAAAAAATTCTTATAATGTTAAATAGTAGAAATTAATTTTTAAGTCAAATCATCATTTATTCAAAAAATACCATTTTTAATATTATAATCGATTTTATAACCCTTTGAAAAATTAATTAAGGACTAATTTTTTTAATTATAATTTTAATATAAAATATTATTAATTTACCCGTCTATTTTATGAAAATAATTTTTTTCTCAATCATTTTATAAATTATAAAATTGTAAAAAAACATTTACATTTTATAAAAAATAAAAACAATAATTTATCTTTTTTAAAACATTTATTTACTTATATTTTGATATAAGGTATCATATTTTCTTTCCTATGATATATAAGTTTTATTTATAACTTCTTTGGTGATGTTACTATTCTAATGTCCATATTATTATTCCTAATGATCAAATTACTATACTAACGGTCATGTTACTATTCCATCGGTATAGGTTTCTTAATTTCTATAAATACCAATTATTTCATTAATTATTCCATTTTCTCTCATGTATATGTAAATTCCTCTTCATGATTAATATTTTATTATTATCATCATGTTTTATTTATTCAAATTTGTTCATGAGTGCAGTCATTTTAGTGGATCGATCGTATCCAAATTTTCCCATTCTAATAATTTTATTTTCAGTTTAGTGTCCAACAATAATAGTTTGATTTTTTTAGATTATTTGGTGACAGATTTATCATTATTCAATTATGGAAGAGCTATTTTTATTGGGTTCTCTATGGGATATATGTGTTTTACAAAAAATAAAATTTATATTGATAAAATTATGGGTTGTTACACGTGAAAATGTTACTTGTTTTCATGTATTTGTTCAAAATAATGATCTAGATTTTAGTTTATTCAAGGGATGTTTGGTTACATCATGATATTTCAGGTTTGGGTTTGAACTAAGGACCGGGTTAATGTTTTATTTATTTTTATTGTTTTTTATTGCATAACTGCTCGACTTGTAGTGTAATCATATCCTTTTTATATCATGTTTTTCTTTGTTAATTTTTTCACTTGTTGAATGTTTTTTTAATGATTATGATGGTTGTTGTATTTATTAATATTATTTCCATTGTGTTTGTACGTTGATAAGTCGGTATTGTTCCCCTAATGTATCTCTAAAACTTGTGCTACTTGTCGGAAGCCTCTAGAATATGGTGATCCGCCCTTGAGGTCATGTAGTAAACCAAATCAAGGAACCATTATTAGTGGCACTCAAGACATGAAATTACAATCTCTAAAAAATGGAAATAAAAAATTAAACACCAGGAAATAAATTGAGACAAAAATTTCAATATGGAAAAATCATCCAATGTGAAGGATTAAAAAAAATAAATGGATACTCCAAAAAATTAAGCTATAATTAGAGTCTAAAAAGTTCAATTAAATCCCAAAACATGAATTGAAAATATATTTTAGAATTACTATGTAAAAATACACACTTTGATATGCTTCTGTTTCCTCTTTCATAATAACCTCCTGAAAAGATGTCACCCTTCAGGGGTTAAAAATAAACACACAGTTTCATTGATGCAACTCATTTTACAATATGATTTGTAGCTGCTCAGAATTTTCCATTCCCAAAAAACTGTCACACACGTATCTAATTTTAGCCACACCTGATTTTGTCTCAATGTTTAGAACCTATGATGCTGACTTTTTATTAGAAAAGGGAACCATAAAATCCTTGTGATAAAAATCGTTTTATGTATTAAAAATAGATATAATGATAATATATAAAAAAGGTATTCATGAGATAAATAAATATATCCCCCACCACCTGATACTAGAGGGACCTATTAAAACCCCATTATCAAATTTTATATATTTTTTAAAAAACGTTGGTTTAATCCAATTAAATATTGGAAACATAATCACACTCATGAAAACAATAATAAAAAAGGATTGGATGACTACGCATGCACTCACATGCTATCACAATCAATCATGTCCAGTATGCTATCACAATCAATCATGCCATCACATCATGGAAATAAGAGCCACTTATAAACAGAGCATGGCATACCATCAAGATTCATTAAAAGCTAAACATGCGATCAATAATTTGACATGGTCTTACATGCCCCAAACCTCAACAAGAACAAAAATACACTTTAAGGTTCTTATGTTGTTTAAGAAACTTATATGTGATCAGTCCATGGTCATTGGTGTCGAGAATCAAGATAGTTTACAATTGTCTTCTCGGGCCCATGAAAAATAATCAAATTACATTAGGCATGGTTTCTTTAATTAATTAAGACTCTATCCTCACTAATTAATTAATTAAAATTAATATTCATAACTCATTATAATGGGGTCATTCAACCAAGGTGGAAAACCTAATACCACATGAAAATAAACATAAATAATAACCACATGGTATAGTACCCAAGACAACCTACCTCAAATAGAGTGAACTCCAAGCAAAGAATATCCCAAATAATTTATCTGAGTTGGTACAAGTCCATCATTCCTTCCTTAACAGCCACGAGCATCCATCCCATGAAAAAGTGTACCAAATAATTAATTATAAATAAATTATAATTAATTAAATCATTATTATATGTCACATCCATTGATAAGGTTCTGTAGTGGATGGAATTATCAGATGTCACCACCTACTCAGAAGAACGATTGACCACCAATGGAAGGTCCTTCATGTTTACCTGATAGCAATGTAGGAAAAATTCATATCATTGAAAAATATAATAATAACAAATTTAATATAACTTAATTATAAAAAATATAATATTTCAAATGGTAGAATACCATTTTTGAAACACCATCAATGACACATGTTCACCATCACACATCATCCTATATCTATATTGATCCACAGTCTTGTCATTCTTAGAAAAATATATAATGGTCTAGTGAAATTTCCATATAATTCTATAATAAAAATCACTCCATGATCAAAAGTAAATTGATGAGAAATAGATATCAAGGGATTTCAAGGGAAAGGATATACCAAGAGGGATCCATCAAAAAGAAAAACCATTCAATTGTTGAATTGATAAGATTGAAGGAGCTCTTGTAAGCCAAAACCACATATTCTAATCTATGTTCATGTAAGGGATATTTCGAGAATTTAATTTTGAGGGTATCCAAAATTTTTTTACTTTAAAACCTTTATAAAACTATCCTGGAGTGATTCACAATGTGAAACTTGATTTCTTGTCATTAATTTTTGAGGAAAAATCACTTACTGGTCCATGCTATCCTATGTCACATTATGACACATAGTTTCATGCTATGTATTTTTTAGAATATCCCTCCATTCCCTATTTTTACTTAATAAACCATACATCGATGCCACATGAAAAATTATCACATCATGAATCGTATTCGAAATGTGAATAGAATATACAATAGGTTTCAACAGTTTTAGGACCATGTACACTCCTCTACGGGATGCTCGGACCCCACAGTCTATAACATAAACCTCGAACCTTGTCCTAAAACACCATTTTGGAATTGTAAATGACTCAAAACCTCATTCATAAACTTGGTTCTCAAAAGTAGCATTCAAAAAATAAAAATTTCAAAATTACATGGAATATTTCAGAACATAGTGGCATAGTTTGTTACAATATCTCCACCATAACACTTCTCATCCTCAATAAGTTTTTAGTATCATGAAAAACATTCCATAGATCTATCCAAATAATCATCCAAAATGATTCAACACATTCCATCATCGAAATAAAAACACTACCTAAAGGATTTTCTCACTGTTGAACACCCATCACATGACCAATTAATGACTCCAAGGATGAAAATTATAAGTTGTTCCAAAATCTCAACATCATATAACATTGAGATCATGATCACCACATCTATTGTACTCGACAATTTACAATTTCCAAAACTGATTCCACTAAATTATCAAGGTTATCTACACTATATGAATCACCACATGGTTGGAGATTCCAACAATCCAATGACACACGTAGTGCAGTTAAATCCATCACACTCGATCAACACAAGACATAGTTTAGAAGTCAACACCAAAAACTCTTTATTAATGTCAAACCATATCCAATAAGGATGTTTTGACTAAATAAAACTGAACAAGATGAAATTTACTGAAAATTCCTAGTTGATTCCAACATAGTAGTCATGATATATATGATGAGTTCAATGAGGTTCCAACCCACCACATGAAAGTTTATTCAGATACACTAGTTGGTAATTTCCTATCCTTCTGTCTATAATGAAACTTGGCCTAAGAAGCTGATGCTCTATAAATCCACTGACTCTATTACCACAATCTATATAGGAATCATTAAATTGGTTTGATATCCTTACCAATGTAAAAAAGCGACTATAAAGTAATTTCTCCAAATGATTCATTAACTACTTACACTAGCCACAAGGCTCTCAACCATGCATTAATGCATCGAAGACATGACACCTTGTAAAAATGAAAAAAATTTCTCTCCTATGTGAACAACCCACATCTGCTCTACAACAAGAGATACAATTGAATCAACATCATATATTTAACATGGAACTAGATACTCTTCAGTCAAAAACACTTTGGTCTTTAGAGTAACCGTGATCATTTAACGACAAGTCTTACACATACCATGACCTTCATATTAGATAGGTCACTCCACAAAAAATAGTTCAATGATCCCCATCATAGGAGTATCCTTAAGGTTGTGTCTCAATGATCACATTGTCCTACCTACCCCTCGACCAGTAATTTATAAAATCTCAACTTTTCCCAAAGGTAAAAATAGTTTATTTTTGATTTTAATACTTTTTTTTCTCTAATAATTAAGACCAATGATGTCTAAGAGGTGTTGGGAGTGATCATAGATTGTTCAAATCCCAGAGTATTGAAATTGGTAGAGGAAGACTGGGATGCATAGTTAGTAGAATGCACACATCCCAGCCCATATGGTTTCCCTAACTATGAGGTTGTAGATAGAGATGACCTGGTGTCTACATGGTATTTATACAATCATGTGAACCTAAGAGCATGGACTTGTAGTGCTATATACTTCATGGAATATATGTTTTTCATAGTTTTTGCATGTTTAGATAAACCATATGCCTATAAATGTGGGGTTCCCCTTTCATGCAGATCATGGTGCACTGTAGGCGCATGGTTTAGCAAGCCGTGTGGAAAAAACCTATACCCATTTTTACGGAGAAATTAATATTTTGACCTTCTTAAATGTTTCAAACCTTTATTTCATTTTTCCATCTTTTTCTCTAGTGGTTGTCTCTCGTCCTCCCATATATGAAGCTTCTTTATCTTCCTCCTAGGTTTCATGATATCTCCTCTATTATTCATCCATTTCTCTAACTATCAGATCCAATGGGAAGATATAGTCCATTTCTTCACTCATATCCTTTCTATTTCAACTTATTCACTCCATCTATTGTATTATCATGGTGCATGATAATTCTTCCCATTTTTAGATAATTTAATGTTATCTTTGATTTATACTAACCTAGATCATATAAAAGGATGAGGATGGTTGAGGGAATATCAAAAAGCATATGGTAGGTTGTCAAGGTTATTTCCCCTCATTTCACAGTGTTCTATAAAATTCACTATTATACCATGACCCATACCCTTCAAATGATGCCCCAAAATTCCCTTTTAAATTAAAATGAATTCCCTACTATGCCTTTCGTAACCCCTAATGGTGGTAAATAAACCCCTTTTCTTGAATTCCTTGTGTTATTCAAACCCCTATGTGTGTGATCCACATTAGTGGACTAATTTCCCCTTGTTATAATTTATATAACACCCTTTGAAGGGTTTCCCATATCATAGTCATCTTGTTTTGATTAATTGGTTTGAGTTGGGTGATGATCCATGTGTTCGAACCCAATAACTCATTCCATAAATAAACTACAAAAACTAACTAAATTTACCATGTTCTTAATACCTTATTCCAAATGACTTAAATGGAATTTCCCAATGGTTTTACCTTGACTGATATGCCTATTAATATCTAAAAACTTGAACTATTAAAATGGCACTTTATTAGACATGTTATATATATTTATTGCTTGTTTAGCTAATTCACCTTAATTTTGAGGGTGATATAACGGGTTCTAACATAAGTACCCCTTGGAACTATTATCATTCCATAGTTAGATATAGTCAATTATTTTTAAAACTATCAAGGGTGACACCAGCTATGACTAGTATGGTCTCACTATGAATTGTCTATTTTTACCTCTAGAAAAGTGACATTGGTTCCCTAGGGGAGACCCCTTAGATAGGATAGATGGAACATTTGTTGAACCATGCCATGAGAAAGACATGGGACCCTATGTGTGATACCAAGTACATAATCAGAGGTTAGTTCTTAACATTATCGCACCATGCCTCGTGTGAAAATTGGGACGTATTCTTGGTTCACCCTAGAGAGACTCCATAGGAATTGGACATAAAACAAGCCCCTCGAGTAATAATTGGAAATTCTCTTTTAATTTAAATGGATGGGCTCAGGGTGACTCCCAATAAATTTACAAAAAGTTTTAAATGGATTTATGCAATAAATAAATGATTTAAAATGGGAAGTGATTAATTGGTTCAGAAAAAACATGAATGTGTCCTCTAAGACCAATCATAATACAGGGGATAGTCCAAATTCTTCCATATTACCTCCAATCAACATACCATTTAAGGATCCATTGGTTCATAATCACTAGCTTTGGATGAAGTAAGTAAATTTTATTGGTGTCCATGTGAGATCTAGTCCAATGCATTTAATTAATTATTTATATTTTTCATTTAATTATTAAGGCATATATTTAATTTTATAATGCACGTACTAGATTCCTAAAGACATCATTGGTGGTAGCCTACTAAGATTGTATCTCAAACCATACATAAGAAACCTTTTTTTCCAAATAATACTTTACGAATATAGGTATTTATAAAGGGAAGAAGACAACCTATGTTGTATGATTTAAAGCATTAGGATAGTGTATGGGAGAAGATGATTGAGGCTATTCTTGAAATGCTATTCATAGTAGTTTTTTGGATTTTTTTCATATATTTTGATAGCATGTGGTCAATACTTGTATCCCATTCCCCCAAAATAACTTTTTTTGTAGATAAAATATCATGATCATCATGTTATATCTTATTATTATTAATAATCTTCTGTATATTGTTTTCTTACCCTGCATATATTATTATAATTTTTCCACTTCAATATACTACTGTTACTACTTTTTATATTTTCTATAGTATATATATATATATACTCCTGAACTCTACTCTAATAAATAATGGAATAATCTCCCCACAAACACACTCTAGTCCCTCACTACTAGTCAATAGCCTCTGGAATTCGAGAAGGTGTTCATGAGGTCATGTGACCACTATTACAGGGAATCATTAAGTGGAATCTGGGGTTAGATGCTAAAAAGTGGTATCATATCATCTTTTTCATTTTGTATTACTATTTGGTCTTAGGAATGAATACTAAGACATTTGAATTTGGTAATGAGCTTGTTCTTGACCATAGGTACCCCATGTTCAAGGGAAACCCAAGTCACCCAAAATATGTTAATGATGTTATTTATTTCATTGTTACTGTTGATTAGATTTAATCATTGGGAGATACAATTTCTTTGTGATGTTCTTAATTTTGGCGTTACTAGAAAGGGTTGTTTATTATAAGTCCAATGACATGAGTTTTAATTGAAAGCATGCATCCTAATAGGCACAATAACATTACATTGACATGAATTATGTTGTGACATATTTACTTTTTTGCAATCATTTCTTGTTTTTCATGTGATTGTTCTGAGTACCTTAAAGTGTTATGTTTTTTTTGTATAGAAATGTATTTATATTTCTTTAAAAGACTGAGAAACACAATTATATCTTAAAAATATTCCATAACCTAATTCTGTTTTCTTGTATTGGTTAAAGAATATTCCTTAAGCAGCTAATTGTGGCACGTTGATCCATGGACCATTGGTTAAATGGGTTAGAACATGTTGTGTTTATGATTAAATGGACCCCACCATCCAAAGTATAAGTTGTATGGGACCTTATAAATTAAAGATGTAAATCCATTCAATTCAACCATTAAAAGGGACTTTAAAAAAACAAATGAATTAAAATGAAAATCATCTTATAAATTAAAATGGTTACCTTATATGTGAAATATGAGAGCCTAACCCTAACCCAAACTTGTAGTTTGTTGTAGGTCATGTCTCCTATTATCTTTTTATTACCTTTTATGATTAATTAGACCTGACTCATTGAGTAGACTAAGTGCTTTAATGTTCTTATAGGCAAACCTTGAGCTGGTCCTATCATTATCTCTTTCCCTATATATTATAAATCCTATATGAGGTGTGAACTTGGAAAATGTTGGGCTATACCACTGTAAATTCCTCATGTTCTATGCCAGGAAAGTGTTGATGATCATACTTCATTGGTGGTGGTCCATGAGCCAACTATGATACATCCTTTAGTGCCACCTGATCCACCTCTTGCATGTCATCCACAGGGTGCTGATGCCCTGTTTTGGGATGGTTTCTTCAAATTTATGTAATCTATCCAAGGAGCTCCCCAAAATGACCCATCCATGGATGATCTGACCAAGGAGTTCTAACAGTAGTATCCTCCCACATTTTCAGGTGATAAAAGACCTCAAGCTATTGTGTCATGGCTTTAAGAAATTATGTCGATCTTTAAGGATATCAAGACACCTCAGGAGATGAGGACCAAGCACATTAAATATATTCAATGTGACTCCTAAAAGAAATGGTGGGTCCTTCTAAATCAAGATGGTCAATTCTAGGGTATGCTCTTAGCATACTTATATAAATCCTTTGTCAAATACTTTTACCTCGAAACTTGAGAATAGACTATGCTTGATAATTTATGCACCTTCAACAAGGTGACATGTCGTGGATGGAATACTCTTCGTACTTAATTGAATTGTAGTGTTTCACACCAACCATTTTTGGTGACGAGATGACTACTACAAGGAGATTTGAGGAGGGGAATGTGTATGAAATCTGCACACAGGTGAACATATTTTGGTAAACCACCATTCCCGAGATATTAAACTCAAACCTCATCACTGAGAGGATACTAAGGGAATCGGGCAATGTGAAATAAGGAAGTTTAGCTTCAAGTTATATTAGTGGTTTAACATGTGTTAGGAAGTGAAATTTCAATAGTACATATGGGGGTAGTACCATCCAGGTGACACAAACCAATGGCTATGTCGTGTGTCACTAGTGTGGATGTCCGTGCCACAAAACCATGGTGTACGAGGAATCTGATCGAGTGTCTGGTTTGCGACAGGATAGGTCACCTCCAGAATTTTGATTGATCATTTCCCATAGTTCCAGGTGAGTGGGGATCTACACCACCCCCACTTTCAAGTGAAATATCAAAAGAACCTCATCAAACAGAAATCTGGTCTTCTATAAGCTGTTCAGGGTGAGTAGGTGGTTGTAGCTGAGATAATCAAGATTTAGAGTATTAATATTAGTATATTGTACCCACTCAAGATACTCAATTAGAATCTTAGAGTCATGGATCATGCCATATATATGTTGTAAATCCTACTCTATAGGAGTAGATTCCATGTCCATCTATAGTTATAGTACCTACTCTCGTAGCGTCGACTCTAGTATCTTCCTTATTTGATACAAGTGCATCACACTCTTTTCGATCTTCTATAATTATAGGAATTCTGGGTCTAGTGATACAATACTCCAGTGGTGTTATGAACCTTGAAACACTTTTAGTAGTATATACTGAGTGTATGTATCAGTGCAAAGAGTTCAACCTTGTAACAGGTGGGTACCATTTTCTGTGGAGTTTCATCATCCTCGAGATGGCCGACTTTGACATCATTCTCGGTATGGAATGGATAGTTATTTATTGAGCCCATGAGGATTTCTTTCATCATCTATAATCATTCATGTCACATGAGGGAAACATGTATATCCGTAATAATGAATGGGATATCTAGGATAGTCAAGTTAGACTCAAGCATACTGGGCCAGGAAGAGTGACATCCTAGATGGTCATTCTCATTATAGAGATCAAGGAATGAAGCTTGTGGAATTTCCTCTAGTGGTGGATCATTTTAAGGATTTCCTCCCTGAAAATTTCTCCAGCTTACCACCTCAGAGGGTGATTAAGTTCACTATCGAGATTGTTCAAGGTGCGTCACTAGTGTTCATTCCACCATATAGGATGTAACCAATAGAGATCTACAAATTTAAGAAGCATATTGAAGATCTAGGGTCTAAGGGTTTTATTCGACCAAGCACATCATAGTGGGATTCACTAGTCCTTTTTACCAAGAATGATGATTATACCCTCATATTGTGTGTGGATTATTTTCATTTGAACCAAATCATGTTGAAGAACTGATATTTTTTTCTTCATATAGATGACCACTTCTACTAGATCTGAGGAGTAACATATTTATCTATGATCTATTTGAAGTAAGGTTATCAAAAAGTAGTGTGAGACCATCGAAAACACCACATACATCATTATAGAGTAGGTACAACTTGTATAAGTAGTTGGTTATACCATTCAGTTTGAAAAAATTTCTGACAATCTTTATGGATATAATGAATTAGGATTTCCACCCGTACCTTGATTCCATTTTGGTAGTACTTTTAGATGACATTATAGTGTATTATCACTCTAGAAACAACCCTGCCAATTATATTGATATTGTTCTATGTACACTATGATATCCCTATATCTATGAAAATCTCAAGAAATTTCAATTTTGGTTCAACAAGGATCACTTCAAGGGTCATATCATTTCTAAAGTAGGTGTATCAGTTGACCCATATAAGGTGAGTGCCATGGTTTCCTCTAATCAACCCAAGATCCCTTTAAACATACACATCTTCTTAGGGATGGCTGGATTTTACAGGTGATTCATCCATTAATTTTCATGTTCGAGATCTCCCCTAACAGGTGTGACCAAGAAAGGGGTTAATTTCATCAGGTTTTACGCTTTATAGACAACATTCTAGAAGCTAAAATGAAGAATAACTTTATAATTGGTCCTGATTCTATGTGATTCCGGCTGAATCTATAGTATTTTTTATGATGCTTCATGAATATGGCTGGTGGTAGTTTTGATGTAGGCTTATTATGTTGTTGAATATAGGTCTTGATAGTTGTGGACTCATGTTTGGAACTATCTTACGCATGACCTTGTGTTAGAGGGCATGGTTCATACTCTACACCATTGGAGACAATACTTGTTGGGTGAGTGATTTTTCATTTACAAAGGCCATAAAAGTCTAAAATACATCTACACTTAGTGATACATGAATATTAGGCACATAAGTTGGTGGAATACATGAAATTGTTAATTTGTTTTCTTTATTATACACTAGAAAATGGCAATGCATTGGCTCACACCTTGAATAAAATGTCTCAGATGCAATAAGTTAATGAGGCAAGTAGCCAGTGGCAGTTGATGAATCTGATTTTTGAGATAGATGTGGAGTTTCAAGAATAACATTGGCATCTAGTTCTAGACGCTATAACAGTGGCTTTTTCATCTATAACAAGTTCAGATGAAGAATTTTTTAGATTCAAAGGGATTCATCTTGAGGGAGAGCATCGCATGATAGAACCCACCTTCGGGATTGTTTATTGATACAAGTGAGACCTTACTCTTCCAGGGATGAGTATGAGTGCCATTTTATATATGGGAAGAGTTGATGAGGGAATATCATACCTCTTTCTAGGATATTCATCAAGGTATTATGAATATGTATTGAGACATCCGCTGTTAGTACTGGTGGCCATGTATGGAGAGGCAAATATGAGGTTTCATTACATGATGGTCCATCTGTCAATAGGTGAAGGCAGAGAAACATGAAACTGCTAGAATTATTTAACCTCTCTCTATTCCTAAGTGAAAATGGAATGATTTCACCATGTATTTCATGATGGGCATGTTGAGATCCCCTTAAGGCAGTGATTCAATATGGGTGATCGTCAACATATCGACCATGGTTGCAAACTTCCTACCTATCTAGGAGATATCATTTGTTAATGATCTAGGAAGGCCTTAAATATAGAAGATAGTAAAACATTAAGGTGTTACCCATTCTATCATATTCGACCAAGATGACCTCTTTACTTCACTATTCTGGAAAGGGTTGAAAAACCAATTAGGTCCATAATAGATCTTTATTACAACATATCACCCTTATAATGATGAGAATTCCAATTATACAATACAAGAGTTCGAAGATATTTTACAGGCATGTATCGTTGATTTTGGAGGTTTATTGGAAAATAATATTCCTATGGTTTAGTTTTATTACAATAAAAACATTAAGGAAAAAATTCATAAGACTCGGTATGAGGCCCTTTATGGTAGGTCATGTTTTTCACATCTATTCTGTCAGGAGATAGGTGAGATAGCTATATTCAGTCCTTGTCTTATTTAGGAGAATTTGGAGCAAGTCTAGTTGATTATGAGGCATATGGATACAATTCATTCTAGGAAGAATCCCTATACCAATCATCACCATATACCTCTAGAGTTCAAGGTGAGACATCATGAATTTCTACACGTATCACCTAGATAGGGTCAGAGATGAATTTGGAGACATTCCAAGTTATCACCTCAATATATCTGGCCTTTTGTGATAGTGAAAAGAGTTGTGTTGATAGCCTATCAGTTATTATTACCTCATAGGTACCATTCCAGGAACTGTGTATTCAAATTTTTTCAGCTTCAACAGTATCATGTCGGCCCATCTCATTCGTTTGACCCTTAGGATATTGAGCTGGAGGCGGATACATCCTTCTTGGGGAATCTAATATGTATCTTCAATTAGAGAGAAAATGCTCTTAGTCGCAGGATAGTTTCTCTGGAATGGGTGTTATGGTATGACTGACATGTTTGGGAAGAGACTTGTGAGTGGGAAGCTGATGTACATTTGTAGTGGTCAAAGCCCTTCTCATATGAAATTCAACAACCCTCAGAAGGGAAACTCAAGGATAAGTTGTATTAAATAGTGGAGGTTGTCACATCAAGACTTTTACCAAAGGTACATACCATTTATTTTCAGTTTTAATTCTTTCACTAATCCCTAATAATGATTCCTAATTAATATTAGGGTGTATGGGGTGTGACTGTGGATTGGTTCATAGCACGAATCCCCGAAATAGGAAGAGGTATTCTGTGTTGCACAATTAGTAAAAACCATGCAGCACATCCCACACAGTTTCCCTAACCATGCAGTTATAGACAGTGGGGACCTGGACGCTGCATGGTTTTTCTACAACTGTGCAACCCCAAGTACACAACTATGTGGTACTGCAAACATCTTGTATAGAGTGATTCTTCATGGTTTTTTCACGGATAGATAAATTTGGTGCCTAATCATGCTGGGGGCTGATTTGAAGCAGATCATGGTGCATGGATGGCACATGGTTTGGCTAACCATGCAGCTAAATCGGATAACCCTGTTTTTTCGGTGAAATTAAAAAATTTCCCCTCTTAAATATTTTTAACACTTTCATTATTTTTCTCTATTTTCTTCAGTGGATATCTCTCCTCCTCCAGTATCAAACTCTTCTCCTACTTCCTCCTTGGTGACAAGATATCTCTTTTATTAGTCATCTGTTTCTATCTCTATCAAATCCAATGGGAATCTAGATGTGAGTTATTTAATACTATCCATTATATTTCAAGTTCTTAATTATAACTATTTCACTATCTTGGTGCAAGATCATTTTACCCTAAATAAATTCCCTACCATAACTTTTTTGACCCAAGATGGTGGCGAATCAACCCCTTGGGTTGATCGCCTTTTGTTATGACACCAGTATCTGTGTGATACACCTTAGAGGCCTAATTTTCCCTCATCATAATTTTTCTAATACACCTTTCGGGAGTTCTCATATCATAATAATCTGGTTTTGATTAATCTATTTGATTTGGGTGATGAGAGATGTGTTGGGCCCCAATACCTCATTCCATAAAATAATTTCACAAAATAAAAAAATTGAAAATTTATTAATGTCTTATTCCATATGACTTAATTGGAATTTCCCAATGGTTTTACCTTGAACAATGTGCCTATAATGATCTAAATTATTGAACTAATAAAATTGATCTATGTTAAACATGTTATATATATGTATTTCTTGTCAAGTTGCTTCACCTTAGTTTCAAGGGTGATACAATGGGTTCCAACTTAAGGAACCATTTGAAGGACTCGTAGGCCTTAGTTATATATTGGAAAATCTTTGTAAACATGTTGGGGGTGACACCATCTATGTCAGGGATAGGCTCACCAAGAATTCTTTTTTTTACCTCTAGATAAGGGAAAATAGTTCCCTAGGGGAGACACCAAGTATAGTCTCGATGGCACGTTGGTTAAACCATTCAATGATATAGACTCAGGACCCTATGTGTGATAACATGTATAGAATTAGAGGTTAGATCTGGAAATTATCAAACCATGCTTGGAGTGAAACTTGGAAATTCTTCTTGGGTCACCTTGGATAGACTTCTTAGGAATTGGACATATGCCAAGACCCTTGAGAAATACTTGGAAATTCTCCCTGAATTTCTTTTGATGGGCTCATGATGACTCCTTATAATATTATAAATGTTTTTAGATGGATATAAGAAATTAATGAATGATTTAAAAATAGAAATGATTTTTTTTGTTCTAGAAATGTGGGGATGTCTCTTCCAAGAACAATCATAGGCTTAGGGACAATACACCTTCTTCTATGTTACCCCACTCACTTTACATTTGCAGGATCCATTAGTTCATACTCATCAGATTAGGACAAAGTTGGTAAATTGGATGGGTTTCCATGTGGAACCCTATAAAATGCATTTATTTATGTAGGTATATTTTACATTTAATTTTTATGTCATACTGTTAATTTTATAATGCATATAATGGATTGATCTAGATACTATTGTTGGTGGCCAACTGAGATTGTATCTCACACCTTCATTAGGCCACCTTTGGTACCCAAGTACACATTATGACTGTTGGTATTGATAAATAGAAGTGAAACATTAATATGTTTTGTTTACAACATTATGATAAATTACGGTAGTAGAGGAATGATCATATCCTCAAGAGGCTAGTCATAACAGTTTTTTGAATTTTTTTTATTTTGTTATAATATGGTATATGCTTGTATTCACTTCCCCTTCACTCACTTTTTTATAATTATAGTACCATGATCATCATATTATATGTTATTATTATTATTCAACTTATGCTTATTGTTTTCATAGATTTAATGTATTATTATAATTGTTCTACTACTATCTACTATTGTGACTGATTTTTTTTTTGTTTATTATACTACAAATTTACACACACACACACACATATATATATATACTCATATGATCTAATTTGATCAATGATGGAATAGTTTTCCCATAGACACACCCTAGTCCCTCAGTACTATTATGCAACCTTTGTCATTTGGGGAGGCGTGCTTGATTTCTTGTGGACACCGTCTTGGGGAACCATTAAGTGGAATATAGGGTGGGAATGTAAATCCATTATTATTTTCAATGACTAAACATGAGAGTCCAATAAAATTGATTGTCAATAAAAATTACACACACTGGTATACATGGATTTCATAGAACATGGCCCATTGTATCCAAAACGAAATTATCAATGCATATAATTTCCTCCAATAGTCTAATATAAAGTTCTGACCTCTACCTGAATAGGTGTAATCCCATTATGTAAGCCTCCATTTCATATCAATCCATCTCCAACATCGACAAACTCTATTTGACCGCATAATGGTACCCCCAATCCATTGTCAATGTCAAATTCATCCATATAGGCAACTCTATAACAATTAAGCACTATGCCTCAAGAATCTATGAGCTTTAGAAAAACATTCTAATTAAAAATAGAAAGGGTTACCATGAACCTAAAAGGTTGGCGACCTACCATTACTATTTCGATCAAGTTCATCTACAGAACCAAAAACATTCTTACTAGTCACCTCACCACCCTACTTCCAATGGTTAAACTATTCTTACACAATTACTACATGATCACTCACACATTAAGGATCTTAGATTAATAAAAGAAAACATTACTTGTGATTAAAATAGAATGATTACCCCATGATTCACATACCTTAAAGTCAAAATCAATCTCCTTTAGTTTTCAACACCATAAGTTTCTAGATCTATCATCCCAAATCCCTACCAATGATACCTTTCCAGGAAGGAATCTTCTTGCTATCAGGTTTCACCATGCACCATCCATATCACGAGTGTCATCTCAGGCTATTGAACATCCACCATGCTCCTAAAACCTAACCTTGTCGCTCGAGTACTTGAACTCAGGGGGCTTAATAATCCAAGAGTGCAAATACAACTAGAATATACCTTCATATAATCCTTCCAATAGTTACTCACATATAAATAAATTTCCATCAATGAAAACTACCCTTTGACATTAACCATTATTATTTTTAAAAAATAATATTCTCACCCTTGTTACATTTAAGTAGTATGAGGCGCCCACCTTTTAGTAACTTGAATCAAATCTCAATGGCCACAAGGTGTTACAAAAAACCCGTATAAGGTTTTAAAAAGGGTTATAACCCCAGGAACATCATCTAGGAACATCTCCAAAGACATGTAATGTTGGATTTTAATTTATCCAAACCACATCGAGAGTCCATAAATACAATTTTTGGTTAAATAGCCTTCAAATAGGTGTTATGTGGATAAATACATATAGTTCACAGTAGGATTCTTTACCAACAAGATAGATCCATTGGATACTCACAGAAGGTTTTTATTATGTCAGTAATTCCCATCAATGACCTAATAAGGTGAAATTCACTACCGATACACAGGGGGGACACATAATCATCACTATCGACATCATCACCATCACCATTATCATTTAGGTTCACTAAACCATAGTCTCAAATGAATTCCTATCTGAATTATACACTCATAAGGGTCAATAAATTCACACACAATCTGTATATATCATCTAAGAAAACTATATGCTAAATGATATGCAAGTGATGCCTCTTGGTGATATGACAAATGATCAAATACATATGTAATCACATCCTCAAAATCTGCCTGCATCGCATTATGAGAAAACATATGATAATATTTCAAAACAAGAACATTAATACAATTCCTTGGTATCCATCACTTCCCTTAGGAAATGCCTTTTTGATTTACTAGACTAAGTTTCATCACCAGATCTGACAAATTCTTGTGTATCCCATCTATCAAATCCCCAAAATTGTAAAGAAAACATATCCTCCTCTGATAAAATTTTGTAACATCCTGACTAGAATCAATAGATCTAATATGGACTGCCACATTAACTCTGGCACCCCTCCCTATACACCATAGGCTACCAAATAGTATCAAGGGTATCGTGTGGAACCATGGGGATACTATAACCTTAATCACTGTGAATAATAATAGTAAATAATTTAACATGTAAACAAAATAAAATTAGTGTATGTAGAAAAAATAGTATATAAACTATATAGATGTACACATAATCAAAAAACTCAAATATTAAGAAAATATACAATAGTCGATCTCCTACTAGGTCGATCATGTATATGAATACAGAAAGGTGAAAATACAAGGTGTCACTAAAAAACAAAGAATAAACTCATACTAGTATTCATCTCATAATTATCTATCCCTCTAGATGATTAACCTATTCCATAGACCAACCTATACCTTCAACAAGTGAGGGATTCTTATATGCACTAGTGTTGGGGATGCCCATGTAGGGTGTGAATTCAACATTATAGGACACCACCAACAAAGTCCAGTACTCAAATAGTAATATGAAAGTTACATGAATGTGATAATATCTATTGAAATAAATAGAAATTAAATAACTACATAAAATTGTATTGTATTAGTAAGTACACACAAAGGATAAGAAACCATATACTGAGCGTTCATGCAGTTACTGAGCCACTAAAACCACGGTCATACCTTTTTTGGTTCCATAACATAAGGATAATCATAATAGGAGTTAAGAGAGATGATTTTATAGAAATAATTATAGCATCATTCTTCTCAGTATCCTCAAGGCATTGCATTTATGTCAAGCCACTAGGTTCACTAGTGAACATGTACTCGAAATCCACAAGGCATGAAGGCTAATTCATGCTAGAAGAATGAACTGTAAAAATTTACTCATAATAAACAATGTTTTGAATCTTTTATTTGTCTACAAGGATAAATAATTAGAATATATTTAGAATCCACAAGTAATAGAGTATTTTGTTTTGCCAAAATGAAAACAGATGAGACTGATCTCAGAATCCACAAGGCAAAGAGTCTCATGTCAAGACACAAGGCTGAGTATCCATGAGGCCTGAAAACAAATCTCTAGATCCTCAAGGCAATGAGGAGATTATGTTACTTGGAGTCCACTAGGCATCGAGTACTAGGACATTATTAGAAAACTCAAGGCATCAAGCTATGGTGAGGCCACCATGATATCATTATCATTCCCTATACTCATGTCCTTCGTCATCAATGTCACGAGCCACACTAATTTCCCCTCAAGGGAAAACCATACAACAATATTATACTTATTCTATATACAAAATAAATTCCACAAAAGGTATTTACAACATGCATAGTAGGGTAGAGAAAAAAAGTGTCATAGAATATCAAGTCATCATGAGGAAACTGTAGAAATTAACATAAAATGTGATCAACAATCAAACATGCAAGTACATGATATATAGACACACTCATAGAAACAAAAATTAAAGAGGGTATAATTACTATTCACACGCCCACATAATATGATAACAAAACATAGTCAACAAGATCTGACCATACATGTATCAAATCACAGTAAATATAGTTATCATATAAACTGACCATGGAATATCATCAAGAGTTATGGAATCTAAAAATGTGATCAAACATCACACGTGGTCTTATGTGATATAAGTCTCAACAAGCACACCAAAACATCTCATTTTGTCCATGAATTCTATCCCACTCATATGTGAAAAAACCTATTCCATCATTTGATGGTCTCAATCTAGTGTACGAGGGTTCACTAGGGCAATTGACACTTTGTCCAATTACATTAGTCAGGGTTTCTCTAAATAATTAATGATATATCCTCATTAATTAGTTAAGAATAACTATTATTCATAACTAATTATGATAATCAAGGTCATTCATTAAATGTGGAGAACCTCATGCTACATAAAAATATACATGTATAATTACCACATCATAGCTTACATGAGACCACCAAACTCAAATAGAGTCAATTCTAAGACAATGCTTCCCAATGACTTTTTTATGTCCATCCATGTCCATTAGAACTTCCTAAAATTCCAAAAGTTCATATCACATTCCAAATCATTAAATATATTTAATTATAAATTAATTATAATTAATTAAATTATTATAGGAAATCACATCCATGTTGAAGGTTAACTAGCGAAAAGACTTTCCAGTTATCACCACTATAGTGGAACCATGACTGATTTTCTATGTAAGGTCCATTGAGTTCCCCAAAACTAAACAAAGAAAAATTAATATCAATAGATAAAAAAAATTTAATATATATAATTTGGAAAACATAGATGCTTTCATATGATAAAAATACCTTCAATAAAACACCATGAAGAAAATGTGTTCATCATCGCACATAACCTTTCTCTAGGATAATCCATATTGCTGTCATACTCAAACAAATCAATCAATATCTGGTAGAATTTATATATGATTATATAATTGGAATCAATCCTTGATCAAAATTAAAATGATGAGAAAGTAACATCAATGGATTTCAAGGTCATGTACTTACCTAGAGGGATCTATCATGATGAATGATGCTTCAATCGGTGCACGAATGACATCGAAGGAGTTCCAATAAGCTAAAAACTCTTATTCCCATCTCATTTCACATAAGGAATATTCAATATAATTAATTCTGAGGGTTTATATAAAATAATATAACTTTAAAAACTTCATAAATATTTCCAAATGAAATTCACAATTTGAAACATGATTTAACGTCATGAATTTTCTAGGAAAATGAATTTACTGGGATATGCATGAACGTGTCACGATGTGGCACATAATATCACACCATGAATTTTTAGGCACATCATTCCAACTCAATTTTCACATCCTACATCATATATGAACACTCCATTAAACATTTCCACATCATTAATACCCTATTCACTATGTGAATAGGCTTGTATAGAAGCTTTCAGTAGTCTCCGACCCCTGTCCACTCCCATGGTGGTTGGCCAAACCCCTGGATCAGAACCAAACCCTGAAACTCATCGAAAACACCAATTTGGAATACTCAAACACTCTGAACCCCATTCCAAATCACAATTATCAAAAAATAGAAATAAAAAAAATGAAATGATCAAAATTACATGGAAGATTCCAATAGTTAATAATGTAGGATGTTACAGTTTGATCATTCTTCTAGTTACTGAACAAACCAACCATGCATGAATTTTTTTTGAACCTATATGAAAACAATACTTATTTATGTAATAATATAAATAAATAAATTATATATAAATATGATATAATTATTTAATAAAATGTCATTTTTAAACAAAGAACATGCACTTCGAGACATAAAGGGAATTCCATGTGTTAGATTAACGTGTGATAGTTTCGTACAAATCAAATATTAATTTTCTTTTTTTCCTTAAATTTTCAATGAAATAAAATAAAACATTATCAATTTTGATTATTTGACATGTGTTTTGAACTAAAGTGTCAATTTTAAGTAAAAATATCCAGTTTGAATCTTACTAACCAAAATATATGTAAGATTAATGTGTGTATAATTCCTACATATAAAAAATTAGTTATTTATTATTTTTCAAAAATATTAAGAGAATATGAGTACATATTATTTATTCTAAGTTGGGGGAACATGTTTTTAATTAAAATGTAATTTTCAGACAGAAAACATGCACTTTGAGTCATACTTATCATAGCATGTAATGGATTGATGTGAAGTTGATACAAAAAATGTCACAAGTGAATTATGGATCATTTTACTAAACTATTAAGACTTTAAAACTAAGTTTGATTATTTTTCATTTAGGGGAATGATCTTAACTAAAATTTCACTTTTAAACTGAAAACATGCACTTTATACCATACCAATCACACCATGTCTTAGATATATGTGAATTTAATTCCTATAATTCACATACAAAATATGTATTTTCTTAATTATAAAGACAATCAGAGTGAATTTTCTGGGTTTTCAGAATGTGACAGGCATCTTGAACTAAAATGAGACTTCTAAACTAAAACTATGTACATTGACTTATACAGTGCACACTTTGTGTCATAATTATATGAAATTGATTTTGATGTGTCAAAAATGACTTATGGATCATTTTCATAAAGTATCCAGATGATATGAATGTGTTTTAATGGATTTAATTCATAGAAACATGTTTTGAACTAAACTATTACGTTTTAGATAAAAACACTAACTTTGAGTCATACCAGAAACACCATGTGTTGGAGTGACATATGGATGATTCCTATTCCACAAAAATTACTTATTGATCATTATTTAAAATTATCCAGAAAATCGATGTGTTTTTTCTTGATTTTCAATCAATGATGCATGCTTTGAAATAAATTTCACTTTTAATCTCAAAACACGCACTTTGAATAATATCATGAACACTATGTGCTAGATTTATGTGTGCTTGATTTATTCTAATAAAAAATGAATTAAAAACCATTTTATAAATTAATCTATATAACTGAAGCATGTTTTCTCAGTTTTCAGTATGAAATATCTAATTTTTACAAAAAAATAAATTTTAAACTAAAAATAAGTGCTTTGAGTTGTATCTCTCAAATCATGTGTTAAATTAAATTCTGGTTGATTCATTCACATTAAAAAAGATTTATGTATTTTTTTTCTAAATTATCGTAGAATTACAAGCATGTTTTCTAGGTTTGGAATATGCAATACATGTTTTGAACTAAAATGTTTCCTTTAAACTAAAAACACACTCTTTAAGTCATATTGGTCCCACCATGTGTTGGATTGACACGAAACTTCTTCCTACACATAAATATGCCATATGGGTTATTTTACTAATTTATCAAGAAAATATGAGAATGTTTTCTTAGTTTTGAGTGTATAAAGAGTGTTTTGTACAAAAACTTCAATTTAAAATATAAACAAATACTTTTAGTCATACCATCCACACCATGTGTCTGATTGATGTTTGACCTATTCATATGTATCAAAAATTAATTATGGATCATTTTTTAAAAATTATCAATTGAATCCAACTATGTGTTCCAAATTTTTAGTATATGACACAT
Organism: Viscum album; assembly: GCA_963277665.1. NCBI lineage: Eukaryota > Viridiplantae > Streptophyta > Magnoliopsida > Santalales > Viscaceae > Viscum > Viscum album. Next base: position 1,064,596,037 of record OY728161.1, on the reverse strand, counting down.
GCTTTGGAAGAAATGTCACTTTGGAATAAATGTCACTTTTAAACTAAAACCCCCAAATTTGAGTCATATAGTACATAAAATGTATCATATTGATGTGCCATAGATTCATACAAATCATATATGAATTAGGGACCATTTTCATAAATTATCAAGACAATATGAGTGTGTTTTATTAGTTTTGATTATGTGATGTGTGTTTTGGACTAAAATGTTGATTTTAAATAAAAATGATCACATTTAGTCATACCCAGGACATCATGTGTTAGATTTATATATTACTCATTTTTATACATAACAAATTAATTATGTATTTTTTACTAAATTATCAGGAAAATATGAGTGTGTTTCCATGGTTTTCTATTAGTGACACATGTTTTGAACCAGAATTTTACTTTTAAACTGAAAATATGAACATTCAGTCTGACTAGACACACTATATATCGGATTAACATGTAGATGATTCCACCATATTAAAAATGGTTTTTGGATTGTTTTAAAAAATTATAAATAAAATCTATGTCTATTTCTTATATGTTTTGTTTTTGAAGGGTTTTTTGGATAAAAATATTTATTCAAAATAATAACATGTTCATTCAGTCTTACCCACCTCACTGTGTGTAAGATTGATGTGTGAGTAATTCTTATTCATCATAAATGTATTATGGATCATTTTAAAAAATTATCAATAAAATATAAGTAATATTTTTAGTTTTTAGTAATTGATGTGTGTTTGGAACTAAATTATTACTTTTAAAATGAAAATATAAACATTGAGTCTTTATAGGAACATTATGTGTCAGAATGATGTTTGGTTTATTCCTACACACCAAAAATGATTTATATTTATTTTTCCTAAATCATTAATACAATATGAGAATTTTTTATTAGCTCTAATAATGTGATGTTTTTTTTTGAATTAAAATGTTCATTTTAAAAAAAATAACACACTTTCAATCATAACATGAACACTAAATATTATATTGATCAATGGTTAATTTATATACATTAAAAATAACATACAAATCATTTTCTTATGGAATCAAGATAATTTTTTGTGTTTTAGTAGATTTTATTAAGTGATTAATTTTTGAACTAAAATGTCACTTTTAAACTAAAAACATGAACTTTGAGTCATACTAGACACACCATCTGTCAGATTCATAGGTGATTGATTCCAACAATTTAAAAATGACTTAAGGATATTTTGTAATGATGTTTCTTTGAAACCTTATTTAAAAATCTTAGATTATAAATATAATGCATTTCATCACTACTAAACATAATCAAATAAAATAAATAACTATAATGTCTGTGGAGAAAACATTAAATATGTACCTCATTTCATCATCTTTACTGAAGCCTTCATCAAGAATATATTTTTCTATTTGTATATTTTTCTATAAAGAGCATAAAAAGAATCCATTTATAGTTCATGGTCTATCTTGAAAGTTAAAATCACATTTTAGACATTAGGAAGGAACATGAACTATCTATGGAGGCCTTTTGTGCTCAATATAGGTACAAAATTCTTGTACAAAAATATATTCTAAATAGCCTCTTCCTGATCACTATGAAAATTAACTATATATGTATTAGATAAAAATGATAATATAATTAATTGAATAAGTAGTAGATAAAATGATAAGAATATTTACTAAATAATAATTAGATGTATCAACTATTTTCCCATTTTGAACCCATTTTTATAATTTATTCTTCTGCAATCATTTTTTATCTTAATAGCTCACAAAATGATTACTCAAAAATAATTTCTTGATAAAGACACCTCTATAGGATCTTAGAAAAATTAAATAAATAATTTCTAAATTAAAATTATAAGAAAATTAACTAAAATAGGATTAGATAAAATGATGATAGAATTAAATAAGTAGTATAAAACCACATCATTATCATGTATGAAAACATTTTGTAACCATGTATTCTACCCAATAATTTGTAAACAAAACTATTTCCCCTTTTGAATACATGGACCATCAGTAGTACTAGTAATTCTTAAAAATTTAAAATAACTAAGAATTTTAAAAACTATTTTTAATAAATTTAAATTATCATCATAAATTTCACAACCTCCTCCCCCTAAATATTCCCCTCCTAGGACAACAATGAGATAAGAGATATAATGACACCTGAATCCCACCACTAATAGGCCCCAAGTTAGTGACAAACACTAAGGGTATATAATACACAAAAAATGGGAGTCATTACCCTCTTAGAAGAACCTTATGAATGATAGATAAAACAAAACCACTAAACAACTCATGATCACTAAAAATTAAATACATACCAATACAAGAATGTAATGCCATACAACTAAAAAAATGTTAATGAAATTGAAAGTACCTCAATAAACCCTCGATATAGACCTCAATGAAAAAAAAAATTATAGAAAAACTCTACAATATATTAATATTTATCCTAATGACAATATAGATCATGAATATCTAAAAAAATTATATATATGTTGTGTGAGAATATTAGGTATAATCAGTAGGATCAACATAAGGGCATGCCATGAAAAATATAAAGAAATCATACTAAATCTCAATGAGAAAACCAGTGAATCCAAATTGTCACCTAATCAGGTATGTTATGTTCCCAACCTCACTAAGTCTCTCTTACCATGTATTACATACATGTAATAAAATAATATGCAACATAAAATCAAATAAAGGTACCCCTCTATCACTTCCCCATTGGTTTTTTGATATTCTTCAACATCCCATGTCTTAGGTCATATCTCTCTAACTATCCTACCTAAAAAAAATTGGAAAATATAACATATCATGAACCCTATGAATCCCATCATATCATAATCAATATCCATATCTCCATATAGGAACTAAGTAGTTTATGGGATCCACCACAACCTATATTCCATGTATTATACATCAAGTAATTACTTCCCATGCATGTCATACATATAATAATTCTTAATATAATATATACAATGATAAAATGTATGTGAAATAAATATATATATATATACCTATATGAACATATATATGGGGAAGTCTAATAATCATGCATACCAACACATAATACTACCAAGATAATAGATCAGGGAATGAAGGGGTCACAATCATTTGTTCCTCAACTACCTGGATATTGGGGAAAACACCCACTAGAGTCCACTGGGGCCAATATACCTACAAAAATGGGTGGTTCATCATATAAAATCAAATAAAATAAGAATATAAATATACATCACAACCACACTATGGGAAATTGCCTAGCCTTAGACTCAATTGTAGTTTTCATGTATTGGATACCCAAATACCAGTACTATGGAATGGATATATATAAGAACAAAATAATTAAAAATGATATCATTTAATTATTCCAATTAAATATTAAATAATTAAATTAATTAACTTATCAAACATTACTAAATATTATTCAATCTACACAATTCCTTAACAGAAAACCAAAGGCCTTTCGCCCTAGGAATAATCCAACCAATCCCATGGTGAGTTAGCATCATTCAATATTCCATTATAGAACAAACCCCATGGGTTTAATTATTCAACATCAATTATTATTCCATAATTCTAGGTACACTATGAATCATCATAATAGACTATAAATGATTAGTGAACTAAGAAAAACTAGTTGTATCCAGTAGTGGAGAAAGGAATGATTAAATAAGAGATCTAGTCATATATCATTTTAAGAAGACTCCTCAGTAATCAAACATACCTTATTTCAGCAAAAAAACAACGGGTAAGATTAGATTCAACATGTTTCATTAATTACACTTCCATCCCTGATACCACAACACATATCATCATGCATCTCAACTTCACATGTGTCAGCAGCCACCCCAAACCTAAGCCTGCCTGCCCATTCTCATCAGAACACTAGCCATCCCAAGTTCGCATCACATCTCATAGAAAGGCTCCTCATCCAGACAAATCACACATGGAATAAATCAAACATCAAATATTAAATAGGGATACAAGTCCATAAAACCAAGGCATTGTGCCTACACAAGAAAATGAGCTCACTCGTCCTTAATAATTTATCCTTTCATATAAACCACTCATTACATTCTTGAATTAACAAATACCTTTATCACATGATACCACCACAGGAAACCTATGTTATCAAATATCAATAGCCAGTAGATATGTAGAAAAAATTTCAAGATTAACTTCCATTTTCATAAAACTATAAATAATTCCATTTTCAATTAAACATGCCTCTCACATCACTTTGATTTCCATCAAATTATAAAGAAGAACAATTTCAATTAAACAAGACTCTATTGTTTATCTATCAATAACTACCAAATTCATGTTCTTAATCCAATTGAAATGTTACAAACATGCTAAAACATATCATAAACATAGATAACACACTATATAATAAAAAATAAGGAAATTGTAATCATGACATAAACACATGTGATCACTATAGCTGAAACCAAATTCTTGTTTAATCTAGATAATTATTCATTGAGGTTAATTACACCATTATCCGAATAGATAATTCCTGATAAATTTAAGAATGAATTTCAAATAAGGAGAAGAAACAAATATCTTTCCATGATTTAGAAGTTCAATGTTCTCATAGAAATAAAAGAGGATTGATGTTCAACCACCACCGAAAGAAAAAAAATAATTTGAAGATTGTTTCTACAAAATGAAACATCCACAAGACACTAAAAAATTGCTTTTTTATCAGCCCAAAAACTAAGGTAATTGTTGAAATGATCACCTAAATAGAAAGGAATAATGAAGGAGGGGTGAAAATAATTAAGAAAAAGGTACCTTGATAAAAAATTGTTTGGTTATCTATGACCCATGGATTATAACATCAAGGATTCAATCACTAGTTTACAAGGGATATAGAACCGAAACTTACCCAGTGAAAATTTCAATCAATTGATCCTTAAGTATGAGAATAACCAACCATTCTCTAGGGTTATCAGAATGTCTAGAATTTAAAGGAATAAAAAGGGAGGGGATAGATTGATTAATTGGTGATAACAATGAATAAAAAAACAATTAAAACCCCCCATAGTGTTTCACCAAATTCCCCCTTAAATAGGATGATATCTATGAAGAACAATGATGATTTCATCTATTTCAAATCAATCATGATTTCTACCTTGGCTTCCACCATGACCTAGAATTATCCATGGTGTTCATGAACAATACAGTCTGAAACAGATTCTGATAGGTTGTGTTTCCCATTCCATGGGAATTTCATACTAACCAAATGTTCCAAAACATCTAGAAAATACATTTACCCTATCCATGTTTTAGATAGAAGACCCTATATAACACCATGCTTGATGACACACCCACCCTTGGCATTTTTAGATGGCTATTTTAGATAGGAGGAATACAAAAAGGCCCAAATGACCTCTAAAATATCTTGAAAATAAATTTTATTGGATTTGAGGCACCAAAACTACACGAAATCCCAAAAATAGCCTCTTCCACTCCCACCACCTGAGCATGGTTACACTTTGAAAGTAAAAAACTCCTTTCAAGACTCTGAAACACCTCCAAACTCCCTCTCGAAACCATAAAGCCTCTATAAAAAAAGGTACTACCAAGAAGGTTTAAAAAATTACATTGGATACATATCAAAAAAATATATTCCTTAATATTTAAAACCAAACCAAGAGAGAAGGAATGAAAATAAATCATTTGAGCATCCACCACATGAGATGCCTCTCAAGAATCTCACAATCACAGGAGTATTAACACCTCACTTATAGTAACAAGGCACAAAACCATGAAATATAGAAAACCATATAAAAAACACTCTCCCTAGGGTGATACCACTTAAATAATACCAAATCCACAAATTGGGAATCAAGAACAGAAAAGTATCCTACAAATCATAAAAATCTCAACATCAATAAGAATATTTATAAAAGATGAACTTATCATCCCTCAGTTCAGGATATTGATTGTGTATCTACTACACATATTACCAGGTTCTCTCATATATACCACATTATTTCAATAGGTTATTAACTAAGGGAATAACACACCCATTTAACACTTTATCTTTGAATTCTTGGATCTCCACATGTCACTTCTCAAAGGTCATATCATCTGAAATTTTGATCTCACTCGAATTGAAGATGTGAGTTTAATAATGAAGATATAATTGAATCTGAGACACATGAAATACATTATGAATCAGACACATCTTATAGGTAATTTCTATCTAATATAAAACAACACCAACACAAGACAACAACTCAAAAGGCCTAGAAAAATCAGGAGAAAGATTACTTGCCTGAACAAACATTCACTTCCCATCATGATGATTCACCTTCAAGAACACATGATCACCAATTTAAAACTCCAAAAGTCTATTTATATAGTATTTATAGGAAATATAAGAATCTTGTTCTTCCTTTATCATCTCATGAATCACCTATGCTATAATTTTCATGATTTTCATGAGTTCAAGCATAAAAATTGTTTACTCTCCAACCCCAGTCCAAAATAAAGAATATTGGAATGGTTGGATATATAATTATTAAAAAACTCTATGCATATTGTGGAGTATAAACAATTTTTGTACGAAAAGTAGATAAGGTCAGCTTCCTCATCCATGAACCTCCCAAATACTGGACACAAGTGCGCAATATGTCATCAATATTATTTATAGTTTGCTCTATTTTTTCCATCCATATAAGGAATAAAAGTATTTATAAGGAAAAAATTAGAGATAAATCAATGATGAATATATCTCCACACACCAAAGTTAAATATATAATCATGATCGTATATGATCATCCACGGGACTTCACAGTGTCTCACCAAATCCTCTAGATACTACCTTGAAAAAAACCACCACTGAGCATCAATCCTTGATCTTATTAAATAAAAAGGTTCAATATCAACTATATTCCATCAAATACACCCTAATCTTTTGGTAAGTTAGTAATTAATTCCATCAAAATATCCACCCACTTCTACTATGGAACAACAAATGGTCAATGAAAACTACTGGGAACATAATATTTACACTTCACCATCTGGAATACTAAACATCTGTAAACAAACTATACAACTGAATGATTCAAACCAAGCCACCAAAACTGATATCTCATATCACGATACATATTTTTCAAATTGGGATATACCACTAAGGGTGATCTATGGAACTCACCAAGAACCATTTCAGTCATTACCAATGGAATGAAATTTATCCACAGAATAACACCTTGTGATGATTATCATCAGACCAACCATTAATGGTATCAACACTAAAAACACGATCTCTAAGGAAATAATCCTTGGAATTACCTATTTGGGACACCTCATAGAACTTCACTGAATATGACTTCATCTTCATTTGAAAAAGAAATCCCCTTCCACTAACCTAGCCCATATCAATATGTATTGAAGAGAGCTCTTCCCTCATTCTCCAAGAATCTTTATATTCACACATGAAATCACTACATGAATTCCCTGTTAGTGAATCATCTACAACAATACATTTTCATGGTATATAGAAAATACTTAACTCATAGTCCAGTAATAATTCTATCCACTATCAACTTTTCATGTCCTAGTCACACTGGATGAAAAAATATGTCAGGATCATGTGATTGATGAAAACCAAAACACGCTCACTGATGAGGTAGTGTCTCCCCAACTTCAAAGAAAACTTGACCAATTTCAACTTGAGTTCCTGGGTGAAATAGTTTCCTTCATGGGGATGTTACTACTAGGACCCATAAGTAAAGACTTTTATTTCCTACATCTAGACACTATCCAAGATAAGTGATGAAGCATTATATAAAACGATAAAATGAACTCATTATTCCAGAAATTGATGGTCCGGATTGTTGACCAAAGAACCCTTTGAGTAATTGAAATATTATTGAAAGTGGTTATTCTATAAGAATATCTGATCATTTCTGGTTAGGAGTATTGAAAGAGTCATAATCAAAGAGATTTTGGGTATGAACCTCCTATAATGGACTACAACACTAAGGAAACTACACACCTCAATAACATTATTGAAGGAATATTAAGTCAAAAAAACTTAATATTAAAACAATATATGGATATACCATAATGAGACATGACATTCACCAAGAAATGAACTTCATGAGCACAAACTCACACTTCAATATCTTCCGAAACAACTGCTATTAACAATGAACTCCTGAATCTTTCCACTGAGGCTATGTGTATTCCTCTTAAAACATGGAATAAACATGGATTTAAATAATGAAAAAAACTAATAAAAACAATACAATAACTCCTATAAAACTACATCCAACATCCCCATGAATCTAATCGGCCTTTTAAACACACCGAATGACATAACAATGAACTCATTATTCTCATTACAACATTAGAAATGTTTTTTTGGTATATACTCATCCATCTACCACATTCGATGATATACTAATCATATATTGTTCATAGAGAACAAACTATATCCATTTAGATGATAAAATAAATCATAAATCTATTGAAGAGTGCATGGATTCTTCACTGTCACCTTGTTTAACCAAAAATAATTGATACAAAGATAAATATTACCGTTAGACTTATTTGTTGACATAACCTGTTCACCATAAGGTGAAAAACCTGGATAAAGAAAATTTCACTACAATATATCATCGATATATATTCATAGATCCCACAACCTAGACAACACCATACTATATAGAGACATTGAGATCCGAGAAGCACCTGACTGTATCTATATCCCAAACTCGATCTCACATCAAGTGTGTAGCACCATATTCTCTTTAATAAGTACATCAGGGTACTCTTTAACAACCCTATGAATCACTATTAGGGGAACCTGTAATATACATGGCATCAATCTAGTCATTAAGGACAATAAGAGTGAAGAACACCACCATCCCATCTGAGGGTCTCTATCACCAATGAACATGACAAAATCTCCATGAAATTCATAGAGAAAAATCTTCCTCCTAATGTAATACATGATATCCTATACAAAATATATTCAATCCATGTCAATTATGAAAGTTTATGGATATATCTACAAACATTTTAAGTCTCACCAACACTGATGCTTACCTAATACTAACACAATGTCTCGACATACTTCACATAAATAAGATAGACCTCTAATTAGCACAATGAATGTTATGTTCATAGAAATCCTATCCACATCATGCCTCAAATAAAATATTGTGGAATGTTTTATGAAGTAATTTATTTCCTTAGAAACACAAAAATAGGCACCCTAGTAGAAAACAAGAAATCATGACCACAAATGATGTCTATCTCAGTAGGGGATGACAAGTCCATTGCATGAATCTTTATGTAAAGATCTCCATAAATTCTCTCTAAATGATGTTGATCACCTCTATAGCTTTAATTTTCCCTATTAGGACTAGGAGAATCATGGGGATGTCCTTTACTTACCCCATATCCCATCTATTGATCGAAATATGGAGCATCCCTCTACAACTGGATTTGAAAAGACATTTGAAATGGTGGAACCTAAAATGGAACGCCAACCACATACTACCTTATTATAAATGTTAGTCACTCTCTCTATTGATCACTATGATCTCTAAAATAAAAATAGTTATTTGTTCCTTTGGGAGGTGTTTTAGATCCATCACACCTAAAGAAATGAGATGATGGAGTTGTGGCCTACCCCAAGATATATAAAAACTCTTATATCATAAAAATCAATAACCCTTTTCCACATCTCCAATATAGAGAGATTTTAATGAATCCTAAATTAATAAAATCCTATCATGGATAGTGTCAGTTTAATGAAATTTTCTCTCTCATATAGCTCGAGAAACATTGTTTGCATAAACAAGTTGACTTAAACCTATATCTATGGACATAAGTCTTCCATGAAATACATTTCCCTAGACTCTACATCTAGAAATAGTTCGGAAGAATATCATATAAGGTTCCATAAATCGATCTCAAACTCCATCATCCCAGAACTCCCTCTATAAAAGGTTTAGAAACTCTTATAGATTAGGTATCTCCATGGTCAAAGAATGAAACATGGATCAAAACTAATCCTATAACATATCCCACTAGATATCCAACTCCATATAAATCCCATGGAAGAAGAGAGACAACTTCATGGATACCCTACATGTCATCATAATGGCCAATGTAGCCCAGTGATCCTCCGAGCATGGATTAAAAATAATGTCATCTCCACCTCATCCAACCAATCCTATAAAATAAATTATGAAATTTAACACTTATAATTTTATAAACCTTGGCACTGATAGTCTTAGAGTTTCCTCCACCATGTGTCATCATCATTGACCTCAAATATATAATAATCTTCTAGAAAACCTAACTAGAAATCATTTTCATAATGTATATAACGAAATCTGTGTGGTGACAAAACAATAAAAGAAAAAATAGTTAGGGACTCCTGTAGAGACCCAAAGATTGACGTACATCTACAATACATTGCTTTTGCAGAATACTTAAGACATAACAAAAAAAAACACACAAGGATCGTAATAATTTAGTGTCTTTGGAAACTCAGAACATAATCTTCTAATCGGGGTGAAAGATCATCAACATCTCCCATAAAGATCTTCCTTTTTTTTCTTACCTAAAACCTTTATTTATATCCTGGGGAAAAGAAAAAATATAAAGGGTGAGCTCAAATTCTCAATACGGTTAAACATGGAGAAAATAAAACAAACCATATACATTTGAACTTCAAAACATGAACATAATGTTCACACATCAAAATCTTGAGTTGTCAAATAAATCATGGTATTACGTAAGGCGTAGGTCATAATGGAACATTAATCATGATAAAATAGCATGGGAGTAAAACATTTAATTGTGGAAAACCATTAAGAACATGATATGATTTCCATAGTAGCCAAGGCATTGCTGCCAAGACCATCTTAGTGGACAATGTCCCTTTCTGAATCGAGTTCACTCCTCGTTTCAGTCTTGTAACAATAAACCAGATTAACTTACAGTTCCAGCCACGTCTATCTCATGAGATATAAATCTTTACCCAATTCATTGTAGGGATATATAGGTCCCACCCATCACATAATAAAATCATTATTACTTGTGCCACAAAATAAACTTAAAACATTCATCATAACCCAAAGAATAAAATGGATTTCATAAACATCATCCCATCATCACATAATCCATATAAAACAAATGGATATTTCATCATAAGAAAAGTGAAACCATGTAAATCATAGAGACATTATAATTGAAACATAATCATATGAAATAATTTCATCTTAGATGGAAAATGGTTTTGGTAAAACATTTGTAATGAATTCTTGAGGAAAATATCTTTTCTTCTTAAAAATAATTTTGTTTCCACAAAATGCCATGAAATTTTAAAAGAAAATTATTTTTTTGAAAATAGTCATAAAATCTTGTAGAGTAGGCTTCATGAAAATGAGGTGTTATGAAACCGTAAAAATTTATTCACGGCGTATAAGTTAAAAATAATATTCTTCTCATACTTTTGTCGGAAAAGTCAAAAAGTTCCCCGTGTGGTAAACAAAAGTAAGATTCATTTCATAAAATGTGGAAAATTTTAAAAAATGGGTAAAAAGGAATTTAAAAATACATGAATGCATTTTTAGAAAACATGGGCATGGATTATAACAATAACCCCAGTAAATACTTACGAATAACATTCTTGGATAAGAACTATATTGGAATAGTTATCCCTTGCCTTATGTCTGATATGCTTCGTATGTATCCGAAACTCCTGTATAATGATTTAAATAATGTCATTGAATTATTAAAGAATCATATTTATTGTAATTTTATCATATAGGTTCAGTTATGACTTCATATTACCCGTTCTTTTGTAAATTCAATGTTAAAGCAGCGTTTTGGGTAAAATCATTTCATTTATCGTACTTGTTTGGACTTGTTGTTCTTGATATTATCATTACTTATATAATGATTTAATTACTTCCAGAATTTAAATCATGATTTATATATAATATATCTTCAGTATATATGTATATATATAATAGATAGATAAATGAAATGAAATACACCGTTCATAGAGACGGTAGGTCATACGTATGCATGAACACTGTTTTCCTTTCCATATTGACTTGAATGGAATTAAGTAGATGAAATATATATATATATACATAAATCAAGTAGCTTTATAATGTCATATATTTCATATATATTAATTATATAAACTTTATAATCATTCTTGAATGGTTAACATGGAGAATGAATCTTATCGCATCATGGAGATGGTAATCCGTACGTACGCACGAGCGATGATATCGTTCCCATAATTATTGAATTGAATTGGAGTGGATGATATATTATCACAGAATTAGTATGATGTTATAATAACTATATATAGTTATTCTTTACACCATTATACCCATCCAAGTAAGGTGGTGGTGGAAAAACTAATTACACCATGGCGTGGGGACGATATTTCGTACGTACGCACGGGCAGCGATTTCATTTTCCATAGGATGGATAGAAGGTGAGATAGGGTTGTTTCATATTTATAATAACATATCAGTATATGAGTTATAAAGATGTTATTAATTTATGATGAAACAAATAAATAAGAATAAGTTGAAGAAGAAAGAAACATGGAAGAATCGGTAGAAGAGATTACCTCTTCCTCGATGCACCTCTTTTAAACTTCTTCTTAGGGCACTAGAGTTGGTATTTTGAGAAGAACTGAACCTCTATGATATAAATAGAGAGGTTGAGAAGAGGAATTGTCAGGGGTTTTCTGAGCTTCAAGGCACAAAATGGTGTGAAGAGAAGAGGTAAGGGGTGCCCTTTTTATAAGGGAGGAGAGGGGCACCATAGGAAAACGTAAAATATTATTTTATAATAAAGTCATATTCAGTTTTTAATAGCTCCAAATTGATTTATTTCGAAGATAAGGTTGGCATGGGTCGAAATACTCTCAACAAATAGGTTTTAGACAAGTTTAGGATACAATTTTATCCTTATCATTTAGATTTAACTCTATGTTAAACAATTTAACTTTTACCGTGTCATTTTGTTTTCTTACATTATATGGTTAATAAACTTACTATAACCAGAAAAATAAACCCCAAGTGGTTAATTATATATATATATATATATATATATATATCCTTATTAAGTCATTTTTCCTAACCTTACATTTTTAGGAATAAAACAACAATTAATAATATAATATTTGTTTTAAAAACTATTTTATGTCAATTTTGACAGTATTTAGTACGTGATTACTGTGAAAATCATAACAGCATGATTAGTTCGAATAAAGTAAATTAAATCAATACTAACATGCCATAATAACCTAGGAAATTAGTGTAATTCATAAAAAGTATAAAATTACATTTATTTGGGTATTTATAACATCAATTATTTTAATATTTTATTAATAAGGTAATTACTGCATCATCATTGTGTCATAAATAAATTAAATTATTTAATGTCTAAAAATTATAAATAAAATATCATTATGTAGGAAATATTTTTAGATTTCTATTGAATATTTATAGTCTAATTTATATTATTTAAAGCCCTATATTGAAAATGTTTTTTTGTTATTAAACTTTGATTTTAACTATTTTAATTCTTCTTTAAATAAAATAATAATAAATGTCATAATCTAATCCAAGTGGACCCAAAGGGTAATATTTTATCCCTAAGGTTGTTTTTGGTCGAACTACACTTATCGAATAGAATTAGGATATGTGTTAGGGTAATAATAATATCATTTTTACCCTTAATAACCCTATTTACTTTTAACCGTGGTAAATAAAAGTAAAAAGTTACTATTCAACAGAAATTATTTTTATCTTATTGAACCACATTTTACTCCTTGATATTAACCGTGTCTCTAGGAATTTCAAAATTCCACTCACAGAAGTGGTAAAATTATGTTTTATTTAAAATTTCAAATTCTCCTAGGAGGTGGTTAAAAGACAGTGAAAAGTTCAATAAAATTTTTATATATCTAAAATTATTATAAAATGACTCTAATGGATTAAATTGAACTTATATAGGTATTATGTATCAATTTTTACCTAAAATAATTTTAAATAAAATAAATAATTATTTAAATAAAAAGTCGGTTTTTAAATAGTAACCTAGTGTTTTCACTAGTCATCAAAAATTGAATGTTTTTAGAAAAATACCAAAAATTCACTCTAGGATAATTTCAATATTCTAAATCCAAAAATGAAGTCCATTTTGAAAGTTAAAATTTATAAAATTTCAAAAAGTGGTCATTACTATTCATAACGGCTAGTTCATAATAATATTATAATAATATATCGTTTAGTGAAACTCGATATTGCATACTACACACGCTATCGAGGAAGGTTTTGATTGCGTGTAATGCAAGACAAGTCAGGGACGTGTGTAGTGCAAGATCCTTTTGGTGTAGCTTACAACACAAGACATCAATGTACCTAAAAATAATATTTTTCATAAAATCTCGAGGTGTTACATTCTACCCCCCTTAAAATGAATTTCGCCCTCGAAATTCGTTGGGGTTATAAATGGTTTACTACTTGAAAGTTTCTTTAATGTAAACCCACATCTTAAAAAGGAATACCAAAACTTAGCTTTAAAAACTAAATTTTGAAACGCAACGGTTACCCAAATTATCTAATCACTGGGTTTCCACATAAGAGAACATAAGTGAAAATATGGATATGGAAGATAAATCTAACCATCAAGTTCTGATGGAGAGTGGTAGGGAACATGGCTATGAAAAATCAAACTATCACAAAGCCATAAATTTGTGATGATCTAAGGTAACATCCGATTCATCAGATATAAGGGCACTAGGACAACATTTTTGGTTTTCAAGATCATTTCCCTAAAGATAAAGAATTTGAATTAGAAGAAATACTTACTTTATTTTAGTATAATATCACCGTTGTTTGTGCCTTGAATAATTTCCATATCATCTCTTAATGAAATGAAGTTGAATTTTTCATTCGTGAAGTGTTAGAAGATCATGTGATAGAACAATGGGTCATTCCATAAGTCTCAAACAAAAGGTTAGTAAAAGTTATCAAATATACCTAAGTCCATCTATGGTGAGGTTAATCATATATGATTCCAAAAATAGACCTATACTTCATCAATCATACCTCTTAATAAAATAAAACAAGTTTCTACTAACCAGGGACTTCCTGTAGGGTAATGGTATGAAATAAAGACCTTTCACACTTCGGTTGTGGGTTCGATTCCCACAGCCTTGTCCGACGCGACGGGTTGTCGTCCGTCCTGCAGGTTGTCCCTTTTTCTAAAACTACATTATAATAACATTTCTGAAATAAAATAGAAAAATGTTCTAGCCTTAAATAATAATACCTTATGTCTAACATAATCCATTCCAATATTTAAACTTATCCAAAATACTTTTGTCCAAGCTCATAATATAAAGAAAACAATTACTAGAAATATCATCTGTAGAGCATGTGAATACCATCATTTATCCCCCATATATCATACGATATATCTTTTTGGTCACATTCCAAACATGTTAATACCTTAATCATGTATTCTCTTGAAAAATGAATACCCATTGAACTTTAGTGAAAACATGAATGCTGTCAAAAGTTAACTCTTTCCACATACCAAAATCCAAAAATTCTATATACTCAAACCATTAGATAACTTTGTCCTTATATCATTCATGAGCTCATGAATACTATCATACATATTATATTCTCCTTATCCCTTAATTATGTGCATTTCAACTACTTTCCAAAAATATTTCAATCCCTATTCATGGTTACCGATACCATAAAATTTTTAAAACCCACAATGATCCAATACATTGATATTCCGATATTCCACGATACCATAAATGAGATTCCATGGTACTAATTTGAAATCCCATTACATAGACACTTAATCATTACACAACATCATTGTCATACTCAACATCACAAATAGTGATCGCATGTGACTTCCCTTTATCCTTTGCCTTAAGAGTTTGCTCACATTGATCATAATTAACCCTTGGATTAGGGCATTGATTATCATAATGCCCCATTTCCTTGCACTTGAAGCATTGAAGTGTTGGTGGTGCGTTCTCTGCAGTATTTTCTTTATTCACATCATTAAAAACCCTTTTTCCATTACGTGGACACTCAGCTACTTGATGACCTTATTTTCCACATTTAAAACATTTTCTAGTCCATTTAATACAATCTCCACCATGCTTCTTTCCACACTTTGAGCATACAAAAACATTCATCTTGTTTTCACCATTGTTCTGAGATTTCTCCTTGAAAATTATCTTTTATTTTTTGTCAAAACCATGAGATGGATATGTAACAACAACTTCCAGTTCTACCTTGATAGCCAAATGCACAATTTCTTCATAGATACTGAAGTCTCTTATAGCTAATTCCCTTCGAAAACTTGG
Organism: Viscum album; assembly: GCA_963277665.1. Classification (NCBI taxonomy): domain Eukaryota; kingdom Viridiplantae; phylum Streptophyta; class Magnoliopsida; order Santalales; family Viscaceae; genus Viscum; species Viscum album. The sequence goes on along the minus strand of OY728161.1, from coordinate 1,064,579,639 downwards.
TTTTAAGCCACTGAAGAATCGATCAACTTTGCTTTCAGGTAGTATGATAAATCCAGATGCATACCTTGCAAGCCTTGTAAAATTCACCTCATATATACCAACAAATTCATCATCCTTTTTCTTAAGCTCAAGGAACTCATTTTCCATATTTGTTCGAAGAATACGAGGGAAGTACTTTTTTGAAAAACATGTTCTTGAACTCTTCCCATTCCATTGATTCAATTTCATCTTGGGGCCTTGTATTCTTAATTAGAGTCCACCACCGGTCTGCTTTACCTTCTAAACAGTAAACAGCCAAAATGAATTTTTCATGATCTGAACACTGAAGTATGGAAAATATCTTTTCAATGGTACTGATCCATTGTTCAACAACAAGTGGATCAGAAGACCCACTGAAAGAAGGTGGACATTGCCTCATGAAGGACTCAATAGAATATTGTTCACTTCTCTGCTCATTTGGAAGTTCAGAATGATTAATGGCTTGTGCAAGTATAGAAATAAGATTTTGTACTCTATCTCTCATAACATTGGTTTGTTCAGGGGGACAATCATTGCATTTCCCATTACATTGATCAACACGGTTCCTTCGGGTTCCAGCAATCGTCTAAAACCCAAAAAGAATAGTGTGAGATGAAAAAATCATGCTAGGGAAAAAAACATAATATTGGGGGAGTACCTTCAATATCTAACATCTTAGGTTTAAATCTAATATCATTACCGTAATTCTAGGACTATAAACTATACTTATACATAACCTTAGGGACATCCATAGACATACCTTAGAAATATCTCTAGGGATCTCCGTAAAGTTTTTTCATCCTAGTTTCCAAAGGTTAACTAAACTTTTCCTCTAATACCAATAGTAGAGACCCAAATATTGATGTACATGGACAATACATAGCTTTTTCGGAATAATTAATACATAACAAAAACAAACACACAAAGACTGTAATAGTTTAGTTTCTTTGGAAACTTGGAACATAATCTTCTAATCGTGGTGAAAGATCTTCAACATCTCCCATAAAGATCTTCCCCTTTTGTTTTCTTACCTAAAACCTTTATTTATATCATGTGGAAAAGAAAACATATAAAGGGTGAGCTCAAATACTCAGTAAAGGTAAGCATGGAGAAAATAAAACAAACCATATACATTTGAACTTCAAAATACGAACATAAAGTTTACACATCAAAATCTTGAGTTATGAAATAAATCATGGCAGTACGTAAGGCATAGGTCATTAAGGAACATTAATCAAGATAAAATAGCATGATAATAAAACATTTAATTGTGTAAAACCATTAATCACATGACATGATTTCCATAGTAGCTAAGGCATTGCTTCCAAGACCATCTTAGTGGACAATGTCCCTTTCTGAATCGAGTCCACTACTCATTTCAGTCCTGTAACACTGAACCAGATTAACTTACCATTCCAGCCATGTCTATATCATGAGATATAAATCTTTACCCACTGCATTGGAGGGAGATATAGGTCCCACCCATCTCATAATGAAATCATTCTTACTTGTGCCATAAAATAAACTTAAAAAATTCATCATAACCCAATGAATAAAATGGGTTTCATAAACATCATCCCATCATCACATAATCCATATAAAACAAATGGATATTTCATCACAAGAAAAGTGAAAACATTTATATCATAGAGACATTATACTTGAAACATACTCATATGAAATAATGTCATCTTAGATGGAAAATGGTTTTGATAAAACATTTGTAATGAATTCTTGAGGAAAATATCCTTTCTTCTTCAAAATCATTTTCTTTTCACAAAATGCCATGAAATTTTAGAAGAAAACTATTTTGTTGAAAATATTCATAAAATATTGTAGAGTAAGATTCATGAAAATGAGGCATTATGAAACCGTAAAAATTCGTTCATGCCGTATAAGTTAAAAATAATATTCTTCTCGTACTTTTGTCGGAAAAGCCAAAAAGTTCCCTGTGTGGTAAACAAAAGTAAGATTCCTTTCATAACATGTGGTAATTTCAAAAAAGGGGTAAAAAAGACTTTAAAAATACATGAATTTTTTTTAGATAACATGGGCATGGATGATAACAATAACCCCAGCAAATACTTACGAATAACAATCTCGTATAATAACGAGATTGAAATAGTTATCCCTTACATTAGGTCCGATAGGCTTCGTACATATTAAAAACTCCTGTACAATGATTTAAATAATGTCACTGACTTATTAAAGAATAATATTAATTGTTATTATATCATATAGTTTCACTTATGACTTTATATTACCCGTTATTTTGTAAATTCCATGTTAAAGCAGTGTTTTGGGTAAAATCGTTTTATTTATCGTACCTGTTTGGACTTGTTGTTCTTGATATTATTATTACTTATATCATGATTTAATTACTTCCAGAACGTAAATCATGATTTATATATCATATATATTCAGTATATATATATATATATAATAGACAGATAATTGAAATGAAATACACCATTCATGGAGACGGTAGGCTGTATAACCACATGAACCTAGTTTTCCTTTCCTTATTGAATTGAATGGAATTAAGTAGATGAAATATATATATATATATACATAAATCTAGTAACTTTATCATTTCATATATTTCATTAATATTCATTATATATACTTTATAATAATTCTTGAATGGTTAACATGGAGAATGGATCTCATCGCATCGTGGAGACGGTAATCCGTACGTACACACGAGCGACGGTATCGTTCCCATAATTATTGAATTGAATTGGAGTGGATAATATAATATTAAAGAATTATTATGATGTTATAATATCTATATATAGTTATTCTTTACACCATTATACCCATCCAAGTAAGGTGGTGGTGGAAAAACTAATTACACCACGACGTGGAGACGATATTACGTACGTACGCACACGCGGTGATTTCATTTTCCGTAGGATGGATAGAAGGTGAGATAGGGTTGTTTCATATTTATAATAACATATCGGTATATGCGTGATACCTATGTTATTTATTTATAATGAAAAAAATAAAAAATAAGAAGTTGAATAAGAAAGAAACATGAAAAAATCGGTAGAATATATTACCTCTTCCTCGATGCACCTCTTTCAAACTTCTTCTTAGGGCAATAGAGTTGGTATTTTGAGAAGAAAATAGACTGTACGATATAAATATAGAGGTTTATAAGAGGAATTGGTATGGGTTTTCCAATTTTCAAGGCTGAAAATGGTGTGAAGAGAAGAGGTAAGGGGTGCCCTTTTTATAAGGGAGGAGAGGGGCACCTTAGGAAAACTTAAAATATTATTTTATAATAAAGTCATATTCAGTTTTTAATAGCTCCAAATTGATTTATTTTGAAGATAAGGTGGGGATGGGTCGAAATAATCTCAAACAATAGGTTTTAGACAAGTTTAGGTTACTATTTTATCCTTATCATTTAGATTTAACTCTAAGTTAAATAATTTAACGTTTATCGTGTCATTTTGTTTTCTTACACTATATGGTTAATAAACTTACTATAAAAAGACAAACGAACCACAAGTGGTTCATTATTAATATATATATCCTTATCTAAGTCATTTGGCCGAACCTTAGATTTTTAGGAATAAAATAACAATTAATAATATAATATTTGTTTTAGAAAGTATTTTTTGTCAATTTTGACTCTATTTGGTACTTGATTTTTGTGAAAATCATAACAGCATGATTAGTTCGAAAAAAGTTAATTAAATCAATAATAATATGTCATAATAACCTATGAAATTAGTTTAATTCATAAAAATTCTAAAATTACATTTATTTGGTTATTTATAACATCAATTATGTTAATATTTCATTAATAAGGTAATTAGTGCATCATCATTGTGTCAAAAATAAATTAAATTATTTAATGTATAAAAATTATAAATAAAATACCATTATGTATGAAATCTTCTTATCTTTATATTTAATATTTATAGTCGAATTTATCTTATGTATAACCATATATTAAAAATATTTTAGTTATTAAACATTGATTTTAACTATTTTAATTCTTCTTTAAATAAAATAATAATAAATTTATTAATCTAATCCAAGTGGACCTAAAGGGTAATATTTTATCCCTCAGGATGTTTTTGGTAGAACTACACTTATCCAATAGAATTAGGACATGTGTTAGGGTAATAATAATATCAATTTTTACCCTTAATTACCTTATTTACTTTTAACCGTGGTAAATAAAAGTAAAAGGTTACTATTCACCCAAAAATTATTTTTATCTTATTAAACCACATTTTACTCCTTGATAGTAACCGTGTCTCTCGGATTTTCAAAATTCCACTCATAGAAGCAGTAAAATTAAGTTTTATTTAAATTTTCAAATTCTCCTAGGAGGTGGGTAAAAGACGGTGAAAAGTTCAATAAAAATTTTATATATCTAAAATTATTATAAAATGACTCAATTGAATTACATTGAGCTTATATAGGTATTATGTATCAATTTTTACCTAAAATAAATTTAAATAAAATAAATAATTATTTAAATAAAAAGTCGGTTTTTAAATAGTAACCTAGTGTTTTCACTATTCATCAAAAATTGAAAGTTTTCAGAAAAATACCAAAAATTCACCCTAGGGTAATTTCGATATTCTGAATCCAAAAATGAAGTCCATTTTGAAAGATAAAATTTATAAAATTTTAAAAAGTGGATATTACTATTCATAACGGATAGTTCATAATAATATTATTATAATATCTCGTTTAGTGAAACTCGATATTGCGTACTATATACGCTATCGAGGAAGGTCGTGATTGCGTGTAATGTAAGACAAGTCAGGGATGCATGTAGTGCAAGCTCCTTTTGGTGTAACTTACAACACAAGACATTAATGAACCTAAAAAAGAATATTTTTCATAAAATCTCGGGGTGTTACAACTCCTAAACCCAAAATATGAATTATTTAATATTAATTATTTAATTAAGATTCAACATAATCCCAAGGCCTTCCCATTTCAAACAAATTCACTAACAATAAGGATGTATGATCCTTTCCTAGGTTTATACAAGGAAACTAGCCTCACTTCACATAACGGGCTCAATAAACCTAAATTTCATTACATCAGATCATAAGGTTCCCTAAATACTAATGTACAATTAGATATCCCATATTAAAATTTCATACTAAACTCATTACCACCATTTCCCTACTATTCCAAGTGGTCCCCACTAATTCCTAAAAATGTACTCCATATTATCCATTAAATTGAACCTTTGATATCACTCTTTCCTAACCCATCCCCCCCAAAGGTACCACTCCTGGGTTAGAAATGATATATGGGAGATTATGGTTCCCAAATCCAACCTATAATTGGACATGGGTTGGATATAATGTATATCATATACACAAATAGGAGGAATTACCCTCTAAAAAGAACATAAGGCTGAGAGATAGAATAAAAATCACCAGAAAAACTCCATATCCTATAAAAAGTAAACATATATCGATACATACATGTAATTTCATACAACTAAACAAATACAAAGGGAAATAAATGTAACAAAACAAAATCCATGGTAGTGACCTCAAATCCCAAACATCTCTAGAACAACTCCATGAGTTGGTAAATCCCAGCTCGATCACTTAACATATCCTAAAGACTTGAAAAATAGTTCTTATATACATAGTTTGGTCATAATAAGTATACTCAGTAAGATCATCCCTGGATCCTCTCTCTAAAAAGATATATAAATCTTATTAAATCATGGTGAATAAAAAAGTGAAGCTAACTCGTAACTCAATCAGATATTCTTTGTTTACAACCTCACCATGGATCTCTCACCAATTATCATATAAAATTAATAATTTAATATCCATTACATTATCAAATGAAGGTGCCCCGCTACTACTTCCCCACTGGGTTTTTGCTCTTCCCCAATGTTACATATCCTAATCCATCACTCTCATAGTATAATACTACACAAAAACACCTAGGAAAATATAATATATCATTCTACCCATTCATAAAATCAGCTCATAATGAACATCCACATCTCTAAATAGTAATCAAGTAGTTTCCAGGAGACACCACTACCAGTACGTCATTTATTATGCCTCAATCCATCACATCCCATACATGTTATACCTATAAAAATCCTTAGGATACTATATATGAGGATATATGTGTATCAAATAACCATAATCCATTAAAACCCTATACACACTTTTTTATGGGGAAATATGCCCACTATGAATACTGTCACATAATACTATTAGGAGAGGAGAGCAGGGAAAAAGGGGGAAGACAATCATCCATTCCTCGCCATCCTGGATTTTGGAGAAAACACCCCATAGTGTCCACTGGTGTTGGTCTCCCTATCGACATTTTTGGGGTATCATATTTAATACAATGACATAGGAATATACATATATATCACATCCACACTATTGTAAAAAACTTAGCCTTAGACTCAACTATAGCTATCATCCCTCGAACACATGACTACAACTTCTAAGGACTAGATATCCTATAATAACATTATAATTAAAGAGGATTTCATTTAATTATTTCAATTAAAGATTTCATAATTATATTAATTAAATCAGAAGCCTTAAATTAATATTATTATATTTTCATATTTCATTAAAAACCGACCAAAATATATTCCCACTAAGAATAATCCAACTAATGCCGTAGTTCCTCAAGGGATATCATCATTCAGTATTCCATTAGAGCACCAAACCCATGGATTAAATTTTAAAAAATTCATTATAATTCCATAATTACATTTACTCTAGGAATATTCCAAATATAAAACAAAAGATAGATGAACCAAATACAACTTCCCATGTCAAGTAGTGGGGAGGGGAATATAGAAACCATAAAAGTGACCATCTAAAATTTTATTTAGATTTTTTATCATGGAAGAACCTTAGTTGTCAACACAACAATAATGAGTAAGATCTTATTCATCATGTTTCATAATTTATGGTTCCATCCTCAGCACCACAATACATATTACTATGCATCCCACCATCATAGGCACTATCTACTGCCACAAACCCGGGCCTCCCTTCCCATTCTCATCAGACCATCAGCCATACCACGACGACATCATGTCATATATCTAGGCTTCTCACCCAAATCAATCAAATAAGGTATAAAGAAAAAATATATTCAAAAAGTATTCTAGTCTCTAAAACCAATACATCCATCATTAATAAGATAACAATATTATTTTCCTGAAACAATTATAATTTCAAATTAATAATTCATTATCATATTGAGTTAACCAATTAGTTTATCATAAGTTAAAACCACAAAAAAACCTGATACATCATCTATCAACAACAAAAATATTTTTAATTATCATTTCATGCATAAATTCCAATTTCATCAAACCATAAGGAAGAACATTAAAATTAAATAGGCCTCTAGAATCACTTTGATTTCCAAAAATATTATGTAATAATAGTTTCAATTAAACATGTATATTTTTAATCTATTAATAATTACCATATTTATCTTATTTATCCAATTATAAGCTTAATAAACATGCTAAAACACACCATGAAAATATATATCACACTATCTATCCAAACAAGAGGCAAAACCTTGTAACAACATAAACACATGTGATCGATACAACTAAAAGAAAATTATTCTTTAAACTAATTTCATATACATTAATGTTAATTACACCTTTATCTAAAGAGACAAATAAAGATAAATTTATTATTCCATGTAAAATAATGATAAAGAATGAATACCTTACTTTATTTAGAAGTTCAAAAATCATTGAGAAATAATAGATGATCAAGGTTCAACCACCACTAATGAAAACAAAACCAAGTTGAAGGAAGTTTCACTGAAACCTACCATAAATAATTCACAAAAAAATCATGCTATCGTATTAGTTCCAAAATTGATTGAATTTCTGCAATGAACCCCAGAAGAAAAAGGAAGAGTTGAAGAAGGATCAAAAGGAGGAAAAAGTTGACTTGAACTAAAATGACTTCATTCTCTATGAACCATGTGTTTGAACCTCAATGATTTGATCCATGGTCACCAAGAAATGTAAAACAAACACAAACTCAATAAAAATTTATATCAATTAATACTCAACCAAGAGAATAACCAACCATTCCCTAGGCTCAACTGAATATCTATAATTTGAAGGAACTCCAAAGGGAGGGGTGATGATAAATTTATAATGGAAAATAATGAATTAAAACCAAATTTATAACCCCATAACATAATATTTGTTTTACCCCTTAAGACAGATGAGATTTACGAAGATCTATTATGATTTCATCCATTTCAAAGAAATACCAACCATCACCAAGGATTCAACCATGGCCTAGCCTTGGTCATGGTGTTCCTAAAAACTGGAGCCCAAAAATGCTTTTTCTAGGGTGTGTTGAAAAATACATGTCTGTTTTACCTCACCAATGATTCCAACATGGGTAGAAAATCTATTTTCCCCATTCTAGTTTCCGACAGGACATCCTCTATCATAACACGCCCAGTGCCATGCCCACCAGGGGCTTTTTATGTTGATCATTTCAGACATGAGGAACACAACAGGGCCAAAAAATCCTCTGAAATTGCTTCAAAATCCTTGTGCCTAGAACTGGTTCACAACACCAAAAAACTAGACCAAGAAAACCTACACCACACCCACTACAAGGGTGTGGTGATCAATTGAAAGGTCAAAACACATCTCAAGCCTCTGAAACACCTCCAAAATCCTTCTCAACTCTGCTGAACCTTGAGAAAATAAAAAAGAATGAATATGTAGTTCAGAAACATTATATGAAATACCACATTATGGATTAAAAGTCCTATCATAGGGAAGTGGAAATTCTTCTAATTTTTTCCAATGCCACACAGCAGCTAGCCAGGGTCATCTCAAATGAAGATTTTCACAACCAATCACTCACTATTACCGGTTCACTTATTCTATTTTTGTTGTTTATTTTTTTATGAAATTAAAAGAAATATTATCTAGTTAAATCATATTAAATGAATAACTAAACCTACCATGTAGATAAAACGAAAAATATAATGAATTCCTATTAGAAGGAAAGGTCATTTACTTAGAGTTGATTACTCAAGTTTCTTTATTATCTATACATTTATCCTAATTTTTTTGATAATTAATTAATTAACTACTAACCTTATTATTTTAGTGTGAAATTTTTCATTGCTAAGATAAATAGTTGGAACACCAAACTTCACCACCTATAATAGTAATGGTTTATTTCTAAACTCGACCGAGAGTGTGTCACCTCCCAAGACCTATCTCCAACATATGTCATTTCTTCTTTTGAATAAAATAAACTCTATCATATTTAATGTTTTTCCAACATATTAGAGGGAAATTAAATTAATTAATGAATTTAATGAGATCTAGAGGATTAAATAAGAGTTGTGTATAATCACAACACTCATATTAAGATCTACTCTTTACCTCAACCCATGTATAAAATAAAACCAAAAAGATATAAGTTCAATAATTCAGTAACACCATGAAAATAACCCCCACTGAGAGTGTAAAATATTGTATTGGAAAAATGGGGTGAGATAAAGAGAAATATTCAATGAAAGAGTCTCTTTAATAAAATATAATATGAATGAGTTATATGAAAGAAATAAATCCTAAAATATAGTAGTAAAGAAACACAACAACTCTACATCCCTCCAATTAATTGTTCTTAATCACCTTTATATAGTAGTGTACCCTACCAAATTATATTGGGAGGACTATCTGTATCTATTTATTTTTATTTCATAATTTTTTCAGAGGTTCCTTATTTTAACATTCGATTTGGATCCCTATATGTTTCCACATGGATATCCCAAATATATAGGGTTTCTTATATTTTAGTGAAAAAACCCTATGTAACATAGACATGAATTATTTATTGAACTTCCTCATCTTATGGTTTTCCTCTGCATGGATCTTCATGGATATAACATTTCCAACTACCCCATGAACACAACTTCTTCCTTCATATTTTCCATGCTATTGAAATTTTTGACCCGTCTACTGTGTTATACAAAACCTATGGTGCGACCTATTTTCTTAAAACATGGGATACTAAAAGATACGGTGTAACGACTTATCCCATGACCCAACCTCCATATTTTTTTTATCCTCTAACCACTTCTATAATGAATGGTTGGCTTGTGATGTAGTGTGTAAGAATTCTCTAGTGGCTCTAGATGTCCCTTTAGCTTTTATAGTGATCCCTACGACATAGAAACGGTAGGAACAATATACCTGTGGTGGTTCATAACCCTTATATAGCCTTATGAAATTTTTTTTACCCTTAAGTTCAGGCTAGATGATTCTACATAGTAGTAACATTAACTTTATGTTTCATACATTACCTTTATGCAATAATTTTCCTACCCTTACAAAATGTTTTTATTACAATTATACAGTGTTGGAATAATTTATAGTATCTATCTAACCATTTCTTAGTTCCTAAGGTAGAGTAAATACCTTTATGTAGCACCTAGAAAACTATCATGCATATGGGAAGAGAGAAATTTACCCTTATGCATCCCCTAATCCATGTGCAAGAGTAAGAAAAAACTTCCAAATTTCTTGAAAACATCTAGATTAATCATTTTTACCACATTTACGAAAATTAATTATTTAATTAAAAATAACCCAAATCTTAGAAAAATAATTTATTAAATTAGGAAAATTATTAAAAATATTATAATTCATTATGAAAATTTCATAATTGTTTCTAAAAAAATAAGGGAATAAAATACCAGCACACATGAACTATGCTTCTCCTCAAGAATTTAATCTCAATAAGTAATATTAGAGGACCCGAATGTTAACAATATTTAAATTTAAAATAAATTAAATCAAAATATTACTTATGGAAAGATTAAACCATTAACTTCCACATAAAATATCAATTTAAATTTTCAATTTTTATATAAACAATCAATCCATGTATTATACATTTTTCAATTAGAAAATGATGTGTATTATCCTCCCATCCATTAAAGCATCCCAATTAATTATTATTAAAGATACCATGTTGGGATATACCACACATATAATTATTATTTTATATCATCACTCATGGTACATTTTCAACTTGAGTTGGGTTTATAGCATGATTACATGATCCATTCAATAAGCTTTAAAAGTATCAACATTATTCACTTTGAAATTATAAAAAGTAAATAATATCATGAAGAATTTTTGATTAATGTTCTAATGACTCTAAATCATAAGGACAATAGGGTTTCATGTAGATAAATTTTAAGGCATAAAAAGGAGGTTGACTCTAAATAATAATGCATTATATCAAACGTAAAATGGAATGAAAATATCCCCTACAAAAAGTTAACTCCCACTCCCAAAACTCAAATTATGGTCATGAATAATGTAAACATAATCAAATATTTACACCACTTGATTTTTATCTACCTTTTAATTCATTTTTTTCTATTTTTTTGGTAAATTTTTTAAAATATATTCTTAGAAATAGTCTTGCATCCATCTCTAAACCCCATATGATAAAACCAGTAATCTAATAATGGTATTTTTTATTCTCCCAAGTAATAGCGCATTATTTTTCTTTTTTTCTTTTTTTCCCAAAGGTAAAAAAATTAATGTATAGTGAATGGGTCATAAAACCTTCAAATATCTCAATATAAGAACCCCTATACATAGTTATTTCAATATATTTCTTCCATTCCACCATGAATTCCATCACCCACACACTTAAAATTTAAAATATCATGAAAACTAATAAGATGAGTGTAGGAATGGATATTTATAGTAGGTAATGTGGATAATTCTTAATAATTTCATTTAAGGATTTTATATGATAAATAAGTAATAACATAAAAAAGGTGGTATCATGAATAATGAAAAAATCAATGAAAATTCCTCAATCATATTAAATGGGACTTTGTGTAGTTTTATCTTTGAGAAGATCTACTAAGAGTTCTAGTAGATGAAATGCCCCAAGTTCTGTCAGGAAACATGATAATGATATATATAAGAAGTATTAGTTATATATGTCCTATTGAGAATGGAAACATATGGATTTGGACAATTATTCCTAGAATGTATAATAAAAAAAACTAATACACCTAAATTTTAGAAGTTCAATTCTTGATAAATGGTTGGAAGATTTTATTCACATTAATCAACAGATTCCCCTAAATAAAGACTCATAAAATTAATAACTATGCTTCACTCTAATAAATCAATTTTTCATTTTACTCATTCAGTATCATAATCATTAAAATTTAATACTTGGAATAATGGGATTCTTAAGAACCTATTTTCACCTAGATTAATCAAATAATGAAAAAAGTATATGTATGGTGATGAAAATTATATTTTGAAGCTAAAAACAGATTTGAAGAAAAATATGAATTTAAAATATGAATAATTAAGAATAAACACCCATAAAATGAATATATATTCCTCTTCTTTATCTTCATCACTTTGCTTCCCAAGATTCGGCCTTTTAGGAACCAGGGGAGGGTTTTTCTACAGCCTTGACATGATTAACTTCTTGCCCATGGCAGCAATGTGGGTTCTTATTGGCTCAGACCCCCTCAATGATGAAAATCAATCTATGTGTTTTTTGGTATACCAGTCCTGAATGACAAAGATATAGCTTCATGCTCCATGTATCAACTTCCTCCTCAGCTTCCTATAGTTATGGTGGCAAAGGTTCCTTGTAGATGAGGTGGGGCTTCTGTGATCTTGATTCCATCATAGTGTGTCCTTTCACCAATAAAGAAATTTCATTTTCTGGAATGCTTTTAGGACTCATGATAAATAGATTCATCCAGACTCGACCACAAAGAACATGACCTAAGTACGTTTTAGAGAATGTGTTTCACCTATGTATACTTTATGTATTTGGATGATTGAGACGGTATGGAAACATCCATCGGATCAGGGCAGTGCTTTGACATAGGACACCAACTAGCTGTACAGTCTTGCATTGGTAGAGAAACATATCACAATACTAATACTGAGGAGGTGCAATTATTATTGATTGTATGGATATTATTTTCTATGATCTTTGGGTCGAGTAATTTATTATTCATTGAAGTATGTTTGCTTTACCACTTATTCCATTAAAACAGGGATTTATTAAAATAAAAAAATTAAGGCCTTCAAGCCATTGGAGAAGTGGAATGATAAAATGTAATTTTATAACAAATAAATTAATATATTAAGAATCATTGTTTAATTTTTACACATTATGATAACTATATTTTTTCTTTGTTTCCTTAGATAAAATAAACTTGGATATCTTCATGTACTCACACTAATAAATGATCAACATTTCTTTGGGAGATCTATGTTCTCCTCATTGGGTGCATCTTATTTTTCTTCATCATCCAATAAGGAAAAACAAGAGTTGGACAAATATGAAAATTCAAAATTTTTGGATTTGAATATAAATTTAGTTTCAATTTAATTATATGAGAATGTTTTCAATAAAGTGTCAGATATCTGAGTTGGTTCGACTTCAATATCTTATTTAGTGGAAAGTAACTCTATGATTTGATTTTCACTAAATTTAGATGGGATGTCAGTATCCTCTATTATTTCCTATAATTCCACCACTTGGGTAAATTTTTATTCTTATAAGGATATAGATATATTCATAGGTGATGATGATTATACTTTTTTGAGGATGAGTAGATCATGTTGCATCAAATCATTTTCCCATCTACTCTAAAATTGATCTTAATCTTGTTGATATCATATATGTTCATAAAAATACGAGTTATCATCATCAACCTCTAGATCTTCAATGTATTTTTTGATCAAGATATTGATATTTTTGGGATGTGGATATTCTTAATGTAAATAAACAACCCCTATAAATTCTGTAGAAAAATTTAAAGGATCAAATGATACTTCCTCATTAGCCTTCTGTCTTTGATAATTAGCGTTGATTTCATTAACCATTTTTATATATTATTTATCTGAGAGAATATTTTCTTTCCTATTAAACATCATCTTATCTAGAACCATTATATAATTATCCCTTTGTATGAGTTCCTCCATATTATTTTCAACCACTTCACTTTTCTCCTATGAGTAATCAGTCTATATATAATATTCATAATTTTAATACATCATGAAAAATATATTTTTTATATTTTTTATAAAAATAATGATTTTTTTTTCAAGATGTGAAAATAAATAGTGAGATAAATACTAGTCGGCCCCCCAATAAAGACACCATGTTTTGTCATGTAAATCATAGGGTAGTGAAAAAGATATTTTTTTATAGTATAACATAGTATATTACTAGTGTTATCTCACTTAAGGATATTCATTGTCAATTGAACACAATTACTTATTCACTTATTATATTTTTTATGTTTTATTATTTGAATAACTCAATGTTAAAGATGGGGAGAAATGTAATACTATGAAAAACTAAACCTAACATATAAAAAACATGAAAAATATAATGAATGGTTATTATAAATAAAGGTATTAGTTTTATGATTTGTTACTATAGATCCTTAATCATCCATAAATTTTCCCTAAATTCTACTTGATATTTCATTTATGAGACACTATCATTAATTTATTAATGAGAAATTTAGAAAACCAATTTAAGTTCTTTATCAAGAAATAAATTATATCTTATAGTAGTCAAGGTTGATGTCACTCCTCAACTAGATGTGTGGAACCACCTAAGACTGGTCGCCATAATATTACATTTCATATTTGGAATAAATTCAACTCCATTATATGAATATTTTTATCCATGATATGTGCGGGAAAATATATTAATTATGGAATATAATGAGTTTGAGAGGCTCATAAAATAATGGTGGATGATCACCACACCCATATTAAGATTTTATCTTTCCTGTCACCACAAACATAAAATAAAACTTAAACAAATGAACTGTAAGAATATAGGTCGACCATGAAAACATCCCACATGCCCAAGCCATTGGTCATCGAATAACCATTCAGAGTGTAATAAATCACATTGGAGAATGGGAGATAAATAAATATAAAGAGAGAATAATAGAGTCAATTTAATAAAAGAAAACATTCATGACTTACATGAAAGAAAGAAATTATAAACTACAACAACAATGAAACAAAATAAACCTACTCCCCATTGGTTCAATTTACACTATCCCCTTTACATAGTAACATTACAATCCTATTAATAAATGAATGATTCATTATTTCACTTTATTTGTATTTCCTCATATCTTTTTTAGTCAATGTTTCATTCCTTTTTACATTTTATCTGGTTCTTTTCATGAATCCATGTAGATATCCCAAAGATATCATTTTTTGATATTTTAGCGCAAAACAACTTTATGGAATGGTTGAAAATATTTTAGTGAATCTACAACTCCTTTGGTTTTCCTATACACAGATTGGTATGGATACAACACAAATAATATATCCATGATTGAAATTTCTTCCTTCCTCTTTTTAATAATACTACTATTTTTTTCACTTCCACAATTTCAGGAAAACCATTTGACGTAGACTATTTTCTTCAATATGATCCTATAGAAATACATAGTGTAACAGATCACTAGACGACATAGCCTCCATCTCTGATTCATCCAATAGTAGCTTCCACAACAAATGGATGGCCAGCGGAGTAGACCGCATTAATTTTCCAGTGGCATCAGCTCTCCCTTCAATTTCTATAGAGATCTCTATGGCATAAAAATATATAAATGACATATCAGTGGTGGTTCAAGACCATTATATAGCCTTAGAATATAATTATGTACCCTTAATTTTGATGTAGGTTACCCTTAAAATATGAAACCTTGCCTTTACATAATCTACATTACATTTACACAATGATTTTCTTACCCTTACACAGTTATCCTCTTACCTTACGCAGTGCTTGAATACATTTAAACTACCTATTTGACCTTCATGTAGTGATTGAGGTAGAGTAATTACCTTTATTTAGTGCTATACAAACTCTCATATGTGATGGTAGAGAACATTTTACCATTATGTGGACCCTAAGACACGTATAAGGGTAAAAAATCTTTAATATTTCATGAAAAAATCCAAATGAAATATTTTCACCTAATTTTCTTTAAATTAATTTTTAAATTTAAAATCACCAACATTTTAGTAAAATAATTAATTATATGGGGAAATTATTTAAAAAATTAAATTCATTTTCAAATTGTAAAAAAAAATCGTATGAAAAATAAGGTCATCAATGATACTTTTTTTATGTAATGTGATATCTTTTATAAATTTTGAAATATAATAACAAAAATATTTATGATTAGTTTATTCAGACACTATAGAAAATATGGGAAAATTAATTAGTTTTTTATATATGTTTTGACCATGAAATCTTATTTTATATACCCCAATACTTATTCTGTTATAAAAAACGATAGGATTCTTAAGCTCGTGGACCATACTCATACCATGATTTTGAAAATATTTAAACACCACTACAATATAGATAAATATCATTAAAACATAATATAAAAGATATAACTTGAAGTTTATATGTAAAATATTGAATGTTGTTTATTAAAAATTTATAAATGTAATCACACATGGTCTATTTGTTAGTAATTCATGCATTGAATGCAAAAAATAAATATTTAGGGAATCCAAACTGATTTACTAAGAAACCAATGCTATATAAAAAAATGAATAAACAATGAAATTAATAAAAATATATTTAATATTATTAGATAGTAGTTTTTACACCTGCAACATGGGTATTATGAAATTTTTTTCATCTATATATTCCTTTTCAAAAATTACATCCAATTGGTCAACTATTTTTAAATATTCATCATATTCCAATGATGTTTTTTATTTACAAGTGATGTGAAGACTAATGAAACCATTTTTTTCACAGGGTTTCCCTTCACATAGAACTAATATATATTACTATAAAAAATATACACAGTATTTAACTATAATTAACATAGTAAATAAACTATTGGAAAATAAGATTATGAAAGCACACCTCATATATACATTTACATACTAGACTCCCATCCATACATGCTTGGGCATTTCATAGACATTATCATGAACAATATAGTCTGTAATGGCCTTGACATAAATTTTTTCTTCAAAATCAATGATAGTTATATTAATATCATTGAATGTTGTATCTGTATGATCCTGTAATATTAGTAAATATAGTAGATAATCTGGAATGGTAAAGGTACCCTCTGAAGGTCTTTTCAATTGATTAGTTTATCCTTCAACTTTTTTTGATTTAACTCTATGTTTCATCTTCATTTTCTTTATCAATAATAATATTCCACAATTCATAAATTTTTCCATTAATTGTTAATTTTTTTTCATAAACAATAAATTAGAATGGTCATACCTAATTATCAATATGTAATTTTACAAGATCAAATGACCATTATGTGAATGTTAAAATAACATGTTTGACTTTTTCAATATCCAGATCAACAATGGGAATAGGCATCTCGATGCTAAAATAGTTAGATATGTGAATCCATACTCTCATATGATATTTGGAAGTTATTTTTTGTGTAGAATATATCATTGTATATTTTATAATATACCCCCTGCAATAAGAATATGAGTGGGTTATAATACATATAAGACACAATCAATTTCACCCTATAGAATATTAATATATGAAATGTGTCTATAACTGACCAATTAATAATTCAAAGAAAAAATTATGGAAAAATGTATTAACACTGATAAGACAAACCATTTAGTGGAGTGGCTATACTCAATGATAGGGGTAATGTATCATCATTTAGCAGTTTTTGTTGTGTTGTTTCATCTTTCAGATTCCTTCACATTATGTTCTTTACAAAACAAATCTTCCCACTAAAATTTTCTTCTAAAACATTTATTCATGCATGCATCTCATCTATTTTCTTATCATTACAACCTTGTGTATATATTTTCTCTGAATATGTTCAATGTTTCACTCAATAACAATAACTTATGATACAGATATAATATTCTTTCTTCTTTAAGGATATTAAAATTCATCCTTAATTGGGTGTATAATATGATGATTTCTATGTTTAAATAGGCTAAATAATATATTAACATAAGTTGTAATTTTTTATAATACATATTTAATGTATAATTTTTTTATTATATCATACATACACACGATTACTATACTAATTATGTATTTCATATACTATTATTCCATTTTTTTACACCAGCATCCTCCTATAGAACATAAAGTGGGATGGATGCGTATTTGGATTTGGATTCATCAATTTTCATATAGACAAAGAAACATAGTTATGTTTTTGTTTCATTCCACATAGTGATATTACTATATATTTAAAATATATACCATTTTTTTAAGTTAATAATACCATATCATTAATTATGATAGGGTTTTGATGGTTTTGATGCAAACTACTCATTTTCAACACATTATTCTTGTTTCATAAATTAACAATTCTCAATTAAAGTGATCAATATATGTAACATTCCTGGTAAATAAAAAATATGAAAATTTCATATTTATCAATATTTTTGAATAAAATGTTAATATTACTTTAAAGGGAATTCTATGTTCGATGGAATACCCAATACCTAACAATGAGTTTCTTTGAAATCTTACGTTGTACACTAATAATAAAATAATATTATTTCAAATGGTAGTTAACGCCTAGCCGTTGTAATGGATGGGATGAACAAAACTCTCTAGAAAATGATTATATATGTTTGTTAAATATTTTAACAATTACCCAAAAAATTATGGAGGCTTAAAATGCGAATGAATCAAATTTTAAGCAAATATATTCTAATAATCTTTAAAGGGTCGATTAAACGCCTTTTGATGGAAAACCCTTTTTAAATATACTTTTTGACAATTTTATATGTTATATTGACAAAATAAAATTCTTCTTTATAATAAATACATCAAAATTTACTTTGGGTAAAATTTTGTTATTTTTTCGATAAAGTTCATTTTTTTAATGAATAGTGAAAATGCTGTATTTTAATTTAAAACCTCCTTTTAATATAATTTATTTATATAGATAGATAGTCATTTTAATTGGTTTTAAGGTGTAATTTAATTATGTCTTTATCATTTAATAAAATTTTGGTCATTGGATGTAATTTCACTTTTATATTGGATGTAAAAACAAATCAGTCTTTTGATAGATTTTACTTCTTAAAAAACCATCTTTTGTTCTGACAACGCGAATTTTTTTTTAAATTAATTAATGAAATTTATATATTTGGAATTTTGTAGAATGTATTCCATATTTTTAATCAGAAGGTCCAAATTATGTAATTAAGATTCTTTTGTTTTTGGACATTATGAATAGTAACGACAATAATTATCTTTAATTATCGTGATAAATTTGTAATCGGGTAGTTAAGAGTAATAAAATAATATCATAATAATATAAAATGACCCAAACATGTGTCCTAATTCTATTTTTAGTGTCATTTCCGACCATGGGATTCCTTGTGCCAACTTAGGGACCCCATGGAATCACGTTTTGGTGATAGTGACATTTTATCATTTTATTTTCAAAGAAAGGATAAAATAACAAAAGTATGGAACACCTAAGTAAATTTTTTTTAATTTTGTCTAAATAAATGATATATTAAAATATAAATAATCATTGGAAAGATAAAAATATTTTCTACATCATGGTATTTTTTTTATAATTTTTATACATTAAATAAATAAATTTATTTATGAAACCATGATGATGTAGTGATTACCTCATTAATGAACGATTTAAATAAAATGAAAATATAAGGTAGACTCAAAAAGTTAAACTTGTCTAAAACCTATTAGATGGGTATATTTCTAACCCTTATCACCATATCCTTGAAATATATCATTTTGGGACCTTTAAAATCCGAAACTAATTTCATAATAAAGTTACTTTGCAAGACTTTCCAAAAGTGACCCTCCTCCCTCTTATAAAAGGCCCCCAACTCTACCCCCTTACCCACACATCTCAAGCCCTTGGCTCGTACAACCTCGACTAATATTGTCTCTCAAAATACCTCTCTTACTCCTAGAAGCCTCACTTTTGGCATAAGTATTTCCAAGGAAGCAATTGGGCTCAATTCAAAAAGAGTTACCCGATTTAAAGGTAATGACTTCTCTTATGTTCTTTTGTTTTATTTTTCTTATACAACCACCTAAACTCTTTTTATTCCAATATTTTGTAACAACAATAGTGTCTTCAATATAATAGGATGTTTTTATGAGATTTATTTGAGCTACACTTACACACACCTCCACCATATGGTTAAAGAACATAATGTTCCTGTGGGTGGTGAATTACTACCTCACGAAACGATGATTGTTCAATATTATTTTAACACCTCTCATGGTGGCCATTAAGATGTAACTAAATTTATATATGATATATATTATGTTTATGTTTTTCTTATACTTATTTATTTTTTATTTATGCCATACCTTTATGGTTTCCATAACAGGTAAACACAATAATTTCATTTTAGGAAGTGCGGACTACCGCCCCCTCAATGTGATTTGAATTGTTAATGCCACATGTGGGATGTATAAAGGATGGAGTTAATGATATTATATATGATATTATACTGTAATTAAAATATAACTTTTTATAATTATGTTTTAATTCCATTAATGTATGAAATAGAAATGAAAGTAATGTTCATTCATACGTACGGCTTACCATCTCTATGAACGGTACATTTCATTTCTTATCTCCGAATGTTTTGTACTATTATAAGTATATATATATATAATGGATATATATGATATATATTACATCTAAATGATTAATATCCTTCTGTAATTATAATATATATATCTCTCATTTAGTTTTAATTCCATTTATATGACAAAGAAATGAAAGTAGCGTTCATGCGTACGTACGGCCTACCATCTCCATGAATGGTGAATTTAATTTTTTATCTCCAAATGTTATGGAATAGTATAAAATGAATATATACTGGATATATATTATATTTAAATAATTAATAATATTCTGGAGAAGGTGTAGTTATAACTACATGGACAATTATTTTCAAACAAGTTCATTTTTTACTCATGTACCGAACATCGACAAAAACGTCTGATATGAACTCACATAATTAACTAATTATTATAACATTATAATGTGTGATATGAATTGAATAATAAAATTTAATGGAGTTCCTTAATAAATTATAAATTTACCAATGTTTATTATTCAGGAATATAATGAAATGAACAGGATAAGTCGGACATGATGTAAGGGATCCTACCTCTCTCTTTCTTTTTAAGTACTCACTATTACGTCATTTTTTTAAGATCCTATTCCTTATGTTGGGGGATGTTCTTTTATATTCCTATTAATGTAATTGTTATGTTAATATTATGAGAGACCCTATTTGATCTCATCAGTCCATTTTTGGATGTTTTAATTGGAGTCGTTAGGCTGCCGAAGTTTCGTAAGGGATTTCTTATCTCACTTTTAATTCAGTGAGATTTCCATTGTTCACCACATATTTATTGAATGTGGTTTTGTGTACTGCCCTTTCATATATATTATCATGATTCTATTTATATTCATGGTATTATTTAATTCATTTGGTGTCTATTATCTTTTGGTCATACGACTCAATTGATTACAACAAGGTAAGGGGTTTTTATCTCACTTTTTGTTCCCGTGAGATTCATGCTACATTTACCACTATTTTATTTTTTTGTGGCATATGTACTTCCCATGATTGTATTATTTGTGTAATATACTTTAATTTATGGGTATTTACATCTTCATTGTATGACCCTTATTTTATGGGATGTACAAATTGAACGTTACCCAAATCGGTAAGGGAACCTTTCACCCTCCCCTTTTTAAAAGACTTCTTTTGTTATGTCTTCTATTTTAGATCTTATTATGTTGAGATATGTTCTTATATATCCTTATTGATGTAAATTTTATGTACAAGTGATGAGATACCATTTTCTCTCTCATCAAATAATTTTATGAATTTTAAAGTGTCATCGTTAGGCTGTCGAATTCTTGCAAGGGAACTTCTTAACTCAATTTCAATCCTTTGGGTTAAACTTGTACTCCATGAATAAGTCATTCAATGAATATGTGTGAATGAATCTGACTGTTTTACACTTAATATCCACTTATATTGGGTGTATTTATATTTTTCACACATAAATTATGTAATAGATTTATCCTTAATCTAAGGATACCGTCTTTGCACGGGACTTCGTCTCAATCTCCTTTCGTTGAGGCATACATCAATTTATATACGACCTTCTTTTATTAGTTGTATAATAAACCCTTTTGACTTTTAATTTCATTCAAAATAAATCTTTTTACGTGAATAATTTTATGAAATGGAAAAAGGGAATATTTGTATGTTACGTATGCAGCGACAACGACTTCTCTGCCGCCATTACCATTATTTGAGTTTCGGGTTCCTCTACAAGCCATAAATTTTTATAATGAAAAAATAAATACCATGTTATAATTTTCTTTTATTTTGGTATTGAAAATGGTTTTGATAATACTTTGATTATATAAATGTGTTGTATTGATATATTGTGATTGAAATGTGGAAATGTTATAGTTCTTTTATGTATGATTGTGTTATGGTTCTTGGGCATTGTTTATGAAGACGGGTGGTTCTGTGAAAACTAAGGGCGGGTAAGCCCGATATAGCTCTCCAATGCATTGGGTAACAAAAAGGAGTTAAATTATAAGGGTTCTCCAAAGAGATTTAGGGAATATAATGTGATGGGTATTCCAAACGTAACCATGAGGGTTACTCCCTACGTAAGAATGTTATGAATGCCTCCAGTTACCTTTATGTCTTATGATTTCTATGAGTTATACATAAATATTATTATTTCAGATGGTATGTAATAATTTAAAGTTATGGTTTCATTGATTTGTATTTATTGGCGGGTTAATGTTTCCTTTTATTATGTTATAACCCCTACTGAGCTTTTTATGCTCATCCGAAGTTTTTGAAATGTTTTTCATTGGTTATAATGAAGGGTAAGATAAAGGAAGTATTCAAGAAGATTTATATCAAGAAAAGAACTCTAGTTTTATTTAAGGATTTTTTATTATTTTTGTGAAAAATCGGTTATAGTAGTAGTGTCTACTTTGTAATCTTTTGAGATGTAATAGTTATGTCCTAATTCTATACAAATCTAAACCTAAAAAGAACCTCAATGTTAATTATTTATTTAATTCATGATTAAGTAATTTTTTAAGGCAGGGTCCTTATAGTTGGTATCAGAGGTCGGTTTAGATAACTGTTGAGGTTAGAGTGTTGTTTAAGCATAAGTGACAAGTTGTGTATAACCACAATGGTTAGTATATTAGATAGATTCATTGTTGTTTTTGAAAGTTGTAAAGAGTTTGAGATAACATGGATAAGTATATCTTAGTGTTTATCATTCTCATTAGTACATGATGATTTTGTTGATATAATCACTTTGAAATTTTAGGTTTTAGTAAATGGATGGATCTAGCAGGCACCAACGTGACAATGAGTTTGAAGGAAAATCTGGTGGTTCTCTGATTAATAGACTGGATGAAATGGGGGATTCAATGAGAAATATTATGGTTATTCTAAACCGACTATCAGGAGTCATGATTAACCACTTTAACCTAGGTGGTTTCTCTAATGTATCATGTACAAGGGAACCAACTCGATGTGGAAGTTTAGTTAATAATTATAAAGGTAACCATTAGTGTTTATATGATCCTTACTTTTGAGGTAATTATGGGTGACTATATGATGGAAAATGAAAGGCATGAGATAAAATTGAAGTTAAATTATGTTATGGTTATTTTTGAAGGTTTTATCTCTTTTGTGGAATGTTATAAGAATTATATAGTTTTGGAAAAAGGGACAACACACAGATCAGGTGACAACCCGTCGTGTCAGACCAAGCTGTAGGAATCGAACTCAAAACTAAAGTGCGACTGGTATTTATCGCCTACCACTAAACTACGTGAAGTACCTGGTTATTATGACAAATTCTTTTTAGTTAGATGATTTTATTAATCAAGAATAAGTTGATTTTGGGTTATCTATGGAAATGATTGACCTATCATGGAGGATATGTGATTAGGCTAATTACTTTTCAGTATGAGACATTAAGAGTAACTGATGTTATTTGGTGATAAATGTTAAGATTTACCTTGGAAGACTATGAGATTAAATCCTTTAGAGATTTTGGTTTCAATCATATATTTGCTTATTTTTGATGAATTTTAACGGAAATTTTGTATTGAATGGTCTTTGTTGAACTTTGGGTTGTTTGACAAATTTTAGAGATTAAGAGTAGTTTTTTTTTGTAAAAGATTATCTTTTTTTGGATTATCTGATATTATACAAACAATTTTGGTTTTGGTTAAGGTCTAAAGACATGGTAAATATATAGTTCATCTTTTGTGAGTTATGTGATTCTCTCGAAGTTGATTATAACACTCTTAATGTGAAAAAGTCATCCTAAATAATCACCTTTTGGTGAAAATATGAGTTTGTGTAAGAAATCTAGTAAGAGATGAAAGTCTACATGAAATGTAGGTATCTTTCCTTATGATTTAGTCAATCTCATAAATAAATTCCTCAATGAGAAGTAACTTAAAACAAAAACATTTTCTGTTATCGTTTCTTACTGAGGAATCAAATACCATTTAACCAATCACAAGTTTGTGATTTTCTTGTGGTTAACTTTCTCCTAAATATGTTTTCTATCACTCTCCATCAGAATACTACCCTTTGTTTTCTCCTCTATATCAATGTTTTATTATATGGAATCCTAGTATGGGTTAACTCAGGTGACCTTTTTACTTCTCTTTCTTTCTTTTAAAGTGATAGTTTAATTGACTCCTTTTCTGATGTGGGGCTTTCAATGAAGTTTCTGAGGCCAATTTTAAAATTATGAGGACTCAATTCCCAAAAGTGGGGAAGGATGTAACATCCCAGGTAAATAAAGAATATGAAATTTTCATATTTATCAATATTTGTGAATAAAATGTTAATATTACTTTAAATGTAATGTTATGTTCGATGGCTTACCCAATACGCAACAATGAGTTTCTTTGAAATCTTACGTTTCAGACTAATAATATAATAATATTATCTTAAATGGTCGTTAACGCCTAGTCGTTGTAATAGTGGTGATGATCAGAACAAAATAAAAAATGATTATATTTTTTTGTTAAATATTTTAACAATTACCCAATAAATGATAGATGCTTAAAATGTGAATGAATCCAATTTTAAGCATAAATATTCTAATATTCTTTAAAGGGTCGATTAACCGCCTTTTGATGGAGAACCCTTTTTAAATCTAATTTTTGAAAATTTTATATGTTATATTGACAAAATAAAATCCTTCTTTAGAATCAAGACATCGAAATTTACTTTGTGTAAATTTTTGTTATTTTTTCGGTAATGTTCATTTTTTAAATGAATAGTGAAAATGCTGTATTTTAATTCAAAACCTCCTTTTAATCTAATTTATTTATATAGTTAGATTGTCATTTTAATTGGTTTGATGGTGTAATTTAATTATTTTTTTATCATTTAAAACAATTTTGGTCATTTTATGTAATTTCACTTTTAAATTGGATGTAAAAACAAATCAATCATTTGATAGATTTTACTTCTTAAAAACTAGTCTTTGGTTCTAAAAACGGTAATTATTTTTTAAATTAATTACTGAAATTTCTGTATTTGTAATTTGGTAGAAATGATTCCATATTTGGAATCATAATGTCCAAATTATATAATTAATATTCTTTGGTTTTTGGACATTATGAATAGTAACGGTGATAATTATCTTTAATTATCGTGATTAATTAGTAATCGGGTAGTTAAGGGTAATAAAATAATATCATAATAATATAAAATGACCCCAAAAAGTGTCCTAATGCAATTGGTTGTGTCATGTATGACCATGGGATTCCTTGTTCCAACTTAGGGACCCCATGGAATCACTTTTGAGTGATAGTGACATTTTATCATTTTATTTTTAAAGAAAGGAAAATATAAAAAAAATATGGAACACCTAAGTAAAACAATTTTAATTTTTCTACATAAATTATCTCTTAAAATATAAATAATAATTGGAAATATAAAAATATTTCCTAAATCATGGTATTTTTTTATAATTTTTAGACATTAAATAAATAAATTTATTTATGACACCATGATGATGTAGTGATCACCTCATTAATGAACGATTTAAATAAAATGAAAATATAAGGTAAAATAAATGACTAAAACTTGTCTAAAACCTATTATATGGGCGTATTTAGAACCCTTATCACCTTATATTCGAAATATATCATTGTGGGACCTTTAAAATTTGAAACTCATTTCATAATAAAGTAACTTTCCAAGACTTTCCAAAAGTGACCCTCCTCCCTCTTATAAATGGCCCCCACATCAACCCCCTTACCCGCACCTCTCCATCCCTTGGATCATCCATAATATTCTCATATTGTCTCTCCAAATCCCTATATTACTCCTAGAAGCCTCACTTTGGGAATAAGTATTTCCAAGGAAGCCTTTGGGCTCAAATCAAAAAGAGTTACCGGATTTAAAGGTAATGTATTCTCTTATGTTCTTTTGATTTATTTTGATTCTCCAACCACATAAAATCTTTTTATTACATTATTTTGTAACAACAACAGTATATTTAATATACTAGGATGTTTATATGAGAAGTATTCGAGCTACACTTTCACACACCTCCATCTAATGGTTAAAGAACATACTGTTTCTGTGTATGGCGAATTACTACCTCACGAAATGATGATTGTTCAATCTTATTTTAACACCTCTCATGGTGCTCATAAAGATGTTAATATATTTATATATGATATATATTATGTTTATGTTTTCCTTATTCTTCTGTATTTTTCATTTATTCAATAAATTTATGGTTTTCATAATGGGTAAAGGCGATAATTTCATTTTAGGAAGTGCAGACTATTGCCCCCTCAAAGTGATTTGAATCGTTAATGCCATATCTGGGATGTATAAAGGATGCAGTTAATGATATTATATATGATATTATACTGTAATTATAATATATCTATGTATCATTATGTTTTCATTCCATTAAATTATGAAATAGAAATTAAAGTAACGTTCATGCGTACGTACAACTTACCGTCTCCAGGAATGGTACATTTCATTTATTATCTCCAAATGTTATGTACTATTATAAGTATATATATATATAATGGATATATATGATATATATTACATTAAATGATGAATATAATTCCTGAATTATAATATATATATATATCTCATTTATTTTTAATTTCTTTAATATGACAAAGAAATGAAAGTAGTGTTCTTGCGTACGTATGACCTACCGTCTCCATGAACGGTGCATTTCATTTTTTATCTCCAAATGTTATGGAATAGTATAAAATAAATATATACTGTATATATATGATATTTAAATCATTAATACTATTCTGGATATGGTTTACTTATATCTACATGGACAATTCTTTTCAAACAAGTTCATTTTTGACTCATGTACCAAACATCGACAAAAATGTCTAATACGAACTCACATAATTAAATAATTATTATAACATCATAATATTTGATAAGAATTGAATAATAAACTTTAAAGGTGTTCCTTAAGAAATAATAAATTGACCAATGTATATTATTCAGTAATATAAAGAAACGAACAAGACAAGTCGGACTTGAGGTAAGGGATCCTACATCTCTCTTTCTTTTTAAGTACTCTCTTTTATGCCATTTCATTTAAGCTCCTATTTATTATGTTGGGGATGTTTTTTATATTAATATTACTGTAATTTTTACGTTCATATGATGGGAGACCCTATTTGATCTCATCAATCCATTTTTGGAAGTTTTAAGTGGCACTGTTAGGCTGCCGAAATTTGGTAAGGGATTTTATATCTCACTTTTAATTCTGTGAGATTTCCAATTTCTTCCACTTATTTATTGCATGTGGTATTTTTTACTAACCCTTCATATATATTATTATTATTATATTAATATTCACGGTATTATGGGATTCATTTGGTGTATATTATCTTTTGGTCATACGACTCAATTGATTACAATGAGGTAGGGAGTTTTTATCTCACTTTTTGTTCCCGTGAGATTCATGCTACATTTTCCACTATTTCCTTTTGTGTGGTTTATTTACTTCCCATTATTGTATTATTTGTGTAATATAATTTAATTTATGGGTATTTACGTCTTCATTGTATGACTCTTATTTCATGGGATGTACATTTCAAAAGTTACCCAAATCGGTAAGGGAACCTTTCACCCTCTTCTTTTTAGAAGACTTCTTTCATTATGTCTTTTAGTTTACATATTATTATGTTGGGATATGTTATTATATATCCTTAATGATTTAATTTTTATGTCCAAGTGATGATATATCTTTTTTCCCTCATCTACTCATTTTCTGATTTTTAATGTGACGTCGTTAGGACGTCGAATTCTTGCAAGGGAACTTCTTAACTCAATTTCAATCCTTTGGGTTAAACTTGTACTCCTTGAATAAGTCATTATATGAATATTTGTGAATGAATCTGATTGTTTTTCACTTAATATCCACTTATATTTGGTGTATTTATATTTTTCACACATAAATTATGTAATTGATTTATCCTTAATCTAAGGATACCGTCTTTGCACGGGACTTCGTCTCAATCTCTTTTTGTTGAGGCATACTTTTATTTATATAAGACATTATTTTATTAGTTTTATAATAAAGCCTTTTAACTTTTAATTTCATTCAAAAGGAATCATTTTACACAAATCATTTTACTAAATGACAAAAGGTAATGCTTTTGTCTTACGTATGCGGCGACAACGACTTCTCCGCTGCCATGACCATTATTTGAGTTTCAGCTTCCTCTATAAGCCATAAATTTTTTAATGAAAAATAAATACCATGTTTTAATTTTCATTTATTTTGGTATTGACAATGGTTTTAATAATGTTTTGATTATATCAATGTGTTGTATTGATATATTGTGATTGAAATGTAGAAATGATATGTTTCCTTTATGCATGATTATGTTATGGTTCTTGGGAATTGTTTATGAAGACGGGTGGTTCCGTGATAAACTAAGGCGGGTGAGCTCGATATATCTTTCCAATGCATTGGGTAAAGTGAAGGAGATAAACAATAAGGTTTCTTCAAAGATATTTAGGTAAGATACTGTGATGGGTATTACAAATGTAACCATGAGGGTTACTCCCTACGTAAGAATGTTATGAATGCCTCAAGTTACCATTATGTCTTATGATTTCTATGAGTTATACATAAATATTATGATTTTAGAAGGTATGTTATGAATTAAAGTTATAGTTTCATTGATTTGTATTTATTGGCGGGTTAATGTTTCATTTCATTATGTTATAACCCTTACTGAGCTTTTTATGGTCATCCCATGTTTTTGAAATATTTTTCAAAGGTTATAAGGAAGGGTAAGAGAAAGTAATTATTCAAGAAGATATCTATCAAGAAAAGAACTCTTGTTTTATTTATGGTTTTTTTATTTTTGTGAAAAATCAGTTATAGTAGTAGTGTCTACTTTGTAATATTTTGAGATGTAATAGTTAAGTCCTAATTCTCTAAAACTCTAAACATAAAAAGATCCTCTATGTGAATTATTCATTTAATTCATGATTAAGTAATTTCTTAAGGCTAGGTCCTTATAGGTTGTATCAGAGGTCTATTTAGATAACTGTAGAGGTTAGAGTGTTGTTTAAGCAAAAGTGACAAGTTGTGTATAACCACAATAGTTAGTATATTACATGGAGTCATTGTCATTTTTTAATGTTGGAATGATTTTGAGATAACATGGATAAGCATATCTTAGTGTTTATCATGATCATTAGTACATGATGATTTTGTTTATATACTCACACTGAAATTTTTGGGTTCAATAAATGGATGGATCTAAAAGGCACCAATGTGACAATGGGTTTAAAGGAAACTATGGTGGTTCTATGATTAAGAGACTGGATGAAATGGTAGATTCAATGAGATATATCGTGGTTGTTCTAAACCAACTATCAAGAGTCACGATTAACCACTTGAACCTTGGTGAGTTCTCTAATGCATCATGTACGAGATAACCAACTCGACATGGATGTTTAGGTAATAATTATAAAGGTAACCATTAGTGTTTATATGATCCTTACTTTTGAGGTAATTATGGGTTACTATATGATGGAAAATAAAAGTCATGGGGTAAAATTGAGGTTAAATTATGTTATGGTTATTTTTGAAGATTTAATATCTTGTTGGGGAATTTTTTAAGAATTATATAGTTTTGGAAAAAGGGAAAACACACAGACTGTGTGATAACTCATCGCGTCAGACCAAGCTGTGGGAATCGAACCCACAACCAAAGTGTGACTGGTAATTATCGCCTACCATTGGACTACGTGAAGTTCCTCGTTAGTATGACAATTTTTTTTTAGTTAGATGGTTTTATGAATCAAGAATAATTTGATTTTGGGTTATCTATGGAAATTATTGACCTATCATGGAGGATATGTGTTTAGGCTAATTACTTTTTTGTATGAGACTTTAAGAGTAACTGATGTTATTTGGAGATAAATGTTAAGATTTACCTTGTAAGACTATGAGATTAAATCCTTCAGAGATTTGGGTTTGAATCTTAGGTTTGTTTATTTTTGAGGAATTTTAAGGGAAATTTTGTATTGAATTGTCTTTGTTGAACTTTGGGTTGTTTGAAAATTTTTTGAGATTAAGAGTAGTTTTTCTTTTTGTAAAAGATTATCTTTTTTTGGGATTATCTAATCTTATACAAAAAAGTTGGTTTTGGTTAAGGTCTAAATACATGGTAAATATATTGTTCATCTTTTGTGAGTTATGTTATTCTCTATAAGTTGATTATAGAGCTCTTAATATGAACAAGTCATCCTAAATACTCACCCTTTAGAGAAAATATGAGTTTGTGTAAGAAATCTAGTAAGAGATGAAAGTCTATATGACAAGTAAGTATTTTTCATGATGATTTAGTTAAGTTCATAAATAAATTACTCAATGAAAAGTAACTTAAAATAAAAATGTTGTCTGATAGCGTTTCTTATTGGGGAATCAAATATCGTTTAACCAATCACATGTTTGTGATTTTTGGGTGGTTAACTTTCTCCTAAACATGTTTTCTTTCACTCTCCATCAAAACATGACCATTTGTTTTCTCTTCCATATCCATTTTTTCTTACATGGAATCCTAGTATGGTTTAACTCAGGGGGACCTTTGTACTTATCTTTCTTTCTTATAAAGTGACATATTAATTGACTCCTTTTCCAATGTGGGGCTTTCAAGGATGTTTTTGAGCCAAATTTTAAAATTGCTAGGACGCAATTCCCAAAAGGGGGGAAGGATGTAACATCCCAGGTAAATAAAGAATATGAAATTTTTATATTTATCAATATTTTCTGAATAAAATGTTAATATTACTTTAAAGGTAATTCTATGTTCGATGACGTACCCAATATGCAACAACGAGTTTCTTTGAAATCTTACGTTGCACACTAATAATAAAATAATATTATTTTAATTGGTAGTTAACACATAGCCATTGTAATGGCAGGGATGAACAAAACTAACTACAAAATTATTATATATGTTTGTTAAATATTTTAACAATTACCCGATAAATGATAGAGACTTAAAATGCGAATGAATCCATGTTTAAGCATAAATATTCTAATATTCTTTAAAAGGTCGATTAACCACCTTTTGATGGAGAACATTTTTAAAATAAACTATTTGAAAATATTATATGTTATATTGAAAAAAACACTCCTTATTTATAATCAAGACATAAAAATTTACTTTGTGTAAAATTTTGTTGTTTTTTCGATAAATTTCATTTTTTTGAATGAATAGTGAAAATGCTGTATTTTAATTCAAAACCTCCTTTTAATATAATTTATTCATATAGTTAGATTTTCATTTTAATTGGTTTTTAGGTGAAATTTAATTATATTTTTATCATTTAATACAATTTTGGTCATTGGATTTAATTTCACTTATAAATTGGATGTAAAAACAAATCAATCTTTTGATAGATTTTACTTCTTAAAAACCCGTCCTTAGTTCTGACAACGAGAATTACTTTTTAAATTAATTACTGAAATTTCTATGTTTGGAATTTGGTAGAATGGATTACATATTTTGAATCATAAGTCCCAAATTATGTAATTATGACTCCTTTGTTTTTTGGACATTATGAATAGTAACTACGGTAATTATCTTTATTTATCGTGATTAATTAGTAATCGAGGTAGTTAAAGGTAATAAAATAAAATAATTATAATATAAAATGACCCCAAAATGTGTCCTAACGATATTGTTTGTGTTATTTCCGACCATGGGATGCCTTGTGACAACTTAGGGACCCCATGGAATCACTTTTTGGTGATAGTGACATTTTATCATTTTATTTTTAAAGAAAGGAAAATATAACAAAACTATGTAACACCTAAGTAAAAAAATTATAATTTTGTCTAGATAAATGATCTCTTAGACTATAAATAGTCATTGAAAATCTAAAATGATTTAATACATCATGGTATTTGTTTTATAATTTTTAGACATTAAATAAATTAATTTATTTATGACAGCATGATGATGCAGGGATTACCTCATTAATAAAAGATTTAAATAAAAAGAAAAGATAAGTTAAAATCAAAGACATAAACTTTTATAAAACCTATTGGATGGGTGTATTTTTAACCCTTATCACCTTATCCTATAACTATTTTATTTTGGGACCTTTAAAATCTAAAACTAATTTCATAATAATGTAACTTTCCAAGACTTTCCAAAAGTGACCCTCCTCCCTCTTATAAAAGCCCCCCACCTCTACCCCCTTACCCACACCTCTCAGGCCATTTCCTAGTCCAAACTCTGCTCATATTGTCTCTCCACATCCCCCTATTACTCATAGAATCCCAACTTTGGGAATATGTATTTCCAAGGAAGCCTTTGGGCTCAAATAAAAAAGAGTTACCCGATTTAAAGGTAATGTATTCTCTTTTGTTATTTTGTTTTATTTTGCTTCTCTAACCCCCTAAAATCTTTTTATTCATTTATTTTGTAAAAAAAGTATCTTCAATATACTAGGATGTTTTTATGAGATTTATTCGAGCTACACTTACACACACCTCCATATAATGGTTAAAGAACATATTGTTTATGTGGGTGGTGAATTACTTCCTCACGAAACGATGATTGTTCAATCTTCTTTTAACAACCCTCATGGTGGCCATTAATATGTAAATTTATTTATATATGATATATATTATGTTTATTTTTTCGTTATTCTTCTGTAATTTTCATTTATTCCATACCATTATGGTTTCTATAATGGGTAAACGTGATAATTTCATTTTAGGAAGTGCGGACTACCGCCCCTTCAATGTGATTTGAATCGTTAATGCCATATGTGGGATGTATAAAAGATTGAGTTAATAATATTATATATGATATTATACTGTAATTATAATATACCTATGTATTTTCATGTTTTTATTTCATTAAAGCTTGAAATAGAAATGAAAGTAACGTTCATGCATAAGTACGGTTTACCGTCTTCATGAACGGTACATTTCATTTCTTATCTCCAAATGTTATGTACTATTATAAGTATATATATAATGGATATATATGATATATATTACATATAAATGATGAATATAATTCTGGAATTATAATATATATATATATCTCATTTAGTTTTAATTCCATTAATATGACCAAAAAATGAAAGTAGCGTTCATGCGTACGTACGGCCTACCGTCTCCATGAACGGTGCATTTAATTTTTTATCTAAAAATGTTATGTAATAGTATAAAATGAATATATACTGGATATATATGATATTTAAATCATTATTACTATTCTGGAGATGGTGTACTTATAACTACATGGACAATTCTTTTCAAACAAGTTCATTTTTTACTCATGTACCGAACATCGACAAAAACGTCTGATATGAACTCACATAATTAATTAATTAATATGACATTATAATATGTGATATTAATTGAATAATAAAATATAAATTAGGTCCTTAAGAAATTATAAATTGACCAAAATTTATTATTCAAAAATATAAAGAAACGAACAAGACAAGTTGAACTTGAGGTAAGGGATCCTACCTCTCTCTTTGTTTTTAAGTACTCTTTTTTATGTCATTTCTTTTAAGATCATATTTATTATGTTGGGGGAGGTTATATTATATTCCTATTACTTTACATTTTATTTTCATATGATTATAGACCCTATTTGATCACATCAATCTATTTTTGGAAGTTTTAAGTGGCGTCGTTAGGCTACCGAAATTTCGTAAGGGATTTCTTATCTCACTTTTAATTCCGTGAGATTTCCATTGTTCGCCACTTATTTATTGAATGTGGTATTGTGTACTTCACTTTAATATATACTATCATGATTCTACTTATATTCATGGTATTATGTGATTCATTTGGTTTCTATTATCTTTTAGTCTCACGACTCAACTGATTACAACGAGGTAAGGGGTTTTTATCTCACTTTTTGTTCCCATGAGATTCATGCTACATTTGCCACTATTTCCTTTTGTGTGGTGTATATACTACCCATGATTGTATTCATTGTTTAATATACTTTATTTTATGGGTATTTACATCTTTATTGTATGAACCTTATTTCATGCGATATACGTTTCGAAAGTTACCCAAATAGGTAAGGGAACCTTTCACCCTCCTCTTTTTAAAAGACTTATTTTGTTATGTATTTTAATTTAAATCTCATTATGTTGGGATATGTTATTATATATCCTTATTGATGTAAATTTTATTTCCAGGTGATGAGATACCATTTTATCTCTCATCAACTCATTTTCTTAATTTTAAAGTGACGTCGTTAGGCTGTGGAATTATTGCATGGAAACTTCTTAACTCAATTTCAATCCTCTGGTTTAAACTTGTAATCCTTGAATATGTCATTATATGAATATGTTTGAATGAATCTGATTGTTTTACAATTAATATCCACTTATATTGGTTGTATTTATATTTTTCACACATAAATTATGTAATTGATTTATCCTTAATCTAAGGATACCGTCTTCGCCTGGGACTTCGTCTCAATCTCCTTTCGTTGAGGCATAATTCAATTAATATGCGACCTTATTTTATTAGCTGTATAATAAACTATTTTTACTTTTAATTTCATTCAAAAGGAATCTTTTTACACGAATAATTTTACTAAATGACAAAATGGAATGTTTTTGTCTTTCGTATGCGGTGACAACGACTTCTCCGTCATCGTGACCATTATTTGAGTTTCAGCTTCCACTACAAGACATAACATTTTTTTAAGGAAAAATAAATACCATGTTTTTCTTTTATTTTATTTTGGTATTGAAAGTGGTTTTTATAATGTTTTGATTATATCAATGTGTTGTATTGACATCTTGTGATTGGAATGTGGAAATGTTATGTTTCCTTCATGCATGATTATGTTATGGTTCTTGGGAATTGTTTATAAAGATGGGTGGTTCTGTGATAAACTAAGGGCGGGTGAGCCCGATATAGCTCTCCAATGTATTGGGTAACACAAAGGAGTTAAACTCTAAGGTTTCTCCGAAGAGATTTAGGGAATATACTGTGATGGGTATTCCAAACGTAACCATGAGGGTTACTCCCTACATAATAATGTTATGAATTACTCAAGTTACCTTTATGTATTATGATTTCTATGAGTTATATATAAATATTATGATTTTAGAAGGTATTTTGGGTTTGAAAGTTATGGTTTAATTGATTTGTATTTATTAGAAGGTTAATGTTTCTTTCATTATGTTATAACCCTTACTGAGCTTTTTATGCTCATCCGAATTTTTTGAAATGTTTTTCACATGTTATAAGGAAGGGTAAGAGAAAGGAAGTATTCAAGAATATTTATATCAAGAAAATAACTCTTGTTTTATTTAAGGATTTTTTTTAATTTTTGTGAAAAATCAGTTATAGTAGTAGTGTCTACTTTTTAATCTTTTGAGATGAAATAGTTATGTCCTAATTATCTAAAACTATAAACCTGAGAAGATCCTGAATGTGAATTATTCATTTAATTCAAGATTAAGTAATGTTTTAAGGCCGGGTCCTTATAATATATGTGTTTCTAAGTAATGTATTTCTTGTCATAACGTACCGGAAATGTTGCCTCTTCGAAAAAAATAATTAACGCATTACACGTTTCTTTGTTTACCATGTTTGAATATATTTATGATGGGTTTAGTTTTACTTTCCCTTTAGAACATATAAGATGATGCTTTATATTATTTGTTTGAAAGGTTCTATGACCTGCGGTGACCATTAATACAAATTTCATTCAATAGTTATATAATATAAATAAACTCTATAAGGGATAATGTAGAGTAAATCAATGTTTCATTATTTTATTTTTTTGTATATTAGGGAAAGTACATCATAATGTTTCCCTATACACTTCTCAATATAGTTCCTTCATTATGGGAAAAGCACTTTACACGTATCTACTTCAATCGAAACATGCATTTGAGTGGTGAACCTTATGTAACTAATGAAAATGGATTTTTTGGTCAAAAACTCTATCCATATGAATTCCATTCAACCTCAAATTTTATTTCTTTGCCTCGTGCGTTAATAATTTCTGTTAATATCATTGCGCTATGATGCTCTAATTTTTTATCAGACATAGGTTGTTCACCCTTTAGAATTTCTTTAGATTCAAAATTATCAATGTGTTGTTCCTTTGGATTGGTTTCATTTATAGGTAGGGACACCTAATGTTCCTTGGGTTTGGTAGAATCAATATGTTGAGATACTTGTGGATCCTTAGGATTGGGAGAATAGGCATGTGGGGAATCCATTATCTACATAAGTACCTGAAGATTTAATTTAGATTATGTAAATGTAGTAGTGAAAACAAAATAATTTGAGCTAATGTGATGTATATTAAAAAAAATTAAAAAAATTATTAAAATATATCTTCTTTATTTAATGGTTTAAAGGATTTAACCCCAATAAAGAGTATCCAAATCTCATCCTTATGGTCTAATCAGACATAAAATATCTCATCTAAATTGGGATTACCATGAAATTATTGTGATGTCCTAATGAAAGGGACACCCTCAGTTAAATCGACGTCTTAACCTGTAATGGTTTTGGTCGATAATAGAATACTTGACCACTTCATGTTTGAAAGGTCTGGGAAATAAAATACGTTTATTGTATCTAATTCCATCATTAATTGTTAATACTTGTTCTCTTATAAATTAAAATCCACTTCCTTGAATCCTAATTCATCAATTTTAACTAAAATTATTTTATCAACCTACTTAAACATAAAAACATGCACTTGGAATGTTATATAATCTAGACCCCTTATTTATTCAATGACGACGAAGTATTATATATTCATGTAAGTTAGATATCTGTCCTTGGTACCAAATTAATGAATTACATATTCTATAATAGTAAATCCATTATTTTTCATGTTGTAACATAAAATAATTAATTTCATAACCAGCGTAAGACAATACATGAATAGTTATCCACATGACTAGACATCAAAGTAATTCTGGATTTGAATTCATATTTTCAGCAGACTCATTGAAAATATGTTCTCAAAATCATCCTATAAACTATCAATAATATTTATTTTATGTCCACATTTAGCTAGTATTTCAAAATGTTTTGAGGGCTTATGGAATAAGAAGGTTGGGGTGGGTTTAGGGTGTATTGGATTTTAGAAAAAAAATGTGTTATGAATATGATTGGATGAATAGATCACACGGGAAGCCAAACTATGTTGGTTTACTCGCATGGTTATTGGATCACGCATGGGATATTTTAATTTTTTTTAAAACATGTGGTAGTCTATAATAATATTTCCACATGAAAAAACAAAGTTAGTAAATGAAACAACAAGTTATGAAGACACCTTTTCTTTACTAACTAATAATATAGTGTCCCAATATCCCAGACTCATGCATCATCATTCCTTTATCCCTCTCCCCATACCAGTTATGGTACTTCCTTCCACCTCCCATTAGGGTCAACATCGCATTTCTGAACTCCACCGTACATAACTATTTTTTCCCACATCGACCTCCCCCTCTGAAGACCAGAGTCGTCATCACCATTGTAGACAATCCATTGCTCACCTCAACCTCCCCCCTCTAGGATCATATTCACCTTCATCAACCACCCCCATCCAAACTAGCATCATCATCACCCACCTTGGCATACCCACTCTAGAGAAGCCTCATTGCCCACCCAAGCATCCCCTATGTTGGACTGTCACCATCCCCATCCCCCAACTCTACCTCCCTCTAACCATCCTAGTCTCACCTGGCTTGGCCTACCCCTTCAAGACTTGCCTCATCACCCGCCTTGGCCTCCTCCCCACTGGACTAGCCTCATCTCATACCTCTATTTCCCCCTATGGACCAGCCTTATCAACGCCCCCTTCTTCCTACCCCCATGTCGAACAAGACCCATCACTTGCCTCAACCACCCCCATGTCAGAACAGCCTTAATACGAACTAGCCCCATTGCCCATGCCATACCAACCACACCACCCACATCATACTCCCCCCACACTGGACCAACCCTACTACCCACCTTTTCCTAGCCCATTTTTTCACATAGACTCAACTTCACATTTTTACAAGTGTAGTTTTTATGATATTTTTATCATATATATTTATCTATATATTAGAACAATTTATTTACATTAAAAAAATTAAAAAAACTATAATAAGAATAAGAATAGTAATAATAATAGATAATAATAATGTATGTTTTCCATAGGCTTAACTTCATCGCCTATGGGGTTGGTGGTCTTGATAAACCTGATTGTTTAACATATGATATTTTTCAATATTAATCCTTCATTGTCTCAATCCCACACGGGCTTGGCTCGGCCCACCCCAACCCATCATTTTTTCATTTCTAGTTTTATTCCTTGATGAACTATAATGCCTTATAATTACATTTTGGGTTTGAACATATGGAACAACCTCAAAATTGTTATATAAAATATAAATGTGAGCCTTATCTTTCTCTATAATTGTAATTGATACATTATATGTACCAGAAATTCCTTCAACCATAATTCATCTATTGTGATGGGATTTTGGTCGACTAATGCTCTCCGCATTACATAGGTAGTTGGTATAAAATTCAATTGGTTCCTTAACAATATATCACAATCAAATAAAACCATCTAGACACCTTTAATTTTTAATATGACTTTTTAAAATATTTTTTTATTTTTCCAAGGGGTACAACCATCTTTAATGTACATGAACACCTTGAAGGATCTTTATAACCATGTGAACCATAAATTGAAACATTATATTAATGAATAATGGTAGAATCAATATCTCTAATTGATATAATATGATTGTAATTTCGTTTTACATAGTTGGAAACTTCATTGGATCTATAACTTTACTACATATAGCTTTGAAAAACGAACAAAACGTTTTTAATGTATGAAAATCATTTTTAGGAAAAATGTAATGTAA
The DNA here is from genome assembly GCA_963277665.1 of Viscum album. Taxonomy (NCBI): domain Eukaryota; kingdom Viridiplantae; phylum Streptophyta; class Magnoliopsida; order Santalales; family Viscaceae; genus Viscum; species Viscum album. The sequence continues at coordinate 1,064,540,035 of OY728161.1, read as the reverse complement.
TGTTACAAGCAATATATATTGCATAAAAATACGAAATTCATGTGATTTTAGGCCCTTTAACATTACATAATTCATTGAAATGATATTCTTGATATTTGATGAATACATATTGGGAACCATTACAAAATTCATTATGTTTCAAAATTTATATATCTTTTTCATCGAAAGATTGCTACAATTAGGACGAATAAAAGCTATCCATTCACCCTTCACTGGTGAAAACTTTTCCTATAGCCCCATGTCAATCATTTCCAACCTACACTTCATGCCATACTTTATTCTATCAGATGTATTTAGTATTTTTTTGATGAAATTATCACATATTTTTTTTCTATATGCATGAAATAAATAAATTTTTTGATATACAAACAATTCATGTATGATAATTCAAAAAAGACATATTTATTTTTACAAATGGGTTTCATGGGATTTTTTGAAGATGATTTAACAAAAGGTGTGACCATATCATTTACTTTATCAAATAGATGATCACCTATTTGTATAGACAGTGATCTACAATCCTATGAATTCCCATCAAATGATTTCATCCATGATTGGTATTCATGTAGTCAGGGTAATAATTTGTGATGTCCTAGACACACAATATTTGAGGAATATTTTAATCTAATTGAGTGTGTAGCTTGTTCACAAATGGGACACCCTAATGAAATTTGAATGATCTATCCTAAAAAAAATCAATAAGTATGATAGTAATTTATTTTCCCATAAAACAAGGATTTTAACATGAAATATTCATTAATATAAACATCATACAATGTAACAACTGAATCACACATTAATTTCTTTGTTTGATTAATTGATGTAAATAAAAATCAATACCATTAACTAGTTTTTTGGGTAATAAATTTATTTTCACTTCTTCCATAACCATAGAGGAATGTTATAAATTACAATAATAACTAGTTCTAGAAAAAAATTATTCATTCCATCTATAGATAGTGAAAGATGATGGATTCTCATATTGACTCCAATTTCTGGATAATATTGAAGAATTTTCATCTAATAAGGATAGTCTACTAGGCGATGAAGTTTCCCGTATTGATTTCTTTCATCTACCTATCATGCCAAATGACTTAATGTCTACTAAATTCAATATAATAACCAAAATAGAGAAATTATTGGAAATTACCATAACACTTTTGAAGGACTTGATTTATATTTTTTATTTCAAGATTAACCTTATATATGAATTTTATTAAGTGATACAAATTCCTTTTGAAACAATATAGATTCATTATGATAGTCGTGAATTCTTTCATAGATCATTCACATTGAATGTAGCATTAATTTATTATCATATGTTCTACAATGATATTCATTATCTTCTGGTAGCATATCATTCAAGATAATAAGTTTTTCATTAAAGTGTGTTACACTCTTTCCACTACCATAATTTACACTATATAGCTTCTGTATGGCTGAAAATATCATATATTTAGTACAACCAATATATAATGGAATTTTTTATAGCTATTTAAATTCTTAAATAGATTTGGACAATCACAATGTTCATATTCATCAATCATTTTCATTTACTCAATAAAATCACAATTATCATTTAATCCAATTATAATATCCTTGAAACTATATTCATCATTGTTAACATTTGTAATCATATCAGATTATCCTCATAACATAGTGGTATACCAGTCACTAGATACATTCAATTCTTCCCTATATTTAGTCCATCAATTATAATTTTGATCTATTCTGTGATAAATCGAGAATTATTTTAACTTCTATGGAGTACTTATTTTTCAATAAAAACAACATCAACAAGGAAATATTATTTTAGAAGGTTTATATGCATGAGATTTTCAAAACCTTATGAACACTATAATCTTATCTTCATTTCCTTTTCTCATACGAGTAACATTCATCCATTTTTGGATTCATATCAATCCTATTTGATTTTGTAATATTCATATTTAAATATAAATATAAATATAAATATAAATATAAATATAAATATAAATATAAATATATAAGGTATGAGATTATAATCTTAAAAGTCCATTATTTATATATACACATATATCGTATCATTTTTGGTATAAATTTTCATCGCATAAAAAAATTGTTAAAATATATAAAGATTAAGAATTATATGAATATAAAGTATTATAACACTTATTTTTTTATTATAAGAAGTCATATATTATAAAATATATATTTTTTGAAATTGACTCATCAAGAGATATAATTAACTCCCTTTCACTACAAAGTTTCACACAATACCTATAGATTTCTACAACTGGATAAGTATTAGTGTATATATAATATGATTTCACTATTAAAACATATAACAAAATTAATTTATTGTTTTTTATAACGTTTATATGGTGTTTGAAAAATGTATCAACATATATTATGGTTATAAAATATTTAAATTTATGAAAGATATCACATTTTAATTCTTCATTTTTGAAAAGATTCAAATTATTAATTTCGTATTAAAAAAAGAATTTTATTATTCCATGAGATTTTTAAAATAATTAATATTGTTGGTTGAATGGGAAAAATTAATTCTATAACCAAAATAAAAAAAATTAAAAACTTCAAATTTATGAATGTATTTAAATAATTGATTTATAATGTATTGGTATTTATAAATTAAACAACCCTATTATTAAAATTAATTTTTTAATAATTTTAAAATTTTAAATAAATAGTAATTTATATATTTCTATTCCTCTCTCTTTAAAAATAGTGTAAATTGTAAAAAAACAAATTTTTTAAAAAATAAATAAATTTTAATTATATTGGTTCAATTATATTAATTAAAATGGAAAAAAATTGTATAAATTTCCTAAAATATTGATTTAAAAGATCAATAAGAAAATTTTTTCCTTTATTTCCACATGATGATTTTGAAATTAGTAATGAAAAAATTGGACGTATTTATTATTATTAAAATAAATTTATATGTAAATTTAAAATAATAGTGAACAAAAGAAAAAATAAATCCACACAAAATGTTTGTGAATTAGAATGAAAACCATTTAAAAAAAATGATAATAATAAGAATAAAAAATCAAACTATTCTGAGGAAGGGGATAAACATGGTATTATTTATTATGTATTGTGAAAAGTATAATAAATGTATTATATATGAAATAATTTATTACATATAAATTTTATTTAATAATATTTTTTTAAAACATTTTACATATCATTATTCCATACAAAAAAAATGTTACATATTCTATAAAATATGTAAATATATTATGTATAATACCCATAATTTAGAATTTATATTACACATTTACTATGTTATAAGTCTTCCTAAGTGTTTATATCTTATGTTTTTGGCTTTTTTCCATTATTTTATTTTTCTTAAAAAGTCAGAATTTGAAGAGATGTATTTATGTAAATATTAAAATTTTAATCCTTATTGATAATTGATTTGTTTTTTTACTACGATGTTTAATCCATGGATGAGATGGATTTTTTTCAATGATGTAGAGATCTATGGTACATGATAAACAATATCTAAACTATTCATAGCTTAAATTCACGTATTATTTTTATTTAATAATTCAATTTTATAATATTTTTTCTTACCTAATTTGTGTTATTTTAATAGATAAATGTTGGAATTATTTTACATTTTATATTTGATTAATTTTAGACAGAAATAAAAAACAAATAATGTAAAATGTAGAAAAAGGTAGAAATTTACTAGATAAAATTTATCAAATAAGATATGTTGGTGAAAATGAGGCATAATTAGTATGGGGGAACTATTGGAAAATAAATATGGTGAAAGGAATTATGAAGGGAGAACCACAATGATTGTTGGGTACATTCAAACTTATGAACTTGATTCAAGATAAAGAAAAAAACTGATGTTGGTCAAATGGAAATGTAAAAATCATCTTAAAATTAAAATATTTTTTTTGAAGTTGGTGTGTTATTGAATTAATTAAATAACTAGGGAAGAGAAAAAAAATTATGAAAAAAGGATGAGATATCATTAAAAAATTATTATGGAATAACATACCTTTGATTAAAGGTTTGATTCATCTAAATGATTCGAAGGAGGAAACAATAGGACGTGGAATCCATGAGAGATTGAACGACATGAGTAGGGGAGATCTCTTCTGGAGTTATTTTAAAATGGGGATAGGGATTTTATCGGTGATAGTAAAAAAGAATTAATAAAACATAAATTTATCATCACTAAAAGGGAATGCACGGATAAAGGTATGATTTACTAATAACTTTTTACCTTTGAAAAAGGCCTAGATTTATTAGTGACAAAATGGAAAAGATAAATTACACCTTTATTTGTGATAACAGATATGCACCGATAAATGATTCATTTATTAGAGATTATCAGTTAGGGTTGATAACGGTTTATTTTATCAGTGCTTCATATAGTAATGATAAAAACTTAAAGAAATGAAAAATTTAAAAATAAATTTAAAAATTATAATAAATTACAAATTTTATAAACATAAATATTAAAAATTATTTAAAATAAAAATTCAATATTAAAAAATAAAATAATTAAAAAAATGTTAAAAATAATTAAATTAAATTTTTTATAGTAAATTTATTAATAAATGTTAGAATATTATGATAAATATGTTAATATTAAGATAAATAAATAAATAATATTAATTATGAAAGCCAAAAAATATTAAAAATGAATAAATAATAAAAAATATATATGTTACAAATATATAAAAATGAATAAATATAAAAAAATAGAATAAAGACTAAAAAAATCATTTAAATTTAAATGATTCCAAAATTATTTCCAATTAAAAATGAATATATACTAATTTTAAAAATATTTAAATATAAAATATTAAAATAAATATGAAAATATATTAATTATATAAATTAATAGAATATTTTTTTTATAATACAACCTGAGGTTCAAGTTGTACATTATTGGAACATGAAAGGAGATCCCCTTTTAAACTAAGAAACAGGGAAACCCATCACCTGACCTATAAGCCTATAGGCACATAGGCTTGAGAAAAGATAGACTGAAGACCCAAGCATGGTCTAAATGATCCAATGACCAAAATATCCTAAGGAAAAACTCTATATTCCAAGAACCAATTAAACATCTTGTTTTCCCCTACTAGAGCAATTGAACAAGTACTACCAGTTAATGAAAATGAATCCCCTCCCAAGATTTGTGATATAATGGTATGAAAAAACATGGTATATCACCCCTTAATCCATCATAATCTTGTGGGGGAGGAACATATGATAGGTTCTAAGACACCTACTCACTTTTTTGTCAACCAACTGATGGTGCTTGTGAGGCTCCTACGACACTTTCAACCTAATGATTCACATCGTCTGATAGAAACACCACACATATATCCCAAAGGAAAGGAACCCATCCACCAAAAATTGTAATGAAGAAGATGGATGAATGATGGATGCCAACATACCTGTCCTTCTTTTGAGGTCACCCACCCAACAATAATAGCATGAGATGTTGTATCACCTACTAAATATACGAAGAAAAAAATTGGACTCACCATGTCACATGAAACACAAAATATTCCCCAAAGGCCCAATTTCCTAAAGGAACAAACAAAATAATATGGACCAATTCCCCAAGGATAATTAAAACCCTAAACTGAAAGCAACTTTCTCTATTACTCTTGTCGTGCAAGCCACCCAAGCTAGCACTACCCACCCAGACCAACATCAATGTCGAAGCAATGTCATCATCTCCATCTAATGCCACCAATGATCCTGCTCGAGCAAGGGATGACACTGCCCTACGTGATTCCTTCTAATACATAGTCCACGGTCCTTTCTATCCATGACCACGTAAGCCAAAAACTATTCTTCCATCCACTAAGACACCTGCCTGCAATAATCCACATTGTCATCATCACCTAGAAACACACTGTTGACATTGATCAATACCGATGACGCCACCACCATCCTTGATTCCCTCAAGCATTGAGGCCATGTATTGACATACAGTCACATACACATACACACACTAAAAGAAATTTAATAAATTATAGTGGTTTCTTGTCAGTAATTTATAAAAACACCACTAAATATAAAACTATATTTCTTACCCCTTTTTCGTCATTATTTATAAAAAATGTATCTAGTGGTAGTTTTTATTACCATCAGTTAACACTATTCTGACATTTCAAGACCTACCTCATACCCCCCTAATCATTGATCAATTCTAAAAACCTGTTTTTCGTCCCCTCAATAGTACTAACCATCAAACCGCCTCTCATCCTATGCCTTATCATCGCTTGATTCCTAACCAGCATCCCTCTTAGCGTCATAACTGGATCCTCCTCTCTGATTCCCTATGTTCCTATATTCCACTAGACCCTCAACGATATTTGGGGAGAATGTTCCCATATTTGTTTCTCCCTAATAATAGGTAGTTGATTTTGTGCTCTTTTTGGGAGAAGAATTTTATAATATACTTATGTTTAGTAATTTACCTATTTCAATTCACTTCAAATGATTTGAGTTTAATAGATTTATGAATTTGTTGTGTTTGAGTGGATGTTTGAGATCAATTATTCGTTTTGGAATTATATATATATAATTATATAATTATTTTTTATATTTTATAGTATATAAATCTAAGTAAATATTGATAAATGTTTGATTACCTTACCTCAGAACACAACTCATCATGTTCTAGGTTTGAATATTTTTTTTTGATTTTTCATAAGAAAATTGATCAGTGTATGGCATAATCAAATGTATATGTCCTAGTTATGTCAACTCATATCTTCAATACACTTTATTAAAAAAAATTAAATAAAAAACATTGTACAACATAGAAGATAATGAGGCCTAGCATATTTTGTAAATTAGTTACATATCATAAATACATGCAACATAAGTACACCAAAATTATTGAAAACATTATTAATATACACCTAAAATTCTATCATTTATCTAAAACTACATGACATAACATGGAGATGTACAAAAGAAATGAATGATCTATAAATCCTAGTAAGGGAATAATCAATGTAGAAAATGAGTTATAGTAGTACATGTGATCTTAGAGGCACATAAATGTAAAATAATATGGGTAATAATAATTATATTTAATAATGATACATAATATAATATGATATCATAAATGAAATTTAGGAATGTTCCAACAACATAAAACATTAGATCATAAACATAAGTCAAGACTAAAAACCAAGAAACATAAAATATATTCCGTATGGTAACCTCCCATTCACCATTAATGGAATCTCATGAGGTAAAAACATTACCCAATTCATTGTAGGGATATATAATTGTAACACCCCATACTACCACGGTACATTTCCCTTTGAATAATGCAATAGCTTGCATTGTATGCCACTTTGAGATTCTAAGACATAGTGACCAATCAAACTAGCTGTTATTAATAGTAATAAACAATTTTTGAAATTTTATAAATTTTATCTCTTAAAATGGACTTCATTTTTGGATTTGAAATATCGAAATTATCCTAGGGTGAAATTTTGGTAATTTTTTTGAAAACATTCAATTTTTGATGAATAATGGAAAACACCGAGTCATAGTTTAAAACCGAATTTTTATATAAATAAATATTTATTTTATTTATATTTATTTAAGGTCAAAATAGATAAATAATACCTATATAAGTTCAATTTAATTCATTTGAGTCAGTTTATAAAAATTTTAGATATATAAAAATTTTATTGAACATTTCATCGTCTTTTACCAATCTCCTAGGAGAATTTAAAAATTCACATAAAACATAATTTTACCGCTTCTATGAGTGGAATTTTGAAAATCCGAGAGACACGGTTAATATCAAGGAGTAAAATGTAGTTCAATAAGGTAAAAATATTTTTTGGTGAATAGTAACTTTTTACTGTTATTTACCACAGTTAAATGTAAATCGGGTACTTAAGGGTAAAAATGATATTATTATTACCCTAACACATGTTCTAATTCTATTGGATAAGTATAATTTGACCAAAAACAACCTTAGGAATAAAATATGAACCTCTTTTGTCCACATGGATTAGATTAGGACATTTATTATTATTTAATTCAAAGAAGAGTTAAAAAAGTTAAAATGAATGTTTAATAACTAAAACATTTTTAATATAGGGTTATACATAAGATAAATTCGATTATAAATATTAATTATAAATTTAAAAATATTTCTACATAATGGTATTTTATTTATAATTTTTAGACATTATATAATTTAATTTATTTATGACACAACGATGATGCAGTAATTACCTTATTAGTGAAATATTAAAATAATTAATATTATAAAAACCCAAATAAAAATATTTTGAGACTTTTAATGAATTAAAACAATTTTAAAAGTTAATATGGAATGTTAGGTTTGATTAAATGAATTAGTATTGAAGTAATAATGCTGTTATGAATTTAGAAATAACAATACCAAATAGTGTAAAAATAGAGCTAAAGCTTTTTTAAATCAAATATTATATTATTAATAGATATTCAATTACTAAAAATCTAAGGATCAGCCAATAGACTTTTGTAATGATATTTGTATCATTAATTATCCACTTGGGGTTCTCTTGGATGATTATAGTAAGTTTATTAACCATATAATATAAAAATACAAAGAGACATGGTAAATATGAAACTAATTAACTAAGAGATAAAACTAAAATATAAGGTTAATATAGTAATTAAAACATGTATAAAACCTTATGGTTGGGTGATTTGAGACCCATCCCCACCTTAGCCTCTCAATAAGACACTTTTGAGCCATTACAAACCGAATATTAATTTATTATAAAATAATATTTCTAGCTTTTCCTAAGGTGCCCCTCACCCCTCTTATAAAAGGGAACTCCCCCTTCTACAAATTTCACACCTTCAAAGCCTATTGGCTCAGCTAACCACTACCCAAATATTCCCTCAACTTCCCTCAATTCATCCTATATGACTTAGTTTGATCAGAAAGCCATCCTAAGGAGCCCTTTTGACCAAATAAAAAGGAAGAACCCAAAGAAGGGGTAATGTTTTCACCACCCTCTTTCAAGTTCCTTTCTTCATCCACATCTTCTTTCTTTTTTATTTCCATTATAAATTAATAACTACAGTATATTCTATATAATTTGATGTTATTATAAATATGGTACAACCATATTCAGTATTCTATCCATCCCTTGGATGACATGTCACCATACGTGCGTATGTACGGCTTGCCATCTCTACGTCGTGTTGTAATTGTTATTCAATACATTATTATTTGGATGGGTATAATAATGATGTGTAATTAAAGTAAATAATAAATATAACAAGATAATTATTCTGTATATATTACACACCATCCAATTATATATTATTTTAATATCAAAAGAATGATATTGTCACTCGTACGTACGTACGGAATACCGTCTCCACAAACGTGATGAGATTAATTCTCCATCATATCCATTCAAGAATAATTTTCATTTTATGATTAAAAATAAGGTTTATGGACTTGATATCATTTTGGATATGAATAATATACAACCTATGGATAACAAACACGACTTATGTAATAAAATATATAAAAGAAAACGAGTAAGTGGACACCCAAAATGACAATAATACTAAAATACTATTAACAAAAAAATATTGAAAGATCGTATATGATATCATATTTATTTATATGATTCTTGTATAATTTAATAAAAATGATTTAACTATTATACAGGAGGTTAACCTTCCCTCAGCCAAGGAAAATTACAAGTTAAGTGTAACGACCCAATGTTTCATTAATGGGAATCCCTCTTGATCTAATTAAATGTATCTTTATGTTTATATAGAATGTAAACTTATTTGGTTTTATGTTATGAATTTTTACCATTGTTAATATAGACTTTGAACAGTAATCACATGATTAGTATAAATATAGGGCTTTAACAAATCCAAATTTACTCAGACAAAGGAAGCGATGACCTCATCCAGTAGAATCGCCCCATATGAAGCCCATTTGTCGGAGCTCGGAAAAGAGGTGGAATCCTTGGATTTTTCTCTTGACGAAGACCAAGCTGAGATTCATCATGTCAAGCTCTAACAGGACAGTCTATGGAAAAATTGGAAGTTGATAGAGATTACCACTCGAGCGATGTTATCCGAGCCACCCCAACAGTCTGTAACCATCGCACACCTTACCCTTAGGTCTTATGCGGATGTTTTAAGGGGTTATGTAACTAATTTATAGTACTATGTTCATGTATATTATTTTTTGTATATAATAATGAATACACTTTCTTGTCATCATTGATACTTTGTAAATAGTTTTTAAAGTGCAAATAGTGTTTTTAGTTATTATTTAATTAAGAATTCTATTCTATTAAATTAAGGGATTTTTGAATTAAATAATATTTTAATAAATTATTATTATTATTATTATTAAATTAATTTTATTATATATAAAAGATCATATAATTTTATGAATGCAATTGTAATTTTTATTATGGTTTGAAAGCCCTTTTTGTCAAAACCCATGAATTTTAGATAAATATTGGTTTTTATTTTAAATGTGAAAATTAACATATTTAGAAAATTATTTAGATAAAATAAATGTTATTTCTGGAATCATGATGTCAAAATTATCCAATGGTAAATTTTTCATAATTTTCTGAGGCAGTCAAATTTTTGGGTAAAAATTAAATACCGTTTAAATATATAATGTGTTTTATGACATCTTAATGACCCAATAGTGATGTAATAAAATACTATAATCTTTATTTTCGGCCAATATATGTTTTACCATTAAAATAATGTGATTTTGGGTTTGTTTGACTGACTTTTCAAAGCATTAATGGACCCCTCAAGACTTATTAAGCACCTTGCCTTTTTAAATTAATTTCCATGGGAGTATGACTCACCTCCACATAAGCAACCCTATTATTTTAAGAAGTTCAAACTTTGTCCTTATAAAATATTTTTTTTCCTCTTACCTTTTCCAAAAACCATTAGAAAAAACCATGGGATGGTTTGTGGTTTGGATTAATTTAATATAAGGGGTCTCAAACCTAAATAATAAAGAATTCCCTCACCTTCCCTTTATAAACCCACCCAAGATCCCATTTCCTCCTCACTCAAAGCCTTTGGAGTCAGTCCAAACTCTTCCCTAATCTCTCTATAATCTTCCCAAGGTGCCCCAAGCTCCCAATAGGCCTCTCACAAGCCTCTCTCTAGCCTTTGGAAGCACACTTCCAAGTAAGGGTTTTTTCATCCTTTTTCATTTTTGTCCAACTTTCATTAAGTTGTTTTGACCTTTTAATTTCAATTATGAATGTTGGGGTATGGTTTCTAACCTCCCTCATACTTCTGTCTTTATGTTTGAATGATGGGAGACCCCTTTCTCTCTCATTAAATTCCTCCCATGCACAGCCGTTACTATGCCGAAATTCCGAAAAGAACTTCTCTCTCCTCTTTTACATTCAAGCAATACTTTTGTATCATGAATCTAAATCCCATTTCAATTGTTGGGACATGTATGTATATAACCTCCTTACATTACATTACATGTAAATATGATGAGGAACCCCTTTCTCTCTCATCAACCTTTTTTATTAATTCTTATGTCACACCATTACGCTGCTGAAATCGCACCGATTTTCTAAGCCAATGCCATTGTGTAGTGAATACCATTCCCATTTCTCCATCAAGGGTATTAAAATTTATGCACATTTACTTATTGATTATATGGTTTCATGTATTATTTCCACATTCCTTTATCGTGGAATAAATGATTATGTTTTATGAATCCATGTTTTATGATCCATGTGGCACACTTTTGCATGAATTGAACTGTTTAAGAAGGGTGCGCCCTTATAGCGCTCCAATGCATTGGGTAAAGTATATTATCATGATACGTAATGTGAAATAAGTGTTTAATCATGCTAATTCAAGTGCAACGAGGGTTTACTCGTGCTTTATGTGCAATAAGTATTTACTCATGCTCCATGTGCAATGAGCCTTGGCTCATGCTAATTCCATGTTAAGTGTTGTTGCCACATTTCCATGTTATGATTATCATGATTTATAATGCCTTTATGTTCATGTTTCTCTTATGATCTATTGATATTACTATTGCCTAAAATGTATTGTACTTCTCATGTTATTCCATGTGTACCCCCTTACTTGGCTTTATAGCTCACCCTTTTCTTATGGATGTCCTCAGGTTATCCCATGCAATACTAAGTATGAGGGAATGTAGTGGTCATGTAAAGGAAGTTTTCAATAAAGATGTTGTATTTCATGTTTCAAGTTTTTATGTAATGATCCTAAGCCCCAAAAACTGTAAACCTCTTAATCTTCTTTGTTTTATCAAGTGAATTTTTATGTAATAAATCATGTTTATGTTGTAATAAAAAAGTTGCGTTGTCATAGTTGGTATCAGAGGATAGATTTAGTTATTTTTGGGATTATGATTAGAGAACTGTAATAAAGCCTTAAAACAAGACTAAGTATAATAAAAACATATCTAATTTTTGATAAGTACTGAGTAAGTGGTTTATCAAACAAATACATCCATGTCTGGATACGAGTAGTTAGAGGCAGCTCTGATACATATGTATCCTAGGGGTAAAACCCGAAAACACCGCTTTGAGCTAGAATCGAACAGGAACTGGTGCATTACAACGAGCCTTGCTGCACTCTTGGTTACAACACTCCCCGGGGATATGTTTTGATAAATTCACAATCTTAGTATGAACCCTTATTAAGGGAATTAAAAAAAATTCCCTTAAGAATATATGTTAGAAAGTAGATCATGAAAAGCCATGATAGAAGCCTATAGACTCATGAGTTAAGGAAATAAAAGTTTATTTATAAGTCATTAAATTTTTTCTTTGGATTACCCTTTATGTGTTACCCCTAACTTTCCTTTTATTATATCCAATGGCCGTTAATAGGAGGACTCAGGCTAACAACCGTTGTGAAGATCAGTGTGATGACTGTACTAATGAGATGCCCAATCCAATGGGAGCGGGAATCATGAACTTTGTAATGCTTCTCTCTCAGATAACTCATGTTTTGAAAAGAAACACGGGTCAAGAGGAACGTTCAACCCCCCCTAAGAAAGAACAAGTCGCTATCGAGAGCTTCACGAGACAAAGGCCTCCAACTTTTAGTAGATCATCCGATCCCACGATCACTGGAAAATGGATCAACTCCATTGAAAAGATATTCTCCATCCTTAAATGTTCTGAACAAGAGAGGGTTCTCCTAGAGGCTTATCGTATGGAGGGTGAAGCTGATCAATGGTGGACGTTGATCAAAAATACGAAGCCTGAGGAGGAGATAGAGGCGTTGGAATGGAAGGATTTCCAGAAGATTTTTTTCGATAAATATTTTCTGCGCACCCTCCAGCTTAAGATGGAAAGGGAATTCCTTTCCCTTAAGAAAAAAAGATGAAGAATCTATTGGAGCGTATGAGGCAAACTTCAAAAGTCTTTCAGGATATGCTTCTGGCTTTGTCGTTACCCCTGAATGAAAAGTTGACTGCTTTTCTGGTGGGTTGAAGCCTGGCCTGCAGAAAGCATTGGCGATTCGTGACTTTGACAGCTATGAGGAAATTGTCCGATGTGCTATCAAGGTCGAAATAGAGATCGGATAATAACATGGGTAACATGGGGATAAGAAGAGTAAGGTGGAATTCAATGCTGGAGGTCCGATGGATAAATCCAACGGTGCTAAGAAGATCTAGCACCCCACTTTCCAATAGTGCGGAAAGAAGCACCCTGTAAATTGCCTTAAGGGGACAAGGAAATGATTCAGGTGTGGAAGAAAAGGGCACCTAGCTATTAACTATCAACAAGAAAGACCCGTGACTGCGACAGAAAAGAGGAATGCTCCGTTCGAACCTCAACTCATTGTTCAATGCTACAAATTTAAAGAACCAGGTCATTTTTCAAATCAGTGCCCTAATCCAAGGGTTTTCGGAGGCAACCAACAACCTCCAAGGCAGTAAGGAAGAGCTTTTTCCATCACTTCTACCGAAGTGAACCCTGAAAAAGAAGTGGGGATAGGTATGCTAGTTATTCATTCAAGAATAGCGAACGTACTTTTTGATTCAAGTTGTATGCAGTCTTTTATATCTCGAAAGTTTAGTAGAACAATCCCAGCACCACCACAAATCATGGAATTGAAGATTTCAGTGAGTACGGCAAATGGAGAAATCATTGCATCCCCTGAATATAAGTCCACCCCTATTATAATGTGTGCATTGAATTTACCGGCGAACCTCATCATTCTCCCTCTGGTGGAATTTGATGAAATCTTGGCATGGATTGGATTTCCTTATATAGAGCCAACATAAATTGTCGGGAAAGGGAAATCACATTCCATATAGAGAATCGACCCCCGATTCTTTACAAGTGTAAGTATGAAGATGAATCTCCTTTAGCTCTATCATCTCAATCATGGATATTACTACCCTATGAGCACGCGTATCTGGATCAAATGATTGATTCCAAGGAAGAAACCATCCTTGAAGAAATGCCTATTGTGCAGGAATTCACTGAAGTGTTTCCCGAGGAACTGCCTGGTCTTCCTCCTAGAAGAGATATCTAATTATCAATTGAACTTATACTCGGGGATTTACCAATATCCAAGACTCCATATAGAATGGTCTTTGTAGAGCTTGAAGAGATGAATAAAAAAATACAGGAGAATCTGGATAAAGGGTTTATACGCCCAAGTCCTTCACCATGGGGTGCACCAGTCCTCTTCCTCAAGAAGAAGGATGGGTCAATGCGGCTTTGCATCGATTATCGTGAACTTAAAAAAATCACGATAAATAACAAGTATCCTCTCCCACGAATCTATGATTTTTTTTATCAGCAGCATGGAGCACAATACTTCTCCAAGGTAGATTTGCGGTCGGGATATTATCTAGTAAGGGTGAAGAAGGAATATGTCCCCAAGACTGCTTTTCGCACAAGATACGGGCACTATTAATTCATAGTAATGCCCTTTGGACTCACTAATGCTCTAGAAATATTCATGGACTTGATGAATAGAGTCTTTAGAGATTACCTAGACAAATTTTTTGTAGTCTTTATAGATGATATTCTAATATACTCTAAAACCAAGGAGGATCATGAGGATCATTTAAGAACTGTACAAGAGACTTTGCACAAGGAGAAGCTCTATAAAAAGTACAATATGTGTGAGTTCTGGTTAAAGGAGGTCTCATTCTTGGGCCATATCATCACAAGCAATGAGATATCTATGGATCCCTCCAAAACCGATGCAATTGAGGGATGACCGAGGCCAACATCGGTAACAGATATCTGTAGCTTTTTGGGGTTAGCTAGATATTATCGACGATTTGTGAAGAATTTATCACGATTGTCCAACCCTCTAACCAAGCTAACTCGGAAGGGAGTAAAGTTTTCTTGGAGTGATGAATGTGAAGAAATCTTGAAGGAGTTGAAAATGAGCCTTATCACTGTGCCCTGCTCACTTTACCCACAAGTGGGGAACTTTTTGCGGTATTCAGTGATGCTTCAAAGAAGGGATTAGGCTCTATGCTGATGCAGAATGATAAAGTGATATCCTATGCCTCAAGGTAGTTGAAAATCCATGAGAGGAACTACCCAACGCATGATCTGGAGGTGGCGGCGGTGATCTTTGCCTTGAAAATCTGGCGGCATTATCTCTTTGGAGAGAAATGTGAGATATATACTGACCACAAGAGTCTTAAATATATATTCACACAGAAAGAGTTTAATATGAACCAAAGAAGATGGATAAATCTCATCAAATATTTTGACTGTTCAATCCATTACCACCCTGGGAAAGCGAACAAGGTGGTAGATGCCCTAAGAAGAAAAGATCCAACGATTATATCAATGATGAGAATTTAGAAGGATCCAATCTTCTTATACTTGATGAAGATGGACATGGGAATCATAGAGAAGGGAACATCATCAATACTTTCACAAATGATTGCTCAACCGTCTTTTTTGGAGAGGTTAAAGAATGATTAAAAGGATGATGTGGAACTTTAAGAAAAAGTGGAAGCTATCTAAAAATGGAATTCCTTGGAGTTTAATGTTAATGAAGAAGGAATTGTGTGGTTTGGGAAAAGACTACATGTTCCATCATGTTCGGAGCTGAAGAAGGAACTTTTGGATGATGCTCATAGTTCAAATTTCTCTATTCACCCAGGGAGCACAAAGATATATTGAGATCTCCGAGAAAACTTTTGGTGGGATAATATGAAGAAGGAGATCACTATATATACATCAAAGTGCCTGGTGTACCTGCAAGTGAAGGCAGAGAGGCAGAAGTCTAAGTGGATGATGAAACCATTGCCCATACCAGAATGGAAATGGGAGAACATCACCATGGACTTTGTCACTGGACTTTCGAGGATATCCAAAGGCAACGATGCAATTTGGGTTTTTGTGGATCGTCTTACAAAGACTGTACACTTCATTGAAATTCGGGAGGATTTCTCATTGGATCAACTGGCATGTATATATATCAGGGAAGTGGTAAGGATGCATGGAGTACCACTATATATTGTGTCTGACCGAGATCCAAGATTCACCTCTATGTTTTGGAAGAGTCTTCAACATGCTCCGAATACCGAACTAAACTTCAGTACAACCTATCATCCTCAAACTGATGGCCAATATGAGCAGACTATCCAAACACTTGAGTATATATTGAGAGTGTGCTCAATAGAAATTAAAGGAGGATGGGATCATCATCTTCTTCTGGTTGAGTTCTCTTATAATAACAGTTTCCACTCGAGCATCCAAATGGAACCATATGAAGCCCTGTATGGGAAAAGGTGCAGAACACCAGCATGTTGGGATGAGGTCGGTGAATGTAAGCTGATTGGACCAGAAATGGTCAAGGAAATGGTGGAGAAGGTGAAAACCAGTCAGCAGCATATCAAGGTATCCCAGAGTCGACAGAAGAGTTCTGCAGATAATCATCAACGAGACCTTGAGTTTAAAGTTGGAGACATGGTTTTTCTATGCATATCTCCATGGAAGAAGGTCATGATGTTTGGAAATAAAGGGAAGTTAAGTCCAAGGTACATCGGCCCCTTCGATATTCTTGATCGCATCGGGGTTGTGGCCTATCGACTAGTACTTCCACCTACTATGGACAAAGTACATGATGTCTTTCATGTATCCCTCTTAAGGAAGTACATAACGGACCCTTCACATGTACTCTCTTCTGAGGTGGTACAATTAGAAGATGATCTTTCTTATGAGGAGAAACCAGTGAAGATCTTAGTTCATAGGGAAAAAGTTCTACAAAATAAGACAATTCCCCTCGTCAAGGTGTTGTGGAGAAACCAAAAGTTTGAGGAAGCGACTTGGGAATCGGAGGAAATGATGAAGTTGAGTTACCCACATATATTTTAGTGTGGGAAATGGAAAATTTTGAGGGAGAAATTTCATAAGGGGGGGATATTGTAACGACCCAAAGTTTCATTAATGGAAATCCCTCTTGATCTAATTAAATGTCTCTTTATGTTTATATAAAATGTCAACTTATTTGGTTTTATGTTAAGAATTTTGACCATTGCTAATATAGCCGTTGAACAATAATAACATGATTAGTATAAATATAGGGCTTTAACAAATCCAAATTTACTCATACAAAGGAAGCGATGGCCTCATCCAATAGAATTTCCCCATACGAAGACCATTTTTCGGAGCTCGGAAAAGAGGTGGAATCCTTGGGCTTCACTCTTGACCAAGCCCAAGCTGAGCTTCATCATGTCAAGCTCAAACGGGACCGTCTACGGGAAAAGTGGAAGTTGATAGAGATTACCACTCAGGCGATGTTATCCGAACCACCCCAAGAGTTTGTCACCATCGCACACCTTACCCTTAGGTCTTATGCGGCTGTTTTAAGGGGTTATGTAACTAATCGATATTACTATTTTCATGTACATTATTTTTTGTATATAATAATGAAAATACTTTCTTGTCATCATCGATACTTTGTAAATAGTTTTTAAAGTGAAAATAGTGTTTTTAGTTATTATTTAATTAATAATTCCATTTTATTAAATTAAGGGATTTTTGAATTAAATATTATTTTAATAAAATAATAATAATAATATTAAATTAATTTTATTATATATAAATTATCATATAATTTTATGAATGCAATTGTAATTTTTATTATGGTTTGAAAGCCATTTTTGTCAAAACCCGTGAATTTTTTATAAATGTCGGTTTTTATTTTAAAAGTGAAAATTAACATATTTAAAAAATTATTTAGATAAAATAAATTTTATTTCTGGAATCAGGACGTTGAAATTATCCAACGGTGATTTTTTCATTACTTTTTCAGACAGTCAAATTTTTGGGTAAAAATTAAATACCTTTTAAATATATAATGTGTTTTATGACATCATAATGACCCAATAGTGATGTAATAAAATACAATAATCTTTATGTTCGGACAATATATGTTTTTCCATTAAAATAATGTGATTTTGGGTTTGTTTGACTTACTTTTCAAAGCATTAATGGACCCCTCAAGACTTATTAAACACCTTGTCTTTTTAAATTAATTTCCATTGGAGTATGACTCACCTCCACATAAGCAACCCTATTATTTTAAGATGTTCAGACTTTGGCCTTATAAAATATTTTTTCCTCTTCCCTTTTTCAAAAACCATGGGCAAAAATCATGGGATGGTTTGTGGTTTGGAGTAATTTAATATAAGGGGTCCCAAACCTAAATATTAAAGAATTCCCTCACCTTTCCTATATAAACCCACCCAAGCTCCCACTTCCTCCTCACTCAGAGCCTTTGGAGTTCATCCAAACTCTGCCCTAATCTCTCTATAATCCTCCCACGGTGCTCCAAGCTCCCAAGAAGCCTCTCACAAGCCTCTCTCTAGCCTTTGGAAGCACACTTCCAAGTAAGGGTTTTTTCTTCCTTTCTCATTTTTGTCCAATTTTCTTTAAGTTGTTTTTACCTTTTAATTTTAATTGTGATGTTGGGGTATGGTTTCTCACCTCCCTCATAATGAACTCTTTATGTTTGAATGATGGGAGACCCCTTTCTCTCTCATTAAATGCCTCCCATGTACACCCGTTACTATGTTGAAATTCTGAAAGGAACTTCCCTCTCCTCTTTTATATTCAAGCAATACTTTTGTATCGTGAATCTAAATCCCATTTCAATTGTTGGGACATGTATCTATATAAACTCCTTCATTTCCATTACATGTAAATATTATTAGTAACCCCTTTATCTCTCATCAACCTTTTTTATGAATTCTTATGTCACGCCGTTACGCTGCCGAAATCGCACTGATTTTCTAAGCCAATGCCATTGTGTAGTGAATACCATTCCCATTTCTCCATCAAGGGTATTCACCTTTATGCACATTTACTTATTGATTATAAGGTTTCATGTATGAATTCAACATTCCTTTATCGTGTAATAAATGATTATGTTTTATGAATACATGTTTAATGATCCATGTGGTACACTTTTGCATGAAATGAAATGTTTAAGAAGAGTGCACCCTTATAGCGCTCCAATGCATTGGGTAAAGTATAGTATCATGATACGTCATGTGAAATGAGTGTTGAATCATGCTAATTAAAGTGACATGAGGGTTTACTTTTGCTTTATATGCAATGTGGATTTACTCATGCTCCATGTTCAATGAGCCTTGGCTCATGCTAATTCCATGTTAAGTGTTGTTGCCACATTTCCATGTTATGATTATCATGCTTTATCATGCCATTATGTTCATGTTTCTATTATGATCTATTGATATTCCTATTCCCTAACATGTATCTTACTCCTCATGTTATTCCATGTGCACTCCATTACTGGGCTTTATAGCTCATCATTTTCTTATGCATGTCCTTAGGTTATCCCATGCAATGCTAAGTACAAGGGAATGTGGTGGTCATGTAAAGGAAGTTTTCAATAATGATGTTGTATTTCATGTTTCAAGATTTTATGTAATGATCCTAATACCCAAAGACACTAAACCTCTCTATTTTATTTTTTGTATCACGTGATTTAATATGTAAAAAATATTGTTTAAGTTGTAATAAAAAAGCAGGGTTTTCATATTAAGGGTTAATTCTACAATCTCTTTATTATCCGAGGTTGTTTAAACGTAATTTATCTACTAGAACCTCTCTATCATCCACATCCATGTTTCTTAAAAATGTATTTCAAAACATTCTTACTATTTTATAGACTATTGGTTAAATTCATTTATACCCTTGTTTGACTTTTTATAAGATGTTTATAAAGGAATCTTTCTATCGTTTTCTAAACAAGGTCCTTTTTAACCTTTTCGATAGAATTAAGGTAAGAATGTATTTTTTAACTTATATGGCGGGTGCAGCTATTTTCCGCCATTATGAAATTGTTTAATATTCCCTTAAAGATTATAATAATATTTTCAAAGTAAATTTTCTCTTTTATAATTATAATACTTTTAAATGATTACAAAAAAAGAGATATTTCTCTCAAATAGTTTTGATTTCATCTATGCCAACATCCTTTGATGGATTTTAAGCTTATTTGAAGTTTATTTATTATGATACAAAACATTCATATTATATTGAAGGTTTTGTGATATTTTTTACTATGGATGTGTTATTTTTATACCATTCATGGTTTATGGAGAAAGTATTGACATTTCATATGCTAGTTTTAATACGATTGTTTATGTTATATTTAAACCTGTTCATATGAGGAATGAATTGGACTTGATATGAGACGGGTGGAGACCGCTATAGATCCTTGATTCATCGGTAGGTCTCATGAGACAAACTAGTGTCTTGGAACAATTCCTTGACAAAAAATTATTTTTAGTCTTGGCACAGGGCCTTAACTATGTGGTTATGATTGTCTGGAATTATGCATTCCATCATTACTAAAGTGGTTATTGATATTGAATGTGATTATTCGAATAGTAGAATATACATGTGGATAAGTAAATGAAATTATTTAATTTTATTTTTTCCATATTATGATGAAGTTCAAGTTTAAAAGGCTTTTGTTTTATTTATACATTGCCTTAAATGATTATGCTTATTTATGAAAGTTTTCGCTATATTGTTATCCTTATTGAGCATCTGAGATCACCCCTATCTATGTTTTATTTTTCCTAGGATGTGAAGAAGTATTTTATGACCGACCTGCAGGGATAGTCTGAGGGGATATGAGTGTGGACTATGGGGACTATGTTGTTGTAGTTTTTCACTTTATCGTGTAATGTAAGACTTATGAATGTATCTATTGTTTCCAAGGCTAATAAACTAATCGATCTATCGAGACTTGATATTTTGTTATCATGACAATTTTAGGTAATAATTCATAGACTCTGGGTAACTGGGGTTAGGGCGTTACAATAATTATATGCCTACCAATCACATTCATTTCATGTACATGAATATATGTGCCACATAAATCATACAACATAAGGAAGTATTTTATCGGTTTTAATCCCATTATTAAGGACTTTCATATTAATAAATAGATGTTACCAATAAATTAAGTTTAGGTAAATCTTGGTGAATACCCTTGAGTGGAAAGGGTTATGGGTATTCACTACTAAAATGATTGGTATAAAAAATTTCAGGATAATTTTTGTAGCATAAAGGGTGTGCATAATGGTTTATTGAAGCAGTGAATGAGAGAAAATTGGTATTTAATTAATTAAGAATCATAAGGATGGTAATAGGCATTGATAAAAACGTATACCATCTTGAAAAATTGGAAATCTAAAGGAATGAAAAACAAATTGCATGAATAAATAAGAGAAGGAGTGGATCCCTTATCTTCAGATAGTGCTTCTAAAATCATCAGAGGGTATTATTTAGAGCTTGGGTGAACCATATGAGGACTATATAGAGGTAAGGGAAAATTAATTTCATTAAAAAAGGTTTTTTAGTGAAGAGTAATGAGTGTTTGTGAGGGTTTATATAGAAAAAAAGAGGAGAATTCATTATTAATTTCCAAATCTAGTTTTTTGACACTATATGATAATGTAATCAAAACCAAATCCTTCTTAACAAAAAAATGGTTATAAATGAACATAAAAATGTTATCATAATTATTTAAATATATAATAGGTTCAGTAATTATTAATTTATAAACATAATTTTATTATTACAGGTCATTATGTTCAAGCAAAAATCAGCATCAGATTTAAGGTAAGGGATCCTCTCCTTTTTACTTTTATTCAAGATTTTCCTCTATGTAATGAATTTTTATGTGTTGTTCCTAATGATGGAATATGATTTAGAACCTCCCTCTCCCATACTATACTCACGATTTATAAAATTTTTGAAATCCCTTTCTCTTTCAATAATCCCTCTTTAGTATACCTGACACCATGTAGATATTCCGTAAGGGATTCCACCTGAACTGCCTTTATTGCTTCATGTTTCTATATCTTTCTTTTTAACCAAATGAATTTGTGTTTTATTTTTTATGTAAAACTTATAAATATTGTTTAAATGATCCAAAATCATGTTTCAAGGTCCATAAATAATTCTCTTTTGGGGATATACATGTTTTTATGTGATTCCCTCCTCAATATTACCTGATAAGCAAACTAGTTTTGAGGGAACATCTTGAATTCATACCCAATTTCAAGTGCACTCTATCTTATATTTTTAGAAACCATTGACTTTGAAAAATAATTAATTATATTTTAAAAACCTTCTTAGTTCACTTATAGTTTTTTATAAAGCATTGTTCCCATTTATATTTTAAAGGTTTTATAGCATTTCCCTTAAAACTGCTCAAAAATGTTTTTATGCTAAAATATATTGAATAATTTTCTTACATGTGGTCACATATACATGAACTCACATACCATTATACATGTCTATTTTCACTTATTAATGTCCATGTATATTTTAGTTCCTTTCTTTCATGAACACTTATATGATTAGACAATTTGTTATGCTTTGTAACAAGATTGTGGAACCCAATTCATTCCATGGGTAACCCTTATGATTTTGTAAGATTGATTATGTATGATTATTTATGTGGAAAACATATTCACGGAAAATTATGATCGGTGTGGCCATATTGCTATCTAATGCATTTGGTAATGTTATGTCTCATGAGAAGTTATGTGCGACGGTCTTGGTGGTTAGCCTTGACTTGTGATACTATGTTAAAATATCTTGGTAGTTGGACTTTACTCATACTAAAGTCATGTTTTATATTGATTCCACATTTCTATGATTCCATGTGAATATGATTCCAAGATTATATTTGATGATTCCATATGTTACATGCC
The DNA here is from genome assembly GCA_963277665.1 of Viscum album. Taxonomy (NCBI): domain Eukaryota; kingdom Viridiplantae; phylum Streptophyta; class Magnoliopsida; order Santalales; family Viscaceae; genus Viscum; species Viscum album. The sequence continues at coordinate 1,064,516,751 of OY728161.1, read as the reverse complement.
TTTTTATATCATCTTTTCATTCCTTGTAACCCATCTTCTATAGCTTTATTCTTATGTCTATTCCCTTACTAGTATATTTAGATCATCTCTTTCTCATGTGTTCCTTGGGGTACCCTATGAATATGTATAAAAACAATGGAAGTTAGGGGATATTTTTTAAGATTAAATAAAGAAGTTTTTTTAGTTTCATATTTTCCATTTTATATACCTAGTCTTCCTAGATAATAGATTTTACGATCCTTGTCTTGTACTATATTGTATTTTTACAATTAAAATCATTTAATGTTATGTGAAAAGGCTATGGTCACTATAGTTGGGATCATTAGAGGGTATAGTTATTTTTGGGGATTAGGAATACATCACATTAGTGAGAACCTTAAGGATGAGACTAAGTATAAAAAACATCATTAAATTTTGGCAAGTATAGAGTATGTGTTTTATCAATAAAATACATCCTTATCTGGATACGAATAGGTAGAGGAGGCTCTGGAATAGATGTTCCAAGGAGAGAAAACTCTGACAAGGAGTTTCGAGCCTAACCTAGGGTATCCCGGTACATGATAACGAGCCTTGATTCACTCTTGGATTGAAATTCCTAGGGGATATGCTTTGGTAAATTCATAACCATAGTACAAACCATTATAAATGGAATAAAAAAACCCCTAAGAAAATAATTTAATAAATAGATCAAGGATAACCTAAATTTAAACCTATGGAATCATAAATTATGATATATTTCGGTTTTACAAGTTTATCCTTTTATGTCCAAATTTTCCTTTTTATTATCAATATCTATGTATTTAAGACCTCTAATTGTATGTTCTATTTATTAGTTAATGGCGGGAAATATAAGAACACGTGCTAATAATAAATGTGATCGGGAATGTGATGATTTACAAAATGATATGGCTGATATGATGGGAACATGTGCTCAAAACTTCATGACAATAGTTGATCAGTTGGATCAAGATATGAATAATAACTTGAATCAGGTTTAACAACCACCACCTCCACAGAAAGAGCAAGTTTTCGTAGAATCCTTCATGTGGAAAAGGCCTCCCATGTTTTGTTGATCATCTGATCTCATCCTTGTGGGATAGTGGATCAACTTCATTTAAAAGATTTTTATCAATCCTCTCGTGCTTGAAAGAAGGGAAAGTTGTACTGGTGGTCTATCATTTTGATGGGGAAGATGATTAGTGGTGGACATTGGTTATGAATAGAAATTCCCAAGAGGAAATTGTTTCCATGGTTTGAGAGGAATTCAAGAGGATTATTTTAAAGAAATATTTCCTCAAACCCTCTATCTCAAGATGGAAAGAGAGTTCCTTGAACTCAACCAGAAGGAAAATGAGTCCATAGGGGCGTATGAAGAAAAATTTACAGGGCCTTCAAGGCACATCTCTAGATTTCTCATGAACACTAAATGTAAGGTGGATAGTTTCTTTAGAATACTAATTATGAGTCTACAAAAAGCATTGGCGATTCAAGAATTCTATAGTTATGAGGATATTTTCTGTTGTGCCTTCATGGTTGAAATGGAGATTGGAAAATCTCTTTGGTCTCGTGGGATCAATTATAAGATGTATAAAATGGAGAAAAACATTGGTCATTCAGCAAAAAAATAAAATGATTGAAAGAATACTAAATATCCCACTTGTAAAAGTTGTGGGAAAAAGAATCTTGGGAACTATCTAAAGGGAACCCTAAATTGATTCAAATGCTGAAGAATGAGATAACTGGATATAAATTGTTGAAGGGATATGAAAAATCCCACTAATGTTGAAAAAAAGGAAGGTCCAGATCAATTCCTATCTAGTGGTGTATTATTACAACTATAAGGAGCTTGGGAATTATGAAAAGAACTTCCCTAAGCCAAGGGTTGTCGGAGGAAATCACCAACAATCTCCAAGGAAACAAGGAATGGATTATCCTGTCACTACTTCTTAGGTAGATCTAGACAACGATGTCATGACAGGTAAGCTAGTTATTCATTGAGGAATAGAGAATGTACTGTTTGATTCTGGTTCTACGCATTCTTTCATATCTTTCATGTTTAGTAGATCTATTCAAACACCACCTCAAAATTTGGAGGATATGTTATATGTGAAAATAGATAATGGGAAATTATTTCATCCATTGTTTATAACTCCTCTCCAATTAAATTTTGTAGACTGATCCTACCAAAAAAATCATCATACTTCTTTTAGTGGAGTTCGACGCTATCTTGGGCATGGATTGGATATCATTATAAAAATCCAAAATCAACTGTCGGGAAAGGGAGATTAGTCTTTAGATCTTGAAGCATTCTACAATTCATTACATGTGTAAAGAGGAAGATGAATATCTTTTAGAATTAGTGTCTCAAGTGTGGATATTAATTCCTTATGATCAAGAACTTCTGGATCAAATGATTGGGACATAGGAGAGAATCGTTATTGAAGACATGCCCATTGTGAGGGATTACACAGATGTATTTCTGAATGAGTTGAATGTTCTTCCTCTTGACCATGAGGTTAAGTTCCCAATTGAAATTATCCCTGGATCTCTGGATATATCAAATACACCTTATAGGATGGCCACCGTAGAGCTGGTAGAGCTGATGAAGCAGTTACTGAAGAATCTAGAAAATGGTTTTATACACCCAAGTGCTTCATGATGGGGTGTTCCAGTCCTCTTCATCAAGAAAAAGGATCAATCAATGCACCTCTGCATTGATTATCACAGAATCAATAAAATCATGATAAATAACAAGTATTCCCATCCATGAATAGATGACTTGTTCGATCAGATTCATGGGGCCAGTTATTTCTATAAGGTGGACCTTTAGTCTGGATATCACTAATTAAAGGCGTGGAAGGAAGATATTTCCAAGACTACTATTTGAATGAGTTACAGACACAATGAGTTCATACTGATGACCTTAGGACTCACTAATTCTCTAGAAATTTTCCTAGATTTTATCGATAAAGTATATAGGGATTACCTAGACAAATTTTTGGTAGTCTTTATCAATGATATAATGATATACTCCAATTTCAAGGAGGTACGTGAGGAGCATTTGAATACTATTCTAAAGAACTTGTGAAGGAAGAATCTGTATGCAATGTATAGTAAATGTGTGTTCTGGATGGAGGATGTATCATTCATGGGGAATTTTATCACCTACAAAAGGTTATCTGTGGACCCTTCAAAGACAAAGGAAATTCAAGAGTGGCCATGACCAACATTTGTAACAGAGATCCATAGCTTTTCGGTTTTATCTAGGTATTATCGACAATTTTTGAAGATCTATTCACAATTATCAAACCCAATGACAAAGCTATCATGAAAGGGGGAAAAGTTCTTCTAGACTTTGGAATGTGGAGACTGTTTTAATGAGTTGAAAAAGAGGCTTATCACCGCACCAGTACTCACACACCCAACAAGTGGAGAACTCTTTGTGATGTAAAATGATGATTAAAATAATGGATTAGAATGTGTGCTAATGTAAAATGATAAAGAGATAGCATATTCATCAAGGAAGCTGAAAATCCATGACAAAAGCTGTTCTACGTAGGATCTGGAGTTGGTGGCAGTGATATTTTTGTTAAAAATATTGTTGCATTATCTCTATGGGGAGAAGTGTGAGATATATACCGACCACAAGAGTCTCAAATATATATTCCCACAAAAATATATTAATATGCACTAATGAATATGGATAGAGATCATAAAGTATTATTAATGATTAATCCACTACCATCCTAGAAAGGAAAATATGGTGGCATATTCTCTAAGTAGAAAGGATCATGCATCTTAATCAATGATTTGAATTGAAAAGGATCCAATATTTTTTGATTTGTAGAGGATGGACATGAGAATAGTTAAGTGAGGAACATCATCTATCCTTTATAAAATGACTGCTCAACCATCCCTCATGGAGAAAATAATGGATGCTCAAAGAAAAGATGTGGAAATTCCAAAAAATATGGAAGCTATTAAAAATAGGAAATCCTCGGAGTTAATGATTGAAAAGGATAAATTATTAAGATTTGGGATATGATTATGTCTACCATAAGATCCATAGATAAATAATTAGATTTTGAATGATGCACCTAGTTCTACCATCTCTATTCACTGAAGGAGCACAAAGATGAATTGAGATCTCTGAGAAACATTTTGGTGGGGCAATATTCAATGGGAGATTGTTGAATATGAATAAAAGTTCCTGGTATGTCAGCAAGTGAAGGTTGAGAGGAAAAATTATAAGGGGATGATACAACCACTACCCGTACCAACATGGATGTAGGATAACATTACCATGGACTCTGTCATTGGACATCTAAAGATATCCAGAGGAAACAATTCTATATGGGTCATTGTGGATCTTCTTACATAGACTAACCACTTTATCTCAGTTCGAGATGAATTGTAATTGGATAAAATTGCTTATATTTACATCAGATAAGTGTTAAGGCTTCATGGAGTACAACTATCTGTTGTATCCGATCATGATCTGAGATTCACCTTGACGTTCAAGAAAAGTCTCCAACATTCTCTAAGAACATAATTGAACTTCAGTATGGCCTATCATCCTAAAATTGATGTCCATTCTGAACGAACTATTTAGAAAGTTGAAGATATGTTGAGAGCATGTTATATGGACTTAAAAGAAGGATGGTACCAACATCTACCATTGGTTTAAATCTCTCTATAACAATAGTTTCCACACAATCATCTGAATGGCACCATATAAATCCCTTTATTGGAAAAGGTTTAGAACACCAGAATGCTAGGATGATGTCAGTGTGTGTAAGCTGCTAGGACCAAATAGGTTGAAGAAATGGTGGACAAGGTGAAAACCATTTAGAAACATATCAAGGCATCCCAAATTCAAAAGAAGAGTTATGCAGACAATCATCGGTGAGACCTTGAGTTCAAAGTTAGAGACATGGTATTTCTATGCCTATCTTCATGGAAGAAGTTCTTGAGTTTTCAAAAGAAACGGAAGTTATGTCCCTGGTACATCCACCCCTTCAAGATCCGTGATCAAGCTTGAGTTGTGGCCTATCGAATGAAACTTCTGACTACCATGTCCAAAGTACAATATGCCTTTCATGTGTCCCTCTTAAGGAAGTACATACTTGATCCTTCACATCTACTCTTTTCAGAGGACGTACAGTTGGTGAATGATCTTTCTTATGAGGAACAATGAGTAAAGATATTGGATATTAGAGATAATGTTCTACGTAACAAGACTACCCACCTAGTAAAATTACTATGGTAGAACCATATATACGAAGAGGCAACATGAGAACAGGAGGAGGCATTGAATGAAAAGTACCTGAACCTGTTTATGGAATAAAATGTGAAACGAAATTTCAATATAGAAATTTCATAAGGGGGGAAGAATATAACGACCCAACGTTTTTCAATGGAAAATAATTTCCTATAAATATGTCATATAATCACATTAAATCACAACACAATGAACTACTAAGTTCTATGCGACCTTTAAACATATGTTTTTCACTTCTATGATTTGAATTTCAAAAATCTGACATACCTGGTTGTGAACGGTAAGTTATTTGGAATCTAATACGACCAACATAATTTTTGGTGAATAGTAACATACCTTTATGAATAGTAATGTTACCCTTATGAATAGTGACATACCCTAAAAAATATTAATCTTACCTATGAGAGTATATAAATAAGATTCAAGTGGAAGTACGATATACCTATATATGGGAATAAGAAAATAAATGTTTTGAAATCTAAATTTTTAAGTAAATGATGTTTTTAACTAAATATTAAATTAATCATAAATATATTATTATTTTTAAAAATTTTATTTCATTTTTGGATTCTACACGTCGATAAATGTTTCGGTCAAATTTTTGCGTTTTTTCTGAAATACTTGAATTTTTTGGGGAATAGTAAAATACATTAATTTATCGTATAAATACATTAGAATTTAATATCCACTATTAATGACATCATAAGTGATGTTAGAACCCAAATATAGAACTCACTGGTATTTATTACTCTTATTGGTCATGGAATCGTCACTATTTCTTATCTTATGGAAAAATAAAAAACTAATCATTATAATATTATGAAAACCCTCCTCTCCTCCACTACAAATAACACCCCTCTTTACCTCTTATCTTCCCTCCTATCAATCCTTATGAATTTCCTATATTCTTCCAAAATATACCCTCAATCTCTCTCCCCACTTCCAACATCCCTTGTTCTCCTAAAAACACCAAATACACTCACCTTATGAGTCTCTCAAGGATGATTGATTCAAGAGGTAAATTCATATTTTCAATTATTTTACTTTCTTTTCATGTTTTTTTGTTTACTTTTCTATAATTAACTCCCCTCATACAAATGATATGAAAAATCCAGTACCATATGCTTAATTGAATTTTTTACGATAATGGAATAATTTATTATCATCTCTCCTTCACTCTTCTTTTATTTTAGTATTAAAGACACCGTCTGAGATGTGTTAATTTACCACATTCAAGGACAATGGGTTTTTAATTTCTATTACCATTTTCAATTATGGTCAAGAAAACATTTTCATGGTTGAACCAGACCATAATATATGTATTATGTCTCATCTATGGTTTTTGAATCCTTTTCTACACATGGTTTTGATTTATACAACAATACATGATCATTGTGGAAAAAAAATCACCAACTAACCCAAAAGGTTATCACTAATGTTTTATATAACGATTCAACTTCACTACAAGTAAACAAAGAAAAATAAAAACCATTTAATCTTATAGATGTTTCCTAATGTCATATAAATTCAATTATGGATAACCACTTTCATCATACATGTTTTTCTGAACATGAATATAAGTGAACCAATCATTAAAACCAATTAAACAAACAGACCCGAACAATGAAATTGATCCTCTTAACCCATAAATATGGTCATAAATGATTTAAAAATATTGTAATAAATATTTTACATATATAATAGGTTATTTAATTATTAAATAATAAACCTAATTTCATTATTCATATCATTAAGTTCAAGTAAAGATCACCATCAGATTTAAGGAAAGTGACCCCCTCTATTTCTCTTTGATTCAACATTGTCTTTTATGTTATGACATTCTATGTGTAGTTCCTTGGATGGAGTCTGATTACTCCCCACCCCAATACTATCCACATGATTTATAAAATCTTAGAAATCCCATTATCTCTCATTAATCCCTCTTAAGTTCACCTAAAACCATGCTGATATTACGTAAGAGATTCCACCCAAACATCCTTTATTCCTTTGAGTTTCTCTATAATTATTTTTACCCAAATGAAGTTGTATTTTATTTTTAGGTACTAATTATACATACTATTTATATTATCCATACTCTTTTTTCGTGGTCCACCCCTCATTGTTTTTCAAGTATATACATGTTTTTACGTGATTTCCTCTTCAATATTACCCGATAAGCAAACCGATTTTGAGGGAATATCCCGAATTGTTACCAGATTTAAAGAGAAATATATATTATGTTTTAAGCCACAATTGTATTTATAAAATAACTCTATTTATTGTGAAAAAATTCCTGTTTCACTTTAGGGTTTGTATAAAGGATTGTTCCCTTTTCTATTTTAAAGGCACTATAGTATTTTTCTTAAAACTGCTTAAAAATGTTTTTATGCTAAAATTTCATGAATACTTTTATTACATGTGATCACTCTACTTGACCTCACATAGAATGATAAATTCTTATTTTACCTTATTAATTTCCATGTATATTTTATTTTATTTCTTTCGTGTCCACTTTTATAATACAACCATTTTTTATGCTTCATGACATGATTATGGAAGCCAATCCTTTCCATGGGTAACCCATATGATTATGTAATATTGATTGTGTATGATTAATTATGTGAAAAATTTATTCATGAAATGTTAAGATGGGTGCACCGAGAAGGAACTCTAATGCATTGGTTAAAGTGATGACTCATGACATGTTATGTGTGATGGTCTTGGCGGTTAGTCTTGGATTGTGCTACTGTGGGAAACAATCTTAGAGGTTAGCCTTGACTCGTACTAAAGTCATGTTTTAAGATGCTTCTAAATTTATATGAATCCATGTTTAAATGATTCCATGTTTATATATTGTGACTCCATATGTTACATGCCTTTTTATATCATCAACTAATGCCTTCTAACCATTGTTCTAAAGCTTTATTCTTATGTTTATTCCCTTATTGGGCTATTTAGCTCGCCCCTTTGTTCATGTGTTCCCCTGGGGTACCCTATGAAGATGTTTGAGCACAGTGAATGTTAGTGGATATTTTTTAAGATTAAATAATTAAGTGTTTTTTAGTTCTATGTTTTCAGTTTTATGTCTCTAGTCTTCCAAGGCACTAGACTTTACTATCCTTGGCTTATACTCTGATGTATTTTTATGCTTAAAATCATGCAATGTTATGTGGAAAGGCTAGGGTCACTATAAATACGATGCTTCCATGATTGATACTCAAATTTTATCAAAATATCATAGAAAAATGAATAATAACCACAAAATCAAAACTAAACAAAGAAACACCTCAAAATTCTAAACCTGTCACACCCTAAACTCTAGAGAAAAACCGAGATCCACAAGTAAAATAGAACAAATGTTGAAAATGAAAAATTGGGTTTGACATCCATAATATGGAACTAATGTGGAAAGGATAACTTAATATTTGAGGATATTCGAGATCTAATCCTAAAGGAATAGATTAGATTTAATGAATTTTAGATGTTTATATATTCAATATACACATGAAAGGGAGAAGATGTTCTACTTAACTAAGGCTATCAAATATTACTACAATACCATTTTTTCCTAACATATCAAGTCATGTATCTTCTAACTCAACTGATGCTATTGTACATTATGATAATTCTAGGCATGTTTATGACTACAAATTAATCATTTAATTATTTTACCATTAATTAAAATAAATTTCAATCAAATCATATATTGGTTGAATTATATTTCATTTATTATTCATCCAATATGCTCAATACAGATGTGTAGTTAACATAATGAAATTAAGGCACCAGAGGCAGGAAGTGGGGAAGGAGTTCATATACAAAAACATGACCGGGTAATGGAGAGTGAGGGGAATACATGTTAGTATACTACCCAGGTTTCATGTTTGTGTTTTCATTTTGTACAACATGAATTTTTGTAAACTATGTTGTAATTTAATGTTTTATAATATGTAATGGAATGTTTATTGATGTATTAAAGTTATTATTTTTGTTATATTGTATTAATTAAATATTTTTGTACATATTATTTGTATATTGGATTTTGGTGCATCACACAATAATTAAATTAGTTGTTTTAAAATATATATAACTAAATGATGTTATAAGCATTGTGAATAAAGTTGGGGTAGTTAAAACCACCGGAAAATAAGGTAAATTTACATATTTAGAAATGGTTTTGACCACCACCAGAGAAAACCACCGTAATTCAAATAAACCACCACTAAATATTTATTCGGAAGAGAAACTGTCTCTAATGTAGAAGACCAATACTAAACTTCACACAAAATATGTCACTAATTTAAACAAGCCACCGCCAAAAACTACAATTATCCATGAAAACCAAAACCATCACAAAAAATAACAAACTATTCATAAATATTTAATGATTGACTATTTAGTGGGTTTTTTAAAATCTCCACGAAACCATTTGGAGGAGTTGAAAACCAGAGTAAAATCTCAAAATAACCACCATAATATTCTATTTTTCCGGAAGTGACATACACATGCATACACACACAGACACACATACACAGACAAACATACACATACACATACAAATACACATAAAGATACACATACACATACAAATACACATACACATACACATACACATACACATACACATACACATACACATACACATACACATACACATACACATACACATACACATACACATACACATACATATACACATACACATACACATACACAGACACATACACAGACACATACACATACACATACAGATACACATACACATACACATACACATACACATACACATACACATACACATACACATACACATACACATTCACATACACATACGCATACACATGCACATGCACATACACATGAACATGCACATGCACATGAATAGACAAACACATTGATACACATACTTGCATATACATGCATATATACATACATTCATGTATACACATACACATACATATATAATTACATACATGTATATACACATACATACACATAAATATGCATACATACACATACTACATAAACACACACACACACACACACATAAACACATAAACACATACACAGACACACACACACACACACATACACATACATACATATACAAATACACATAAACATGCACATAAACATAGACATAGACATAGACATAGACATAGACATAGACATAGACATAGACATAGACATAGACATAGACATAGACATAGACATAGACATAGACATAGACATAGACATAGACATAGACATAGACATAGACATAGACATAGACATAGACATAGACATACACATACACATACACATACACATACACATACACATACACATACACATACACATACACATACACATACACATACACATACACATACACATACACATACACATACACATACACATACACATACACATACACATACACATACACATACACATACACATACACATACACATACACATACACAAACACATACACATACACATACACATACACATACACATACACATACATATACAAATACACATACACATACACATACACATACACATACACATACACATACACATACACATAAACGTACACATACACGAACACATACACAAACAGGTACACAAACACATACAGATAACCATACACATACACGTACACATACACATACACATACACAAACACATACACATACTATAACACCCATAGTAAATAAAGAATATAACATTTTCATATTTATTAAAACTTGTGAATTAAATATTAATTTTACTTTAAAGGGGATGATATCTTTGATGGCGTACCAGATACAAAACCATAAGTTTCTTTGAAATCTTATGTTGCACACAATGTTGAGTCAAACTGAAAAATAATAATATAATATTATTTTAAATAGTAGTTAACAATTAGCCGTTGTATGGGAAGGAATGGACAGAACTAACTACAATATGAATATACATGTTGGTTAAATGTTTTTACATATATCTAATAAATTTTAGAGGATTAAAATAAGAAAGAATCTGATTTTATGCATATATACTCTAATATTCATTAAATGGTTGATTTACCACCTTTTAATGGTGAAACCTACTTAAATATAGTTTTTTTTCACTTTTATATGTTTTATTTGACAAAATAGAATTAGTCATTAGAATAAAGACGTCAATATTTACTTTGGGTAATTTTTTTTTAATTTTTTTGATAAAATTTATTTCATAATGAATAGTGAAAAAATATTGTATTTTAATTCAAAACTGCCTTTTAATCTAATTTATTTATAAGGATATAATATATTTTTAATTATTTTTAAAGTGTAATTATATTATTTTCTTACTATTTAATCTAATTTTGGTCATTGAAAGTTTTTCCAATTTGAAATTTGACATAAATAACTTTTAATATTTTGATAGTTATTATTTCATAAAAACACACTTTTTGTTTTGACAACGAGAATTAATTTTAAATTAATTTCAGCCACTTATGTGTTTTGAATATGGAAAAATATATCCCCTATTTGGAATAATGAGGTAAAAATTGTGTAAATAGGTAACTTTTTTTTATACATTACGAATATTTACTTTAGTAAATATTTTATTTACCAAGGTTAAAGGGTAAATCAGGTAAATATGGGTAAACAAATAATATTATAATAATATAAAACCACCCTAACATGTTTCATAATCCCATTTTTTGATACATTTCCGACCATGGGAATCCTTGGGTAGATTTTGGAACCCCATGGAGCCACTTGTTAGTGATAATGAAATTTTATATTAATTAACTTAAAGTAAAGACAAAAATGACCAAAAAATATATCATTTAGTAAATCAATTCTTACATGGGGTTATATAAGTTATCTCTTCAACTCAAAATATTCATTTGAGAGCTAAAAATATTTCAGACATCATAATATCTGTTTGATAATTTTTAGACATCAAATAAATAATAAAATTTATGACACAATAATGATGCAGTGTTTACCTCATTAATAAGTGATTTCAATAAATAAGATTATAAATATTTAAAAAATATAAAAAACCTATAAATTTGTTACTGGAGGATTTTTTTAAAAATAGGAGTAATATTATCTTAGTCATTAATTAGTTTTGGAGCTTTATAAACCGAAAATAATTATAAAATAAACTAATATTTTCAAGCATTCCTAAAGTGTCCCCTCCCCCCTTATAAAAGCCCTCATTTCTAACCCATTACTCACACTTACCAAGAAACTTTTATCATCCAAACTCTACCCAATTATTTTTCTTACATCCCTGTACCCATCTTAGAGGACTTCCCTTATGCATAAGGCAATTAAATTAACCCTTTTGGTTCAAACAAAATGGAGATACCCGATTTAATGGTAACGTATTCTCTTAAGTTATTCTATTTTATTTTACTTCTCTATACCCCTAAACTATTTTTATTCCTATATTTTATAAGAAAACATGTATCCTCAATATAATAGATTTTTTATTATATGTATTACCACTACACTTGAACACACCTCCATCTAAGGGGTAAAGAACATACTGTTTCTATGGATGATGAACTATTGGCTCACGAAATGATGGTTGTTTAAATATCTCCTACCGCCTCTCATTGTGTCCATTATGATGGAACTGTATTTATATTTGATATATATTATATTTATATATTTTCTATTTTTCTATTTTTTCCATTTACGTTATACCTTTATGGTTTCCATAATGGGTAAACGTGATAATTTCATTTGAGGAAGTCCGGACAACCGCCCCCTCAAACGGACATGAATCGTTAATGCCATACGTGGAATGTATAAAGGATGGATATAATTAAATTATATATGATATTACACCAGAATTATTATAAAACTATTCATCATTACATTTTCATTCCATTAAAATATGAAATAGAAATGAAAGTAGCATTCATGCCTACGTATAGCTTACTGTCTCCATGAACGGTACATTTGATTTTTTATCTCTAAATGTTATATAATCTTTTAAATACATATATATATACCAGATATATATTATATATCTTATAACTAAATAATTAATATAATTCTATAGATAATGTAATTTTGATCACATGGAATACTTATAATTATAACATGTTAATTTATAACTCAAGTTCTGAACATCGACAAAATGTCCGATATGAACTCAAATAATTAAATAATTGTTATAGTAAGGTAATAATTTATATAAAAGGAATAATAAAATTTAAAAAGTTTATTAATCATTTATAAATTAACTTTAGTTTATTATTCATGATATTGAAGAATGAATGAGTCATGTCGAACACGAGGTAAGGGATTTATTATCTCATTTTTATTTCTATGAGATTTCCATTGTTCACCACTGATTTCTTGGATGTGGTGTATTGTATACTTCCATTTGATATAAATTATCATGATTTTATTTATATTCATGGAATTATGTGATTAATTTTGTGGTTTTTACCTTTTGGTCATACAACTTGATTGATTACAATGTGGTAAGGGGTTTCCATCTCATTTTCTATTCCCGTGAGATTCATGCTATGTTTGAAAATATTTACTTTTGTGTGGTGTATGTATTACCAATGATTTTATTATTTTTATAATATAATTTAATTTATGGGAATTTAAATCTTCACTGTATGATCTTTCTCTCATGTGGTGTATGTTTCGTAAGTTACCAAATTGGTAAGGGAACTTTTTAACCCAATTCTCATTTATTGGGTTAATCTTTTAATTATTAATTATGTCATGCTATGATTATGTGTGGAATCACTGTTTATTTATTTATGTTGTAATTTCTAATCCACTTATTGTCGATATACTTTTGATACACATAATCACCCCATTGATAAATTCTCAAGTCATTGATATGAAGTTGATGAGAGTAATTTTAACTCAATTTCCATTGATTGAGTTAAACATACATGTCATTGGTGTTGTTTCTAAAAACATTTTTGAATGTTATCTGATTGATTTACACTAAAAAACCAATCATATTGATTTTATATATATTTTTCACACATTATTATGTAATTGATTTATCCTTAATCTGAGGATAATGTTTTTATAAGTGACTTCATCTCAATTTACATTCCATTGAGACTTCATTTTTTTATGCACCAATTCACTCTTATATGATTTATATAATATCTTTTGGAATATTATTTCATAAATCCGTTTATTCTCATGATATTATAATGTTATGATTAAATTTTATTCACAATTATTTGTATTCAATCATCTCTCATTTTGTTAAAAAAACTTTAACTAAAATATCTGTTAAAATGTTTTAATGATTTATTCTTACAAACATTTCACATCAATATCCATGTTTTAAAATTGGTTTTAAGAGTTATTTATATGTACATTAATGTTTTCAAATTGTTATTAATTTAAAATTTTAAAAGTGGTATGGGACACTTTGATTCAAAAATCTCTTAATTAAATGTTTTAAATGGTTTTTGAAAATGGTTTGATAAAGAATTGATTATGTCAACATTTGGAAACAATATATTCTGATAGAAATGTGGAAAGTTTAATATTTTTTTATTCTTGTTTTATGTGTTATGACTATGTTATGGTTCTTCAGTATTGTTTATAAAAATGGGTGGTTCCATGATAAAATGAGGGTGGGTGAGACCGAGATAACTCTCCAATTCATTGGGTAACGTGATGAAGGTAAACGTTAATGTTTCTCTTAAGAAATTTTGGTAATATATTGTGGTGGGTATTCCAAATGTAACTACCTACATATTTGTGAAAGATACAATGTATATTTTATATGGATGCATAAATTTACCTTTTTGATTTATGATTTCTGTGTGTTATTCATAAATCTAATGATTTCATGAGATATGTTATTATTGAAAAGTATGGTTTCATTGACTAGAATTTGTTGATGGATTAATTTTTCATTTCTTATTTTATAAACCTTACTATGATTTTTATGCTCATCCCATGTTTTTGAAATATTTTCCACAGGACTTAAGGATGAATTGGGTCAAGGATGAGATCATGGAAAAGTCATGTTGTCTAAAACATGGAAGTAGACATGTTTCTTTTTATGAGTTTTTATTTTATGAAAAAAATGGATACTGAGTAGTAGTGTCAACATATAATTTTCAAGTTGATATTTAATATCTATGGCCTAATTCTCTAAAACTATAAACCTGAAAGGATCCTCAATGTGAATTATTCATTTAATTCAATATTATGTAATGTTTTATGTCCGGGTCTTTATAGGTGGTTTCAGAGGTCAGTTTATACAACTTTAGGGATTATGAGTTTTTTTAAAACACATGGTTAGTCCCTATATCTATTATTTTCAGTTAAATACTTGTTTTATTAATTTTTCAAATCAAGGAGTGTCAGTTAAAAATGGAAGGAGGATCTCGAACAACATTCCTATCTCTTTCGGATGACATGCTTGCAATAATTATTGCAAAGTCAAGTTAAGATGATGGTGAATCTTTTTTTCTAGCATTCCACTCACTTACAAGTAGTTGTTTGAGATATTAAACACCTCCACTATACCTCGATTTCATCGTGGATCATGTGTTGTATTTAATAAAATCATATTTTCTCAATATTCTAATATTTTCATGAAAGGTAAATATTATCATGGCATTTT
Organism: Viscum album; assembly: GCA_963277665.1. NCBI lineage: Eukaryota > Viridiplantae > Streptophyta > Magnoliopsida > Santalales > Viscaceae > Viscum > Viscum album. The sequence continues at coordinate 1,064,500,871 of OY728161.1, read as the reverse complement.
CAAATATTTTTCCTTATCACAAGATTTTCAAGCATATAATGATTTTGAAAGAAGTTATGAAAAATGAGACCCGTGAATAACCTATTTATATTTCCTTTTACAATATAGTCTCTTAGTACATACTTATGGTATTTTTAAAGGACCATTGATTTAAAGTTTCAACTCAAAATTGGTTAGATAGTTTTAAAAAAATCATGTTTTATCAGAGTTTTTGAAATTATATTTCATACATGATTATTATTCAAAACTTTTTTTCTGTGAACACCCATATGACCCAAGTTGTACACGGTGTATTTGGATGAAAGAAGAAAATAATTTTGAAGGATTACTAAATCATTGTTTCAATGCATGGACCTTCTACCTACGTAAACAAGAAGATGATGATGGAACCATATGAACACCATGATCAAGGCATGATGTTCTTTCTATTGATAATAGTTTTATTTTATCAAATGGATATGAAAAAAATTGACAATATATAAGATGTTGAGGTCTTCATGTATTAGGATAAAAATGAAAGGTATAAGAAAACATTATAGGTTAAAATATGTTAGGGTTGTTTTTGAGTTTTATAAAAAGGGAAACCTGTAAGATTGTGACAAACCATCGCATCCGAAAAGGCCGCAGGAAATAATCCCACAACTGGAGGGCAACAAGGGCACATCACTTACCACTGTCCTACGTGAAGTCCCTGGATAGTATGACTTATTCTTTTAAGTTGAAAAATTTTATGGATCAAGAATAATTTTATTTTTGGAATTTATGTTTTATCAAATTGATATCCTTAATATAGGAAAATGATTTGTTGATTACGTGATAAAGGTTATTTTAGAATAGGTTTTCTCTTTTGGAAGTATTATATACTTAAGGTAAATATAATACTATGGGATCTGATTTGTGGAGTAATGGTTGAAAATTTATTTTGAATGAATCTATGTTTATATTGTAGACATATGAAGATTTGGTTTATTTGTAGAAATTATTGAACTATAATGGAGAATATGTGATTAAGTTAATTAATTTTCAGTATGAGACTTTAAGAGTATCTGATGTTAGTTGCTGATAAATGTTAAGATTTACCTTGGAAGACTATGTGATTAAATCCTTCTGAGATTTGGGTTTTAATCTTAGTTTGGATTATGTTGAATAATTTTATGGAAAAATGTTTATAGAATGGTATTTTTTGAACTTTTGTGTATTGTTTGACAAATTTTGGAGATTAAGAGTAGTTTTTATTTTTGTAAAAGATTATCCTTTTGGGGATTATATGATATTGTACTAACCATTTTTTTGTTAATGTCAAAAGACATGGGAAAAGTATAGTTCATCTTTTTTGGATTATTTTATTCTTTAGAAGTTGATTATAACACTTTCAATGTGAACAAGTCATCTTGAGTACTCATCGTTTGGAGAAAAAGATGTGTTTGTGGTAGAAATCACGTAAAGGATTAAGGTCTACATGAAAAGTAAGTATATTTCCTTACGTTCTTATTCAAGCTCTTAAATAAATTCCTCAACTTTATTAAAAGTAACTTAAAACAAAAACATTATCCATTAATGTTTACTATTGGGGAATCAAAGACCATTTAACCCATCACATGTTTTTGGTTTTATGGTGGTTAACATTCTCCAAATCATGTTTTCTACCACTCTCCATCCAACCATGATGGTTTGTTTCACTTCCTTATCCATGTTTTCCTACATGGAATCCTAGTATGGGTCATCTGGAGTGACCATTGAATTTATCTTTCATCATTTTAAAGTGATATTTTATTGACTCTTTTTCTGATGTGGGACTTTCAACGAAGATTCAATGCCCAATTTTAAAATTGAGAGGACACAATTCCCAAAAGGGGGGAAGGATGTAACATCCCATGTAAATAAAGAATATAACATTTTCATATTTATTAAAATTTAGTTAATTAAATATTAATTTTACTTTAAAGGGGATTCTATGTTCGATGGCGTCCTCGATATGCAACAACACGTTTCTTTGAAATCTAATGTTGCACACAATGCTGAGTCATACTGAAAAATATTAATACAATATTATTTTAAATATTAGTTAACACAAAGTTGTTGTATTGAAGTTAATTTATAGTACTAACTAAAATATGAATATACATGTTTGTTATATTATTTTATATATATCCAATAAATTTTAGAGGATTAATATAAGAAGAATCAGATTTTAAGCATAAATAATCAAATATTCATTAAAAGGTCGATTTACCGCCTTTTGATGGTGAACCCTATTTAAATCTAGTTTTGGTCACTTTTATATGTTCTATTTGACAAAATAAAATTCTTCTTTAGATTCCGGACATCAAAATTTACTTTAGGAAATTTTTTGGTATTTTTCTGATTAAATTGATTTCTTAATGGATAGTGAAAAATTCTGTATTTTAATTCAAAATTGCCTTTTAATCTAATTTATTTATAAGGTAGATTATCTTTTTAATATGTTTTAAAGTGTAATTATATTATTTTTTTACATTTTAATCCAATTTTTTTACATTTGAATTAATTTCATTTTGAAATTGGACATAAATAAGTGTCAATCTTTTGATATTTATTATTTCTAAAAAACTCGCTTTTTGTTTTTTGATAGCAGAAATTAATTTTAAATTAATTTATTCCACCTCTATGTTTTGAATATGGAAAAATGGATTCCAAATTTTTAATCAGGGGGTTTGAATTGTGTAAATAGGTAACTTTTATTTTTAGACTGTATGAATATTTACTTCAGTAAATTTTTTATTTACCATGGTTAAATATTAAATCTGGTAAATAAGGGTAAAAAAATAATATTATAAAAATATAAAATTACCCTAACATGTGTCTTAATCCTATTTTTTGATACATTTCCGACCATGGGAATTTTTGGGTCGATTTTGGGACCCCATGGAGCCACATGAGAGTGATAATGATACTTTATATTAATTAATTTAAAGTAAAGACAAAAATGACCTAAACATATATCTTTTCGTAAATAAATTCTTACATGGGGATATATAAGTTATATATTCAGATGTAAATATTAATTTTAAAGAGAAAAATATTTCCTACATCATGATTGTTTTTTTATAATTTTTAGACATCAAATAAATAATCCTATTTATGACACAATAATGATGCAGTGTTTACCTCATTAATTAATGATTTAAATAAATAAGATTATAAATATTAAAACAATATCCAAAACCTATCCAATTATTATTGGATGCTTTTATTTATAACATGAGTCATCTTATATTTTAATTTAATGAGTTTTGGACCTTTATAAACCTAAAAACATTATATAATAAAATAATATTTTCAAACATTCCTAAAGTGCCCCTCTTCCCCCTTATAAAAATCCCTCACTTATAACCCATTCCTCACACTTCTCAAGCTTATTTCTTCATCTATCCTCTACCCAATTAAGCACCATACATCCCTATTCTCATCTTATAAGCCTTCCCATATGCAGAAGTCAATTGAATTAAACCTTTTTGTTCAAACCAAAGGGAGATAACCGATTTAAAGGTTATGTATTCTTTTACGTTTTTTGTTTTATTTTACTTCTCCAACCCCCTAAAATATTTTTATTCATTTATTTTATAAAAACACCATTATCCAAAATATACTAGGTTTTTTTTATGATATGTATTCGAACTAAACTTACACACACCTCCATCTAATTGTTAAGGAACATACTATTTCTATAGACAGTGATCTACTACCTCACGAAACGATGATTGTTCAAATATCTCATGTCGCCTATCATGGTGGACATTATGATAGAAATGTATTTATATGTGATATATATTATATTTATATTGTTTATATTTTTCTGTATTTTCCATTTATACCATTCTTTTATGGTTTTCATAATGGGTTAACGCGATAATTTCATTTGTGGAAGTGCGGACTACCACCCCCTCAATGTGATATAACTCATTCATGCCATACATGGAACATATAAAGGATGGATATAATTAAATTATATATTATATTATAATATAATTATAATATACCTATTTATCATTACATTTTAATTCCATTAAATATGAAATATAAATGAAAGTAGCATTCATGCGTACGTATGGCTTACCATATCCATGAACGGTGCATTTAATTTCTTATCTCCCAATGTTATGTACTATTATAAATACATATATATACTGTATATATATGATATATATGATATATAAATCATGAATATCATTATGGAAATAATGGAATTTTGACCACATAGAAAATTTACAATTAAAACAATTCACTTTTAACTCAAGTTCCAAACATCAATAAAATGTACTATATGAACTCAAATAATTAACTAATTGTTATAGAAAGGTAATAATTGATATAAAAGGACTAATAAAATTGAAAATTTTTATTATTAAATTATAAATTAACCTTAGTTTATTATTCAAGAGATTAAATAATGATCGAGTCAAGTCGGACACGAGGTAAGGGATTTCTTATCTCAATTTTTATTCCGTGAGATTTCCATTGTCCACCACTTATTTCTTGCATATGGTGTATTGTGTACTTCCATTTGATATATATTATAATGATTCTATTTATATTTATGGTATTATGTGATTCATTTTGTAATTATTAACATTTTTTCATAAGACTCTATTGATTAGATTGTGGTAAGGGGTTTTTATCTGATTTTTTATTCTCGTGAGTTTCATGCTATGTTTTTCACTATTTCCTTTTGTGTGGTGTATGTACTACCCATGATTGTATTATTTGTATAATATAATTTAATTTATGGGTATTTAAATCTTCATTTTATGATTCTTATTTCATGTGGTGTATGTTTCATAAGTTACCAAATCGTTAAGGGAACTTTTTAACCCAATTTCCATTCTTGGGTTAATCTTCTAATTATTAATTATGTCATGCTGTGATTATGAGTGGAAACACTATTTATTTATTTATATTTTTAATTTCCACTACCCTTTTTTTGTATATAAGTTTTATAAACATAATCACTCCATTGATAAATTCTCAAGTCATCGATATGAACATGATAAGAGTATTTTTAACTCAATTTCCCTTCATTGAGTTAAATATCCTAGTCATTGGTGTTGTTTTTACAAAAATATGTGTGAATGTTATATGATTTATTTACACTGAATATCCAATCATATTTATTGTATTTATATTTTTCATACATTATCATGTAATTGATTTCTCTTTAATCTAAGGATCCAGTTTTACAAGGGATTTCGTCTCAATTTACATTCCATTTAGACTTCATTGTTGTTATGCACCAAGTCACTTTTATATAGTGTACATAATATCCTTTGGAATATTATATCATTAATCCCTTTATTCTCATGATATTATAAATTTATTATTAAATTTTATTACTTCAATTATTAGTATTCAAGCATCTCTCATTTCGTTAAAAACTATTGAACTAAAAAATTGGTTAAAATGTTTTAAATATTTATTATTATAAATATTTCTCAATAATTTAAAAGTTTTCCAAATGGTTTTTAGGAGTTATTTATATGGACATAAATGTTTTCAAATGGTGATTCATTTAAAAGTATCAAAGTGGTATGGCACACTTTGATTAAAAAATCTCTTTATTAAATGTTTTAAGTGGTTTTTGAAAATGTTTTGATAAAGAATAGATTATGAAAATATCTTGAAATAATATATTGTGATAGATATGTGGAAATTATACCTTTCCTTTATGCTTTTTTTATGTGTTATGACTACGTTATGATTCTTCATCATTATTTACAAATATGGGTGGTTTCATGATAAACCTATGGAGGGTGAGCGCGAGATATCTCTCTAATGCATTGGGTAACGTGACAGAGGGAAAATTTAATGTTTCTCATAAGATATTTAGGGAATATACTATGATGGGTATTCCAAATGTAACTCCTTATGTAGTTGTGAAAGATACAATGTATGTTTTATATGGATTCCACTATTTACCTTTACGAATTATTATTTCTATGTGTTATTCATAAATCTTATGATTTCACGATGTATATTAAGATTGAAAAGTATTGTTTCATTTATTTGGATTTATTGATGGGTTAATTTTTCCTTTCCTTATTTTATAACCATTACTAATATTTTTATGCTCATCCCATGTTTTTTAAATGTTTTCCACATGACTTAATGATGAATAGGGTCAATGTTGGGATCAAGGAAAAGTCATGTTATCTAAAACATAGAACTAGACATGGTTCTTTTTAAGAGTTTTTATTTTATGAAAAAATGGATATTGAGTAGTAGTCTCTATATGTAATTTTCATGTCGATGTGTAAGAGTTATGGAATAATTCTCTAAAACTCTAAACCATAAAATATCCTCAATGTGAATTATTCATTTAATTCAATATTATGTAATGTTTTATGGTAGGGTCCTTATAGTTGGTATCAGAGGTCGGTTTAGACAACTTTACAGAGTAGTTGATTTCGTTAAACACATGGTTAGTACCTATGACTATTCTTTTAGTTAAATCCTTGTTTTATAAATTTTTCAATTTAATGAATGTTGGTTACAAATGGAAGGAGGAGGATCTCAAACGACATTCCAATCTCTTCTTGAGGACATGCTTTCAATAATTATTACAAAGTCATGTTTAGATGATGGTGAATCATTTTCAAGCATACAACTCACTTGCAAGTACTTGTTTGATATATCAAACACCTCTACTATACCTCGATATCATCATGGATCATGGGTTGTATTTAATCAAATCCAATTTTCTCAATCTTCACATATTTTCATGAAAGGTAATTATTATAATGTAATTTCCAAATATTTTACCTTATCACAAGATTTTGAAGAATATTATGATTTTGAAAAATGTGTTGAAGAAGGAGACCCTTACACAACCTATTTATATTTTATTTTATAATATAGTCTCTCAACACATACTTATGGTATTTTAAAAGGACAATTGATTGAATGTTTTAACTCAAATTCAGTTCAAAATTTTCTTAAAAATCAGGTTTTATCAGATGTTTTGAAATTATATGTCATACTTGATTATTTTCCGTAACTATTTTTATGTGAACACCCATATGACCCAATTTGTACAAGGTGAATTTTGATGAACGTATCAAATGATTTTTAAGGATCTCTAAATCATTTTTCAATGCATGAAAATTCTAACAACGTGAAAAAGATGATGATGTAACTATATGGACTCCATTATCACAGTATGATGTTCTTTCTATTGGTAATAGTTTTATTTTATCATATGGATGTGAAAAAAATGAAAATATATAAGATGTTGAGGTCTTAATATATTGGGATGAAAATTAAAGGTATAAGAAAACCTTTGAGGTTAAAATATGTTAGGGTTATTTTTTAGTTTTATAAAAAGGACAACATGTAAGAATGGTGACAACCCATTGCGTGCAGAATGGTTGCATGAAACAATCCCACAACCGAAGGGCGACAAGGGTGCATTTCTTACAACTGCTTACGTTAATTACCTGGTAAGTATGACTTATTCTATTAAGTTAAAATATTTTATAGTTCTAGAATAAGTATATTTTGTGAACTTATGTTTTATTAAATGGATATCCGTAATATATGAAAATGATTTGGTGATTATGTTACAAGGGTTATGTTAGAAGATGTTCAATCTTTTGGAAACATTTTATACTTAATGGAAATAGAATACTATGGGATCTCATTTGTTGAGTAATGGTTGAAATTTTATTTTTAAAGAATCTATGTTTTTATTGTAGACATATGATGATTTGGTTTATTAATGGAAATGATTAACCTATCATTGAGAATATGTGATTAGGTTATTTACTATTCAGTATGAGACGTGAAGAGTAACTGATGTTATTTGGAGATAAATATTAAGATTTGTCTTGGAAGACTATGTGATTAAATACTTTAAAGATTTCGGTTTCAATCATAGTTTGGATTACATTGAATAATTTTATGGACATTTATTTATTGAATGGTCTTTTTTGAACTTTGTGTATTTTTTGACAAATTTTTGAGATTAAGAGTATTTTTTCTTCTTGATAAAGATTATTCTTTTTGGAGATTATCTGATCTTGTACGAACCATTTTGGTTTTGGTTAATGTCTAAAGACATGGGAAAAATATAGTTCATCATTTTTGGATTATGTGATTCCAAATATGTTTATTATTGCGCTTTCAATGTGAATAAGTCATCTTGAATACTCATCATTTGGAGAAAAGATGAGTTTGTGGTAGAAATATAGTAAAGGATAAAAGTCTACATGAAAATTAAGTATTTTTCCTTATGTTCTTATCAAAGAACTTAAATAAATTCCTCAACTTTTTGAAAAGTAACATAATCCAAAAAACATTTTCTGTTAACTTTTCTTATCGGGGATTCAAATACCATTTAACCCATCACAAGTTTTTGATTTTTAAGTGGATAACTTTCTCCTAATCATGTTTTATACCACTCTCCATCAAACCTTGATAGTTTGTTTCTCTTTTATATCCATATTTTTTAACATGTATTCCTAGTATGGGCCATCTTGAGTGACCTTTATATTTCTCTTTCATTATTTTAAAGTGATATTTTTATTGACTATTTTTCCAATTTGGGACTTTCAAAGAATCTTTCCAAGCATAATTTTGAAATTGCAAAGACGCAATTCCCAAAAGGGGGGAAGGATGTAACATCCCATGTAAATAAATAATATAACATTTTCATATTTATTAAAATTTGAGAATAATATATTTACATTACATTAAAGGGGATTCCATGTTCTATGGCATACCCGATACGCAACAATGAGTTTCATTGAAATCTTATGTTGCACACAATGCTGAGTCATACTGAAAAATAATAATATAATATAATTTTAAATGGTAGTTAATGCCTAGACATTATATTGTATGGAATGGAAATAACTAAATACAATATGATTATACATGTTTTCTAAATGTTTTTACATTTATCCAATAAATTTTAGAGTCTTAAAATTAGAATTAATCTAATTTTAAGCATAAATACTCTAATATTCATTAAAAGGTCGATTTACCACTATTTGATGGTGATGAAACATTAAATATTGTATTGGTCACTTTTATATATTCTACTTAACAAAATAAAATTCTTATTTTGAATCGGTACATCAAAATTTATATTGGGTAAATTTTCCGTATTTTTCTGAAAAATTCATTTTTTAGTGAATAGAGAAAAATACTGTAATTTAATTCAAAAATTCCTTTTAATCTAATTTATTCATAAGTATATATTATCTTTTTATTTGGATTTAAAGTGTAATTATATTATGTTTCCACTATTTAATTCAATTTTGGTCATTTAAATTAATTTTCACTTTGGAATTGAACATAAATAAGTGTCAATCTTTTGATAGTTATTATTTCATAAAAACACGATTTTTATTTTGACAGTTGGAATTAATATTAAATTAATTTCTGCCACTTTTCTATTTTGAATATTGAAAAATGGATTCCATATTTGGAATCATGAGGTACAATTTTTGTAACCAGGTAATATTTATTTTTTGACATTAAGAATATTTACTTTGGTAAATATTTTATTTACCATGGTTAAAGGGTAAATCTTGTAAATAAGGGTTAAAAAAATAATATTATAATAATATTAAATTACAATAACATGTGTCCTAATCCTATTTTATGATACATCTCCGACCATGGGCATCCATGGGTCGATTTTGGGACCCCATGGAGCCACTTGGGAGTGATAATGACACTTTATATTAATTAAATTTAAGTAAAGATTAAAATGACTTAAACACATATGTTTTAGTAAATCAATTATTACATGGTGTCATATAAGTTATCTCTTCAACTATAAATATTAATTTGAATTCTAAAAATATTTCCTAAATCAGGACAATTTCTTTATTATTTTTAGACATAAAATAAATAAAAATATTTATGACACAATAATGATGCAATGTTTATCTCATTAATGAATGATTTAAATAAATATGATTATAAAGATTAAAAAAATATCCAAAACCTATAAAATTCTTATTGTATGATTATATTTAAATCATGAGTCATCTTATATTAATCTTTAATGAGTTTTGGACATCTAGAAAACGAAAATCATTATATAATAAAATAATATTTTCAAACATTCCAAAAGATCCCCTCCCCACCTTATAAAAATCCTTCAATTATAACCCATTAATCACACTTATCAAGGACCTTATCTCATCCAAAAACTTCCCAATTAATCTACATACATCCCTCTCCTCATTCTAGAAGCCTTATGATAGGCAGAAGGCAATTCAATTAAACTGTTTGTTTCAAACCAAAGGGACATACCTGATTTAAAGGTAACATATTCTCTTAAGATCTACTGTTTTGTTTTACTTCTCCAAAACCCTAAACTCTTTTTATTACATTATTTTATAACAAAAATAGTATCCTTAATATAAAAGGTTTTTTTTATATGTATTCGAACTACACTTACACACACCTCCATCTAATGGGTAAAGAACATACTGTTTCTATGGATGGTGAACTACTGCCTCACGAAACGATGATTGTTCAAATTTATCATACCGCCTCTCATGGTGTCCATTATGAAGGTAATGTGTTAATATTTGATATATATTATATTTATATTGTTTCTATGTTTCTATATTTTACATTTATAGCATAACTTTATGGTTTCCATAATGGGTAAACATGATAATTTCATTTGAGGAAGTGCGGACTACAGCCAACTCAAAGTGATATGACCCATTTATGCCATACGTGGAATGTATAAAAGATGGATATAATTAAATTATATATTATATTATACTAGATTTATTATATACCTATTTATAATTACATTTTCATCCCATTAAATATTAAATAAAAATTAAAGTAGCGTTCATGCGTACGTACGACTTACCGTTTCCCTGAATGGTGCATTTCATTTCTTATTTTCAAATGATATGTACTATTATAAAAACATATATATAATGGATATATATGATATATATGATATCTAAATCATGAATATTATTCTGGAGATAATGTAATTTTGACCACATGGAAAATTTATAATTATAACATGTTTTTTTAACTCATGTTCCAAAAATCGACAAAATGTCTGATTTGAATACAAATAGATAAATAATTGTTATAGCAGGGTAATAATTGATTTAATAGGAATAATAAACCTGATAAAGGTTCTTTAGAAAGTATAAATTATATTTAGTTTATTATTAAGGACATTAAAGAATGATTGAGTCAAGTCGGACATGAGATAAAGGATTTCTTATCTCAATTTTAATTCCGAGAGATTTCCATTGTTGGCCACTTATTTCTTGATTTGGTGTATTGTGTACTTACATTTGATATATATTCTCATGATTATATTTATATTCATTATCACGACCCATCCCCCGGGGCCCATGCCATGACTACCCCAAGCCCACCTTCCATAGGCCAGGGGCTGGTGACTAGCACCAAAGGCATAATTCCCTAAAACAGGGAAGGAATTGACTTTATTACCTGAAAACTCACACAACAGAGTACGATTTGGAAGAAAAAAACTACATAAAACTGTATTAAAAAGAGTGATGAAAGTAGAGGGGCTGGAATACAGGCCCAACATGAAAGTACAAGTACAATTGGGAAACAATTACAACAGAAGAATGGTAAAACAATTGCTGGTTCATCCTCTGGGATTCCTTCCAGAAGGGTAGGTACAGATAGCCTCCACAGCACTCCACATATATCCTTCTACTCCCTGTACCATCACTCCTTGTGTTCCACCTCTGGGTACCGTCCAGTCTTGGTACACTCAGCCTCAGTCAGTGTTGTCTTTCATCTACAACCAACACAATGAGGTGCAGGCATAGCCCATGATGGGGTGAGTATAAAGATACTCAGTAGGGAAATTGAGACCCTCAAGGACTAACAAAACCAACAAGGATAAACCAAAAAGTATGAAATCAACAGATAACCCCACTTAGTTATACGCCCATACATAAACCTAAGTTATCAAGTAATTCATCACAATCATGAGGAAAAAAGAAAAGTTACTGACTCATCTCAACCAGGATTTTATTCACATTATCGAAATCATGACTGTTGGATAACTCCTCCTATGTCCAGTAAAATGGGCCTACCATGACACAAAGGTGCTTTCCACTAACCTTGGACTGCTGAGGTACTCCTCCTGTCGAGTACCGTGAGTTTACTGCGTCACCAAGGTGCTCCCCACCGTGGGTCTTCCCCGTCACCAAGGCACTCCCCCTCGTAGCCTACTAAGGTACTCCTCCTATTAAGTACCATGGATCTACCGCGACACCAAGGATCTCCCCACTGTGGGTATGCCGCAACACCAAGGTGCTCCCCACTGGGCTAGCCGAATCAATCCGAGTCGAATCGGTCAACAATCGTCAGGTCTCAGCCATCTATAAGGTCTCTTCACTAAGATCGATCGTCTTTGAGAGGATCCACTCCATGAGCTACATGTCGATACTCCAACTGTCATGAAGTCCCACATAGAAGTATCTGAAAGGTCTTCCACATTATAGGGTTCTCAATGCAACAAACAGCGCGTCAATCAAATGCTCGGTCTGGGATTTATTAGCCTATTAGTCCCGGGGCCCGTTAGGATTTGTGAACAATCCAACCTAACCATATCTCAAATAAACCATGAACTCTAGTGGGGTGTACTCCAAGGGACCGTCACACTCCAAGAATACCAGTGCCACTGACGGTTCGTCAAACAGTTGTCCAATGCCAAAGATATGGCCAAAGAAAGTAAAGGGTCGGTAGTGGGCCCGAGTCTGGTCCGACCCAGTCTGGGTCGACCCGGTCATACCTATTGAGTCTAGCCTGGCCCATTGGGTGGGCCAGCCTATTAGGTTCGGCCCGGCCTGCGGGGCCCCACCCAGCAGGCCATGTGGGCGGTTCGGCCCGGGCTCGGGGCCGGTTCAGCCCAGAGCGTCGCGAGGGTACGACACAGAATGGCTCGGCCCAGAGGATGTGGCCAGGACGGTTCTTCCAGGGTGCCACGATGGGGGCCGCAGGCCGGCTTGAGAGGCCGGAACAGCCAGGGTGTTGGTTCGGTCGGGTGGCAGCTCGGGAGGCCAAGAGTCGGGAGGCAGCCGGGCAGGCCGGGAGGCAGGCTAGTGGGTGGCTGGGAGGCCAACGGGCGGCCAAGAGGTGACCGGGCAGGCTGAGAGGTGGGCCGGCGGGCGGCCAGGTAGGGCGCGGCCAGGCCAGCAGGCGGCCGGGCAGGGAGCGACCAAGCTGGGAGGGGGCCAGCGGGCAGGCCGGGTTGCCGGAAGGCGAACGCGGCTCAGGCCGGTGGGTGGCTTGGTCGACCGGCAGCGCTGCCAGTGCGGCTCAGAAGCCAGCGGGCGACATGGTTCGGCCTGAGGTGGCGGAGCTGGTTCAGTCAGAACGCCGTGAGGGTGGAGCAGTTCATGGAGGCCGTGAGTAGCATGGCTGTTTCCTTTTTCATCTTGTCGCCTCATCGTCATGCCGAATATCTTCACAAACAATGACGACGGAGGGGTCGGGCCATGTTGGTTTGGCTCAAATCCTCAGGGTTTAGGGTTGTATGATTTGGCTCCTTAATAATTAAGAAATATGATCTTCAATTGTTTTACAACCTTCGCAATGATTCCTTTCTAACCAAAGAAGATAATAAAGAAGGTAATATTACTCAAAATAACCCCCTAACTTGATCCTTGGCCTTCGATGGAGTCACGGGGAAGAAAACGGAGGATATTGTCATTCACCGCATCGGTAGAAGCTCCGAGGAAGAAGTCAAAGAAGGTCGGCATTCTTCGTAGTCGAAGGCATTCTTCGGTGGGAGATTTCTCCCAATAATCCTCCTCTCAAAGTTGCCACCAAAATGAACAATGAAAACCAAAATAATAATAGACTGTCTTAATCTATTATTTAATTTTTTGGTACAAAATTAAAATTGGTGAATTAATTAATCTTGGCTCCCCCTTAATTAATGTGGAGGATTTGGAACCATTAAATTACGGGAGTTGGCACCAATAAAGGAGGGGGTGTGGATAGACTCTCCCTCATTAATGAGGGAGTTGAGAGGTTTTCCTCTACCACCATTAATAAGAGGGTTTAGTCCCGTGTAGTTCCCACGTCGTAACCTCTCACGAGGGGTTAGGTTTGGGTGGGTCCCACCACCATTACCTCTAATAGAAGGTTAATATGTTGTGGTCCCACCTCCAACTTCCATGAGGATGTTTTAACCAACAAATAAAAATTAAGCCACACACTTTGTTTCTTTTTAAATCATTCTCTAAAAACCCAAAAAACTATCTTTTAATCTTGACCCACTACCTTCGTGGTGATCGTCTTCTTAAGTGAATACCGGTTATGCAAGTTCCAATATTTCCTCATATTTCAATTCCGAGCACCGGTTCAAAAATTATAAAAACCCGCTCGTACATTTACTGAACGTACCTGTACAAAACTTTTGAAATTCATTTTGGGCACATCGGCCCTCAAAATCATGCGTCGTCAATTTTCACGGACTCGTAAAATTCGCATGTGTTTAAGAAAAAAAAATTCCAAGGAATTTACGGGTCTTTAAATTCTCTCCACCTCATGGATTTATGACCCAGTAAGCTACAACTCGAACTAAGGGAACAAGTGGGGGTACTGAACAAGCATCTGAGCCTCCCGCTCCCATGGGATATCATGGAGGTTCAAGTTCAGCTAGAGAATGCTCATCAGTGGTATCGACCGCCCACATAGGACCCACTCTTTTCAATCCTCAATCTACACTGGAACCTTCGTGAAAGTCACCTCATCATCAACGTCCATCTCTCCATGGTCGATGATGTGAGAAGGGTCGTGCTCGTATCTCCTCAAATGAGATACGTGGAAGACGTCATGCACCGTGTGCAACTAAGGTGGAAGGGCTAATCGGTAAGCCACGTCGCCAACTCTATTGAGGAGATGAAAAGGTCCAATGAATCTCAGAGATAACTTTCCTCCTTGGCCAAATCTCTGTAGTCCTCATCGAGGTGAGACCTGTAGAAAGACGTGGTCACCATCCTCGAATTACAGAGGTCTCGGTCTCCTGTCAGAATATGACTTCTGTCTGCTCTGTGTTGTTTTCATCCACTCCTTGATGATATGTACCTTCTCCATGGTAGCCTGTACAATCTGTGGTCCCACCAATGCTGACTCCCCTGGGTCAGTTCAGCACAAGGGTGTTCTGCATGGTCACCCGTATAATGCCGCAAAAGGTGCCATCCATATGGTGGAGTGACAGTTGTTGTTGTATGAATAATCATCCAATGGTAAATGATCCTCCCAGCCACGTCCATAGTCGAGGATACAAGCGCTCAACATTTCTTTGAGGTTATAAATTTTCCGCTCAGTCTGTCCATCTGTTTGAGGATGGAAGGCAGTGCTCAGAAAAATCTATGTCTCGAAAGCCTCCTACAACCCCTTCCATAGCCGGGAAGTAAACCATGCGTCACGATTGAAGACAATAGAAGAAGGTAATCCATGTATCCTCAAAATATCCTACACATAGAGGCATCCCAAGCTCTCTACTGAATCCTGCTCTCTGATTGGTAAGAAGTGGGCCGACTTGGTGAGTCGATCAACGATCACCCAAATCGAGTCGTGACCCCTAGATGTACGTGGGTTTCCTATTACGAAGTCCATGGATATACCATCCCAAATCCACTCTGGGACCTCTAAAGGCTGAACCAAGCCAGCTGGTACTTGGTGCTCCGCCTTCACATGCTGACAAGTGAGGCATCGAGAGACAAACTCCGCTACTACCTTCTTCATACCAAGCCACTATGCTGTTGATGAAGGTCCTGGTAAATCTTTGCCACTTCTAGATATACCGCTAAAGGGGATGTGTGGAACTCCCTCAACACATCCTTATGAAGTGACACTGGTACCATAGTATATCCTCTAAAGAGAACGACATGCTTCCTACCTTTAGAAAATCATTCTGGTGCCTACCCTGTGGATATCTGAGAAGGTTGTGTTTTGCAGTTAGCGTCTCAATGTTGTGCCTCCCTGACTCACTGAAGAAGTGGGTGAGTGACTATAAGGGACTGAAGGAAAGCTGCTCCCTCTCTATCCACAAAGGATATCTACAAAGCGGTGAGCTGCTCCGTCACCTCACCTAGAAACTATATACCAGATCTCCTACTGAGTGCATCTGCTACAACGTTCCCCTTTCCAGGAGTATAGACTATCTCGAAGTCATAGTCCTGGAAGAACTCAAGTCATCGCCGATGTCTCAGGTTCAGTTTGTTCTAAGAGAAGATATAACTGAGACTCTTGTGGTTAGAGTACATGGTAAAACGTTAGCCCATTAGATAGTGTCTCCACAACTTCAAGGTGAAGATAACTACTGCAAACTTCGGGTCATGGGTAGAGTTGTTTTACTTGTGCTATCTTAGATACTGAGAACCATACGTGATCACTGCTCGCTCCTACATCAGGACACACCCGAGTCTAGTCCCGGATGCATCATAGTAGACTACGTTCCCTATTCCTTCCTCTGGAAGCTTCATGATGGGGGAACTAGTTAGCCTCTTCCTCAGCTCCTAAAAGCTCTACTGGCATCGTTCAAACCACTAAAATGTTTGCCTCTTCTTTGTTAAGGATGATAGTGGTTCTGCAACTCAGTAGAATTCAGGAACAAACCTCAGGTAGTAACCAGCCAATCCTAGAAACCTTGGTACCTATGTCACTCTCCTGGATGGCTCCCAAGAAAGTACCACCTCAATCTTCGCTGGATCCACCGCAACTCCAGCCTCCAAGATGACGTGTCCCAAGAAGTGAACCTCCTGGTTCCAAAGCTGGCACTTCGAGAGCTTACCATAAAGTTGGTGTTCTCGGAGTGTGTCCAGTACTACCTGAAAATGGTTGGCATGCTCCTCCTTAGTAGTCGAGTAGATCAAAATGTTGTCAATGAAGACTACAATAAAGCGATCAAGGTATGGTTGGAAAATCCTGTTCATGATTTCCATGAATACTGCTGGAGTGTTGGTTACACCGAATTGCTTATCCATGAATTTGTAGTGGCTGTACCAACATTAGAAGGATGTATTTTGCACATCCTCATCTTTAACTCTGAGCTGGTGATAGCCTGATCTGAGGTCTATCTTCAAGAACCACTGTGATCCCTTCAGCTGATCAAAGAGATCGTCAATCCTCGGGAGTGGGTACTTGTTCTTCGCGGTCACCTGGTTTAGGCGACGATAGTCGACACAAATCCTCAAGATCCCATTCTCTTTCTTGGTGAATATAATCAGGGCTTCCTAGGGAGAAAAATTTTAATGGATGAATCCCTTCCCATACAAGTCCTCTAGTTGTACTCGCAGTTGGCGAAGCTCCGCAGGAGCCATCAGATACACTAGTGTAGATATCAGTGTCATCCTGGGGTACAGATCAATGTTGAAGTCCACCTCTCTGTGAAGAGGCAGACCTGGGACATCATCAGGGAAAACATCTGCATACTAGTCCACCACTACAGGATAACTCAGACTCTCCACATCAACTTCTCTAAGGATAAGGAAAGCCAACTGATGAGTGATCAGCTACACCCTTCTAAGAGTAAGTCTGTCCAGTGATGCAAAGGATCCCTTCTCGCTAGTGAAGGTAAACCTGGTCCCATCCATGCGGACACACCACACTTTGCACCTAATACAGTCAATCTGATCATAGACTATAGAAAAAATATCCATACCCAAGATGAAGTCATAAGGCCTCGACGCCGCTAATAGGAGATCCCAGCTGAAGCTCTCGCCTCCTAGAGTATGCTCACATTGTCGGCGCCAATGCATAATTATCATGTCTACCATCGTAGAAGTATGTATCCATAAGGATCAAGACAACTACTCTGTCCAAATCTCTGAGATCTAAACGAGGTTAGTGGAAATGAAAGAGTGATTGCAACCTGTGTCTATAAGAACTATAGATAAGGTATAATAGACACAGGTCGTAACTCGTATCATCTCCGAAGCAACATGATCATAAGCCTCAGCTGCCTATAGCTAAGATCTTGCATGTCCACCAGCTCCTTACGGTCGGGGTGGACCTCCTGATGGTGGTGGAGGTAATAGCTCAAAACATCACCCACCACCAGCTGCTCGACCAACTCCTTTTCCACGTCCGCCCACACCCTGCAGACCACCTCGATCGAATATTTGTCTCTTCCTGGGTGGTCTTCGACCATCTGCTGATCATCCGAACAGCGGGTTGGAAAATCATGAGCCATGTGACCCTGCCCGTTGCATGTGAATCACTGCCCACTCCTACCATGTATATCTCTGTCCCGAGATCCCCACACAACCGATCATGAGTCATGCGGTCATCCAACCATGGGTATGGTCCCTTTGGACATCTACAACATCTATCTACTACCAGCTATATAACAATACACTTCATGTCGACTAGTGGTAGGTCTCACTGTGGGAGACTGATTAGTAAGGAAACTCTCCACTAATAGGGATCGCTCCAACATCCATACCTGCGTCGAGATACTAATAGAGATCATTGAAGCTATGATCTCCCGTTTGATCCCCTTATCGAAGGTCTGGGCCCGGAATAATTGGTCTCGTACCATATCAGTGGAGTAGCATGAGAGGTATATGAACCTCGTTGAGTACTGAGCTACAGTCATGTTGCCCTGCTTCAGATGAAGTAGCTCCTATATGCACACTGCGCATAGAGTCGCTGAAACAAATTCCGCCAGAAACAGGCTCTCAAAGTCTACCCAGAGAAGCGTCATCTCGTCATCAACTGGGAGCATCATGCTCCCTAATCTTCCTGCTGGTGCCTGTAGAAGGCTGGCAGCAAGAATCACTATAAGGTCGGCTGTTATCCATACCAGGATAAAGACTGTCACCACAACCTCCAGCCAATCCTTAGCTATCTGCGTGTCCATCTCTCCCCTGAAACTAGGTGGCCTATGGGGCAGGAACTCGTGCAACGGGCTCACGCGGCGTGAACTCTCTACTGCGAGGGCTGGTGGCATCGGTGGCCCAACAGGGAGTAGTACCACTAGTGCCACCATTAGAAAAGGGCCATGCACTGAGGGATCATCGCTCGGTGGTCTATCCATGCGTAAAACTCTCGGAACACTCGCTAGTCTTCTGTGGGGAGGCATCCTAAAAGAAATAAATGCAACATGTTCAAATGTCTATACCTGGTGAGCTGACCAGGTTGAGCTGACTTAAAGAAATCTTTTGAAAAAACACATAGAATCAGTGTTTTTATGCACTGAGTCGGAAATCAGTAGTTAGGGTCCTGGTGTATGGATACGTTAGCCACCGCACCAACACTAGACTACCTGAATATAAAACCACACTCAGTACCCTTAACACTACTTCTTCATAGAAAATATCAAAGTCTTGTGTTTTATGATAGAAAAGACTTCTCTGATACCAATTTGTCGTGACCCATCCCCTAGGGCATGTGTCGTGACTACCCCAAGCCTTCCTTCCATAGGCCAAGGGCTGGGGACTAGCACCAAGGATGTAATTCCCTAAAATTGTGAAGGAATTGCCTTTATAACCTGAAAACGCACATAAAAAAGTACGATTTGGAAGAAAAACACTAATTAAAACTGTATGAAAAAGAGATCTGAATGTAGAGGGGCCGAAATAAAAGCCCAACAGGAAAGTACAAGTACAAATGAAAAAACAAGTACAACAGAAGAAAGGTAAAATAGCTGATGGGTCATCCTACGGGTTTCCTATCTAAAGGGTAGGTACATATAGCCTCAACATCACTCCACGTACGTTTTTCTCCTCCATGTAACGTCACATATTGTGGTCTACCTCCGGGTATTATCTATTCCTGGAACACTCGGCCTCAGTCATCATTGTCTGTCGTCTGAAATCAACACAACGAGGTGCGGGTATAGCCAGTGCAAGGGTGAGTATAATGACACTCAGTAAGGACCTAGAGGCCCTCAAGGTATCACAAAACCAACAAGGATAAACCAAAAAGTATGAAATCAATAGATAACCCCTCTTAGGTATATGCCCATACAAATATCTAAGTTATCAAGTAATCCATCTCAATCATGATAAAACAAAAAAGTTACTGACTCAGCTCAACTAGGATTTCATTCACATTATCGAAACCATGTCTGCTAGAGAACTCCTCCTCTCTTGAGAACAGTGAGACTGTCATGACACCAAGGCGCTTCCCACTAACCTTGGACTATTGTGGTACTCCTCCTATTGAGTATCGTGGGTCTGCTGCGTCACCAAGGCGCCTCCCACCATGGGTATGCAGTGTCACCAAGGTGCTCTCCCTCGTAGCCTGCTGAGGTACTCCTCCTGTCAAGTACCGTGGGACTATCGCGACACCAAGGTGCTCCACACTGTGGGTCTTCTGTGACACTGTGGTGCTCCCCACTGGGCTAGTGGAATCACTCAGAGTCGAATAGGTCAGTAATTGTTAGGTCTCAGCCAGCAACTAGGTCTCAGCAGTAAGCTCGCTCGTCTCCGGGAGGATCCACTCCACGAGCTACTAGCCGATACTCCAACTGTCATGAAGTCCCATGCAGAAGTATCACAAAGGTCTGCCACGTCATATGGGTCTCAACGTAATAGACGCCGCATCAATCAAACACCCGGTATGTGAGGTATTAGCTTTCTAGTCCCGGGGCCCGGTTGGATTCATGCACAATCCAATCTAACCGTATCTCAACTAAACCATGAACTCCAATGGGGTAAAATCAAAGGGACCTTCACACTTAATGAATACTAGTTCCATTGATGGTTCATCTGTAACACCCCAAGATTTCATAGTGTGTTATTTCTTCAAAATAATTCAATAACTTGCACTACACGCAACACCGAGTTCAAGCGTACCATGACTTACCAAACAAGCCGTTCAAAAGAGGCTGTGAATAGTATTAACTAAATTTTAAACTTTATATAATCCTTATAATTTTATAATCCATATTATGAGTTTCTTAGTCATAATGTAAGATCAAATTCCTTTTTTTCAGATAAAATAAGTATTTTTCAAAAATGCACTTTTACCAACTTTAATAGTGAACCTTTTTTAAATCCAATATTTTAAAATTTTATATATTCAATTTGACTAAATAAATTTATACTTTAGAATGGGGACATAAAAAATTTACAATGTAACACCCCAAGCTTCCACGGTCCACTTCTCTTTGAATAATACAGCAGCGTGTGTTGTACGCAACTTCAAGTTCTAACGCACACCATAACCAAATCAAACTTTCCGTTATGAATAGTAATACCTAATTTTTGAAATTTTATAAATTTTATCTCTCAAAATGGAATTAATTTTTGGATTAGGAGTATCGAATTTAGCCTAAGGTGAAATTTTGGTACTTTTCGGATAACTTTAATATTTTAATGAATAGTGAAAATTACTAAATTTTAATTAAAAACAACTTTTTTAATAAAAATAATTAATATTGATAAATTATGAATTTGAGTGGTTTTAAAGTATATTTATAATATATTTTTACCATTTAATACAATATTGGTCATTGAACATAATTTCACAATTAAACCGGACATAAACAAGTATCAATCTTTTGATAGTTATTATATCTTAAAAACACGCTTTTTGTTTTGACAACGGGAATTAATTTTAAATTAATTTCTACCACTTCTGTGTATTGAATTTGGGAAAATGGATTCCTTATTTGGAATCAGGATGTATAAATTTTGTAAATAGGTAACTTTTATTTTTAGACATTTTGAATAATTACTTCGGTAAATATTTTATTTACAATGGTTAAAGGGTAAATCTGGTAAATAAGGGTTAACACATAATATTATAATAATACTAAATTACCCTAAAATGTGTCCTAACCTTATTTTTTGATACATGGCCGACCATTAGAATCTTTGGGTCGATTTTGGGACCCCATTAAAGTGATAGGGACACTTCATTTTAATTAAGTTAAAATACATACAAAAATGACATAAGCATATATCTTTTAGAAAAACAATTTTTAAATAGGGTTATATATGTTGGATGTTCGACTATAAATATTCATTAGAAATATAAAAATATGTCATATATAATGATATTTTATTTATAATTTTTAGACATTAAATAATTTAATTTATTAATGACACAATGATGATGCATTAATTACCTAATTAATGAATAATTAGAATAGTTGATATTATAAATACCCAAATAAATATAATTTGAGACTTTTTATGAATTAAACTAATTTTATAGGTTAATATAACATGTTAGGATATATTTAATTAACTGTTTTCGAAGTAATCATTCTGTTATAAGTTTTACAAAAATCAATTATTGAATAGTGTCAAAATTGTCATGAAAGAGTTTTTAAAACAAATATTATATTATTAATTGATATTAAATTCCTAAAAATATAAGGTTCGGCCAAGAGACTGATATCATGATAGGTGTATCATTAATGGACCACTTGGGGGTCTCTTGGATGTATATGGTAAGTTTATTAACCATATAATATAAAAATACAAAGAGACATTGTAAAAGTGAAACTAATTAACTAAGAGTTAATACTTAAAGATAAGGTTAATATAATGTCCCAAACCTGTCTAAATTCTATTTGTTGAGTGGTTTTAAACCCATACCCACCTTAACCTTTAAATAATCCACTTTTGATCCATTATAAACCGAATATGAATTTATTATAAAATAATACTTCTAGCTTTTCCAAAGGTGCCCCTCACCCCTCTTATAAAAGGGCACTCCCCCTTCTCACTAATTCACACAATCAAAGCCGTTTGGTTCGGCCAAACCCTGACATAATACTCTCTCAACTTCCCTCAATACAACCTAGAAGCATTAGTTTGATCAGAAAGCCAACTTAAGGATCCCTTTTGATCAAATCAAAAGGAAGAACCCGAAGAAGAGGTAATGATTTCACCACCCATTTTCAAGTTCTTTTCTTCTTCCACTTATTCTTTATTTGTTATTACCATTATAAAATAATAACTCCAGTATATTATATATACATTTATGTTATTATAATCATAGTACAACCATATTTCAGTATTCTATCCATCCTTTTAATGACATGTCACCATACGTGCGTACGTACGGCTTACCGTCTCCAAGTCGTGGTGTAATTGTTATTCAAAACATTATTATTTGGATGGGTATAATAATGATGTGTAATTAATTTAAATAATAAATATAACATGATAATAATTCTGTATATATGATATACCATCAAATTATATATTATTTTAATATCAAGAGAATGACATTATCGCTCGTGCGTACGTACGGACTACCGTCTCCACAAACGCGATGAGATTCATTCTCCATCATATCCATTCAAGTATAAATCTCATTTAATGATTTATAATAGTATCTAATGACTTGATATCATTATGGATATGAATAGGATACAACCTATCCATGACAAACATGGCTTGCGTAACAAAACATATAAAATAAAATTAGTAAGTTAACACCCAAAACAACGATAATACTAAGATAATATTAACAAATCAATGTTAAAAGATCATATATGATATCATATTGATGTATATGATTCTTGTATAATTTAATAAAAATTATTTCACCATTATACAGGAGGTTAACATTCCCCCAACCAAGGAAAAGTACAAGGTAAGGGTTTATTTCGCAATCTCTTCATTATCCGAGGTTGTTTATACGTAATAATCTACTGAGATTTCTTTATCATCCACATCCATGTTTCTTAAAAATGTATTTCAAAACATTTTTTACTATTTACTGGACAATGGGTTAAATTTATTTATACCCTTATTTGTTTTTAAATGAATCTTTCCGTCATTTTCCAAACAAGGCACTTTTAACCTTTTCGACAAATTTAAGGTAAGAATTTCTTTTTTTAACTTATACAGCGGGTGTGGCTATTTACTGCCGTTATAAAATTGTCAAAGCTTCCCTTACAAGCTTATAAGAATATTTTCAATGTAAATGTTTTATTTTATAATTATGTGACTTTTAAATTATTTCAAAATGAATATTTTAAGAATTTATGAAAGGTACTCTTTATAAAAAAAAGAATTTTAAATGATTTAAATATTTATCTTTCTAAATATTTTTAATTAATGTCCATGTTTTCAAAATGATTTTAAGGATTTATTTATATGGACATGAATGTTTTGAAATGATATTTCTTTTCAAAAGTTTCAAAGTGGTATGGGACACTTTGATTCCAAAAATCTCTTTTAAATTACATCCTTAATAAATGTGTGACTTTTAAATGATTTCAAAAAAGAGATATTTCTCTCAAATAGTTTTGATTTCATCTATGTCAACATCCTTTGATGGATTTTAAGTTTATTTGAAGTTGATTTATTACGATACAAAACTTCCATATGGTTTTGAAGTTTTTGTGATGTGTTTGACTATGGATTTATTATTCTTATACTATTTGTGGTTTATGGATGAAGTATTTACATTTCGTATGCTAGTTTTAATAAAAATGTTTATGTTATGTTTAAACCTTTTCATATGGGAATGCATTGGACTTTATATGTGATGGGTGGAGCCCGTTATAGCTCCTCGATGCATCGGTAGGTCTCATGAGACAAACTAGTGTCTTGGCACAAGGCCTTGGCAAAATCTTATTTGTAGTCTTGGCACAAGGCCTTGGATATGTGGTTATGATAGTATGGAATTATGCATTCCATCATTTTGAAAGTGGTTATTGATATTTCATGTGATTATTCGATTATTAGAATATCCATGTGAATAAGTAAATGGAATTATTTCATTTTATTTTTTCTATACTATGTTAAATTTCACGTTTAAAAGGCTTTTGTTTTAGTTATACATTTCCTTAAATGTTTATGCTTATTTATGAAAGTTTCCGCTATATTTCTTACCCTTACAGAGTGTTTGAGCTCACCCCTTTCTATGTTTTATTTTTCCCAGGATTCCAAGAAGTATATTGTGATTGATAAGAAGGGTTAATACAAGGGAATAATGGCATTCATAAAGGATTATTTATGTTGTTTTGTATGTTATGAAGTGTAATGTAACATTAATGTATGTAATCTATTTTCCAAGAATGCTAAACTAATCGGTCCTTTGGGACTTGATTCCTTGTAATCATGCCAATGTATTAAAATAATGTACCTACTCTGGGTAACTGGGGTCAGGGCGTTACAGTTGGTATCAGAGGAACTTTAGCAATAAACTTGGAAACTAGATTTAGATAAACTCTGATTAGAGCAAATAGCCCTATGATAGACTTTGAGGATTAGTATAGAAGAACTATCTAGAATTTTGGTATTGTAGAGATTTTGTGAGTTTTCCGAGCAATACATCCCTATCTGGATACGAGTAGGTAGAGGCGGCTCTGGCACAGAGGTACCTAGGGGTAAAACCCAAAAACACCGCTTTGAGCTAGACTCGAACGGGAACTGGTGCACGACAATGGGCCTTGCTGCACTCTTGGTTACGACACTCCCGGGGGATATGTTTAAGATAACTCTCATTTTCTTTACAAATTATTATAAAGGGTTTATGAGTATATACTTCCTCAAAGAATTTTTTTTATGACTATGAATTATATCCATAAATAGTTCAATTTATGTTAAGTGTTTTACAAGTATGGAATTATGTATTTTGATTCATAAACTGATCTAGTTTATGACATTGTTTAGAAATGCCGACCAATAGAAGGAATGAGAACTCCAATAATATGCATGATCCAAAGAGTAAGGAGGATCATATCTTTCATTGTCTTAATCCAGAATTTATATGGGAAATAGTCTCCCATGTATTATAATCATATGAAGAAATAGTATCATGTGTTGATAAGATAAGTAAAGAATTATAAGAGTCATATGGCTTTGAAGGGAAGCCAGAGAAGGAAAGGATGGTAGAGAGAAGGACAGATAAAAGGAATAAGGTAAAGAAGGATTTTACGATATGTGATAACTGTGGGAAGAAACACCCTGGAACTTGCCTGAAAGGAATGGGAGTTTGTTATAAGTGTGGAGAAAAAGGGCATAAAGTACATGACTGAAAGGATAAGAAAATGGTTTCAAATGTACAATGATTCATTTGCAAGGAGTTTGGACACTACGTGAACCTATGTCCCAGTCATCAGACTATGCCGCAAATGATGCTATTGGATAATAATCAAGTTATGTTACTACCACAGATGAAGAGGAATGATTAGAGTTCTTATGTTGATTATGTCATTTGAGTGTTGTATCAACAATGTAATTGTTATAATAATTATGGAGTATATAAGGATTGTACTGCAGTACTATTTCATTAAGGACTTGAGATTGTGTGGAACAAAGAAAAGTGACTCAATAGCAGGATAAATTTTTGGAAAATATATGGTTGAGAGAATGATAAACCATAATATAGTTCTGATACCGAGGTAGTGATTTTGGAATAATACATGATTGATTTGGATAAATTATATTGGATATTAATGAGTACCTTGAAACTGATTAATGATTTGTATATTCCATCACTGTTGGGGTTTACAACATTTTTGGATTTAAGGAGTATATCCATTATTATTTAAGGAATAAGGGATCATGAATGTAATCAATAAGGTTTGATGGTAATTTAGGATGTTGAAATGTTTTAAAAGAATACATGATGAAGGTGTTCACATGTTATTACGCAAAAAAAAGGATCTTCATTTTTGGACTAAAGAATTTTGGATAGTTCTAGTTTGGATTATTTTTGGATTTCCATAAAAGGACAACCCGGAGGTTGGACGACAACCCGTCGCGTCCGGCAAGGCCGCGAGACTTGAACCCACAACCGAAGGGCGACAAGGGTGTATCACCTACCACTGTCCCACGTAATGTCTAGGATTAAATAATGTAGTTTTTTTAAAAGATTTGGTAGATAAATTATAAATTTGTTTTTTTGGAACCCTATACGAATATGATAAATAGAATATTTTTTTACGTTCTATTATCTTTTAGAGTGAAAGATGAGTTTGTGGTAGAAATTAGTTAAAGGATAGAACTCTACTTTTCAAGAATATATTTTTCTTCTTATCTTATTCTATGAAGAAATTAATTATTATACTTTATTTAAGGAATCCTAAAACCAAAAATGTGTTATCATAATACCCCATGTTTTGTTGAACCGATGGTATTTCAAATCATCATAGATTGATGAATTTAAGGACCTCAATTTTACACTTGTTTGTGATTGATGACCTCAATCACTACCTATAAATATTTAAGTTTTTCCTCCAATTATATGTATCTAATTTCCACCAATTTTCTCCTAATATAGATCATAATTTGGTGTTGACCCTTTCATTTCTCTTTTCCTCATATTAAGACTAAATTTTAGTAACCCAACTTCCGATGTGGGTTTTCCCACAAAGATATTTTCTATTTTCAACCTTTTATTTTGGAAGAACAATTTGAAATTGCGAGGATAAAATTTATTGAAGGAGGGGAGAATGTAACTCCCCAAGATTTCATAGTGTGTTATTTCTTTAAAATAATTCAATAACTTGCACCACATGCAACACCGAGTTCATGCGTACCATGACTTACCAAACAAGCCGTTCAAAAGAGGCTATGAATAGTATTAACTAAATTTAAAACTTTATATAATCCTTATAATTTTATAATCCATACTATGGGTTTCTTAGACATAATGTAAGAACAAATTCCTTTTTTTCAGATAAAAGAAGTATTTTTCAAAAATGCACTTTTACCAACTTTAATAGTGAACCCTTTTTAAATCCAATATTTTAAACTTTTATATATTCAATTTGAATAAATAAATTTATTCTTTAGAATGGGGAAATAAAAAATTTACAATGTAACACCCCAAGCGTCCACGGTACAATTCTCTTTGAATAATACAGTAGCGTGTGTTGTACGCAACTTCAAGTTCTAACACACACCATAACCAAATCAAACTAGCCGTTATGAATAGTAATACCTACTTATTGAAATTTTATAAATTTTATCTTTCAAAATGGACTTCATTTTTGGATTCGGAGTATCGAATTTAGCCTAAGGTGAAATTTTGGTACTTTTCGGATAACTATAATATTTTGATGAATAGTGAAAATTACTAAATTTTAATTAAAAAAAACTTTTTTAATAAAAATAATTAATATTGATAAATTATTAATTTGAGTGGTTTTAAAGTATATTTAGAATATATTTTTACCATTTAATACAATGTTGGTCATTGGACATAATTTCACAATTAAACCGGACATAAACAAGTATCAATCTTTTGATAGTTATTATATCTTAAAAACACGATTTTTGTTTTGACAACGGGAATTAATTTTAAATTAATTTCTGCCACTCCTGTATTTTGAATTTGGGAAAATGGATCCCATATTTGGAATCAGGATGTCTAAATTGTGTAAATAGGTAACTTTTATTTTTAGACATTTTGAATAATTATTTCGGTAAATATTTTATTTACTGTGGTTAAAGGGTAAATCTGGTAAATAAGGGTTAAAAAATAATATTATAATAATACTAAATTATCCTAAAACGTATCCTAAAATTATTGGTGGATACATGGCCGACCACAGGCCTCTTTGGGCCGATTTTGGGACCCAATGAAAGTGATAGGGACACTTCATTTTAATTAAGTTAAAATAAATACAAAAATGACATAAGCATATATCTTTTAGAAATTTTTTTTACATAGGGTTATATATGTTGGATGTTCGACTATAAATATTCATTAGAAAGATAAAAATATTTCCTAGATAATGATATTTTATTTATAATTTTTGGACATTAAATAAGTTAATTTATTTATAACACTATGATGATGCAATAATTACCTAATTAATGAAACATTAGAATAATTGATATTATAAATACCCAAATAAATATAATATGAGACTTTTTAGGAATTAAAATAATTTTATAGGTTAATATGACATGTTATGATTGATTTAATTAACTTTTTTTGAAGTAATAATTCTGTTATGTTTTTTACAAAAATCAATTATTGAATAGTGTCAAAATTGACATAAAAGAGTTTTTAAAACAAATATTATATTATTAATTGATATTAAATTCCTAAAAATATAAGGTTCAGAAAAGAGACTTATATAATGATATATGTATCATTAATGGACCACTTGGGGGTCTCTTGGATGTATATGGTAAGTTTATTAACCATATAATATAAAAATACAAAGAGACATTGTAAAAGTGAAACTAATTAACTAAGAGTTAATACTTAAAGATAAGGTTAATATAATGACCCAAACCGGTATAAATTCTATTGGTAGAGTGGTTTTAGACCCATACCCACATTATAATTTAAATAATACACTTTTGATACATTAGAAACCGAATATGAATTTATTATAAAATAATATTTCTACCTTTTCCAAAGGTGCCCCTCACCCCTCTTATAAAAGGGCACTCCCCCTTCTCACTAATCCACACAATCAAAGCCTTTTGGTTCGGAAAACCCCTGACCAAATACTCTCTTAACTTCCCTAAATAAAACCTAGAAGCCTTATTTTGATCATAAATCCAACCTAAGGATCCCTTTTGATCAAATCAAAAGGAAGAACCCGAAGAAGAGGTAATGATTTCACCACCCATTTTCAAGTTCTTTTCTTCTTCCACTTATTCTTTATTTGTTATTACCATTCTAAAATAATAACTCCAGTATATTATATATAAATTGATGTTATTATAAAAATTTTACAACCATATTTCAGTATTCTATCCATTATTTTAATGACATGTCACCATACGTGCGTACGTACGACTTACCGTCTCCACGTCGTGGTGTAATTGTTATTCAAAACATTATTATTTGGATGGGTATAATAATGATATTTAATTCATGTAAATAATAAATATAACATGATAATAATTCTTTATATATGATATACCATCCAATTATATATTATTTTAATATCAAAAGAATGATATTGTCGCTCGTGCGTACGTACGGACTACCGTCTCCACGAACGTGATGAGATTCATTCTCCATCGTATCCATTCATGTCTAAATCTAATTTAATGATTTATAATAGTATATAAGTACTTGATATAATTATGGATATGAATAAGATAAAACCTATCCATGAAAAGCATGGCTTTCATAACAAAACATATAAAATAAAACGAGTAAGTTAACACCCGAAACAACGATAATACTAAGATAATATTAACAAATCAATGTTAAAAGATCATATATGATATCATATTGATGTATATGATTATTGTATAATTTAATAACAATTATTTAACCATTATAAAGGAGGTTAACCTACCCCCAACCAAGGAAAAGTACAAGGTAAGGGTTTATTTTGCAATCTCTTCATTATCCGATCTTGTTTATACGTAATAATCTACTGGGATTTCCTTATCATCCACATCCATGTTTCTTAAAAATGTATTTCAATTTTTTTTTACTATTTACTAGAAAATGGGTTAAATTCATTTATACCCTTATGTGTTTTTAAAGGAATATTTCTGTTGTTTTCCAAACAAGGCACTTTTAACCTTTTCGACAAATTTAAGGTAAGAATGTCTTTTTTTAACTTATACGGCAGGTGCGGCTATTTACCGCCATTATAAAATTGTCAAAGATTAACTTACAATATTATAAGAATATTTTCAATGAAAATGTTTTATTTTATAATTATGTGACTTTTAAATGATTTCAAAATGAATATTTTAAGAATTTATGAAAGGTACTCTTTACAAAAAAAGAATTTTAAATGATTTAAAGATTTATCTTTCAAAATATTTTTAATTAATGTCCATGTTTTCAAAATGATTTTAAGGATTTATTTATATGGACATGAATGTTTTGAAATGATATTTCTTTTCAAAAGTTTCGAAGTGGTATGGGACACTTTGATTCCAAAAATCTCTTTTAAATTACTTACTTAATAAATGTGTGACTTTTAAATGATTTCAAAAAAGAGATATTTCTTTCTAATAGTTTTGATTTCATCTATGTCAACATAATTTGATAGATTTTAAGTTTATTTGAAGTTGATTTATTACAATACAAAAATTCTATATGGTTTTGAAGTTTTTGTGATGTGTTTGACTATGGATGTATTATTCTTATACCATTTGTGGTTTATGGATAAAGTATTTACATTTCGTATGCTAGTTTTAATACGAATGTTTATGTTATGTTTAAACCATTTCATATGGGAATGCATTGGACTTAATATCTGACGGGTGGAGCCCGCTATAGCTCCTTGATGCATCGGTAGGTCTCATGAGACAAACTAGTGTCTTGGCACAAGGCCTTGGAAAAATATTATTTGTAGTCTTGGCACGAGGCCTTGCCTCTGTGGTTATGATAGTTTGGCATTATGAATTCCATCATTATGAATGTGGTTATTGATATTGCATGTGATTATTAGATTATTAGAATATCTATGTGAATAAGTAAATGGCATTATTTCATTTTTTTCCATACTATGTTAAAGTTCACGTTTAAAAGGATTTTGTTTTAGTTATACATTGCCTTAAATGTTTATGCTTATTTATGAAAGTTTCCGCTATATTGCTTACCCTTAAGGAGCATTTGAGCTCACCCCTTTCTATGTTTTATTTTTCCCAGGATTCCAAGAAGTATATTGTGAATGATAAGAAGGGTTAAGACAAGGGAATAATGGCATTCATAAAGGATTATTTATGTTGTTTTGTATGTTATGAAGTGTAATGTAACCTTCATGTATGTAATCTATTTTCCAAGACTGCTAAACTAATCGGTCCTTTGGGACTTTATTCCTTATAATCATTCCAATGTATTAAAATAATTCACCGACTCTGGGTAACTGGGGTCGGGGCGTTACATCATCAAACGGTTGTTTGGTGCCAAAGATATGGCCAAAGAATGTAAAGGGTCAGTAGTGGGCCCAGGTCCGGTCCGATCCGATTGGACCGAACCAGACCGACCCCAACTGGGTTGACCTAGTATGGGTCAACCCGGTCTGACTTGTTGGGTCTGGCCTGACCCATTGGGTGGGCCTGTCTGTTAGGTTCGGCCTGACCCACTGGTCCCATCCCAGCAGGCCGCGTGGGCGGTTCGGACCAGGCTCAGGGCCAGTTCAGTCCGGAGCGCCACGAGGGTGCGGCCCGGCGTGCCTCGGCCCGGAGGGCGCGACCAGGGTGGTTTGGCCAGGGTGCCGCTTGGGGGGCCATGGGCCGGCTCGGGAGGCCGAAGCGGCTAGGGAACCGGTTCGGTTGGGTGGCGGCTCGGGAGGCTGGGCAGCATGGAGCCGGGAGGTGATAGTCTTATTAAGCGAATACTGTCATTGCGATTTCAACAGTGTCCTCGTATTTCAATTCCAAGCACCGGTTAAAAATTTATAAAAAACCCACTTGTATGTTTACTGAACGTACCCGAACAAAACTTCAAAAATTGATTCCGAGCACACCGGGCTTTGGAATCACGCACCGTCAATTTTCACAGACTTGTAAAATTACCATTTATTTAAGGAAAAATAAATCTCCACGGAATTTCCAGGTCTTTAAATTCATGTTATTATGTGATTATTTGGTGGTTATTAACTTTTGTTCATAGGACTCAATTGATTACAACGTGTTAAGGGGTTTCTTATCATTTTTTATTCTCATGATATTCATGCTATGTTTTCCACTATTTTCTTTTGTGTGGTGTATGTAATGCCCATGATTATATTGTTTTTATAATATACATTAATTTGTGGGTATCTACATCTTCATTGTATGATTCTTCTTTCATGTGGCATATGTTTCGTAAGTTACCAAATCGGTAAGGGAACTTTTTAACCCAATTTCCATTCCTTTGGTTAATCTTCTAATTCTAAATTATGTCATGCTATGATTATGTGAGGAATCACTATTTATTTATTTATGTTGTAATTTCCACTCCCCTTCATGTGGATATACTTTTTATACATATAATCACTCCATTTATAAATTCTTATGTCATCAATATGAACATGATACGAGTAATTTTAACTCAATCTCAATTCATTGAGTAAAACATCCAAGTCATTGGTGTTGTTTTTACAAAAATATGTGCGAATGTTTTATGATTGATTTACACTAATTATCCAATCATATTTAGTGTATTTATATTTTTCACATATTATTATGTAATTTATTTATCATTAATCAAATGATATAGTTTTTATAAAGGATTTCGTATAAATTTACATTCCATTGAGACTTCATTGTTGTTATGCACCAATTCACTCTTATATGGTGTATACACTGTTCTTTGGAATATTATATAATGAATCCCATTATTCTCATGATATCATAAAGTTATGATTAAATGATATTCCTCAATTTATTGTATTCAAGCATCTCTCATTTTGTTAAAAAAACTATAACTAAAACATCAGTTAAAATGTTTTAATGATTTATACTTCTAAATATTTCTCATTAACGTCCATGTTTTCAAAATGGTTTTAAAAGTAATTTTTATGGACATTAATGTTTTTAAATAGTTATTAATTAAAATTTTTCAAAGTGTTATGGGACACTATGATTCAAAAACATCTTTATGAAATTTTTTAAAAGGTTTTTGAAAATGGTTTGATAAAGAATTGATTATGTCAATATCTTGAAATAATATATTGTGATAGCAATGTTGAAATGTTATATTTCCTTTACTCTTGTTTTATGTGTCATGAATACGTTATGGTTTATTAGCATTGTTTATGAATATGGCTGGTTCCATGATAATCCTATGGTGGGTGAGCCTGAGATAGCTCTCCAATGTAATGGGTAACGTGACGGAGGTAAACGTTAGTGTTTCTCCCAAGAGATTTAGGGAATATGCAATGATGGGTATTCCAAACGTAAGTCTCTACATATCTATAAAGTCTACAATTTATGTTTGATAAGGATTCCAGAATTTACCTTTACGATTTATGATTTCTGTGTATTATTCATAAATCATATGATTTCATGAGGTATGTTATGATTGAAATGTATAGTTTCATTGATTTGTGTTTATTGATGGGTTAATGTTTCCTTTCCTTATTTTATAACCATTACTGAGATTTTTATGCTCATCCCATGTTTTTGAAATGTTTTCCACAAGACATAAAGATGAATAGGTTTAAGGATTGGATCAAGGAAAAGCCATGCGGTCTAAAACATGGACCTAGAAATGTTTCTTTTTAACAGTTTTTATTTCCAGAAAAAAAATGAACACTGAGTAGTAGTGTCTACATGTAATTTTCATGTTGAAATGTAATAGTTATGGCCTAATTATATAAGACTCTAAATCTGAAAATAACATCAATGTGAATTATTCATTTAATTCAATATTATGTAATGTTGTAAGGCTGAATCTTTATAGTTAGTATCAATGGTCGGTTTAGACAAATTTTGGGACTCTGAGTTTTCATTAAATGCATAGTTAGTCCCTATGTCTATTATTTCAATTAAATCCTTATTTTAAAATATTTTTAGATCAAGGAAAGTTGGTTACTAATGGAAAGAAGAGGATCTCAAACAAAATTCTCATCTCTTCCAGATGACATGCTTGAAATAATTATTAGAAAGTCATGATCAGATGATGGTGAAATGTTTTCTAGAATACAACTCACTTGCAAGCTATTTTTTGAGATATCAAACACCTCCACTATACCTCAATATCATCGTGGATCATGGGTTGTATTTAATCAAATCATATTTTTCTCAATATTCTTATATCTTTAAAAAAGGTAAATATTATCAAGGTATTTTCAAATATTTTACCTTATCATAAGATTTTGAAGAATATTATGATTTTGAAAAAAGTGCTGAAAAAGGAGACCCTTGCACAACTTATTTATATTTACTTTTACAATATAGTCTCCCATAAAATACTTACGATATTTTAAAAGGAACATTGAATGAAAGTTTCAACTCAAATTCATTCTGACGGTTTTATAAAAGTCATGTTTTATCAGATGTTTTGAAATTATATATCATATAGTATTATTTTCGAAACTATTTTTCTATGAACACACATATGAACCAAGTTGTAAAAGGTGTATTTGGATAAATTATTCAAATGATTTTTAAGGATCTCTAAATCATTATTAAAATGCATGGACCTTTTACCTACATGAACAAGATGATGATGAAGCCATATGGACACCGTGATTAATATATGATATTCTTTCTATTGGGAATAGATTTATTTTATCATATGGTGCTGAAAAAAAGACAATATATAAGATGTTGAGGTCTTAATGTATTGGGATGGAAATGAAAGGTATAATAAAACCTTTGAGGTTAAAATATGTTAGGTTTATTTTTGAGTTTTATAAAAAGGAAAACTCATAAGATTGGTGACAACTCATTGCGTCTGTAAAGGCCCTAGGAAACAATCCCACAACCGTAGGGTGACTAGGGCGCATCGCCTACCACTGTCCTATGTGATGTCCCTAGATAGTATGACTTAGTCTTTTAAGTTAATGTTTTTTATGGATCAAGAATAAGTTGATTTTGGGAAGTTATGTTTCATCAAATTTATATCCTTAATATAGGAAAATGATTTCGTGATTATATGATAAAGGTTATTTTAGAAGCTGTTTTCTCTTTTGGAAACATTATATACTGAAGATAAATAGAATACAATGGGATCTCATTAATGGAGTAATGGTTGAAATTTTATTTTTGAGGAATCTATGTTTTTATTATAGACATATAATGATTTGGTTTAATTATAGAAATGATTAACCTATCATTTAGAATATGTGACTAGGTTAATTACTTTTCAGTATGAGACTTGAACAGTAACTGATGTTATTTGGAGATAAATGTTAAAATTTAACTTGGAAGACTATGTGATTAAATCATTCTAAGATTGTGGTTTCTATCTTAGTTTGGATTACATTGATTAATTTTACTAAGAGTTGTTTATTTAATGGTCTTTGAGGAACTTTAGGTATTTTTTGACAAATTTTAGAGATTAAGAGTAGTGTTTATTTTTGTAAAAGATTTTATTTTTTGGGGATTATTTGATCTTGTACTAACCATTTTGGTTTTGGTTATTGTATAAAGACATGGGAAAAATATATTTCATCTTTTGTGGATTATGTGATTCTATAGAAATTGATTATAGCACTTTCAATGTGAACAAGTCATCCTGAATACACATCATTTGGTGAAAAGATGAGTTTGTGGTAGAAATCTTGTATAGGAAGTAAGTATAAATGAAAAGTAATTATGTTTAATTATGTTCTTATTCAAGCTCTTAAATAAATTACTCAACTTTATGAAATATAATTTAAAACAAAAAATTGTCCGTTAACTTTTATTACTGGGTAATCAAAGACCGTTTAACCAATCACAATTTTGTGATTTTCAGGTGGTCAATTTTCTCCTAATCGTGTTTTATACCACTCTCCATCAATCCTTGATGGATTGTTTCTATTCCATATCCATGTTTTCTTACACGTAATCCTAGTATGGGCTATCTTAATTTACCTTTGTATTTCTCTTTCTTCCTTTAAACTGATATTTTTATTGACTCTTTTTCCGATTTGGGACTTTTAAAGAAGTTTCCATTCCCAATTTTAAATTTGTGAGGACACAATTCCCAAAAGGGGGGAAGGATGTAACCTCCCAGGTAAATAAAGAATATAAAATTTTCATATTTATTAACATTTGTGAATTAAATATTAATTTTACATTAAAGGTGATGCTATGTTCGATGACGTACCTGATATGTAACAACAGGTTTCTTAGAAATCTTATATTCCACACAATGCTGAGTTATACTGAAAAATAATAATATAATATTATTTTAAATGGTAGTTAACGCCTAGCCATTATATTGGTGGGAATGGATAGAACTAAATACAATATGAATATAAATGTTTTTTAAATGTTTTTACATTTATCCTATAAATTTTAGAGGCTTAAAATAAGAAAGAATCTGATTTTAATCACAAATACTCTAATATTCATTAAAATGTCTATTTACTACATATTGATAGTGAAACCCATTTAAATCTAGTTTTGGTCACTTTTATATGTTCTATTTGAAAAAAACAACATTATTCTATATAATTGGTACATAAAAATTTTCTTTGGGTAAATTTTTGGTATTATTATGATAAAATTCATTTTTAATGAATAGTGAAAAATATTGTTTTTTAATTAAAAACTTCCTTTTAATCTAATATATTTTAAATGTTATATTATATTTTAAACTTTGTTTAAAGTGTAATTATATTATGTTTTTTCTATTTAATCCAATTTTGGCCATTGCAAGTAATTTCACTTTGAAAATTGACATAAATAAGTGTCAATATTTTGATAGTTATTATTTCTTAAAAACATGATTTTTTATAGTAGAAATTAATTTTAAATTAATTTCTTCCACTTATGTATTTTGAATATGGAAAAATGGATTCCATATTTGGAACCAAGAGATCCCAATTGTGTTAATAGTTAAATTTTATTTTTATACATTATTAATATTTAATTCTGAAAATATTTTATTTACCATTGTAAAAGGGTAAATCTGGTAAATAAGGGTAAAAAATAATATTTTCATCATATAAAATTACCCTTAAATGTTTCCTAATATTATTGGTTGATAAATTTTCGACCATGGGCATCCTTGGGTCAATTTTGGGGCCCCATGGATCCACTTGGAAGTGATAATGACACTTTATAGTTATTAATTTAAAGTAAAGACAAAAATGACTTAAACATATATCTTTTATTAAATCAATTCTTACATAGATTTATATAAGTTATATTTTCAAATATAAATATTAATTTTAAAGATAAAAATATTTCCTACTTCATGATATTTTATTATAATTTTTAGACATCAAATAAATAAAAATATTTAGGACACAATAATGATGCATTATTTATCTCATTAATGAATGATTTAAATAAATAAGATTATAAAGTTAAAAAAATATCCAAAACCTGTCCAATTATTATTGGATGATTTTATTTAGAACATGAGTCATCTTATATTTGACTTTAATGTGTTTTTGAACTTTACAAACCAAAAAATCATTATATAATAAATTTATATTTTCAAACTTTTTTAAATAGCCCCTCATCCCCCTTATAAAAATCCCTCACTTATAACCCATTCCTCAAACTTCTATCCTCAATATAATAGGTATTTTATGATAATTATTTGAACTAAACTTCCACACACCTCCATCTAATAGGTAAAGAATATACTGTTTCTGTGGACTGCGAACTATTGCCTCACAAAACGATGATTGTTCAAATATCTCCTACTGCCTCTCATGGTAGAAATTATGATAGTAATTTATTTATATTTTATATTATATATATATTGCTTCTATTTTCCTATATTTTCCATTTATAGAATAATTTATGGTTTCCATAATGGGTAAACGTGATAATTTCATTTGAGGAAGTGCAGACTACCGCACCATCAAAGTGATATGACTCGTTCATGCCATAAATGGAACATATAAAGGATGGATATAATTAAATTATATATTATATTATACTATAATTATAATATACCTATTTATAATTACATTTTTATATCATTAAATATGAAATAGAAATTAATGTAGCCTTCATGCGTACGTACGGTTTACCGTCTCCTTGAATGGTGCATTTCATTTCTAATCTCTAAATGTTATGTAATATTATAAATATCTATATATACTGGATATATATGATATATATGATATCTAAATCATTAATATATTTCTATAGATAAAGGAATTTTGACCACATGAAAAATTTATAATTATAACAAGTTCATTTTTTACTCATGTTCCGAACATCGACAAAATGGCCGATATGAACTCAAATAATTAACTAATTGTTAAAGCAAGGTAATAATTGATGTAAAAGGAATAATAAAAATAAAAAAATTTATTAATCAAGTAGAAATTGACTTTACTTTATTATTATGTAGATTAAAGGATGATCGAGTCCAGTCAGATACGATGTAAGGGATTTCTTATCTCACTTTAAATTCCATGAGATTTCCATTGTTCACCACTTATTTCTTGCATATGGTGTATTGTGTACTACCATTTGATATATATTATCATGATTCAATTTATATTCAAGGTATTATATGATTCATTTGATTGTTGTTAACTTTTTTTCATATGACTCGATTGATTAGTATGTGGTAAAGGGTTTTCCTGTCATTTTTTTCCTATGAGATTCATGCTATGTTTGCAACTATTTCCTTTTTTGTGGTATATGTACTTCCCATGATTGTATTCTCTATATAATATAATTTAATTTATGGGTATTTACATCTTCATTGTATGATCCTTATTTCCTGTGGTGTTTTTTTCGTAAGTTACCAAATCGGTAAAGGAACTTTTTAACTTAATTTCTATTCCTTGTGTTAATCTTACAATTATTAATTATGTCATGATATGATTATGTGTGGAATCACTATTTATTTATTTTTGTTGTAATTTACACTCCCCTTTGTGTTTATATAATTTTTATACACATAATAAATCCATTGAAAAATTCTAAAGTCATCGATATGTACTTGATAGGAGTAATTTTATCTCAATTTCCATTAATTGAGTTAAACATCCATGTCATTGGTGTTGTTTTTACAAAAATATATGTGAATGTTATATGATTGATTTACTATGAATATCCAATCATATTGAGTGTATTTATATTTTTCACACATTATTATGTAATTTATTTATCCTTAATCTAAGGATATAGTTTTTATAAGGAATTTGGTCTCAATTTACATTCCATTGAGATTTTATTGTTGTTATGCACCAATTCACTCTTATATGGTGCATATAATGTCCTTTGAAATATTCTATCATGAATTCATTTATTCTCATTATATTATAAATATCTGATTAAATGTTATTCCTCAATTATTTTTATTCAAGTTTCTCTCATTTTTTTAAAAACTTTTTAACTAAAATATCGGTTAAAATGTTTTAATGATTTATTATTCTAAATATTTCTCACTAATGTCCTTGTTTTTAACATGGTTTTTAGGAGTTATTTGTATGGAAATTATTGTTTTCAAAAAGTGATTCATTTAAAAGTTTAAATGTGGTATGGGATGCTATGATTCAAAAATCTCTTTATTAAATGTTTTAAATGGTTTTTGAAAATGGTTTGATAAAGAATTGATTATGTCAATATCTTGAAATAATATATTTTGAAAGAAATGTGTAAATGTTATATTTCCTTTATGCTTGTTTTATGTGTCCGGACTATGTTATGGTTCTTCGGCATTATTTATGAATACAGGTAGTTCCATGACAAACCTTGGGTGTTTGAGCCCGAGATGCCTCTCTAATGCATTGGGTAACGTGAGGGAGGTAAATGTTAATATTTCTCCCAAGAGATTTAGGGAATATACCATGATGGGTATTCCAAATGTAACTCCCTACATTTCTTTGAATGCTACAATGTATGTTTGATATGGATGTCACAATTTACCTTTACAATTTATGATTTCTATGTGTTATTCATTAATCTTATGATTTCATGAGGTATGTTATGATTGAAAAGTATGGTAGCATTGATTTGTATTTCTTTATGGGTTAATGTTTCCTTTCTTTATTTTATAACCCTTACTGAGCTTTTTATACTCATCCCATGTTTTTGAAATGTTTTCAATAGGACTTAAATATGAATAGGGTCAATGATGGTATCAAGGGAATGCCATGCTATCTAAAACATGGAACTAGACATGTTTTTTTAAGAGTTTTTATTTTATGAAAAAATGGATACTGATTAGTAGTGACTACTTGTAATTTTCAAATTGATATCTAATTGTTATGGACTAATTCTCAAAAAATCTGAACTTGAAAAGATCCTCAATGTGAATTATTCATTTAATCCATGATTAAGTAATGTTTTAAGGCCGGGTCCTTACACATACACATACACATATGCATACACATACACATAAACATACACATACAAATAGAAATACAAATACAAATACTAATAAAAATACACATACATATACATATACACAACACATACACATACACATACACATACACATATACAAATACAAACATACAATCATACACACATACATACGCATAAATTCACACACACACACACATACACATAAATATATACATACATACATACATATACATACATGGACACACAAGCGCCTGTGTGCGAATGCACACACGTATACATAAACTTACACATACATCTATATATATAAACATAGAAACACACATACACATTGAAAACATATATGCACATACAACACATACAAACTCATACATATAGACACACACACACACACACATACAAACATAAACATATATCTACATACATTCACATGCATACACATAAATAAAAATATATCGTTATATTTTAAATTATTTAATATTATAATACATATGTATATTCAAATAACTATATTTAAATAAATATATATTCATTTATATATTCATGTGTCTATTTAAATTAATTATAAATATATTATATTTATAAATATATTTTATTATTAATGTATATAAATATATATTTAAACATTTTTATTAATTAATAAAAATGTGATGATTTTATAAATATAATTTCTTAAAATAATATTTTGAAACTATTTATTATAATATAGTTATATAAATCTTAGTTTTATATTATATTTTCACATATATACTTATTGATATATAAATCACATTTCAAATTATATAAATTTTCATAAATAAATTAAATTACACAATGTCATTTATCAATGCTAAGAATAGTACTGATAAATGAAACCTTTATTAGTGCTAAAAGAAGTACTGATAAAGTTTTCATTTAATAAATATTTTTATTAGAGGTGATAAAGGGATCCCCATTTCAGTATTTTTTTAACACTAATAAAAGGTAGTGCTGAATAAAGCGGTATATAAAGTAGTGAAAGATAGATCACACCCCTCCAACAGTTGACCACCTCCATAGCTATCTTATCAAATTTTTATATCTTGTGGCCCTCCATTTTATGGACCAAAGACCCATTTCACCCTGTACCAAAGGCCCACTTACTAATTCTACGTTACGTCAATGTATACCTTGATCCTCACCCAAACATGTGTCATCACTTACATCATCGGCCAAAAAAATCCCAAAAACCCCTCTAAGAGAGGCTATCAAGAATTTACCTCCCAAGAAAGCCCCCAACTACTAAATCAGTGTTTATTTAACAAATATAATGTCACCATTTTTAATCATTAAATAATTTCCCATAAATTCACTCATTATTAGTGTTTTTCTTAAAGCATTAAGAATAGATTTCCTTATTTAACCTACTCAGCCTCTACAAACCACTTCTTCTTTACAGTGACCCAATACGCCAAATTGGTGTTCCTCCAATGGTGGTATTTATTTTATTTCTAAAATCAATGAATGTTTCCTAGTATGTGATTAAATTTTTTTTATTAATTATATCGATATGTTTTTTTAAAACAATATTGTTTTTCAATTTATTTCATTTTTCCCATGTTGTTCATTAATATTCACTTTCATTGATTATATCACCACCATATAAAATGTAAATTTCAATACTCAAAATGGGCATTGTTAGTGCTAAAAATAATCTACATGTTGATAAATAATAAAGGATATTTCTTTTATTAGTTCAAAAAAACACAGATAAAACAAGACAAATAAGTTTTATAAATTATTTTGGTCTCCGATCATGCACCACCCCACATTTTTTAGTTATCCCCCTTTCTTAGAATTCAACCCCAACCACCCAACTCCTCATGAAAGAAGTACACCCCCTTTTAGTGGTCAACCCCTATTTTTCAGCACTACCCCAACCATTCTTAGCCATGTATCCTAGGATTCAAATATGAGACCTCCATAAATAACTCAAATTCCCTTACCAGGCTCTATCCTGTTTTCGTCTATATTTTATGATATATCTATGTGTGTATATATATATAATTTTATCCATATATTTATATAATTATTTTTAGGTACATGTATAAGATTTATGCTTGTTTTGGTTTTTTTATATGCGTGTGTGGGTTTATTTATATATATGTATATATAACTATAAATATTTATACAATTTTTTTTGTGAATATATATATATATATATATAATATATATATTTATTCAAATATGTTATATATTAATATTCATTTAGATATATTATAATATTTATATATAAATATATATATATCCATTGATAAATAAAAACACATATACATTTATATATAAAAATTATACAAACATTTTTATAGGTATATGAATATTCATTATTTTTTATGAGTTAAAAAGGATTATTTTTTATTTTAAATAAAATATATAATAAATGTTTATTTTAATATGTTTTATATATTTTAAAATATATTTTATACGTGAATATGTTTAAATATTTATTTATACAATGATATTTGCATATGTAAATATATAAAAATATGTATATCTGTATATATTTAATTATAATAAATACTAAAATATAATTTTTTATAAATAGATCATAATATTCATATAAAAGAAATAGAAAATAATAAATTTATTCTCCACCAAAAAATAAAAGAATTCCCTCTTCAAAGAAGCTGAAATT
Source organism: Viscum album (assembly GCA_963277665.1). Classification (NCBI taxonomy): domain Eukaryota; kingdom Viridiplantae; phylum Streptophyta; class Magnoliopsida; order Santalales; family Viscaceae; genus Viscum; species Viscum album. The sequence continues at coordinate 1,064,457,416 of OY728161.1, read as the reverse complement.
CCATTGAATATTCACAAACTAGGGTATCCTAAATAAAACTCAGGATGCGGGGGCATTTTGGAATTTTTTGTTCAAGAAAAACTAGTGACCTAAGACTCCCAAATTAATGTGGCATATATATATATTTAAAAGATTTTGTTTTACTTATCATGAAACCCTAATGGAAACTCGAATAAAAAGTCATGGCCATTTAAATTTTAAGTACATTTTTTAACTATCTTAAGATATTAATTGATTTTTATCTATAATTGAATTGTTATAAGAGGTCTATTACACAATACTAATGATAAAATTATTAATTAATAATAAATTTTAATTCTTTTATGAACCATATATCACTAAGTCTATCATATATTATGTTTTAATACATATTTCACATTATATAAATCACATTTAAGAAAATATTATTTCTATATATATCAATATAAATACATTTTTATATTAATTTTTTTAATGTATATAATCTTTTGTTATATCGGTTATAATTTTTTTTTGATAAAGGGTACCCTTCATCAACAATAAAAAGTGGTTGATAAATGGAATCCTTTATAAGTGCTGATAAAGGTGAATTTTTATGATCACTTTTTAGGGGTAATAAAAGTGTAGCATTGAATATGACTTATTTTTTAGTTGTGTATGAATATATTATATATAAATACTTACACACACACACAGTTATATATATATTCAGTTATACATCTGTGTGTTTGTATTAGGATTTAGATGCACACACACACACAAATTTATATATTCACATTAATTTTTACACACACACACACACACTCACATAAATACATACATACATATATATATAATAAATAGGTCTAGTAGTTTCTTTACATTGCTTATGGGGAGGGGCAAGGCTTGACCCATTAAAGTGCCTGGGAGTGTGTTGTTTATAATTCGTAATCCCATTTACCTAATATATATATATATATATATATATATATATATATATATATCTGTATACATATATCAATGTAAGATTATAGACACACAAACATGCTCAAATTTGTACATATGGAAATATATGATTTTATTTTCTTAATTTATTTATGTATCTTATATATATATATATTATAATATATTTATATATTTGATTTTGATTATTTATATATATAAATGTTCATATATTATGCATTTATACTAAATGTTTATGAATAATTCTTATCTAAAAATATTTATATATATGTTTTATATTGTATATAAATATATATGTTTTATAGTATTAATATATAATTTTATATTATGATTAATATAGATGTTTATGGATAATACATATATACAGATATATATATATATATATTATATATGATTATAAATATTATATAGTATATATATATGTTTATAGTGTCAATTTTTATATATTATTTATATAATATTTTGTCTGTGTTATATTATATATATAACACATATCTTCTGTAGAAATTATCATTTATCAAGGGATGTGGAAAAATTGGGAAAATGGTTATCCAATATTACTTGAAGAGTATAAAGTCCTTAAATCACTAAAATTCATTGCAACAATAATGTCAGATTACTTGAAATATTGATTGAATTTTGGAATTAAAATAAAGTAATTTATTAAATAAGTGTATATGTAAGGTTGATATTATATTGGTAATAATTGGATGGTATTTTTTATCAAATTCAACCACCACACCATGTAACATGAGTTCATTTATGTATGGAAAAATATATTTAACGTAGTATTATTCTTTGATAAAATACATGGTATAATGTAGTATATCTTTCATTTATGATAATTACTATTCCAAATATATTTACTCATTGTTCTTTTGGCAACAAGAGTAGATATAGAACCGAGTATCGAATAATTGGATTATAATCTTTTTCTCAGAAGATCATATGAATTTCATTTTAGTCTTAATAGAGACTATGTATAGTACATTAGAGATGATTATGAAGAAGTAATTTTAATAAACAATTATAATATTATGCATTCTAAGTTATTTATCTAACATGTGGCGAAGATAATTTCTTCCCCAAATTAAGGTATTACTCACTTTTATAACAATATTTTAGTAATATTGAGGATAAGAGAGAAATTACACCCAGAAAAAAACATAAAAAAATAATATTTGTTTCGAGATTTTGGTTTTACAAAAAGTAGATACAACAATATGAAAAGGTTATAAATTCAAAGTATGATCAAATTATAGTGATCAACACATTTACACCAATTGATCAATATTAATTTTTTATAATGGTGTTTTTATTATATTGAATTTTACAATCAAAATTATCAATTGGAATAATAGCATACCTATAATGAAATCCATTGTGTTGGAGGATAATTTGGTAACCTACCATTTCAATTTCAATTTCAATCCATTTAAATCAAGTCACCAAATTTTCATCTTTTTTTTTCATTGGAAGTGTAAATTTATTCTAGATGATTTTATAGTTGATTTTCATTCAAAAAGTTTATAGAAAAGATCATAGATATTTTCAAACCATTATATACATTATGGGTATGATGAAGGGTTTCTATGGATAAAATAACATATATTCAATGCAATAGAATACATTATAAATCGAAAACCTAATATCTTAATGCTACACAAAACTGAAACCATGAATATAAAAAATAAATACAACATATCTTTCACTAATGAGAGCCTCATACACTTCCTTAAAACATATTATTAATGAAGATCACTCTGAAAATCCAAAGGAATATTCCTTATGAGTTGTTTCCACTAGAAGAAATGAATCACAAAACACTTGTGTAGAATTCTCCACAAGTCCCATTATATTTTAGTAACTCTTGGAGACAAAGGATAAAGAGAAAGCAAGCTATGTGGATGATTAAATAGGGGATATTAGAAAGTCAACCACACAGATTAATGGGTTTGACTACCTTTTATGGACCACATTGATTCTCCACATGTTTAATATAATTTACTTGATCATTATGAAACATATTATTAATTTTATGACTATAACGCTTTATAACCCCTCAGTTGTTATAGTTTTCCAAAAAACTCAATCATATGAAATGTTAGATAATGATCGCTTATGTAGAGGAGATTCTAATTTTAACTATTAATATTTCTTTACCTTGATCAATCATAATGCGTAATATGAATCATGAAATATGATTCACAACATAACACAACCATACTATGTATCCAAATAGTACACTATGATTGGTTTCTGGTATTGTAATACGATATCAACATATAGTATAAAATGATATTACTTAATTTTCTATAGGTCATACCCTATTACATATTTATATCACACGTTGTGATATATCCATAAATACATAAAATGTATAAAATCATTAGGGTATATCTCTATCAATATCCCACTTGCACTAAAGCATCACAAACATTTTCAAATTTCACAATATATCATATCATATAAAATAACCTATGAAACTATATCCAAATATTCTTTTTTATATTTTCAAAAAACATTTAGAAATCTATCTTAAAATTCACTATGTATCTTATCATATATAATTCCTTTTGAATATATATCTAAATATCTACCTTGATAACCTATAAAACACCTTTTAGAGCTGCTCTCTGAGTATTGTAAAACATAATACATAATCATTCTACAACAAAGTGTATCCAAATGGGAATTTGTAGCATTGAAAAATATAAGAATTCCTAAATTCATAAATATCACAAAGAGTGTCCTTTATGAAAGCATCAGTACTTTTTAGATTACAAATGAATATGACATAATCTATATTAAACAGAAGTACACATATAAATGTGTCCACCAACTGTATCATATACGTGTATTCATAACCATATAATATTTTTTTATTAGACATAGTGTGATCATGGTACATAGAGTATTTCAATCCCATATAGCCTACTCATATGTTACAGTTTCTCTAAGTATAGACAGACTAGGTAGATGAATGCATCACATGCAATTCATCTAAGTAAATGATAACATCATATTACCCTTACCCAAAAAGAAACTAACATCAAAAGAAACATATATAATTTTAACCATAAACATCCCCAATTTATATAAATCATGTTAATATAAATCAAAATCATAATATGAGATGAAAATTATCATATTGGTTTAGCCTCAATCAATGAGAGGATCGACAACATACTCAGGTACCCTATGACTAGATAAGAATTAAGGATTTCATAATAATGTTATCATTGTATGAATATTGTATTGCAAGGTAGATATACAAATTCAGTAATATGTATTCAATATGAAACATTCCTTCACATTTCATAAAAAACTATAATATTACATGATGAATATTAGTTAGGGATATCTTGTAGTCATACATTGAGTAGTTAATTAACATTTTTGTTCAGAAAATATATCTAAATAAATTGAATGAATGATAAACTAGAGACTTTATTTTGTATAAAATGATACATATTACATTCCTAAACTCCTTATGTATACTAATAATACCATATATAAGCGATCATCAAATCATATCTCATATCATATTCCAACAATGAGGCCCCATGTTTGATGCACTTAATGGGTTTTGTTAAACACATTATATCTCAATGTAATTCCAGCAACATATCTATGTGACCATATGAGTAAACCATATACTAAATAAATTAGGGAGAAAAATATAATAATTAATCTAGTTTGTATAATAGAGAGACTTTTTAATATTTTTCTTGATGTTCTACTCTTTCAATATAGTATTCAAACTGTCTAACTTCAAAACACCCTATGTTATGATGTTAATAGATTCTATTGTAAACGTATAATCCATTCTAAGCTCATCATAATCATAATTCAGAAAATTTATGCACCAAAAATTTTACATGATATTTATTTGGTAACAAATATATTTACATTATTTTTAATGTAACACATCATAGAAAATTTTAAGATATAGATTGATTTTCACATTTTTATGGTAAAAAAAGATAACTCTTTACAATTTTCATTACTAATATACCCTAAAGTATTTTAGGATATTAAGTGACATTCACTTTGAATTGTTAATATAAAAATAGTTTACTTATATAATTTTAACTTATACAAGTCTAAATATACTCCAACTAGCTTCTTAGAAACTATATTTTCTATAGAATATTATTCTAAGATGCACAAATGCCTTTGTGTTATGAAATAATAGTTATTTGATTTTATAGAAAATACTTAATAAATAAACTATTATCAGCCATATCATATATGGTATCTATGTGTTTGATTCACTATTTTGAAAAAAATCATTTTTCTTTAAAATATTCCACTGAGTAGTGGTGGGAATTATTTCCTTCATATTTTAATACATGTCTCGGGTTGAATATTTTATCTCAAAAATATATATATTATTCTTATCTAATTTTTATGTATGTTATAAAATTTGATTAATCATAAACCATTTGTATTAAAACCATCATCTCATATTTATCATAATAACTCTTTCTTAACCAAAAAAATTCTATTACCGTATAATAGAAATGAGATATCTACAAATATCTTTTATTAAGATTCATATGAGTTTCAAATGTTAATTATCATTCTAAATATTCATAATAGTAATCCCATAAAAAACAATTGAATGAAAACCAAAATATACATTAATTAATGATTCTATCTTGAACTTCTACATATTTATAATAATTATAAAATAAACATTGGTACCATATAACATCCAAAATTTTGGAATTAAGTTTTATAAAACTGATACCTAAAACAGATTCTCCATGGAGTTTCTCAAACCCCTTTAGATATATTATACAATTTCATATCATATTAAATTAATGATCCTACTTACAACACTTTTAGGTTGCAATGAACAATTCTAACTTATAGATAATTCGAATATTTTTTATCTTATTCAAACTATTACCCTTCTGTACTATTAACATAGTAATACATCTTAGAAAACATCTTTCATGATCATATATCCTCAATACTATTAGAAAATATGGTAAAATATTATTGAACTCATTCACATTTACCATAAAATTATCTATTTTTGGTATTTATAGATCCACATTTGAGAGTTTATTGGTAACATGAAAAATTAAAATAGTAATACAATAATTAAAAAATGAATTCCATAGCCAGAACAGGCCTTAAAAGAAAACTTGTTGTCCCTCAAGGTAATAACATTACTCAATCATATTCATTACATGAGTAGAGACTAATTTACCTTTGGTCCCATTGATAGATATTTTAACTTAATAATTATACTTTTGAATTGTAATTGGGTATATCATATTATATGATATAAGTATATCCTATGGAATTACAAGAGTAATAAAATGATTAAAAAACTAATTACATAGTCAGAAAAAACCTTAATGGATACTTATTATCCCAAAAAGTAATAAAATTAATCAATCACATTGAGTACCTGAGTAGAGACTAATTTAAATTTGGTCCTTTTGATAGATATTTTACCTAAATCCTTACACTTTTGGAGTGTAATTGGAGATATAATATTATAAGATATAAGTATATCCTATGGAAATATAAAAGATGTCATTCTATTTCCTTCACCAATCATAATTTATAGTTGGGCTATATTATTTTCCATGGTTCATAACATATGATTTTATGTGCTTCCTATGATTCATTAGAAACATAATAATAATAGTTATTATTGAGGTATTTCAACCACATTTTCTATAATTATTTTAAATGTTCCATTGAAACAAACACATTAGAGGAACATCATATTCATATAATGAATGCATGGATAACCTATGCATTTACTAATACAATAAATAACGTATGAGTTAATATATATAGATGTGAAGAGAATTATTGTGGTTTATAGAAGGGACCCACAACCATTGTGGTGGGGATGTTCATGTTTCTAATATCCTACTGGTTCTCCCTTCTCTAAAGCTATCTTTTTTCTTCCTCATTTATGTTAAGAGACACTATTATGTTGTGCTGAGTAGGAGAGTGCCACATGAGCGTTAGGATAATTATCCAACAGATGGATAAAATATGGAGGAGGGAGTCCTTTAGATATTTCTTAGTGATCTTCTTCAAGAATAAGATGTAAGATAGAAGTAGTAGAGATAGAAAACATAAGGTACAAAAAGTGTACTTCATTTTAGTTTATACATGATCTCAGTTTCATGCATGAACTATCCTGGTATTATAGGTTTCTAGTTCATTCCATGGTCTTTATTAAGTGTCAATCAATACTTACAAAACGTAATAGTTGTATCAAAGAATCCCCATGAATTTTGATTCTCAAATTCTTATTTCAAATGGAGAAAATTGATTATAATTTTGAAATGGGTATTGCATATCATCAAATATGACTTAATTTTAAAATGGTGGTTATGTTATTGATAAAGCATTCCATATGTAATGTTATGAATTTTAAGGTATGGCTTGTATTAAAATATATGATAACATCAGATGTGATAGGGTTTCTTTATAGAATATGGCATATCATAAGTGAAAATTAATTTTAATTTCTTTAGTTTTCTCTTAAACATCATGTTTGATATTTGATGTCGTATTGGGAGATAATTTGTGCCTCTCCCACAAAATATGGTGCTGTATCACCTTTAGAATTTAAGGTACATGATAAAGTCAAACATTTGTGGTTTTGAATGGTATATCTCTAGTGATGATTATTGGTCATTAAAAATTATAGAAAAAAAACCAACTCCTCAATTATGATATGTGGATATAATAAAATACAACATGCTAGAAAAAATTTAATATTCAATTTTTCAATTATGAATTGAATAGTATAATATGTCAAATATTTATAAATTATCAAAAATGTTATTTTTGGGTAATTTATTTTATTTAAGAAATTATAAATTAATTAATTATAAATTGTGTATAGTTAATTATTAAATGTTTATATTAATTAAATGTTAATATTAAATTGTTTATTTTATAAATATAAATCCATAATATTATATTTTAATATTAATTACATTTTTTAAATTGAATGTCTTATCTTATAATCTGGATATAAATGGTTTTTATGGAAATTACAAATGTAATATATAATGTTTTGATAATTTAAAAATTAAGGAATAATATAGAAGAGTTTTTATTTATAATTATGAATTGTTATAATATTTAATTTAAATAATTTAAATTAAAATATGTTATTTGAGGGGATTATTTAAGATCAAAGGCCTCTGAGTGGCGGTTCCCTCCCCCGCTAGCGTTCTATGGTTTCCCCTCACCTTCGATCCAGTGGGGGGAGGCTCGCGTCTTTGGCGTTGGGCTGGAAGCTTCGGTGACGCCTACCCCTTCCTTCTCCCTTGGGGATTCTTCTTTTTTCTATTGCAGGTTTGGAGTTCGGCGGTCTCTGGATTGCAGGTGGTCTGTCGAAGCTTTGAGGTCGGAAGATCAGGAGGTTTTCTTACGGCACTGCCACCATCGGTTTCCCCCGCCCCTACTTGATTCTTCTGCTTCATGTGGTGGGAATGATTTGGAATCTGATGATGGTCCTTCTATAGTTCAGATCTGACCATATCCAAGCCCAGTGCGGTGTTTCTGGGTCAGATCAGCTCAGTCTCCTCATCGGTGAGGCTACCAAGGTGCGGTGGTCGGCCTCCCAGTCATGGGTGATGGTGGTTAGGCTTCTTGATTCTTGGTATTCTTTCCTCTTCGGGCTCCTTTCGCATCTGATGATGGTGGAGGTCTCATAGATGGCGCAGGGTTCTTCCGACCTTGGTTCCAGTGACCAGGGCACTCTCAGCGATGGAGGAGCATTCGATAAGGGTTGATTGTTTGATGGTTGATGTTGATTTTGATTCTGGAATGGATTTATGTTTGTTTTGTTGTTGTTTGATGCTACAAAAATCAGTTGGTGGATGAACATCAATCTATCTATGAAGTTTTGAAGATGATAAGTTGGTTTGGTCATTGAGACATAGGAATGAATGAACATGGTAATCCTTCTCCCCCCTGTGAATGGTGTTTGGCTATGTCATGGTATTCATGTTTCTTAATTCCATATAATCTTCAGAGACTGCTTGGTTGGGCTGTAAGTTTTCACCAGACTTATGTGATTTGGTTTTGGATGTTTGGGAGGGTATGGCGTTGGCCTTCGGTACTGGCCCGTCTTTGTAAGGTACTTCTTGTCGTGCCTCAATGGAATGGTGAAAACTAGTCTTAATTTTGTATATGCTGGGGAGGAGCCTTTATTTGTTGTTGAATCTAGTTTTTGGGATTTTGGACCATTGGCCCCGGTTTTATGTTTTTTGTCGATGAAGTCATGTTTCTTGGTTCTCACTTTTTCCTTAAAAGTGTTTCCTTAATAAAAAAATTTAATTTTCCACAGTATTTAAGATCAATTTAAAAGGATTTTTTATGATTGATATGATCAAGGTTTAAATAATATTAAATGTATGATATTCTGAATATTTACAAAATATATGAATAGTTCATTCATATAATGTTTATATATATATTTATATATCATATAATTAAAGTATTTTATATATAAATGAATAATATCAAGGAGTCAATATTTAGTGTAAATACTACATGTTTATATTTATTTAATTATTAAATGTTCATAATTCATGGATAAATTGTAAATTATTTATATTTTTTTATTTATTAATTGTTCATAAATATTTATCTAGTGTTTAAATATATTAATTTTTCATTTATTTAATTATTCCCATTTTTGTTAATCAGTTGGGCCTGAAATGTTCACAATGAATCCCAAAAGGTTCAATATGGATTTTGGAAATCCAAAATCAAATCAGGTGAATGGTACACAGAGCTAAAATTAGAAGTGTAAATGGAACAAAAAAGTAGACACCCCCTTTCCACGTTGATCCTCACTATATGAAACTTCCACGTTTAATCGAATTCCTATAAACATGAATCATTTTTTCCATGAGTTAATAGTATCCCACCCCTATAAATGAAATTTTCATTATATAGCATGAGAAGGTAAGATTACTCCCCCAAAAAATGACATTTTTTTCGGTGGGAGGTGGTACGATCAGGCCCCACAAATTTTTTTTTATTTATGTTGAATGGATGAAATATGATGACCAGAAAAACAAAAATTGTTTTTCATCTGAGGAAGCCTCCCTACCGCCCCCAAAAATGAAAATCATTTGTAATGATAGGTGCTGACTCAACTTACCACACAACTGTAAATCCTTTGTAGTTGAGGTGACCATTTTATTGATGAAAAAAATGTTAGATATTCTATACAACTATCAAACCATTTTAGGAAATGGTTATTCTCATGCCCAGTAAATTTATGGTCTTATCACTAGAAGATTATACATAGAGTAGACATATGGACATCAGAGAATACTAGAGAAGACTACGTGAGAGACTTTCGATAATATATTTTCTTACCACATATAAAAATGGAAATCGATACCTTGCAAATAGATCCCGATATAAGACCCCTCACCAAAAAAGGGATATCTTTCATTAGTAAAAGGACCAACCTAGTCATCTAGAAAGGGGACCCCATTTCATTTGTGAAGGAAACCCTCTCATAAGGGAATCCACTATTGTGGAAGATCCCCTTCCGGACACCCCATCTTGTAGAGTGAGAATAGTATGTGGAATGTGGTGTCCATAGTGTATTTCCACATTCCAGTATTTCTTCCATCTTTCCATGTATCATTCATATTCATATTGTACCCATTTTACCCATTCAAAATGGTTCTCTCATACCAGCACTGAAACCCATGAATGAAATCAGTGAGACCCCGTTGGAACCACCAAATTCATTCGGCCCAATGATGAGGCACATTAGCATGTCCCTATCATGATCATTCATTCCTGTTGTAAATGAAGTCCCGAATTTAACAGGAAAAATAGATAGGATCATCTGAATGTTCAGAGTCATGAATTCTAATGGTAATAAGGATCTCATTCTCAACTTTTGTGGTGGAAGATCTCTCAATTCTAGAAGAGAAATATTCTTCCTAAAATATGAATTGAATCAGATAGTATATTAAAATACAATATATATGTAATCCTTGGGGTAGGGTTTATAAAAAACAAATGAGATGAGAATGGGTAAATCCAATATTCCCCATGACTACCCCACTATAGCCTCACCCTCGTCCACTTACATATGTGGAGTTAAATGGTAATGCCTCCAAGAGTAAGACCCTAACCTTTCTTATAGGGTTCCATATCCCTCTTATATTCTATATACCAAACATCATCTATTATCATATGAGGAAATATTTTATCATGGGATTCTAATTCTAGTATATGTCCCTTCCCAAGCATGATTGTGTGATGTGGGAACATTTATATATCTCTTGTTTCTCACACCACACATGACTCATCTGGACAAAGAGACTAGTAGTGATAATGAAACTGTAATGATTAAAAATATTAAATGGGCCTATACTAGGTGTAATCCTAAAATCATATTACCATCCTCTAGAATGACCATATTCCATATAAGTCAATCCTTCAGAAGGTCGTATTAATAATGAAGTAACAATTGGCCTTCTCTATAGGTGTAATTATCACCCTTTAAAAACTATGTGGGATTCGATTAAAATCCTAACAGGATATATAATATACATCCCATAAGTACAAAACCAACTCCTTCAATCCATCATAATCCTTAATATTCCATATTACATATAATATTATTCCCCACATGGGAGGCTAGATCCCTTATAGTTCATTTGTTTCTTCATCCTCACTAGAATAAACTCACTTTGAGAACTGTCTTCATAATTCCACATTCCTTGTAAGACCTATCCATTCCCTTCAAGCTACATTTCCCATGGGGTACACCGAAAAGTGATGCTCATTCATAATTCCACACCAACCATTTCAATAAACCTTTCACCAATATTTCCTCACTACTTGAAATTTAACTTCACGGTATGGTCCTTGTCACATGACCCAAAAAATTATGACATGTCCCATAAAGTGTCATTGAAATACATTAGTTCTGATTCCTTTTACTTGGATATGTTAGAAGCCCTTCCCATAGGACTGTTACCAACATCGAAACTTTCAATGCCTCCATGGATGATAATAAACTCATGAGTTCCAAATTACGATGTTTTAAATAATGATTATTTAAAATAAATCGTCTCCAATTAAATAACAAGATTATATGGAAAACCACTGATACATACAAATGGTTTCATTGATAGAGAACCTTTGATACATATAGATGGACACTCACACATATATACATGATTGATTGTAGATATTATGGGTGAATAGATATATATTCAGTTTTATAAAGGATAAAAGAATATGAATTAAATACATGAGAGAGCCCTAGATTATGAAATAATTCCACCTAAATGGTTGTGATGAGACCGACCTCCCATCCTCATGACCAAGTGAGTCCCTAAGAGTCATTGGAAATATTAACAGTGGTCACCTACCCTTGGTAAAAATATCCATGTCATGTATGTGTGGACCATAAATTGTTTTTGGTCCCATGAATCAAATACATTAGAAGTAGAATCCTAAAAGGGATGAAAAACAAAAATTTTGTACTGAATATGAATCCTTCATTTACTGAAATAATTGTGCCACACACATATCACGCCATTTCATGTCACATATTTACATGAAAGGAAAAAGGTCCCAACATATATTTTGGAATTAATCTATAAGAACATGCTTTCATACTAGTAATGATTATTTTAAGAGCTTCTTTGCTTTTTTTGTTTTACTACCCACAAGCATATCCAATAAAACTACTTTTAATCCAAAATGAAATCATAACATCAGTAAAAAATGTAAAATAATTTCATCATATGAAGTAGATCCTCAGTTAACCTGAATATACTATCCTTACCCATCATATCTAATGTTGGGCATCAAAAGAGATGATATGATAGTACCACCTCAATGGTGCCATCCTAACCATGTAAACTTCATGTGAAGATATATAAGGAATGGATCCCCAATAATCATCCAACCAAAAATGGATAGGGGAAAATAAAAAAGTGGTTCCCATTGATGTTTCAACCCATTTTGGAGGACTCTCTGTAGAATGTAGCTACATGTTCCTCCCTTATTTGAGAGAGATAGATGTAAATATCAAAAACAGACTCAACACCTCTTCAGATGAGTTCTATAAGGGGTATCATGTTATTAGTCATTCCTTCCAACATCGTGCCAAGTCAAATATGTTTCATGATAAGTATTCCACTCCGTGGCCCCATACTCAAGTCATTTAGGGTTATGTTCCCATGGAATCCCACTAAGGGTGGAAAAAATCAACCAAGGGAAGGAACACAACATCATTCCAGTAATGGAAGCCTATTTTTATATGAATCATATTGGTGAGAAGGCATATATCTATACCTGTACCATATAATATTACTGATATAGTCTGGAATCACATGAAGATACTTGTCAGCATATATCGACAAAAAAGGTGGATTCCATGAATTATCCCTCAAACAAGACCCCTTATAGCATACTCTAGAAGGAAATGGAGGACAATAGTAGGAATATATATCCCTAATACACATAAATAATGAGAATATATCATTGTTCTAGTCATGAATTTTACTTATCATATCCTGGAACAAAACTGAAGTGTAGGAATCCATCATTTCCCAAAATCTTCTATCCTTCTAAATCATAATGATAGTAGTCGAAGTGGTTAAATAGAGAACACACAACCTTACCCCTACAATTGGGGTAGCTCATTAGCATAATGTGATGTTTACTCAAGAGTGGGTATATAATCCTAATCCTATCATGGAGTGTAGTCAACACATTCACATTATTAATGGATAATAGGATCAGGAACACATACCCATTCTAACAAGATATTGTCAGTCCATTTAAATGGAAACTCTAAGGCGGGTATATATCCCTTCCAAAACACCAAAATCCCATCAAAATATTTTGGGATCATCACGAGAGTTTCTCAAGAAAGATATCACATATGAATGTTGTTGTATATAATATGAAACTCTTACCACCCAATAAAAAGCATCTAAAAATAAATCTCACCAATGGAGATCGAAAATCATGAAGTAAACCCATAACAATTTATTAATGAAATTTTTTGTTCTTGAGTCCATCAAATATCTATAAATTGATGCCCAATATCCTTTATTTTTTTCACTAGTTAATGGAATAATTATTTTTAGTTGGAATGGTCTACCACTCCACTTTACTATCAGTAACTATGGAGGTTCCCCATAGTATTCTCTATAAAGGGAATATTTGTGGACACACTGAGATTGATCATGAGAGATTTTATCTTGATGAGTGCCACCTAAACCCTCCTCGTGATCATAAGATAAAAATGAATGAAGCTTTACCGATACCAATGTCCACCTTGATGGTCCTCCCTAATCTATACACTATAGGGATTCTCCATATGTCTAGACATTAAGTAATGATGGTTGTCCGCCCCATGATGATGTTCACTATGAAGGTTCTCCCTATAGTAATGTTTCATGTCAACAAGTGGGTCCTCCCATTTCCAAATAAATTTTGAGAAAGCCTTTATATAGTGTGGTACATGGGAATATAAGGCTAGTCATGTCTAATTCTAGGTCATTTACAAGTGATATAATATCTAAAACAAAACATAGCCTGAGGAAATGGTCATTATTAAAACCACCCTTGGATCGAATGGTGTCCAACATGACTGAGGAGATTCCTAAAAATACTTCCACCTATAATATGGAATCTCATAAATAGCCACTTTGTTCAGATCATGTGGAGGAGTCTCCTATAGTAGACGAAGAGAATATATCACTATTGAGGAAAAACTGGGCAAGGATAATATAACATTCTTTTCTTGGACCATACCCAGTACTCAGTACGATATTCAAGAAACATTGGAATAGGGATACATATATTAAATTCATCAGAATATATGGATAACTCTTCACCATTTAAAAAAAATCATGACATAAAAATGATATAATGATCATGTTATGTAAATAGAATAAATTTTTTACCAAATTGAATTAGTGGCCCTTTTAGCTGCATGATTTCCAAAATTAAAAAAGCAGTGTCAGAGTCTTCAGCAGAAATTCCTTAAATTATTGTATAATCTATGTCAATTGATCATTAAATCCCAATTCATTTTCTATATCATAGGATTTAGTGATAAGGGAATTATGTATTTTTCTTTTCACTCGTTCCAAAAAAATCACAATATAAGTTGATTCTTGCAAGGAAATTTCTCCAAGGAGACTCTCAAAATAAGGTTCTACCTACAACATAGGACCTAATCATCTAGATTCATCTATGAATAAATATTAGAGGAATTAATATTTCCATGAATTAGATGTCTAAAGACTCTTGCATATAGAATTTAAAAATATTTAGCAGACCTGTGACTTAATAAAATCCAATCATCAAGTAAAAACGTTGTCTTTAAAAGTAGGTATCTCGTGTATAGATCATACATCTCACCCATATCGAATAAAAAAAATCAAGAAGATAAAAATTGAATCCAAAATATACATAGTTGTAGCTATACAAGAGTTTCCCCATCCCTCGTGGATAGGGTATCTTTTACCTCAACAGACTCTTTCAAGAATATTGAAAATGGTTTGAAGTAATACAATGGTGGATCAATGGAAACCCCATCACATAGGATTGGGGTTCTTATTTTCCCAATAACTACCACCTCAAAGGTCAGTCTTCCCTCAGTAAAGAGATGTGTCAAAAACTGGGCCCTCATGGTTTGCTTCAATGAGTTCCCCAAATCTCTTAGACAAGATTAATATAACGAAGCTATCTGGAAATTCTTTCTCGGTCACCCTTCATAATATAACCCCAGGAGAACCATCATAAGAAAAGATGAGGCCCCAAAAAGGTCTCAATACAAAGCGATGTGATTAGGGCATAACTAATTCGGGAGATCATGACTTCTCTTATGGTTATTCGAAAAGAAATCACACCGCCTATTTTACTCATAGAGAATCAACACCTTCAACAAATTATATGTTGGTAAACATAATTATTGCTGACCATAAAAACAAAATAGATTGTTACACCAATGTAGGAGAACATGAGGGGGTGTTTCTATTCAAAACATTCTCTACACTGAAAATCCCTATGTTGGATAATGTACCATGAATATAAGGATTTTAAAAAATTTCGGGACACTCATGGATTCCCCATGACCACCCAATTGACATGATTCATCTAAATAAAAGGGTAAGGATGTAGACACATCCCACCCATTACCTAAAGAAGTTAAACTGCTGGCACTTGAAGAAATATTTACTCAGTATTAGTCCATGATTAAGATTTTAAGCGACTTAATAAAGAGATACACAATATAAATATCCCTTCTGGGTGTTATCTATAGTAATATCTTCACCTTACTCACATAATTGACATTAGTTCTTAAGAGGAGCATATTGGGCCAATGAATTTATGGTAAGAACATCCGCTCAACCCAATAGACCAAAAAACCAATTTATTTGGACCCAATGATAGTGGGATTTTAGGACACCCTTCATTAGGGAAAAAATAGACCCAGATAAGACCTATTATCACATGTCATCCCTTGAAGATTGTCAATCATATGTATAAGTAGAACCACCACATCAACCCCTACATGTCATCTCCCTTATTAAAGGTCTCATTCAACTAGTCATAACCTCAGAGATCATTTACAAAATTGAGTCATTGATAGCTATATTAGAATATATGGAGGGATGTCGTACAATAGTGATGCCAGAGAGGAGACCTTACCCTAAATGGGTATATGAGACTCTTATACTACCCAACTTCAAAAACACTAATTTTACAATATTTAATGGTTTAGGGGATCTATAACCACATTGGAAGAACTTATTTTCCTCCATTGGTCCCATGATGGGAACCCATGAAATTATATAAGTAGACAAACTCATTTGATTCATTATAACCTTGGAAGGACCAACCTTTTCTGGTACACCCTTTTACCAGACCAATTGATTAATGTATGGGAAGACATTCATCTACACATACTCTATCAACTCTGCTCAAATTTGTGAAAAAAAGACCACCGAACTCCTATATTGAAAATAGTTGGATAATTATAGATTTTAAAAAGGGCATGAATTATTCACTAAATTTTTTGCTTCATCGGGAATATTTTTTGGCCCTCTAAATAGAGAGCTTCCATGATGAGTTACAAACACCACTCATTCCTATCAAATATATAAAAAAAAATTAGGTCTTTATTTCCATTCCCTACAGATTTAAAGACTCCATTGTATAAAAAAAATACATTTCTAAACCAATCTCATCCACTGAAGGAAAGATAATTGGTAAAGTGGAAAATATGACCATCACTATTAAGAAAGATCATACACTAGATCCAACACCAAAACTCAAACCCGGTCATGAAAACCCTCCACCAAAAAAATGATAGAAAAAACATCCCCATTAGGATAAGAAAATGTAATAAAGATGAAATTAATTTAAGTAACACAAGAATAATGTTTATTCTATTTGAGATGAACAAGTTCTCAGCAACTTTATATAATCCATGGTATTTAACTTGTCAAAATTTCTAGATCAATAGAGGCCTAATCAATATGGCATTGATGATCGCATAATGTATTTCCCCATTCATGGTACATTTGACCATACCATTTAAGATCTCATTGTTTTTAAATAAATTCTATAGAATATGGTTGATTACGAGCATGTAAAATTTAGCAAGCCACCAACTCAAGTGGAATAAGTTTCCACTACCATCCTATAGGAATAAGGTGAGTGGAATGAAGTATCAATTTTGGATGTATAGAAGTCCTGTCATTAGATGACCAGAATGACGATCAATTGGATTCATTCCATCCTCATGCAAAATTGAAGAAACCAATTGTTCCCCTAGTCACCTTTTTTAAGGTGCAACCAACTTTGTCGACCCCATAATTTTCCAAGAGCTTATTTTTCATTAAATGATTTCATGTAAGAATAAAACCAAGAGTAGGAAGATAAATCTGCACCAAGGAAAAATTTAGTATTGACCCTCTAAGACTTCATGCCTCCAGTCTTGAGGGAATGGACATCATCCCATAAAAAAAGCTATGGGAATGTAACACCTAGAATTTTTTTGAGAAATATTCTTGTTAATTTTATTTATGTCTTGTGTTGTATGCTCTACCAAGATTAGATTACACTATACGCAACACCGTATTAGCTGTCAGTACACGCAACACTATTATTGGAGTGTTTTACGCAAAATTTATAGTTCTTCTGATAGAATTAAACACTAAATATTTATTTTGATCAATGAAATAAGATTAGATTATGTTATACACAACAATAAAGGAATATTTCATGGAACACTGACTTGGATTGCATTACACGCAAAAGCGACATTCCTCGGTGGCTTGCGTTGTTCGCAATACCGAGATTTACTAAACAAGAATGTATTATTATAATATTGTTATGAACTAGCTGTTGTGAATAGTATTAACAAATTTTTTAATTTTATAACATTATCATTCATCTTAAATATTTTCTAGAACATGGTATGAGAACAAAATGAATTTTTTTAATAAAAGAAGTATTTTTCCAAAAATGCAGTTTTGACGCCTTTTGTTGGCGCACCCATTTTGAATCTAATTTTTGACAAGTTTATAAGTTTAATTTGTAAAATTAAACATATTATTCTGAAATAGGGAATAAAAATTTACATTTCATAAATTTTTGACATTATTATGATAACCTTCATATTTGGATGAATAGTAAAAATACGCTAAATTATAAATAAAAATAACTTTTTTCATCGAGATAATTTATATGGTTAAATTATAATATTTAATTGTTTTAAAGTATAAATAGAATATTTTGTTACCATTTAATATAATTTATGTTATTAGCATTAATTTTACATTGAATTCATAGGTAAAAACATTTCATTCTTTTTCAATGTTTTAAATTTTAAAACCTGTTTTCTCAACAACGGGATTAATTTTAAATTAATTATTGAAACTCTATGATTGGATTTTCAAAAATAGATTCCATATTTGGAATCATTAAGTCAAAATTATGTTCATAGGATACTTTTATTTTTGGCCATTATGAATAGTAACTATGGTAAATTTTATTTGTTATAGTTAATGGTAAATCGGTTAATGAAGTGTAAAAATAATATTATAAAATTATCCTAAAATTAGTCTTAATATAATTGGATGATTATAATTTGTCCTAAAATATACTTAGGTTGAAATTTTATCTATTGGAACCCACTTGGATGAGATTAGGACCATTAATTTATTTTATTTATAAAGGAAAGTGAAATATGTCTCACTCAAACATTAATAATTAAATTATTTATAATATATGGTTAAACTGAATATAAATCATATTATAAATACTCATTT
This sequence comes from Viscum album, assembly GCA_963277665.1. Taxonomy (NCBI): domain Eukaryota; kingdom Viridiplantae; phylum Streptophyta; class Magnoliopsida; order Santalales; family Viscaceae; genus Viscum; species Viscum album. The sequence continues at coordinate 1,064,438,148 of OY728161.1, read as the reverse complement.
TAAAGATAAAATGTTTTTATTTATCAAGGAAATTTGTTTATAATTGTTAATAAATATATAATTACCTTAATTGCTTATACATTAATGATGGAGAAATTTTTTATTTAGTAAAAAATCAATAATATAGTTTTTATTAAAATAATATTACCCATCAAAAGGCCCAAAAACTTGACCAAAACTTATTGGTAGAGTATATATACACCATAAGCAAACAAGTTTCTACTCTTGGAACATTTGGATCCTTATAAAATATATTATGACATTTATATTATTTTATTTTAAATGATGTCAAAGTTGTCACCTTCATAATTTAATTAACATAAAATTTTTAAAGATGGGGTTTTTAGAAGGTAAATTATAATAAAAGTATTATTATGAAATATATTATATTTATATTCATCATTGTATTTTAGTTTTAATTTTTATTAAATAAATAAATATATTAAATAACTATACAAAATTTTGTAGTAATTATTTTATTAAGGGAAATATCAAATAAATGGTTTTAAAAATATTAAAATAATTATTATATGAACTAATTAATGTGCTCCACGAATTTTCTAGATGAATATGACATGTTAGGAATCTATTAAATATTTTTGTTCGACTCTATCATCTTTTTGGATTTTATTTAAATTCCAATAAATAAATAGTGTCAAAATGGACACTATTTATATTTTATAAAAATAACATATTATTAAATTGTTTAAAAATAACAAAAATATTTAAAAATTAATAATAAAAATTTATAGGTTATAAAATGTCATAAAGTTTCCAATTATTTACAGTTCACAACACATAAGTAAGTATTTATAACCATTTAGAATTTCGAATATTAGGACCAAAAATAAAATTAAATAGATTAAATAAGGATAAATAAAAATGATAAGGTTTATAATAAAAACAAAACATGTATAAATTTGTATAATTGATAATATTAATGCCCTATATTATCTCATATTCTAATTTCATTCACTTTGGATGTTCTTATGTGTGGTTTGATTTTATTATAAATTAATATTTTGGAGGCTTCCAAAAGTGCGCCTCTACTCTCTTATAAAAGGGCACCTCCTCCGTCTTCTCTTCATTCTTTTTTGAGATTTAAAACTCGGAAAGACCCTTCCCATTTACCTTTTATACTTATCTAAAAACATACTTGATGTCTTTTTCTTCTTCACAGACCATCTTTAGTGCCCTAAGAGGAGGTTTAGAAGAGGCGCATCGAAGAAGAGGTAATATCCTTTGCTAATTCTTTCGAACTTATTTCTTCTTATACTCCAACTATATAATTTGTTTCATTATTTAGTAATAACTACTCTTTCACTTTTATAGTGATTTTTTTATGAATATGAAACAACCCTATTTCACTTTCTATCCATTCTATGGAAAATGAAATCACCGCGCGTACGTACGTACGGTTTATCGTCTCCACGCCGTGGTGTAATATGTTTTTCCACCACCACATTACATGGATGAGTATAATGGTGGAAATAATAACTATATATGATTATTATATCTTGATACTAATTATGAGAAATTATTTCATCCACTCCAATTCCATTCAATAATTATGGGAATGATATCAATGCTCGTGCGTACGTACAGATTACCATCTCCACGACGCGATGAGAGTCATTCTCCGTGTTAACCATTCAAGAATGATTATAAAGTATATATAATGAATAAAAATAAGATATATGACATAATATTTCTACTGGATTTATGTATATATATATATATGTCATCTACTTACTTCCATTCAAGTCAATAAGGAAAGGAAAACAGCGTTCATGCGTACGTACGACCTACCATCTCCATGAACAATATATTTAATTTCATTTATCTATCTATAATATATATATATATATATATCTATATACAATGAATATATATATTATATATAAATCATGTTTTACATTATAGAATTATGTAAATCATGATATAAGTAATAATATCATTAACAACAAGTCCAAACACGTACGATAAATGAAAGGATCATTAACCAAAACGTTGCTTAAACATGGAATTGAAAAACGAAAGAGTTATATAAATTCATAATTGAATCTTATATGATATCATAAAAATGACTATGATTCTTCAATAATTAAATTACATTATTTAAATCATTATACAGGAGGTTCAAACACATAAAGAAGAAATCATACCTAAGGTAAGGGATTATTTCATCTCACTTTTATTTATGTGAGACATATGCCTTAATCACCATCCATTTCTTTTTATGGTGTTTATGCATCCCATGAATTTTTTATGATTTTTATTATGAAGAATATGATATTTAAATATGTATGTAATTTTCTTTATTTTATGACATGTATGATTCCACTGATCATAAATGGTGAGGGATAATTTTTCAATATCATTTTTATCCAAGATTGCTTAAATGTAAGTATTTACTGAGGTTATATTAATCATCTGTAAAGACCATTAAATTTCAATGAAATTTTTTTCATAAATTCTTTGTAATTTTACGAGTCTATGGCTTCTGACAACACTTGATTCTGAGGCCAGGTGTGCTCGAAATCAATTTCCGAAGTTTAGCTCGGGTACGTTCAATAAATGAATGAGCGGGATTTTCTATCTTTTGAACTGGTGCTTGGAATTGAAATCCAAGGGCATCAGTGAACTCGCAGCCCCTGTAATTGCTTAAGAGGACCTTTACTGAAGATGCGTTTTCACAGGAGAAGAAGTTAATTTTTGTGGATTAATTGATAGGTGAATAAAATTGTGGAACAATTTTATTTTTATATCTTTAGTTGTTATAACCTACATGGGGAAGTTAGGGTGGGACCCACTAACATCCTAACTGCCAATGTGAGGATAAATGTGAGGTGGGGCCCACCCAAGCCCCAACCCTTCACATTTCCATAACTCTCATAAAACCCCCCTTTAAAACTTGTTAACACCCTTTAATTAAGTAAATATCCATCTCTCCCTCTTTATTGCATGACAACACACACATTAATTAATTAATTGAAACTCTTCATTAATTAATTAAGTGCTTGAATTTTTTAAATTTGAATGCATGGCATGATTTAATAAAATAAGGAAATACTTATTTTATTTTTGGGGTTAGCATGTTTAGTTGAGGTTTTGGGGAGAGAGCTCTAGTTTTTTTTGAAGAAATTCATCCTCAACGAAGAACGTCAACTCTTCGATGAAGAACACTGACTCGGCGACCCCGGTTTCTCCATCCTCTTCTTCCACCGCGACAAGGGAGAAGACACCGATGTGGGAACTCACCAATGAAGTCACGCCTTTCAGTCTTCTCTCCGTGAAAAAAAGGGGAGACACCACTTCCTCCTCGGAAAAACTCCATCGACGTCTACAAACCCTCATCCTGCAACGCCAACGCTTGTGATCTTTTATTGTGGTAGGGTGTGTTGATTAAATTTTATTGAGAATAAAATTGTTCGTTGTGTTTCGTGAACCTTGTGCATTCTTGGCCATGTGATACAGTCAAACACAGAGGGCCTGGGCCGAATGAACATAGCCCGACAACCCTCCACTAGAACTTTATTCCTCTAAAAATTGGCAACCAGAGGAAGAGGAAAAACACGGCGCCGTCGTGCCGTGTCGGGATCGTGACGAAGGGAACCAGCGCTATCACACCGGTTGTGTGGAACGAACCATGGCCCACAACACGGGCCGATTCTGCGGAAGAATAGGCTGGCCCGTTGGTCGGCCGTGCCAAGTGGAGCTGCGGTGCCTGGAGGGCGCCGCGTTAAAGGACCGACCGACCCGTCGCCCGACCGGGCGAAGCCGGACTACGGCGCCAGGAGGGCGCTGCGCTAGAGAACGGTGGTCCGCCCATGAGGACCGCGTGCGCTAAAGACCGGCTGGACTATCCGGCCGGTCGGGGAATTTCACCCCCCCATGGAGTTCACTCTTCTTCGACCGACCCGCTCAGCCAGCTGGGCCGCGCGCCCAGCCGTGTCGTGCTAGGATGGGCCGAGTCGGGCCGCGATGGGCCGGGCTGAGCCGGGCTGCGCCACTTCGGGCTAGACCGTGTCCCTTCGGGCAGAGTTATGTTTTTCTTTGGACCAGTCTGACACCCCTTCTGGGTCGGACTCTTCAAACTGGGTCAACCCGACCCGATGTCCCACTAGGTTAAACGGGTCGGGCCCGATATTCACTTAAACATGTATAACTTAATGAACGTGCGTCCGATCGATGCGCCGTCTGCGGCACTGGGACTATTTCGACGAGACAGTACTTTTGAGATACTATTATTGAGTTTTGGATAGATTTGGATATCAGTCAGGTTAGAAACGAGCATATTTCTAACCAAACCCCTAGAACGGAAAAGCCAATATCTCTCAGACAGGGCGTCTGATTGATGCGTCGTCAGTTGCATTGAGTTCCTTTTGACAAGAAGGAATTTCGGGATACATCAAATCTAGACTTTGTGACAGTTTATGTATCGACCCTCTTGGCTCATGGAGCGGACCCTCTCAGAATCGAGCGTGATGTGTGCGAGAACCCTAGAGTTGGTTGCGACTGTGACGACGATGATGAATGTACTTGGATCCTACGTGGGTTCAGCAGCAAGGACGACTGTACTTGGATCCTCCATGGGTTTGGTAGCAATGATGACTATACTTGGATCCTACATTGGTTCAGTAGCGATGGTTACTGTACTAGGATCCTACGTGGGTTCGGCAGCGACGACTTTTGTACTTGGATCCTACGTGGGTTCGACAGGGAAGATGATTCAGAGGCTACATCTATCATCTCCACCCATCTTTGTGAGTTGTATTCCTGTGTGAGCTGAGTCTTGGCTTTCAGTCATTATCATTGATGTGATTGACTTGCTATCCTGTGTGGACTGGGTTGTGCTTTCCTGTGTGGACTAGGTTGTTCTTTGGCTCGTGGGTTGGAGCTGAACTGGAATTGGCGACTTAGGTATATGTATGGGAATATACCTAAGTAGAGTTGGTTGAAACTTTGTGTTTGTATCTTTCCTTTGTGCTTTACACTTTGTGGATTCTGGGAGACCATCGGGGGTCTCGGGGTCCCCACTGAGTATCGTATACTCACCCCTGTACGGGCTATGCCCGCACTACATTGTGTCAGATGTAGATGACAGGCATCACTGATTGAGGTAGAGTCTTGTGGATCGGGATGGTACATGGAGGTGGGACACTTGGCAGGATGTACACGGAGCGGACGACCGGACCCGAGGAGCTGAGGAGACCATCTGTACCCACCCTTTAGGTGGGATAGCCAGAGAATGACTCGATGGTTGCTGATTTACTTTACTGCTACTGTACTTTCTTTTCAGTTGTACTATACTTTCAGTCGGGTTTGTATTCTGGCCCATTTACTTTTCAGCACTTACTTTTGTACTCAGTTTACTTAGTGTTTACTTCAGTTTGCGTTCTATCATGTGTTTGTTTACTTATATAAAGGCAATGACTTCCCTTTTTTTGGGATTTATGCCTTTGGTGCTAATTTACAGCCCCTGGCCTATGGACGGAAGGCTTAGGGTAGTCACGACACGGGCCCCGAGGACGGGTCATGATAAATTGGTATCAGAGGAGTCGGTTCTACCGTAGAACTCAGGACTCTGATAATTTATTCTCTATGAAGCAATAATGTTTAGAGTATTGAGTGTGGTTATCAATACAGGGATTCCAGTGTTGGTGCAGCGGCCGACGTATCCATACACCAGGACCCTGACTTCTGATTTCCGACCCAGTTCTCGAAAAAACTGATTGCACGTGTGTTTCAAAAGTTTTCTTTGTGATTACTTTGTGTCATCTCACCAGGTATATTGTATTAACTGTGGCATACTTGTTTCTTTTCAATATGGACCCACGATATAAGCCATCTAGGTTTCCCAGTTATGTGCAAGATGGCAGCCCACTGAGCGACAAGGCCTCGGTGTAGGGCCCCATTACTGTGGAGGCACCGGCGGTACCTCTACCCGCCGAGCAACCGATGCCACCAGCCCCAGCAGCTGAGAGTGCACGTCGCCTGAGTACACTACACGAGTTTCAGCATCAGAGGCCGCCCGGGTTCCGTAGAGAGATGAACCCTCAGGCAGCTGAGAATTGGCTGGAGGCTATCGTCCGAGTCTTTAGATTAGTAGGAACACCAGCAGATCTTATGGTGATCCTTGCAACGAGTCTCTTTCACTCGACAGTAGGTAGATGGTGGAGACCGATGCTCTAGGTGCACGATGAGGCATCACTACGTAGGAAGGACTTCAAGAGCCTCTTTCGCTCGTAGTTCGTTCCAGCCACCCTCCATGCGGTGCGCATCTAGGAGTTACTATAGCTGTGGTAGGGCAGCAAGACAACAGCCCAGTACTAAGCGAGATTTACCGACCTCTCCTGCTACTCCACGACCATGGTACATGACCCATTCTTCTGGGCCCAGACCTTCGAGTAGGGACTGAGGCATGAGATATGGGCTTTGATGATCTCCCTCAGCATTTCGATGTAGGCAGGAGTACTGGAGCGAGCCCTTCTTATAGAGAGCTTCCTTACGGAGCCTACACCAGCAGTGAGGCCTACCATAGGGCGACATATAGCGGAGTCTTCTGCATCCGGCAGTAGACAAATGTCGCATAGGTTCAAGCGGACCAGGCCATATGGTGGGTGACCTCAGGATACTGGTTCGGATGTGCGGGGCACATGTAGGAGAGCCAGTCATATGAGAGGCAGGGAGTGCTATGCATGTAGCGTGCATGGCCACATGGCTCATGACTACCCGTCCCACCATGCAGAGGAGTAGCAGATAGTTGAGGGACCACCCAGGTAGAGGTAGAGGTTCGACCATGGTGGTCCATAGGGAGCAGGCAGACGAGGCAGAGGAGATGGCCGAGCAGCGGGTGGTGGGCTATGCTTTGAGGCTCTACCACCACCACCACCAGGAGGTCCACCCCGACCACAGGGAGCTGGCGGACAGAGGCATTCTCAGCTTTAGGTGGTGGAGGCTTATAACCAAGGCGCACCTAAGATGATTCGAGGTACTATCTGTGTCTAATCCACCCTTGCTGCAGTTCTTATAGAAACAGGAGTGAGTTATTCATTTATTACTGCTGCCCTTGTTCAGAGCTTGGTGATTCCGACAGAGCTGTTGGCTCGATCCTTATGGCTAGATACTCCTATGGGAGCAGACTCGATGATTACACACTGGTGCCGATAGTGTGAGCTTACTCTAGGAGGTGAGAGCTTCTGTTGGGATCTTCTTGTACCAGTGTCAAGACCTTACGATGTCATCTTGGGCATGGATTGGTAATCTATAGTCCATGCTCAGATCGACTGTATTAGGCAGAAAGTGCGGTGTGTCCGCATATATGGGTGCAGGTTCACCTTCACCGGCGAGAAGGGAGCCTTTGAAGTGTAGGATGGACTTACATAGAGGAGAGGAAAGCTGATCACACATCAGTTGGGTAGTCTCATTCTCAGAGCGGTTGATGTGCGGAGTCCAAGTTTTCCTCTTTTGGTGGATCAGTTCGCGGACGTTTTTCCAGATGACATTCCAGGACTACCTCATCGCAGAGAGGTTGACTTCTATGTTGACATGTAACCCAAGACAACCCCGATATCTACTCCAGTATGTCGGATGGCTCCCGTAGAGCTTCATGAGGTACGAGTACAGCTGGAGGACTTGCAGGGAAAGGGATTCATCCGACCCAGTGTTTCACCCTGGGGTTCTCTGATTTTATTTGCTAAGAAGGTAGATGAGAGCATACTACTATATTTCGACTACCGTTGCTTGAATCAGGTGACCGTGAAGAATAAGTATCCACTTCTGAGGATTGACGACCTCTTTGATCATCTCAAGGGATAATGATTGTTCTCAAAGATAGACCTCAGGTATGGCTATCATCTGCTCAGAGTTCGTTTCACAAAGCCTCACTGCCAGTAGGTGAAGGCGAGGCACCAGGTACCGGCAAGCTTGGTGTAGCCATTAGAGGTCCCAGAGTGGAACTGGGAAGGAATATCCATGGATTTCAGGATGGGGCTTCCACGTACTTCCAGAGGACATGACTCCAACTGGGTGATTGTTGACTGACTCACCAAGTTGGACCAATCCCTCCCTATCAGAGAGCAGGTCTCAGTGGAGAGCTTGGGATGCCTCTACGTTCAAGAGATCATACAACTTCATTGTGTGCCATCATCTATAATCTCCGATCGATACACTCTCTTTACTTCCTAGATTTGGAAGGGGTTTCAAGAGGTTTTTGGGATGCAGGTATGCTTGAGCACCGCCTTTCATCCTCAAACGGATGGCCAGAGAGAGAGGACCATTCAGAATCTTGAGGACATGCTCCGTGCATGTGTCCTTGACTTTGGTCATAGATGGGAGGACCACATACCTTTGGCGGAGTTTGCGTACAACAACAGTTACCACTCCACCATCGGGATGGCACCATACGAGGCATTGTATGGTCGACCTTGTAGATCACCTCTATGCTAGACTGACCCTGGGGAGTCTGCACTTGTAGAACCAGAGATGGTCCAGGCTATAAAGGAGAAGGTGCAGACCATCCAGGAGCGGATTAGGACTGCACAGAGCCGACAGAATTCCTATGCTGATAGGAGGTGGAGACCACTTGAGTTCTAGGATGGCGACCATGTTTTCTTATGGGTCTCACCTCGACATGTATTACGGAGATTTGGCCGGGGCGGAAACTTATCTCCGCGCTTCATCGCACCATTCCGGGTTCTCAGTAGGATAGGCGAGGTGGCTTATCGCCTTGCCCTTCCACCTCAGTTGCACCGGGTGCATGATGTCTTCCACGTAACTCAGCTGAGGAGATACATGCATGACCCAACGCATATCATCGATCATGGGGAGCTAGACATCGATGACGGGGTGACATTTGTGGAGGTCCCGATGTAGATCGAGGATCGACATGAGTGGGTCCCACGTGGATGGTCGATTCCTCTAGTGCGCATCAGGTAGCATCACGAGAACCTCCAGAAGAGCACATGGGAGCGGGAGGCTCAGATGCGTGCACAGTACCCTCATTTGTTTCCCTAGTTTTTCTTGTAGTTTTACAGGGATGTAAATCCCTGAGTTGGGAGTATTGTAAAGACCCTGAAATTTCAAGGAATTTTTTTTCATAAAATCTTTGTAATTTTACGAGACTATGGATTCTAACGACACTTGATTCTGAGGCCCGGTGTGCATAGAATCAATTTCCTATGTTTAGCTCAGGTACATTCAGTAAACGAAAGAGCGGGATTTTCTATCTTTTGAGACGGTGCTTGGAACTGAAATCTGAGGGCACTGGTGAAATCGCAACACTGGTAATTGTTTAAGAGGGCCTTTACCGAAGATGTGTTTTCCTGGGAGAATAAGTTAATTTTTGTGGGTTAATTGAGAGGGGAATAAAATTATGGAACAATTTTTTATATATATTAAGTGGTTATAACCTACAAGGGTAAGTTAGGGGGGACCCACTAGCATCCTAACTACCCAGGTGAGGATAAATGTGAATTGGGGCCCACAAGAGCCCCAACCCTTCACATTTCCATAACTCTCATAAGCACCCCCTTTAAAACTTGTTAACACCCTTTAATTAAGTAACTATCCCTCTTTACCTATTTATTGCATGCCAACACACACATTAATTAATTAATTGAAACTCATAATTAATTAATTAAGTGTTTGAATTTTGTAAATTTGAATGCATGGCATGATTTAATAAAATAAGGGAAGCCTTATTTTATTTTTGGGTTTGGCATGTTGTGTTGATATTATGGGGAGAGAGCTCTAGTTTTTTTTTGAATAACATCATCGTCAATGAATAACATCAACTATTTGATGAAGAACATCGACTCAGCAACCCCGGTTTCTCCGTCCTCTTCTTCCTCCGTAAAAAGGGAGGAGACTCCGACGCAGGAACTCGCCAACGACGTCACGCCTTTTAATCTTTTCTCCATGACAAAAAGGGGAGGCGACACTTCCCCCTTGGACACTCTCCGTAGATGTCTACTAACCATCATCCCGCGACGCCAATGCTCGTCATCTTTTGCTGAGGTAGGGTGTATTGATTCAATTTTATTGAGAATAAAATTTTTCGTTGTGTTTCGTGAAGCTTGTGCTCTCTTGGCCATGTGATACCGTCTAATGCAGAGGGCACGTGCTGAACGAACATGCCCTGACAACCCTCTGCTATAACTTTATTCCTCTAGAAATTGGAAACCGGAGGCGGAGGAAAAACACGGCGCCATCGCGCCATGCCGGGATCGTGATGAAGGGAACCCGCGCTGTTGCACCGGTTGTGCAGAACGAACCGCAGCCCGCAATGTGGGCAGCTTCGGCGGAAGAACCAGCCGGCCCGTCGGCCGGCCCGGTGAAGTGGAGCTTTGGCGCAGGGAGGGTGCCACGTTAGAGGACGGGCCAGCCCATCGGCCGGCCGGGCAGAGCCGGACCATGGTGCCTGGAGGGTTCCATGCTAGAGAGCGGCGACCTGCCCATGCGGGCCATGTGCGCTGAAGACCGGCCTGTCTAGCTGGATGGTTCGAGAAAGGCGGCGCCGCCGGTGGAGAAGACCGGGGGGGGGGGGGGGGGGGGGCGCCCCGCGCCCCCATGGCGCCCGCTCATCTTCGGCCGAGCCAGCCAGGCCACGCCAGGCTAGGCCGCGCCGAGCTGAGCCATGCCTGGCCGAGCCGGGCCGCACCGGGCCGAGCAGGGCCAGCCCGAGCCACGCCCCGCCGGGCCAGACCGCGCCACTTCGGGCCGGGCCGCGCCACATTGGGCTGATCTGCATCCCTTCGGGCCGGGCCGCACCACATTGGGCTAAGCTGCATCCCTTCGGGCCGAGTTATGTTTTTCATCGGACCAGTCCGACACCCCTGCTAGGTCAGACCCTTGAAACTGGGTCAACCTGACCCGACGACCAATTGGGTTAAACAGGCCGTGCCCGATATTCACTTAAACGTGAATGACATAGGGACCTCGCGTTTGATCGACACGTCGACTGCGGAACTAGGACTCTTTCGACAATACGGTACTTTTGTGATACTCTGAGTGAGTTTTGGACAACTTTGGATATCAGCCAGGTTAGAAATGAGCGTATTTCTAACCGGACCCCTGGAAAGGAAAATCCAATATCTCTCAGACCGGGCGTCCGATAGAAGTGCCGTCTGTTGCGTTGAGTTCCTTTTAACGAGACAGAACTTTGGGATACATCAACTCTAGACATTGTGATAGTTGATGTATCAACCCTCTTGGATCGTGGAGCGGACCCTCCCAGTGTCAAGCATGTTGTGTGCAGGAACCCTAGAGCTGGCTGTGACTGTGACGACCATGATGACTGTACTTGGATCCTATGTGGGTTCATCAGTGAGGACGACTGTACTTGGATCCTCCGTGAGTTCGGAAGCGATGACGACTGTACTTGGATCCAACGTGGGTTCGGCAGTGAGGGTTACTGTACAAGGATCCTATGTGGGTTCGGCAGCGACGACTTCTGTACTTGGATCCTACGTGGGTTCGGTAGGGAAGATGATTCAGAGGCTACAACTATCATCTCCACCCCCATTCGTGAGTAGTATACGTGTGTGAGCCGTGTCTTGAAATTCAGTCATTATCATTGATATGGTTGACTTGCTATCCCGTGTGGACTGGGTTGTGCTTTCCTGTGTGGACTGGGTTGTTCTTGGGCTCGTGAGTTGGAGCCGAACTGGAATTGGTGACTTAGGTATATGTATGGTCATATACCTAAGTAGAGTTGGTTGATACTTTTTGATTGTATCTTTCCTTTGTGGTTTATCCTTTGTGGATTCTGGGAGACCTTCGGGGGTCTCTGGGTCCCTACGTAGTATCGTATACTCATCCCTACATGGGATATGACACACTACGTTGTGTTGGATGCAGATGACAGACAACACTGATCGAGGTGGAGTCTTGTGGAGCGGGAAAGTACCTGGAGGTGGACCACTTGGCGGAACATACACGGTGCGGACGGCCGGACCCGGGGAGTTGAGGAGACCATATGTACCCACCCTTCAGGTGGGATAGTCGGAGGACGACTTAGTGGTTTCTGATTTACTTTATTGCAGTTGTACTTTCTTTTCAATTGTACTGTACTTTCAGTTGGGTTTGTATTCTAGCCCATTTTCTTTTCAGTACTTACTTTTGTACATAGTTTACTTTGTGTTTACTTCAGCTTGCATTCTCTGATGTGTTTGTTTAGTTATATAAAGGCACTGACTTCCCCTTTTTTTGGTATTTACGCCTTTGGTGCTAGTCGCCAGCCCCTGGCCTATGGAAGGCGGGCTTGGGGTAGTCACATCACATGCCCCGAGGACGGGTCATGACATCATCCATGCCCATGTTTTATAAAAATGTTTTCATAAATTATTTACTATTCTTACATGTATGTTTAAATTCATGTTTGTCTCCTTTTGGCTTTTACTATGTGGTATGGAAGGAATCCTTCTTTTGTTTACAAAATGATGCACTTTTTGACTTTTCTGATAAAAGTACGAGGATAATTTCTTTTTAACTTATATGACTTGAATGGATTTTTTTATCATTTAATAGATTATTATTTCCATGATTCTTCCTTTACAAGTTTTCAAGTTTAATTTAAATTAACTTCTTTTATTTTAAAATTTCATGACATATTGAGAAAAGAAAATGTTTTTGAAGAAGAAATGATATTTTCTTCAAGAACTAAGTTCTGGTGTTTTATAAAAATTATTTTCCATCTAAGATGATATATGATTATGTTTATATCCCTATTATTACTTTGATTTGACTATGTTTTGATGGAATTATTCATATTATGTCCTTTTATCTTATATGGATTATGTTATGATGACATGTTGTTTAAGAATCCCATTTTATTACATGGGTTATCCTATGATGTATGATTTATGATTTTGTGGAAAAAAATAAAAATGGTTTCATTATAATATGGGTGTGACCTATATATCCCTCCCATTCATTGGATAATTATTTATATCTCATGATATAGACATGGCTGGAACAACAAGTAAATTCAGTTCAGCAATACAGGGCTGGAATGACAAGTAAACCTAGTTCAGTAATGGAATTTGTCCACTATGATGGTCTTGGAAGCAATGAATTGACTACTATGGAAATCTTATCATGTGCTTAATGGTTTTAAAAAATTGCATGTTATATTACCGTGTTATTTTATCATGATTAATGTTCCTTTGTGATCTATGAATTACATATTGTCATGATTTATTTCACAACACAAGATTTTGAGGTTTAAACTTTATGTTTATGTTTTTAAGTTCAAATGTATATCTTTATTTATTTTCTCCATGCTTACCCTTACTGAGAATTTGAGATCACCCTTTATATGTTTTATTTTCTCTAGGATTTAAAGAACTATTTTAGGTAAGAAAACAAAAGGGGAAGATCTTTATGGGAGATGTGGAAATCTTTCACCATGATTAGAATATTATGTTCCGAGTTTCAAAGACACTAAACTATTAAAATCTTCAGGAGTTTGTTTTTGTTATATATTAAGTATTTCATAAAATTAATGTACTGCCCATGTACGTCAAGATTTTGTCCATTATATTTGGTATCATAGAAAAGAAGGTATGAATGAATCTGAGACTTGGGAGCTCTCATGTGTGGGCATTGGATGAAGCATGGCTCTCCGTCAAAGGGATTTATGAAGCAATGGCTACCACTGAGGATGGTGGTGTGTCCCACCCAGGGGGTGTACCTTCCTATGGAGTGCTCTGATATATATCTATTCTAGTCTACTAGAAATAATTCCAGACTGATACAGTTGGTATCATAGAGAATGTTTAGATAACCTTTGGATACTAGGATGAAAAACCTTTAGTGAGATCCCTATAGATATATCTAAGATATGTCTAGAGATGTCCGTAAGGAAAATTATAAGTATAAAATACAATACTAGAATTATGATAACGATCATGAATAACCTATGATTAGACCTAAGATGTTAGAGAATGAAAGTAATCCCCCTTGATTATGTTGTTTTCCTAATCTGAGTTTTGCCTCTCATACTATTCTTTTTGGGTTTTAGGAAATGGTCAGAAACAGGAAGATTCATGTTAATGGAGAATATGATGGACAATGGAATGATATTCTTCATGAGCAATCAAATGAAATGGGATTTGGAAGTCCAAACAGTGTTATTATGCCCAATTATAAATCTCATAATATGATCAATAATCTCAACTTGGGTAAGTATCCTGACTCAGCTAATAAAAGAAAGATAGAGTTTCATGATGATCATAGAGGAAAGAATGTTCAATATACCTCATGTAAATCATAAGGGATGAGGCAGTAAGGAGAATGATTCAAAGAAATTGGAAGATGATTTGGGTGTGGAAAATAAGGACACAAAGCCAATAATTGAAAAGGAAAAGGTTCATTTAACACAATGGACAAGGATAAAAGTATTTCTAAGACATAAACAATGGTTAAATGGTTTAAATGTGGAATGTATGGCAATTATGCAAATAGATTCCCTAATGGAAAATATCATGAGGAGAATCAACATGGTCGTATGGGTAGTATTTATGTTGCTGATGATGAAGAGACTACAAATGATATATGAGATGAAAGAAGTGTTGGGGAATAAAATGATGAAGCTCAGTCAATAGTTTACGAAGGTAGTGGAATGATTGTATGTTTATTAATAGTAATGTTTTATAGGTAATTTAATGGTACTATGGAATAAAGAAACATCTAAGGATTGTTAAACTATTTTTTTCCTAAAGTATTTAAAAGTATACATTGAATGGTACCAGTAACCATGAAAGGTTATTCAGATATTTTTGGAATGTAGATTATATGCACATAATGAAAGGATTAAGAGATAATGAGATGTTTGATAGCATTAATGAGAACATGACCGGTATACAGACAAAGTGATATCATGGTTTGAGTATATAGATTTTTTTGGGATTTTGTTATGTGGAAAGAGTTAACTTTTGATAGCATTCATGTTTTCACTAAGGTTTTATGGTAACTCATGTTTCAAGAGAATACATGATTAAGGTATTCACGTGTATGGAATGTAACCAACAAGATATATGTTATGATATGTGGGGGTAAATGATGGTATTCACATGCTCGGTAGATGACCTTTCTAGTAATGGTTTTCTTTGTACAATGAAATTGGACAGAAGTATTTTGGATAAGCCAAAAGGTTGGAATGGATTATGTTGGACATCAGATAGTATTGTTTTTGGATAAATCATTTTTCTAGAATGTCATTATAGAATAGTTTTAGAAAAAGGACAACCTACATGATGGGTGAAAACCCGTCATGTCGGACAAGGTTTTGGGAATCAAACCCACAACGGAAGTGCGACATGCCTTTATTGCTTACCACTGGCCTACAGGAAGACTTTGGTTAGTAGAAATTAGTTTTATTTTATTAAGCGGTATGATAGATGAAGTATAAGTCCATTTTTGGAATCATATACATTAAATCTTAACGTATAAGGATTTATGTATATTTAATAATTTGTGCTAACCTTTTTTTGTTAAAGACAGATGGAATGACCTATCATTCTATCGAATGATATACTAACATTTCCAGAAAGAAAAATTCCACTTCATTTCTTTAAATGAGATATGAAGTGGAAATTATTCATGGAATGACCAATGACGACATTACAATGAAATCAAGTAAGTATTTCTCCTTATGAAAAAATTAATCAACTTTAGAGAAATGATAATGAAAACAAAAAACGTTTTCCTAGAACCCTCATATCTGATGAATCAGATGGTACCTTAGATCATCACAAATTTATGGATTTGTGATTGTTGGATTTTTTATAGCCATGTTCTCAACCACTATCCTTCAGAACTTGATGGTTAGATTTCTCTTCCATATCAATGTTTTCACCAATGTTCTCTTATATGGAAAAAGTGATGAGTTAATTTGGGAATCCATTATATTTCATACTTTAAATTTTAAAATTAAGTTTTCTTATTCCTTTTTAAGATGCGAGTTTATATGAAAGAAACATTCATGTATTGAACCATTTATTACCCGATGAATTACAGGAAAAAAATTCATATTAAGGGGGGTAGAATGTTACACCCTGGAATTTTATGAAAAATATTCTTTTTAATTTTATTGAATTATTGTGTTGTATGCTACACCAAGATTAGCATGTGCTATACACAACAATGTATTAGCTTGCAGTATACGCAACACTATTATTGGCTTGTTTTACGCATAATTTCATGTTATTTTGATAGAATTAAACACTAAAAATAGATTTTTTTCAATGAAATACAATTATATTATGTTATACGAAACAACAAAAGAATCTTTCATTCACTACTAACTTGGCTTGTGTTACATACAAAAGCAACCTTCCTCGATGGCTTGCGTTGTACGCAATGCTGAGTTTCACTAAACAACAATATATTATCATAATATTATTATGAACTAGCCATTATGAAGATTATTCACCACATTATAAATTTTATAACATTATAATTCATCTAATATATTTTTTAGATCATGTTATGACACCAAAATTAATTTTTTAGATAAAAGAAGTATTTTTCAAAAAAATGCAGTTTTGTCACCTTTTGATGGAGCACCAATTTTAAATCGAATTTTGATAAGTTTATAAGTTCAATTTGACAAATTGAACTTATTATTTTGAATCAGGATATAAAAATTTACATTTGATAAATTTTTGACATAATTATTATAACATTCATATTTTGATGAATAGTAAAAATATGCTAAATTTTAATTAAAAACAACTTTTTTTTCATCGAGATAATTTATATAGTTAAATTAAAATATTGAATGGTTTTAATGTATAAATAGAATATATTTTTTCCATTTAATTTAGGCTATGGCATTATCATTAACATTACATTGAATTCATAGGTAAAAACATTCCAATCTATTTAAATGTTTTAAATTTTAAAACCTCTTTTCTCAACAAAGATATTAATTTTAAATTAATTACTGAAATCTCTGAATTTTGAATTTGAAAAAATGGATTACCTATTTGGAATCATTAGGTCCAAATTATGTTAATAGGATAATTTTATTTTTTTACTATTATAAATAGTAACTACAGTAAATTTTATTTACCATAGTAAAAGGAAAATCAGGTAATTAAGGGTAAAAATAATAATATAAAATTACCCTAAAAATTGTATTAATATAATTGGATGATTATAATTAGTCTTAAAATATACTTGTGTTGAAAAGATCTATATTGGAACCGACTTGGAAGAGATTAAGACCTTTAATTTATTTTATTTAAAGGAAAGTGAAATATGTCCTACTCATAATTTAATAATTAAATTATTTTTAATATAATGTTAAAAGGAATATAAATTAGATTATAAATACTAATATGAAAGCTAAAATGTTTTTATTTATCATGGTAATTTTTTATAATTTTTATGAAATATATAATTACATTAATAACTTATACATTAATGATGCAGAAATTATTTATTTAGTGGAAAATAAATAATATAGTTTTTATTAAAATAATAATACCCATCAAAATGCCCAAAAACTTGACCAAAACTTATTGGTCGTGTATATCTACACCATAATAATCCATGTGTATACTTGTGGACCATTTGGAGCCTTATAAAATAGATTATGACATTTATATTATTCTATTTTAAATGATATAAATGTTGTCACCATCATAATTTAATAAACAAAAAATTTTAAAAGTTGGGTTTTTTAAAAGATAAATTAGAATAAAAGTATTCTTATTAAATATATTAGATTTATATTTTTCATAGTATTTTATTTTTAATTTTTATGAAACAAATAAGTATATCAAATAATGTTACAATAATGTTGTAGTAATTATTTTATTAGGTGAAATATCAAATAAATGGTTTTAAAAGTATTAGAATAAATATTATATGAACTAATTAATGTTTTAAACGAATTTTCTATATACATATGGCATGCTAATAATCTTTAAAAAAAAATTCGACACTATCATCTGTTTGGATTTTATTTAAATTCAAATAAATGAATAATGTTAAAATTGACACTTAATATTTTATACAACTAACATATTATTAAATTTTTTAAAAATCAAATAAATATTTAAAAATTAAAAATTTAAAATTATATGGTAAAAAATTTCATAAATTATCCAATTATGTATAATTAACAACAAATAAGTTTGAATTTATAACCATTTTGAATTTAGAATATTATTACCACAAATAAAATTAAATAGATTATATAAGGATAAATCAAAATGATAAGGTTTAAAATAAAATAAAAACACGTCTAAATTGGATTTGTTGAAGAGATTACAACTCTATATTATCTCATATTCTAATTTGAGTCACTTTGTATGTTTGTATGTGGTATTTGAGATTATTATAAATTAATATTTTGGAGGTTTCCAAAAGTGCACTGCTACTCTCTTATAAAAGGGCACCTCCTCCATCATCACTTCACTCTATTTTGAGCTTTCAAACTCAAAAAAACCCTGATCATTTACCTTCTAAACTTATCCGGAAACATACTAGAGGCCCTGGTATTCTTCAAATACCAACTTTAGTGTCCTAATAAGAGGTTTAGAAGAGGCGCATCGAAGAAGAAGTAATATCCTTTGCTAATTCTTTCGAACTTATTTCTTCTTCTACTTCCTCTATATGATTTGTTTCATTATTAAGTAATAACTCTGGTATCACTAGTATAATTATATTTTATTATGAATATGAAACAACCATATTTCACCTTTTATCCATCCTTCGATAAACAAAATCATTGTGCGTGTGTACGTACGACTTACCGTCTCCACGCCATGCTGTAATATGTTTTTCCACCACCACCTTACTTGAATGGGTATAATGGTGGAAATAATAACTATATATGATTATTATAACATGATACTAATTAAGATATATTATATTTCCACTCCAATTCCATTTAATAATGATGGGAATGATATCATTGCTCGTGCGTTCGTACGGATTACAGTCTCCACGACACGATGAGATTCATTATCTATGTTAACCATTCAAGAATGATTATAAAGTATATATAATGAATAATAATGAGATATATGACATAATAATGAAACTTTATTTATGTATATATATATATATATATTTCATCTACTTAATTCCATTCAAGTCAATAAGGATAAGAAAACAACATTCATGTGTACATACGTCCTACCGTCTCCCTGAACGGTGTATTTCATTTCATTTATCTATATATAAAAAATATATATAAAATTAATCTACATATGATATGTAAAGAATGTTTTACTTTCTGGAAGTAATTAAATCATGATATAAGTTACAATATCATGAACAAAAAGTCCAAACATGTACAATAAATGAAACGATTATAACCCAAAACGTTGGTCCAACATGGAATTGACAAATGAACGGGTAATATAAAGTCATAAGTGAATCATATATGATATCATAAAAATTAATATTATTCTTGAATAAGTCAATTACATTATTTAAATCATTATATAGGAGGTTAAGACACATAAATAAGAAATAATACCTAAGGTAAGTGATTAATTCGTCTCACTTTTATTTCTGTGAGACATATGCCTTAATCACCATCTATTTATTTTGTATGGTTCTTATGCTTCCCATGAATGTTTTATGATTTTTATTATTAAGGATATGATATTTAAATATGAATTTAATTTTCTTTATTTTATGACACGTATGATACCACCGATTACAAATGGTTAGGGATAAATTTTTAATCTCATTTTTATCTGATATTTCTTATATGTAACCATTTTCTGGGGTTATATTAATCATTCATGTCCATGTTTTTAAAAAATGTTTTCATAAAGTATTTACTATTCTTACATGTATGTTTAAATTCATGTTTACCTCCTTTTGGCTTTTATTATGTGGTATGGAAGGAATCATTCTTTTGTTTACAAAATGAGGTACTTTTTTACTTTTCTGATAAAAGTATGAGGAGAATGTTTTTTGAAATTATACAGTATGAATAGTTTTTTTTTATAATTTCATAGAGAATTATTTCAATAGTGCTTCCTTTACATGTTTTCTAGTTTAATTTAAATTAACATATTTTATTTAAATATTTCATGACATATTGAGAAAAGAAAATTTATTTGAAGAAGAAAGGATATTTTCCTAAAGAAGTAAGTTTAAGTGTTTTATAAAAAATATTTTCCATATAAGATGATATATGTGTATGTTTCTATCCCTATTATTACTTTTATTTGATTATGTTATGATGTTATTATTCTTATGAAGTCATTTAATCATGTATGTATTGTGTTATGATGACAGGATATTCAAGAAACCCATTTCGTTACATGGGTTATCATATGATGTATGATTTATGATTTTGTCGCACAAATATGAATGGTTTCATTATGAGATAGTTTGGACCTATATATCCATCCAATGCATTGGATAATGATTTATATCTCATTAGATATACATGGCTTGAATGAAAAGTAAATTTGGATCAATAATATAGGGCTGGAACGACAAGTAAACCTAGTTCAGTAATGGAATTTGTCCACTATAATGGTCTTTTCAGCAATTCCTTGGCTTCTATGGATATCATATCATCTTCTTAATAGTTTTCCAGAATTACATGTTTTATTCCCAGGTTATATTATCATTATTAATGTTCCTTTTTGATCTATTCCTTACATACTGCCATGATTTATTTCCCGACTCAAGATTTTGACGATTAAACATTATGTTCATGTATTTAAGTTCATATGTATATGTTTTTTTCTCCATGCATACCCTTACTGAGCGTTTGAGATCACCCTTTATATGTTTTCTTTTCCCCGGGATTTAAATAAAGGTTTTAGGTATGAAAGAAAAAGGGTAAGGTCTTTATGGGATATGTTGAAGATCTTTCACCATGATTTAAAGATTATGTTCTGAGTTTCCAAAGACACTAAACTAATACAGTCTTTGAGAATTTATTTTTTTTATGTATTAAGTATTCCGAAAAATTAATGTAATGTCCATGTATGTCAATCTTGGGTCTATTATAGGGAACCACTCCATTAAATATATTCCCCATGAGATAAAGATTTACTCTTTAGGTCAAGTAATTTCATTCATTTGATAGGCCCATTTTCCAACAATGAGAATGGTTATGGACATGAATTCCCTATTCATTATTCAGGAACCAGATGTAAAGGGTATAGGATCCAAGGTAGGAAAAGAAGGCACAGACATGGGAAAACATGATACTTTAACCACATCTCTATGAAAGCTATTTATACTATTTAAATTTATGGGTGAGACCTTTAGTGAGCCAATATTGACCATGAATATACACCCAACTTTTTTCAAGAGTCATCCAAACAATAATTTTTTGAATAAATGATTAGATGGGGTGTAACTATTTAATCAACCTAGGAAAGTAGGTATTCCAAGTTGAACTAATACATTTTTGATAACAGTTACCTCAAACCATTATTAAAATGACCGAACAATCTATTCCAAGAACATTATCCCCTAAAATTATTAATAATGATAAATTTCATAATAAAAAATATATAATTTTTTCTCATAAGTATGATATCTTAAAGATATTTCCTTTTGTTACCTACAAGATTTCAATCCTAGAAGCTGTCAAATATTCAAAATACTTTCAATAATCCCTCATAGATTCCTTTCTAATCCATCAATAGTTTAAAGTTGAGGTCACTACTGCTGAAGTGTATCGCATAGAGATTGATCGTACAAAATTCCACATGACCATCTCTTTCATAGAGTATGAAAGGGACACCATTATAAAGGGACACATCAGACCCTAGTATGTGTCTAGTAGTCTAGAAGATATTGAAATTCAATTATCTTTTGTTAATAATGGATTAGGACTTGATATCATTCCACTCTGAATTATTCATCAATTTGGTTAAAAAGAATCTGATTTGTTGACATTTACCCTGAAAACCCAACATTATGAATATGGAAAATAGAACTCCCTTAACCAAAACAAGACCAGGACTAAATTTAAGAACGCTGTATCAGATTCTAAATTTTAATTCATTCTTCAAGATATCACTTTTAACATCCTAATAGGAAGTCCTTGTTTTCATCAATAAACATTGATACCTTCATCATACTACTAATGTCTTAAATACTATATTAATGTGAATATCATAATGTTTCATGGTGACAAAGATCCATTTTATTTTCAAAAATCTTAATATATAGAAGTATTATTTTACTGAAGGGAAGGGAAATATAAAATGACTGATAAATTTTCTTGGGTTACTACCCAAAATAGTCTTTAAATGACCCTAACTAACCCCTTTATAGACATTGGGGATTAATATGTATTTATAACCATCCAAATCAAAAGTACGAGTTCAAATTTGGATATGATTTCATCAAATATGTTGATACAAGTTTCCTTAACTATGTTAGGAGATATCAGAGAAGTCTATGGACTCTACAACAATGGAAACACCTTTGGTTAAAATTCCCTAATTTTTTCGTTTGGATTTGTAATACACCTAAATCAATATCATGTTTAGAATAAACGTTTGTACCATTAGTGTGGAATGATAATACCCCTACCCCATCATTCAGATGTTGAAATGGATATTCTTATCCCATATCTAAATATAAATCTACATCACCCATTCCCTATAGGATTTTTATGGATTAAAAAGAGGAAGAGGAGGAGGAGGACCTCAAAGATCCCCTTTAGCGGTTAGGAAGGTGTTTATTCCACCATTGATTAACTCTGGTGGATAAATTTGGGAAATGAGGAAGATATGTGGCCCATATTGACCAGTATGACCATATCCTTTGATGAAAAAGAGGTATACACCTCCTTTATAAATTAGCACTAGGATGAGTTCTTCTAGAACTAAATAGAAACTCCATGCCTTGATCTAAGTGCCACCAGACACCAATTGGGTTTCTAAAATATCACCATAGATACGAGACAACAGCAAGGAGAATTCATCTAACTCATGACAAATAATTCAATGATTATGCATATAAAATCATCAATGAAAACATCATTAAGAATGTACAGTACACAAAATAGATATCCAATACTGTCCTAGTCAAAATGAAGAATGAAAAAATATTTTTTTCATCAAATTTAGAGATCTCCACTGGAATTGTCCAAATTATGATTTCCTAGTTCCTATTATATACTTCATAATCGATGCAATAGTCAAATATCAAGGTCTCTCCTTTATTAATGGTTATTTAATATACAACCAAATCCATATTCCCTCTAATTATGGAGAGGGAACTGCTTTCATGTCAACCCAAGTAATGTCTCATTATTCGGTGATGCATTTTCGTTTGAAGAACTCCAACACTATGAAACAATGTTTTATGCTCCATATTTTTGATCCCATATACGTGAAGTCTATTAAATTATATTTTGATGATTTGGTGGTGAAACCCTATTAGCACTCTGATAATATCTATGATATTGTTATCATTTTCAACAAGCTATAACAACATATCATATGAATAAATCCCTTGTAATTTTCCTTTTGTTCTACCTAATGAAAGATTCTAATATTTGTGGTATCCACCATGACATTAATTTTGACCATTATAAGACCAAGGTTATATTTGAAATTTCACCAATTTGAAACCTCAAAGATTTTAGAGGACTATAAAGGATCATAGACTACATCTAATGATTTATAGAGAATAAAGAAGGAAATTTTTTACCTTTAACTAAAATACTGAAGAAATGATTCACCTATCAATGGAATGATGGATATAAATAGAAATTTGATAGTATTAAGATGTTTCTCTTGATTCCACCAGTGTTAATGATACCTACTAATGAAAAATCACTTGTTTTTAATGAGATAGCCTTAGAGTGATCACTGGGAGCTGTCCTCAGATGGAAGAACGATTCCAGAAGTGAGAATAGTATATATTATCTTATTATAACCATTATAGATATTTAGAATAAATATTAAAACATCGATAACATCCCTCTCACACTAACTTTTGTAGTTTAGAATCTAAAACACTACCTGTAGTATAACAAGATCAATTTGGACTCCCATAAAAAACTGCTTAAATACATCCTCAACCGCCCTATATTAATTAAGAATTTTTCATAGTGGGAAGTCATATTGTAGAAGTTTAATATTCAGTTCATACAACACAATGCAATAAATTTCAAGTCAATATAAGATTTAAATATTGAATATACATATATATAAACAATATCATTAAACATTGAATTTAATGACAAATTAATTTTCTCTATTCAAACATTCCCCTAGACATGGGAGAATTATTTTCAAGGTGAATCAAGATTTATAATAGGAAGAAGTATAGAAGACCCCATGCCTAATAAATTCAGGTTGGAATTCATTCTTATATATCCAACAAAGGATGTTCTCCCTTATTCATTTACATTGTCATAAGGTTGCACCAACATTGAGGTAGAGTACTAAGAACTCATTATAGGTCTTGAACTAGCACAACAAATTTTAGTGGACCTCTTGAGGGTATATTATGATTCAGAGTTGGTGATAACATAGATCAATGTTGATTATGATTTCATAATGGAAGAGTCGATCCCCCCATTTGACTATGTGTGGGGGTTGATAGTAAAATTCCATTAAAATCCAACATTTACATGAATTACATGATCACAGAATTACCAAGAAGATGTATTAGAAAATATAGATACATATTTGGAAGATCCCTATTGGGAAGAAATATTCATCAGCATTATGAACCACAGAATGGTATCACTATTTGTTCAAGACAACATGGAAGAGATCAATTAATTCAACTCCATCCATGAACCAGATGTTGTTGTATGTTGTTGAATAACACTTGTAATGGAATACCCCCAAAATGGGGTTCTTTTATAAGACATATAAATAGAAGAAAATATTTTATGATGGGTAGTCCATTTCACGCATTATGAGAGCCCAAATAACAAAAATATCCTCTATAAATGAGGCTTCAATGAATTCCTCCTTGGATTTATCGATAAATAATAGACTATTTCTAATATTAATGAAGTACATACTGATTCCTATGGCTCCCAATAGATAGGGATCACAATTTCTCATCAAATCAGAAGGATGATGTATTTTTGTACTCAAATGATTAAAGATTGCAAAAAAAAGATGTAATTCCTATGAAGTACATAAAAAATTCATCCATCAAACCCCAGAGTTGTTACACACTATCACAAAATCCTATCCATTATCTGTATGGGGGATGGATATTTTGGGGATATACCCTCCCACAATAGATAAACAATTAAAGTTCATACTTATTACTACTGAATTATTTTTCCAATGGGAGGAGGCAATTCACCTCAAGGATGTTTGGATAAATATCTTCATCAATTTCATGAAATTAGACATCATCGTTAGATTTTGTGTCCCTCACATGTTACTAACAGACAACTACACCAATTTCTACTATTCCAAATTGAATGTGATTTAAAAAGAGTATAACATTGAGTCCAACCATTGGTCTTGCTATCATGAAACAATGACCAAACATATAGAGGACTTTAACAAGACATAATAAAACATATTACATAAAATGATGTACAAGATAAGAAATAATATCCTAATAAACTTATACATTCTTTTTGGGTCTACCATACTACAACACATACCACCATTCAAGTAAAACCATAATCATTTGTATATGGGAATGAAGCTGTTCTACCCATAGATATTCAATTTACTTTACATCACATATACATTTTTAATCAACTATAAACATACACGATATATCAAAAGTAACTAGTTGAATTTGAGAAACTTGATTAGAATGTACTGTTTACATTTTATCATTTAGAGGTCCATAAAAATAATATAGCAGAATATTTTCATAAAAAATTATTACTTTGCTCATTCTTTCAAGGAGAATTGGTTTTAAATATTAGGACCTAAATGATACCTAGAATTAATCCTCCAAAACATGAACCAAAATTGGATGGACCTTTTTTCATTCAAGAGGTCTACTAAAATGGTGAATGTTCATTGATTACCATGGATAGTGAGTGTATAACTCCACCAACCAATGCATGGTTTCTCAATAAATATTTCATATGACCCAGTCACTAACATAATGGTCCTTGCCACATGAGCTAAAAGAGAAAGAAAAATCCATAATCATAGTCATATGATGTTAAATTATATTAGAACATCCTTATAACATGATGTTAAATAGTTTCCTTATACCATGTGATAAACATAGAATGCCTCATATGAAAAATATGAGATGATTCAATATCCTCACCTGAGAAGATTCCACCTTTACAGTGATAATTACCTATAGCGCCACATTCAATAATGAATTATGGATTGATTACTATAACTACATGACATATATTGATTCTAGAATATCTCATTATAGGCCCAATAAAAAAAATTCTACCTTTGTATATGATCCCAACCTGTGAAAGATAATCCAACGACGATTCCCTCATTCACAAACGTGTGATTGAGGCAACATGATCCCTTACATACATACAAATTATATCAGTTCAAGGAACATTACTACTAATAAGGATTTATAACTATATAAAAAAATCTATCATGAGTAGATTTCCACCATCGATATACAACATTCCTTGTCTTCATAAATTCAAACCCGCATAAGCTTTCCCTAGCCATCAATGATGATGGTATTCAACTCCAAAGGAAACCTTTTTGTACTATGAATACTATGACCAATATGAATATGAATAATGTGTATTCCTAATGTGTCTCATTAACCATATTCATTTTCCCCTCACGAGAATGTTCTCTTGCCTCTTTATGACCTAGAAACATCATAATGAAAAGCACTTTCTATCCTGGATTGTGATAATTGTTTATGTACTTGTCCCATGCCACTTTCTTATATTTTGATAGCCTTGAGATTATGGATTACAATTCTCCCTCTTAACAACCATAAAATATCAGATTATTCATTTCAATACTACAATAGAATGGAAAATATGGTGGTAGGGATCAGAAATGACGCTCAATTGGCATTTCTTGTAAAATTTGGAAAGCTCCTTAACTTCTCTTGTTTCTCACATAGTACATGACTCTTGTTGTCTTTGAGATTTTCAATGATTATTCTAATTTTCATGGATAATTTATTTTAAAACCAGAATCAACTATCGCTCCATGTCATGAAACCTTAAATGGAATGCATGGTCTTAGATGCAAGACCTTATATGGAACACTGATGGTCCAAGCCGTGTGACATTAATCTCTAGCTGAATATCAATTAGAGCACTATAACAATAAAATAAGTGTATATATCTATGATATATTCTATAATATAATTCTTGTTCTCTATTTACATCAGGATTTTCCCTTCCATTGTCATATAGATAGCCTTATCAACCAATGTTTTTCAAAGCTATATGAACCTAAATTACATCAATTCTACATGATAGTCACATGACATTAAATTGAAAGAAAATTTCCATGTAATAGGATGTTAAAACTTGTGAAACATTTTCATCACCATATGATGCCAAACAATGTGTCAAACATCATTTCCATATGATGTTAAACTGCGTGGTTTACATCACTTTCGTGCTATGTAGAACTATGTGATACTTTATCCATCACCTATAATCACCTCCTACTTTCAGTGACACACTTATAATACATCTGTTTTATTCCTATAAATACGCATGGCATGATTCTAAATCCAATGAGATATATAAAGATTCACATATCCTATATCCTGACCCAACAACCATTTGAAAAAAATTACCTCCCCCATATATGAACATGATCAGTGAAGAATAATGTTTATCAGAACTATGTGTGTCTTGATTCTCACTCCACAAGGTATATAGTGACAACTAGATATTTAATTCTATATCCAACCAAAAAAACAACCCCCTCTTGTACTGATCCTCGATCATTGCAGAAGATTCCAATATGGGTTCTTTCATATATAAACTTTTCATTGAATTAAATTCTCCCTTTCATTGAATATGGATTAGATCTATGTATAGAATTTCTAACCCCAGATTAAATTCCTTCATTATATTCTGTGGATTCCTTCCCGTCACAAATCACACTCCATATAATGGGAAATTCATATCCTTATAATATTTCCCTAGCTATCAGTGACAAAGGTATTCCACTCTGAATGAAACATTTTTTTGAAAATGCATACTATGACAAATCTGGATCTATATAATGCGTGCCTCTACTATAGCCTATCAAGAAGATATAATTTCATCCTTAGTAGAAAATATCTTTATCTACATATAACCTAATAATATAAGAGTAGAAACATCTTTTCAAACATGGTTTGCAGTCATTATTTAGGTAATTGTCCGATATCATTTTCTTATATCTGAGAGCCCCCTAATCATGGATTAGAACCTCCCCTCCTCATTTATAGAAGATTATAGAATATTCCAAATCATATAAAATTCCATCCCAATGATGAAAATCAGTTGGTGCATTCTATAAAAAACCTTTTACCAATATTCATCATACAATTTGGATAACTCATTGACTTATCTTGTTTCTCACATCAATCATGACTAATGTGAGACTATATATTTTAGATAATTATTATAATCTATATCATTAAACCTTACAATGAGATAAGGGAGTGATTTTTCTATGCCACATTACATTAAAATTCTCAGAGTGGCCTCCCTAATGTGACTTATCCACATTTACATATGATTCATATCAATATAAAGAGTTTTCTTATAACTATATATAGATTTATTCTCACTTACATGAGATATATAGTGAGACATAAATCACCCATATTGACCCATACATAATGTAATAAAAATACCCTTCTCAATTGCATTTGATCTGGATCTATGCAAGTATATCCTTATGTGAACCTTGAAAAATTTGGACTCAGGATCCTAATGAGAGTAGATACACCCTATCTTGGTGGGGTTGAGTATGAATTCTACCATCATTATTTTAGAACATCATTTTTCCATTAATCAAGTTTTATTGTTTTATGATTCTCATATCCTTACAAATCATCTTTGGTTAACTAAAACAATACTCCTAGATTAGAATTACACATTTTTATACAATGAATACTATATCCAACATGGATCTGCATAATGTGTTCCCCAATGTGGACCATCAACTAGAGGCATCTTTATATATGGAAGAAATATTTCTTTTCATTATACACCTTAATAGTATTATAATGAATGTGGTATTTTGATTATGTTCTACAGTTATACCTTATGTACCTCTCCCATGTCACATTAGTAGATTCGAGAACCCCTAGATAATGATTTGAAATGTTTATTCTCCACACTCAAAAGACGTGGGAATCTTCCTTTTCCCCAAAGATTCCCTTCTATTAGGATTTGGATAATTTTCAGGAGAAATTGAAAAGATTCAAAGCACATGGGGTCCACTATAATGTCCCATAAAATATCATGACATGATTTTTAGTCTCCTCATGGTAGGTAAAATTTAGAGCAGTACATATATCTATTCCCGACATTTCAGTTTAGATATTTAAAAAAATACATGAAAAATACTCAAATAAGATTATTTATTACAATAGGCGAACTCTGGTGTTATGGTGATGATAATTGTACTTATTCTTGTATATGGTCCATTCCTGAAAAAAATCATTTGAACCTAAGTATTCATAATAATTGCCAATTTTTTTTATTGGTGGTTGGATGATCTAGAACATCTTAAGGACACATTTCAAATAATTTCAAGTTATTATGTTTTGATGATGAAAAAGATATGAAATAAAAATAACTAATATTGAATAATCATTCAATAATTCATCAAAATGGAAAAAAGTAATATACACAATCCAAAGTCTCTCCATGAAACCATGATGAAATTGAAACAACTAATCTAGATACAATAAAAATTGACCTTTTCTTTGACAAATTAGCTAATGTTGGATGAGAGATATTGAGGGATTGATAATGATTTTATCATTTATAAGAACCCTCTTTGGATAATGGGTGTGTTATCTTAACATTGGAATCTAGTACCTAAATTCATAATCCAATGGATTATAACCTTGTGTTTGATGATGAAAAATATTCTTTCATTCTAGTTACATGGGGCTCATTTCTTGAATTTTATATGTTGATCTAGTTATAGAGTTGTGCTTCATCAGTGACACAACAAATAAAATTGAAAAAATATGTTGGGTATATACCACTTATTATATTAGAGGAACATGAATACAAATTTCCAATCGAATGCTTGGTACATTTAGGCATATGATATCCTACCTTTGAAACTAATGATAAAAACATAATAGATCAGGAACTCAAAAAAATAAATGGAATTTTTACCCGTCATAATAGTTTTCAAAACATTACATGTAGAGAATATTTCACCCAAATTTTCCCATAATCTCATGGAAAGATGGTTAGATATATAGTTGAAGGAATCATGATTTTCATGACAAAACCCTCACGCATCAGCATCAACCAATGTTGATGGATGATGGATGGATTTGATCCCATCTTAACTATAGTGATAGGTAAGTACACAACCTATTGACGACATCCAAATTGTCATGAGAACCTATAATGGGAGTAAGGATCAAAAATAGTCACACCATATAATTGAGACATCAATGATCCACATTTAAATGAGACGATATACGAGATTTCTTCCATTGTTATCCCACCATTTTCCATCACTAATCTATAATGATCAATGTAGGGGAAAAAATAAAAGTTGAGGGGATCCCCCAGTAGCTCAATAGAATTGTAGATTCCTAGAGATATTAGGAATTAAAAAATGATTAACAATTTTGGTAAAAAGAAGAATGATAAATTGTCATTGTATATTGACACTCATGAAATTAAAAATTTTCTACTATCAAACCATTTAAAAATTGTAATGGCCCTATTGAGGCGATACAGAGACATTGCATCAGGTATATGACCATGATACTTGTAAATATAAGTCATATTTGGTATTGGTATACTAATGGTGTGTACCCAACCAATCTAGTCCACAACATCATGGTGAAAAACCTAGTATAAGAATTAGCATCATGGGATGGAAATATCTATCAATTCAGATACAAGAGAAAAAAATTCTTCTAACCCAATGTTTGAAGATATATTTGGTTAGACCTTATAACCCCATGTAGTGTGTTGAAATGATTTGAGGGTATCCTAGTAAGAACCTATAATATATCAACATTTTTGATCTGGAAGGTTCATGGAACACAAAACATTTGTCATTATCCCATAAGGATGAAATAAGTGGTTTATCTAGTCACTAGATAAGATAATTGAGTGGATATGAATGGTATGGCCTAATGAATTCCCCAATGTAGACAATTAGCCTTTTCATCGAGAAACAATCTTCTTGAAATCCACCCATGTATCATCCACATGAATAATATCATCATAAATCTTACCAAGGATGGGGTTTCCCCCCAATTGGTAGACATCCCATAGGTTTGCCCAACTTTTTTACATAGTAAGTTAATAGTTTTAGTACTTAAACTCCAATGATATTTTCATTTCAAAAAGATCATAGTTGGTGGATACATAGAGAATTGGGAAATTCACACTTATTGGTTTAAACAAATAACCACTATCTATTCATGAAATTTTGGGCAATTATAACACACCTAGAAAGACCAAGACCGTTCATAAGAGAAACTCCCACCAAATTGAAAGTCCATCTTTATGATCCACCCCTAGTGAAATCACCCTGTGAAATATTAAATATGGATAGATAGTATTTAATTGTGTATTGGATGGATATTTCATTATTATCTAGGTTCTTTTGATTCCATAAGAAATAATTCAAGATTTATACTTTCCCTTGACTTGATTTATAAATAACATGAAATTCAAGTGAGATACTCACTTGAACACAATTAAATAACAATTAAAACCAAGAATATGGATGGTTTTGATTAACTGATGAGGTCAGTGTATCATCTTGTTTCCTAATGTTTTATAGTTTTAATCTTTAAAACATTAGATAATAATAATACTATATTGTATTAATATTATTTAGGATGAATTCATTAGGAATATTGTGGTATTGAGGTTTGGCCTCATTATTGAAAGAAATAATAAATATCATCTCAATGGCAGTCATTGAACAAGATTGGTTTCTAAAATCATGACCCATAATCTCTTAAAAAATAATAAACGATGTTTGGTCTGATGGAATCAAGGGAAATTCATGTCAATTTATCAAATTATTGAACTCCACAAAAAGTATTGAATTCTATGAATATTTCAACATGTAATATGTGATCCATGAATCTTTTATGTGACTATCTGGATTATCCCATCATTTATGTGGAAATAATTATACCACAAAATGAAATATTTAGTTTGTGGATGATGATTCTTTAGTGTATGAAATAGGTCGATCAGAAAAGAATTCAGTTTATGGTAAGGGTTGTAGGTCGAAAGCTCAGAGCGATTTGAAAATTGCCTAGCATCGTTACACAAAAAATGATTTTTCCCTAAAACCTTTATACATTATTTGTACCTTCATTGAGTTTACATGAACATTGAAAATAATTGAATCGGAATGAGTTCTTCCACCAAATTGAATCATATTCATGCTAGTCAAACCACATTCTGATGGGGGAAATTTTTTGGGCCCAAAATGTTCACAATGAATCCATAAAAGGTCATTATGGATTTCAAAAATCCATATTCAAATTTGGTGAATGATTCAAAGGGATATAATTGGAAAATTATGTGATCTCAAAAAGACTCCATCTAATTTACATATTGCACATAAATATGTATGACTGTTGATTCTCATATTATCCCCAAAGAGGAAAATCATTTACGATACATGGTGATAACCCCCCCATAAATAATGATTCTTCTTTATATTACGATCAGTAAGATCATTTCCCCCATAAATGAGATTTTTGTTTTTAGTGTGAGGTGGTAAGATCAATCCCCCTACAAATGTAATTTTTTGCAGAATGATGTGGCAATATGATGATCCCATACACACAAAAATGCTTGAAGTGTGAGGAAGTCACCCTATCATCCCCAAAAACAAAAATCATTTGAGGTGCAAGGAACTAAGTCAACTGACCATGTAAATGAAAACCCATTATAGATGACGTGAAAATTTCATTGATCATCACGTAGTTCTAGATATGTTGTGTGACTGAACATCAATTTTAGGAAAATGGTTATTCCCAAGCCCTTTAATTACATGGTATTCTCGCCAAAAAAAGACATACAAAGAAGATATACTGGCATCAGAGAATTCCATAGAAGACTAAGCGAGAGACTCTCGGTATGTAATTTTATTACCACATACACCCCATAAAGGGTTCCTTTGCTAAGATCCCCTTCCCACAAAGAGATATCCTTTATGAGTGAAGGGATATGCTTGGTCATACCCAAATAGGAACCTCCTTTATTCATAAATGAATCCCCCTCATGAAGAAATTCCCTTTTAAAAAATAACCCATTATTGAAACCCTATCCCACATAGTGAGAAAAGTATGTGGAATGAGGTATCCTTATTGAATCTATGACTTTTTATCTTTCTTCCCACTTTACAAGTAGCATTCAACCCCATATTTTCCCATCTGAAAACTATCAAAATGGCCCTCTCTGAACAATACTAAAACCCAAGAATATGAATAATAGGTCCTCCCTCACAACCAATAGATTTATCTATCCAAGGGATAAGATAGATCAATATGTCCCCCACATGATAAGGCATTCCCTTATTAAAATAACTCCTTAATTTATCCTACCTAATAGGTAGGATCCTTATAATTTTCACAATCATGCATTCATATGGTAACAAGGATCCAAACCTAAATGATATTCATTGGAAATTTCTTAGTTCGGGTAGCAACATATGCTGTTAGAAATGTGAATCGAATCACAGGGTATCTATACATTCAAAAAATATGTAATCCCTAGGTGTGGTGTTTAGAAAAAGGGAAGAACATGAGAATGGATAAATCCCATATTTCTTCCTGACTACCCAATCATATCCATTCTATCATCCACTAGTAGATGGAGATTTAAATAGGCATCACACCTAGAGTAAGACCATGGCCTTTCTTGTAGGATTTCATATTCCTCTATCAGTCTATATCACTGACCTCATCCACTAGAAGACAAGAAATAATGTTTAACTTTGGATTCTAATTTAGGTATAAATCTCGTCCCAAGCATGATTGTTTGATGTGGATATCTTATAATATATCTTTTCTGTCACACCGATCATGACTTCTGTGGGATTAGATACTAGCAGTGATCATGAAACTAGTAAGACCAAAAATCTTAAATGTCCATATCATGAGGTGTAATCCAAATAATGTTTTACCATCCTCTCAAAGGTCTATATTCCTTATTAGAAAAACTTTAAAAATATCAAATTCCTAATTAAGTATCCATGGGAATCCCCCATAGGTGTAATACCCAACCTTTCTGTACTACATGAGCTTTGATTCCCATCCCAATAGGATATATAGAAAGCCTCACCGAGGTTCAAACCGAACACCTTCAATCTATCACCATCCTCACCAAGCCATATTCATGGGACGATTATACCCCCCCTTGGGAGGAAATGTTCTTTTCTGTACATTTCATACTCATCCTCACTCGACCATACTCCTAGTGAGAACTTTCTTCACTATGAATAATTCTTTGTAAGACCAATCTATTATCATTGGTCCTCATTAATCATGGGGTAAACTGAAAAGGGATTATGTTGCAGAAGTCCACCACAAACCATTTCTAGAAAAATTTCACCTAGAAATACTTACTATATAAAATTAAACTAGATGGTATGGTCCTTTAAACATGACCCTAAAAGGTAAAATGCGTCCTAAAAAGTGGAAGAAAACTACATGGGTTCTAATTTATTTCATGATGATTCCTTGGAATCTCTTCACATAGACCCAATCCTGAGATAAAAACAACAAATTCATTAAAGTGTGGAAATAAACTCCATTATTCCCAACTATGAGGCATTAAAACATAATTCTTTAAAATATTGAATGTCCATGTTTATAACAAGATGAGAAAGGAAACCAATGATACATAAAGATGGTTCCATTGATTGAAAACCATTGATACACAATGATGGTTACTACCATATATATACATTAATGATTTTGGATATGAAGGGTGACTAAACATATACTTAGTTTTATAGAGGATTCAAAAATATGTCTTAAATCTATATAAGAGTCCAAAAGTAGGGAATAATTCCCCCTAAAATGTTGTGATGAGATTAACCTCCCATCCGGTCGACTGATGTGAGTCTCTAAGCATCATTGAAAAAATCTCAGGTTGTCACCCACCTTTGGAATTCATGCCCATATCATGGGGATTATTGAGTATTTTTAGTTCCATGAATCAACAATGTTGGAAACTAAGTCTCGAAAGGGATGTAAAACATACTCATATATATAATTTTTATATTATGAATAAATGCATGTTTTTTAAAGTGCTAAAAAACTTCTATAAATTGTCATACATGTATATAAAGAGTTATATTCTATGTATCATAATTTTTTAAAGTTTTTTCTACCATATATTTGGATTATATTAGGTTATGAGATGTAATTAAGTATTTTATTATGATTTATACATATTAATTATTATCATTATTATAGGATTGAAGTCTCGCTTGTGTAATGTATCCTTTGGTGGAGTAAATTCAGGTTGGAATTCTCACAAATCCTGAGGTTTATGCCCTACACTATAGAAGTTTTAGCATTTTGAAATTGATCATTTGTGAGGGACTAGAAATATGTAGTAAATAGTTGTTTGAAATGTTTCTTTGTGATAGAATTATCATTTCACCGCATAAAAAAATATTTATAGAAATGAACATTTGTAACATACATTGAAACTATTTATCATAATTTTGGCATCAATGCGTTTGCTTCGGTGGGAGATAATTTTCTGAAAGATGCTTCAATAGAAAATAATTAAGTCGTTCACATGTAGGTTATTTGAGAAGGGCTATAAATTTTAATGAAAATAACATTGTTGTGAAAGTCATAATTCTGAAAGAATGTGGAATCCATCACAAATAAACTTATCATGAAATACATAATTATGTGGAAAAGAAGTGTACATCCCAAAAATGCCTTTCATTGAGTATATTTTTGAAAAAATTGATATTCCATAGAAATTAGTGTGGAATCAAATTATTTGGAAAGACACATGTCCATCACAAAAACTTTTTGGATTAGTAGGAAAATTACTGATGATAGTTACCTTTTATGATGGGTTCCCACTACCTCACAAATACCCATCCAAAAAGACTTATTCCCTCATGAATAGTTCTCATGATAAAATTTTATGATAGACTCTTCTATCAAAAAAATCTGTTGAAAATAAAACTATAAATAGGGTCATGTTACCCCTTCCCCCCACTATATTCTCCCATTATTTCACTCTAACTATCTGAAACATCTCTATTTTTTCACGAGAATTGATTCTTATATTTATAATATTTTATTTTCCGTCAAATCATCAATTTAAAGAGTATTATTTTGAACTTATTTTTTAATATTTATTAATTTTATGTATTTATTTTTTTTAATTAGACAATAATTATCTCATTATTAACTATAAATTTGATTAAAGATATCAAAACATAGTTTTGAAGCATTTTCTAAATTTTTAAAAATTTATTAATTTCTTGTTTATTTATTTTAATTATGTTTTAATTTTTTTAACAAAACATGTTGTTAATTTTGTATATAATTTGTTTGTTGTTTATTTTTTAATATATTGGAATTTATAATGAAACAATTAATAATATTGTATAAATTAAAAAAATATTGGGTATTAATTACTAAATTGATATTTTAATTAATCAACATTATTACTACTAAAAATTATTTTTATTTAAAAAAAAATTAATAATAACTAAAAAGATTAATTTTTTAAAAATATTAATTATAGGTAAAAATAATTAAAATAATATACTACTAATGGCCCATAGGATTTATATTTATATTTTATTTCTAAATAATTTTATATTTAACTAGTTTGAGAGGGAACCAATACAAAGCTACACAAGGCCATTAGATTGGCCCTAGCCCCAACAACATAAGGATAACACATAACCCAAAGGAACATACCTAAGACCCCACACTATATCATCCCCTATTAATTTCCTTTTGTATCCACCACTTCATATTATTGTCCTAAATTCAAATCCCTGGTTATGATGAGAACACATCCGTGTTGTGCGACTATTCTTAAATATATGCTCTATAGCCAGATGATATCATTTTAGGGACACAAATGATAAAAGATATCTGGGCATAGACTCGTAGTACTTTGAGGTACCTTATCATGGTGTACACCCATGGTAACATATATTGTTGGAAATAATGAGAACAATACCTTCTAGTAGGAAATCCACATTTATACGTGTCATTGGATATTTCTATCTATGGATGTATGTATTGATCAGTAGACTATAATAATATTATTAATGAGTATTATGAGGCTCATACTTTTATGTGTTAATGAAAACCATGATGAAATATGTTCATAGTGAGGTAGGATATGTTGGGTGTGTCATGAGTAATATTGCATTAATGAATAATGTGAGAAAGGATTTTTCCATTTTTTTATTTAAAGAAATTTGATATCTTAGGCCCTTTTATTGAAATGATATTTACTAAATAAATATATAGCTATAGTGTTCAATAGAAAAGTTCAATTTCTAAGAAGTAAAATAATGATATACTAAGCATATACGTTGATGGCACCAACATGCAACCTTTTTTATTATAGATATCATGATAACGGGAAAATATTAAACAATAATCATCCATATGAGTTATTATGTCATTAAGGCATTAAATTATTTATCAATGG
The DNA here is from genome assembly GCA_963277665.1 of Viscum album. Taxonomy (NCBI): domain Eukaryota; kingdom Viridiplantae; phylum Streptophyta; class Magnoliopsida; order Santalales; family Viscaceae; genus Viscum; species Viscum album. The sequence continues at coordinate 1,064,400,350 of OY728161.1, read as the reverse complement.
GTTCCTTGGTGTGTTGATAGGATCTGACCTTGGTCTTTAGGCTGGTTCTTCTAATTCCACAGAGAAAGAGGCCTAGAGGGCCACAAATGATGTGTATCCAGAATCATAGTAAAAAAATATGTTACTATGGATTATTTAAGAAGTTGAATAAATATTATTCCCAAACATGGTTTAATAATTTTTCATGTATTCTAGATATCATATATTTTTCCCCTGTTATTTGAGAAAATTTAATTTGAGTGGAATATTTAATAAATATTTATTTATTTATTGGTGAACAGTGTAGGGATATTTATTTAATAAATAAATAATCATTATTCAAGAACAAATAGAAATTGTGTAGGAATTTTAGATGGAGTTTATATCATTCTATGAGATATCATAAATATTGAATATTATTTAATTAAATAATATTTAATTTAATTCAAAATTTAATTGTATGTGGAGAAATAATATTAATATTATTATTATTTGACATGGGGTTCTGTGGGTATTTAATAAACAGTAAAGGGAACTTGTGCAATTATTTTATTTTAACCCTCATAGTATATAACCCAATTATATTATTTTCTCCCAGAGACAATTCATTTTTATTCATTTTTCACAACAGATTTAGAGAATACTCTATATCCCTAGAGAGCTACCATCTCCAAGAACTCTCCCAAGAATGAAGTGTGATCTTCCTCCGCTATCCACTCTTGATTCAATAGAGATCAAGGAGAACACTTTAGAAGAAATTCTTATGGATATCAAATGAAAATGACACAAGGGATATGATCATACTTTCTAGAACATGGGTAATCCTATGGAGATGTTCATAGATTTTTGAAACATGTTTAGATCACTAGTAGAGGTAATGTGACCTTAATTCCTACAATGTAACGATGTTACAAAAAATATTTGTTTTCATATCCATCAATGAAGAAATATTTCCAAAAGGTAATTCTTCAATAAATTAAATTATTTATAAATAACATGTGATGATCCTATCTCTTGTTTCGGTGTGATATCGCTTGTCATGATTTCATTGATTCAATTCTATTGATCATGCCATTTATCATTGTGTAAATATCATTATCATCACTTATCATGAGAAAAAGAAACATTGGGAAAGACCCATTGCCTGCTTACACCATGCCTAGAACCTACAACCATCACTTCCTTTCCTACCTGGGGTATCTAACTAATGCGTTCTAGCCAATATATAATGGAACTATATTTTCTAAATAATCATTAGTTCACTCATTTTTCAATTTACATCTCCAATAGTGAGGAAGAAACCCATCACGAAGTCCTGATATACCTTTTATTGTCCCGAAGGCAGATATTGCCTAATATTCCATGCCCCAAATGACCATGGCAGCACATAGGACCTATTTCCTGATGTCCTTAAACTGATTTCCTTAAAAACAAAGTCATTATGATTTTTTGTGGCCTGAAATCTAATTAGTAAAATAACCATAACACCCTAAAAAGAAAAAACCCTAACTATTGGGAGCACAAAACACTAGTCATTGTAAGAATCCCAAAATGGCATACACGACCAACAAATCAATAATTTACCCTTTTTGTCACTACCCCACCATAGCTCCAATCATCCACTTGTAGGATGATCAATAATCCACCATGGACATCCGTATATGCAACCCCGATGAAGGTACACCATCACCGATAGCCAAAAAACACTATATCATGGATTAGGTCAAACTGAATGAATGAAATAGAGAAAATTTGAGACATCGATGATGCGAAGACACTACTATTACAAGACCAACTCAACATCATATCCCTACAGTAACCCATGCATTGTCAGTCAGAGCGATCTATACAGTTCTCCTCTAGTAACTACTAATGAATAAAGATACCCCACTTCTAGGGAAATTAATAGGAATGTTAGTAAACCCTGATAGGGATTATTATATAGGGGATGATGAGTATAGATCACTTGAGGATTTTCCTCTCTTGTGATGAGTAAAAATAACCTTGAAATTGATGTTAGAGTTTAGATTTTTTATCATAGAATCCAATCTATAAGAAATTTTTTAAAAACCTACCAAACCAAAGAGGAAATAGTGAGATGGTGTGTAAATACCCTTACCCCAGTAGCCTGGAGCCAATGCCTTACTTAATTACATTAGTATAATAAAGAATGAAGTCACAACCTGAAGGACCTAATAGTTTAGTAGCTTTGGAAAACCCGATAAAAACATAATTTTTACATTACAACTAGATAAAAAACAATGAACCAACTCTGTAGAAACAATAATAAAATCCAAGAACATCGCAAAAAATCGTTCATAATACATATCTTCACATCTTAGGAAAAATAAAACATAAAAAGGGGTCAGCTCAGATGCTTTGTAAGGTTAAGTAATATAGTGGAATATAAAATAAATAATAAGGCACGGTGAATGACTAAAATAACATGAAATTAGAACATAATCTGGAGAATAATATAGATGAAATAAAATAATGGTAAATAATTCCATATAAACAATCACATGATAATGAAACTTAACCATTGATATTAGTCAAATAATTACATGGATTATCAATTAAAAATAATATAATAATGAAATTCATAATTTTAGACATCATAATCATACTATAAAGGCCTCATCCAATAATTTTACATAAATAGGTAAGGCCTTAGTAAAAACCCAGTTTAGTTTGTCTCATGAGACCTACTAATGCATCAATGGACAATAGTGGCCCCCCTGTCACTTAATAAATCCAATACAATCCTCATATACAAAATAATCCATTTAAAAATATATATTTTAAAAAAATTTGTCCCATACAACTTTTAAATATTATAATAATAATCATAGATGAATATACTTATATAATTCCTTGATAAATTTTTGGTAGAAATACCTTTTTACTTTTAAAGAAAGAGTTCTTTTGGAAAATATTTTTTATTTTTCAAAAAATAAGATTGTAAAAATGAATATATCTTAATATAAAAAGTAAGGATGATGAAATTATGTTTTATTTAAAAATTATGTTCAACTGAATTTAAAATATGAAAAAGTGTTTTTAAGAAAATTTAGAAATGGCCACTTCAGTGCGGTTTGAGGAAAAATATAAAAGTGTCTTTAAAACGGAAAATCCTTAAATGTTTTAATAAAACTAAGAATGAAAAAATATAGTTTTCCTATGATAAAATTATATCTTTGTTAAAATAATGGCATCGTAAAATATATTATGGATAGAATATGGAAATGGGTAAGAAATTGAGATGTTCCCTTTAATCGGGCATGCTTATCACGAGGAATTGAAAATAGAACCTTGTAAAACATGTATAAGAAAGATGAAATGATCTGAATACATTAGTTTGGAAAATATATAACAAATTTAGAATAATTATATAAATATAATTTAGAATTACATTGGGGTAATGTGAGAGAGTCCATAAGCTTAATGTTAAATGGGAGTTCGTGGAAAATCCCTTAACATATTTCAAATAGTCAAACTGTATGACCCATTAAATTAATAATCATCAAATGGAACATTTAATACCATGAATATAAATATATTCATAATATTATACATCAATGGTTAGTAAAAATACACCACATAGAAGAAATAGTGGTTAATAAGTCATATCTCCCAGAAATAAAGTTGAGATAAGAAAACCTTTACTTTATATCCAAATGTGTTTTGCACATGATCTTAATGTCATGAATAATCATATTAAATAAATTAATTAATTTAAAACCTTATATAATAGTTTTTTATTTACTATAATGTTTTTACGTTCATTTATGGTCTTTTTTATGAGTTATAAAGTACAATTTTATTGTTCAGGAACATTCCTTTCCTTAGTTTTCATTATCGGTTTACTCTTATATATGTATGGAAAATCATGTCAAATGAGACAATATGTAAAAAATTTAAATTATATGTTATTAGTGAAGTTTTAGAACATTAAATGGTTATATATTTTAATATTTGATATGGTATGAGGATTAATCATTAGATAAAATGTTTGTGATAACCATTAAGATTTTTTTGGTATTTTTTCAGTCATCAATCTCAAGTTTTGTTTTATTAATTAACATTATGTATATATACTGGTTACAGAAAAATAAGTAAGATTAATTAATAATATTTTAGTTTTTTTAACCAATAAAATTATTTTTTGACCATCCTTGAAGGTGGAATGGAAAAAAAAGAACGTCACCAACGAAGGCGGTAAATCGACACCTCATGGAAAATATTTTCATTTTTGGAATAAAACAGGAAGATGAGAAGAGAATTTATTATGGAGTTTATATTATCATAATAATATTATGGTATATATAATATATTATATTTAACATTCATTTATTTATAGGGGAGTAAGGATAGGATGAGAAAAGAAAAAAAAATTATAAGGAAATTGAAAGAACAAAAGGGGATTTTAACCTCTTGAATTTTTCTCCTTCAGAACATCCCTAAGGAACATTAAAATGGTATTTTGGTGTGAATAGAAAAGCCATTATTTGGTAGAGAGTATTTTTAGAAGAAATGTTTATAAATAATAAAAATATAAAGGCTTTGGAGGTGTGAGGAGAAGGGGTGGTGAGGGGTCGTATTTCTAGTGGAAGAGAGAGGTGGTTTTTGAATATGGTTTTTATTATTTGGGATTAAGTATATGAATTGATCCAGAATTATCAACAAATATATTAAAATAATGAAATTTCTTTGAATATAATCTTTATTTAATCTCTAATAAATCAATTAATAGTTTATTGAACCTATAATTTATTTATACCCTAAATTGTTGTATTTTACTATTGACAAAAAATTCATGTATTTTAGAATAACACCAAAAAATAATGCTAAATTTTTTTCGAAGTGTAGAATTTAAATATGAACTCCATTTTATGAAAATATTTTTCTAAATAGTAGAAATTTAATTTTTAAAGAAAATCATCATTAACTCAAAAAATACTGATTTTAATATTATAACCTATTTTTTGACTCTTTGAAAAATTAATTAAGGTCTCATAAAATTATATAATAATTAGATGAAAAAATATTAATTTATAAATATATTTAATTAAAATAAGTTTTATTTTAAATAATTATATTAATTATAAAATTATAAATAAACATTTATGTTTCATAAAAATACCAACACATAATTTATCCTTTTTAAAATATTCATTTACTTATTCTATGAAATAAATATACCATACATTCATTCATAAGATACATAAATTTTCTGTAAACCTTCATAAATGAGGTTACTATTAATATCATAAATTAAAAATTAATATAATGAAGACGGAAGTTTTTAATAATAGAGATTTTTTAGAATTCACTAAAAAATAAAAACTTCCAGAAAAATACCAAAATTTTACCCTCAGATAATTTCCAAATTTATCTTTTAAAAATGAAGATTATTTTATTGAAAATAATTTTCAAAAGTGTCAAATTTTTTTTTAAAAACAACTCCATTAAAAGGCAGTAAAACTACCGTTAGAAAAATATATCTTTTTAATGCATAAAATTGGATTCATTATTATCTCATGCCACTAAAATAATTAGGTTGAATGTAGAAAAATTATTAAATTTATAACATATAAATTTAATTAATACTTTTCATTAACTCCAATTTAATGGCTAGGTTATAACAATATTTTTAAAATAATGATATTTAATTGTATATCATTGTTTGTTTAAGCTTGGTGTTGTGTAAATCGTATGTTATCGAAGAAATTATATTCAAAAAGATACATATCATAAATTATTTGGGTTTTACGTTTTCCCTTCATTTAATAAATTCTATACTTGTAATTTGAAATTTTACTTTGAAAAATCAAAGGTTGATACTTCAAAATTCCTTTTTGGGAAACCCAAATCAGAAATAGGGTTAAAAAATATCATCCTAATAAGAGGGGATGTGAAAAGAGAAGGTCACCACAAAACTAGGATTTGGGAAGGAAATCATTAGTATAAAGCGATAACATGGTCATAGAAGAGAAATATAACTATCATATTCTTATGGAGGGTGATAGAGAACATTGTCATTAGAGTGTTAACAATTAAAAAACCATAAATCTTGGGATATGTTAAAAGACCATTGATTTCTCATAGAGAAAGGAAAAAGGAATTTTTCCCAAAATATTTTTCTTAGAGCTGAGGGATTATTTTAATATTCAAATAAGAACTTGAGAAATTAAACTTACTTGATTACTTCCCATGTCATAAGAATAATATCACCATTTGGTTATGCTTTTATATATTTTCACTTCATCCCTTACACCTGGAAATTATTTTTCAATTTGAATTTTTCACACCTAAAGTATTATTAACGAATCATATGTTCTATAAGTCATTCCTTCAACTTTAAAATATTTACTGAAACCATAAAGTTTAGCACATGTAATCATCAAACAATAATTTCTATGGTTTAACTTGATTCATTCTATAAGTAGTTAATCTTAAGACTCTTCTAAAACAAGTAATTCCATATTCAAAAACTAAAAAAATTAGAAATATGGTCACTACATTTACAAAATCATCTTAACATAATATTCCCTAAATAATGTATCTCTTAGTCCCATTTAGAAAATATATAAATAACTTATTTACCATAAAAACGTAATGATAACATGCATACATCAAAATCTATAATGAATAAGTAAAATAGTACACTCTTTATATACCTCATGATTCATATAACTAGATATTTATTGATAAAATACTAAAATATCATAATTAATGAATCTAAAACAAGAATACTAATCATTAATCTTTTCATGAGTTAGTAGCATAAGCTTGAACTTGATCCATTATCTTCTTTTGGGGTATATTCATTTTATTCTTAAGGTATTGATTTATTTAGTGTCTCATATTCTTACAGTTGAAGCACTGAACATTGGAAAATTATTTCATTTCCTTAGAATCATGGTCATGGTATCCTTTTTCTTCACACTATAAGAAAACTTGTTTTCCTCTTAAGAATATAACAAGGTGATTCCTTCCATAATTATCACATGTGGGAAAATAATTCTTTACCTTCTTCCATATATATATATATATATATATTTTCTAACATTCATTTTTTTCAATTTATTTACTTTTAATCAATAATACATAGATAATTCTTTCCCTATCATGATAGAACGTGTTATTATTTCCCAACACGATGAGAATATTTGGAAGACTACTACCCTTTGAAATATTGGCTAAAACCCATAAAGGAAATAATCATTCTTACTCTTTGGATTATGTGCATTTATTAATTTCCATGTCCATTAGCTATGATCCATTTATAAACAATGGAATACACTAGATCAGATCATAACATTATGAAAGATAATGAATAATCCCAAAACTTGTGAAATAATTAACATAAATTGAAAAAACAAATTTTGTATCTAATCTCATAATCATAACCATTATTTCTTTGGGAACATATTTACTATTAAATCCTTAATAATGGTTTTTATAAAAAATGTGAATTATCCTAATAATATCCCCTAGGAGTTTCAAACCTTGTGCGCAGTAAGGACCATTATCATGTACCGGGTTATTCAAAGTTATTCTTGATGCACCTTTTCAGAGTTTTTACCCCTAGGAAATTTGTTTTCACAACCATTTCAAGTTGTAGTATCCAGATATGAATATATTTCTATGAATATCCACATAATACCTATCTTACCAAAATTATAGGACATTTTTATATTCTTATGCTCAAATTCTATCTCAGGGTTATGTTCCCTAATCTATATTTCCTAAATCTAGTTTCCAAGGTTTCTACCAAACTTTATCTGATACCAACTGTATAGACCCCATCCCAGAGTAGTCTAGAGTTGGTATCCTTTTTAATTACTTTGGTATAATTAAAAAGTAAGTCTCGTCCCAAAGGACTAAATAGTTTATTATATTTAGAAAACTAGATAAAACATAAATTACAACTTGAAACCAAAAAAAAATGCAACTTCATGGGAAACTCTAATTAAATCCTACATCTTCCCAATAAGTCATTCATAATACAAATATTCGTATCCTTGTAAAAAATAAAACACAATAAAGGGGTGAGATTACATGATCGGTAAGGGTAAGAAATATAGTTGTACTAATATAAATAATAAGTCATTGTGAATGACCAGAAAACCCATTTCATTAAAACATAATCTTGGGCCTAATATTGTAGGAATAAAAGATGAATAAATAATTCCATATAAATAAACACATGAGAATGAAACTTATACATATATATTTTTAGAATAATCACATGAATTATCAATTACTATAATCATAAAGAGGGAATGGATAATTTCATATATAATAAATATACTATCAAGGCATTGGCTAATAATTATACATAAATGGGTAAGGCATCACCCAAAACCCGGTTTAGATTGGCTTCTGATACCTATCAATGCATCAAGGGTCTATAGTGGGCCCCTCCCCTCACTTAATAAGTCCATTGAATTCATAATATGTAAAATAATGAATTTAAAATGTTATATTTAAATCATAATGTCCCATACAAATTTTAAATATTTGAATAATAATCATAGATAAAAATACTATAATAAAATCATTGAAAAATTCTTGAGAAAAATATCCTTTTACATTTAAAAGAAGAGTTATTTAGGGACAAATTTTGTATTTAATATAAAATTAGATTGTAAAAATGAATATACCCAAAAAGAAAATGTAGGTACAATGAAATTATTTTTGAGGTATAATTTATGTTTAACTGAATTTAAAACATTTAAAAATAATTTTTAATAAACTTTAGAAATGGGACACTTTATTTTGGTTTACGAGAAAATATGAAAGTTTCATTAATATAGAAAAAGTAATAATTGTTTGTATAAATCCCAAGATGAAAAAAATATTTTTCATAAAAAATAAGGATCTTATAAAAATAATAGGGTCTTGAAATATATTATGTACGTTACATGTAAATGAGTAAAAAATTGGGATGTTCTCATTAGTCAAGCTTTATTATTAGGAGGAAATGAAAGGGAACCCTTGTAAAACCTATATTTCCCCATTAATTAAATATGAAATCATCCGGATACATGATTTTGGAAGATAAAAAAATATTTTATATGAATTTTTTATAATAAATAATAATTATTTTGGGGTAATGACAGAGAAGGTGTAACCTGAATAAATAATGGAGGTTTTGGGATAATCTATTAGCACGTTGAAAAAAGTCAAACCATATGCCACAAAAAATTATTAATTATCAAATGAAACATTTAATACCATGAAGATAAATAAATATATGATATTATACATCAAAGGTGATTATAAATACACCAAACACAAGAAATAATGGTGAAAAAGGCATATCTCACTAAAATAAAGGTGAGATGAGAATACCCTTACCTTATGTCTAAATATGTTACGAACATGATCTTAATATACAAAATAATCAGATTAAATGGATTAATTAATTAATTCATAACAATTCATCAATATATTTTATTTATAATAAATTTTTAATGTTTTTTTGAGATATAAAATACAATTTTATCATTCAAGAGCATTCATTATATTGGTTTTCATGATCGGTTTACTTGTATATATGTATGGAAAATCATGTAAAATGGGAAAAGATGCCCAAAATTGGAATTATATGTTATTAATTAGATTTAATAATATTTAATTGTTATATATGTTTTCAGTTGTATGGTATGAGGATGAATCATTAGATAAAATTTTAGTGATAACTATTTGGTTTATTTTGGTATTTTTTCGATCATCACACGCTAGTTTTGTGTTATGAATTAATATTATATATAAATACTAGTTCCATAACATTATATATGTTTTATTACACATATTAAATCCCTTTTTAACCATAAAATAGTTTTATGACTATCTTTGAAGGAATAATTGAAAAATGAAAACACGTCATCCAGGAAAGCGGTAAATCAGCACCTCACAAACGATGTTTTCATATTTGAAATAAAAAGGGGAAGGGGAGAAGTGACTTGATAGTGGATTTTAAATTATCATAATGACATTAGAGTCCATAAATTATTCCATAGTTATCATTCATGTTTGAAAATAAGAGGTAAGTAAAAGATAAAAAAGAAAATAAATTGAAATGTGATTAAAAGAATAAAAGAGGATTTTTACCTCTTGAATTCTTCACCTTGAAACCTCCTTAAGGAAAAATGAAATGGTATTTTCGTGATACCAGTAAGAAAAAAGTTGGGATAGATGACTAGAAAAGGAAATGAGTATAAATTGTACTAGCTTAAAGGCTTTGGAGATGTGAGAAGAAGGGTTGGTGAGGGGTGATATTTATAGTAGAGGATATGGTGTTTTTTTGAATATTTTATTCATTTGTTTATTATTTTCTATCAAGATTATGAATAGTTATAGAATTAACAACAAATATATTAAAATAATTAAGGATAGTTTTAAATAATTGTGATTACATCAGTAATGACTCAAGGAATATTGTATTTATCTTATAATGTATTTATACCGTATATTAATGTATTTCATTATTTGTAAAAATTCAAGTATTTTAGAAAATTCCCAAAAATTCACCCAATTTTTTTTTGTCTTGTAGTGATAAAAAATTAACTCCATTTTATGTAAATAATTTTCCATATATGAAAATTTTAATTTTTAAATAAAATCATCATTTACACAAAAAATACGGATTTTTTGTTATAATCGATTTTCTGACACATTGAAAAATTAATTAAGGTATCATAAAAATATATTATATTAAGAAGAAAAAAATATTAATTTATACATCTATTTTATGAAAATAAATAATATTTTAAATCATTATATTAATTATAATATTTTAAATAAACATTTAGGTTTCCTAAAAATGCCAACACATAATTTATCAGTTTAAAAACATTTATTTACTTCTTATATGATATAAATATCACATATTTTTGTTCATAAGATAAATAATTTTTAATTATATTTTCATATGGTAGGTTATTATTAATATCTTAAATATTGTATTAATATAATGAAAATGAATGTTTTATAAAAATAGAGATTTTTCACTATTTATTGGAAAATAAAAATTCCCATAAAAATAACAAAATTTCATCCTCAACTAATGTTGACATTAAATATTTAAAAAATAAGTTTATTATCTTCAAAATAATATTTAATAGTGTTGAAATTTAGTTTTAAAACAAGTACACCATTAAATGGTGGTAAATCTGCCTTTACAAAAATATACATTTTAAATACGAAAAATTGGATTCATTCTTATCTTATGACTATAAAATATTTGGGATGAATATAAAAATATTTGATTAAATATATAATATATAAATTTCATTACTGTTATTCATTCCCTCCAATTTAACGACTTGTTCATAACATTAATTTTAAAATGGTGATATTTAATTGTATAACATTATTCATTCAAGATTTGTGTTGTGTGAAACCTATTTTTTATAAGAAATTAAATTAAAAAATATACATATCATAAAATATTGATTTGTTACATGATGAAAATGAGGCTAGCATCGATTAAGAAAAAATATTAGTTATGTTATCAAATATTATGTGTGTATGTCAAAATGGTGATAATGATGACGACTCCTCAATTCCTAATATAACCCTTCACATGGACCAACATTCCATATTCTCTAACCTTCATAATTATATAAAATTGATTATATATGAATGTAATTAATCATAAACATTGGATATATCACATATAATCTACATATATGTGAGTGTTAATGAAACTGGTTACCTTTTAGGGCACTATATTGTGTTTCCTCTACTTTTTTTCTCTTGTATTTGTGTTTAAACTTATCATCATCATCATGAAACTAATATTCACCGCTACATTTTTAAACGATGTGCTTCTCCTATGACCGGCCTATAGAGACCCGATTTTCTCCCTATAAGACTTTAGAATATTTTTACATATATTTCTAGAGTTAGGCGTTGAGACGTCATGAAATTCCGAGGCCCAGTGTGCCCAGAGTAAATTATACAAAATTATTATGTGTTTTTATACTATTCATGAAATGGAAACACGATATCTCTTAAAAGATTGATCATATCGGAAATATGAGACCATAGTTGGGCCCAAAACATGGTGTTTACCCTAGGTTCCATAAAAAAATATGTCGGTGTGGAACGTTCGGACCCCTCACCCTTTAGTGGTATGTTAAATTGATGAATTAAATTATTAATTCATTCCTATAATTTCTCAAAACAATGTAACTCTCAAATCATAACTCAGATTAGAAATCTATGGCCATTGATGAGTTTGTAGTGTGTCGTTTACCATAGGATTGGAATATGTTTTCTCAGTGTGAGCCTTCTATAGAAAAAGTTTCAGGGGAAAAACTATAAATAGAATAATTAAATTAAAATTTTCTATTAGAAATGAAACTTTCAATAACTTCCAAATAGGGACATGGATTAAAAAATTGAGACCTCTATTGAGTTCATAGCATGGAGTTTACCCTAGGGGTGACCTCTGCTAAGAGGGCGTGAGAGATTAAAATTTCACGTCCATTGGAAGTTTCCTATAAATAAGAGGTTTGAGTAATGAGCTAGGGTTGGCTCATTTCACTCTCGGATGGTAGAGCTCTGGCCAACAACGATTTGACATCCGAACATCATCGGATCGTTAGGAAAATTCAGAAGATGATAGATCAGAGTATAGTAAACACTACAAAAGATCTATATTTTATGTAGGATTTCTATTTTTGGATTCTGCATCCCCCTTTTGTAATATTTTTCTACCATTTTTGATTTCTGTTCATTATCGCTGATTTGGAATCCTTTAATGATGTCCAAAAAAACAATGATTATCATCAATTTCAATTTATGATTTTATGTTCATCATATTCTTCATCCAAAAACATTTCATCTTGCACAAATGACCTCTGATTATCGAGTTAGACCTAAATATGTGAATCCCTCGACTAAAGGAGTATCGATCTGGGCTCGAGTTTGACTTTCAGGCACTAGAGGAAGCACAACAATGAGTGGAAGTGGTGGTTAATTTTCACCAAACCAAAACATCGATGGATCATTCACAAGAGGCCGGTAGTGTTAAGGTCTTATCCCGAGGAGTCCAGATCCGGTCTCAGATCAAAATTTGGATCTCCAGAGTGATAATAGTGGTGCACAGATGTTTTTGGGTGGCGGGTACTAGTGAGGGGATCCAGCGGGCGCGGAGGAGCATGGAAGATGGTGGAGGATCCATGGAATACGATAGAAGAGCTGTGGAGGAATGGAGGTGGATGGTGGTTTGGGCTGGACTGAGCTGGTCCTGGCTGGTTCAGACATGAGTTTTTAATAAAAACCATGTATCTTTAAATCTGGGGGTCTGTTTTTCATGTCATCTGTGGTCCTGTGATAATTTTTTCATGGAAGACCTTTGAGGATGTTTTGAGATCGTTTTATCTTAGGATCCATTCACTGAGATATGAATCATCCTTTTAAAATATTATGATATAAAAATTATTATTCGACAATTCTCGTACTAGACATAACTTCTACATTCGACGTCTGATTTATGTGTCATCAACGGCATTGTGATCCTAGAGTTGAGGTCGAATTTTCAAATATTATTTCAAGCACTTATACTGAAATAGTGGTGTGGGCCCCATGACGCCCATTTCAGGCATTTGTAGTGGAATATGAATTTTTCATCAGGTATCTGTATTGGATGATTGGGTAGTCAATCTTATGTATTTTACCTAAGGAGTGCAATGGACCAATTCACCCGAATAAATTTGGGGCTATGTCGTTGGCCCCATGGGTTGCCTTTTTGAAAAAAATGCATCGTTTTCTAACTTCTGCATCCGAAGTCCATTTGGGGAAACTGAATAATCTACCATGAATGTTTTTCTGAATGGATAAAAATGGTGGGATCTATTTGGATGTGCAGAGCCTTTTTGTGATCGGTAGTGATTGAGCACCGATCAGACACTTTGTGGTGAAAATAACCATTTTCACAGATTGTCCATTTTGTAGGAATGAATAGTTGATCCTATGTTTTTTCTAAGGGTATCAAAATGGAATGATCTGTGTGATGTGTTTCATGATTGATGTGTTGGCCCTTCGAGTCACTATTTGTACGCTGCATGGTGGAATGTATCTTCTTCATCGGGAGTTAGTTTTTGGTTAATGAGTAGTCAATCCTATGCCTTTTTGTTTCAAGGAATGAAATGATGTGATCCTTTTGGTTATTTGAGGCCATTTTCAAGAGAAATGTTGGTAGAATTATGTTTTCACCCTTCAGCTTAATGATGATCAATGTGTGCTCATCTGCCTTTTGGCAGGATGTGTCATGTACTCTAGGAGTACCCATGAATTCCTTATATGTATTTGATCACAGTTTAGTACCAGAGTATTTCTAGTTACCTGGCCAGATGATGAGGTGGGGTCATAGGTCATGTTGGCATGAGACGTGTTGTGTACCACTTATCAATATTCTACCTCTCATATCTCTTTCCTCTAAACTTGGATTTTGACCTAGGAGTAGCCTATCCTTTGTGTTTTTCTGCATAAAAAGCTATGATTCCCTCCATAGTGTCTTTCGAGGTATGATGTAGGATATTCTGAGTGTGATGCTTTTTTGAGGAAATTCTTGATGTTTTGGGCGTGACGCCTGTATGTGGAAATGCTCGATGATGATAGTGATGGTAGTACTGTTTACTAGATCACTAGAGTAGTACAAGACTTACCCTCCAGTGGGGCTGGCTTTGTGGTTATTTTTTTTATCATCCTGTCTTACCCTCCTATGAGGTTAGGTAGTGAGGTTTGTCATTCTTTCTTTCAAGACATACCCTCCAGTGGGGCTGGGCATTGAGGTTTGTTGTTTTCTCTTTCAGGCTTGCCATCCAGTTGGGTTCGACAGTGCTTTCGCTGATGACTCCTCTGAGCATACCCTTGAATAGGGATTGGTAGTGGGTTCACAACATTGGGATAATATCTATCGACTGTGCAAAATAGTTACGATATTTTCTTGATTTTACATTGAACTCTCAAGAAAAAGGGTCACTTTTTTCAACAAGACACATCCTTGTGATGTGACCTGAAACCATGCAGGTGAGAAAGACCCTCCCAAAGAGGTTAGTATCAAAGTGTGATGATTGATCCCCTTTGAATTTTATGTCAAATCATATATTTGGGATGTTGGGCATCGATAGTGTTTACTTCTAAAACAATTGGAGAGTCTTTTATTGGGTTGATCTAGTGACATGAAGATCCCCTTACACAATCATTTGGGCTTTTTTGGGTTAAGAATATATTTATATATCAAATTATAGTATCCACTCATTTGGATTTGGTTACTCTTCTACTAGGAGAGACGAAGACGCACGAAGTATGCACTCTTATTTAAATGTATAGCTTCTTGTGGATGGATGAGTTTACTCTCCTACTATAGGTAGTAAATACTTGATGAGAAGTTCATATTCCCACTATATATAGCTCCTTGAGTTTGGATGATCTTACTTCTCTCTCTATAATGGTTGATTTTAACTGTTTTATTGTACCTTGTTCAAAAGGATCCATTATGAAAACCCTTTCCTCCAGGTGGACAGGTAGTAGCAATACCATCTTTTGAGCAGTAGTTAGTCCTAGTAGAGCAGACTAAGGATATACATAGGTTGAGCATGCTTTGAGAGTTCTGGAATTAGAGATCGTTGAGGTTTTGTGGTATGCCAGAACCAAAGTAAGTGAAAGGTTGGATTGAGTCGGTGGTTCACCTCTTCAGGCTTGTTCAGACACCAAAAAGATAGATGGTGTCTTTGACAATCATTATTTTTTCCATCGAGCAGCTTGGTGTCGGTAGAGTTGGGATACTCAGATGCACGATAATTTAAAACACTCATGTGATGACTTTCAATAGCTATTTTGTGAGGAGTATTACCCCTCATTATTACAATTCGTATATTTTCATGAGCTACTGGAGTTTCAGTAGGGAGGGATTATGGTGGCTGAGTACGCGACTATATTCACAGACCATACTCGGTACTCTTTAAATGTGATCCATGTCGAAAAATTTTGAGCACAGAAGCTTGAGTGGGGTCTCTATAGGGTCAATTCAGACAATCTTAGTGCCCTTGTGCATCCTCGCCTATCTCAGGGTGCTGATGTAGGTACTGGTAATAGATTGTTTTCTGTCCAAGGGGTGCTAGTTTGACAGTTTTGGCAGCGGACTCAATAGAGTTGGGACATCTTCCACAGCTTGCAGACGTCAGTGGGAAGGCCCTCAACACAGGGTTCCTCCCCTTGATTAGATTCCAGCACATGGTTAGGGACATCATAGTGCACTAGGTAAGCCAAGGATGGACTGGTGTTATTCATTTTATAGGTGAGGTCACATGTCCTGAGAATACACAATCAAATGTGGTGAGATTTCTAGGTAGTTAGTAGAAAGAATACCACAACAGAGGCAATGTTGTGACCAGGGATCTCCCTGATGAGGACATGGTGGTCCTCAGGGAGACTGTGGTGGTAGAATATCCAGAAGAACTATGGTTTGTGGAAAACATTTTGAGGTTCTTCCACCACTACTAGGCAGCCAACATTAGGCTCAGGGAGCTAGCGGCCGAGGCCATGGGTAGTTTCATGCTATGGATGTATACAATACTATAGCTCATGAGACAATAAGTGGTATGCTTTGTGTCTTATCTAAATTTTTCAGTAGAACTCATTAGACACTGGGTGAGGTAAATTTTTCTTCCAAATATATTCTCAAGGAGTAAACAAGGGTGAAAAACGATGTCAGTGTAACATTTTTTCACTGTTGTTCAACATAACTTTGAATACATGATAATTAGGAGTTCTCCCAACACTGAGATGTGTTTTTTACACAATAAAAACTATGTGGAAGAGTAAGTTCCACCCAATGTAGATAGTATTGAGGTGTGGTGGATGAATCCCTCTGAATTTTGTGTTCATGGTGGGGTTGTGCAGTGGAGTGTCGAATCAGGTCTTGGCTTTGCGAGCAGAGTTTTTTCACTTGAAATTCCTTTGATTGAGGTTCCACTAGTGAGTTTGGAAGAGTGATTGTTTTGGGTATTACTCTCATTCCAATGGGGGGGATATGTGTGGGTTATTCCATGTAACTTTCATGTTTATCCTTTTGTGGTTGGAGGAGTTTTCTCACCTACCCTATTTTTTGGTACCTTGCATGATCATCATCAATCTTGATAGTGTTATCATGTAACGGTCTAGGTGATGGAAACCCCATAAACAGAACTAAACGATTCACTATGTGGTTCTATAAATGATAGTATTCACCCTTATAATGTGGAGATTATACCTTCTAAGAGAGTGATTTGTCGTTTTCTCATATGACCAATGTCTCAGGTGTATCTTCACCCATAACTAATTGAACCTGAGATGGCGGTGCTGGTGGATATTCATACAGAAATGTTACTTTGAGTAGTCTATACTCTGGTAACATGCAACATTGCACTATATGTCCTTAGTAGTAAGTCTCTGGCCCACCTAGTGCGAGATGTTTTGTATAAGTTAGCTTCCCTATAGCTGACCCTAGTGGAGTATAAGGGTCCAACTTTTATTTAGTCGATGGTGTTGACACCTTCACTTCATGAGCATTTTATAGAGTCTCAGTTGTGATGCATCAACTATGAAATATTGCATGAACATATATCCTTGGGTGTTCCATTAGGTGGATATTCTGAAGGATAGAATCACGAGATCCTATTCAGGGAAAAACTATGATTCCAATCGAGAAGTGGAATGTAGAAGTTCGATAGGAGAAGTAAACTATTTCCTTAGATTCTTTGGGATGTTTGGAATCATGCAAGAGATGAAGAGATTTCCTACTTCATTACCACTGCCAATATTTGGAGTGGGTGCACAATGTGTTCCACGTGTCACAAGTGATGAGATATGTGAATCTTTTTACGCACCTCATCGAAAGGTTCAGACCTTATGAAGATGGATCAACCCTATGGTTTGTGTTTTGTGACAACATGGTAACGTGTAGGTTTTCCTATGAGAAGAAGAGACATATCTGTGATCTGTATCCTAAGTTTCGTTTCCTAGTTTTTGTTTTTAGGGATGAATATATTCGAGGATAGAATAATGTATAGACCCAGTATTCACCCTATAAGAATTCAGAATATTTCTACATATATTTCCAAATCTAGATGCTAAGACGACATGAAATTCCAAGGCCTGGTGTGCCCTGAATAAATTATAAATAAATATTAAGTGTTTTTGTACTATTAATTTAATAGAAATAGGATATCCCATAAAAATTGTATCAGATCAGAAATATGAGACTAAATTTGGGTTTGAAACATGGTGTTTAACCTAGGAGTGACATAAAATTTTCCGGTATAGGAAGTTTGGATCCCTCTCTTGTTAGTGATATATTAAATGGATGAATTGATTTTTTAATTATTTCATTTAATAGATAAAATCCAAATAAATCTCAAATAGTTACTCAGATCCAAATTCTGAGGCTGCGGTTGAGTTCTTATCAAGCCGTTTACCGTAAAAGGGGTACATGTTTTGTCGACACTAGCTTTCTGTAGAAAAATTCCATAGGGTAAAATCGTAAATAATATAATTAAATAAAATTGTTATATTTTAAACACTACATTGAAAAAAATGAAAAAGGGGACTCATATTGGAAAATAGATACCTCCATTGAGTTCATAGAGTGGTTTTTACCCTTGGTGTGACCTCAGTTGAGAGAGTTCTATAGATTCAGAATTCGTGTCCGCTGGTAGTTTCCTATAAATTGGAGGTTAGAGGAATGAGACATGGTTGGCTCATTTCTCTCTCGGATGGAAGATCTCTAGCCGATGGAGACTCGATTTCCGAACATCATCAATATGTGATGAAACATCATACACCCATATATCAAAGTTCATCGAACACAATGGAGGATCCAGATTCGAGGTAGGATTTCTATTTCAGATTCTGCATCCCCTCGGTAGAATATTTTGTTGCCATTTTTTACTTTTGTTCATTTTTTCTACTTTGGAATCCTTTAATTATGGCCAAACAAACAACGACCATGATATATTTCAATTTCCGATTGTGGGTTCTTCATGTCATTCATGTTCTTCATCGCAAAAAAATTCTTCTTGCAGAAGTGACCTCTGATCGTGGAATTGGACCCATATCTTTGAATCCCTTAACCTATGGTGTCCCAATCTATTATCAGGTTCGAGTTTCAAGAACTGATGGAAGAACATCGACAAGCGAAATTAGTTGTTACTTTTCACTATGCTGAAACATTGATGGATGGTCGAGCAGAGGATGATGTTTTGAAGGTATCATCTTGTGAAGTCAAGATCTGGTCTCAAATTGAAATCTAGATCACCGAAGTGACTTTTGTGTTCCGTGGATGTTTTCTAGTGGCGGGTTCGGGTGAGGGGATCTTGTGGGCGGCGAAGCAGGGCGGCAGCATGATGGAGCACGGCGGCGGCATAATGTGTGGGATAGAGCACGATAGATGGTGGAGCCACGACGGAACGATAGATGTAACACCCTGAGATTTTATGAAAAATATTATTTTAATTTCACTCATTTATTCTATTATATAGCACACCAAGTTTATCTTGTACTATACACAACACCGTATTAGCTTGCAGTATACGCAACACTATTCTTGGATCATGTTACACATAATTTCATGTCCGTTTTATAATAGTCATTCTACACAACATTGAGTGTATATATATATATTCAATGTATAAATGAAATATGGTTGGATTCTATTATACAAAACAATGAAGGATTCTTGCACAACACACAACACTGACTAGGCTTGCATTACACGCAATCGCGACCTTCCTCGATAGCGTGTGTTGTATGCAATACCGGGTTTTACTAAACAACGATATATTATTATAATATTATTATGAACTATCCGTTATGAATAGTATTAACTATATTTTGAATTTTATAACATTATTATTCATCTCACACATTTTCTATAACATGGTATAAGAACAAAATAAATTTTTTGGGTAAAATAATTATTTTACAAAAAAACGCAGTTTTGCCGCCTTTTGATGGCGCACCCACTTTAAATCTAGTTTTTGACATGTTTATAAGTTCAATTTTTCAAAATAAAATTATTATTTGGAATCAGGATATAAAATTTTACCTTCGATAAATTTTTCATATTATTCTGATAACTTTCATATTTTAATGAATAGTAAAAACACACTATATTTTAATTAAAAACAACTTCTTTCATCGTAATAAATTATGTGGTTAAATAATAAAATTGAATGGTTTTAAAGTATAAATATAATATATTTTTACCATTTAATATAATTTATGTCATTAGCCTTTATTTTATATTGAATTCGTAGGTTAAATAAATTCAATCTTTGGCAATGTTTTAACTTTTAAAACCCGTTTGCTTAACAATGGGATTAATTTTAAATTAATTACTGCAACTTCTGTGTTTTTAATTTTGAAAAATTTATTCCATATTTGGAATCATTGGGTCCAAATTATATTAATAGGTTACTTTTATTTTTTTATTATGAATAGTAACTAAGATAATTTTTATTTACTGCGGTTAAAGGTAAATAGGGCAATTCAAGGTTAAAATAATATTATAATAATTCAAAATTACCTTGAAACTTGTCATAACATTATTGGATGAGTAGTGGCCGACTATGGGCATACTTGGGACGATTTTAGGACCCCAATGAGCCACTTGGTAGTGAAAATGACAATTTGGATTAATTAATTTAATGTAAATACAAAATTGACTTTAACAAAAATCTTTTAATAATTAATTTTTATAAGGTGTTATATAAGTTATATTTTTGAATATAAATATTATTTGGAAATCTAAAAATATTCCCCACATCATGGTATTTTTTTCATAATTTTTAGAGATCAAATGAATTAAATTATTTATGACACAATAATAATGTAGTGTTTACCTCATTAATAAATGATTTAAATAAATAAGATTATAATGATTAAAATATCATCCAAAACCTGTCCAATTCCAATTGGATGATTTTATTTCGAATATGAGTCATATTAGCTTCGACATTAATGTGTTTTGGACCTCTAGAAACCGAAGATAAGTTCATAATAAAATAATGTTTTCACACTTTCTTAAAGAGCCCCTCCTCTCCCTTATAAAAGGAGACCACTTCTATGAAATTACTCACACCTATCAAGCCTTTTAGATCATCCAAACTCTGACCAACTAATCTCCCTACATCCATATACTCCCCCTTGAAACCTTACATTAGGCAGAAGACTCTCCAAGAAGTCCTTTTGGTTCAAACCAAAGAAAGTTACCCGAATTTAAGGTAACCGTTTCTCTTAAGTTGTTTTCATTTATTCTACTTCTCTAACCCCTAAAATCTTTTTAATCCTTTATATTGTAACAGAAAAATATTATAAATATACTAGGATATTGTTATGAGAAGGATTCTAACTACACTTACACACACATCCATCTAATGGATGAAGAACATAATGTTTCTTTGATGACAAACTAACACCTCACGAAACGATGATTGTTCGATTTTCTCCTACCGCCTCTCATGGTGGCCATTATGATGGCACTGTATTTATATATAACATATATTATATTTATGATTTCATTATGCTTATTTACTTCCTAGTTATATCAATCCTTTAAGGTTTCCATAGTCGGTAAATACGATAATCTCATTTGAGGAAGTGCGGACTACCGCCCCCTCAAAGTGATGTGATTCGTTAATACCTTATGTGGGATGTATAAAGGATGTGGTTAATGATATTATATATGATATTATACTGGAATTATAATATACCTATGTATAATTATGTTTTAATTCCATTAAAATAAGAAATAGAAATGAAAGTAGCGTTCATGCGTATGTACGGCTTACCGTCTCCATGAACGATGCGTTTCATTTCTTACCTCCATATGTTATGTACTATTATAAATTCTTGTATATGATGGATATATAATGAATTTATATGATATATAAATCATGATTTACATTTTTTAAGTAATTAAATCATTATATAAATAATAATAACATCAATAACAACAAGTCCAAACACGTACGATAAATAAGATGATTTTTCCCAAAACGCTATTTAACATGGAATTTACAAAAGAACAGGTAATATAAAGTCATAAGTGAACCATATATGATATCATAACAATTAATATGATTCTGTAATAAGTCAATGACATTATTTAAATCATTATACAGGAGTTTTGGATACATACAAAGCATATCGGACCTAAGGTGAGGGAAAATTTCGCAAATCTCATTTTTACCGGAGATTGCTTATTCGTAAGTATTTACTGGGGTTATTGATATCATCAATGTCCAAGTTTTATAAAAGTGTTTTCATGTATGTTTAAAGTAATTTTTACCCATTTTTACTTTTAGTACATGGTATGTATGGAATCATTCTTTTACGAGGTACTTTTTGACTTTTCCGGCAAAAGTACAAGAAGAATGTTTTTTTAACTTATACGGAAAAAACAGATTTTTACGGTTTTATAAAGCCTTATTTTCATGAAGCTTACTCCAAAAGATTTCATGACTATTTTAAAAAAAATCATTTTATTTTAAAATTTCTTGATATTTTGTGAAAAGAGCATGATTTTGAAGAAGAAAGGATATTTTCCCCAAGAATTCATTTCAAGTGTTTTATCAAAACCATTTTTCATCTAAGATGACATTATTTCATATGTGTATGTTTCAAGTATAATGTCTATATGATTTACATGGTTTCAATTTTCTTATTATGAAATGATATCCATTTCTTTTATATGTATTGTTTGACGATGGGATGATGTTTATGAAACCCATTTTATTTATTGGGTTATGATGAATGATGTATGTTTATTTTGTGGAACAAGTAAGAATGATTTCATTATGAGATGGGTGGGACCTATATCTCCCTCCAATGCATTGGGTAAATATTTATATCTCATGATATAGACATGGCTGGAACGACAAGTTAAACCAGTTCATTAATATAGGACTGGAACGAAGAGTGAACTCGATTCAGAAAGGGACTTTGTCCACTAAGATGGTCTTGGCAGCAATGCCTAGGCTACTATGGAAATCATATCATGTGCTTAATGGTTTCCACAATTACATGTTTTATTCCCCTTATATTTTATCATTCTTAATGTTTCTTTATGATCTACGCCTTACGTACTTCCATGTTTTATGTCATTGCCCAATCTTTTGATGTTTAAACATTATGTTCATGTTTTTAAGTTCAAATGTATATGGAATGTTTTATTTTATCCATGCTTACCCTTACTAAGCATTTGACCTCACCCTTTTTATATTTTCTTTTCCCCAAGATATAAAGAAATGTTTTAGGTATGAAAACAAAAAAGCGAAGATCTTAATGGGAGATGTTGAAGATCTTTCACCACGATTAGAAGATTAAGATCCATGTTTCCAAAGACACTAAACTATTACGATCCCCGTGTGTCTGTTTTTGTTATGTACTAAGTATTCCGCAAATGTAATGTAATGTTCATGTACGTCAAGCTTCGGGTCTCTACAGTTGGTATCAGAGGAAAGGTTTAGTCAACCTTTGGAAACTAGGATGCGATATCTTTAGTGATATCCCTAGAGATATTTCTAAGGTATGTCTAGGGATATCCCTAAGGTTAAGTATACATATAGGTAATAGTCCTAGAATTGCACTAATGATCTTAGAATTAAACCTAAGATGTTAGATATTGAAGGTCCTCCCCCTTTATTATGTTGTTTTCCCTAGCATGATTTTTTCTTCTCACACTATTCTTTTTGGGTTTTAGACGATGGATGGAACCCGAAGGAACCGTGTTGATCAATGTAATGGATGATGAAATGATTGTCCTCCTGAACAAACAAATGTTATGGGAGATGGAGTGTAAAATATTATTGCTATACTTACACAAGATATGAATCATTCTAGCTTCCAAATGAGAAGAGAAGGGAACAATATTCAATTGAGTCCTTCATGAGGCAATGTCCACCTTCTTTCAGTGGGTCTTCTGATCCAATTGTTGCTGAACAATGGATCAGTACCACTGAAAGATATTTTCAGTTCTTCAATGTTCTAAACATGATTAAGTCATCTTAGCAGTATATTGTCTGGAAGGTGAAGCTGATCAATGGTGGAATCTTATCAAGAATACGAGGCCAAGAGATGAAATTGAGTCCATGGAATGGGACGAGTTCAAGAACTTATTTTTCAATAAGTAATTCACTCATATTATATGAACAAAGATGGAGAAGGAGTTTCTTGAGCTTAAGCAGAAGGATGATGAATCTGTTGGTATATACGAAGCGAATTTTACAAGGCTTGCAAGGTATGGATCTGGATTTATCATCCAACCTAAAAGTAAAGTTGATCAATTTGTCAGTGGCTTAAAACCATGTTTTCGAAGGGCATTAGCTATAATAGACTTAAGTAGATATGAAGAAATTGTGCGTTGTGATATCAAGGTAGAACTGTAAGTTGGTGTAACATATCCATCTTATGGTTTCGATAAGAAACGAAAGATGGAGTTCAAGGAGAAATCTCAGAACAATGGTGAAAAGAAGATGAATGTTTCTTTATGCTCAATGTGTGGAAAGAAGCATGGTGGAGATTGTCTTAAAGGGACTAGAAAATGTTTTAAGTGTGGAAAAGAAGGTCATCGAGCAACTGAGTGTCGAAGTAATGGAAAAAGGGTTGCTAATGATGTGAATAAAGAAAATACTGTAGAGAGAACACCACCAACACTTCAATGATTCAAGTGCAATGAAATGGGGCATTATGCTAATCAATGCCCTAATCCAAGGGTTAATGATGATCGACATGAGCAACCGCTTAAGGAAAAGGACAAAGGGAAGTCACATGCGATCACTATTGGCGATGTTAAATATGACAATAATGTGGTGGAATGATTAAGTGTTTATGTAATGGATTCCAAAATAATGTTGTGTATAGTATCGTGGAATATTGGAATATTTATGTATTGGTCTATTGTGGTTTTCAATAATTTTATGGTACCGGTAACCATGGAAAGTTATTGAGATATTTTTGGAAAGAAGATGATATGCGCATAATGAAGGGATAAGGAGAAAATGAAATGTTTGACAGTATTCATGAGCTCATGAATGATATAAGGAAATAGTTATATCATGGTTTGAGTATATAGAATTTTGGGGTTTTGGTATGTGGAAAGAGTTAACTTTTGACAGCACTCATGTTTTCACTAAAATTCAATGGGTATTCATTTTTCAAGAGAATACATTATTAAGGCCTTCGAATGTGTGGAATGTGACCCACAAGACATATCTTATGATATATGTGGATCAACGATGGTATTAACATGCTTGTTATATGAAATATCTGGTAATCATTTTCACTATAATATGAGAGTGGACTACAGTATTATGGATAAGCCTAATGATTGGAATGAATTATGTTGGACATAAGTTAGTATTGTTTAAGGATATAACTTTTTTCGATATTATTGATGGGATGTTATAGTAATGTAGTTTTAGAAAAAGGACATCCTGTAGGACGAGGGACAACCCATCGTGTCGGACAAGGCTGTGGGAATCGAACCCACAACCGAAGTGCGACTGGCCTTTATCGCCTACAAGTGGCCTACAGAAAGTCCCTGTTTAGTAGAAACTAGTTTTATTATATTAAGAAGTATGATATATGAAGTATAAGTTCATTTTTGGAATCATATATGATTAACCTCAACATAGACAGACTTATGTATATTTGATAACATTTTCTAACCTTTTGTTTGAAACAGATGGAATGACACATCATTCAATCACTTGATCTGTTAACACTTAACGAATAACAAATTCAACTTCATTTTATTAAGAGATGAAGTGGAAATTGTTCAAAGCATGAACAATAGTGAGACTGTACCAAAATAAAGTAAGTATTTATTTTAATTCAAATTCTTCAACTTTATGGAAATGCTCTTGAAAACCAAAAATTTTGTCCTAGTTCCCTTATATCTGATGAATCAGATGGTACCCTAGATCATCACAAATTCATGGCTTTGTGTTTGTTGGCTTTTTCATAGCCATGCTCTCTACCACTCTTCATCAGAACATGATGGTTAGATTTCTCTTCCATATCCATATTTTCACTTATGTTCTCATATGTGGAAACCCAGTGATTAGTTAATTTGGGTGACCGTTACATTTCATACTTTAGTTTTTAAAGCCAAGTTTTGGTATTCCTTTTTACGATGTGGGTTTCTATTAAAGAAACTTTTGAGTAATAAACGATTTGTAACCCCGACAAATTTCGAGGGTGAAATTCATTTTAAGGGGGGTAGAATGTAACAACCCGAGATTTTATGAAAAATATTCTTTTAATTTCATTGATGTCTTCTATTATATAGCACACCAAGTTTATCTTGTACTATACGCAACACCGTATTAGCTTGCAGTATAAGCAACACTATTCTTGGACCGTGTTACACACAATTTAATGTTCGTTTTATAATAGTCATTCTACGCAACATTGAGTGTATATATATATATATTCAAAGTATAAATGAAATATGGTTGGATTCTGTTATACGAAACAATGAAGGATTCTTTCACAACACGCAACACTGACTTGGCTTGCATTACATGCAATCACGACCTTCCTCGATAGCGTGTGTTGTACGCAATACCGGGTTTTACTAAACATTGATATATTATTAAAATATTATTATGAACTAGCTGTTTTGAAGAGTATTAAATACATTTTTAATTTTATAACATTATTATTCATCTTACACATTTTCTAGAACATGGTATAAGAAAAAAAATAAATTTTTCGGGTAAAATAAGTATTTTTCAAAAAAATGCAGTTTTGCTGCCTTTTGATGACACATCCACTTTAAATATAGTTTTTGACATGTTTATAAGTTCAATTTTACAAAATAAAATTATTATTTGGAATTAGGATATAAAATTTTACCTTGGATAGATTTTTCATATTATTCTGATAACTTTCATATTTTAATGAATAGTAAAAACACGCTATATTTTAATTAAAAACAATTTTTTTCATCATAATAAATTATGTGGTTAAATAATAATATTTAATGGTTTTAAATTATAAATATAATATATTTTTACCATTTAATATAATGTATGTCATTATCCTTGATTTTACATTGAATTCGTAGGTTAAATAAATTCAATCTTTGGCAATGTTCTAACTTTTAAAACCCATTTCCTTAACAATGGGATTAATTTTAAATTAATTACTGCAACTTCTGTGTTTTGAATTTTGAAAAATGGATTCCATATTTCGAATCAGTGGGTCCAAATTATGTTAATAGGTTACATTTATTTTTTTATATTATGAATAATAACTATTGTAATTTTTATTTACTGCGGTTAAAGGTAAATAGGGTAATTCAAGGTTAAAAGAATATTATAATAATTCAAAATTACCTTTAAACTTGTCATAACCTTATTGAATGAGAAGTGGACGACCATGGGCATCTTTGGGGTGATTTTGGGTCCCCAATGAGCCACTTGGTAGGGAAAATGACAATTTGGATTAATTAATTTAATGTAAAGACAAAATTGACTTTAACAAAAATCTTTTAGTAATTAATTTTTATAAGGGGTTATATAAGTTATATTTTAGACTATAAATATTCTTTCGAAATATAAAAATATTCCCTACATCATGGTTTTTTTTTCATAATTTTTAGACCTCAAATGAATTAAATTATTTATGACACAATAATGATGTAGTGTTTACCTCATTAGTAAATGATTTAAATAAATAAGATTATAATGATTAAAATATCATCCAAAACCTGTCCAATTCCAATTGGATGATTCTATTTTGAATACGAGTCATCTTATCTTCGACATTAATGTGTTTTGAACCTCTTGAAACCGAATATTAGTTTTTAATAAAATAATGTTTTCACACTTTCCTAAAGAGCCCCTCCTCTCCCTTATAAAATAAGGCCACTTCTATGCAATTCCACACACCTATCAAGCCTTTTTGATCGTCCAAAATCTGCCCAAATAATCTCCCTGCATCCCTCTCCTCCCCCTTTAAGCCTTACATTAGGCATAAGACTCTCCAAGAAGTCCTTTTGGTTTAAACCAAAGTAAGGTACCAAAATTAAAGGTAACAGTTTCTCTTAAGTTTTTTTCTTTTATTTTACTTCTTCAACCCATAAACTCTTTTTAATCCTTTATTTTGTAACAACACCAATATCTTAAATATACTAGGATGTTGTTATTAGAAGTATTCGAACTAAACTAACACACACCTCCATCTAATTGATGAAGAACATGACGTTTCTGTGATGGCAAACTAACGCCTCACGAAACGATGATTGTTCGATTTTATCCTACCGCATCTCATGGTGGCCATTATGATGGAACTGTATTTATATATAATATATATTATGTTTATGGTTTCCTTATTATTTTTTACTTCCCATTTATATCAAGCCCTTACGGTTTCCATGTCGGTAAATACGATAATCTCATTTGAGGAAGTGCGGACTACCGCCCCCTCAAAGTGATGTGATTCGTTAATACCTTATGTGGGGTGTATAAAGGATGTGGTTAATGATATTATATATGATATTATACTGTAATTATAATATACCTATGTATCATTATGTTTTAATTCCATTAAAATAATAAATAGAAATGAAAGTAGCATTCATGCGTATGTACGGCTTACCGTCTCCATGAACGGT
This sequence comes from Viscum album, assembly GCA_963277665.1. Classification (NCBI taxonomy): domain Eukaryota; kingdom Viridiplantae; phylum Streptophyta; class Magnoliopsida; order Santalales; family Viscaceae; genus Viscum; species Viscum album. Next base: position 1,064,371,687 of record OY728161.1, on the reverse strand, counting down.
GCGTTTCATTTCTTACCTCCATATGTTATGTACTATTATAAATGCTTGTATATTCTGGATATATAATGAATGTATATGATATATAAATCATGATTTACATTTTTTAAGTAAGTAAATCATGATATAAATAATAATAACATCAAGAACAACAAGTCCAAACACGTACAATAAATAAGATGATTTTACCCAAAATGCTCTTTGACATGGAATTTACAAAAGAACAGGTAATATAAAGTCATAGGTGAACCATATATGATATCATAACAATGAATATGATTCTGTAATAAGTCAATGACATTATTTAAATCATTATACTTGAGGTTCAGATATGTACGAAGCATATCAGACCTAAGGTAAGGGATAATTTCTCAAATCTCATTTTTATCCGAGATTGCTTATTCGTAAGTATTTACTGGGGTTATTGATATCATCCATGTCAATGTTTTATAAAAGTGTTTTCATGTATTTTTAATGTCATTTTTACCCATTTTTTATTTTTACTACATGGTATGTATGGAATCATTCTTTTATGAGGTACTTTTTGACTTTTCCGGCAAAAGTATGAGAAGAATGTTTTCTTAACATACACGGCACAAACAGATTTTACGGTTTTATAAAGCCTTCTTTTCATGAATCTTACTACAAAATATTTCATGTATATTTTCAACAAAATCATTTTCTTTTAAAATTGCTTGACATTTTTTGAAAAGAGAATGATTTTGAAGAAGAAAGGATATTTTCCTCAAGAATGCATTTCAAGTGTTTTATCAAAACCATTTTTCATATAAGATGACATTATATCATATGTGTATGTTTCAAGTATCATGTCTCTATGATTTACATGGTTTCACTTTTCTTATTATGAAATGATATCCATTTCTTTTTTATGGATTATTTGATGATGGGATTATGTTTATGAAACCCATTTTATTTATTGGGTTATGATGAATGATGTATGTTTATTTTGTGGCACAAGTAAGAATGATTTCATTATGAGATGGGTGGAACCTATATCTCCCTCCAATGCATTGGGTAAAGATTTATATCTCATGAGATAGACATGGCTAGAACGACAAGTTAAACCGGTTCAGTAATATAGGACTGGAACGAGGAGTGAACTCTATTCAGAAAAGGACTTTTTCCACTAAGATGGTCTTGGCAGCAATGCCTTGGCTACTATGGAAATCATATCATGTGCTTAATGGTTGCCACAATTACATGTTTTATTCCCATGCTATTTTATCATTCTTAATGTTTCTTTATGATCTATTCCTTAAGTACTTCCATGTTTTATGTCATTGCTCAAGCTTTTGATGTTTAAACCTTATGTTTATGTTTTTAAGTTCAAATGTATATGACATGTTTTATTTTATCCATGCTTACCCTTACTAAGCATTTGAGCTCACCTTTTTTATGTTTTCTTTTCCCCAGGATATAAAGAAATGTTTTAGGTAAGAAAACAAAAAAGCGAAGATCTTAATGGGAGATGTTGAAGATCTTTCACCATGATTATAAGATTACGTTCCAAGTTTCCAAAGACACTAAACTATTACGATCCTTGTGTGTCTGTTTTTGTTATGTACTAAGTATTCCGAAAAAGTAATTTAATGTTCATGTATGTCAATCTTCGGGTCTCTACAATAGAGGTCGGTGGTTCAGGCCATACCGGTTGGTACAGATTGGGATTTTAATAAAAACATCGTATATTTCAATCCGGGGGTCTGTTTTGCGTTTCATCTATGGAAACTCGATCCATGTTTCGTGACAAACCTTTTGAGGATGTTTTGAGATCTTGTTTTCTTGGGCATGAGGCTCGGTGATATAAAAAATCCATTTAAAATAATAATAATATAATTATTATTTTTTGATGATTCTCATACTGGATGTAACTTCTGCGTTCAATTTCCGATTGACGAGCCATTAGATCCATTTTGATCCTGGAGTTGGGGTAGACATTTCAAAGCTGATTTCGGGTGCCAAAGCTAAATAGTAGTGCAAGCCCCATGATGCCTATTTTATGCATTTGCAATGGAATGAGACTTTTTCACTAGGTACCCATTTTGGATGTTTGAATAGTCAATCTTGTGTTTTTTTCCCGTGGGGATTGAAATGGTGCGATCTCCCTGAAAAAATTTGGGGTCAAGGAATGTTCCACATAGGACAACTTTTTATGCATAATGCAACGTTTTACAATTCTTGCATCATATTTCCTTTTAGGACAAGTTAATAATATACCTTTCGTGTTTTTGTCAAGGATCGCAATGGTGTGATCCTTTTGTTTGTACAGAGCCCTTTAGTGATTGGTAGTGATCGAGCACTGATCGAGCGCTTACGGTGAAAAGAACCCTTTAAACCAGTTTTCTATTTTGTACAAAGGAATAGTTGATCCCTTGTTTTTTTCCAAGGGGATCACAATGCTATGACCCGTGTGATGTGTTTCGAGATCGAGGTGTGGGTCCCATAAGGCACTATATGTGCACAATGTAGTGGAATGAAGCTTCTTTATCAGGAGTCTATTTATGGAGATTGAATAGTCGATCCTATGCATTTTTTCCACAAGGATCACAATGTTGTGATTTTTTTTGTTACCCTTGGCCATTTGCAAGAGGCTGTAAGTATAATTACATTTTCTAACTTTGACTCAGTAATGAGAAATGTGTGCTCATCAGACTTTTTTCTAGAGGTGTCATGTACTCTGGGAGTGCATTAGGAAGACTTGTTGGTACTTGATCACAATTTAGTTAATGATTATGGATAGGGACATGGCGCATGACGAAGTAGGGTAACACATCGTGTGAGCCCCACACGTGCCATGTACCACATTTTGAATCTTCTACCTCTTGTATCTATTTATTCTGAACTCTTAATTTTGCATGAAAGTAGCCCATCCTGAGTATTATTCCACATAGAATGTGATGGACCCCTCCGTAGTGGATTTCGAGATTTGATACAAGATTCTATGAGTGTGATGCCTATCTGAGGAGACGCTCAATGTTATGGGTGTGTTTCTTATTCGAGGTGACACTCAACGATGAGAGTGATCTTTTTAGGATCACCATAGTAGAACATGACATACCTTACAAGAGGGTTGGGTAGTGAGGTTCATCATTTTATATTCTGGGCTTACCCTCTAGCGAGGACGGACCGTGAGGTTCAATATTCTCTCTTTCAAGACTTACCCTCCAGTGGGGTTGGGCAGTGAGGTTCTCTATTTAATATTTTTGGCTTACCCTGTAGGTAGGATGGGAAGTGGGTTTGCCGATGACGCGTCTGAGCATACCCTCTAGCGGGGTTGGGTAGTGGGTCTGTGACTTTGTGATACAATCTGTTTCCTATGTGGCATAGTGATGAGATGTGATTGATGTGAATTTGGACTCTCAATGAATGAGGTTATTTTCCCTCCAAGACGAATCCTTGTGACGGGACCTAAAACCGCACGGGTGAGACAGACCCGTCTAAAGTGGATACTATCAAGGATCTATGATAGGGACCCTTTGACTTGCAGTTCAATGTAGACATGTGGGGTGATGGGCATCAATGATGTTTACTTATAGAACTATTGGCGACTCTTTTCATGGGATGAGATGATGATATGGATATCCCCTTACACTCTCATTTCAGTTTATTTAGTTGAATATATATATATATATATATTATTATTATAGTACCCACTCTTCAGGCATTAGTTACACTCCTTCCCGGAGAGACGAAGTCACGTGGGGTATTCCACATGTTGTACGTGTCTAGCCCCTCATGGTTGGATGAGTCTATTCTACTACAACAGGTAGAAAAAACTCAACAAGAAGTTCATCTTCTTGCCGTCTCTATATCCTTGTGTTTGGATGAGAATATTTAACTCTCTAGTATAGATGTATTGTACTCCTTTTTTATAAATATTCATATCTACTGATTCCCTCTTCAGTTCTCTCTTGTTTCTCCCATGAGCCTTCGAGGAATCCAACAATGTATTTTTATAGTCACCCCTTCTTGGACATTGCCTGAACTCAGTGTGCCCTTGTAGATGATGGACAAGTTGATTGTGACTTAAAAAGATCATAGGGATACGAGGTTCTTGGACCATGTACAGTGGTAATTATTTGAAATCCATGAGCAGGGATCTCTTGTTTTTTTTACTTTTCCACATGTTTCTGGGTTGTGGAACTTTTTTTGTTGGCTTTGTGTTTTTTTCCCATTTTCATTTCACCTTACTTTGCTGTACATGTATTTTATAGTGGTTGATTCATATTTTGGTTTATATATATAATAGTGTTATATCTGTTTTTCCTTTCCCTATGCCGTTTTGCATTGACTTTGTTGTGTGTGTGTACAAGTACTTAGGAAAAGGACTCTCCGGGTTTTTCATGCCTTCGGCACTGGTCGCCAGTCCCTGGCCTATGGAGGTGGGCTTTGGATAGTTGTTTCCCGAGCCCTGGTATGGGTCAGTTCTTGACAAGTTTTACATTTTTAGTTTAAATATTCTTCACGATTTCAATTGACATTCAATTTATTTCATATCACTTTACCCATGTCATCATATTTTCCACAATATATGTCATGACGAAACTTCCATCAACAACAAAAAATTATTATATGAAAAAGGCAAGTCTCGTCTTATTCTAGACACATTTATGAGGCATAAATCTACACATAGACAATGATTTAACCCATTGGAAGAGCTGTATCAAAAAGTGAGTCTTAGTTTATATATCATATTTATTTACCCCTATTGATATATTTGAAAATAATATATTCCATTCTTAATATTTTTCAATGAGAAAAATAATGACCTCCTAGAGAGTTGTATTGACAGATCTCTACTAAAATATATGTATGTTCCGTGATTTGAATGTGATTGGTTAATAACTGATGTGATAAATGTCGAGAAAAATATCATTCACCAAATAAAAGAATGATACAATTCCACTTAGAGTTGATGAATGATAAACATTTCATACTCTATAAATGATGAAGTCTTGATGTAACTTTTAATAATCATATAATTATAATGATGAAGAAATGATAAATTTAACATATATGAAATCTCTGTACACATTGAAGTTTTCAAAAATTATTATTATGTTTAAATGATAATGATGGGGATGATATTTTATTTATTAATACACTTACCTTGAAGTATGATGAAACGTTTGAATTGAATATTTATATTACATTCTTAAAGACACTATAAAACCTAAATAAATAATTTTTTCTATACCCAGAAGTGAATGATAATATATATTTAAAATAATTTATTTAATTTCTGGATGTAAATGAAAATATGTATTAATTTATTTTAAATCGTGTTCATGGTGAATATGATGTTTTTCAAATGAAAATTGTGTTGTATTTGGTTATAAAAAATGATAATTATATAACCCCAATAAGTTGTTTGATGAAAATTAACATTTAAAGAGATCAGTGTATTTTAAAAATAAATACAAATTAATGCATCTCAGAAATATGTTATAAAATATTTTCCATTTAAATTTTATTAACAATATATCTTAGTTTATCAGTTATTGAACTTGTAGCTGAAATATGGAATAAATACATTAAAATTTATCATTTTTTATGGATTACTAATATTATATCATGTAATTATTTCAATATTATCCCATGAAGTGGATAATATTCCACATATAGTTTCTAAACATGATAACGTAATCACATAACCATTATAACCCAATATATTTTATGAAATTTTCTAACACCCAATGTGGATAAACAATGGACATCCTGATAAATAAATTTATAATTCATTCATTCCCCAATGTGAATGAATTTTTAATTACTCTATCTCATTTCTAAATGAGAATGGAATTATTCATGAAAAATTTTCATATGGTCTTTTCTACTCATACTTATAATTAGATCATGAATATTTGAGAGTTCATGAAATATGATGAAATGATTTCTCCTTTATTTGGTAAAGTGAATGTTTTTGAACAATTATTCTGTGAATTATAATTTTTAATGGTGATGATGTGTGTGTTGTGAACCAAAAATATTATTCAACATTAGTTTTCACTACTATATTCACCAAATTCAAAATATGTGGTGGAAATTTTCCCAAGTAGTGTATTGTAAAAAAATATTTGGGCCAGAATTTCCAAAATAAACAATAACCACATGGTTATTGGACTAACCCATTATGATTATATTATGAATTCATAAACCACCTTAAGTGGAAATTATAAATAACTATGTGTTTGAATAATGAAAGACCCTGAATGTATTGTATACATAGATCATGAAAAAAAATATTTATAAATATTATTTTGGTTAAATGATTGAAAATAACTCATATATGAGTTTGTATATTTCATGTAATTAAATTTACAAGTATATAAAATTAATTAATGGCTCTTAGTGAGTGAATATATTTCTATATAGTAGTAAAAATTATTAATTCCTTAATATATCTGATCTCTTTATGATATATATCAATGGTATTCTCAAAAATTAATATATATGGAGACATTGGACAAAATAAGTGCCTCGATATGTAATAAGTATTCATAAAAGTGGTTATAATGTAATTTTTAATAAAAAATAAAATCAATAATGGTAAAGAAGAGGTTTTCTGATCATGAAACTTTAAATATATAACATGATGTTTTATGAAAGCTTGAAATTATTATAATGTACGATATTTATGAAATTATGCATGAGATATCCATTAGAAGGATAATGATGAATTTATTTGATAGATGCATGTCTACAAAATTATCAAAAAATTCATTCTCATTAGGTTATTTTGAATGTACATGTATAATTATTTATAATTAGTTACCAATTATTAAATTTATTACTATTTAGGAAAATTATTTATATCATTAACATCTATATTGGAAAATAATATCCCATATATCAAATAAGAAAAAATAATGCAGTGTATATGGATAAATACTTTAAGAATGGTGTATCTACTAAATGATCACAGGTGTTATTAGTTTTTGGTGTGTATATATTTCTTTCTATGAATGTTGATTAAAATAAATATTAAGTATCACATTCTATATACAAAATGGTCTTGAAAAACCATTGAAATGATACTCCCAACACTTACATGATTGTAAAGTGTTAAAAATAAATTGTCTGATTATATATACAAGAATTGTGGATGAACTGATTATATAATAACGTTTTTCATCATGAGTAAAAAGTAATAAAAATATTTTCCCTTGAATAGTAAATAGAATATATCAACAAAATTATATCTTTTAGATATTTTCCCTGAAGTGAAAATGGTACAAGAAATTTTTTGACATCTCATTCAACGTTCTGGATAATGTATTTGAATTCTTAAATGAATTAAAAACTCACTGATAAAAATATATTTTGATAAATAATGACATAAGAATATGAAAAAATGTATTAAATGTGCTATAATATTTTAAATATATACATTTTTGGGTTTATTATATAAACTATAAAGACTATTTAATAATAATATGATTATTATAAGAAATATTCTTCCTTATAAATTAAGATGTTTGGATTATATACAATTGATGTGGTCAATTTTTATCTATATGATAACTATGAATCCATGAAGGGTTCAAAATTACCAAATCATATTTCAAGTATCAATATTAAGATATATTATTGTAAGGATGAATATACAATTGATCCTATCATCACATGGATTTTCTGAATTAATTATTTAATTAATCTATTTATTTTTTATAACAACAAAACTCCTAAATAGTTTAAAAAATCATTGGCATGATTGATGAAATAATTACAATTAATATCTATTTATTTTTAATCAATCATATCAAAGATGAAATATTAAATTCTGGTATGATTTTAACCCTAATAAATAAAAACAATCTTTCTTTAAATAGTGATAGATTTCGTACACGAATGGTTGATGATGAACTTACATATCTATGAAGGATTAAAAATAAATGTACATTTAATTTATATTTTAAGGATATATATGTATATGTTCATACATAACTTTCAAATTATAAGAAATCATATTAAAATGAAAGTTAATATTTTTCCCTATTCATTGAATTCTAAAAGGTATAAATTATTAATATTTCAAAATTTAAAAATTAATCTTTTATATATTGGTAAATTTCATCATGGATATTATATATTGAAATGAGTTAAACAATTTCATGATGACCATTATGAGTGGGATATATAACTAGTGTACTATTTTTTCCTTATTCAAGTTTTCTCTTGGTTTTTCTTGTTAAGGTTTCTAACAAGGATACACTATGAGGACTTGAAGTTATTTTACTATTTTTCCTTAATCAAATGGATTTATCCTAAAGGGTTTTTCCTAATGAGTTTTTAATTACAAAACTATATATAAAAATGAATATATAAGGGAATGTTGTAAATTATTATGGATATTTTAATTAATTGGAATTGTTGGCCTTCCCCATGAGTCATAATTTTCAAGGAGACAACTAATCCTTACCCAGGGTATTCCTCCCATGAATCAAATAAATAATTAAATTGTAACACTAATATATGTCTTTTAGTATCAATTAAATCATATAATTGGAGTTAGTTGGAAAGAGTACACCCGTTTTACCCTCAATGGTTTTTTCCATAGTGGATTTTCCTCCTTGGTTTTTAATGAGGTGGTGTGGAATAGAATTCAATTAAGTTGGTATCCATTATTTTTCCACATGGTGTTTTAAAGTAAAGATTATATAATATTACTATAAATTATAACATTAAATGGGAAGTTTTATGAAATATAAATTTGTGGATGACACAATGGTGAAAATGATTATTACTCCTTAGTTCCCAGTATAACCCTTCACATGGACCAACATTTCATATTCCCAAACTGTTGAATTACCAATATTAGATTAGATATGTGAGGGATTAATATTAACTATTGGATCACATGGCCTGTACTATATATATATACATGTTAATGAAATGGGTAAAATTTTTGGGATTCACATTGTGTTCCCTCTCATTCATATTTTCTCTTGTATTTTTATTTTCATTTGACATCATCGTCATCATAAGAATATTTGAAATTATGTTTTTTCAACATTGTTCTTCTCTCATTACTGGTATTAATTTTTAATTTTCGAAAATTTTAATGGTTTCAATCGAAATTCAATTGATTTCAGAAAATGTTAAAATATATTAAAAATTATAAAATTAAACAATAAACTATAATAAGAGATCAGAATTATAATAATATAGTAGAAAATATTTTATTAACTTAATAAGAAAAATATTATTAAAAATTGAATAAAATATTTGAAAAATATTATTCACATTAATTTAAATTTATGTTATACATTTATAATAATTTATAAAATATTGATTATTTGAATATATCCATAAAAATTATTATAAAAAACATGTATTCTGTCAAAAATATTTCTATATGATCTAGAATCATTTAGTGAAAAAAGTTTATAAAATATTTATTGTGACAACCGGGCCCCGGTGACAGCACAGCCACCCCGCCTTAACATGGCCGTCGGGTCCTGGCCCACCAGGTACCACCAGTTGCCCCCACAGACACATGGGGCCCACCCCAGGGTCCACCCACGTGCCTGAACGGGTCATCTGACTAATGATAATCCCCACAGGCCAACACATGTCCTTTCCAGTGTGCTTTGTCCTCACTCACACACACCCTAAGAGACTTCCCAGAAGGTCACCCATCCTGATCACTACTCCAGGCCAAACACGCTTAACTGTGGAGTTCTAATCAGATGGGCTCCCGAAAAGGAAGGTGCACCTTGTTGACATGAGTCATATCATTTAGTCATTTAACCCTTTATCATTTGGGGATGTTACAATCACCCCCTCTTTAGGGCACAACGCCCTCGTTGTGGGCCCTACATCTCAACCCAGGCAGTGCACCGCACTTAAGGCTGGGTTCCTCCTCTGATACCAAATGTGACAACCGGGCCCCGGTGACAGCACAGCCACCCCGCCTTAACATGGCCGTCGGGTCCTGGCCCACCAGGTACCACCAGTTGCCCCCACAGACACATGGGGCCCACCCCAGGGTCCACCCACGTGCCTGAACGGGTCATCTGACTAATGATAATCCCCACAGGCCAACACATGTCCTTTCCAGTGTGCTTTGTCCTCACTCACACACACCCTAAGAGACTTCCCAGAAGGTCACCCATCCTGATCACTACTCCAGGCCAAGCACGCTTAACTGTGGAGTTCTAATCAGATGGGCTCCCGAAAAGGAAGGTGCACCTTGTTGACATGAGTCATATCATTTAGTCATTTAACCCCAGGTGACAGCACAGCCACCCCGCCTTAACATGGCCGTCGGGTCCTGGCCCACCAGGTACCACCAGTTGCCCCCACAGACACATGGGGCCCACCCCAGGGTCCACCCACGTGCCTGAACGGGTCATCTGACTAATGATAATCCCCACAGGCCAACACATGTCCTTTCCAGTGTGCTTTGTCCTCACTCACACACACCCTAAGAGACTTCCCAGAAGGTCACCCATCCTGATCACTACTCCAGGCCAAGCACGCTTAACTGTGGAGTTCTAATCAGATGGGCTCCCGAAAAGGAAGGTGCACCTTGTTGACATGAGTCATATCATTTAGTCATTTAACCCTTTATCATTTGGGGATGTTACAATCACCCCCTCTTTAGGGCACAACGCCCTCGTTGTGGGCCCTACATCTCAACCCAGGCAGTGCACCGCACTTAAGGCTGGGTTCCTCCTCTGATACCAAATCTGACAACCGGGCCCCGGTGACAGCACAACCACCCCGCCTTAACAAGGTCGTCGGGTCCTGGCCCACCAGATACCACCGGTTGCCCCGCAGACATGTGGGGCCCATCCCAGGGTCCACCCACATGCCCGAACGGGTCATCTGACTAATATGATAGTCCCCACAGGCCAACACATGTCCTTTCCAGTGTGCTTTGTCCTCACTCACACACACCCTGGGGAACTTCCCAGGAGGTCACCCATCCTGATCACTACTCCAGGCCAAGCACGCTTAACTGTGGAGTTCTAATCAGACAGGCTCCCGAAAAGGAAGGTGCACCTTGTTGACATGAGTCATATCATTTAGTCATTTAACCCTTTATCATTCTGGGGTGTTACATTTATTATCATTTAATATAGTAAAATAATTGATATTGTTTAGAAAACTATGTATAATTGAAATAAAATTAAAATTTTATTATGAAATCATGATTTGAAAAAACATCACAGAAATATTCACGATTTTGGTATAAATACTTTCAAAAATAGTTGTTTCAAAATGTTTATATCATTTTCATCTTTAAAGAATTTGTTTTAGAAATTAATATTATATGTCCATGTAAGAAATGTGATCTTAAAAGATTTAAATTTTTTGATAATATTGGGGTCATTTATTGTTCTTTGGTTTTCAAAAATATTATGTTTTTGGTATCAATATAGTGAATGTAATTCTGAATAAAATATAATTTTTCTCATTACATAGCCCGTATAATTTAATAATTTGTTACATTAGGTCATTGGAAAGCCTTTTTAAGAAATATAAACCCATAATGATAATTCACATCTGGAATTGGAGCCATTCAAATTTTATTATTTTTTGAAACCTATTGGGGAAGATTTATATTTAAGATGAAAAATAATCAAATTTAAAGCTATTAAAAAAATTAATTCTTTTAAATCATATTTTGAAAGGTTAAATACTTATTTCAACCAAATATTTTCTATGGTTAAATAAATTATTTCTAAGTTAATTATACTACATGAATATTAATATATAATCTCTAATCTAGTCTACAATTTGTGTCTTAATTATTAGATAATCCATTGAAATTCAAATGGATTCATATTATATTACACTGAATATGTGTCATTTGATAAATTTATGATATGTTCATAATAGAGGTACATAAAGATGAAATAAGTAAAGTTTAGTTTTTTTCTTATTAAATAGTTGATTCATTTTCTGATAAAACCTATCTATTTATGTATCACAACACAACTGAATTGATGATATAGAATTGATCCAGAAATTTCAATCAATAAAATATTAAATCATAATTATGTTGGTTATTGATGGAATCACCTTCATCAAGTGCATATGTATTTTTATTTCAATCCTCATAATGTACAATTAGGTATTTCTACTAATGGGTTTTCCCATTTGGTGGTTACAGATTTATTATTCTTATTGGAATATTTTCATAACTATATACAACTTACCTTCATGGATGATGGTGAAGGAACCATATACATTTTGGGTTATTAATTCATGAACATAAAAGGAGTACTATTTATGTCTACTTAATTCCAATGATTGATGAGTTAATTATATTTTGTACTGATAGTTTAACTACATATGATGTATTGAGAAAAAATATAATATTGAAATTTTCATTAATGTGGAAAATTAGTGACTTTATTGAATATTATATGTTATTTTAATTGAGTACACAAGGTCCAAAATTATCTTTACACTATATGGGTGATAGAAATGCATTTATGCTTTTCAATTGAAGGAAACATTGTTTTGTCAGTAATCATAAGTTATTTCTTCCCATAGTTCATCCTTTTTTTAAGGAAAAAAATAATTTTATAAAAAGTAGAACTGAAAGAGATATACCTCCAAAGGTTCTATAAGGTATCTAGTAAAATATATAATATCTTCATTAAAACTTATTACATTTAGAGAAACTCCAAACTGATAAAAAATATGTTTCCTTAGGAGAGATCACAATTGGTTATGGTAATACAATTAGGACATAACATATTAGTATGTTTTTTAGCCTGTTGTAAGTTAGATTTAATGATTATTATGAATAAGTATTTTGGTGAAATTTTATATACTATGTTGGCCACACTTGGAATGACTAATGATAAATTAAAGGCATAATTACATCGTTCCCAATTTTTCAAGAATGTATAACTTGAGTTATTTCATAAAGGATGATTAAAAAATATTATGAATTTGAAATAATATTATGAATATTCAAATGGAACACATTAATTATTATATCTATAGATTATATATTTTTTACCAGGTGTTTGTGCATCTAATTTGTGTCAATATGTTAGAACTGGTCATATTAGCATATTAAGAATTCATTATTTCTTTGTAATAATGGAATTATTACTACCTATTAATATTATAGGGTGGTTTAATTATTTGATTTGGGAGGTTTTGAATAAAATATTGATTTTTTTTTGACATTTTCGCAACAACAACAAACTATGATGAAATGAGTATGCTAAAAAAATGTGCTTTCAACTTTATGTGAATTGGGAAAACATTACTTCCATCTATCATTGATTCAATTGAATATTTAATATTATATTTTCTATATAGATTAAAATGTGGAGGGTCGGTGTAGTTTTGATGCATATACCCATATGAGAGATGCATGGAAAATGAAATAAGAAGGTACATAACAAATCATCAACTAAAGGTTCAATTATAGAAGTTTACTTGTTGGAGGAAATTCTATATTTCTCTTCTTATTATTTTAAATATCAATATCCTTCAAAAATTAATTGAATAAGGAGTAGTGGGGTCAATGTTGATGATGGAATAAAATACTAATTATTAGTACTTAATCAACATGATATTGGTTTTGTTGGTGAGAATAAATAGTCTATTTTATATGATGAAAAACATCGAGCTCATATATATATTCTACATAGGTGTAATGAAATTATATGATTAATACTATAATCTTTAGTTTTACCTACTTTTTAAATTAATTTTAAAAATTAAATTTATGTTAATTTTTTTTTTGATTTTATGATAATCATATTAAAACAAATTCCCAAAAATTAACCCAGATGACCTTGAAGAATGTCATCAACCTATTTTTTCCTACTGGTTTTAAAAAATGGTATGTTAAATTTTTTAGGGTTGAATATATGATATTAACATTTTGTTTTATATATTATTATTTTATTAAAAAAAATTAGTTACTTCCATATGGAAATAAAAATGATAATCAATTATGTACATTGAGTAACCCACAATAAAAAATTGGTAAAACATTATAATGTATGTGTGTTCAATGGATTTTATTTCACACACACACACATTGTGAATAAAAAAATTACTGAATAGTGGTGTTATTTAAAAGGAACCCATAAGAAAAGAAATAAATGTTAACCTTTATGGCATGATGGATTAAATAATTTAGTTATACTATCTTGGAAAAATAATTTATAAATTTAATTGGTTTGATACTGATAGAGTTTAATTTATTCATCCATGATATCAATGTGTTGACACTAAATATAGAAGTATTATTATTGAAAATGATCAATTTATTTTGGAACAAAAAGTGCATAATGTATATTATACAAGTAAAATATCCCATGGGCTAATTTTATTTGTTTTTTAGGATACTATGATGATAGATGGTAGTAAATATGTGTTTGGTAAGTGTTTAAATGTAAAGACCCGCAAATTTCAAGGAAATTTTTTTTTCTTAATTTTCTTTGGAATTTTACAAGAGCGCATCTTCAGACGGCACCTGATTCCGAGGCCCGGTGTGCCCGGAATCAATTTCCGAAGTTTGGCTCGGGTACGTTCAGTGAACGGACGAGCGGGTTTTTCTATCTTTTGAACCGGTGCCCGGAATCGAATTCTGAGGGCACCAATGAAATCGCAGCCCCGATATTTGCTTAGAAACGCCTCTTTCGGAGTTGCGTTTGCTCAGACGTGGTTTTTAAATTTTGCGGCTTTAAGTCAGAAATAAAATAAAGTTTGTGCGACAACTTTATTCTATTTCACTTAAGCTGCTTGGAAGCCACTTGAAGCCACTTAAAGACGGCTTGAACTGAGTTGAACTGGATAGGATGCTATCCGGAAATATCCTACCCCCTTGGTAGGATATTTGTGAGGTGGGGCCCGCACGAGCCCCGCCGTTTCTTTCGTTAAGTAACGCACCCGCAAAAACCCGTCAAAGTAACTGAAAAGTCAACCGACGCGTTTTCTTTAATTCTTAACAGACCATTTAATTGGGCGGTTTATTTCGTGAATTAAATGGGCTGTTTCTTTCGTGAATTAAATGGGCTGTTTCGCTCGTTGAATTAATTCAACGAACTGATGGGTCGTTACTTACGCTTTTGCATTGTTGGCATGTTTATAAAATAAGACCAACCTAAAAATCCTTTGAAAGGATTTGAGAGGATCCTTGTTTCTTCATCTCCCCGCGAAGAACGCGAAGAACGCGAAGAACGCCGGTGACCGGAATTCGACGACGCACGCTGTGATCTGCGACGTCGACGAGCCCTACCCGCGACGTTCTTCGGCGACGCCTCTTCTTCCGCGGCCGATCCTCGTTCGGCAACAAAGGTGAGAATCGAATCTTCTAATTCTCTCCTTTTTATAATTCGATATCAACGGATTTAAATTAATTAAATCCGTTTGATCTTGATCCGGAGATTGGCGACGCGACGCCGGATACCGCGACGACGCGACGATCCCCCTTCTTCCGCGACGAGCAATCCCGCGACGATCCCTCGTTCGGCAACGACAGCTGCGAGGTAAGGGATGTGGGAATATTTTTGTTTTCCTTTCCCGTGATTTTAATTCTTTTAAAGTGAAGAACATGATCTCCGACAATTTTAATTTATTTAAAATTGTTGTTGATTATTCCTCCCGTTGTTTATGACTAACGCGGAGGGTGCGGGTCTAACGAACAAGACCCGGCAACCCTCCGCTGATCTTCCCTTTTGTGCGGATTTGGCGGACGACGACGAACCGCGCGGCAGGGGCGATCTGTTGATCCCGCAGTGAAGATCGGCCCCCGGGAGGAGCATCGGCGCAGACGGGAGGCAAAACGGGCCACCAGAGCAACTCCGGCGGCCCGCGGAAGGCGGTGGCGGCGCGGGGCGCCGGCGCGGCCGAGCCGCGGCGGCGGCGAACCGCCGGACCGCGTCCGTGGTCCGGCCACCCACCACGCGGCCCGCGCGGGCCGCGTTTCTCCAAAGCCGCGGGTCAAACCCGCGGCGGCTCAAGCGGCCGCCCGGCCGAAGCCGAGCCGGCCGGTCCGGTCGGCCGGGCCGCGCCCAGGCCGGACCGGACCCGGCCGAGCCGGTTCGGGCCGGGTCGGGCCGACCCGGGGGGGGGGGGGGGGGGGGGGGGTTCGGGCCGGGTCGCCCCGGGCCCAGAACCCCCGTTTTCGGGCCCTCTTCGGTCTTTCGCCCATATCTTGGGCCTGGGACCTCCGATTGACGAACCGTCAGCGGCTACGCGATCCTTGGATCGAGACGGTCGTTTCGGTATACTATACTCAAGGTTTCGGAAGACTTTGGGTTCGGCCGGGTTGGTTCGTACACGGAACCAACCGGGCCCTCGGAGCGGAAACGCTCATAACATGAGCTACGGACGTCCGATCGACGTACCGTCAGCTGTGGTAGTTTTCTCTAAGTGAGACGGAACTTTTGGCATACTCCACCCGAGGATCGGATACAGGCGGAATACGGTCGGGTTGGTTTTGCCCTAAAAACCAACCGGGCCCCTGGGACGAAAATGCCAATAACTCTCAGACCGGGCGTCCGATTGACACGCCGTCTGTTGCGTTGAGATCCTGTTGTCGATACAAAACTTTTGGATACATCAACTTCGGACTACGTGTCGGTTGATGTATCAGCCTCTCGGCTCGTGGAGCGGACCCTCCTAAACGAGCTCGCTATGTGCGGGAACCCTAGCGCTGGCTGTGACTTCGACGGCAGAGCAGAGATCCTCCGTGGACTGCGACGACGGCAGAGCAGAGATCCTTCGTGGACTGCGACGACGACAGAGCAGAGATCCTCAGTGGACTGCGTCGACTACTGCACTCAGCGATCCTACGTGGATCAGTGCTACAGGTTCTGTGTGAGCCCGACCCTATGTGGGTCCTTACTACCGGTTCTGTGTGAGCCACTGCCTACAGGTTCTGTGTGAGCCCGATCCTGTGTGGGTCTTCTGCGGGGGTTAGTACCTATCGATCCTTCGTGGGTCCGACGACTTAGATGGATCAGTGGTCATCTTTGACGTCATCTGAAAAAGTATACCTGGTTGAGCTGAATCTTATGTTACTCTCCTTTGTGGATTGTGTTGAACTATCCTATGTGGATTTACTGTTTACTCTCCTTGTGGATTTGAGTCTTGCTTTCCTTTGTGGATTGAGTTGTTCTTGAGCTCGTGAGCAGAGCTAGAATTGGGGACTTAGGTATATGTATGGGCATATACCTAAGTCGAGTCAGATGTTACTTCATGATTGCATCTTTCTTTTGTGCTATATCCTTTGTGGATTTCGGGAGACCTTCGGGGGTCTCGGGGTCCTTACTGAGTAGCTTGTACTCACCCCTGCACGGGCTATGCCCGCACCTTGTTGTGTTGGTTGCAGACGACGGACAGCGCTGATCACGGTTGGGGCGTGGAGCAGGACGATACCTGGAGGTGGACCACTGGGCGGGACGTGCTCGGAGCGGACGTGGGACCCGAGGAGCCTGGAGGCTATCTGTACCCACCCTTCAGGTGGGATTTCCAGTGGACGACACGAAGCCGCCGTCTTTTCTTCAGTTGCTGTACTTTACTTTTCAGTTGTACTTTACAGTTGGGCTTGTATTTCCGGCCCCCTTTACTTTTCTTCACTTTACTTTCCGCTTGCTGACTCTGTGTGGTTGTTACTTATAAAGGCAATGCCTTCCCTGTTTACTGGGATTTTACGCCTTGGTGCTAGTCGCCAGCCCCTGGCCTATGGAAGGCGGGCTTGGGGTAGTCACGGCACGGGCCCCGAGGTCGGGTCGTGACAAATTGGTATCAGAGGCGGTCAGTTCTACCGCAGACTCTGATCGTCCTTTCTTTCTATATGAAGCAATAGTGTTTAGTGTATTGAGTGTGGTTATCAGTTCAGGGAGCCCAGTGTTGGTGCGGCGGCCGACGTATCCGTACACCAGGACCCTGACTCCTGATTTCCGACTTAATGCATGAAAACATTGATTGCGTGTGTGTTTCAAGTCTTCTTTGTGATTACTTGTGTCAGCTCACCGGGTATACTGATCTGCTTCATGAAAGTCTCAAGTTTTCCTTGTGATTACTTGTGCCAGCTCACCAGGTATACTGTTCTGACTGTGGTACTCTTGTTCTCCTTTTCAGGATGGCCCCGCGACGACAGCCAGCTAGGGTTCCGAGTGTAGGGCGCGACGGCAGCCCACCGAGCGACGAGGCCTCGGTGCAGGGCCCTTTGCCAGCAGTGGCACCGGCGGTAGCTTTACCCGCCGAGCCACCGATGCTGCCAGTACCAGACGCTGACGATGCACGTCGCCTCAGGGCACTGCATGAGTTTCAGAGCCAGCGACCGCCCAGGTTTCGCGGTGAGGCGGACCCCCAGGCCGCCGAGGACTGGCTAGAGGCGGTGGTACGGATATTTAGGCTAGTGAGGACACCAGCGGATCTCATGGTGATTCTCGCAGCGAGCCTCCTGCAGGCGGCGGCAGGACGATGGTGGAGCTTGATGCTCCAGGTTCACGATGAGGCATCCTTGCTCTGGGCGGACTTCGAGGGCCTCTTCCGCTCTGAGTTCATCCCGGCCACCCTCCGAGCGGTGCGCATCCAGGAGCTTCTCCAGCTGCGCCAGGGCAGCATGACGGTCGCTCAGTACGCGGCGAGGTTCGCTGACCTATCTCGCTACTCGACCGACATGGTACGGGACCCCTTCTTCCGGGCCCGGACCTTCGAGCAGGGCTTGCGACAGGAGATTTGGGTGTCGCTGATCTCCCTCAGCATTCCGACCCAGGAGGGAGTGCTGGAGCGAGCCCTCCTGATCGAGAGCTTCCTGGCAGAGCCTTCTTCAGCGGCGAGACCTAGCGCAGGGCGGCAGGTAGCTGAGTCTTCGGCAGGAGGTAGCCGACGGATGACTCTCGGGTCCAGGCAGACCAGACCCCCACGCAGACGGCCTCAGGACACCGGCTCAACAGTGCAGGGCACACAGCAGAGTGCCAGCCTTCCGAGAGGCAGGCTGTGCTACTCCTGCGGCGGGCAGGGTCACATGGCTCGTGACTGCCCGACTCGCCGACCAGAGGAGCAGCAGACGGTGGAGGGGCCACCCAGGCAGAGGCAGAGGGTCGACCGTGGCGGTCCGCAGGGAGGAGGCGGACGAGGCAGAGGAGCTGGCCGAGCAGCGGGTGGTGGGCGACGCTTCCAGGCTCTACCCCCACCACCACCAGGAGGGCCACCTCGACCACATGGAGCTGGCGGGCAGGGACAGGCCCAGCTCCAGGCAGTGGAGGCCTACGACCCCGACTTGCCAGAGATGATTCGAGGTACGATCTGTGTCTATTCCACCCTTGCTGCAGTACTTATAGACACAGGAGCGAGTCACTCTTTCATAGCCTCTGCCCTTGTTCAGAGCTCGGAGATTCTGACTGAGCCGTTGGCTCGATCCTTACGGCTAGAGACTCCTACGGGAGCAGACTCGACGATTACGCACTGGTGCCGGCAGTGTGAGCTTACTCTAGGAGGCGAGAGCTTCGGCTGGGATCTCCTTGTAGCGGCGTCGAGGCCTTACGACGTCATCTTGGGCATGGATTGGCTATCCACGGTTCATGCCCAGATCGACTGTTTTAGGCGCAAGGTGCGATGTGTTCGCACCGACGGGAGCAGGTTTACCTTCACCGGCGAGAAGGGAACCTTTGCAGCACAGGATGGACTTCCGCGGAGGAGAGTGCAGCCCATCTCTCATCAGTTGGCTAGCCTCATCCTAGGAGCAGTGGACGTGCGGAGTCCAGCTTTTCCTGCAGTGGTGGACCAGTACGTGGACGTCTTTCCCGACGATGTTCTAGGGCTACCTCCTCGTAGAGAGGTAGACTTTTACATCGACTTGTACCCCGGGACAGCCCCGATATCTACTCCAGCATATCGGATGGCCCCCGCCGAGCTTCGGGAGCTGCGGGTACAGTTGGAGGACTTGCAGAGCAAGGGGTTTATCCGACCCAGTGTTTCACCCTGGGCTTCCCCGATTTTGTTCGCCAAGAAGGCGGACGGGAGCTTGCGACTGTGTGTCGACTATCGTCGCCTGAACCAGGTGACAGTGAGGAACAAGTATCCGCTGCCACGGATTGATGACCTCTTCGATCAGCTCAAGGGAGCGCGGTGGTTCTCGAAGATAGACCTCCGGTCAGGCTATCATCAGCTCAGAGTTCGAGACGAGGACGTGCAGAAGACGGCCTTCAGGTGTCGGTATGGCCATTATGAGTTCTTGGTTATGCCGTTCGGCGTAACCAATGCTCCAGCAGTGTTCATGAGCCTCATGAACAGGATCTTCCAGCCATACCTCGACCGATTTGTCGTGGTCTTCATTGACGACATTTTGGTATACTCGACGACTGAGGAGGAGCATGCCTACCACCTGCGAGTTGTGCTAGACACGCTCCGAGGGCACCAGCTTTATGGCAAGCTCTCAAAATGCCAGTTCTGGTTACGTGAGGTCCATTTCTTGGGGCACGTCATTTCTGAGGCGGGAGTTGCAGTGGATCCCGCGAAGATCGAGGCAGTGCTAGCTTGGGAGCCACCCAGGAGCGTGACAGAGGTGCGGAGCTTCTTGGGCCTAGCGGGATACTATCGGAGATTCGTGCCAGACTTCTCCAGAGTTGCGGCACCACTCTCAGCTTTGACAAAGAAGGGGAAACCCTTCGTGTGGTCAGACAGATGTCAGCAGAGCTTCCAGGAGCTGAGGCAGAGGTTGACCAGCGCACCTATCTTGAGGTTGCCTGAGGAGGGAGTTGGATACGTAGTTTACTGCGATGCATCAGGGACTGGACTCAGATGCGTCCTGATGCAGGAGCGGGCCGTGATCGCCTACGGATCACGTCAGTTGAGGCCGCATGAGCAGAACTACGCCACTCATGACCTGGAGTTAGCAGCAGTGGTCTTCGCTCTGAAGACTTGGCGGCACTATCTGATGGGCGAGCGCTTCACAGTCTTTTCTGACCACCAGAGTCTCAGGTATATCTTCTCTCAGAAGGACCTGAACCTGAGACAACGGAGATGGCTTGAGTTCCTCCAGGACTATGACTTTGAGATAGTCTATACTCCTGGGAAGGAGAACGTGGTAGCCGATGCCCTCAGCAGGAGGACGGGCATTCAGCTACTTGAGGAGGCGACGGAGCAGCTAGCCTCCTTACAGATATCCTTCGTGGATAGAGACGGAGCAGCCTTTCTTCAGTATCTCACAGTCTCTCCTCCACTTCTACAGCGGGTCAGAGAGGCTCAGCGTGGGGATGCTGACTGTGAGACCCGGCGTGCACTGATATCCTCAGGTCAGGCGCCTGATGGTTTCTCCCTTGGAGCAGAGCACGACATCCTTTTCAGAGGACGTACCTTCGTACCAGTCGCCTTACGAGAGGAGGTGCTGAGAGAGTTTCACACTTCTCCCTTGGCGGTACATCCCGGACTGGCGAAGATGTACCGGGATCTCAGACGACAGCACTGGTGGCCGGGCATGAAGAAAGCTGTGGCTGAGTTCGTTTCACGATGCCTCACCTGCCAGCAGGTGAAGGCAGAGCATCAGGTACCAGCAGGCTTGGTACAGCCCTTGGAGGTCCTGGAGTGCAAGTGGGACGGCATATCTATGGACTTCGTGACTGGACTTCCACGTACTTCCAGAGGTCACGACTCCATTTGGGTGATTGTCGACCGACTCACCAAGTCGGCACACTTCTTACCCATCAGAGAGCAGGGCTCAGTGGAGAGCTTGGGACGTATTTACGTCCAGGAGATCGTACGGCTTCACGGTGTGCCATCGTCTATCGTCTCCGATCGAGATGCTCGTTTCACTTCCCGGCTTTGGAAGGGGTTGCAGGAGGCGTTCGGGACGCGGCTCCATCTGAGCACAGCCTTCCACCCTCAGACGGATGGTCAGACGGAGAGGACCATACAGACACTCGAGGACATGCTCCGTGCACGTGTTCTCGACTTTGGTCGCAGCTGGGAGGACCACCTACCCTTGGTGGAGTTCGCGTACAACAACAGCTACCACTCCACCATCGGGATGGCACCATACGAGGCGTTTTACGGCAGACCCTGCAGATCACCGTTGTGCTGGACAGACCCTGGGGAGTCAGCACTCGTGGGACCAGAGATGGTCCGAGCCACGACAGAGAAGGTCCAGATCATCCAGGAGAGGATGAGGACAGCTCAGAGCCGGCAGAAGTCATATGCTGACAAGAGGCGGAGGCCACTGGAGTTCGAGGATGGCGACCACGTCTTTTTGCGTGTCTCACCTCGACGTGGTTTACGGAGATTTGGCCGAGGCGGCAAGTTGTCTCCACGCTTCATCGGGCCTTTCCAGGTCCTCAGCAGGATAGGAGAGGTGGCTTATCGCCTGGCTCTACCACCTCAGTTGCACCGGGTGCACGACGTCTTCCACGTGTCTCAGCTGAGGAGATACGTGCACGACCCGACGCACATCATCGACTTTGGGGAGCTGGACGTGGACGATGGGGTGACTTTTGCGGAGGTCCCAGTGGAGATCGAGGATCGACAGAAGCGGGTCCTACGTGGGCGGTCGATTCCTCTTGTGCGCGTCAGATGGCAGCACGGGAACCTCCAGGAGAGCACTTGGCAGCGGGAGGCTCAGATGCGTGCTCAGTACCCCCATTTGTTCCCCTAGTTTTTGATGTAACATTACGGGGACGTAAAGCCCTGAGGTGGGAGTAATGTAAAGACCCGAAAATTTCAAGGAATTTTTTTTTTCTTAATTTTCTTTGGAATTTTACAAGAGCGCAGCTTCAGACGGCACCTGATTCCGAGGCCCGGTGTGCCCAGAATCAATTTCCGAAGTTTGGCTCGGGTACGTTCAGTGAGCGGACGAGCGGGTTTTTCTATCTTTTGAACCGGTGCCCGGAATCGAATTATGAGGGCACCGATGAAATCGCAGCCCCGGTATTTTCTTAGAAACGCCTCTTCCGGAGTTGCGTTTGCTCAGACGTGGTTTTTAAATTTTGCGGCTTTAAGTCAGAAAAAAAATAAAGTTTGTGCGACAACTTTATTCTATTTCACTTAAGCTGCTTGGAAGCCACTTGAAGCCACTTAAAGACGGCTTGAACTGAGTTGAACTGGATAGGATGCTATCCGGAAATATCCTACCCCCTTGGTAGGATATTTGTGAGGTGGGGCCCGCACGAGCCCCGCCGTTTCTTTCGCTAAGTAACGCACCCGCAAAAACCCGTCAAAGTAACTGAAAAGTCAACCGACGCGTTTTCTTTAATTCTTAACAGACCATTTAATTGGGCGGTTTATTTCGTGAATTAAATGGGCTGTTTCTTTCGTGAATTAAATGGGCTGTTTCGCTCGTTGAATTAATTCAACGAACTGATGGGTCGTTACTTACGCTTTTGCGTTGTTGGCATGTTTATAAAATAAGACCAACCTAAAAATCCTTTGAAAGGATTTGAGAGGATCCTTGTTTCTTCATCTCCCCGCGAAGAACGCGAAGAATGCGAAGAACGCGAAGAACGCGAAGAACGCCGGCGACCGGAATTCGACGACGCACGCTGTGATCTGCGACGTCGACGAGCCCTACCCGCGACGTTCTTCGGCGACGCCTCTTCTTCCGCGGCCGATCCTCGTTCGGCAACAAAGGTGAGAATCAAATCTTCTAATTCTCTCTTTTTTATAATTCGATATCAACGGATTTAAATTAATTAAATCCGTTTGATCTTGATCCGGAGATTGGCGACGCGACGCCGGATACCGCGACGACGCGACGATCCCCCTTCTTCCGCGACGAGCAATCCCGCGACGATCCCTCGTTCGGCAACGACAGCTGCGAGGTAAGGGATGTTGGAATATTTTTGTTTTCCTTTCCCGTGATTTTAATTCTTTTAAAGTGAAGAACATGATCTCCAACAATTTTAATTTATTTAAAATTGTTGTTGATTATTCCTCCCGTTATTTATGACTAACGCGGAGGGTGCGGGTCTAACGAACAAGACCCGGCAACCCTCCGCTGATCTTCCCTTTTGTGCGGATTTGGCGGACGACGACGAACCGCGCGGCAGGGGCGATCTGTTGATCCCGCAGTGAAGATCGGCCCCCGGGAGGAGCATCGGCGCAGACGGGAGGCAAAACGGGCCACCGGAGCAACTCCGGCGGCCCGCGGAAGGCGGTGGCGGCGTGGGTCGCCGGCGCGGCGGCGCCGGCGACAGGAGGCGGTGGCGCCCGGCGCGCCGCCGGAGGAGTCCGCCGCGGCCGAGCCGCGGCGGCGACGAACCGCCGGACCGCGTCCGCGGTCCGGCCACCCAGCACGCGGCCGGCGCGGGCCGCGTTTCTCAAAAGCCGCGGGTCAAACCCGCGGCGGCTCAAGCGGCCGCTCGGCCGAAGCCGAGCCGGCCGGTCCGGTCGGCCGGGCCGCGCCCAGGCCGGACCGGACCCGGCCCAGCCGGTTCGGGCCGGGTCGGGCCGACCCGGTTCGGCCGACCCAGGGGGGGGTTCGGGCCGGGTCGCCCCGGGCCCAGAACCCCCGTTTTCGGGCCCTCTTCGGTCTTTCGCCCATATCTTGGGCCTGGGACCTCCGATTGACGAACCGTCAGCGGATACGCGATCCTTGGATCGAGACGGTCATTTCGGTATACTATACTCAAGGTTTCGGAAGACTTTGGGTTCGGCCGGGTTGGTTCGTACACGGAACCAACCGGGCCCTCGGAGCGGAAACGCTCATAACATGAGCTACGGACGTCCGATCGACGTACCGTCAGCTGTGGTAGTTTCCTCTAAGTGAGACGGAACTTTTGGCATACTCCGCCCGAGGATCGGATACAGGCGGAATACGGTCGGGTTGGTTTTGCCCTAAAAACCAACCGGGCCCCTGGGACGAAAATGCCAATAACTCTCAGACCGGGCGTCCGATTGACACGCCGTCTGTTGCGTTGAGATCCTGTTGTCGATACGAAACTTTTGGATACATCAACTTCGGACTACGTGTCGGTTGATGTATCAGTCTCTCGGCTCGTGGAGCGGACCCTCCTAAACGAGCTCGCTATGTGCGGGAACCCTAGCGCTGGCTGTGACTTCGACGGCAGAGCAGAGATCCTCCGTGGACTGCGACGACGGCAGAGCAGAGATCCTTCGTGGACTGCGGCGACGACAGAGCAGAGATCCTCAGTGGACTGCGTCGACTACTGCACTCAGCGATCCTACGTGGATCAGTGCTACAGGTTCTGTGTGAGCCCGACCCTATGTGGGTCCTTACTACCGGTTCTGTGTGAGCCACTGCCTACAGGTTCTGTGTGAGCCCGATCCTGTGTGGGTCTTCTGCGGGGGTTAGTACCTATCGATCCTTCGTGGGTCCGACGACTTAGATGGATCAGTGGTCATCTTTGACGTCATCTGAAAAAGTATACCTGGTTGAGCTGAATCTTATGTTACTCTCCTTTGTGGATTGTGTTGAACTATCCTATGTGGATTTACTGTTTACTCTCCTTGTGGATTTGAGTCTTGCTTTCCTTTGTGGATTGAGTTGTTCTTGAGCTCGTGAGCAGAGCTAGAATTGGGGACTTAGGTATATGTATGGGCATATACCTAAGTCGAGTCAGATGTTACTTCGTGATTGCATCTTTCTTTTGTGCTATATCCTTTGTGGATTTCGGGAGACCTTCGGGGGTCTCGGGGTCCTTACTGAGTAGCTTGTACTCACCCCTGCACGGGCTATGCCCGCACCTTGTTGTGTTGGTTGCAGACGACGGACAGCGCTGATCACGGTTGGGGCGTGGAGCAGGACGGTACCTGGAGGTGGACCACTGGGCGGGACGTGCTCGGAGCGGACGTGGGACCCGAGGAGCCTGGAGGCTATCTGTACCCACCCTTCAGGTGGGATTGCCAGTGGACGACACGAGGCCGCCGTCTTTTCTTCAGTTGCTGTACTTTACTTTTCAGTTGTACTTTACAGTTGGGCTTGTATTTCCGGCCCCCTTTACTTTTCTGCACTTTACTTTCCGCTTGCTGACTCTGTGTGGTTGTTACTTATAAAGGCAATGCCTTCCCTGTTTACTGGGATTTTACGCCTTGGTGCTAGTCGCCAGCCCCTGGCCTATGGAAGGAGGGCTTGGGGTAGTCACGACACGGGCCCCGAGGTCGGGTCGTGACATTAAAAGTGTATGAGGCACTGTCAACATAAATGGAAAATGAATGCCATCTTCTTCTAGGAGAATTTGACTGGGCAGTAGTAACCCTTTACTTGTGATGGTAGTTGAGTCGGTATATATGGATGATGAAAGTGCTAAGAAGTGTGAAAATAACTATCTATAACATGTTAAGAAAGGAATAGTTGAGGTTGAAGATGTTGGATAAATTGTACCATTTTTGGTAAACTAGTACAACTGTGAATAAAACGTGTAAAATGTGTTGAATGGTTAAGAGATGTTAACATAAAATATAGATGATACATCCTAAGAAAAATTTTATTTTAGGCTTCTGAATATATTGTTAATTATCTCTTTGATGAATTCATGAGAAGTAAAATATTGATTTGGGATTTCATGATTTCATTTGAAGAGGTTTGAAAAAATAATGAAGCCTAGAGGCAGTATAAGTATAATTTGGTGATCTATCTATACATCATCTAGAATCATCCTAAGGAAGATTGTGGACTCTTAAATCATCAATATGGTTCCACATAAATATCATCATATATGTGAATAAAAATCATCCTTGAGTTTTCATATGAATCATACGGGTCGACAATAGTCTCAGTTATCATCATTTTATCTGCACAACAAATGTTTTGTTAAGTACTTGAATGTACATAAACATAATTTAAATATACCTCATCTACATAAGAATGAATGCAATAGTTTATATGGATTATACTACTAAAATGAATAGGGAATATTTTCATGATCAAATTATGGATAATTCCATATACTTGAGTGGTATTATGATAATTTTCAAAAACTGAAAAATGTTGATAATTTTAGCATAATTATTCAAATGGAAAAATAAATCAGTAGATTCTTATTGTTAAATTCATGGTTTCAAAAATCATGATCATGTAGGTTCATTTTGATTCTTTCTAAATTAAGCATCATCTATAGCTGATTCTATAAAAAATATATTAGAGTTACATGCCCTAAATGTAGGCTCAATGTCATAGTGCATGAATCAATGCACATATAGAATTACTTAAAAAATAAATTTAATTTTCAAGGATTTCAAGGACCCATTTGAGAAGGAAAATATTCTATGTCATATGGATGTTCTTAAATAGATACAATAATGGATATCTCACAATATACATGATCTATCATTTAGGATAAGAATATAAGACACGTTTTGGTTCCTATTTCAAAGAAATGTAAAGATCAAGGAGTAGAATCACATAAAAATGGAATATTATTAGAGATTTTTTGGAAATAGTATTTACCCATAGTTCTGTACTTTTTAAGGATATTGTAAGAGAAAGATTATGAGGAATATTTAATTACTGAGAAATATCAGCATCCTAAAAAAATGGATTTCATGTTTCTAGAATGGAATATTTTTCCATATATTTTTAAAGAAATAATATTTAAAATTACATAAATATAAAAAATATAGGCAATGAAGAAGGTTTGGTAGTCTACGAGAAAGAAAAATCTTCAGCATTACTGATACATTGAATAAATATCTTTTTACAAAGAATTAGTTAGATTTCAACACCACTGAAATTGTTTGGACATTTAGAATAAGATGAGAATTACGAAAAACATTATACTACATGTCATATAATCATATTCTCAAGATATTATTCCATTAATATATTTTGATATACCCTTTTTTGGGGGAGTTCTAAAGATGATTACTTTAGGGATATCTTCAATGGGAATAATTATCAATTGATCATTTAGAAAGGGATATATATATATATATATATTAATAGAAGTATTTACTAAATTAACGTTTTTTTGATTCAAAACTTGGTTTATTGCAATTTTAATTGAAAATGGCATATATACTTAATTAAAAACTAGAAAAAATATTCATTAAACTTTATATAGTGTAGAAATATATATGAAAGGAAATTTGTTTTGGTCAAATGGATTACCCTTTGAAAATTTATAAATAAGTGTTTTATGGGTATAAAAAATAATTCTTTATTCAATGATGCCCTTGAGGAATAGTTCTTGTGGCAAATTCTCAATGAAAACTCAAATAATAACCTTTTTTAAAATAGATATTTATTAAGATTTTGTATTCTAGTAATATAATCAACCGCCTTTCATCATTTTTGACTGTTATAAATGATTTTTGTAAGAATGTGATGAAGAATTGTATAATTATAAAATCCCTCACTTCAAACATAAAATCCTGGATATACAACTATTGGGGTAATCCTCTAATTTATGGGGTTTATTGAAACACTTTAGATCCTTATGTGTGAATTAAATTAATCTCTTAGGGACTCCATTAATACTTATCACTTAATTCATGTCAAATACACCTAGATCTGGGATCCAATGAGGAATGAAAATATCTACTATTGGTTGTTATATAACATTAATATTTCAATCCACTTCTGAATGAATTCAATCTTGATTAAATTTTCAAAAAAATTGATTTTCCCTCTAAATTTACTCTAATTTTGAGAGAATGTGTACTAAACTTCCCATGGATGAATCACTTATGATAATTGGCCTGAGGATTTTTTCCATGTATAGTGCATGTTGATATTAATAGGAGATCATATATAACATATTCTATTAGTATAGGTTTTCTAAATCCCTATGGACCATTATCAATGGCTAGGTCTATGTTGATCATTTCAATGTAATCAGGCTCAGATCGCATTTTAGCCTACTAAAACATGTATGATTCTATAAAAATAAATAATATTTTCTGGGATGCATCCATTGAAATTATGAATATTATTTGGTATAATATGAATGTTTCCATATTTAAACTACATTCCATTTATCTCAACATAGTTACGATGAGTATTCTTTCTACTATCAGGGTAAATCACAATTTAAACTTTTTCATGGATATGAAATCTAAATAGGTGTTATCTATCTACAATGGGTTGGTTATTTATGGGTTTTATAAACAATACAGTGGTTATATTTATGTTGTTTATAAAAAATTCATTACAGGTTGGATAAACATAAACAAGGATAAATCCAAATATGGAAATTTAATATTTTTTGGTTGTGGGGAATTTTTAGGGACAATAAAGTTAGACCACTCTTATGATTTTCTACAGACTATGGAATGGATATTTCCTATGATGTTAAAATTGAAGTAGGGGTCTTATAAATTTATCTTCCAGGATTTCTAAATTTTGGAAAACTATAACTTGAGTTGGGATATTATTTTATTGTGTAATCCATCAAGATGTATATATTATCCCCATTTTGGAGACTTTCAATGAATTAGGAGGATTATTTTAACTATTGTTATCATATGGATTTATTTATTCCTTATATATATAAGGAAGTCAAAATAGCCATTTTTTACACTATGGAATAAATGTTTTAGAAGGTTGTCTACCAGGATTTGTGGAAGATTTATTTTTCTTGTTCTCGGTGTTTTATTGAATTTAAACTATGTCCATCAACATAATCCAAATTTGGAATGGTGTGAGATTTAATGGATAAACCTTGTAAAGCCTTTTCTTCTATGAATTCTAATCTCTACTCTACATGAATGAAGTTGTGTAACCTAATTATAGTGGATCCAGGATTTACCCAAAAGTTGAGGTTAAAGTACATGAGTAATTCATAAAAAGAAAAAGGGATAACTACTTTACTCTCTCAACCTCTCAATGATCTCACTATTCCATGGAACTATAATTAGTGTCATAAAAAATACAAGATACCACTAAAAATACATAGATAAGTATAATAATATATCAATCCTTTGAATTGTAGAGAAGTAACTATTTTCAATGGAAGTTATTTTCATGGATGGGAAAATCAGATGCTTCCACATCTAATTCGACAAGGATTGGAATTATGTAGCACTGTTATCATGGTATTTAATCCACTTAGAAGTGAAAATCCCAGGAATTATATTTTCAGGAGAATTATTAAACTAGATGAGAAAGATAGAAATATTATATTATCATATCTATAATGAAAATGAGACACCAAAATAATGAATCCTAAAATTTATAATGAGATATTGGTGAAACTAAAAAATATGTATAAAGGAAATGTGAAGATTAAGGAATCTGAAATTCTAATTTGGAGAGAATATTTTAAATACGCATGGATTGTTGATGATAAGGGAATAGGTGAATAGTTTACCAGGGTTAATGAAATTTTCCACCATATTAGAGGAAATAGTGATAATATAGATGATTGAATAATTGTAAAGAATAATATAGATAATTTCTTGGATATATTTTACATATATATATTATCTTTGGAAGAGATAGTTTTCTTATACCTTAATGAATCCAGAATTTGTTTTTCCTTTTATGTGGGGAATTTCATTTATCCAATCATCTCCATTTATCTTTATAGTATGAGAACATTTTCTTATAATTATTTTACATTTAATATCATTATTTTGAGTTTCAATGACATAATACCTATAGAGGCTAGAATTGGTATCCCCTAAAACATTATAAATAGTTAATACCTTTTTGTGGGGTCATTCTTCTCAGTAATCTTGGATGATTCAGCATGAATCCCCACTAATTTTTCATAATATTGTCTTCTGATCTTCGATGTATTTTTATCTTTAAGGAATATATCTTTTTCCTCTTATAACTCTTCTTGTTTTGTAGTTAGTTTTTACTTAATATCTTTTAGCATCTCTTCTAATTATACTATGATGACTCAAGTCTCCACAGGTTGTGAAAATCAAGGTAAATTTGAAACTTTTTGTCCCAAAGAGTGTTCGAGTCAATAAATGATAAATTATCCTATAATATTATCATGTATAATTTTTTCGGCCACATTATTCATCCCAAAATACGTTTTTTACCCTAGGGTAGGAGTTTGGTGGAAATTTGATCTATTCAAATTTTCATGGAATATTTATTATTGAAATTAATTGATAATTGATTTATTTTTGAATGTTCATTCAGTGAAAATATCTAAATAGGTAATTAGATTGAGATTCCATACCCATGGATGAGTCCAGAACAAGGGGTTATTCTAAGCAAGACATAAATACATCACACGCACTGAGTCTGGGCCCATGCTCCTTTTTATTTCTTTTTTATTTTTTCTATTTTTTCCTTTTTTTCATCTTTACTTTTGACATTTTTTTTCCACATATTCTTAATCTTCATCCCCCATTTTGGGACATTTTTTGAGAGAGGAATATGGAGTGAAGAGGGAGATGGAGGATGAGGCACTGCCCGAGGATCTTGTTCACAAGTTAACAAAGCTTGGAGGTTGTGTTTCTCAGTTTCACTATAATGTTTCTACGAGATCCATCTAGAGGTAGGACCATTCTATGTTTTTTTTCATAAATCCCAATAGTTAATTTATTTGAAGTTTTAATTCCTTTAATGGGTTCTTGGGGAGCCTTTGGGGGTCGATCTGTGTCTTTTATAGAGAAATAAGAGGGTTTTGGTGTGATTTAGGGGTTTTATATTTGTGGAAACCATATACATGGTGTGTAGTGTAGATAACACACTCTATGTGATCTTTATATTTAGGGAATATTATTTTTTTGGAGTACATTATGTGTACTACAGGTACACACCATGTATTGGTGATCAGAATGTGTTGAGGGCACATGGACATGTAGGGTACATATCTAGAACCCGTTTAAGGTACATGGATAATGGCCTTGTATTGTTCTTGGATAGACCTTGTGTGGGGGTACATATCTATGTAAATGGTGGAGGACCCCATGTGTGGTAAACACTATGTACATGCAGTACATGTCATTTAGTCTGACTGTGTACACACTAAGTGGAGTTGAGGTACGTGGGTCAGTACCTATGAGGGGTTACATACTATTTACTAAGAGGCACACACTGTGACTTTTTTGAAAGTACATACTGAGTGGAATGAGTAACATGGATATGTAGGAACTATGGGGGTACACACCATATACCCATTGAAAATTCTGTATACCAAATATAAATTCCGTTTACTTTTTCCTAACAGTTCTTATTGTCCCAATTTTTTACCCCGTTGCGAGAATGGGAATTATGAGTAGTATATTATAAGATTTTATTCATATAGATGTTGTAAGTGAAATCCTTTCAGATTTTAGAGATAATCTAGATAATGTTTTTTTACTATGATAGTTCAGTTGGTGGTTTTCGTTGTGTTTTGGATAAAAAATCCTCCTGATGGTTGGATCGTAATCTATGAGGCTCAGGTGTGGGTTGTGTGATCATTGATCGGCCTAGATCAAGTGTTCCATAGTGATTTATTTGAGTTTATTTGGATATATTCAAGAATTTTAGTCTGATTAGTATCTCAATGTAGATCTTGGTTTGTCCCTGCATGTGAGGAACAAGTCATCGATGTTAGAGAAATCAAGGTTTAGCTCTTGGGTTGGAGGAACAGAGCTATTGGAGCCTTTGGGATAGGTTGAATCCTTGGGAAGGAAGTACAATTGGGTTCCGTTTAGAAATTGAGACTAGTTTGAGGGACACTTAATGATGAACTTGTAGGATGGTTACTGATCAAGTGATCATTGGTTTTTGTGGTCAGCTGTTGAGAATTCTTGAGTGGCATAGTTTGGTTTAGATGCCCATATGGGTGAGTTGGTACCCATGGATGAGTTACTTTCTTGGGAGGTCAGTTTATTTTTTATTAAATGGGATTTATCCTAAGGTTTGCATTTAACTAAGGATCCCTCATTAGATATTGTTTTAATGTGGTCATGAGGACCGTTTTGAACTCACCGGTTGTCGATATTTTCTCTTGGATGGCTGTTTGGAGATTGTTGATTGAGGATAAGTTGGAGTCCACTGAGTGATGTTTTGGGATGTTTCTGCACTGGGTGTGTCCCATTATTTGGACAAGATATAAGATCCCCTTGTAGGCTCTCCTACTCTTACAATGGCCTTTGGGCTGTTTGTGGATAATTTTTTCGGAATGGACCATGAGTTTGGTTGTAGCAGGGGAGTCCCTAATAGAATGTCACCATATGGTTGTGACCCCATGAATTGTGGGACCCCCAAGCTGGTGTTTTCCATGAGCTAGGTCATTTAGAGACAATAGTTTCTATTGGTTAGATGCTAAAATTCATGGTGCTAAGAGAGGACCCATTCTTTGATGGCTAAGAGTTAATAAGAATGTATAGTTCATCTGTTTGGATAGTGGGGTTGAGGCTACATTATCACAAATTTAGTTATCCATCATCCATTAAATTTGATAAATTTTCTATAAAGGAATTTGGCATGAGGAGGAGACCCTTTGTATTAATTTAATCAAGAGTTATCCTTGATTTTTGATATAGTTATGTCCTCCACTTGTTGGCTATTTTTAGAAATGATTAGGGATCTAATGGGTGATCTAGATGAGTGAAACCACCATCTAGTTTTCTATGACTCCATCACTACATTTTCTTTAGTCTCGTGAGGTACTTTGGAACTCATAGATTGGGTTTTGTAAGCAATAGATGCTAATTTGACCCATTGAAAATGGATAATAGATGATCCCATATTATAGTATGGATCACACTTTGGTTGGTGCATAATTGGTGCCTTATTTTTTCTAAAAGACCATCTAAACTGAAAAGTTCTCAAGTTGTTTCAACTTATATGTTCCAATAACTAGTTCATATCATGTTATTATAGTCCTGGAGCTCAATGGATTCTCTTTTTGTTTGTAAGACTAAGGTTACACATTGGGGTCTAGCATTCACACTTTTTGAATTTAGACATAATGGATATTCTATGTAGATTTTGAGTATAATCTAGTTTTATTATGTTTAGGTTATCCATGTGTTATAAATCTACTATCATGGGACAATGTGCGGGTAGATATACCTCAGGTGTCAACATGAACTCACAGTTGTATTATTTTTTCCATTCTGTTTTTCTCCATTCTTTTTATGTAGTTTTTTATTTTATTCTAACTTTTTTTAGTTTTCATCTAGGATAGGTATATCACATGTTCTTTCAATTGTTATAATGGTATCTTATAGGTCCACCACTGGGCGTGGTCTACTAGGATTTATTTCTCACCCCTTGAACATGCACCTCAGTGTACACGCAAACCTGATGTCTAATTTTTTGTTAGATCTTAAGTTTCACATTAGATGGTGTTGGGCATTATTTCTTAATCGAGTAGAGCTGCTTGTGTAGAGTCTGAGTACCGGGTTGGTGCATCTCGAGCATCATGTATAATGAGTATGTGATTCAACTTGGAGATGGTGGTAGAACCTATTCTATTTATTTTCTGTTTTTTTATATTGTATATGTGGTTTTCCCAGTGGGTGACTGTCTGTAGTATGTTTCACATGCTTTGAGTATATATGATTATATTATGCATTTCATTTAATATATCATGATTCTTTTTTAGTTGTTTAGTATGTTTATAATGATTCTTATGATAATTCATTATTTTTGTTATTTCTTAAAATTATTCCATATTAACCAGAGGGTATAGTCTCCCCAATGAATCTTTTTAACCCTCTCCACTAGTCAACATCTTATAGAATTTGGGGAGGTGTTCCATGGGCCTTGTTGAAATACATATCATGTTATATGTTTGTTCATCCTATTATTGTTCATAAAAAATGGTATTAATTCTATTTGGATTCATGATTTTGGGATTTGGTAGATGGTATGTCTAGGGATGTGTCAGAACTAGTTAATTATATTAGACAAGTGTGTCGTAAACTCCTTTTTTGATAGAAATTTAGAGCTTTAAGGGTATGAGATTGCTGACATTGGATACCATTTGTATGGTTGCATGATTTCACCTAGGGTTATGAACTTGGGTTTGTAAATTTATGGTTTATTTTGGATATTGTATCTTAGACCATTTGAAAGAGTCAAGTGTTCATTAATCAATCTATGAAAGTAGGATTCAAATGACATAAGTATGTATGTAGTGTTTTACTGATGATAGAGGTTCAGTTATTTAAAGTGTTAGCAACTACTTGTAAAGTTTTTTTTAAATATAATTACTTGGGGGAATTATAATCAACTGAACCACATGTATATTTTTTATTTTGATAAACTTTTATATGGATCTTGTGGAAAGCTTTATTCAGCTAATATAGATGTCGTACCTTCATCAAGTGATATATGGAGACCCTTGTAGGTTATTAATGTTTATTGAGTTCCTTCTTGGTGGTTAGATGAAGGTAAAGATTCCTAATAGATAAATTTTGGCTATAGTTTCTCTTATATATTGGTTTCCCTAAAGACCATGGATTTTGTTGCTTAGGATGGATCTTTACCACCCATGTATTGTTTACGAAGTCTTACAGAAAGTACCATGTTCCTAACATCTCCAATGGATTGGGTGGACATGGTTTTTCTTCTTTTGTGTGTCCATTGATGTTTTATATCACCATGTTGTTGTTAGGCATGACGATTACTGGTGTTTTGGAATTAGAGTGTTATGAGTGCTCCCTATATCAAGACAGGATTGAGAGGGAAGGTTTGGATGGTTTCCTTCCCCAATATTTTTTGGTTTTTCTTTTGATCACCACATGATTAGAGGCCAGTGGTTTGGTTTACCTTAGCATGATATAAATTCCTTAATAAGGAATAGGAGTACTGAGGGTCCTATGGGTTTTTAAGCTGTCCTTCTTGAGGAGCATTATCAGCAGGTTTAAACTCATTGTCCATGTTTTTTTAGCAATTAGACCACAGGAGTTTGATTCATGTTTCTTATTTTGGTGTGGTTTAAGGAAATACATGTGGTGTAGTGTTAATAATTGGATTTTGGAGGAGATGAGCCACCTTTTATGTTGTTTTTTCAGTATGGAGGTTTCATGTGTTGGAAATGGTTCTCATGTGTGTGATATTTAACGACATCTATCCATTGTGTTTAGTGGTAGATGTTACATGGGACATGTGAGTTGAAATTTGGGAATTAGGGAGAAGATGAGGATAATAGTATAGTTAGGATCATCATATTGGTAATGATTGACTATCTGTTCTGTTAGTAGATATTTTTGGATGTTTTATGAATGATCGTTGGATGGTCAAGATATCATTGGTTGTGCTAGTTATTGGGGAAGATCTTGATTATCGGTTGTCCACAAAGGCTTCTCAGGGTCATGAATATTTTTTCATGACCTATGTCATCATGGGATTTGAAAATAAAAGGAAATTTTAACCTTTTTTCTCATGATTACTCTTGTAAAAATGGTTTATTTTATATAATATGATGTCAGAAAACTTCTTCGACCGCTCTATTGGTCTTGGAATTGAGTTTCTAAACTTGGGAAAGTGTTTAGTTGAAATCTCAACTGTTCTATTTTTCATGGAATATTTAATTTTTTAATTAAATAAATATTAATTTACTTACACATTTTCATCTAGAGATTTATTTGAAACTATATTTCAATTTAGATTATTTCTTCACTGGTGAGTCTGGAATGTGGGGTCTTTTCCTAAGCGATCCAAAAAACATATAGTGGGCACTAGGGTTTGGATTGAATTCATTTTCTTTTCATTTTCTTTTTTTCTCCATTGTACCTTTTTTATTTTGTTTTTATTCTATCATTTTTTCCCTTTTACTTTTCATATATTCCCTAATGGTCTTCCACCCTTGGACTCTTTAGTCGAGTGAGGGATAAGAAGGAGGAGGTGATGCCTGATGAGCTTATCTGGAGGGATATTTTGGCTTAGTAGGCATGTGTCGCTATTCTAGTGAAAATATTTGGTGGTTTCCACCAATGAAGAATCCCATTTTTATATTTTCTACTTATATAATAACATTTTACAAGTTTTTATTATTAAATCCTTTTATGGGTTTTTTGGGGGCCCCTTAGGTGTCGATATATGGCTTTTGTGGAGAAGTCGGGGGTTTCAGAGTGATTTAGGGTTTTTTGTTTGGGAAAAACCATGTACACAACATGTTGTTTAGCGAAAACACAACTTATATTCTTATTACTGGTGGAAGATGAGTTTTTTAGACTACACACCATTTGCCAAGGGTATATGACATGTAGTGGTAACTCTGGGCGTGCTCAGGGAAAATGGTCATGTAGGTCACCTAACAAGAACCCATGTGAGGTATATACCCAATAGAAGTGAAAAATTATTTGATAGATACTATGTTCAGGTATATGGACTAGAACATGGTATGGGACCCCATATAGTGTACATGTCCTGTACGGGCGGTAAACCCCGTGTAGTCCAGTGGTGTGCACACCAAGTAGTGCTGAGGTACATGGGCATGTACCCATGTGGGGTTGCTTTCCATGTACTGAGAGGCACACTCTATGTACTTAGATAATATACATATTGAGTGGCCTAAGTTAAAATACTATGTAGTAATATTTGGGATACACATCATGTACCCAAAGTACATGTCGTGTACCCGAAGAACACACCATGTACTTTTTACTTCCTTGGCCTATTTTTTCTTTTTTTTCATGGTGTTGGAATGATACTTGTGAGTAGTCCATTATAATAATTGTTTTCACATATATCCTGATGGTTGAATCCAGTTATAATTTGTATTCCTTTGGGATGGTGTTCTCTACCATGAGAGGTTTTAAGGATGATTTATTTATGGTTTGGATCTATAATCTGTTAGGGGTTGGCTTGTGAGCTGTGAGGACCAGGTGTTATTGGTAAGATCATTGATTAGACTATATTAATAATTCCATAAATATATTTTTGAGCTTATTTGGTTAAATTTAAGGAGGAAATATCAATAAGAATCTCTTATGAGATCTTGGTTTTTCCTTACATGTTGGGACTGGTTGCTCAAGGTTATAGAAGTTTAGGTTTAGAATTTATAACGGAGGACTATAGTTATTAAAGACATTGAGCTAGGTTGAAACTGAGGAATGAAAGTATTTCTATATTCCATTTATTTTTTGAGGTTGGTCTATGGGAGTCTTGAGGATGTCCTTATGGGAAGGTAACAAATTAAGTGATCAATGGTTTTCATGGCTTGATAGTGAGAATTCCCTTGTGGAATGGCATATATAGGATTCCCTTATGGGTGAGTTGGTACCTAGATATGGTTTGTTCTATGGGAGACTGAGGAAGGTTTTTATTTCATGGTATTTACCCCATGTTTTTCCTATGAAAAAGATCCCTTGATGGGTCCTGTTTTGATATGGTCTTGAGAACTATTATGAATGCCATGGCTGGCATTCTTTTCACTTCTATTCCTATTGGAAAAATTGTTGTTCATAGGGTACTTGGATTATATTTAAGGCCATTTGGGATTCTTTTTCGCTTTGGGTTTCTCAGTCTTTGGATGAGATGGAGGAATCCCCTTCTGGGGTATTTATCTTGTTTTCCTTTGGGCTATTTGGGGATCTTTTGATAGGAATATCTTGAGATGTTTGGTACAACATGGGAGTCCATATTTTGATGTCACATTGGTGTTGTGACCCTACAGACAATGGGATCCCTATGTTTTGGATGGACCAAAAGTGTTTTATTAAGATTACATGGTGGCTGTCTATTGGATGTTGAGATCCTGGGTGCCAAAAGTGGCCCCATGCGGTATAGGCTAAGATTTTATCAGTGTTTCTTGTTTATTTATTTGGATGGTGGGGTCAAGGTTGTATTTTCCAATGTGCATTTTCCCTTTTTCCATCAAATATGACATAAATTTTTCTTAGGACTTTTATTTTAGAGGTATAACCTTGGTATTACTTGGATCATTAATTGGACATAAGTATTGACATGGTTATATCATCTATGGTTTGGATGTTATTAGGTTGTATCAGGAAACTAATGAGTGATATGTATGGGTTTAAACCCCATCTAGTTTATTGTGACACACTTACTATAGTGGATTTAGTCTCCAAAAGTGCCGAGGAACTCAAAAAATGGGTTCTGTGTATCGTGGATTTAGTTGTACTCTTAAGGTGTTGGATCCTAGATTATCTTGGATTATGGTATGGATCCCACCATTGTTGGGTCCATAGTTGGAGCTATATTATTTTTAAAGGACCGTTGGGACTGAAATATTCTTTGGTTACATTTACCAAGATGGTCCTATCACCAGTTTAGATCATTATATTAGAGTCCCAGATTGAGACAGTTGTTATTTTTCATGTGGACACATATGGTTATGATTTGGGTTATGGTAATTATGCCTGTTTCATTTAGTCATCTTGGATATCCTATATAGATCAAGAATATGCACCATTAATTATGTGGCTGGGTGTGCCACATGTAACAAATCCTCTTTCATGGGATATGATGGGGATAGATCTACCTCAAGTGTTAGGATATAACCCATAGTTGGCTACTTTCATATATTTTTTTACACCAATATTTTTATGAAATTGTTTATTTTATACAATTTGATTTTAGATTTTTTCTAAACTAGGAATATGACATTATTATGATAATAGACATAGGTCTACAATTGGGGGTGGGCTACTGAGATATATTTCTCACCGTCTTTGAATGCACCTCAGTGTGTATGAATACTTGATGTATTCTTTTAGGTAGGACCACCTGTTGTGCTATGGATGAAGTTGAGGCCCCATGGTACTTAATCGAGTGGAGCTGCTCGTGTGGATTCTTAGTATCAGGATAGTGCATATCGAGTGTCATAGATATTGGGTATGTGGTTTTTCCAATAGTTGGTATTAGAGTTTTTTGTATTTATTTTTAGTTTCATTATTTTTTATATGTGGTTAGCTCAATG
The DNA here is from genome assembly GCA_963277665.1 of Viscum album. Classification (NCBI taxonomy): domain Eukaryota; kingdom Viridiplantae; phylum Streptophyta; class Magnoliopsida; order Santalales; family Viscaceae; genus Viscum; species Viscum album. Next base: position 1,064,331,989 of record OY728161.1, on the reverse strand, counting down.
GGTGACCATGTGTAGTATTTTTTTGTATTCTTTCAGTTTTTATAATGATATGATGCATTTAATTTATTATATAATGATTCAGTTTTATTTATTTATTATAGATACTATTATTTTTATCATTATGTATGATTTTGGTTGTTTTCAAGTATTATTTCATTTTTACCAAAGGGTATAGTCTCAACACTGTATCTTTTAGATCCTCGCCGATGGTCAATACCCTCTAGTGTTTGGGGAGGCAAGCTTTTGGACTTGTGGCAAGCTATAATGGGTGAAATATTACATCGACCTAGGATGGTTCATCATATCTACAATTTTCACCTTGATAATTTTTATCTCCTTTATGATATCACTTTCTTCACTTATTCATTTATTATCTAATTTTTCAAAAAATTTAATCTTTTATTGATTGTGGAATTTTTTGCAAGGAAGGATTCCAATTCCAATCTCAACACATACTCGGTATAGATTTCCTTTCTATCCCCATTATTACAGATTAACCTGTCTTCCTGATTTTTAACATTATATATAATGATTTTTTGATAAATACTATAATCACCTGAATCACTTATAGATGATGACAACTATTCACATTCTTATTTTTTCAAAAATTTACTCCATTTTCTTAAAAAACTTTTCTTTATTCAAAAATAAAATTATATTTTTTTCTTTGAAATTCTTAAAAAAATTATACCTTTTCATTATCACATTCACTTTCCCTATTTTTCATCTTTTGGTAGTTAGTATAAAAATATTCAATGCCTATAAAATTAAAAAATTTAATAGGAAGAATACCTTTATATTTTTATTTCTCACTTTAAACATTTTTTGAGATAATGTTCATGGACTCCATATTCCACATATCACTACCACCAACACTTTCAAAACGTGAATTAGATTCAAAATTATTCCCTTTAAACTTTTCTTTTATCATGTATTTGAATAACATATCCTCTTTTTCTTTATATAATAGTTTTTTAAATATCATAGTTAAGGGTGGAGTAAAAATAAATCCTTAATATTTAAAAAGACTCATAAAAATATCGAATCATCTATATTTAAAGGATATTTATGGAGTTTTGGTGGATTTGGCAACAAATTCTAAAATTTCAGGATTAGCATTTCACTTCCTTAAAACTTGTATAATGTAATGGGGAACCTTATATTAAATAAAAGGAGTAATTTTATGAGAATAATAAATAGTTATAGAATATTGAAATATGAAACTGAGAAGTCATTATGGAGGAAACTAAAAACTACTAGTGGTGGGAAGAATTAATGAATAAAACTATGATCTAACCATGATAATACAAGTAAAAGAGGAATGTTTAGGGGAGAAAAATAAAGTACATATAAATAACGAAATATAGAAGTTAAATGGGTTTTGTCTAGTATATAAAAATACTTTGGTAATATATAATGGTTTTAATGAAAATCATACAAGGACAAATAATCATGTTGATAACAGATGTGTTGGAATCTGAGGATGAATGTTCTTCCATTTCATATGACAAGGATTACCCACAGAATTTAATTTTTTAGGATAAGGATAACACCATTCCCTAATTAATAATAATGATAGAAAATATATAAGTGGGGGCATGTAGATCTTATCATGATCTAAAAAGTGAATAAAAATGAAGCCTCAGTTGAGACGAACCATTCAACATTTCTACATTTTCTAATAGGCAAGAAATGACCCCCTCCTTATTCCATTTATATTTGTTTACATGTACTAACATGTAAGGTTTTGAAGGAAATTTATTTAGGAGGAGATGATGGGGATATTAATTTATCACAACATAAAGGTATGGATTGCCATAAATGGAATTGTTTACTTTCATGATGAATAAGAAGTATGCTTTTCCCTTATGGGGGATTAGATTTGAAAGATATATATATCAAAATATGGGTTTTCACTAATTCTATAAAAATGGATAGCCTTATAATAACTTAATTTTTTTTGTACTAAAATCACACATTTCATTATAATTTTTATTATGATAGATAATTTTATAAATTGAGAGTGTCATTTTATGAATTTAAAAAGAAAAAGTATGAAAAAGTAATCTTTCACCTAAAATTTTATGATTCATTTGTTAAGATAATTTCAGGATACATATAACTCTTGATAAATCTTTTGAATATCCATTAAATTGAGGATTTTATCTATGGTATCACATTAATGATAAATTATGTATACTCTTTATGTATTGGTGAAGCCGCTCTTATTTTATATATTTGGTTCACCCATGTAGACTTAGAGTAAATCAACAAAAGGCTCTTGGACTAGCTTTTTGTGGTTCCATCGTTCTCTCATAAGTGAATAAATTTGAGATTCAAATACTAATTTGGTGAATATATATTATGAAAAGAACTTTTCATGGGGGAAATAAGGAATTAGTGAGTGTGGTTTCACCACTACATTTCATTTTCCTTGATTTAGAATAATCGGGAGAAGAAAATATCTCAAACAAAAATATTGAAAAAAATGAAAATGGGGATATTAAAGAGACCATGTTTTGATTTAATTTGTTAAATAGAATATTATGATGATAACAGGATAATAATTTGTGTTGGTGTTGTTTTGAAAATATTTTGAGGTGCTTCTATTACAATTGGAAAATTAAATTCATCTACTACTTACATACATGAAGGGACAATAACATCCCTATATATTTGATGATCATTGTTCTAGAATGTGTGCATATGTGAAGTGATAACAATTATGAAAATAACTATCTATAAAATGTTAATAATGATGTAGTTGAGGATGAGAATTCTCAATAAACTAATTTTAATTTTACAACCTATAGAGATGGGAATAAAAAGTGTACAACAAGTTTAATGGTTAAAGAGATTTCTATTATAAATGTTAGATGAAGTATCCTGGGAGTACTCAGATTTTTGTACTAATGAATATAGTGCTTTACAACTCCATTATGATGTATTTGAAAGAATGAGGTTGAGTTGGAAAAAACATGAAGTCATTTGAAGATGTTATAAAAAATAACGTCACTTGGGGGTTGTATAATCATAATTCAATGATTTCCATATACAACATCTAGAATCTGTGTAAGGATGAGTATTTCCTAAGTAATCAAAAATTTAAAACTATATAAACCCCATCTGATATGTGTGTAAACATCCTTAATGTAATAGTTTAAGCATTGTATATGTAGATATAATATTCCATAATATATATATTTATTATTAAAATGAAACACATAAAATAATTCCCATGGTCATATAAGAAAATAGGAGCCTAGAAGGCCTAATGTAATGGAGACCCAACTGATCTTCTCTAAGAAAATTGACACCCACTGGTCCCAGGAGGAGAGAATGAGAGAAGAAAATGACACTTGAACCTTGATCGACCACTACTGAGGATGCTAAATGATCAGAAACCTTATTTCTCTCATGCCACGTATGGATCACCAGAACATTGTAATTGCTGGGGATGGCTCTAAAACTGCTAAAAATGTATGTAATCAACCATGGAGTGGAGGTTTTACCATGCACAGAATCATGGATAATGGTATTGAGATTTATGATTTAGTGTGGATTTTTCTACTGAGATTCATAGTGATAATTTACATGATCACTGTAGGGATCATTCCATCTACTTTATAGTATTTTTAAAATTTATTAAAAATAAAAAAAAAGATAAGATAATTCCATAATATATACTCTAAATAATAAATAAATCAGACATTGTCTGATGCGTTCTTCAGGGTTTCAGAAATCATGATAATGAATGTGGGTCACAATTCAAGATAAGATAACTAATCTTATAAATGTGATAGCATGTAAAATATATGAGAGTTCCATGAAAAAAATAGAGGTTTCATGTCACATTGCATGAATCCATGAACACATAGAATTATTTCAACCAGATTTATATTTCATAGATTCTGTAGATCCATTTGAAAAGGAATATATCCTAAGTCACAATGAAGTTTTTATATGGATAAAATCATGTAGATATTAATGTATAATTGATATGTGATTTTATATGAGAAGATGAGACATGTTTTGGTGGATATCTTAAAGTACTATGATGACTTAGGAATTAACTAACCTAAAAATAGAAGACTCTAGGATATATTTTTTGAATTGTTATTTCCATATAACAATGAAATTTCATGATTGGTTTGAGAACATGATTATGAAGAAGTTTAAATTACTATAAAATATCTCCATCCTATAAAATAGAGATTTCATACTACTGAAAAATAATTATATGAAATAATTTTACGAATTTTATAAATATAAAATAAACAGGGAAATAAATAAGGATCAATAATTTTTATGAAATTTAACTCTTTTATGTTATTTACACTTTGAAGAAATATATATTTTTTGAATAAGAAGGTTGATTTAAACACGTCGTCACAGTGTTCACATTTAGAGGAAGGTGAGAAATAGGAACAACATTCTTTCACCAATGATATCATCATATCATCATAATATTTAGTAATAATTATAAATAAATCCTCAAGAAGAGAGGAAATGTAGACTCGGCGGAGAAAAAGGCTGACTTTCTATCAGTGAAGGATAAGTTAATGTCTTATTCATATAATGAGTCTATGATGAAACATTAAGATATATTAGGAGGTTTTATAAAGACCCTAACAAGAGATGGAAAAAATATTTTAAATAGATTAATCCAATGGGTTAGAGCTTAAATAAAGAAGTCATTTAGAGAGGTGTATTGTGTGTAATATGACCAGTAATTTTGGAATATTATTTGCTAATAATTTTGAGAGATTACTTATATTAGTACTTAGTTTTATTCACAATAGAGAAACTAAGCCTTATAAAAAATTCCAAACTTGTAAATGATAAGGATTTCATATCTAAACCATAAAAACCCGTTTTCCATTTTAATAACTATGATACTTAGTTGTGGCTATGTGAAAAAATATGGTTAGATATATAACTTAACCAACCATAGAGAATGATGTAATGGAGGAATTTATAAAAATTAAAAGGGTCCACTGATTCACCCATCCCCCTATTGGTGATCTTACCTAACCTAGAAACTAAAAAAAATTAATGTGTTAAATAGAGATATTTAAATTAATAATGTAGTGTAATAAAAATAAAATCTCTTGAAAAAAAGTTTATAGATAATTAAAGTGGTTCTATGGAAGTGAAACATAATCAAATTTTCCATTAAACTTCCCCATATATAGCTATTATATTATGAGGAGTGGATAATAATGATAGGATCCCAAAGATAAAGATCAATGGTGTTGATAATTTCTATGATGTAACCAATGAATTTAAAATAATGAGGGATGATGAATTTCAATCTATTATATAAATTTATGATGTTTGGGAGGAACATAAAGATATTTATATAGAGGAATTTGATTATAGTGATGATTATTGAGGTATTACATTATATTTATAGTCATAATTAATATATATTAGTTGTTTTCAATAAATATTTATTAATTTTTTATATTTTTTACTTATAGATATAAATTAATAATTATTTATAGGTAATTATCTTTACTCTCAATTTATATTTTCTTTTTAAAGAGTAGTTTTATGAGCTTATCTTTAGCTTGGTTGAGCATGTTCTATCAAGTGATGATCCTCATGTTTCTTTAGTCAATGTTTTTTTCCCAAACCAACTAATATGAGTGTTCTAAGACTCATATGATTGATTATTCTAGATCTTATTGTCGAGCGGTACCATCTCTTGAATTCAGTATTCATTTAAGTAAGTAGGTTTAAAATCAAAATTAATTTAGTTTTCATTTAAATTGTATTATTTATTAATTATGTTACTAGTTATTATTTTCATAGTTATATACATATTGTAATTATCCAAACTAGTCAGATTCTAAAGAACTATTTGTATACTCCTTAGGGGTCTTGGGATCATGTTCTTAGGTACATGCATCATCACATGATCAATCACTAGAAGATATATAAAATAAATTGTATCTATTTTAATTTATAAATTTTATAATTTTTTATATTCATAAAAATTTATAGGTTTTGTGGCCTCTTTCTGATGATAGCGTGGGGCCTTGCAATGGGAGGCATGATAGTCTTGTATGAGTGATAATTTCAATTAGTTATTATATAATATTTGAATGATTGATATGGATGGAGCATCTGTGACTATCTTTGATGAATCATATGTCTGTCATCGACCAGATTAAGTTACCTCCAAAAAATTGGAGGGATTTTAAACTTACTTGATAGTTTAAAATTTTAATAGGAGATCATCGCCCTATTGATAAAATATGGGTAGATAAGATGTCACACATATATCTGGGAGTGGAAATTTTTTTATAAATTATTGATAGTTTGTAAGTATTATTATTTAATAGTATATATACAAATAACTAAATATATATGATAAATCGACATAGTATATGGTTGATCCAGTTGTTACATATTTTTATGAATATTAGAGGATTTATAGTGATAGTAGTATTGGGAAAATTAAGATACAATGAAATATTGTGGTTTTTATTTATTTTATCCTTTTTAAATTATCATAATATGTTTTTTATTATCATTTTAATATTTATTTATATGTTTTTAAGAGAAATATGATATATATATATATCATTGAATTGGGAGAGTTAGGTTGAGATGAATGGTGGGGATGGGGTCTCATGTGAATCACATTATGATGAGGTGGATTGGTTTTGGGAGATGATGGGTGGCATTGAGAAAGTTCAAGTCATCAGAAATTGTTCTCAATCAACGATGTATAGTTACTATGATACTAAAGAGAATGTATCTTTTAACTCAATGTCTTATTGTGAGGGATCATTATCTTTCCCTGTTATAAAGTATAATGCAAGGTTTTGAGCTTAGGGATAGGCTATATAGATATTTAACAGAGATAAATAAGGGCAGTGACAATAGTATAAGTAAAAATGTCAATATTAATTGGAATAACACAAGCATATAATGGATTATAAGAATAAATTTTCATATTCTTTAGATATGGAGATCCCTCTATCAAATGGATTTGATCACCCACCCCATAGTGACATTATAATTACATTTCACTTTATGAATTTTTTTATATTTGTTTTAATATTATAATGTTTTTTTATAGTTTTAATTTCAAAGTGTATTTTAATTATTATTATTTATTTATTTATATATAGTTATTTATGATTGATTTATAATTCCATCACAAATATGTTGGTAAATTACAATTTTTGAAAGTATTGTTAATCCATTACAAATAAGTTGGAGGGAAATTATTTATTATGTACTTCATTGTTTGTTGTAAATATCATTTTCAATGGATAAATATTTATATCTAAAATAGTATTGCCCTGAGTTTAATTGTGATTTCCTTTAAAAGATAAAATTAATTACGATGCAATTTTTAGTGACGATCCATTTGATATAGATTCTCATTTCAAATGACCACTCATAAATAAGTATTATTTTCATAATTATATGTTTTTTTATCTATCCCTTCAAGCTTGTTTTTGTGGGGATTGTTGATTTTATATGAATTAAATTTTTTCCCAAAAAGGGGTTGATTTTCCTTATGCATCAAATTCATCTAGATAATTATAAGTATTTATGAATTTCAATTTTGGATTGTAAAATAATTTATGTGTTATGTAAAGAGTTACAATTCAATATGGTTTGAATATATTGATTTGGTGGAAGGAGCAAGATTCAAAACTAAATGAGTAGAATCATTTAGTCATTTAAATGTAATACATGAGACAATTTGGGGAGAGTTCATCTCCTTTGTAATACTATGTATCATATTCCTTCAAAATAGAACATTTTTCAAGACCTTAATCATCCATCTGGGTTGGTCCATGCCAAATTAAGTTCCCATGAATTATACTGTGTAAGTAAAGTAATAAATGAGGTGGTGTTATGTTTTTGGTTCCTTGTTTTTATCATTTTCATTGGGTTACACTTATATAGGAATCCTTAACCATTAGGATAATATAGGAATGGTGTTTATTTTATCCATTTGATGTATTATACAAAGAGTTATCTTATTGACCACTCAAGAGTCATATATGATATTATTGACATGATTTTTTACAAGATATATTCATGAATTTATTACATTTTTAACTGGTGTAAGTCATCATGAAATATGGATCTTGTCCTACTAATAGATATAATGTTTTAAAAGGGCTTATAATTTAATAAGGATCACATTTAATAAAAATTATTATTAAATGATTGTAAAATATGATGCACATATGAAAAAATATTATGTAATAAATAAATATCTTCATTATCATACTATTTAATTTTAAAATATATCCTAGAGAAAAATAATTTTAATTTAATAATATTTGTTGACTAGTGAACTAACTTAAGAATCATTCTTAAAGGGTAAAATTCTATGTGTTGGAGTAACCCATTCCAAGGAAAAGGTAGTTAAATTTGTTCAAAAAATGAATATATATTTCTATAAGAAGCATAAAATTATTCACATAATGTTTCAAAATAATTATATGTATCATAATGTAAGAAACATTACTCACAAATCGTATACTCAATATGATTGGGTATATTGATGAATTTGAAAGGCTAAAGGTTTTCATTAATTATTATTTTAATTGATCAACTCACTCAAGAATTATCATTAGATTTCTTTGATAATATGAATGAATTAAATAAATGATTACTTTATACTTATTAATGTGTAGATGATAAATGAGAATGACATGTGATGTATAGTATCTGGTGATATGTTGATAATAAAAGATAGTAAAAGTTTAATATGGATGAAAAAAATTAATCGGAAAGTATAACAATTTTTCTTCAAGTAGTTCGACATGGTCATATAATCTTATAGTTTTCTGGAAAGGATGTTAATATTTTCATATGATTTATTGATATGGTATACCTAAGGGGTTTTATAAACTCCATGAAAATTTCATGTTAGATATAAATGTTATAAGAATAAATTATTCAGTTCTAAAGGGTATATGATTCAAAATTTATATTTTACAAATGTTATAAATATATACCAGTTCGTGATCTATGAAATAATTGCAGGATATTAATGTTTTGTACCCAAATGACGACATAATGATTTTCTACATCCAATACTTTAATGTAAAGGAATATATATCAAAACATAGATTGATATATATAAAGGATGTTTATTTTAATTTTGAATAATATAGGGTGATATTGGAATTTAATTATTTAAAAAATGATTTTATGAACAATATGGGATACTATATTTAATAAAAATAGTTTATTATTCCTCATATTCCATAAAATGGTTAAAACGAGATGAGGATAAAATGATTTTTTGTCTTTGATAAAAGTGTTTATCAGGATATTTGTTACAATACGATGGATGTGACCCCACCACCTTTCTGTGGAATATTTTAAATAATAATGTTTTCTTTTTTTATTACACCATTCTAAAGAGATAGAATACTATATAAAATATTAATAAAATAATTTATTTTTTAAATATTCTCAAACAAGTAAATAAGTTTTATTTCTTAAATAAAAAGGAATTTGGGTCACAATGGTGTTAGTGTATCTTAGCATGATATTCTAAAATGAATATGGTTTCTAAGAGGCTATCAATAGTACGTTTATACTTAGAGACATTAAAAAATTAAAAAATTAAAGGTAATATCAATCAAAATTTAAAACTATTTTCAATTAATATCCTAAAAATTATTATGTTATGTCATTAATGAGAAATATAAAGAGGTAAATTTAGTTACTGAAATGAATATCAATTTATATAGTAATGGAGTTTAGGATGTGTTGGTAATGAAATAATATAAAGTGTTACGTTAGTTACCAAATGTATTTTTAGGATAATTTTTTATGGAATGATTTGTAAGATAAAAGATAATGAAAATATAAAGTGTTTTATATAGAAAATAAAATTCATTAACATAGTTACATTTAATGTTGTGAAGTAAAGAACATGAATACTTGCTCAATGGTTTAAATAATAGTAATTTGATTTATAACTCTCACCATTACTCAATAATGCATTACTTCATATATGCTACTCATTAAAGAAGTTTAGTGTAGGGATTTTATCATATAGTCGCATAGACATGTGACAAGTAATACATATAGATATAGCGAGTTTAATGAAACCCTAAAAGTGAATCCACAAGAAGGCCTATATAGTGGTTTATCATATTGGATATGATTATACCAACACTTTGTATGATTTTTTAATGTTCTCAAACAATATTAAGGATATAAAATGCATCATTTTAATACAAAATAAAATATTTAATTTTTCATATTGGTTTTATATATTACCATAATTAACCACTCAAAGTATGTTTTTGGGTCATCCTTAACCAGTGTATATTATAAAGTATTATAGGTCATGAAAAAATATTAATGTTAGTGTGTGCATGATTTCATATATATATATATATGAAATACAATCATGAGGAATAAATATAGTTCTTTTATGATGGATGACCACACAAGTATACCACATGGAGTATCATACAATTTTTTTTTATAATAAGTGTTCGTATTTTATATTAGAATATAACATACCTATGGTTTGATAGATACCTACCCTGAGAACCTTTAGATTTTGATACCTTTATCATGCAAGCCTTTAGGCCTAGCTAATACCGGGGTGGTTGAGTATATTGTTGATGATTTCATTAGTTATAGATTAACCATGATATTATTTATCCTCTCATATGATGAGGGTTATATATGGTTCCTTGATTTTTGATAGATCAAGGAATTTCAAATCCATACCTAGATAAGACATATGATGTCTTTATCTTTCGAGTGATGGACATGTGATGTTCTGATCAATAATTTTTAATACCATGGAATTAATTCATCAACCTAGTGTGTATACACTAATATAATTGGGAATATGTGAATAATTATATAATATTTAAATATTTTATTCCCTTTTGTTACTCAATTTAATAGATAAATAGATCATATGAAAATTTATGCTTTCATATGATGTATTTGGTTGATATTAGTATTGGGATTCACAAGTTTGATGGATATTATAACAGATCCCTTTATAGATTGAGTAATAATAATTATTTATCAGATTCCACTATTTCATTTTATTCATTAATTTAGGTATTCATATTTATTTTTGATGTTACAAAACCCCATGGGGTCAGACTTTGTGGCTTACTAAATAGATATTGATTTTTACTGAAATATTTTCTCTAAGAGTTTGTTAGATTTTATTCCAAAAAATATTTTAGATGAATATTCATAAGTTATTAAATATGATGTGATTCATGGTGAAATTTATGATATATTTTGGAAAAAGTTTTTTAAAGGATATCCAAAAGGATTTTTGGATATGGTTTGCTGAATTATTGTATATGATACAATATAATGAGAAATTAAATAATGTCAAAGAGGATTTAGTGTAAGTGGGATATTAATAGAGGCATTCCCTAATGCCTAAATTTTTAGAGTGTAACTTACTATATGTTATTATATTATATCGGTTTATCATATATCATGATATAATATTTCATATCATTTGTTCAATAATTGTAGTGTATGATTGGGATATATCCTTTTTAATATATCATAATATACTATTTACAATTTTTCCTATGAATGATTGGAAACTGAATGAGAAACGTTATAATATATAAATTTTCCACACTTTGAATATCATTATTATGAACATTTCATTTGATGAAATGCATGGGAAGATCATTTAATTAATGTGATAAATTCTTAGAAAACTAAACCATTAAATCAAACATTACATAACATAAGATTTAATTCATATTCACATGGGGATTATCCTATAGGTTCATATAAGGTTACCACTGCCATAATGATGTTGTTTTATTATTCCTAATATCCTTCCAATTCACCTTACCCATAATCTCTCTTGTTCTTCATCCTTTACCCTAAATGGTACTAGAATTCCATGGATATTAGGAGAGTCCTGCTCGAGCATTAGAAAATTCATTTAACTGATAGATAAACCAAGGAAGAAGTAGTCTTTTAGCTACCTCTTGGTGATCTTATTCAAGAGTATGATTGATTATATATGTAGTGGTTATTGATAGTGCATGTTACATAATGTGTTCTTTAGTTTATTTTATACATGTTATTAGTTTTAAGCATGGTTGATCTTGGTTTGGAGGTTCAATATTTCTTTCCACTAAATTAATTTATTGTTAATTAATCATTAAAATCTTAATTATTTTACAAATATAATTAAATTGAAACCTGTTTTGAATCTATTTATTCTTATAATAAGCATCAATATCAAGATGTTGAACAACTTAAACATTGGGTTACACTTAAATTCATTTAGAAAACAAATAAAGTTTTATCTCTTTCTTAATAATAGTTCTAAAATTTATATATTAGCCAATAAAATAACTTCCACTATGTTTTTATTAATATGTATATGATATCAGTTTCTTATTATATGATGATGGTGATGATTTTATTTTATCTACAATAGAATATTTTATTTGATAATCCTCCTGCTTTACATTCACTTAATGATGATAATAATTAAATTTCCTACCACTAAAATGATTACCCCTTTTAAATTATATTAAATAAAATAGTAGTATATGATATATATTTCACAAAGTCCTGTGTCGAATTTGGTGATCCTCTCACCACATGTATATTTAGGTATATCATAATGTAAATCATATCATATATAACTCTTGTATGGATTTGTGGACTAATCATTTCCCAATCCATCATATGGATAAACATTATAATTTTCATCTAGTATCATTCCTAAGGGTTTCTTAGCTACGTGTAACCTAAAACAACTCCAAAAATGAGGCACATAACATTTAGGGTCACCTCATTACATGATTTCTTTAAAAAAAATAATCCATTGAAACCCTAATTTTTTTATATCGGTGGATTTCAATCTGTTTGGATGTAGTTGGGTCTAATTATAGCACCACATAATATAAACCAAACCAAAATGGTATAATTTAAATATAAAATTTATCAACATGGTATTGCAGTAACTTAGATATTGTAAACAATGGTAATGTAGCTCCACAAACATACTGTCAATTTTACTATAGCAAAGTGGAGTTACTCGGTATTTTGGAATTATTGCAATTATAGTTAATAAACAAAAATGTTTCATTATAATCTCATTTATAGCTTGGGTTTCAATACTTTTATATTTTCCCTATAATTCTAATCTTGATATTATGGAAATTATTTTGCCTCTCCATAGATATAAGGATTATTACTGAGCCACATAAATATCTATGTATTGTGATCTTATTCTAATTATTTTACATTCTCTCTCCCATAATCTTCTGCTAAAATCATCTATAAAGGTATATCCTATATTTTGTATAGGATATTTGGCCTGAACCTACATAATTTTATGATTGAGGTCTTTAAAAGATTTTTTAGAAATAATCTGACACATTGTATTTTTTTCAAAGGGGATTTAATCTCACCGTCTTATCTCATGTTATTTCCTTCTATGTATTCATTCCATTATTTATTTAGTTTTCAATCCCTATTCCATTATCTAAAATAATATTTTAAACCTTATTTCTGTCTAAATAATTATAAAAATAATGAACATGCCATAATTAATATAGAAGAAAACTAAACCCATTATCAAACCTACTATGTAACTCCATAAATTCTTATATGATAATTTATAGACAGGGTTTAATTCTTTAAAATAATTCATATCATCATTCAGAATATAAAAATTAAATCAATGAATAATGTATGGAATAAAATTAAATAAACGAACAATTCAATAGTTAAAAATGTGATAAAAATTTATGAAAAAAATCATAAATAAATTATAAACACATTATAATTTAACGATTCATTATGAACATTTAATAATTAAATAAATATAGTCATTTTATATTAATTTCTAATATGAAATCCTTCATATTGACATTTATATGGAGTTTTAATTATGTATATGATATCTAATATATAAAAATTATATATATGATATATTGATGTACCTTGTAAACATTTAGAATATTTCATATTCAATATTATTTAAACCTTAATCATGTCAATTTATTAAAAAAATTAAATAGTTAAAATAATTTCATAAATATGGAATTTTAATTTGGAAAATTCAAATTACCAACTATGAAGAAATTATAATTTAATATAAACACCTTTATGTTTAGACTTGTCTTATAATTTACAAACACTTTATAAATTACCTTCATATTTTTTCTATGAACATTTTTTATGTAGAATATAATGCATTACATATTATCAAAAGTAATTTTAATTTTAACATATAATATTATGAAATATTTATTTAGAAGAAATTTTTTTATAACATTTTATAATTCCAAATTTATAAAAATTTTATAAATTAAAAAAATATACCAAAATAATTTTTTTTGTAATTTATAATGAAATTATAAATTATATAATACATTTTATAATTTATGTTTATAAAAATTTATTTTTTTCTTATATATAGTATTTAAAAAACAACCCATATCAAAATCCACAGTCACACCTTTTTCTATATCAATTTTAATGATTGGTGGATAGTATTGTATAATAGATTATACTAGATTTATCTATCATATTTTATTGTATAATTTATACCATATTGGAATTATGGTGCTCTATTTTGTGGAAAACAATCAACGTTATCGTTAGCTATGACTAGCCATATTGTACACTATAACACGTTGAAAACTAAAGGAATTGTGTTGTATCACTTATTATGATATTTCATTTCATATTGGATGACCATATCATTACTTTTGATATTGAATATCATAATACCACAGACAATGAAAACACTATATCATTTCTTTTGATACTGATTGAGATTTCAAAAAATGACATAACGTATTCTTTATTTTTTGAACATGATTTTGAGAATCAAGAAGAAAGTAAAGATAAGATACCACTAAATGTATTATGATGATTTAAAAACATGTATTCATTGTAATGGAAGACATTATCAACTTTAAATATAATAAAAAAATCAAAACCATGTAAATAAAAAATGAAAAAAAAGTAATTTGCAACAATGATAGCCACAACCATTTCTTTCATTCATATTCTTGATAAATATCATTGGGAATAGTGATTGGAAAATCCCTATGAGTTGTGTCCGTGGGATGTACTAAATCACATAACACTTGGATGGGATTATCCATAACAACAACTAAAAGATTATTAATATTAGCGATAAAGGGAGAATAAAATTACATGTGTCCATGAAATAGTTATTTTTGGCCCAAAAAAGGAATCTTGGATGGTGAAAGCATTAGTTATATTAAATTTTTTATTTAGGTTTAAAATGAGAATATGTTCATTTCTTTGAGGTTTTCTAAAATTGTTTATTATAGAAGAATTATGTATAAGGATTTTTTGAGAATATTAGTTGTTCTTAGAGAAAGAAATAGAAAGGTATTAGTTTTTTATAAATTAATGAAATTCTAGTGGGAGTTCACTAGATGTATATTAGAAAACTAGAGGCTATATAACCACTAGAAAACTACTAGAACTCTAGGTTAACCTAGGTACTTTTTATTAAATTTTTTAAATACGTAAAAAAATGTAATTTTCACCACACCATTAAACACATTTTCCCCTCTCACTCACCCTAATCTCATCCAAGGAAAACAAATGTGGATCCCTCCTCTTCTCTTAGATTTATTCAACCTTCCACATTCTCCCTTGGATCCAAGGTGAATCGAAGGGGAATTATTAATATTTTGGTCCTGGAATGTTCCTATAACCCTCTACTTTCATTATTACTAATCATATTTTATTATTATTTTATGTAAATGAATACTTAATTTTATATTTTTTCCATATTTATTGTAAATTAGATTCAATTATCTCTCATCCTTCTTGTTTGGGTTAGAGAAGAAATATTTGGTTGATTTATAATCTCTTTATAACTATTTTCAAAAAATTATTTAATATAGCTACATTAATAGGTCTTACTAAATTTACATATTCAATTTATGGATTATTAGGTCTTATTTAATTAGATATTTCCTATTATTTAGTATTATAATAATTATTATGCTATTTGTCATGGGTTTTAGCTTTTTTTTGTATAGATTTAGAATTTTAGGTTTTGTTTTCATAAATTATTTTTTATTATAGTGATAGAATATTTATATAGAGACTCTATGGGATATTATGGTTTTGCTGGATTATGAGGAAATATTATTGAAGGATGATGTCATTGTAGGTGGTATAGTCTCACTATGCGATTCTTACTCTATGCCTAAAACTATTAGGAATGTGGAGTTCAATTTCATGTAGGGATTTATTTGACCATAAGGTGAAACTAAAAAAGATACATTTCTTCCTGATGAACACATGATGTAGAGGAAATTTAATAGAGGTAGGTGGTTTGGATGTAATGTTCAAGATGATGTGTACAATGATCAGTTGTTTTAAAGTAAATGTGTGGAAGTTATAACATACATAATTTTATTTTATGATGATAAATAATGTTTATCCACATAGTTTTGTGAAAGAGGATGGTATGTATGAGTCATGATATGGAACATAAGATACATTTTAACTATTTTTTATAAATTATTGGTCAGAAGATGATTTATACATTCTATTAGAGGTTACCATGTAATATAGTGGGATACCAAAACAATTTGAAGGTAGTGAAACTAGTTGACTGTTCGGGCATTACTATAAGGGTGTAACTTCTTAGACATGTTATATCACTATGTAATCACTATTTTATATGATATAATACACAAATTAGTGATTTACATTCCTATTTAGTATAATATATTGTAATATTGTATCTTTAAATTATTTAATGTAGAAGCAGTGTTATCTTGTAGATTTATAACATATTATCCAAACCATGTTATCCTTATTTGTTAAATTTGTTTACTTTATCAATTGAATTTTTATTTCATGTGTTGTATGTTTTTTTTGAGTGTGTGAAAGATGGTTTGAATCATTGTGGTGATTATGGGTGTGAAATTTCACGACCCCCTCCCCACAAAGTGTACCCCTCCTGGGCCTGCAATGTGAAAAGGGAGATAATGTCCCCCGAGTCCCACCTCCAGTAGGCCCCGGGTTGGCGAGTAGCACCGAGGGTATAATAAACACACAAATGGGAGGCATTACCTTCTAAGAGAACACATGTAGAAGAGAGAGATAAGATAGACACCAACCAAATCCAACTCAGAACTATAGTATAAAATAAAAACCCTAGTCCATATGTAATGTCATGAAAAAGTACTACAACTGAAAAGGGAAAACTGTAAGTACCCAAAAGAAAGTAAATCAACAGCGATCACAAGCCCAAACATCTCCTGCAATCACATTCTAGGAGTAACCATCCTGATCTCCAACCTCCTCCAAGTGACTGGAAAAATAGTTTATATATACATAGGGTGAGTATAACAGCATACTCAGTAGGATCCTCCCCAAAGCCTCTCGTGCAAAAGTAAGGAAAGCATGCTAAAGCATAGTGAACAAGAGTTAAACTAACTCATCACCTAACAGATATACTATATTCCCAACCCCACTATGGCTACTCTCACCAAGTAACACATACAAGAATATAGAATATAGTAAAGAATATCAAGGGTACCCCGCTACTACTTCCCCACTGGTTTTCCCATTTTCCCCAATGACATATGTCTCGTGCATCTCTCTCCAAAGGCTTACCCGTATAAACATGGGCTAAGCTCCACCATATGCACCACATGCACCAAAAAGGCTTGCCTGAAAACACCTGGGCTAAGCACCAAACCATCCTCAAAACCAAAAGTAACCAGGTAGGTTCTAGGATCCACCATAGCACGCATAACGTGTATCATACGTCAGGTATTATACCTCAAGCCATTAAAGCCCATACACCGCGTAAGGATCCTCAAGCCATCACAACCTATACACGTTACACCTATTGTCGTCCATCAGATACTACATCCATAATATATGTGTGGAAATAACCGCAAGCCATTACATCCATCTACACACATATATGGGGAAGACTAACCATTGTGCCAATGACACTAGTATCTACCAAGAGAAGAGAGCAGGGTCAAAGGGGGTAGTCAACCATTCACCCTCCCATAGGAATGTTGTGGAAAACACCCCCCAGGGCTAAGAATCCCTGGGGTGTCAGTTTCACTTACCAACTGAGTGGAGTAGCATATAGAAACACAAATATTACAGAATATATACTACTCAAAACCACACTATGGGCATAACCAATTCTTAGCCTCAACTGTAGCTAATGTCTCTTAGACTTTGGGCTACTATTTCTAGGACTAGGTATCCTATAAGAACACAACCATTTAAAGAACTTCATTAGGTTAATTCACTCCCTTTTTCATCAATTCCACTTTATGTTGATTAATTCGTTGCACATTAATTAACCATGAACAAAAACCACATTTAAAATTTCTTGGCATCACATTCAAAATTTACTGTTCCTTTATAGTTATAACATCACCATTAAATACCAGCATCTCCATCCCCATGTATTATCACCATTTAATCAAACTTTCATTTTAGAATTACTTTCCCATATTCCCAGGCATTCTAGAAAAGCATCCTATGATACTAAACACAAGGGGATCAATACGGTGAGTACATATACTACCCGTCGAGTCTTTGCCACCTATATCAAGAGAATATGCCCATTCTCCCTCGAGAGGCTAAACACGGAAAGCATGTGGCATACTGTTTCCCTAAGATTTCAGGGATGACCTTCTTTGGTGGGAGGTTCAAACATTCTGATCGGTTTCTAATGAGTTTGTTCGTAGAACCGGAAACATCCAATGATTCCACATCCATTCAGACGTACATTCCAAAGGTAGGTGCTCATTAGTTTATGGACTAATGAGGCATAGGAATTTGCATTGGTCGAGAGGATGGGAGGTATAAATCATCACATCTTTTTGAGGGGAATTATTGTCTACTCTGGGACTCTCTTTATAGATTTAAGTTATGTTCGTGAATCCTTATTACATTACCAAATATAAAATGAGTTTTCCTTTAGATATGACAATCAATGATTGATATGTAGGGAATTTAGAGAATCCTTTATATGTATTCAAGGTTTTTCACTAATAAAGAATCATCTGTATTTGTTAAAGATTCTTAGTCAATGGTATCCTTTGATACGTAAAAGTCTCTTGGTCCTTATGATGACCATACTGGTTTTAAAGCCACTTAGTGGGGCACTTGAAGTTTATTGTCATTCAGAAGGACATGAATTATTTTAGAGTTGGGATCGAACCCGTAGATGGGCTACCTATGTATCCTTTGTTTATAAAAGGAATCAGAACCCACGTAGTTCAAGTAAGGGAGTAAGATTTTTATGATTGATGGCTCAAAGAAGGATGTCATAATTACTTTTACACTCTAAGATTACTCGATTCATGCTCGGTGTGAGAAACAAAAGGTATTGGTAGAAAAATTAGACAATTGTTCTATGAAAGATGTAATCATATGAAATAATTTGGGGATTATGTATGTATGACTGCCCAGATAAATGAAGGTTAGAATTTACGTTAGGGAAGAAATCCAGGAACAGGGTCCGTAAAGGTATATGTGCTTCATGGATATTTTGAATACTCTAACATGGGGCATAATCTTGAAAAGGAGGCCCAAATTAGTAGAAGACTTGTGATTGGGTTTTAATCCTGAAAAGGAATCCCAGATCAAAGGTAAATTAGGACTGGTTAAGTGAAATTAAGACTGGGGATTACTCCTGAGAGGGAGACCCAGGTTAAGAGATTTGAAAAATCAAGGGACTTGGGGCTTACTCCTGAAGAGGATGCCCATATTTGATACTGGGGCTTACTTCTGAAAAGGAGGCCCAGGTTAAGAGAATTATGGTTGGGGCCTAATCTTAAGGAGGATGCCCAGATTTGAGAATTATGACGGGGGATTATTCCTGAAAAGGAGACCCAGGTTAAGGGGTTCTCTCATATTAAAGGATGAGGTTGAATGAATGAAATCTCAATTTTTTAGTGACTTAAAGATGTTTAAATCACTAGGTTTTGAGAGATATTCCCTAGATTTCCTTTCAGATAAGGAATCCAAATCAAGAAATCGTGAAATAAATGGCTTTGAAGAGTGTCTTGAATATTGAATCTTGAATAGGAGAGGTGGAATGGCTTAAGAGGGGTGAAATGGGCAAGAAGGACACCCAAAAAGGCAGGGGCGTGCAAGTCCTGGCAGGCGCGCAGTTACTACGTGGGCGCGCAAGTCATGGTCGGACAGGTATACCTACGCGACACATGGGTACTTGCGCGACGGTTAACCAGAAGAGTAATACTTGAGCGACTCTTGGTTAAAGCCTTTATAATCCTCTTGAGGTTCTTCCAGAAGAGGGGCGTGCAAGTTCTATTGAAGGAGTAAGGCGGCGCGCAAGTGTGGCCTTTTCCCTTAAGGGCTGGCCACTCAGGCGCGCAAGTGTTGATATGTTTCAACACATAGGCCTTCCTTCCCTCTGTAGATCTTCCTTTCTAGGTAAGAAATCACCTTAGAAGTGTTTCAGAATCATTGAGAAGAGACTAGGGCATCGGGAGATCAAATATGTGTTTCTGAAAAAAAATCCTCCTCAAATGGGGGGCCCACAGGGTCTATTTATAGGCAGGAGAAGACCCCGGGCAGTTATCACTTAGGTCACGCAAGTCACTTGCGCAACCATCATGCGTCGCGCAAGTGGACTTTCACGACTATGAGGGAACTTGCGCGACCTATGGGCAATGCTCTCCTTGTTCCTCCCTTTGTCGATTTTTGATATTTTCTTCAAAGGATGAATCAATTTGTGCTAAGTCATTTCCCTTTACATTCCTTTGGACTCTGTGATGAAAAAGGAGTGTCAACAAAAGTCCCCCCTCAGAGTTGGATCCGAAAGAAATGAGGATGTGACTACAAGGAAAAAGAAGACATCCAAAGGAAAGGTGGCACACAAGTGTTCAGTGCGCAACACTTGGCGCACAGGTCCGAGGCGCGCAGGGCTGGAGCGCACTGGGTGTAGGCGCATAGATAGGCCTCCTAGCCTATAAATACATGGTCATTGGCCGCACATAGCATCTGATTCTGAATTCTTGAGCTCTCGCCGCACAAGTCATCTTCGCCGGGCAAGTATCTTATTTCTGCTGTTTCCTCGCTGCTGCACTGCTCTCAAGCTAATAGGACTTGCGCGGTGACACATGCACGAAAAAAACTTGTGCGGCACATTTAACACTTGCGTGACACATCCATACTTGTGTGCCTTAATTCCTTATACATTTTTTCGAATTTCTTCACAAAGTTTATAAAAAATCAATCCATTTAAGAGTTAATTTATTCAACTCTTGTGCAAAATCAATGGCTCTTAGACCCAGAATAGTTGATGAACTGGCTAGAAAGCGGAGAGAAGATATGATGAACATCATTGGCCATGATTATTATACTGTCAAAGATAACACTCTTCCAGATTTGCCTAAGTATCTGAAGAAATATTATCTTAATTTCCCACAGAGCATCTACCTACCTCTATATGGTCAGGGTCATCTACAAGGAGTCAATTTTCTAGATGCAAATAACTATACTCCTGAAATGCAGCTGCACTGGTACTCCTCTATTTTGGTTATACTGTTCATTAAGGGCAATAACAATGGTGTAAACTTTCAAATTCTTCCTCCATGTCATTTCCTTGCAGATATGAAAATAGAAAACCCATGGGCTGAAATGTTTTCCGCTGCCGGTTGGTGGAGAGAATACAAACATGGAATTAGAGAAATATCTAAAAAGAGTACTCTCTCTAAATGGCTCTTTACTTCCAATTCTCTATTCTCAAATCCATGTATCCATCTTCCAAGTCTCTTGGACAGAAACAGAGTCACTGTTTGATTAGTATAAAATTTTCTCAAACCGCATTCAAGAACATTATTTTACAATTGTTCCAAGAAGAGCTGGTATCACTGCATCTCTTATAGTATCGAGTTGAATGAATGAATTCCAAGTGGTTGCTGATGAAGCTCGGGATTCCGTAAATCAAATGAAGAGTTATGTTGAAATCCTCTTGTAATTCCTGAAAAAGAGAAGATACTACAGTCTGTGGATGTCCATCTATCTCCTATGTATAAATGAAAAATACTTTCATCTTCAATCATTTGTACCTGCATTCTCTTTTGCTGCATTATTTAGATTTTACCTAAGCCAATGGGCCTAGCAAGCATAGTTTGATTTTTACTAGGATTAATGTAAATAACCCTACAAACTTTGAATCTTTTAATTTCTCAATATTTCCTCAATCAAACAAAATGTATGTTTAGTGAGCTGGAACTTGAATTTTATTCATAGTTCCTTTGTATTTTGTGGGCAGTTTAATGTCATGCACGTCAGACATAAAGAGGCTAATGTTTAAGGTCGAAATAGCTTTGACCTAATGAATTAGAATTGACTCAATTCCTTGACAATTTATCTGAAAACATAGTACCATACTCAAGTTATGAGGGAAAAAATGTAAACTATGATTTAAGAATATTTGAATCTGAGGAATGATATGAAAAAGAGCTAAAAGTCATTAGAATAAGTAGTTCCCAAGAATGAAGTTACCATTATTTAACAAAACTTTTAGGGTGTTGAATTATGCCGGGCCACCTAAGGGCATTCGATGCATAGTTAAATAAAATAGTATTGTTTGGATAACAAGTCTGTTATGTAGACTATTTATGCAAGGCCGCCTATGGGCACGTGCTGTATAGTCAGGCAAAAGAACTCTCAGAAATTTACTTTCCTAGTGTTAAAAGCCAGTGAAAGTTTATGGAGATTCAAATTTTCCAAAGTATAGAGTTTGTTGTATGGAAAGAGGTACTTGAATATGGAGAAGATATTTCCAAACAAGATTATCGAAGAACTGGATAGATATCACTCCTGCGAAGGTCTGACCCAAACGTAGGGAAGGAGAATATAAACCATATACTTGAATACTTTCAGATCATTAAAAAGGATATGGGACAAATATGTTAAGGATGGCCATTTTTGCGGATCCCTACATACTGTCATTTAAGACAACTCAGGACAAAAGAGGCATTCTTCCCAAGAATGAAGTTACCACTATCCGACAAACCCGTTAGGGGGTTGAATTATGCAGGGCCACCTAAGCAAATTGGATGCATAATTAGATAATAGTATCTTTTGGATGACAAATCTGTTATGTAGACTGTTTATGCAAGGCCGTCTATGGGAACGTGCTGCATAGTCAGGCAAAAGAACTCTCAGAAGATTGACATTTTTGTGAATAGAAGTCAAGAAAAGGGTTATGAAGATCTGAAAATATTTAAGGTTAGGATTATGACACATAAAGATGGGTATTGTTCAATGTATACATAGATACACAGATCAATGCTAACCATAATCATGTTGTGGCTGTGTCCTGAATGGAAATGTTGGACTTCACTACGTATCCCATAAGGATGGGAATCAAGCCATACGTAGTTCTTAAACTACAGTTTAACGTCGTGCGGGACAAAAGGATTAGAGATCTTAGTTTAGGGTCATAGAGCTTGGACCATTGTAAGAAATACACAATGCGTGTTTTCATGGGGACTTTTCAACCAAGGGACTGAAAGTGGAATTTGGGGTTAGGCCCAAAGACTTAGGGCTAGATTCGAGGGACACTCAAACGTTCCTACGTATCCCATAAGGATGGGAATCATGCCCACATAGTTCTAGAAATACCCTTTGTATAAATTTGGTTCGTACATGTGAAGGGTGAAAGGGGACTTTAGTACAATGATTGTTTAACCCAAGATAAAAGGTTTGTGTATTTCCATGTATGCACACAGTCTTTGAAATGAAACATGATTGAAAAATCAATGTAAATAATGGTTCCCTCCCAGGTGATGGTATCAAAGAATATTGTAGTTTATTGTCATACTGGACAAAAGTGTTGTATAGTTTAATGTCGTATAGAAAGGACGAAAGTGAACCAATGTAACGATATTGATTCTAAGGACAGTTTCACGAATTAACATCGTATGAGATGGAGATGAACCAACATGAAGAAATTGGTTTTGGTCTTGAACCTTGGGAGGTTGCCTACATACCCAGCCTAGAAGGCAAGGATCAAAGTCCTTGTAGGTCAATTAAATAATGAATTAATGATCAAGTTGTTCATGGGGAAAATGACCTAAAAAATGATGTTGTTGGGACTTACACATGGTTAGCGGACCAAAGAGAGTGTTATGGTTGAAGTTTTCTCTAAGCTCACGTGAGTCATACTCGGTGTGAGAAACAAGAGGTAACAACAACCTTACCAATGCATAGTTTAATGTCATGTAGGACATATAAAGAGACTATGCAGTTTAAAGTCTTGCAGTTAGGACTATTGGTGCTACACAATTTAGTGTCATGTAGCAGGGACAAAGTACAATTTAATGTCAAGTAGGACGTATCATGGACTTTCTGTACAGTTTAGCATCATGTAGTTAGGACGATGGGGACAATATCGTTTAACGTCATATTAGATGAAAGGGGGACTGTGCTGTTTAATTTCATGCAGTGAGGACAAAAGAGTACACCATTTAACGTCATGTTGGATGCATTGGGGATTTTTTCCACAGTTTAGCATCATGTTGGATGAAAGTGCGAATAGTTTAAGGTCTTATGCATGGACCGTGGATGGTGCAGTTTAATGTCATGCTGGACAAAAGTGTAGTTTAAGGTCATATAGGACCTTTGATTATTAAGTAGTTTAATGTCTTTACGGACGTAAGGGACTTCTATACAGTTTAGCGTCATGTAGTTAGGACATCACAGTTTAACGTCTTGCTGGACGTAAGGGACTCACAAATAGTTTAGGGTCATATGCATGGACCATTGATGATGCAGTTTAAGGTCACACTAGACCATTTAGGGAAATTTTTTACATTTTAACGTCGTGTGGGACGAAAGTAATACAAATAGTTTAAGTTCATATGTATGAACCATTTCCGTATAGTTTAACGTCTTATAACAAGGACGAAAGAGGGACTTTGCAGTTTAATATCATGCAGTGAGGACAAATTAGGGAATTTTTTCCATAGTTTAACGTCGTGTGGGACGAAATTAATACAAATAGTTTAAGGTCATGTGTATGGAACATTGCTGTATAGTTTAACGTCATATAGAAAGGACAAAATAGGTACTTTGCAGTTTATACAAAATACTTCTTAAAAAATTTGGCATTAGTTGGATTAGTGATGAGTTCTCCATCCATCGAGATTAATGAATAAGATCCATTGGAGTAGACCCTATGTATTTAATAAGGTCTTTCCCATTTTGTCTCAAGCTTGGGAGGTTTCTTTCCTGGTATCATTGGAGTTCTGAGAACTAATACCAATTCTCCCTGAGTGAATGAACGAAGAAGAACCTTTTTGTTAAAAGCTCGTGCTATTCGATTCTGATAGACTTCCAAGTGGTGGAAAGTGCACAATCTTTTCTCATCTAACCGTTACAATTAATTCAATCGCTTTTGAGATTGTTCATCTGTAGATGATTGATCACAAATGGAAACTCTGAGCTAGGGTAGTTGAACTTCAATGGGAAAGACGGCTTTCGTTCCATATACCAATGAATATGGAGTTGACTGAGTTGCAGTGCGGGTGGTAGTTCGATAATCCCATAAAGCATTAAAGAGTTTATCAGGCCATGACCTCTTATCTTTATCCACCATCTTTTGCAGTATATTTGAAAGAGTCTTGTTAAAGGCTTCTATCTGGCCATTGGCCACTGCATGATACCGAGATGAATGGTTGGATTTGATGTTGTATTTTTTATACAACTTCTTCACCTCAGATGAAAAGAAGTTGGTGCCATTGTCCATCAATATGGCATGAGGGACACCAAATCTAGTAATGATGTTAGACTTAATGAAGCTAAAAACACATTTAGAACCGACTTCCTTGAGAGGAATTGCCTCTGCCCATTTGGAAAAGTAGTTAGTAGCAGTAAGAATGTACTTAAACTGCTTGGCCGTAGATGAAGGGTAAGGTCCCACCACATCCATTCCCCATGTGGGAAATGACCATCAGTATTTAGCTGTATGAATCATCTCTGGAGGTTGATGAATGAAGTTGGCATGTACTTGGAATGAATGAAACTTCTTTGTGAAATCAACACAATCTCGTATCATTGAAGTCTAAAAGTATCCAAGCCTTCGAATCTGATCAGACAGTCTATGTCCAGACTGGTGGGCACCACAGACTCCTGCATGCACTTCTTTCATGACAGCCATTGTCTCTTCACCATCAATGCATCTGAAGAGAACTCCATCAAAACCATGTTTGTAGAGAATTTTCTCTAGGGGATCTAGGCTATCATAAAGAGTAAAATTGACCACACGTCGCCAGATTTGTTCTTTCTCAGCTCTATCAAGTGGAAGTGTTACATTTTGAAGGTATTACCTGATAGGTGACATCCATCCTATAGTATGACCATATAGTTCAGGAATGGTAAAAATTTCATTAATTTCTTCTGTTCTGTTTCGAAAATAGGGTGAAATTGCATGACAATGGGCAATACTGATGGTTCTCTCATCCCGATTTGGATCTGCTAGAGCTATGGCTATATTAGACAGTGCATCAGTTTGAGCATTTTGTGATCTTGGGACATAAGAAAATGTCGGTTCCAAAGGGAATTCTGACATTAACTCTCTAACGTAATCACACAAAGGTATTAGTTCTTCTTTTCTGATGGCATAATCCCCATTGACTTGTTTGATTACCTGGTCTGAATCACCTTTCACCTTTAAGTGATTCACTTGTTCTTGAAGTGCTAATTCCAAGCCTACGACAAGAGCTTGGTATTCTGCTTCATTATTGGTACAACCATCCCACAATAAGAAGGAATGAGGTAACACTGCCTTTTCTGGAGAAATGAGCACAATTACTAAGAAAACTTTGTTGAATTTATGATTTTCCATTTTCCTCCCTGTTGGACTTCTGGAAGCACCATCAAAATACATTTCCCATGCCTGAGGAATTTCTTGAATAGAGAAGACTTCCTCATCAGGGAGTTCAATATCTGAATATGTGTCTTCCACTGAAGGGTGTTCATCTAGGAAATCAGCCAGAGCTTGGCCCTTTATCACATTTTGAGACACATACTGAATGTTGATTTGCTGCAAAATAACTGCCCACCTTGCCAGACGCCCTGTAAGCATTGGATGACTAAGGATAAATTTGAGCGGGTTACTGCGAGATACCAATTCGACCTCGTGATGTTGCAGGTAGTGTCTCAACATCTGAACTTCAAAATTAATTCCAGGCAGCACTTCTCAATACATGAATACCGGGTTTCTGCTTCAAGCATGGTTCGATTGAGACAGGCTAAGGTTGTGTTTTGGTAACATTTCCTTTTATTATGAGGCTTCGCCCCCGGTTTGACTTGGAAAGTGCAGTCGGGGCTTCCTCATCGGGCTAGAGCACTCTACCATTTCCATGGCAGGTCATTTGGGACATGGCTGATTCGGAGGGATGGCAACATCGGGAGGGACCATGCTTGCATGGGATCGCCGAGTGTCCACCTTAGGGATGGTGGTGTTGTTGTTGCATGTATGTGGTATTCCCTGCTCTTTATGGTGTTTTTTGGGTTTGTTTGGATGTATTGATGGACTTTTGGTTTCTCACTTTTTCCACAAAGGTGTTTTCTTAATAAAAAAATA
Organism: Viscum album; assembly: GCA_963277665.1. Lineage (NCBI taxonomy): Eukaryota > Viridiplantae > Streptophyta > Magnoliopsida > Santalales > Viscaceae > Viscum > Viscum album. Next base: position 1,064,304,358 of record OY728161.1, on the reverse strand, counting down.
ATTGTTAGTGTCAGTAGAGACTGTTTTCATTCCCAGAATCATTCTTTTGATCAAGAAAGGCACCCAATGATCACTCTAGAGCATTCACATAGAGGATAAGTGGTCTTCCTTAAATAGGCGGCATGAGTACCAGTGGACTCAAGAGATATTTCTTGAGAATATCGAATGCTTCTTGACATTATTCAGTCCACTGGTAAGTGACTACCTTCTTCATCAATTTGGTGAAGGGTAAACTTTTGCCTGCTAAATTGGCGATGAAACACCGAATATAGGCTAAGTGTCCTTGAAGTACTCTTAATTATTTCAAATTTTAAGGAGGTTACATACCAAGGATTGAATTGTTCTTCTCAGGATCGACTTCAATATCACGATGGCGTACAAAAAAGCTAAGAAATTTTCCTGAGGTTACCCCAAAAGCACATTTTAAGGGGTTCATCTTCAAAATATGTTGTCAAAGCTTTCGGAATATGACTTCCAAATCAGCCAAGTGATTTGAACGTTTTTTGGATTTAACTAACAAATAGTCTACATAGCATTCAACAAACTTCCCTAAGAAGGGTTTGATGATATAATGCATGACACGCTGATAAGTTGCACCTGCATTCTTTAAGCCAAAGGGAATTACCCAGCAGCAAAACACACCCTGAGGGGCTCTGAAGGCTGTAGATTCCTCATCTTATGGGGCCATTCAGATCTGATTATATCCAGAATATCCATCCATGAAGGAAAGTTCTTCATAGCCAGCTGTTTCATCAATTAAAAGTTCTGTAATCGGAACTGGGAAATCATCCTTAGGACAATGCTGATTAAGATCTCTGAAATCGATGAAAACTCTAATTTGTCTGTTCTTCTTCTTTACAGGGACAATATTAGCAAACCATTTGGGATATTTAACTTCTCTAACGAAGTTAGCTTTTATAAGCTTATCCACTTCAACTTCAATTTTGGAAGTATAAGTTGGGTGTGTTCTTCTCACGGCTTGATTAAATCCTCGATGTTCTTCTGGTAAACCCAAATGATGATTAGCAACATCAGGATCAAGCCCAGGAATTTCTGTATAGTTCCAAGCAAATATATCTATATTTTACTTTAGAAAAGAAATATACATCTCTTGCTCTTCAAGAGTCATGGCCGCACTGATTAAAGTGGGGAGTGGATCTTCTTTTGTACCCAGATTTATTTCTCTGAGTTCATCCAAAGTGGTAGAGATACCCTCTTCAAATGCTGGAGGAGCATCTTTGAGATTTTCCTCTTCTTCTTCATCATGTATTATTTCTTCCATTTATACTTGCATAGTAGATGATAAATTATAATTTTCATCATCTGAAGAGAAGTCAAAATTTACATATCTTGAATAAGAAGCTTCCATTTCTGACCCGATTGATGATGAAGGGTCTTTTTTGGGTAATAAAGAGGAGATGATGGATTAAGAATTGACATCATTGTTCACCTCCGATGATTCTATAACTTCTTCTGGCCTAATTGGCTAAGCATAGACTTTTTGTATTTCAGCAGATGAAATGAAGACGTCACCATTTCTGCTTTCATCACTGCTTGGTAGATTACCAATTTCTCCCATGTTGTCTGGCTCGATTGCTGTAATTGAAATTATGAATCTTTCCAAAAGAGTATTTTGATTTGGGTCTATCTTGTCAATTTGACTGATAGGAAACACATAATCTATACTCACATGTGTAAATGGATTTACTGGAATTTTCTCCAAACCATATGGAGCATTAACTTTGGTAATATCCTTTGTTGTGGATTTCTCCCTACCCTTCATGTGATAGAATTCCGCCTCAATGTATTGAGACTCACATGTCTTGAACGGGGCCTTATCACCATAAAATGTCCTAAATTGACCATCGAAACAATATTTGGGACATTGATGGTATGATGAAGGGATAGCCGCATGTTGATGTAGCCAGGGTCTTCCAAGCAAGATGTTGAAGGCTGAGTCTTGATCAACAGCCATGAAATCTGAATTGGATACAAGATCTCCAAACTGAGTTCTGAGTGTAACTTCTCCCAGTAGTTCCTATTCATTTTTATCATATCCTTGTAACATCATGGTAGAAGAAGATAAATCAGATTCTGTGAGGCCCAATCGATGAAGTGTATGAATGGGCATGAGGTTGACTCTTAAACCATTGTCAATGAAAGTTCTTCGGACGTCTACGCCATTGACCTTGTCAGACAAGTACAATGGTCTAATATGTCCATGCACAACATCATATTCATCTTCATCACTAAAAGATATTATTGCATGGAATTCTATAGTATTATTCTCTATGTGATAGACTTCAGCTGCATCAATTTCAGTTTCAAGCTTTTGAGGACTTGACAAAGCCTCGGTGAGTGCTTCTCGAAGATCTTTTGACTGATTCAGAGCATCCAGAATTGATAACATGGATGGTACTTGGGCCAAGTATTTCAATATATCATACTTTTGATCCAAAGGTCTGCGTTTCCCAATAGGAATATGTGGTTTACCAGGTACCTTGGAAGTAGATGCTTTGGAAGTTGATGAATATTGTATCGGGATAGGAGTTGACAATATTCCTGGTTTTGGAAGATTAGACCGATTAGATCCATTTACTTGCTGAGAGGAAGAAGATGGAACCTTCAACCGGTATTCCAAAATAACTGTTCCAGAACTGAATTTTCTATTGGTAGAAGAACTTGCTTGTTCTTTCTGAGCTCGCTAAAGGGCTCTACCACGAGTTTCTGTTGCGTACACAGTTCTAGCAGGGGTAGAATTGGAATAGTGGCTTCTGAAAGATCCATGTCTTCACCTATATCCTAAGCCCCGGGAACTTCCTCTGATTCCCTTGTTTGATACAGGGAATTCATGCTCATTGAAATCAAAACTGCGACTGGCATATGGATCTGTTAATTGAATCATATTAATAGAACCAAATATTAACTCTTCATCTGATGAAGACTCTGCCCGATTAGCCTATTAAGGCTGTGCCGTTTGGTGGGGCGGTGCCCGTGGATTTGAAGTAGATGGCATGAAGTCCACAAAAGTCAAAGACAACTTAGGCTTCGACATATACTCATTTTCCCTTGATTATTTTTCTTTCTTTGAATCATGTCGTTTCTTTGAGGAATTTCCCTCTGACGAAGAGGGTTTTTCCATAACAGTCATGGTAGAAGACACAATTGGTTTCTTTAATTGTGTTAGAAAAATAGAATGAGTTCGATTGATTGTCTTTCTGACCGTCCAATCATCATACTTCTGTGCATTTTTTCTTTTGACTTCTTTCCATTCGCCTTTCTCCTCTGGAACTTTAGCAGTAACACACGCTACCTGAGCTGAAAAACCTTTCAGTTTGACTTGTCCCGAGTCGACCATATTTTACAATAGGTCTCTGAAGACAAAACACTCCTGGATTGGATGCCCCAACATTTGATGAAAATGGAAATAATTGGGATGGTCTTCATCTCCTTTCTTCTTTGGCCTCTTGGGCATTGGCAATTGAACCAAATTGGTTTCCAGAGTCGAAATGAAATAACCAGGAACTTGTTCATTTTGGAAAGAGTATGTTTTTCTTTTCAGATCCTCAAATTGTGTTCGTCTTTTCTCTCTTTGATCGTTTAGACGAAACGGCCTTTGTTGTTGGCACTCAGAAGGTGGATCCCTTCGAGAAGATGAAGGTTTTGAGGTAGAAATAGGTATAGGTTCTTGTTTAAGCATAACTGTAGCAGTTTATGCTTTACCCATTCTCCTTCCTAGAGCTGATAGAGTTATATGATATTCAGCCTTAGCCTGTATAAGGGAATCTTCAATCTACTGAGCGATTGAAGTAAGGTCTCGAAACCCTCTTGTGTATTTCACAGGGATTAATGACGTGCTTAATTCGTCACGAAGATTTTCCACACATATTGGCAACAATTCTTCTTGAGGGAGTGCTAAACTCAAGGAATATGTTAATCCCTTCCATCGAGCAATGAAATCAGAGACCCTTTCATTCTCCCTTTGCTTACAGTTTGTAAGATCGAAAACTGTTGTCTTTGGGAAAGTTGAGCTGAACTGAAGGAGGAATTTTTGGCGAAGATCCTTCCATCCGGTAATTGACTGGGATTGAAAAACTGTATACCAGAAAAAAGATGGTCCTTGCAAGGTTCGCACGAACCATCTGAGTTTCACTGCTTCTTGCTGCTCCGGAGTTCCCATCATAGGATCGCAACAAGACACGTAATTCGTCAAATGCTGTTCAGGATCACCTGATCCATTGAAAATAGGGAATATAGGGTTCCCACAACTGGATGGAGGAGAGATTGAATCTACCCATTCAGGGTAAACTTTCTTTTCTGGTTGAACTTACGATACGTTTCCCTTCTATAGTTTCTATCCGACCTATTAATGACTCAATAGTAGTTATTAACTTTTGAGAAACATCCGGTTGAACTTGGACTTGGGTAGGTGCAATGACTGGAGCTTGGACAGATGTGGCGATTGGTGCTGCAACTGATTGTAGCACTACCAACTGTTGTTGCACTTGATCCGTAGGATTAGACCTATGAGGGTGTACTAATAAAGGAGGATATTCTATATCCATCTCAGTAGCTTCAACAAGTTCCTTTGGCTGAATGACTCCAGCATGCTTAAGAATAAGACTACTTTGAAGTAGTTCAGCATTCAACCTTCTTAATTCCTTCATTTCTTCCTCCTATTGTGCAAACCTTTGCTCCAGTGAGAGGGATTGACCTTTTACAGATGAAGGATATGTAACCTGGTTCTTTCCCTTCCATTTGTTGGATCCTTTTTGGAGAGGGGGAAGTGGGTTACTCGAAGGATTACCTAGGTTCTGATTAATCTTTTGACTTTATGTACACACACCTTCTTCATTTGGGTCGGTGCGTACATCTTCTTGAGCAGGAACCTATTCATCTGAGTCCCCTGAGTGAGCCTCATCTGGTGGATCAGCAACAACGGCATTGATGACATTAATTGATGCATAACTCATCACATCCCTTCTATCATCATTTTTGTGATATTCTCTTCTTCCATGTCTTTGATGAGACATTGCCTTTTGTTGATTCGATCCCTCGGGAACTTCTTGATGAACTGTAATTTGGAGGGAATCTCCTGATAATTTGGCTCTTTGTTCCTCTTAAGGCTTCTTCCCCAATCGAGAAAAAAACGACTTTCTTTGAGGAGGGGTTTGATGATTTGAAAAAGTCCCCAGTCCAATGGACTGGGACTGTTCCTTCTCAACTCCTTGAATCTTATTTGTTGATTCCAAGGGTTGGTTTAAAAGAGTCCCCAGTCTGGCGAGCTGGGGTGGCTCTTGACATGCTATGTCTGAGACTTTCTTAAAAGCTCTCCTGATCTTGTGAGCCTTAGTCCGGAAATTAGTTGGATGCATTAACCTATATCCACTTTTATCACCCGGTTCAAAAGACCGTTGGATGATTTCTGACACTTCTGTCACTTGGTGACGTGCTTGCTCCAAACGAGAGGCCTGTTCAATATTCTCGTTTGCTTGATTCAAGAGTAATTCAACAACTTGTTCTCTGTATTATTGATTTTGAGAGGAACTAGTTGAAGCCTGTTCTTGGGCATGCTTCTGATTATAAACAAAGCCCATTGACTGTGGCCAGCCATGGGCAATAACATTTCATGCTACCATTTTTGGCGGGCTTTGTTGACTAGAGAGCACCGTGAAATGCAGTGCTCCATGAACACCCCATCCTCTGACACAAATAACAGATGGGGCATTGGAAATTAACTGACACAATCTTCTTAATGTGCCAAAGCATGAACGTTGAAGGGATCTCTGCTGCTTTTCAGCCTTCGGATATCGAGAGACTGATAGAGATGCCAAATCAATCTGACGTTGTAACCCTTATATTATCTTAATATGATTTTCATATTCATCATAAGATAATACTTTATTTTTCAACTGAAAAAGAGGTTTCCATATATTGAGATGAATATCATAAATTTCATCTTCCGTCAACATTTCTAGAATGTCATACTGAGAGTCATCCAGAGGCCAAAACATGACTGGAACATCACCTTTCGCCAATTGTTTTCTCATGTTCAGCATTTCCTCTTTATCATTTGATGAAGATTCTTCTACCTGATTTGACCAGAGTTGGTGTTTCCTTGTTGCCTCATTAGATTCAACATGATTGGTAGAGAAATAATTGATCAAACTAGAAGATTCATGACTTAGGGGTGTTTTAGAGAATGACCTACACCCTGGGAAATCTTCTGATTGAGAAAGTATTTCACCTGCTAGCGATGAATCTTTAGACATGACTGGTTTCGCATTTTCAAGTGCCTCAAGATAATAGGTCTTTCTCAGCACTACATTGTGCACTGGAGCATTTTCCGGGCAATGTACATCACTACCGCGGAGAGGACTTTCGCAGCGAAATTCATCATCATGGGGAGGACCACCATAATGGGTTACAACAAAAGACGAGATCTCTTACTCCTTGTTATTCTGACCACACAGAGGGTTCTTGTGGCTCTCATCTGAAGATGAAACTTTGAGATCAACCGAATTTTCATGAAGCAAGCCTTCCGGAGGAAGTTTCTGTTGAATATCTTCATAATTAATGTTCCCACTATTGTGAAATGAGGGAGTAGAATCTTGAATTTGAATAGATAATTGTCTGAGGGATTCAAGAACTCCAGCATCGAGAAAGGCCTTGTTACAAATTGGCTATTGATCTCCTGACTGTGCTGGGCAGGTCTTTTCCTTAGACGCCTTCTTACTCGCCTTGGAAACCACTTGTTGACGAAAGTAGCTGCTCTGAGCAGGTGTATATGAATGATCAGGAAAGATGGCCAGGTTAGGCTGATGATCTCCACTAAAATCAGGTGTGTGTGCCTAACTTGGTTGTCCGTATGATATGGGGGAGTATGCCCCACAACCCTCTTGGACTAGAACAGATGTGTGTGTCTGTTCCGGATTGAATTGTTGATGTGTCACTCCACTGGTACGGATAGATTTATGTTTCTTTCCTTGAGATGCCACAGAAGTTGTTATAATATATCCTGGCAGGCATCCAGAATATGATCAGGGATTTTCTTCTGCTCTTTCACTATTGATAGAATATTCTTGGTGACTTCAGCTGCCAGAACGGGAATATACGTCCATTCTGGGCTTGGAGTAGGTGTATGTGCCTACTCCTGACCTCCATTTCCTGTTAGTGAATCCTGACAGTACTAATGTGTGGGGGAAGAGAGTTGAGTCTACCTCATATTTGTTGTTAGGGATTTCCGACTAACTTCTCTGAATTCTACCAAGTGAGACTATTGGTAGGCTTGATTAGTACTAGCAGGTGTATGTGCCTGCTAATTACACTTCGCCAAACATAGTTTACGAGATCCATCATATGTAGTCAGACAAGCCTGCTGACTAGCTGATGATGTAAAAACAAGTGTATGTTCCTACCTATAGTACTCTGCCGGAATTGCCTGGTGGGATTAGCGTGATGCTGCTAGACGAGTCTGCTGGATAGAAGAATTAAAACGGGCAGGTGTGTGTGCTTGCTCGTTGCTTGCCACCAAGTTAGGTTGGTGGACTTCTCTGGAGATGACAGAGATGAGAACCTGCTCACTGTTAACCGGACTTCACCTCTGGCGATACGTCTTGCCTACTCGGGTTCGAGGAACCTGAGCCGAATGCCTGGAGTCGGTACCCTCATCATGTTGAGGGCGCACTTCCACACGAGTCTGGTGGTGATTGTTGGTGGGAACCCTCAGGAAGGACTCCTGTCTGTTTGAATTAAGGCCCTGAGGGACCTGCTCATTCACCTCCCCAGAATAAGGGAGCGAATGGTGATTGAGTTCTGGGGATAACGACCCAAAATGGTTGGATACGGTAGTCAACACCGCCTACTTCATGATCACTGGTCATCGTTGTATAGACGACCGATGTGAGTTGTTTACTTGGAGGGCTTGTCGGGCAGCCTCCAGAGTTGGGATAGTACCGTGTTGACTATACTCCTTAACCAGCGCGTTTGATACCCAGCGTTGAAGACGCTGAGTAGGTGATATCGTCCTTAGAGAAGACGACGATCCAGTAGGAGTATAAGTAGTGGCATTTACAGCAGCAGTATTCACTAGTGTGAACTTGAGAGCAGCCATTCTAGAAATGCAGAAGATCTTGGAAAAGAGTGCATGTTTGATATAAAAGACGTAATCAAGATAAATTCACCCACTACATCTTTTGGATGAGCACATATGTCAATGATTTTTTATGTTGGCCCTATTATAGAGTTTTAAATAGGTCCCCAACAAATAGGTAAAACATCATTTTAAATTGGTTAAGGATTCACGTTGGGTTCACCATTTTTTGTTTCCCTCGGATTTCGGGGATGACCTCCTTTGATGGGAGGTTCAAACATTCCACTCGGTTTTTAACGGGTTTGTTCGTAGAACCGGAAACATCCAATGATTCCACATCCATTCGGACCTACTTTCCAAAGGTAGGTTCTCATTAGTTTATGGACTGATGAGGCTTAGGAATTTTCATTGGTCGAGAGGATGGGAGGTCGGACTCATCACACCTTTTTGAGGGGAATTATTGTCTACTCCGGGACTCTCTTTATAGATTTAAGTTATGATCATGAATCCTTATTACATAACCAAATATACAATGAGTTATCCTTTAGATCTGACAATCAATGATCGATATGTAGGAAATTTAGAGAATCCTTTATATGTATTCGAGGTTCTTCACTGATAAAGAATCATCTGTATTTGTTAGAGATTCTTAGTCAATGGTATCCTTTGATACGTAAAAGTCTCTTGGTCCTTATGATGACCATACTGGTTTTAAAGTGTAACACCCCGAGCTTCCACGATACGCTTCTCATTCAGTAATACAATAGCTTGCATTGTACGCAACTTCGAGTTCTAAAACACCGCGACTAATCAAAGTAGCCGTTATGAATAGTAATACCTTCTTTTTGAAATATTATAAATTTTATATGTCAAAATGGACTTCATTTTTGTATTCGTAATATCGAAATTAGCCTATGTTGAATTTTTGGTATTTTTCTGAGAACTTCTAAAATTTTATAAATAGTGAAAAATACTTAAAACAACTTTTTAATCAAAATAATTTATAGTGATAAATTATAATATTTGATGGTTTTAAAGTATAATTAGAATATATTTTTACCATTTTATCCAATGGTGGTCATTAGAATTAATTTAACATTGAAATTGGACATAAACAATTGCCAATCTTTTGATATAAATTGTTTCTTAAAAACACGCTATTTGTTGTGACAGCGGGAATTAATTATAAAATTAATTAATGCAACTAATATGTTTGGAATTTTGTAAAATAGACATCATTTTTCAATTCGGAATATCAATTATAGCTTAGGGTGAAATTTTGGCCTTATTCTGAAAAACTTCAATTTTTGATGAATAGTGAAACCACTAAGTGGTTGTTAAATAACTGATTTTTCGTTTAAATGAAATATTACCACTTCTGTGATTTGATTTTCAAAAATCCGACATACATGGTTGTCATTAAGAAGTAAAATGTGGTTCAATGGGATAAAAATAATTTTTTGGTGAATAGTAACTTATTAAGTTCTTAATCGCGATTAGTGGTAATTAGGGTAGTTTAAGGTATAAATAATACTTTAATAATATTAAATGACCTAGACACATGTCCCAACCTCATTGGTTGTGTCATGGCCGACCAAGACAAGCCATGGCCTAACTTGGGGACCCCATGGATCCACTTTTGTTGGGAAATAACATAAATTACTTTTTATTTAATGTTAAAGTGAAAATGACACTAACATAAAGTGTTTTACTAAAACAATTTTTAAGTAGGGTTACACAAGTCCAAATTTTGATTATAAATAGTCATTGGAAAGATAAAAAGATTTCCTATATCATAGTATTTTTTTTATAATTTTTAGACATTAAATAAATTTAATTATTTATGACATAATAATGATGCAGCGATGACATCATTATTTGACGATTTAAATAAAATGGAAAGATAATATAAAATCTATGAACTACACATGGCCAAAACCAATTGGATGAGTGGATTTCGATGCCTTATCACCTTATCCACGAATTCTATCAATGTGGGTCCTTTTAAAACCGAAACACATTTTCAAATAATGTAATGTTCCTTTACTTTCCAAAAGTGCCCCTCCTCTCCTCTTATAAAAGGCCCCCACCTCTACCTCATTTCACACACTCTTCAAGCCATTGGCTCGGCCAACCCCTGCCCATTTGCTCTCTCCACATCCCTCTCCTCATCCTAGAGGATTCCCTTTGGGCAGAATCCTTTCAAAGGAAGCCTTTAGGCTCAACTCAAAAGGAGTTACACTTTTTAAGGTAATTCATTCTCTCATGTTCTTTTGTTTTATTTTGCTTCTCCAACCCCCTAAACTCTTTTTATTTACTTCTTTTGTAACAACACCAGTATCTTAAATATACTAGGATGTTGTTATAAGACTTATTTGAGCTACACTTCCACACAACTACATCAAATGGTTAAAGAACATAAGGTTTCCGTGGATGGCGAAATTCTGCCTCCCGAAACGATGATTGTTCAACACTCATTTAACACCTTCAAAGGTGGCCATTATGATGTCACTATTTTTATATATGATATATAATATGTTTATGTTTTCCTTAAGCTTCTGTTTTTTTCATTTTGGGCATACCTTTATGGTTTCCATTATGGGTAAAACACGATATCTTCATTTTAGGAAGCGCGGACTACCGCCCCCTGAAAGTGATTTGATTCGTTAATACCATATGTGGGATGTGTGAAGGATAAAGTTAATGATATTATATATGTTATTATACTGGAATTATAATATACTCTCATATCATTATGATTCCATTCCAGAAAATATGAAATAGAAATGGAAGTAGCGTTCATGCGTACGTACGGCTTACCGTCTCCATGAACGGTGCATTTCATTTCTTACCTCTAAATGTGATGTAATATTATAAATGAATGTATGTACTGGATATATATGACATATATGATATCTACATCATGAATACCATTCTGGATATAATGAACCTTTGACCAAATTAACAACATGTAAGTGTAAGAAGCCTATTTTTGACTTAAGAACCAAATACCGACAAAATGAACATTATTAACTTAAATAATTACATAATGTTCATATCATTGTAATAAGTGATATAATAAGGATAATGAAGTTGAAAATGGTTCTTAATAAGGTATATATTAACTCTAGTTTATTATTCAGGAGGTTAAAGAACGGTTGAGTCAAGTCAGACACGAGGTAAGGGAACTTCTTAACCCAATTTCCATTCTTTGGGTTAATCTCCTAATTTCAAATTATGTCATTATATTTTCATGTCATATCTTTTATTTGTACTTTATTTATGTGTACTTATAGTGAATACACATAATATATCTATTTTATTTTAAAAATTATCTTTGTAAGGGAATTTCATAACCCAACTTCCATTCTTTGGGTTAATCTCCTACTTTCAAATTATGTCATGATATTATTATGTATTATTTTGTATTTTTACTTTCATTATGTGTACCTATAGTGAATACACACAATAGATCTATTTTATTTTAAAAATGATCTTTTTAAGGACATCGTCTCAATCTCCTTTCATTGAGGCATATTTGGTTTTATACACAACTTTCTTTTATACTGTGTATAAACCCCTTTGACTTTTACGTTTAGTCAAAAGGTTTTCTTTTAGAATTATGTGATTTTTAAATGATTTCAAAAAAGAGATATTTCTCTACAATATATGAAAATCCAGTGCAAATGTATACATATTTAACGCAAGCTTAAAAATGTTTTCAGAAAACCCGACTCTCGAGTGTGGTAGTCAGGAAGGGATTGGGCGTGGACCCATCATGGCCTGTAATTAGTCGAGAAGTCTCAGAATTAGTTATTTTGTTTTCAGAAGCTTGCATACTATTTTCAGAAAAACACTGGAGTATATTTGAGCAATTGTAAACGTAATTATCTTCTAAAAAATTGCATCGGTAGGTCTCATGAGACAACTAGACGTGGAATTGGCCGAGGCCCTTTCCCAATTTGATTTATGGTTTTGGCCGAGGCCTTAATCATTTTAGACGTCTTGGCCGAGGCCTTGACAAAGTGTTTCAGAATGTCTGGCATTATACATTCCCTCATTATGAAAGTGGTTATTGATATTGCATGTGATTATTCGACCAGTAGAATATCCATGTGAATAAGTAAATGGCATTATCTCATTTTACTTTTGCCATATTATGTTGAAGTTCATGTTTAAAAGGCTTTTGTTTTAGTTATACATTGCCTTAAATGTTAATGTTTATTTATGAAAGCTTCCGCATTATTGTTATCCTTACTGAGCATCTGAGCTCACCCCTTTCAATGTTTTAATATTTTCCAGGATGTGAAGAAGTATTTTATGAATGACCTGCAGGGATAGTCAGAAGAGGATATGAGTGTGGACTATGGATACTTTGTTATTGTAGTTTTTCACTTTATGATGAAATGTAACGTTTATGAATGTATCTAGTGTTTCCAAGGCTACTAAACTAATCGGTCTTTCGAGACTTGATCTTTTGGGATCATGCCAATGTTACGAAGTAATGCACCGAATCTGGGTAGCTGGGCTCGGGGCGTTACATAAAGCCACTCAGTGGGGCACTTGAAGTTTATTTTCATTCATAAGGACATGAATTATTTCAGAGTTAGGATCAAACCAGCAGATGGGCTACCTACGTATCCTTTGTTTATAAAAGGAATCAGAACCCACGTAGTTCGAGTAATGGAGTATGATGTTTATGATTGATGGCTCAAAAAAGGATGTCATAATTACTTTTACACTCTAAGCTCATTTGAGTCATGCTCAGTGTGAGAAACAAGAGGTATTGGTAGAAAAATTAGACAATTGTGCAATGAAAGATGCAATCATAAGAAATAATGTGGGGCTTATGTATGTATGACTGCCCATGTAAATGAAGGTTAGGATTTAATTTAGGGAAGAAATCCAGGAACAGGATCCATAAAGGTATATGTGCTTCATGGAGATTTTGAATACTCTAACATGGGGCTTACTCCTGAAAAGGAGGCCCAAAAAAGGATAGGACTTATGATTGGGTTTTTCTCCTGAAAAGGAATCCAAGATTAAAGGTAAATTAGGGCTGGTTAAGAGAAATTAAGACTGGGGATTACTCCTGAAAAGGAGGCCCAGGTTAATAGATTTGAAAAATTAAGGGACTTGGGGCTTACTCCTGAAGAGGATGCCCATATTTGAGAATGGGTCTTACTCCTTAAAAGGAGGCCCAGGTTAAGAGAATTATGTTTGGGGCTTACTCCTAAGGAGGATGCCCAGATTTGAGAATTATGATTGGGGATTATTCCTGAAAAGGAGGCCCAAGTTAAGGGGTTATCTCATCTTAAAGGATGAGATTTAATGAATAAAATCTCAATTTTTTAGTGACATAAATATGTGTAAATCACTAGGTTTTGAGTGGTATTCCATAGAGTTCCTTTCAAATAAGGAATCCAAATCATGAAATCATGCCATAAATGGATTTTAAGAGTGTATTGAAGATTGAATCTTGAATAAGAGAGGTGGAATGGCTTAAGAGGGGTGAAATGGGCAAGAAGGGAACCCAAAATGGAAGGGGCACGCAAGTCCTGGCAGGCGTGCAGGTACTACATGGGCGTGCAAGTCCTGGTCGTGCAGGTATACCTGCGCGACACATGGGTACTTGCGCGATGGTTAGCCAGAAGAGTAATACTTGAGAAACTCTTGGTTAAAGCCTCCAGAATCCTCTTGAGGTTCTTCTAGAAGAGGGGCCATCACGTTCTATTGAAGGATTAAGGAGTCGCGCAAGTGTGGCCTTTTCCCTTAAGGGCTGGCCACTCAGGCGCGCAAGTGTTGATGAGTTTCAACACATAGGCCTTCCTCCCCCTCTTTAGATCTTCCATTCAAGGTAAGAAATTACCTTAGAAGTGTTTCAGAAGCTTTGAGAAGAGACTAGGGCACCAGGAGCTCAAATATGAGTTTTTGAAAAAAATCCTCCTCAAATGGGGGGCCCACAGGGTCTATTTATAGGTAGGAAAAGACCCCGGGTGGTTATCACTTAGGTCGCGCAACTCAATTGCGCGACCATCATGCGTCGCGCAAGTGGACTTGAATGACTATGAGGGAACTTGTACGACCTATGGGCAATGCTCTCCTTGTTCCACCCTTTGTCTATTTTTGATATTTTCTTCAAAGGATGAATCTATTTGTGCTAAGTCATTTCCCTTTACATTCATTTGGACTCTGTGACGAAAAAGGAGCGTCAACACATACCCAGCGCGTCTTTTCCCCTTTCAAAAGAAGGTTAAGAAAAACCAGCCACCATGAGCAGTGGGGAAAAGTAATGCAGATAAACAACCAAGTATCAACAACATCCAACAATCACAACCATCCCATTCCATCATCCATGTTGTCCTCCCTGACACCCACATGCATAAACCGATGCATCTTGCCACTCTAGGCACCATTCGCTGCCAAAACCACAAGGCCTCCCTGACTTCACATATCAAAAAACCCCTCCAGGGTCACATGACAACCACAGATATCACAACACCCCTTCCAGGGTCACAACACAACACAAGCAACAAGAAAACAATCATTACAAGAAATGGGCTCTTGGCCCTTTAACAAGTCACCCAGCCTTCAAACGACAAACACCATCAATCACATCCAATGGGCTTTTATCCCAAATTCACACCAAGAGGGTAACTATGAACCCTTCCGAGAATCCAATCAATCAAGTTCATAAATCCATCTTGAATTATCATATTCAATTCGTTGCTTCCAACATAATGAACCAAAACATTAAGCTATCACAAGTATTAAGCATGATTATTATGCCAACTTAATCAATATCCAATTACCACAAGAAAAAGATTCTTTTTCATTCCTCTTTATTTCTAAACAATTAATTATCAATTAATTCTAGATTTACATTCTTTATCAAATTCATCAGGAACAACATGCTAACAAGAAAGGCATAGATATCACACTATCTAGAAAAAAGGAGACAACAACATGCGTTCAATGCAATTTATTAATCCGGTTCAAGTATTTAATTAGGTCATTTAATTGCGATCCAAAGGGCTAAATCATGCTAGCTCTACGATTGCACATGAACAATTAGAGAAGCCACAAATCCCCTACCTCAAGGATTTTTGAGGAAAACCACAACGGTCGATGAATGCCCAAGAAACCGGGTCGATTCTCCACGAATCCTCCTTAGATCTCCTCCCCTAACACAAAAAAATCCAAATATCATCACAAACGACATCCAAACACCTAGATCTACCCATAACAGACATAGATATAAGAAGACGAGAGAAGAGGAGGAGCAGATCTATGTAGATCTATGAAACCAAACAAAAGGATCACATACCTTGAGAAACCAGCTTTGATTCGCGAAGAGAAGCCTCCGGATCGCCTCCAAAATGTTTGGGAGAGGTTCTTCCACCTCCAAGGAAGGGTAATCCCAAGTTATGGCTGATTAGGGGCTTAAATGAGGTGATTAAAGGCAAAACAAATTAGATCCACAATTTTAGGATCTAACTTTATGTACCCGCACAGTTAGTCCGCTTGGTTTAACAAACCATGTGCTAACCTTGAGTTAGCTTCTGCATCGACAATCACCCCTCGCATGGTTAGTCCGCACGGTTAGACAAACTGTGCACTAACAGTGCATTAGCCACTACCTCCAAGACCAGCCTTGCATGGTTTGGCCGCACGGTTTAGGCAAATCGTGCGCCAACCGTGCAAATGCTATTACCCTTTACCTTTCCTCAAAAGTCCACCCAAACGCAGCCCCAAGTCACAATGACTTCCCTGAACACCTCTAGTACCGAATTTTCACAAAGTAATGGACCGAAGGGGTCCGGCCATTAAATCAGACACCTCTCAAAACATTCTCGTCCTCGAGAATCCAAAACCCACCTAAAGAGAAAACAAAATAGGGTCTGAAAAACCACCCACTGAGATACCTCTCAAAAGAGATCAAACCACAAAAGCAACAAAGGATGTCGTCTCATAAACATGAAAGTTCCACAACCAAATAATTTACAACGATACATGAAAAGAGTTAAACATCAAACAACTCTGGGTACTGAGCGCGTAACTGTGACTCACGTTCCCAAGTACTCTCTTCCAAGCCGCCATGTCACCACAAGACATGAACTAAAGGGATGGATCACCCACAAAACACATTCTCCTTGTGGTCTTGGATCTCCATCGGTCGCTCCTCAAAGGTGGCATCATCATCAACTTCGATCTCTCCCCAATCGATGATGTGGGAGTCGTCATGAAGATAACGACATAGTTGTGATACATGGAAGACGTCATGTATCCGACTCATCTGAGGGGGAAACACTACTCGATACGCCACAGATCCAACACGAGCTAACACCTCAAAAGGCCCAAAAAAGTGGGGAGAAAGCTTACTCCCATGACCAAAACTTCGCTTCCCACGATGGGGATTCACCTTCATAAACACCTGACCCCCCAACATCAAACTCTAAAGCTCTCCATGTTGGATCGGAATATGATTTTTGAGATCTTGCACTGTCTTCATACTCTCACAAATCACCTAAACCATCTCTATTTTATTCTGCACTAGTTCTGGTCTAAGAATTGCTGACTCTATGAACCTAGTCCAGCACAATGGAGAACGGAAAGGCCGGCCATACAAGGCTTCAAATGGATCCATACCGATGGTGGAGTGAAAACTATTATTGTAAGAGAACTCCACCAACGGTAAGTGCCTCATCCATGAATCTCCAAAATCAAGAACCTAATAGCGTAACATGTCTTCAAGAGTCTGGATGGTTCACTCTATCTGACCAGTCGTTTGAGGGAGAAAAGCAGTGCTAAGGCAGGGTTGAGAACCAAAAGAATGTTGGAGACCCCTCCACAACCTGGAGGTAAAATGAGGATCTCGATCAGAAATGATCTTCCTTGGGACTCCATGAAGTCTCACCTCCTCCTCTAGATACTACCTTGAAAAAACATCCACTGAGCTCAACTCCTTGATTGCTATGAAGTGGGCCGATTTTGATAAACGATCCACTACCACCCATATAGCATCATGTCATCCCGGAGCTCGAGGTAAACCTGTAACAAAGTCCATTGAGATGTCCTCCTACTTCAACTGAGGAATCTATAATGGCTGGAGAAGACCACCAGGAACACAGTGTTCAGCCTTCACCTTCTGGCAGACTAAATATCGAGACACAAACTCCAAAACAGTACGCTTCAGCCCAGGCCACCAAAACTGACTCCTGAAGGATCGGTATATCTTTGTCACACCAGGATGCACCAATAAAGGAGAAACATGAAACTCTCTGAGGACTGTCTCGCACATCTCCAAGGGAACAAAAAGCCTTCCATGATACAACACACTGTGTTATTCATCTTCAGATTAACCATCAGGGGCCTCACTACAAACAACTCGGTCTCTCCAAACCTCCACCTCTAGATCCCCCAATTGGGAATCTTCTACCCTCTGCCTCAGGGATGATTGTACCATCATCTGGAAAAGACAACCTCTACCCACAACTTCTACCATTTCAATATGCAAAGCTGGAAATTCCTCCATTACTCTCCAAGAATCACTGGATTCACGCACAACATCACTATGCGACTTTCGTCTCAGCGCATTAGCTACAACATTCCCCTTTCCTGGTGTATACGATATATCAAAGTCGTAATCCTAAAAGAACTCCATCCACCGACACTATCGCAATTTCTAGTCACGCTGTGTGAAAACATACCTCAAACTCTTATGGTCGGTGAAGACCAAAATGCGTTCACCAATGAGGTTATGTCTCCACAACTTCAAAGAAAACACCACGGATACCAACTCAAGATCATGGGTTTCATTGTTACGTTCATGGGGACGAAACTTCCAAGACCCATAAGAAACAACTGACCTCTACTACATGAGGACACAACCTAACCCCAGATGTGAAGCATCACAGAAAACATCAAACTGAACTCCCTCAGTTAGAAGACAAAGGACTGGAGCACTTACTAACTTCCCTTTTAGATACTTAAAAGCTTCCTAACACTGATCAGTCTATATGAAAGACTGATCTTTCTAGGTCAAAGATATTAGAGGAGTTGCAACTCAGAAAAATTGGCTACGAACCTCTTGTAGTAGCATGAGAGACCAAGGAAACTTTGCACCTCTGACACTGTCTTGGGGGCTTAACAAGACACAACAGCTTCTATCTTTGATAGATCCACAGCTACTCCTTGTTGGAACACAACATTCCCCAAGAAACGGACTTCTCGATCCCAAAACTCACACTTTGACAACTTTCTGAACAGTTGATGTCGATGAAGAACTCCCGAAATAGCTCATAGATGCTCCAAATTCTCCTCTATAGATGTGAATTACACAAGGATGTCATCGATGAAAACTACCACAAACTTGTATAGGAACTCACTGAACACAGAATTCTTCAATCCCATGAACACAGCTAGAGAATTCATCACACCAAACAAAATTAAAAAAACTCATAATGCCCATAACGACAATAGAAAGCAGTCTTCGGGATATCTTCATCCTTCACATGCATCTGATGATATCCTCGCCGTAAGTAAATCATTGTGAAAAAACATTCCCCTTTCAGTTGATTGAATAAATCATCGATCTGTGGAAGAGGATAACGGTTCTTTATTTTCAGTTTGTTTAAGCAACGATAATCGACACACAAACAAAAATTGTCGTCGACCATCTTCATGAACAGAACTGGTGCACCCCATGGTGACACACTTGGTTGAACAAAAACGCACTAAAACAGACCATCAAGGTGTATACGTAGACTTCGTAATTCAGAAGGGGCCATCCTATATGGAGACATAGATATAGGAGATTCTCCTAGCTATAACTCAATCCCAAACATGATCTCTCACCGAGGGGGTATGGCTACAACCTCTTCTGGAAAAATATCAGGGTACTCCTCTACGACTCTAGGAAATGCCAACTGTCGATCCTCTGAAGAACTTAGTTTCATCTCAGCCACCATGGTTGATAAGAATGGATCTCACCTATGACCCATATAAGGATCTCTCTCACCAAAAACACCACCTGCTCTCCATTCGCACTGATGAATATGTCCTTCTTCCTGAAGCAATCTACGATAGCCTGTAGTGAATACAACTAATCCATGCCGAGGATGACATCGTATGGTTCTATCTGTAAACATATGAAATCTACCCAAGAGTGGTGTTTCCCCAACACTAGCTCACAGTCTCTACATAATTCAAACATGCTATGGTTCCATCCTATTTGAGAAGTTCTAGAATTTTTTTCAACCATGCTTGAATTTCAAATGGTTTTATCTTCAAGTGACCCATGTCATGTAAACCCCATAAAACTAATTTGTGTGTATAGACTTCATGAAAGTATTAATACTTGTTAATTGGTCTCAATATTGGTTTTTTGGAATTATGTAATGAAAATATACTTCATATTTATTATACTACACATTTCATTAAACTAATTTTTTATTTTGGTAACCTTGAAACTCTTAATACATAATGTTGAAAACCACTTAATATGTGAATTAGGAAATTATGTAGATTATTTTATATAAACTCAATAGTCTCAATGTGATAGGTGCTTTACTTTTCAAAACATATAAAACAAATTTGAGACCATTTATGTGGAAATAAAAAAAATCTATGCTGACACTATTTCGTAAGTTAAATGTCATTCCTTTTCAAAAACCTTCTCAACTTATTACCACCTAGATAAAATGAATTTTATTATATCTCAACTGAATTATATAATTAAAATCAACCATTCCCAATTAAACATGAATAATATATAATCTAATAATCTAAACATAACATATGGATAATAGGTTTATTTGATGAATACAAGGTATCTAGGTTTATGTGTTGGGAAAATTGATTTAACATGAAGTAACATAATGGTTTTGTTACTCATCTAACCTCGAATCTTAATAACCAAATTGGTATTCTATAAGAGTTTATGGTTGTGGGGTTTTATTAAAAATTTTGTTCTAAAAATGGAATGTCATGAAAGAATTTCGTAAATAGATTTATCTAATCCTTAAATTATATTCCCTTTTAGAATAATTTTTTGGAAATATGATTTCAATTTCATGTACATACTTTTTTTTGGAACATAGCCAACTAAACATAAATTAATGAATCACATGTGATAGTACAAAACCTAAAAAGTTATAATTAGTTATAATAGAAACCTTGAACCTCTGTAATTCTAATAATCTACCTTTAAAATTGTTATTCCATCATTATAGGATATGAATCACTATAAGAAAACTTGAGATTCATAGCAGTTTTCAAAACTAGAAATAAATATTTCTATAAAATAAATTAGTAATGGATTTTAAAAACCACAACAAAATTTGATATTAAATTTTAATTTTTTTTTAAATTTTATAAATTTTTTTAGTGGTGATACTTAAAAACTATTGTGTATAAGTGGATGTTTTTAAAAACTGCTAATAAAAATAAATATTTTTTAAAAAAATAATAAAAATCAGATTTCAGAATGAAATGACCCTAACATTAGATCTATGTATCCAGTTTAACTGCAAAATAATATAAATCAAAGCTTATAAAATTAGATAAAATGGAATTTGATAATAATTTGGTAATAATTAATAGAATAAAGATTATTACTATTTTAAGAGAACATGAAAATCAAATATCAACTTTTAATGACCATAACTTATGATCTGAGTGTTCGTTTGGGATCAACCATATATCAAATTAAATCTTCTGAAGATACATACATCGTTCTGGATACGGTAGGACCTGGTAAATATTTTCCATTATCAAAAAAGTCCCATAAGGTATCCAAATATGTTATTTTTTGTTCGAATAACAAGATTTTAGAACATTAGAGGTGATTTCTGCTTCATCTATGTGTGTTTTCATATTTTTTTTGGGATGAAAATTATTTTACTACATGGAATCACATTAATATAGCTTTGATAGTGTTTAAATTATTGTGGTTTTCACTCTTCTAGTGATTTATTATATATTAAATATATATATATATATTTGTATCTATTTAAATACATTTATTTATATATATTTTTAATTTAAGTATATTAATCAATATTTATTAAAAAAAATATAAAATACCATCTATTCGTAGATATTTATATGTATTTTTGCATATTAGTCTATACTTATTTATATTTATATCAATTTAAGAATATTTATTTATCATAAGTTATATTTATATATATGATGTCAGTATATATATTTTAATATTTTGATGGTTGGTGTGTGTCTGTATTTGTGCTTCTATTTATATACATTAATGTATATTTATTTATATTTATATATTTTATAAGATATATATAACTGTATTTAGAAAAATTATATGAAATCATATATATTTATTTATTATTTATTATTTATTATTTAATATTTGTTATTTGTTATTTTTATTTCTTATTTCTTATTTATTATTTCTTATATATTCAATTATTATTTATTAATAATTAATAATTAATTATATTAATTTATTATTAGTTTATTAATAATTTGTTAATAATTTAATATTAATTAATTAATTAATTAATTATTATATATTAATCTACTATTTATTATTTATTATTTATTTTTAATTTTTATTCACTATTTATTTCATAATTATTATTTGTTAGATGTTATTTATTATTTATTTATTAGTAATTTTTTATTATTGATTATTGATTATTTATGGTTTATTATTTATTGTTTAATTTTTATTACATATTATCTATTTTTTATTTTCTATTTTGTAGTCTTTATTCTTTATTAATCATTTAATTGTTATTTATTATTTTTTTATAATGTATTATTTAATAATCACATTATTATTATTTTATATTAATATTTACATTTATGTATTTTTATGTATTTTTAGTTGCCTATATAAGTATATTAAATTCATTTACTCACCATATTAAGAGTTTTCGAGAGGTATATAGTCTTTATAGAATAACCAAGTGGTTAGAGGTTCAAATCTCACCCAATGCACATATATGTTGAATTTATGAGTGGTGTGCAAGAAATATGCTTGTATTGTAGGATAAATAAATAAATTCTAAATATATAATAATATCAAAATATTACAAAACAAAAAAATTAAAAAAAATATAAATAAATAACCTCTATAAAATGTTTAATAATTATTTTCAAAACCACTAATAAATAATTTCACTATGTTTTTTGAAAACTGTTGTTAAATTTTTCTTGATGCTTCTTTTCACGACATTTTTTCAAAACCACTGTGGAATAATTTAGTGATAGTTTAAACTATTGTTAATCCCAAAAAACACTACTAAAAACTATTTTTCATGTAGTGAATTTCCCACGCTCTCTGGAGCTTTACCACTTGTATGCCTTAGTCTAGAACCATGTTTAGTTTGATCAAACATAGTCAAAAATTAATATAATGAAATATCTATAAATTTAAGTTATATCATTCCAATGATTCATGGAGTAAAAGTGGGTCAAATCCATGTGGTTCCATTAGAATTTCTCAAGCATATTTTACCGCATCATAACTGTAACTATTTCATGGGAAGGTTAACTTCTTATATACTGGCTCATTTTCCATGTTGATTACCATTATTCATGAAATATATTATTATTTTTTGTATCTTAAACATGCCTATATTTTCTTGTAACGAGAAGGATTGTTATCACTTTTTTATACAAAGAATGATGAGTGATATCATTGTAATATTTTTCACATCATGGATATTGTTTTGATAGACAGTGTTATAATAGAATGGGGGCATTAGTCCCTGATAAATTATAAAGTACATTTTCATTTTTGGCATGCTTAATGATTATTTATTTACTGGTATAACTATATAGATAATGTTATATTATAATTTTATAAACCATTCAAGTAGGTACAATATGAGTTGGAGCTCAATGTTATGATGGGATCGTAGTTCCCTAACATTGTATACCCATTCCCTTATTCCATGGGATAAAAATAAATGTTTTCTTCAATCTAATATACATAATTCTATAAACATTATGTTGGGAATGATCCATTATTTCCTTTGGTCTAGATTCAATTGTATGTGTGACATGATTTCCCTAGAAAGTTTATATTTGATTCCCAAATTTACCTGAAGTGGGTAAAAAAGGTATGTAACCTCCCAATATAAGGTTTTCCCAATTTTAGTTTTTATGATTACATAGATTCTTATTTATGATATTCTTTTTTTTTGAAAATATACTTATATACCTTAAGTGATAACTGATAATAGGGTTTGTTAAACTTATGTAAATTTTTAGATATGTGCTTTCATAATTTTTTTTACTACTATATTGAGACACTGTTGGTAGATATTTATTGAGTATTTATACCCACACCTATCATGGATACCCCAGTGAACATACAATCTCTTTATTTTTTTTGGTACATAGAGATATGTTAATGATTATTGGTTCACCTTGGTTAGTCACATATGTTTTTCATAGGAGTGATATTGGTTCCAAATTTAGAGTTGGAGTAACAAAAGATGGTTGGAGGTCATATTGTCTTATCACATGTTCATATTTGGTCTTCCATGTCTTAGGATTAATTTTGAATTAATATATATTACAATCTACTTTTGAAATATAAATTGAACTTGTGGTATGTTCTTTTGTGTGTACATACATAATGTTTTAATTTTTACAATACCTTTTTCTTTTCTTATATTAAATTTTTTAGGTTTGATTAAATTTTTGGAGTGTCTAACTTATGGGTGATTCATTCCATTTCGTCAAGATATCTCAACCATGACTCACTTCTTTATCAAATTTTGGTAAATCAATCATTAATTGTATATCAATTCTTATAGATCTAGTCATCAGACCATGGTGATCGAATAATTCCCTAGTGGAATCAATGCATGTGATTCGAGTTAAAAATAGGTATTTGAGTCATGGTCATTAAAAACGAGAATAAAAAATCAATATTTAAAGGATTATTATATTCCTTACATAGGATCTATAATTGGTGGGATGTGAAAGTAACCTATAAAAATCCATTATGAACCTCCACATATCATAATATCATGTTGTCAGGGTATGTGAGGAAAATTTAGTGGGCATTATAAGTCTATATGGGGCTTTTATTTTCTTGTATTAGAAAAAATGGAATATAATACAAATTATATATATAGAATAATACCTAGAGTTTACCACTATTTTGGTTCATGATTTATGTTAGTAATCAATAGGTATGAACATATATATTTTCATGTAATACAACATTATTTTTTTGTGATTATTATACTCTATTTTTGGTAAACAATTGATTATATTTTTCGAAATGCCATCAATATTTATACATAGAATTTTCCAATATTTTTTTTATTATTACGTTAATATAAAACAATAGTTGGTTACTTTGATTAAGATTAATAGATTTATTCCATTGATAGTTAATATTTTTTCAAAGTTTTATATTCTAAAGCATTCATTTATTTTTTGATAATATTTTATTCATTGAGAATGACCCGTTTCTCCTAATTATTGTTTTTCATATAGTATGAAAATTAATTTGTGTTTGATTTTATCTATAATTACTTCCATTATTTTATATCAATATTTTATTATATATAATACAACTAGTTTTTTATTAATGTTCATCTGCTGATAATTGTTTTTATTTTTGGATTGTATTATATTATTGAGAATGTGATATTCTACTAATGATCATGATTTTTCACCCAATGTATTGGTTTTTAATAAATATGTTCATAAATTAATCATTAAAGCATGCTAGCCATTATTTTTCTTGAATATATCCATGTTGAATCATTATCCTTGGACATTGTTTTCATTGATTTTTATTGGTTGATATGCTGGTAAGAGTGTGTTTGTTTTTTATAATAAGGAAAAATGTTCTCTAACTATGAGATTTATGATTGGAAAAGGGGATTTATTCTTATAAAAAAATTTCACAATTAATCAAATGTGGAATAATGTAATCTATTTTAAACTTATATATATTTTAAATCATTTAAATGTTAATTTATATGGTATAATGAAGAAGTTATTTGGAAATGAAATTAAAATTCAATGTTAATAGGAATTAGTTATATAATGGATTGAAATATTATAATTATATAAATAAATTTTTAGGTGTATTTGAAATAAAAAATGGTTATTTTTAATCCTTTAGATCAATTTATCTCTTTTATAAACAGAAACTCAAATATGGTCATTCATATATAACCCTAATAAAATCATATGGGGGAAGTACATTTTTTTTATTCTGATTGGTTTATGATATCTGTAGAGTCTAGAGTATGATAATTCATCCTTTTAAATTTATGGTTCATTGAGATTTATTTTATTAACTTGGTTTTAGGATTCACATATTAGAATCATAAGGAATACTTTACAACTGGGTTATAAAGTTAGTTGTTAGAGTATTTTAGCAATCATAAATTGATGTTTTTAATGGTTATGAATATAATTTTTTTTTGTTTTTGGGTTGATTGAGATACAATTTAGATGTTTTACATCATGTATTTAATATATGCATTAGAATATGTATTATATACGAGGTTATAATTGGGTGGTATGGTTTGTATTTTGGATTTGTGCATTATAAGTTTAGTGTACACCTTTTTTATATATTAGAGAATTCTGAATTGTAAATCACTGTTTAATATCACTAAATGTCTCTCGGGGATGGTAATCCATATAGTGGGGAGTTTTTAATGAAAAATAGCATATTCATAGTAATTTTGGGCCCTAATAGGTAATCTAGGATAGTCATATCATGGTATAATTAGATTTATTAATTAATGTTAAAAATAGGGATCTGTTGATGGGTTTAGAGTGTTTATAAATGTTTATTAGAGATTAATTGGGAATAATTAATGTTTGGGAGAATATTTTTAGAGGTTTGAGGAATAAATAAAAAGGGGGTTAGTGGTATGGAACCATAAGAACTCCAATGGAGGTATAATACAAGTATGATGGAAAATTATCTTCTCTTTACCTGCTAGAAAGTCATCAGATGTCTGGTGGGTATCCACCTAAACTCTAGTGGCCACCCAGGTAAATTTTCATAAAATTATAAATAAAAGAAAAAAAAAATTTCTCCCCACATCCTTACACTTTTTTGGAACCTATCCCTAATCCCACTCTCTTCCTAGCCCAAATAATGGGGATACCTCATCTTCTATTTAATTTATTCAACCTTTCATATTCGTCCCTGGATCATACTCAAATTAGAGATAAATTTTTAATGATTAATGCTTTGAAAGTCACTTTAATCATCTCCTTTATTTTCCTATTTTCTTTTTCTTTTATTCTTTTATTTAAATGAATTCTATAATTTATGATTTCACTAACATCATGGTTTAATCTATTACAACACCTAAAATTATACTTTTTTGAGTTATTGAAGAACTAATTGGGTCATTTTAATCTCATACTGACTAATTTCATAAAATTATATTTTCTAGCGATTTTAATAGGTTCGAAATCAATTTTGGATTTGATTTAGTGCTTCTTGGGTCTGATTTAATCATGTATTTACTATGATTGTGATTAGTATAATTATTTTTCTATTCCTCATTGGTTTTAGATATTTTTAGTTTTGATTTCAATAGAGATGGTTTGATTTCATTGGTAGTTGATTATTTATATATATTTATTTTTTATTTTTTAATACTAGGGGATTATATGGAGTCATTAGAGTATTAATGAAGATTCTTTTAGGATTATGTAATGGTAGATGGTCTCGTCTCACCATGTGATTCTCGAGAAATGTATCAAATAAGATTGCCATTAAATTTTCTCTAAATTAAAAAGGAAACCTATTTATATTTTGAAGATATAAATGAATTATTTTCAATCATAATTTAATATTATGAGTTAAATGTTTTCAATTATTATTGTTTTAAATTTTGTAAATAAATATCTTTTACTCTGGAATAAATTACAAAAAAATTTAAAAGAAATTTTGATTATGGTAACCTTGAAAGTCTTAATCCTAATTTTTGAATTATACCTTGATATATTAATTGGGTAACCATTTAGTGTATTTTAATTAAACTTAATTGTCTCAATGTTTTGGGAACTTTCCCTGTACACTATTAAAATATAAAACTTAAACCTTTGACATGGATACGGTTACACACCATTCTAATGAATGCATGTATGATAAAAGTCAATTCTGATCCAAAACCTCCTCATCTTGCTACCAACATGCTAAATGTACATTCTTGTCCCCAAAAAAAATCTAAATATGGAATCAAACATTCTCACTAAAACATGAATTAATTATAATCCAATGATCCACACTTAACCTATTATTGAGAGGGTACTTCGGTTCAATGTGGTGATTGGGATTATGAGGTGAGAATATGAGATTTAACGTGAAAAGTCATAATGGTTTTGTTAATAATTTAATATCGACTCTTGATAATTGCACCATTTTTGTTTAAATGTTTATGTTTTTGGGAGTTTTATGAAAAAATATTTCAAAAATAATTTATTTTGATATACTTTCACAAATATATTCATTCTTTTCCTTCCATTACTTCCCTTTTAAAATAGTTTTTTTTAGAAATTTTCTTTCCATGCCATCCCCATTTCTTCTTTGGGAACTTAAACATAAAAGTAAAAATTATTTCATATCATGTAATGATCATAAATGTTAAAGTGTATAAATGATTATAATGGGAATGATAGAACCACTATAATTATAATAAAAAACCTTTTACAAACTTATTCCCTAGTCATAGGCTATATAATTCCCATAATATCTTGAGAACTATCATTTATTTTCCTTACTCTTGAACCACGTTTTGTTCTTATAAAAATGGATAAAAATAATATAATACAATATTTACTGATTTAATCGGTACCTTCCAAGTGAGTCTTGGGGGTAAATTTTGTCAACCCTATGTGGTTCTATTGTAATGTCTTTAAAATATATGACTGTTGCATGATTGTAACTATTTATTGAAATAATCTACCACAAAATGTATTTCTTATATTCCATATTGATTAATATTATGAATGAATGATATTATAGTTTTTTGTATCCCAAGAAGGGATATAGTTTCATGTTGTGATAAGAATGCTATCAATTTGTTATACAAAGCATAGTGAGTGGAATGTTTTTCTTTTATTAAAAAAAGATAATATTTTGATACCTTTTGGAATGGAGAATATTAGATTAATTATTGGTATAAGTTTGATATACTATTAGAGTGAGATATTATTAATTTTCACATAAGTACAAATTGATATGGAGTGTGATGTTGGGATTGAATCATAGTGCATTGACTTTGCATAAACCTTACCTTATACCCTAAGATAGTAAAATATGTTGTCATAAATCTTTTCTGCAAAATTACATTTTTTTCTCAGGAAGAGAACATTTCATAACATCCTTTCAGATAGGTACAATGGGATGGGTTACATAATTTCCCTTCTCATTTAATTTCCGATTCTAGGACTTTCCCGAATTAGTTAATATGAGTATGTACATTCTTGGTATTGGGAGATAATGATTATAGTCATTATGATTACAAAGATTATCATTTATGAGATTCTTCTATTTATTTTTTAAAATGTTCTACCTTACCTTATGAGATGACTGAAATCCTTTTTTGTTATACCTATGTCAATGTGTATACATGTTCTCACATACACCCATGTTTTTACTACTTTTTGGAGACATCATGGGTGTTTCCCTGCTAAGAATTTATACTCAAAGCCTATATGGACACCTCAGTGGACATGTCATATATGATTTTATATTTTAACATAAAATTAAAATGGTAATAGTTGTTTCCCCTTAGATGGTCCAAAATGATTAACATGGAAACAATATGGGTTCCTACTTTGAATTTGGAGTTGTTAGAGATGGTTAGAGGTCTTTTTTTTCTTATCACTTATTCATCTCTGGTATTCCATGCCTTTAGAATCATTTGGACTCAACTTATATTAAAACCTATTTCTGAATTGTTGATTTCATGAGTATTAATATTTTATGTGTACATATAGAGTGTTGTTATATTTTCATATATTGTTTACATTTTTATATATTTTTTTCAAAACTTATTTTTATTTTTAGAAAGTATAAATTATTGGCAACACATTTTTGTGCTCCATAGAAAAATTCCCCTAAATTGTTTCAATTAAAAAGTGGGAATTTTTTCCTCAATTGTATATTGGTATATCTATTGCTCATTTCTATCCCCTGAGGATTAGGGAGAGCTCTTGGGGTAATACAACATGTGATTTAGGTATGAACCTGAAAATTTTGTAATGAACGTTATTGAGAATAGGAAATATATCTTTCTGGATAATTCAATAAGATGTTAGGAATAAGGTACTAACACATTCCTTTGGTGTTGGAATCCTTCTATTGCCCATTTGGATGATCCATGAGTTTTTATAGAATTTAATTGATCATTATGAATCATATGAGTAATTTAATGGATATAACTCCTTGCAAACCTTCATGTAATATAATCCTCTTGAATGTTCCATTATATGAAAGGTTGTTCAATTATAACATACAGAGAGGATATTAAAACACAAATTTTTAAAATTAAATTTAATTGATAAATCATATTATATAATATAAATCATATAATAGGATTTTTTTCCAACACAACCTTACAATATAGAAAAATCACACACTCTGATTGGGTAGATTGATGTAATATGATGTTACCATATTTTGTAGAATTATCTGACATTGTTTTATCTTTTTGTACTATATTTCATATTTATATTGTATATTTTCATATATATATATATATACATATCAAATGTATAAAAGATTTTGGGAATATCTCCATCACATGAGAGATATATATGTGAACATCACTCCTTACCCACCATCATTATTATAAAACCCGAAAGTTTATGCGTTTTCCTTTAAATAAATACAATTTTCAATATATTATATCATATGAAATGATTAATTGAAATGATCCTTGTTATATATTACAATGCATGTTAAATATTAACACATCATGAGAATAAAATGTGAAATACCATTTAAAACTTTTATGAGGATTAAAACCTCAATTAAATAAAAATAATGTTAAAAATATTTTATTTTTTATCAACAAATATTATTATTGTTGTTTTAAACAATAATATTATATATTCCAATACCAAATAAATGAAGAAATGCAGTGTTCAAAATAAAAATTATTAAATTCAATTGGATGTGATTAAAATCATTTAGTATTAAAAATCCCATTTACTCAAATAAATATTTTTTTTCCATATCTCATGTATTTTTATCTTTATTGGTCAAATTGAACACTTTAAAATTATTTAATTTATAAAATATTTTATTAAGACTCACTTAATTAGTAATTAATATAAAATAATATTAAGACAACATATAAATTTAAAAATTCATTTTCATTAATAAAACAATTTTTCATTATATTATTTATTTTCATTTGAAAATAAAATTCACAAATTTATATTTTTATTAAGATAAAAAGGAAATAATTTTGGAATTATGATTTTGAAATTATCTTATGGTAAATATTTTATATTTTTAGGGGAAGTTTATTTTTTTCTGATAGTAAAATTTTTTTTTTTTAAAATATCATAACTTTAGTGATGTCACCATGATGTAAACATAACATAGAAAATAGTGAAAACATCTTTCTTAAAGAAATATGAATTTAAGGAGGAAACTAGTACATTTAAAAATAATGTGTTGAATTTTTGAAATCAATGTTAGAGATTTTACAACCTAATTCATTTTTTATTATAATAAAAAATATGATTGATAATTTACCCTTAAATAAGTATTTACCAGATTCAATTAAGTTTTGGATTGGTTCAAAAGTCAAATATACCTCATTTATTTAATTATAAAATAATAAATTTCATTGTAATCAATACTTTTATAAAATTAATAGTCCTAAATTATAAAATAATGAATATTTTTACCTATTAATACATATCTGCTCAAGTATATATAACCCCTCTCATTCTGAATATGTAATAGATTATTATGCACATATAAAATACAAATCTCCACCCATTTCCCCTCACCTAAGCCTTATAATATGTAAGGTTGTACAAATCGTTTAGACTATACTAATGTGAGCCTGACTAGACTTGACCACAAAAAACATTTGGAAGAAAGAAACAATTCATGGTGTGAAAAGTTGGTATTAATAGTGTCATTGCTTGGCCTAGGTTAGACAATGAATTGGATGGATTATTCAGGTGAAGAAGGGTTTCGATGCTCGGTGATAGGTTTAGGGAGATCGAGCATATAATATCAGAACAAAAAAAATATATTTTTTAAAAAATTTCCATTATATTATTTTTTATAAAATATTTATGTAATTATATATATATTACAAATATAATAGGTGAAATACCTCGACTAGTTAGTCCAGTTATACCCTTTGAAGATAAGGGTAGGGGTTTGACTCTCCAATACCTAAAGTATTGTAGTAATTTTTGTGATTCCCATGAATTGATCCCGGCCTACAATGGGGTCCATAAGTCAATGATTCTAGGATATCACAATAGATCATAATTTCAGGTTGGCCTAGCCTAAAATATAGTGCCCCATTCCTAGCCTAACCAACCCCATGCGCAGAGCTCAGCCTGACCCAAGTCAGGATTTTTGAGGTCAATCCTGGTCGAGTATCGGGTCGGGTTATGCAATATTTCGATCCATGAGGATATATTTAAACCCATATTAGTACACTTATGGATGTTCTATATTTACCCAACCCCAAGTCTTCATGGATTTATTAAAGGTGTAAATAATCCAAGAATAGGTAACCCTGATTTTCTATCATTATTGTTTATCTCTTCATCCTTATACTCCCCTATGAAATTTTATTTACCTTTACAGAATATTTCATTTTATTTATATAAAATATTATTTTAATTATTATTCCTATATAGATATTTTAATTTATTTATAACATATATTCTCTCTCTCATCTATTTTGATATGTCTTGACAATGGCTAGTTTCGAACACCTATAAAGACGTCGTAAATCTTTTCTCATCCTCACCTACATGGATGGTTATTTTAGATTATAAAATAAAAATTTATATTAATTTATTATATTATATTTAAATAATTTTTCAAAATTAAAAATTAAAAATAATCAAATTCACAAAATAAAAAGAAAATATTATAATTTAAAAATAAAACATGTTATCAATCCACTCTTTATTAAAATAAAATAGTAATAAATATATTTGGATGATTATAGAAGATAATGAATAAAAAAATAAATATAATTACTTTATACATTCATGTTTTTACAATCATATGTTTAATATATATGAGATTCAAACAAGAGGAAATAAAACACGACCTAAGGTAATTATTCTTTGTCTCAATTTCAATTTCCCAAGATATGTTCTATATTAAACACTAAATTTTTTTATATTGTAAAATGATAACCAATTATATTCATGTATATGAAATTAAATTATTTAATGAAATTTGAATATACATATCATGATCTTCCGTTTGTGTTCCTTTGATTCACACAATATAAAATTTTTAAGGGTTTCTCATCTCAAGCATTCATTATTTTGGACATGTTTCATATTATACACATATCTTATTTAATATGGTGTATATACATAATGATTATATATTATATAATGATTATATATTTTATTCATGTTATTTAAAATTCCAACCATTATTCCCCCTTTTTAGGTGTTCAAATTCGAATGTTATAAAATCTATTGTAGTTTAGTTGAGTTAATTTTTGTTTCTTTAGGTCCTAAATTTTATTCCATGAATATTATCTTATATGATTATTTTATTCTTCTATATATATATTCTATATGGATTTATTTATTTATATATGTGAAAATTACAACTTTACATCAATAAATTATTCTTTTATGGATTTCATTATATGTAAAAATAAATTGTTGTTATAAACAATTCACATTCATCATAATAGTTCCTTTTCGTTGATTTTGATTTTTTAATAATTTTTAAAAACTATTCTTATATATACATAAATTATTGTTTAATATTATTTTACACTATATTTTAATTTCATTAAAAACTTTTAAATTTAATATTATCAACCTTTTCTGTAAATTTTAATTTTAATTTTCTTTATAAAAGTGTAAAAATAATATTATACCTATTTTTTTAAACATTAGAAATTATTTCATATTTTATAGAAATTATTATTTATAATGATTCATTTCAATGTTCTCATTATTTTCCAATGTAATTTTTGTTACCATTATTTTATAAATTTTTAATTCAAAAATAAAGGATAATTTTTTATAAGAATAAATATTGTGATTTCATTCCACTAATGTATATTATTTTCTTCCAATCCACATTTATTATCATTAAATTTATTTCTTTTCAATGATTTAGAATTTTTAATTTATTTAAAATTAATGATTTCAGTTTCATCCTTTATTCCATTTGAAATTGATGTTTGAAGTGACATATAAATTTGGTTTTTTCACCTTTCTTACCAAATATTAATGATTGTTTTTATAATTTTACTTTTATTTTCCAATAACACTCTATAAATATATCCCTTTGGAGTTATGTTTCACTTTTTACCCTCTAAATTCATTTAATAATTCATGTATCATACCACACCTTTTTCATAATAGTTCGGTTATCTATCACTATCCATATATCTCTTGTATTTATTTTTCCTCGTCATGTCCATTTCATTTAAAATTAGGGAAATATCCTATATAATTTCAATAATTTAAATATTTTATTTTCAAATATTGAAATTATTGTATACTCATTAATATGTACACTATCAATTTGAATGATTTTTATCAAGAATGTTATTCCATTTATAGGATGGGGAAATATTGACATTATCTATACTTATTATTTCTATATAAATGTTTTTTTCATGAAAAACATTGATTATATATTTTTCTATTTATTTATTTCTTTAAGATAATGAATTCATTAGACTTATTTAGTGAAGGGTGGGGAACAGAATTATATTCCCCCTTTCTACATTTGTAGGTCTCATGAGATAAACAATCATGGGTATTTTTTGTGATCCTTACATATTTAAGTATGATTTCTAAACAAGGGTCCTTGATATTATATTTGTGATGTCTAAAACTATACATCCCATCACTATGAAATCCGTTATTTTTCCCATGTGATTATTTATATTGTCGTGCTACCTATAGAAATATTACATAATAATTTTTTCATTTATATTACATTTTTTAA
This sequence comes from Viscum album, assembly GCA_963277665.1. Taxonomy (NCBI): domain Eukaryota; kingdom Viridiplantae; phylum Streptophyta; class Magnoliopsida; order Santalales; family Viscaceae; genus Viscum; species Viscum album. The sequence goes on along the minus strand of OY728161.1, from coordinate 1,064,270,084 downwards.
TTATTATTTATTTGATTTATATTATTAATATAATGTTTCTTCCATGAGATATTCTATTATATCCCACCCCATTCTGAGCATCAAATCTAAACCGTATAATGTTTCCATTTCCACCATAGTTATAAAAGAGATTTTTATGTATAATGTGTCTATAAGGGTATCATATATAGATAATTTTTCTAGGATATATTGAAGACTTATTATAATGTATGTAATCCTACATTTAGTTGGTGAAATTTCCATTTAATGGAAAAGATATAGGTTTTTTATTTATAAGCCTCTTAATAATTCTATAAAACTCTAAATCTAAAAAATCTTGGGTATTTAAGTGAATCAATATTTATTATATAAATTTTAATTATAGATGGTTAAGTTTGGGTCAATTTTTTTTGTATCAAAACAAGTTTATAAAGAAGAATTTTTTAAAACCAGATCAGAAAGTAAGGGTTTGAGGAACCACAGCTAGTATTAAAGGAAGGTTTAGATTAATTTATAATATAGTAAGATATTATATGAAGATAATTTAAGAGTTGTGGATAACATCGTGGGTTAATAAATTTATGGTTGATCATACATTTAAATAAATAAACACCCCTTTTGAGGCCCTATGTGATTATATTTGAATGTGCTCACTGATATTTTAGAGATTTTAATTTGGTTTTTAAGAAGAATACTTGATTAAGGTATAGATAATACTTTTTTTATATATGTGATTTTATTTTTTGGAAATTATGTTTAATTGGTAAAATAGGTTTATTGATTTTGGAAATATTAGTTGAAGAATATAGATAATGGTGATAAGGAATTGTTGGTTTTTTTAGTAAAATTAAAATACCATTTTGGGAGTATTTGTGATTATGGAATATTTTATTGGTATGTGATTTTATATTGTTTGTGGATTAATGGGTAAGTTTATTTTTGGGATATTAGGGTTCCATGAAATGTGTGTTTGAAATGTAGTAGTAAATATCTTTTTAAATTTATTCTTAATTGTTATTGGGAACAAATACTAAGATATATTTATGGAAACCCTAAGGAAAAATATAAATACATGAAAACATCCAAAAAAATTAAAGTAAAGAGTATGTAGGTCTTTTGTAATGATATATCTATATGGATACATATAGAGGATGCAATCTCAATCTTTAATTCATATAGGGGTAATAACCTTGAAAGTGGTTGTATTAGCATAAACTTGATCTATACATAATGAAAAACAAGAGGGCCCTACAACACACATGAATTGACACTCTTGTGGGATATAAATTGGATGTTTAAAAAAATATTTATGAACCGTTATGAAGGATTTGAATATATTTTTATATCACAATTCCTAAATATATTGAAAATTTCTTCACCTATATTGATCAGTGTGATAAATTAAAACTATGATGACATAATTTATTTATGTGGTGTAGAATATAACACCCAAGGATTTTAGTATGTGTATAATTTTAAATAAATACCATGTTGAATAAAATATATCATATGGAACACAAAAAAAAATGAACCATGATATATTTTAAAATACATGATAACCATTAATATATCTTGATAATAAGTGTCAATTATCATTAAGAAAATGACAAGAAGAGTAAAACCATAATTAAATAAAAACATAGTTATTTTTTATTTTAACTCCTTAAATATTTTTTTTATTTTTATAAATAATATGCTGATGATCTATAATATCAATGAATTAATGAAGATAAATGGTTATAAAATAAGTAATTAAATTCTATTAAATATAATTAAAATCATTTTGTATTAAAATTTCAAATTTTTGAAGGAATTTTAATTTCCTATATATTATGTATTTTTATCTTAATAAATTGAATTGAAAACTTTTTAAAAGATTAATTTAAAAAATAATATATTAACACTCATTTAGTTAGTAATTTATATTAAATAATATTAAAAAAACTTAATGTTTAAAAAATCATTATTTTAATGATATTTTTTTGTATTATATATTCTCATTTAAAAGTTAAATTCCTAAATTTTATATTTTCAAATTGATAAAAAGAACATAATTTTTGGAATATTAATTTTTAAATTAACATAGGGTGAATTTTTTGTGTTTTTATTAGGAAGTTATTTTTTGTTTAAAGGTAAAAAACAATTTTTACAAGTACCACAACATTTATAACATCATCAATTTGTATGACATAGATACAATTTTATGAAACCTTTTTCAAAAACAAATATGTATTTAATGATAAAATTAATGTATTTAAAAATAAAATTTTCAATTTATAAACCTATTATTTATTTTTTTGGTACCTGTGTGGAATTTTATTATCATAAGAAACTATTATTGATTCATTACCTTTAAATAAGTATTTCAAATATTACATTACTTTTTGAATTGGTTTGAAAGTAAAATAACACACATTTATTTAATTATAAAATAATAAATTTCATAATAATTAGTACTTTTCATAATTATATGGCCTATGTGATAAAATAAGAAATATATTAACTTATAAATACTTTATCCTGAAGTATAAAACCCCATCTTAATTACCTAGTAAAATAACATCACACACACACACACAGACACACACACATATATATAATTCCAAGATATATCTATCTCCTCTCACCTATACCATATATATCCCTTAGTATGTTCTATACTTACCTCATCCCAAGTCATTAAGGCTTTATCAAACTAGTAAATATTTAAGGAAGAGGTAACCCGAATTCTCTTTCATTATTTTTTCTTCTCATCTTCTTTCTACTCCACCAATCAATTTACATTTTTATACCTATCTAAAATACTTCATATAAAATTATGTAAAATATTAATGTCATTATGATGATGGTATAACTATTGTAATCTATTTCTAACATATACTCTCTCTCTGTCTCTTCTCCTTTGACATGTCCTTACAAAGATTTCTTTCATCCGCCTTTGAGAATATTGTTAATACTTTAATTATCACTACCCACATGCATGGTTAGTTAATATTATGTAATATAAATTTATATTAATGTATTCTTGTATTCTATAAATAAATTTACCAAGCAAATTATTATAAATAATCAATATCAAAAAATTGAAAGAATACAATATATTTTAAAAGAGAGTATGTCTTCAAGTAATTTTTTTTAAAATAGTGATAAATAAATTCTAGTGATTAAAAATGAAAAATAAGGGAAATGAATATAATTAAAATATATATTCATGTTTTAATAAAAATATTTGTATTATAAAATGGGGAAAATGTGATGAAAAAAATTGAGACTTAAGTTAAGGTCTTGTTGTCCCAATTTTAGTTCCCCGAGTAATGTTTCATATTGTAAACCATGTTTTTTTATAAATTGTAATTACTACCATATTATCTTCCTGAATAAAAAAATTATTTCATTATTTTTTAGATTCTATAACATGATCTCACATTTTTTCATTTGATTCATAGAATATCAAAGTTATAAGGGTTTATCATCTCAAAATTTCATTCTTTGGGACATATTCTATATTATGAACCTATTTTATTTTATAAGGTGCATCCTAATATTTTAATATTATATCATTATTATATCGTTATTTTGTTATTTACTTTACTAATTCAATTTTTTTTTATGGGGACTGGATTCAAAGTTTACAAAACCCATAAGATTATTTCTACTCAATTTAAATTAAATTGGGTCAAAAACTTTATTCATTGAATATTCTCATATATGTTTTTTTTATTTTTTAATATCATTATTATATATGGTTATATCTAATTATCTATTGTAAAACAAAATATTTACATCTAAATATTATTCCTTAATGGATTTTATTCTCAATAAAAATATGATGCTGTTAAAAACAATTCCCATCCTTTTTAATGGTCATATTTCTTCAATGTAAATATTATTTATAATGATTAAAAAACATTATAATGTATAATTCAATTATTTTTTAAGGTTATTTTATGATAGATTTCACTTTATTTTAAAAAAAATAAAAGGAATATTATTAACATTTTCTACATAGTCCATTTTTTTATTTTCATTATAAAGGTGTAAATAATTTCATTTTAACATGTGCCACATTAGTGAATTTTCACACTTTTATAACAATTATTATTTATTAATAATCCTCTATATGTATTTAGGTTCTTCTTAAGTACTTTATCATCATATTTTTTTTGATTTTTTTGAATTAAAAATATATTCTAATGTTTTAAAAGAACTAAAACATGTATTTAATTCCTTTTATATATATGTTAATCTTCCTCAGAAAATTTATCCTCTCTAAATATATTTATTTTTAGGTTATCAATATTTTTAATTCAATTAAAATTGAAATTTTTTGATGTCCTCCATTCATCCATTTAACTGGATTTTTGAAGTGATATAAAAATTTTCTTTTTCACTCATGTTATAAAAGAATTAACGAAATTATTTTTATAATTTTTCTTCCATTTTCTTATTAGAAATGACCTATACCTTTAGATTTATGTTTCATGTATTACCCTATAAAGTCTTATATGAATTTATAATTCATACTTCACCTCGCCTATAAGGGTTATGTTTTCTATCCCTCATCATCTATCATTTAACTTTATTTTTATCCTTTATGTATATATTCATTAATCTCATGTATATATGCTATATACATTAAAGTATTTATATATTTAAATTTATAATATATTCATAACCATATAATAATTAGTATATATGGTGTCATGTTGAAGGGTGCTTATTAAAAAATTTATTCAAATTATTGATTGGGAAATATTCACATTTCATATACATATTTTTTTAATATGAATGTTTATTGATTAAAAATTCATATTGATTGTGTATTTTATAATTTAATAATTAATTTCATATGTTTAATGAATTATATTTATTTATTAATGGGTTGATCTATGAATTATATTTCCCCTCGATGCATCAGTCGGTCTCATTAGACAAACATTGTTTCTGACAGAAACATCGGTTACCTAGTGGCTGATTGTAGGGGGTTGAATTTTTTGAAATTATTCATGTTTTGTTCATGATTTTTTAATGGTTTCCAATTGGTTTTTTTGTGGAACCAAAACACCAAACTTTTCTATATCCATGAGGTACCTTATTTCCAAAGGCAAGTGCTCATTGGAGAGTTTGGCCAATAGAACATAATAACTCACATTGGTCAAGTGAATTGGAGGCCAGGATTAATAAAGCCTTTTTGAGGGAATAATTTCCTATAGTGTAACTATATTAGAGATTTATGATATGTTTGTAAATCCCTCATTAATCCAATGTATGAAGTGGGTCACCATTGAATTAATAATCAATTATTAGCATGTATATAATTTAGAATCATAGGTATATATATTGGGTTAGTGATAAAAGGAGGTATCTATTTGTATCTTAGATTTTGAATAAATGGTTTCCTATTAGAAAATAATTAGAGATTCTTTGGTTGTTATTACGAAAATGCTGGATTTCAGCCACATAGTGGGGTACTATAGTGTGTATTGTCATCCAATGAAGTGGGAGTTGTTTTGATGTTGGAAACAAACCGAAAGATAGGATTCCTAAGTATCCATGTGAAAGGAATATGAACCCAGGTAGTTTAGTTCCACTCAATAGTAAATTTCATACCTTTTAAGGTCATGTTATGAGGACCAAACCATTCATTTTAACATCATGTGGAAAGGAATTCTAGGCGAAATGTTCCTAGTCAAATTTTGGTGTGTGAATTTTGTCAAAGCATCCCAAGAAACATAAAAGGGGTATTGGCTCCCAATATGGATAATATCCATTGGGAATGTAGCCTATATATAATGGGGGTTGATTTAGGGTGTTGGGTTTGGATATCAATGGGGATTTCTAAATATCCCATTTGGAAAGGAATCAAAGCCCACATAGTTTGGTTGCAAGGACCCCTACATGTGGGGGTCTATGAATGTTCATCTAGAATGGGAGTATGGTGATTTTAGAGGATTAGATTAGGGCTTACTATTTAGGAGGATTCTCAGGTTGTGTGAGGTTTGGTTGAGGCTTATTTCTCTAGAGGATTAATTGGTGTGTGAGTATGGTTTGGTTGGGGCTTACCCCTACGAGGCGTTCCATAATGATTGGATGTTCTGATTTAGGATTATGTTGTATAAAAGGCCGATTTCTAAGTTGGGGATTATGAAGATATCATGATTACAATCAATATATATTCTCATGTCTATCATGATCGATGTGAAAATTAAGAGGAATCCAATGATATGAGAAACAACACAATCTAATTTTACCTAATGGTGGATACATGGACTTGATGACTCACGCCTTTAGAGGACCACTGACGGAAGGTGAGAAGAAGATATGAGAAAGTATTCTATTTTTAGAACATGTATTAGGCCATGAAGATGTCATGATTGTATCCAGTCTCTAATCTGATTAGAGTCTTACTCAGTGTGAGAAATAAGAGTAACTCAAAGACCTTGAAAAACACATGACCCTTCTTCCCCTAGTGAAAGAGGTTGAGGATTAGGAGAATAAGAAATGGATTTTATATTCCCATTCCCTTTCATGTTTCATATCCAATATATTCACATCTGACTACCCATCTGGTTATGACCCTAGAGGTGAATAGGAGAAAGAGTGTAACCTTTTTCAAGAAAGGATAGGTGATTAATCATAAAGAGGGTTCCCTAAATTTAGTTCAAGGAGGTGGATCTCATTATCCAACAAAGGAAAATGAATGTGTCATCATCACCCACCATTCCTAGAACCAGGGGTCCCTAGTATTAGAGATAACTTGAGAAATACATGGTCTTAACCCTATTATTTGAGACTGGGAGTTCCATGACACTACTCCTCGGGACAAGGTCTTTGTGACCAAAAGAATGTGTACCCAGATGCACCCTGATGAACATACTATTCTGGTAGGGAATGTGTAGGATACCTGTAACCAAATTAATGAATACCCAAATGGGAGACACGCTATTGTACCCCTTTCTATGAGTTTTCTTGTCTAGAGGCATTAATAGAGGTTTCAATTTAGCCCCTCTTAGATAAAGGTGACAAAGGAAGAGTGTCCTTTCCATTGGTGGGTTGGAAGAGGTCTCAAAGGGGGGATAATATAAGTCCTAGATTAGAAAAAAAAGTTACTTCATGCTATTCCTATGGGGAACTAGAGATGATTCACTTAGAGGTTAGAATTTCACAAGAATTAAATTCATTTAAAAATGGATCACCCGAGCAACAAAACATGGTAAAGTCTTTAGACTAGGAATATTTAGTCTCCTCATGTGTCCCTAGATGGGTCTAATGCAGATACCTGATTAGGGGAGGGTCCTTGCACTGGTGGATGTTTACTAGAGGAAAATAGGGTTATCACACAGGTGTATTATCTTTTAGATCCTATAGAGACTTTGATCCCACCACCCCCCTTTAATTCCCTCTTTTCTTGGGTTGTAAGGGGTTAACTGATGGGTCTTAACACACTTGGGAGAAAGGGTTTTGCAAACAAATCATTTGGTATTGTTCCGATTTTCCAGTTGTCTAAATGAGAATCCATGGGGTTATATTTATAGATAAATAGGGAACCCTGGTCTAAGGAGTTACCTTGCATATATCCATGGTGTAGGTGCCTTATTTAGGTATCCCATGTAGTGGTGGCCATGATTTCAGGTTTACATAGGGTTGGTGTGTAGGTATGGTGTGCATGTGAGCATTGAAGTTCTGGTTTACATGTAAGTTGAGTGAAGGTGCTTCATGAAGGGGTGGTTGTGCCTTATGGGATGCACGACCCAAGCCTATGCAAGCATCTTGGAACACATGCTTGGCGTGCACATGACAACCTAGGCTAACCCCCTTCTCCATGCTGCATGGGATTCTCTCTCACAATCCTATTTGGGATCAATGTCAGAATATAGTCTATGACCTTCAACATGGTCCCATTTTTTCCACAACTAACCAACATGAAAAATCGATTGTCACACCATGAACTATTCAGACTTAGTTGTGGATGTTTTGGGTCATGAAACATGGACATCCAATATTTTCCTTCATCTGGTATAAAGATGAATTTATAATCAAACACAACATTTGGTATCTATTTAAGGTTCACATATTAAATTTTGTTGTAAATTTCATGAAACACATTTCATGGTGTTAATAATAATGCTTGGGTATTTGGTGTAATCATTTCCTATATGTGTAAGATTCCATGACCTGAACCCTTGAAAGTATATTTATTATATTCAGTATTATACATTTCATCACTATGCAATTAGTTACAATTTTCCATGTGACTATTTACATTGTTATATTATCCATGGATATATTACATTCTCATGTTATTGTTTTTATAGAAATATTTAATTATTATTTATTCCTACCCAGTTATCCATGCCTTGATTATTCGATGACAGCTTCTATAGTGTGTAACCCCTTACTGAGAAGATGAGCTCACCTTTATTATGTTTTCCTTCCACCCATGTAATGAAGAACAATATCAAGTAAGATGTGTCTAAAATTGAATCATGTACGGATAATATTTTGGGAGATGTTTAAGGAATAGTGTAAAGTATGGGGTCCTTTTTTTGGTGGTATAAACATATATTTTATGGGAAATATATAGGTTTTAGTAGTTATAGGTTATTTTCCAATTCATTAAAAAAATTAGCCAAAAAGGTATTGGGTATATAAGTGGATGAATATTTTATATTTATATTTTAATTATAGATGGTGATTTTTGGATCACCTCACGCAGTATAAAAACCAATTTATAAAGAATATTTTTTTTCACTAGATCAATAAGTGAGGATCCGGGACATCTCAATTATATGCTAGTTTCATCACTCAGAAAACAAGGAATTATTTCATCAGCATGCATGATTTGGGGAGTATTAAAGTTATTTTTAGATAATTTTAATTAATATAACATAAAATGTAAGATAAAATCATTTATATATATGATAATTTATAAAAATAACAATTTAGTTCTAAAATTAAGCAATGTAGAACAAATATGATATGTCTAATCACTAAATTTGTATATGGGTTATATTTTACTTGAAAAAAATTAGTATTTTCTTATAATTTATAAAATAGTAATTAAAAATGTATGTGTCTATCTATTTTTAGCTTCATATTGATCAATTAATTCCCCTCTTTATTTTAGTCTCATTTTATGTGGTGTGGAAGGAGGTCCATGTTAAAAACAAAAGATAAATTGTAGATAAAAAACAAAAAAATGTATGTTATAGATGTGTATGTTTGAGAAAAGTGAAACTTATTGTTAAAATATTTTTCAAATCTAAAAACATATACTAATGTTTTCTTAATATAGTATATACACAAGATATTTCATCAACATGAGATGAAAAAGTAATATTTTTGGTGGGTTTTTATCATCATGTACAATATGGACAAGTTAGAGGGGGTGGAGTCCTGCTAAAAGACTACTTTAAGAAAGTAACAACACTTAATCATACAAACAATGAATATGAAGAGTTTCAAAAAAAATCTGAAAAATGAATCAATATTTAATCAAAGTACATTAAACCTAAAAAAACATGGGTTAATGCAGTAGTTGTAATGAGTGAACCAACCATTACCACCACCACATCCAGAATTACATAAACCATGTTCAGAGGTTAGTTTTTCACTTAGATATATAAAATATCAGAGGTTATCATTTTTTAACAATGGTTTTAAATATTTGTGAAACAAAAAAGTATCAATTATTTAGTTGTTTTGAAATCCTTCAAAGTGAAACTGTTTAAAAATTATATCTATTTATAAACACACACTGAATTGTTTCTAATGGTTTGGTGTACAATATTAAAGCCATTAACATTCATAATTAACCAATATCTATAGGTTATCAGATAGTACGGATTTAGGTATCTCATAATCTCTGATATGAAATACCTGTTCACATTGATGATGTTGATGATCGAATAATCAAATAAGCTATTGAAGAATTTATAACATGGTTGATCACTCTTATTTACACATACAAATTGAAAAGGTTATATCATTTATATCTTCTATAAATTTAATTATAATTTATAATAAATAAAATTATTATGAAATTATTTATGTAATTTAAGAGGGGGAACTAATAATTTGAGTCAAAAAAGAAAAAGATATATGTTTTTTCACATATATGGATTTCACAGCCTAATATTTTCCACCCACTAACCCTTACAATTTTGATGACTTATAGGCCCTTTTGAATTAATGTTTCAAATAGGTAAATTATATTCAATTTGATTTTGGACTAGAAATTCACATTTTAGTGTTTCTTGATTTTATTAACCATTCTAATGTAAACGAAAGTTTTCAGTGTGATTGGTTAGGTTAATCTATCATAAACATATATATGAGATATATTAACATATTTTTTGTTTATCATTATTCATACACTATTTATATTATAGATTGCATAGCTTATTTTAAATTCTATATATTTATATTAATAATTTTCAATCAATGGGATATTTATGAATATTTTCATATTTTTAATTCTTACCTATATTCATCATAATTGATACCAATGAATGGAGATGAAATTAGAATTAGAGAAAAACAAATTTTAAGAGTGTTGGAAGTCGATTAAATACACGAAAAACAATTTTTAAAACCAACCATGTGAGGGTAAAACTATATATAAAAAGTACTATTATGATACTTTTTTATTCTTAGTATATACTACTCTATAAAGTTTATGTTTTTTCAAGGAAATTATCAATGTTGAATCTAATAAATCTAGTTAATCCTATTATATATTTTTTCAGGATCTAATTCATGAATATACAACAAATAGGCTAAACATGATGTGCCCATTTAACAATTAAATATCATATTTTCAACATTTTATATTTTTAAAATTATTTTTTATAAATATGTACTGACTTTATGGTTGTGGTTGGTAATGTGGTGCAAATGTATCGATCAATAAGGGGTTCAAGGAAAATAGGAAACAATTAAAAATTGATGGACTATAATTTATGGAGTTTTATTCTATAATATATATTAATATTATAGTAATGGAACATATATCATACAAATATTCTTATAATTTTGATTTTTCTTGGAATTCCCAAAATATCATTGTTGAAATGTATATGGTTTCTATATCTATAAATTTATGAAATAAAATCAAGCACATATAACAAATAAAATCATATTAAGTGTTTCTTTTAAATTTGTCTATGTATTGATATGTACAATTTTAATAGAAAAATTATTTACAGGTGATTTTATTTATATGTTTTTATACTATTTGGAATGTTATTATAGTTCATTTGAAGATGCTCAGATAGAATAATTTAGTGATGATTATATACATTATGTGTTTTCATAATATTCAAAAAATATATAGAAAACATATTTTTTAAACTACTGATTTACTTTAAATTATTTTATAAAAATGAAATGTGTATTACATATTAAATATTCCAAAACACAAATCACATTCAAGTTCTTTTTAAAATCCACAGTTTAGTTGAAAACATGCATCACATACTCAAAAATGGGAAATGAGATAAGTTTATCATGAAAATCAAGGAAAATAACCATTAATTAATTTTCACCTAAATGAATTGATTACATTTCATCCCAACACATGGTTTGGATATTATGATAAAATGTGTATTTATTTTTATGTTTTTAAGAAGTAAAAAATGTATACAACCAAATTAAAACAATGAAAAATTACTTAGATTAACATGAAATTCTATATAAGAAATTTATGTTTAATTCATCACATGGAGGAATGAACTACATATGATTCTAATTCATGATTTCCTCAAACAGAATAAATGTTTATGTTTCAATTTAAAAGTAAAATTCTATTTTAAAACGTGCATCACATTATCAATTCCTTGAAAAAAGTCATGATAGTCATGAAACTAATGGACTATGATAATTGATTATTTTTTTAATGTCTGGAATAACCACACATTATTCAAAGGCATGGGTTGGTCAATATGAGTAAAAGTACATGTTTTTAATTTAGATTTCATATTTTAGATCAAAATATTAGTTACATTATCCAAACTGAGAAAACAAGATCATACTGTCTGGAAATTCAAGGAAAATTAATATTGATTCATTTCTACCAATTACAGTGAACCACATTTTATTTTGACATGTGGTGTGGACATTATGATTGAATGTTTATTTTTGTATGAAATTAAAAAGTAAAACACAGATATTAAAATCTCATAATTAATAAAACATGCCCAAATTTTCATGAATTTATAAATCAATGATCGATGATTCATTTTTAACCAGTAAGAATAAATTTCACATTTGATGTTGTGTTATGTGCATAGAATAGTAAAAAGTGTGTGTTCTCAATTTAAAGTCGCATTTTAGTTCAAAACATGATTCCCAGGATCAATTTTATGAAAAAAAATCATATAATTCCATGAAACTCAAGGATTTTTGTAATTCTTTTGTGAAATTAAGTTTTGAACCTCACATATTTTAGAGATATAGGTTTCCCAGTATGACTAAAACTATGTGTTTCGATTTTGTAGGTAAATTTTTATTTAAAATTTTAATCACATGATAAAAAATGAAAAAAAAGATTAGATTTTCCTGAAACTCAAAGAAAACATCCATTAATTGATATTCACATACAAGAAAGAACCACATGAAATTTTGAGAAGAATTGTGGATGGTATAACTAAAAGAGAATTTTCTAATTTGAAATATTTTTGAAGTATAAAACATGAATCACATACTCAAATAAAATAAAACACTACAATATTTTTATGAAAATTTAATTCAATTATTGATAATTCATTTTTAACATATAGGAATAAACTTCTTCTAATTCTGATGCATGATGTTCTAAAAATGATATAAAGTGAATTTTTACAATTGAAAATTTATATTTTAGTTCAATACATGTTTCACATGATCAGTTACAATAAAATTAACAGAATGTTTTATGAAATTAAAGGAAAAGGGAGTTTTATTCATTTTTTCATATAGGGATGTCACTCCCCTTGTCTCTATAGGTATGATTATTTTATATTTTCATAATTAAACTTTGGTTTTGTTAGTTTTTTAGAAATTCTTGGATTGAAATATTTGTTTTTGGGAATTTTTCTTTCTCTGCATTGTCTTCCTAACTTGGATTAGAGAAATCGTAAAATAACACCATTATAAAGTCTTGTACTATTATTTTTGAACATGCATGGTTTTCCATATATAGGTAGAACATGAATTTTAAAACTCTCTGTAGAAATCGTACAACTTATTTTTTCTCTTAGAAGTGATTGGAATAGTTATCCCACAATGAGGAGAAACTGTGCATCCAAACCAGGTGAGTGATTTTTGGCACTCTAGTGATTCCCAAAAAGTTAGTGCACATTTTACCAAAATGTGTACACTAACCATGGAGACTATCCAGATGCTTAAAAATGCTGTTTTACAGTTCTTTCCTTACACAATTTTGATTGATACCCCCTCCCTTTCTCTCACTCTCATTAAGTTATACCTAATGCTTAGTTTTGGGTGTATAACCTCTATCCTTTGATGATTCAAATATTCTTCCTCATGTTTCTTATGATTTATAAATGTTAAAATCCTCTCTCTCTCTCTTATTCCCCTCTATCCTCCACCCTACCCATTTTAATGGATTGATATTTATCCCACAAACCCTAAGATGGAGTTTAGGCAGATTTAGGATTTGGGGGTGATTCTAATTTTGTTCTTTATGGTCTTAGATTTTTTGAAATGTTTTTTGAGAGTTGTTTGAGGAACTTTCTTCATAGAAAATGGCTTTTAGGTTGATTACCATTGTACTGAAGTAGTTGTTTTTATCTACTTTATTATAAATTTCATTGTGTACATGAGAATTTAAAATGTTTTATTTGTTAAACTAATTGTTTATGTGATATATTAGTTGTATTTTAAAATGTTTTCAAAGTGGCTTATCAGGTTTAATGATATTTCAAGATATACTTGATATTTAAAGCATTGATAAAAATTTAAAGGAATTATTTTAAATAAAATTATATTTTCAATGTGTTTTTAACTAGTATTATTCTTGAAATAATTTAAAAGTTGGTGTTTTGGATATTTGGAAATTTCAAAATGAAAAAGGATAGTTGATTCCAGAATGTGTTCCCCAAATGACCATGGGGACTTTTTAGTAATTCTTTTGAAATAGGTTTTAAAGTATTGGTTCTAAAGTATCCTTCAAATGAAATTTTAATGATTTAATATACTTTTAATTTTGAGTAAAATTTACTTGAAGGAATATTTGTAACTTTTATATTATTTTCATAATGGTGTGTGTGTGTGTGTGTGCATGGGTGAGTGTGAGACCCTCTTGATCCATTTGTTAAAATTGTGACCCTGAGGGGGATATTTTTTTTATTTTGATATAGATTATGGAATGACACGAAAAATTTATTTTTCATTTTAATGTAACTAACATGTTAAAGGAGATTTTTTATATAAGATTGAAATATGTGAGATGAGATTTATTATTTTCATATTGATGTTGTGTCTTATTTATTTCTTACATCTTACTAATTAACATACATTGTGATCCTTGAAATATTTGAGAGTGAGGAAATATTGATACTATATAGTCCATATTATAAGTACTAGATATGTTATGGTTTTGGAGGATATATGGGAGTTCCACTAGTGAGGCTAGTTTATAACAACCTATTGGTTATAAACCTAGTAATGCATTGATAGTACTATATATGGTTTCTGCCCGAGTACATTCAGGATCAACTCAGGAATGGTTTAGGAATTTTCCATGTTTATTTTCTTGTTCTCCTGGGGTAATTTGTTTTATTCCGTGTTCCCAAGTTCAATTGAAAACTAGGGAATCATGCTTCATTTGATTCCTTCATCTGTAATGATTTAGTTTTTTTACATATTATTTCATCGTTAATTATGTTTTGTACAAAATTATTTAAATATCATGGAAAATGTTTATTATTTAAGTATACTTTATAAATGAAATTAAAATTGGAATTTTGATAATAGATGCATGGGTCATAGATATGATTTTTATTTGATTATTTTCATTTAAGAGAAAAATCAAAGGGATATTATAAATGGAAATTAATGCGATATTGGATATTTTATATGTATATTTTAAAAACCTATTTTTATAATTTATTTCAAAATAACATAAATGAATTTTCATTTGGAAGAAATGGAACAAACTCCAGGGTGAACTCCTACTATGATCGATTTCTCTCACACCCAACACAAAAAATTTGGTGTATGAATATATAGTGTTTATTTTTAGGCATCCTGGATTTTTTCTCCTTGTTTGGGATGTTCATGTGGTTTATAGTTGTTTTTGTGAAATGTGGAGAGTGAAAATGAGTCACATGTGGAACGCTGTAAGAGGAATTTATTTGGATTTTTTTGGGATGTTTATGTATCAGCCTTGAATCCTAGATCTTATTTAAATATTTTATTATAGTTTAGTTTTTTTGTGATTATTCTTTCCTTTATTAATGAGTTGGAATGTCTCATTATTCATACTATATGCACCAATTAGATATATTATATTGGATGTTCACACACACACACACACACACACATATATATATATATACGATGTTGAAATCATTCCCAATGTTTATGTTCTAATAACCTAATAATATATTCTAACTCGATTTAATTAGAAACACTTAAACTTATGTCACGGGTCGGATCGGGTACATAGTATAGGGTTTTACCTTGTTGGTTCAAGAAAATTTTGTATTATAGAACCTATTAATTTTATTTTTGGAATGTCTAGGAAGTATAGAGACTAAAAATATTATTATAACTCAATAGGAAAGTGAAGGGGGCATCACAATCTATTTCTCACTCAAAATCTCTCAATGGATTTTTGATCCATGAGTCTTGATTTTTAGTTCAGTTTTGGATATATTAAATTATTTTTTATATTTCTTTATGATACCTTTAACCCCAATGAGTGGAATTATGATTTTCGGGGTCATTGTGAGTTTTAGAGGTAAATTTGTTGAATAAACTAGTGGTGCACAGTTATCTTACGTGATTTGGTAAACAATGAAGAGCCCTTATAGGTTGGGTTTTTCATCATGATAGTTCATTTTTTATGTTTGGTAGATGATTTATTAGTCTATGGGTCCAAACTATATCCAATACTATTTATTATTTTTAAGTGTAAAATTTTCACCCTTTCTTTCTGGGTTGACTTTGATGGTATATACCATTGGAGACATACTAATTAATTGAGTTTTATAGTGAATTGATTATATTTTTTTATTTATTATTTATGATTCTATTATTTGTTTTTTAGCTTAGGGACATTGTGTTATGTTTTTCAAAAATATTTTTTGGATATAGAATGAAATTTTATAAGGCATTTTTAAAACTTATTTTATATTGTTTATGGAAAGATTTTTAGTTTTATTTTTCGAATATTTTTTTGGTTTTATGAAAATTGTTATTGAATATTTTTTGTTGTAAATTATTTGAAATTGAAAATTTTGTGTTGCATTTTTCTTGAAAATGTGTTAAAATTTCATTTGTTTTGAGAGAAAAGGGCACACTGGTTTACAATGAGAATTTAAAAAATGTCGAATGTTAAAATGGGATAATTTGAAAATTACTATTTGGAGTTATTATAATGGTAGTATTTTTCTATATTAATTTAAAATTAAAAGGGTATTTTCTTTTGGAACTGTCTTAGAGTGATTTTTTTATAATGTGTTTTGGAATCAGAGGAAATTTTAATAAAATGTTTTTGGAATCATGAGAATGAATTCATATGATGCAAAAGTTTTGAAAATGAGATTCTTTTCTGTATTTTATATTGGGTGAAATATTTCATCCATTAAAGGGTTTTTTTATAATAATTTGGGTTATTGAAAAAATATATTTTTTGTTAAATGACTGTTTTTTGTCCGATCAGTTGTGGGACCTCTTAATTTGATTAAGGATTATGAGAATCTAGGATAAATATTCATGTTAGTTTCTATTGACCTCCCAAATTTTGTCTTACTAGAATACGAGGTGTTTTTATTTTTTCCTTTGGTGTAATTATCCTTATTGGAGACTCTACATAGACTCATAATAGAGTCGTTGATTGGAATTCTCCATGTCCTTGATTTTTACCAAAAATTTCATAAATCAATATCATTTAGTTCACAGTGTTCGAGGTCAATTGTTATTGTGGAGATATAGTCTGGATTTCTTAGAGTTGAACACTTTAGGAAGCTTACCTGTAGTATCGTTTTGGTAAATTTTATTTCTCTTGTATTAAGGAATTCTTAGTTTCCTACTATTGGGGATCTATGTATTTTTTTTTGTGTTGTCGCTGTTTCGACATCGGTTTGTTGATGGGTTTAGTATGGTTAACCTTTGGGTTAGTGATTTGGTAACTAGGACCAATTTTATATTTGAACAATTGATAACATTATGGTAATATCATTGTTAGGTTCATCGTTGGATGGTATAACGACCCAATATTTTATCAATGAAATTTAAATTTTTATAATTGTGTCATATTTAGGAAAATAGTATAAAACACATCCATGACATGATAAAACTAACTACATTTTATTATATTAATTTAAATATTACATTTATATATTACAAATTCATATAATAATTAAATTTAATAAAATTGTATAAGAAATAGAAAATAATATAACATTAATAGGAAAATTTTTATCTACTTGATCCCCTAGAATAATCACACTCACGAACAACACTATAGAAATTATGAAAAATGATATTAATGAAATACATGTTTTTAGAATTAAAATATATTTATCATTAATATATAATAGAATTAAACAAATAATAAATTAAATATCATGTATTTATTGAAACCAGGGACCCAGGTGACCATCACAAATCTAATTATCGGAATAGTAATCTGACATTTGGAATAGAAAACTGACCGTTGGAATAGTATTATGACCATAAGAAATAGTTACCTCATTGTTAGAATTATACTCACTTATGTAAGTGTAAAATAATATTTTTGTATATTAGAAAATAATAATATGATATATTTATATCATGGAAGAAGTAAATTAATAATTTAAAAATGATAAATTATGTTTTTGTATTTTTTGTAAAACATAATTTTTTAATTACTTTTTTATGATAAATATAATTATTTAAAATAAATATTAATTGCATTAAATGGGTTGATAAATTAATATATATTTTTATTATACTGATATTATAATTTTATGAGACCTTAATCAATTTTTTTTAAAACTCTTAGAAAAGTGACCGTAATATTAAAATTTGTATTTTTCAAATAAAGGATGATTTTATTTAATAATGAAATTAATTATAATTAGAAATTTATTTTCAAAAAGTTTAATTCATTTTTTCAATCTAAAAATAAAAAATGGTTCGGTTAATTATTTTATTTTTTCTGAAATGGATGAATTATTGGTGAATAGTGAAATATGGTAAAATATGGTATTTAACATTATAAGCTAAATACATATATTTTTGAGCCCTGAAAAATTTAAGAATCCACTAGTTCAAACTCACATGAAACATTTACTGAATATAGTTATAATAATCAATAATACAGGTATTCTTGATCCAAAATAATAAACTAAAGAATATAATATTCAAAAACACCCCTATCCTCTCCATCTAAATCCCACCCCACATAACCCCTTCTACTCACACCTTATAAGGCTTGGAACTTACCAAATATATATAAAATTATATTAAAAATCCCATAATTCAAATAATAGTGATTCTATTATCATACAAATACCATTTTAAGGAGACTTAAGGGCTATATTAAAAGGATACAAGTAAAGGAATATGTGAGATTCTCAACTAATCTCGTTGAATTTTATTCTACCTCTAAAATCATCATATGTTCTCCATTGAACAAAAAAAGTAATTTATGTGTACAATTTTTATTTGTGTTGTTATTATGGTCTAATATCCATATTATACCCTTAAATTTTCATTTCGAAAATGATAATGTTTCTTACAATATGGTCGGTTCACTGGCTCTATGAACAACACACTTTTTTCTCCACCACATTCAACAATGATTATAGAAACAATATTATGGTTATGTTTGATCATAATAGGTATATAATAACTTATCTAATGTTCTAAAATGTTTTAATAAAAAATAAATATATATTTATTCCATTTCATGACGGTTGGTAAAATAGACTAAATGAGCTAACCACATAATGTTAATTTTTTTACTAAGTGAATCGTCCCCTTATCAGAACAAAAAAATAAATTTAGGACTATTTAAATTTTTAAGTACTTTAATACAATTTCATTTCTCTTTTACAATTTTGGTATCATTTTAAAAGGAAATCAATATTTATCCACAGGTGATCTAACTATGGATCCATGAAACAAACTCCCTCAGAACAATGAAATAAAACATTAAATATCATGTAAATAGTTATAAAAAACATATAAAAGTTATAATAAATAAAATATAGATGTAAAAAATTATTAATGAATGAATTTATTAATCTAATTTTATTATCCATGATGTTAAATTCAAGTGCCAAAAAATTTTGGAACATAAGTTAAGGGTTCTATCTGAACCACCCATTTTCTTTAGGTTATGATCTTTATCTCTCTAAATCTCCCTCTACCACACCTATATTTTATATAATTTTTATAAATTATGTATATATATATCTTAAATATACAACTATATTATTATCCCATATTTTTATGTGGTAATACCATCCTTATGTTCATTTCTCAAATACCTTCTTTAAAATCACCACTATTAAAAGAGAATTTTTTTGTCCCTTAGTCATTTTATATAATAATCATTAAAGGTTTTTATTCCCAATTTAACACTATATTTTAAGACCTATTCTTATGTAATATGATATTGACATCCATAATATTTAATTACATATTCTATTTTGATATTTTATGAAATATCCTCTGACTATAATATAAGGAAATATTATGCATCCCATTTCATTCCATGGGTAATTATTTCATTTTATCATTAATATTAATCTATTATTGTGGCACAAATATACATGAACATGTTATTATGGGTTTACCGAGATAGAACTCCAATGCACTGGGTAATTGTTTCGTCTCATGCGATTATATATATTTTATTAGGTAGTTAACCTAATCTATGATGGGTCTCCATCCACCGTGTGATGTTATGTTGTCATTGCCCATGAAATATGATTATGTCTTGTTATATGATATTTACACCTAAATTTGTTTCTATGATATTATTATTTAGAAGAAATAACATGATACAATAAATTTTTCTGTATTTCCTAGGTTATCCTATATAGTTTTAGGAGCTCAAATGGGTTGAGGATATCATTATGAATATTAAAATAATGATGTTTTGTTTTAGTTTCATGTTGAACTTTTATGTACCAAGGAATCCAAACACACTAGGAATATTTATATCACATAGTGAACAAAAAAGATTCCTTGTTGCACACCTAGTTTGACACTCCATGGGGATATGATTTGGAATTGAACAATGTTTTAGTTTACAAAACAAAATAAAGTAATTACCATGGATAACATAGATTTAAATCGTAGATACTCATAATTTAAGATTTATTATTCATTTATAAGTTATTCCTTTTATGTTCATAGTTTCCCATTTATATATTTATTATTTTAAAGTATTATCATCCTTATGTTCGTTTTGGACATAGTAAATGACTAAAACCAAAATAAAATATTGAAAGGGGAACTCAATATCCATTCACGAGCTTAAAATTTCAAATATTGTTATGTTTCTATGCATTATTCTATATCATTCAGTTTTACTGTAGTTATTCATACACAACCTCAAAATAAGGGGTTTAATCTATCTATGAGAACAAAAATTATTATTTCATCCCAAGCATATAAATCCCCACTTATTAATTTTTATGGACTAAAAATACTTTAAAATATTTTCATACATACTTTATTGGATTTGGATTCAATATTAGGAATGTGTTTACCATCCTTATATAAAGCCAACATCAACTTCTGGGAGAGAGAGGTCACTCTTCCCATCCCAAGTCATCCTAGTGTAAGGAGGAGGATGAATATAATTTTGAAATTTATTCTCAATAATAGATGTTATTGGAGTATGATAAAGGATATCAATCCCAAATGATCGAGGAAAATAAGAGAATCCTGTTCTAGTAAATTCCCATTGTGAGGTACTACACTGATGCATTTCCTGATGACTTTCCTATTCTTCTCCAAAGATAAGAGGTTTAGTTTTCAATAGAAATTTACCTATATCTCTACACATATCCAAGATTCCATATGAAATAGATACCACTAATTTGTATTAATTGATGATGCATTTAGTAGATATTATTGAAACAGATTTTATACTCCTGAGTGCTTCACCATGGGGTGTGCCAGTTCTTATCTTCACAAAGAAGGATGGGCCAATATGTATATTAATTGATTATCATGAACTCAAAAAAATCATTATAATGAATAAGTATCATATATAATGATTTATTACCTATTCAACCAACTTTTTGGGGCTCATTATATCTCTAAGGTGGACCTTCATTCAAGATATCACCAATTAAAGGTGATGAATGACGATATTCCAAATACTTCCTTTTGAATAAGGTATAGATAATATGAGTCCATAGTGATGAGATTTATGATCATTAATACTTTATAAATAATACTTTACTTAATGAATATTGTATTTATAAATTATCATGACAAATATTTGGTAGCCTTTATAGATTATATTTTGATATACTCAATAATCAAAGAGAATTATGGGGAATATTTTAAGACTGTGCTAAATACATTAAAAAGAGAAAATATATACGAAAATTATAGTAAATGTGAGTTTAAGATGGATAAAGTATCATTATTGTGGGATTTAAAAACCAAAAAATGGATATTTATTGATCCTTATAAGAAAAAGGTTATCTGGAAGTGTCACATACCACCATATGTAATAGAGATCCATATTTTCCTTGGACTAGCTAGGTATTAATGAATATTTGTGATAAACTTATCTTGATTACCAAACCCATTAACTAATATGACATGGAATGGGTTAATGTTTTTGTATACCAATTAATGTTAAGAGAGCATCAAAGAGTTGAAAACAAGGCTTATCACGGAACTAATAATTACACTACCCAAAAGTGGGGAGCATTTCATGGAATATAATAATTCTTTAAATCAAGACTTAGGTTGTGTACTAATATTCAATGAAAACATGATAGATTACACCTAAATGAAGTAGAATGTAAATGATAATAACTACCTAATTCTTATTTTGTAATTGGGTGTAGTATTATAAATGTTGAAAATATTATGGAATTATCTATATGGGGAGAATTATGAGATATATATAGATAAAAAAATCCTAAAATATATATGCACATAGAAGAAGCCTAATATGCACCTGTGATGATGGTTTGTGCTGATTAAGGACTACGATTATGCAATCCACTACTATCCTTGGAATGTATATAATGTTTTATAGGCTATAATTGAAAAGGATTTGAAGACCGTATCAATAATTAGAATTGAAAAGGATATAATCATATTATACCTTCAATTAATATACATGTGGATCATAAAGGAAGGAAAATCATCATTAATTTATCAAATTATTTCTCAAACATCCCTTTTAGAGAAGATAAAGGATAGAATAAGAGATTATGTGGGAATATATAAGAAGGTAAAAGATATAAGAAAAGACAAATCATTGGAGTTCAATATTTAAGAAGGAGTTGTATTATTTGGGTCATTAATATATATAAAATCAAATCATGAGACAAAGGAGTTGTTAAATAATGATCATAGCTTGACCTTCTCCATACACCCATGGATCATGAAGATGTATCAATATCTACGAGATTTCTATTGATGGGATAAGAAGAAAGAAGATTGTACAATATAATTCAATGTTCCTAGTATGTCATCAAGTGAAAGAAAAAATGAAAAAATCCAAGGGGATGATAAAACAATTAACCACACCTATATGAAAATTGGAAAATGTAACTATGTAATTCATCACTATTATTATAAAGAAATGAAGAGGAAATAGTTTTATATGGGTTGTGCTAGATTATCTTACAAATACTACTCAGTTACTTTTAATTTGAGAGAACCTATCACTCAATAAACTTGTAAGGATATACATAAAAAAAGTGGTGAGGCTACATGGAACACCATTATCAATTGTATCAGATGATGATCTAGGATTTGCATCCAATTTTTAGATGGTTATCCAACATTCTCTAAAAAATTAATTGAATATCGGTACAGATTATCACTTCCAATATGAGGGACAATCCGAGTAGACTACCCATACACTAGAAGTCATGTTGAGAGCATACACGATGTACATTGAAAGAGGATAGTATCAACATCTTCCTATGGCCGAGTTATCTAAAAATAATAGATTCCACTCAAGAAAAAAAAGGATCCATAATATGTTGTTTATGGAAATTTATTTATAACCCGTTTGTGAGCGAATGAAGTTATTGAATAAAACTTATTGAGTCCTGAAATTGTAAAGCAACTGAAAAAAATCAAGGCCATTTAGCTGCACCTCATGTCCATTCAATGTTCACAGAAGAGTTATGGTGAAAATCATTTATGATAACTATATATGATGTTAGAGATAAATCTTTCCACTAAATATCTTCATAGAAAAGAGTCATGATATTTAGGAAGATTGGAAAGCTAAGTACCTTGTAAATCTACACCTTTGTTATTCTTGATCACATTAGACTTGTTTCTAATCGACTATCACTCCCACCAACCATTTATCAAGCGCATGAAATATTTCATGCATCCCACTTAAAGAAGTAAATAACATATCCAGAAATTGTACTTAATTCATAGGTGGTACAAATGGAAAATGATCTATCTTATGAGGATCAGTCAGTGATGATCCTGGACTGTATAGATATTGTTCGATGAAACAAGCTAACTCGCCGAGTAAAAAAATGGCAAAAACAAAAGTATGATATGGAAACATGAGAAGAAGAGGAAGCCATAAAGAAGAAGTACTCTCACATATTTTCTCCATATCATGTAAAATGAACATTTTAAGAAATAAGTTTCTATGGTGGGGGGGGGGGGGAGAAGGTAACAACCCATAATTTTATCAATGAAATTCCCCTTCATATAATTATGTTATATTTAGTAATATAGTATAAAAAACATAAAATTCATGTTTAAACCAACTAAATTTTATTATATTAATATAAAAATATCATTTAGAGAATACAAATGGCCATAAAAATTTAAATTATTACAATGTAACCAGAAAATAGAAAATAATATAACAATTATATAAAAATATGGATATACACGATCCCTAAGAATAATCATATTTATGAACTACATTGTATAAATAAAGAATAATGTTGTTAACAAAATATTCAATTTGAAAAGTAAAATATATATAACCTCATGTAAAAATTAAAAAGAATGAATAATGAATGGCATATGAGTTATTTATAGAAATTTGAGAACCCATATGACCACTACAAATATGAATGTTGGAATTGTAATATGAATGTTGGAATAACAACCTGACCAATGGAATTGTAATCTGATCGTTATGAATAGTAACATGGTCAATAGAATAGTATCATCACCTATGTATGTGTAAAATCATATTTAGGTATATTATAAAATTAAAATATGATATATT
The DNA here is from genome assembly GCA_963277665.1 of Viscum album. NCBI lineage: Eukaryota > Viridiplantae > Streptophyta > Magnoliopsida > Santalales > Viscaceae > Viscum > Viscum album. The sequence goes on along the minus strand of OY728161.1, from coordinate 1,064,245,468 downwards.
TATACCACATTACATGTAAATAAATGATTTAAAAATTAAAAATTAAGTGATTATATTTTTATAAAACAAAAACGTTTTTATTAAACATTTCTAATAAAAATATTAACATAAAATAATTTTTATTTTAAAAAAATCGGTTTATAAATTAATATTATGTTGTATTATAATGATAATCAAATTCTATGATACCATAAGTAATTTTTCAAAGAGTCATAAAATTGATCATATTTTGAAAATTATTATTATTTAAATAAACAAGGATTTTATTTTAAATAAATTATTATATTTAAAAAATTAGATTCATAAAATGGATTTCATTTTTGGAAAATAAATATAAAAAAATGTTAAGGGTGGGATTTTTATTTTTCTAAAATAATTGTATTTTTTTTGAAGTGTAAAATATGTTATTTAATATTATAAGTTAAATACATGAATTTTTGAGTGATGGATGATCTAATAACTCAATATCTTAAACCTACATGAACCATTTACTATATATAGTCATAATATACAATGCTATTGATATTATAGATCCAAAAGAGTAAATTAAATGATATAATATTCAAAAACACCCCACTCCTTATAAATACCACCACTCACAACCATTACTCATAACAAGTTCAAAGCCTTGGATCTGGTGAATTTTTAACCCAATTCCCTTTAAAATACCATACTCAATATCATAGTGCTAATATTCTCATCCAATGTCAATTTTAAGAAGCCTTAAAAGGTATCCTACAAAGAGACAACCAAATTAAAAGTTATGATTATTGACTAATCTATTTAAATATAATACTTCATCTACCACCACCATATGTTATCCAGAAACATAAAAATAGTATCATACAGATCCTAAATATACTAATATATTATTATTATAGAATAATATACATATTATACCATCCATCATTTCATTTCTAAAATGAAAATGTTTTTTACAATATGGTCGGTTCAGCGCCTCCATGAACAACATTGTTTTTTTCTCCACCACCTTCAAGGATGATAATATAAAAAATATTATGGTCAAACATGATCTTAATAAGTATATTATAACTTATATTAAGTTTTATACTGATTCAGAAATAATTTAATTAAATAAAATGAATCTTGTTTTTTTATGGTCAGTAAAACAACCTAAATGAGCTAAACACATAACATAAATATTTTACTAAGTGAATAATCCCTACATAATAACAAAAAAGTTTATTTAAGAACATTTATATTTTTTAATGGAAAATAATACCATTTCATTCCATTTTAGGAGTTTTTCCTCATTTTATAATAAAATCAATATTTATCCATATGTGGTCTAAGATTGGCACCTTGTAATGAACACTCTCATAATAATGAAAATAAACTTTATATCTCATAGAAATGGTTATAAATGAAAATAATTAAAACACAAAAAATCAAATATAGATTTAAATGGTTCTAAATTAATTATTTAATTAATCTAATTTTAGTCTCTAGGATGCTAAGTGCATGTGCATAGAGATTCTGGAACAGAAGTCAAGGGATCTATCTGAACCACCATTTTCTTTAGATAATAAACATTCTCTCCCTAACTCATATTATGTCTTTATTTTATGCTATGGAATACATCTAAATTCTTTATATATTTATCTTACATATATTCCTAGATTATTCTCCATTCTATTGATGGTTTAATACATTCTTTAAGATCATTATCAAATTCATTTTTTAAATTCCAACCTGATTTAAGGGAAATTTTTTGTCCCTTAATCCTTTTATATAACACCCATTTAATTTTTTTTATTCAAAAATGAGCACTATATTTTGAGACATATACTTATTTACTCATATATGATCATCCATAATATTTGATTCCTTCTTGTATATTTGTGAAATATCTTTTGATTATAATATGAGGAATGATTATGTAACCCATTTCCTTCCATGGGTAATTCTTATATTTACTCCATATGATTGGTTTCTATTTGTGAATCATATAATCATGTAAATGTTATGATGGGTGTAACCATATAGAAATCCATTAAATTGGGTAATGTTTTTTTTCTCATGAGGTGATGTGTTTGGGATTAGAGAGTCAACCTAATCCCTTATGGGATATTTTCCCCCATGGGATGTTCTCTTGGTAGTTATCCTTGAATTATGATTATGTAATGTTATATATTACATTAAAATTACTATTTTCGATGATATTATCATTCAATGTTACTTATTTTATACATCCATATGATTATTTATGTACCTTGTATTTTTTGTTATCATGCTATGACTTCTGAATCATATGATGCAATTCCGTACCATGTTTATTACCTTACTAGAATTTATATCTTATCCAATTCTTTTAAATATTCTCTAGGTTATCCTATGATGTCTTAAAAGCTCAAAGGGATTTATGATCTGGAGACTAAAATAATGATTTTTATGTTTTAGTTCAATGTTGATGATTTATGTTCATATTCTTTCAAATACATTAGGCCTCCCTATCCTTTGGATGTTTTTATGGGATATTTATGTTAAAAATGATATAATAATTTGTGTAAAATAATTGGGTCACTATAGATTGTCTCTCATGATTATGGTCTAAGTTTAACAACTGAGTACTATGAATTGGGGTATAATGCCCATGTTTTATCATATAATGTATTTATTTTCATATGTTCCTTATAATTTTTCGGTTTCAAATGCAAGTTTATCTTAGTGATAGCCCACATTTATGGATGTTTAGTTCTCCTTTGTGATATATTTCATTAAGAGTTAGAAAAGTACATTTAGAGAGTTTTCATGTACAATGGAATTTGGTGATTATTAGGGAGGTCATGGAGGTGAGTTCTTGGGATATATTATATTCATGTCACACCATTTATAGAATATATTTATGGTGGGAGATCAATCCACAGTCTATGTTCCATTAAGGATATTGCATCATGATCATGTAGTGTTATGCTTGGTGGCAACTCATGGTTTTTTGGATATGGTCATTTTAATTGGAGGAATTATTTATTCTCAATTATTTTATCCCTTATAGTCTCTCTAGATATTACACTACCCAATTCAACATGTTCCAAAGGGCATGATTGTGGCATAATTTCTTGTACATCCACTTTTATTATGGTATTTCTAGAGATAAAAAGTGGCATGGTGGGGATATTTTCACACCTCTTGTCACTATAGGCGTGTTTATTTAATATTTTATTAATTAATACATTTTGAAATTTTAATTTTTATATATTTGAGGAATGGAATATTTTTTTCCATTTTTTTCCTTTAACACGTAGTTTTCCTCCCACTGTTTAGGAGAAACCATGCGATGATACTTGTAAAAATTCCATTGTTGTTCTTTTTGAACCTGAATTATTTTCCATTAACATTTAGTGCATGGGTTTTGAAACTCCCGTAATAAAATGTACATCCCAATTTTTCTCTTGGAAGTGTCTCACATGGTTTGAACATGGTCAAGAGTAACAATATAGTCAAACCACGTGAGGGAGTTGTAAGTCTATAATGGTTCATGAAAGGTTAGCTTAGAATTTACTAAACCATGTGGCTTAATCATACAGACTACCATGGTCTTTGAAAATGTGGTTTTTGTGTTTTTACCTTACTAAATTTTAAGGGATCCCTCTCCCTTTATCTCCCTCCAATTATAATAACCCTAGGAATCATCCATGGGTGTCACCCCTACCCTCATTTGATTATTATGAGCTTATTTTTCCATGTTTTTTATTATTTTTTCAAGGTAAAATTCCCCATATATTATTCCCATTCACTCTTCCTCCCCACCACCTTTTTCCTGTCATGAGATATCTCCAACAAACATTAATAGAAATTTTAGGATAATTTATGGTTTTGGGGTGATTCTAATTTTTTAACTTTCACTATTAGGTCTTGTGAGAGTTTTAGTGAGGATTGTTTGAGTGTTTACCAAAATAGGCAACTAATTCCATCTTGATTATCATTTAACTAAGGTTGGTGTTTTTTATCATTCTTTATTTAGACTGTAATTTCATACATAATAATTTCAAAAGTTTTATTAACTAAAATATTTGTATATATGATATCTTGGTTAGATTCTAAAATTATTTCAAAGTTGTTTATAAATTTTCACAAGGGTTTTACTTGGAATTTATATTAGTACATGAAATTAAAATATTGATAAAAATTTGAATGATTTTTTAAAATAAAATGAATTTTTTCACATGTTTTAACATCATTTTGTTTATGAACTAAATCTAATGGGGGTGTTTTAGATCATCAGTATGTTATAAATGAAAAATAGACTTGATTTTAAAATCTATGTTTTAAATTTATTTAAGGAGTTGTTATTGTAAATATTTTAAAAAATTATTTTAATTGATTGGTTCTAAATAATTGTTTGAAAAAAAAATTTAAACGTCTAAAAATGACTTGGAATTTTGAGTCCATTTTAATGGAATTCCCATTTTTCAACATTTAATGATTTTATAATTGATGTGTATGTGTTTTTAGATGAGAACCACTTAATGCACATGTTGATTTGTTCCCCTTGAGGAGGATATTTTTTAATGGGGTTGTGGCCAATGTTTCATTCTTTATTATATATTTTAATGTGAATGACATACGAAAGGGGTTGTTTCTTATTAGGGTGTAAGAGGTTTAATGAAATTTACTATTTTTCCTATTAACGATATGTCTTATTGATTTCACGCCTATTATTGATTAAAATATATTGAGATCCTTGGAATATTAGTGAGTTGTGGAAGATAGATATTATCTAATCATTTTTATATTGAATATACATTATATGGAACAGGAGGCTATAGTGGAGTTCCATCACTATTTCAATTTTATATCATCTGGTTGGTTATAGACTTAGGAATGCATCGATTAGATAGAATATAGTCCCGAACCATGTATGTCTTGGATCACCTCATGAGATATTTTTTAATTACTCATATTTTCTTCATTATTCTCAAAATGGATGTTCCATAATTTTTCCCCTACTTCATTTGTACCCCCAGGGAATCATGCTTCATTTTCATTCTTTCTCATAAGATTCCTTAGTGTTTTACTTATTTTTTATACTTTAATATTATTTCATTCAAACTATTTTAATAGGCTTTGAAATTTTTTATTTTAAAATTGATCTTAAAATGGGGATTTTGATAAAGGAGGCTTTGGCTGTGGAAATGTTTCCAAAGTGATGATTTCAAATTGAAGAGAAAAATAAAAGAGAGTTTATAAATGTAAATGAATGTGATGTTGGACTTTATATATGCATGTTTGAAAACAAATTTTTTTAAATTAAATTCAAACTATTATAAATTAATTATTATATTTAAGGAATAGAAAAAACACTATGGTGAAATCCTATTGAATAAAGTTTTTTCCATACACTGTATACACCATTTGTTGCAAGAAGCTGTTAAAATTCATTTTTTGTGTCATGGATTTGGTCTCCTGGTTTTAGATTTTAGTGTTTTTTATAGTGGTCTGATTGGTATGTGGAGAGTTATTGTGGGTCACAAGGGGATTGGTGATAGAGGATCATTTTGTGTTTTTATTTTCTATTATTTTGCAATGTATAAATATCGGCCTTACAACATGTATCTTGTTCAATTATTTTATTATTGATCAGTATCTATGGGATGATACTTTCCTTTTTTGATTAGTTTTAATGACTCCTTACTCATAACATACACTCTAATTGGATGTTTTATATTTTATGATCTTTTATATATGTGAGGGTGAACTATTTCCCGTTGGTTATGTACTAAGACCCTAATACTAGTTTCTAGACCTGGGTGATCAGGAATTCACCTTGAGTATCTCACATGTTAGATCAGGTGAATAATCCATGGGTATCCATGGGTGGTTTATGAAATGGGATGAAATAAACATCTGTTGGAGGCAGTGCTTGGTTGGAGTGATTAATAGTTATCATTTACAAATTATATATCACATTTTATTTCAAAATGTGCATCACATAGTGAAAACTATGAAAATGAGATCATGTCATCAGGAAAATCTATGAAAATTATTGTTAATTAACATCTCACCAATATAAATAAACTACACATAATTATGATGGTTTTTTAGATAGTATCATTAAAACTTCATTTTCTTATTTTAAGCACTCTAGATGTAAAAAAAATATAACACACACTCAGAACCTATAAACATATCATATATTAGCTAGAAACATTACATAAATTTCTGATGATTCATCTTTGACCTATACAAATAAAACACACATCATTCCAATGTGTGGTGTGATTTAAATGACTAAAAATTAATGTATCAAATATAAAAGTTGAATTTTGGTTTAAAATATGTGCCAAACAAAATTCCAAGAAAATGCTCATGTATTTCCATTAAAATCATGAAATATTATTTGTGATTCATTTTTATCAATGTAGAGAATAAAAAAAATAATTTAGATAGAGAGTTTGGTCAATATGACTAAAATTTAATATTTCTAATTTATTAGTCACATTTTAGTTCAGAACAAGAATTGCATTCTCAAAACTGAGAAAACAAAACCATATTGTAATGAAACTATAAGGAAACGATAATAAATTTATTTTTCACATATAGGAATGTAACAAATGTGAATCTAACACATAGTTCATATGGTATGATAAAAAGTGTATTTTCATTTTTAATTCATTAGATAATTATAGACATACATCACAAACTAAAAATCAAGAAAATATAGAATAATTTTGTTAAAAATATAGATCAATAATTCATTTATGAAATGTAGGAATGAACCATATGTTGTTCTGATACTAAGTGTGATCTGAATGACCTATTATGTTTTTTTCATTTTTGATTAGTTTTAAATTTTTATTGTGTTAGAAATAAATTAAATAGGATTTATCATTACTTATATATTATTCATATCAAGTACATATACATTTATTATGTGGATTTAAAATAAATGTATTTTTTATTTTTCAACACACTATTCTGGTTATATTTATTTTATATAAATATTGTATTTCATAATGTTGTAATAATAACTAAATGAACACATATCTTACAAAATATTTACATTTATTAATTTCATAGTTATTTTGTACACTGATAAATTCCTTTTTCATCGTAGTACTCTCTTTCTAAACAATTTTTTACCACTGAGAATTTTTTTAGTTCAAATAAATCTTGATTCAATAGTTGTGTGTGTTTCTTAATTTCATAATCCATTATCAAAATTTCAACTAGCCATGAATCAAAAATAACATAATGAGTTATCTCAACTATATTTTTTTAAATACATTCCAGTTGATATAATGGATACACATGGTGAACATAAATTCCTGGTTAAAAAGGAGAGATGTGTGGGTATGAATTCATGAAATATGGTGATTTCCCCAAAATTTCATAAAAATATTGGAAGTGGTACAACACTCATAATAGGAATATCACAGAGAAAAAAACCAACAAAGTTATTACACGTAAAGGACACCATAGTGGTCACGTGGTAATGTTATAAGTGTTTAAAATCATTCTAGAATTATTTAATGGATACATGTATATTAATGTTAAGAACATAAGTATTGTTGAAATATTTTAAGAAGAAACTCAAGGGGGGTAAATATGGATAATTTCTGGAAGTAATGATATGAAAACCATTTGAATGGATTTTTAGATCACTCAGTAGTCTGAAATAAGACTATATGGGAAAGAGATAAATCTAAGGAACTAAAATTCTGATTATAAGGAGAATTATAATTATATATGTACACATTCATTGAGATTTGTATTCCTTGGTTTAACTTTCACATTTTATTTGAATTTATTTAGATATTTTCTAAAAATATTATTATGGGATTACTCATGATTATTTAGTTTTATTAGTTAATTATTATATTTATTTTACATTATTTTAATTTGCACTTAATGTTTATTTTCCTGGCCATCAGGTTGATAATAATACATTGTAGGTGATAAACTTGGGAGTAAAATTAGCACTATGCCCTAGGAACTTGAAGACAACCACCTAAATGAGGACAATTAAAAAAGAGGTTATAGTGAAATTTAAATATTATTCTAAAAAGTTAATATATGAATTAAGAACTTTAGATATCCTTATGAGGATCAATTTTTAATTATAAATATATTAGAATAAGTGATGTAGTGTTTAGAAGAATTATTGATCATCTCACTCAATCATATCATAATATATGAATAGGTTTTAGTTTCTCTAATTTATTTTCATTATACCCACACTTCAGAAAATCGATCTAGTATAGTTAAATTCCCATTGAGGTCAAAATAAATTTTTCATATTTTTGATTCATTATAGGTTTTGACCTATTCCTATGTTATTGGACAACTCACACATAATATTTGTTGCATCGTTTTTTATAAAAATTCAATTAATCTCACTTGTAAACTAAACTCATAGTCTTGTGGATTTGACCATTTTATACACTGGTATAATTTTGTAGAAAAAAAATATCATGAAACTTTGGGTCACACCAAAAAAATTAACACCATTTCTATAAAAATCCAATTATTGATATACTTTTTTCTAGTGGAAAATAGAACAAAAAATTATAAAAATTTACAAAACATAAATGTTTGTCGGGGTGGAAACTCAAGAGGGGGGTGAATTTAGTTTTTACTTAAAATTTCTGTTAAAATCATTATGATAAAAATACCCCAATTTTATATAGCACAGTTAATTAAGGTAGTAGAGATATAAATGTTCAATTGGTCAAAAAGTTTCTCAAAGCTTGATTAGTCCTCAGTTGAATCAATGTAAAACACTTATCCAACTTTTGAAACATGTTTACTCGATTAAACACAAATAAACAAAAACCAAAACAAAATTTCAGACATAATGTAAAACAATATTCTGTTTTCGAAATTATAAGTAGAGGAAAATATAAAAAAAGAGTATTACAAAATATAGTACATGACATAATTAAAAAAGAGGTTCAGTATCAAGCCATGACATAATCCTCTCCATGTGGTGATAACCTCCCACCAAGTAGTTTATATTAACAATAAACTTGATACATAACTTGTATCAGAAATTACAATAGTTTTCACAAACTTCCCAGGGCTCACACCCTCTACTACAGTTCTTCGTGGGAAAAAAAAATAACCAGGCCACACATGGACCCTTCCATAGTTATATATGGGAAAAAAATTGTAAGTAATGTCTGGTGTGAGGATTTTTATTATCCTCTAGTTTAAGAACAGGAGACGGTGTGTGTAACAGAAAAACACACACTACAAAGAAATGTAATATAAAGAACACAATATAGTTAATGTTATAAATATTGAGTTTAGAAAGATATATGTGTTTGTAGTTCATCTCTTGACTCCTTGGTGTGAATAAATTGCAGTTCGAGTCCTTCTATAGATGTTTCCTCCAAAAAAGAGTGTCACAACTCCAAATTCTGGCTTCCAGGTAGTGAAATGTTCTTCTTTTTTATTGGAAATAATTTCGATGAAGCATAGCAAGGCAGCCTCGAATTTGTTCTCCCAGAAGATCTTTGTGATTCTCTTGTGTTCACAGAGTATGTGCCAATGTTCTCCTTATTCTACAGATCTGTCGTGTATTGTTCCTTTCTCATACATCTTCTATAGCTCGGTCTTATATTTTATATTCAAGGTCCGACTATAAGAATGATAAAACCACCCGTGGTCTTCCACGTACCTCATACTGTCTCAAGATTCGATCTCCAGATATGTCTACAAACAACATTAATTAATGTCAGAAATGTTAATTTTACAAAATATGACCATTAGAATAATGTTAAGAAAATTTACAAAGTATAGATTAGATTGGTATAGATATCAGTAGACTGGTAGTGATAGCCTTCTCAATAGTATCCTATCAGTGGTAGCCTTGAAAATGTAGGCTTAATCGGAAGGCTTTATCGGTAGGCTTAATCAGTATGTTTCATTGGTATGCTTCATCAGTAGGCTTCATCAGTAGGCTTCTCATATGTAACAATATAGTAGTTACCTCTTAGGTATTACTTTGTACTAGAAACCTCTAGAGGTAACCTTTATTGGAAACCTGTAGGGGAAACCTTCCAGCAGTAACTTCGTATGGTAATCTCTAGCGGTAACCTACTAACGGTAACCTCTAGCGGTAACCATCCAGTGGTAACCTCTATCGGTATCCTTCCAGTTGTAACCTCTAGTTGTAACCTCTATCTATAACCGCTATTGGTAAACTCTAACGGTAACCTCCTAATCGATAACCTTACCAACAGTAGCCTCAACTGATAACTTAAATAGAAGGCTCTTAACAAAGACCTTCATATCAGTGACCCTTTACTTAGACAATTTTACACAGTAAACATGATCAAAAAATTATTGAGATTGAAAATAAACAATCGTTACATGATACAAACTATAAAAACTAATGAAACATGATTATCATAAAAATCAAACATGATTTGGGATTATCAAAAAAGGTGATTCCAATAACAAATATATTAAAAAACTACATCTATTTTTAAACAATGAAAAATATTCTCTTCATCATGTTTTTTATCTATTTATATTTAATAAAAAATTAAAAACATTAAAAATCATTAATGTAAATTAAAAAACATAAGAACCTCATTTTTATCATTCATAAATTACTTGAATTATTTAATTAAATATATATTTATTTACTTGATTCTAATTACTAAATTATTCATTTTTTATTATAATTCAACTCCACATACTGTTTGAAATATATATTAATATTCTTTTTTAAGAATGAGAATGTTATAAGAATGAGAGTAAATAAATAGAATTTTGTATAATTGTGGTGTGTTTAGACACTAAATGTAACATCCAAAGTAAGTAATGAGTAATAGATATTTTTATCTTTGTCTATTAATGAATTAGATAGTGTTTTAGAGGCTTAAAATGAAAATAAATCCAATCTTAAGCATGGAACACACTAATATTTTTAAAAGATTGTTAAACTGTCTTTTGATGGAAAACCATTTTTGAATCAATATTTTGACAATTTTATAAGCTATATTTGTCAAAATAAATTTATTCTTTATGATTGGGACATCAAAATTTACTTTTTGTGAATTTTTGGTATTCTTCAGACAATGTTCATTTTTTTAATGAATAGTAAAAAATACGACATTTTACACCAAAACTAATTTTTAATCTAATTTATTTATATGATTAGATTATCTTTTTAATTGGTTATGAAGTGAAATTAGAATATATTTTTACCATTTAATCCAATGGTGATCATTGGAATCAATTTCACTTTGAAATTGGACTTAAACTGGTGTCAATCTTTTGAAACTTATTGTTTCATAAAAACACGCTATTTGTCATGACAGTGGGAATTAATTATTAAATTAATTAATGTGACTTATATGTTTTGAATTTTTTAAAATAGGATTCATTTTTGAATTCGGAATATCAAATATAGCTTAGGGTGAATTTTTGGTATTTTTCTGAAAAACTTCAATTTTTGATGAATAGTGAAACCACTAAGTGGTACTTATAAAAACTGATTTTTCGTTTAAAAGAAAATTTACCACTTCTGTGTTTTTAATTTCAAAAATCCGACATACATGGTTGTTATTAAGAAGTAAAATGTGGTTCAATGAGATTAAAATAATTTTTTGGTGAATAGTAACTCTTAAGTTCTTAATCGCGATTAGAGGTAATTAGTGTAGTTTAAGGTAAACATAATGCTGTAATAAAATAATATGAGATTGAAACATGTCATACCCTCATTGGATTCCTCATGGCTGACCAATACAATCCATGGGACAAATTGGGGACCCCATGGAGCCACTTTGGTTGGGAAATGACATAAATAACTTTTTATTTAATGTAAAAGTAAAAATGACACAAACATGAGATGTTTTACTAAAACAATTTTTACATGGGGTTATAAAGATCATATTTTTTATTATAAATAGTAATTGGAAAGATAAAAATATTTCATACATCATGGTATTTTTTTATAATTTTTAGACTTTAAATAAATTAAATTATTTATGACATCATGATGATGCAGCGATGACCTCATTATTTAACGATTTAAATAAAATGGAATGATAATGTAAAATCTAAGACCTACACATGGAAAAAACATATTGTATGAGTGGATTTAGAACCCTTATCACCTTATCCTCGAAACACATCAATTTGGGACCTATTAAATCCAAATACCATTTTAAAATAAAGTGACTTTTCTTAACCTTCCAAGAGTGCCCCTCCTCTCCTCTTATAAAAGGCCCCCACCTCTACCTCCTTACCCACACTCCCAAAGCCTTTGGCTCGTCCAAAACCTTCCCATTTTGTCTCTCCACATCCCTATATTACTCCTTGAAGCCTCATTTTGGGCAGAAGTCTTCCCAAGGAAGCCTTTGAGCTTAAATCTAAGAGAGTTACCCAATTTTAAGGTAATGTCTTCTCTTGAGTCCTTTTGTTTTATTTTGCTTCTCCAACCCCCTAAACTATTTTTATTAATTTAATTTGTAAAAAATACAGTATATTCAATATACTAGGATGTTGTTATAAGAAGGATTCGAGATACACGTACACACACCTACATCTAATGGTTAAAGGACATACTGTTTCCGTGGATGGTGAATTTATGCCTCCCGAAACGATGATTGTTCAAAATTCTTTTAACACCTTCAAAGGTGTCCATTAAGATGTCACTATATTTATATATGATATATAATATGTTTATGTTTTCCTTAAGCTTATGTATTTTTCATTTTGGGCATACCTTTATGGTTTCCATTATGGGTAAACGCGATATCTTCATTTAAGGATGTCCGGACTACCGCCCCGTCAAAGTGATTTGATTCGTTAAATACCATATGTGGGACGTATAAAGGATGGAACTATGATATTATATATGATATTATATTGGAATTATAATATACCTTTATATCATTACGATTCCATTCTATAAAATATGAAATAGAAATGAAAGTAGCGTTCATGCGTACGTATGACTTACCGTCTCCATGAACGGTGCATTTCATTTCTTACCTCTAAATGATTATGTAATATTATAAATGCATGTATATACTGGATATATATGATATATACATAATGATTATAATTCTGGATATAATGGATACATGAACAACATGTAATTATAAAGGGTTTATTTTTGACTCAAGTACCAATGATCGTTAAAACGACCGTTATTAACTTAAATAATTACATAGTGTTCATGACATGGAAATAAGTGATATAAAAGGAATAATGAACATGAAAAAGGTTCTTAAACAAGTAGAAATTAACTCAATTTTATTATTCAGGAGATTAAAGAACGACTGAGTCAAGTCGGACCCAAGGTATGGGACTTCGTCACAATCTCCTTTCATTGAGGCATATTTTGTTTTATACACAACCTTCTTTTATATGGTGTATAAACCCCTTTGACTTTTATGTTTATCGAAAAGGAATCTTTTTTTATACGAAGCGTTTTACTAAACGAGAAAAGGTAATGTTTTTGTCGTATGTATGCGGCGACAATGACTTCTCCGCCGCCGTGACCATTATTTGAGTTTCGGCTTCCTCTACAAGCCATAACTTTTTTTTAAAAGAAAATTAAATACCATGTTTTACTTTTCTTTTTTTTTTTGATATTGAAAATGGTTTTCATAATGTTTTTATATCAATGTGTTGTATTGATATCTTGTGATTGAATGGTGGAAATGTTATGTTTCCTTTATGCATGTTTTATGTGATACGATTATGTTGAGGTTCTTGGGCATTATTATGAAGATGGGTGGTTTCGTGATAAACTAAGGGCGGGTGAGCCTGATATAGCTCTCCAATGCATTGGGTAATGCGAAGGAGTGTAACGTTAAGGTTTCTCCGAAGATATTTAGGAAATATACTGTGATAGGTATTCCAAGCGTAACCAAGAGGGTTACTCCCTACGTAAGAATGTTATGAATGCCTCAAGTAACCTTTATGTCTTATGATTTCTATGATTTATTCATGATTTGATGAGGTATGTTAAAGTGCTTATGTTTTATGGGTAAAGTATGATTTAATTATTATGTATATATGTACCCATGTTTCCTTTCCATATTTTTATATCCATTACTGAGCTTTTTATGCTCATCCCAAGTTTTTTTTGAAATGTTTTTCACAGGTCAAGGGAAAGGTACATGATATGATGATAGTGTCAAGGAAGTGTCAAGAAAGAATCCATGTTTTATTTTAAATATGTTTCCGTTGATGGGAAAGAAGAATACTATCTTTATGTAACCACTTTGTTTATATGTGGAATGTAATACAAGTTTTATGATCTAATTCTCTAAAAATCTAAACCCGAAAAGATCCTCAATGTGTAATCTTGTAATAACTCAAGATTAAGTAAGGTTTAAGGCTGGGGCCTTATAGTTGGTATCAAAGGCCGGTTTAGATAACTTTAGGAGTTAGAATTCTATTAAATGATTATCGAAAAATATTTTTTTTGAAATGATATAGCATTTGAAGATTACCATGTTTCTTCATCTAAGAAATGTTTGTTCAGAATGGTTTTCCACAGAGGAAAAAAGGAAGCAATGCAAGGAAGGCATGAAGAGGGAAATAACCTTCCGAATCAGCATCCCGAGATGGTAGGAATTGGAAATGAACAGTTTTTTAAAGTAATGGCGCAGTTGACTCAAGCGATAAATGGTGGTGGTATCCATGCAGGAGATCAGCCAGATCAACCGAAGAGGAACATGTCAGTGGTGGAACATTTCATGAGGCAACATCCCCCATCATTCAGAGGATCATCTAACCCTGTGCTAGCTGAAGGGTGGATTAAAGCACTGGAGAAGATTTTTGATGTCATGGGGTGTTCAGACAATCAAAAGGTTAGTCTTTCTATTTATCGTTTGGAGGGTGAAGCAGATCAGTGGTGGTCGATGGTTAAAAATATCAGGGACGTTGATGAGATTGATTCTCTCGAGTGGGATGAATTAAAAGGTATGTTTCTTGAGAAGTATTTTCCTAAGGCTGTTCGACTTAGGATGGAAAATCAATTCTTGGAATTGAGGCAAGAGGAAGAATCAGTGGCTGCCTATGAAGAAAGGTTCATTCGATTGGCAAGGTATGCTCAAAATTTTATCCGAGACCTTGATAGTAAAATCAATCGTTTTTACTCAAGATTAAAGCCAAAATATTGAAGGGAATTAGCTTCTCGTGAGTTTAAAAGTTATGAAAATCTTTTCCGATGTGCTGAGAAGGTGGAAATGGAGTTTTCCAATGATCAAGTGTTCTCTAACAACCAACAGAAGAAGAGATAGAGGTGGCAGGAGAAAGGTAAGAATTATTCAAAAAAGTCCGACAGTAAGAAAACTAAGTTTCCAGTTTGTGATAAATGTGGCAAACGGCATGCTGGGGAATGTCATCTGAATTCTAGAAAGGACTACCAACGTGGTAAGATGGGACATAAGGATCGTGATTGAACTGGAAAAGATCAGGGTGATGGTAAAACCAAATTTGGTTTACAGTTAGTGAAATGTTATAAGTGCAATGAGATGGGTCACTATACAAACGAGTGTCTGACAAAGAGCTTGGGTGATGGGAAGCAGTTAGACTACAATAATAAAGGGGTGGTGAAATCCTTTGCAACTACTTCAGCAGATGTCAGGCCATCAAATGAAGATGTATAAGGTACTTTGTTTGTTTTTTCAGATTATTCCAGTGTGTTGTTTGATTTGGGGTCTATACATTCTTTCATCTCTGAAACCTTTTCTAGTAAAATGGGAATACCATCTCAAGAAATGACTCCTGAACTTTTGGTAAAAACACCTGGGGGAAATGTTGAGGAAAAAAGAATTTATAAGAATCTTCCTATCCTTATCTGTGGAAAGAACCTACTTGCAAACCTTATTGTTCTACCTCTAGTAGAGTTTTATGTTATCCTGGGTATGGATTGGATCACTATTTACCATGCTAAGATTGACTGTAGAGCTAAAGAAGTTTCTTTTCAGAAATAATTTCAGTTGGTGTACAAGAATGAACCCTTACTGTTGATAACTTATCAAGAGGCCAAGAAACTTGTAAAAGATGGAAATGAATGTTACCTTGCACACATCATTGAAAATAAAGGAACTGTTCAGATTAATGATGTGCCAGTGGTAAATGAGTATCCTGATGTTTTTCCTGATGAGTTTCCTGGAATAATACCAGATCGGGACGTTGAGTTTACTATTGACTTAGTTCCTGATGCTAAGCCAATTTCAAAACCCCTTATCGAATGGCTCAAATTGAACTTTTAGAGTTGAAGGAGAAATTGCAAGATTTATTAGAGAAAGGTTTCATTTGACCTAGCACATCACCATGGGGTGCTCCTATTTTATTTGCTAAAAAGAAAGATGGTTCAATGAGACTTTGCATTGATTATAGAGCCTTGAATAACATCACTGTTAAGAAAAAATATCCTTTGCCTCATATCAATGATTTGTTTGATCAGCTTTAGGGAGCTCAGTATTTTTCAAAGATTGACTTGAGATTGGGGTATCATCAGCTGAAGGTAAAGGAAGAAGATGTTCCAAAGACCGTGTTCCGTACAAGATATGTCCATTATGAATTTGTAGTAATGCCTTTTAGGCTAACCAATGCACCTGCTGTATTCATGGACTTAATGAATAGAATTTTCCATGAGTTCTTGGATAAGTTTGTGGTGGTTTTCATTGATGATATTTTGGTGTTTTCTAAAAGTAAAGAGAAGCATGAAAGACATTTAAGGGTCATTTTGCAAAACTTGAAAGAAAAGAAATTGTATGGGAAATTCAGCAAGTGTGAGTTTTGGTTGCAACAAATTTCTTTCCTTGGTCATATTGTTTCTAAAGATGGGATAACTATTGATCCTGCAAAAACAAAGGTTGTTGAAGAATGGAAAATACCCACAAATGTAACTGAGATTCATAGCTTCCTTGGTTTGGCAGGATATTACCGAAGGTTTGTTAGAAATTTTTCACGGTTATCTAGTCCAATGACTAAGCTAACTCGGAAGCGTGTTAAGTTTATCTGGACAAAAGAATGTGATGATTGTTTTCAGGAATTGAAAAGAAGATTGATGAATGCTCCAGTTTTGGAACTAACTTCCAGGAATGGTGAGTTTGTTATATACAGTGATGCTTCATTGAAAGGACATAGTTGCGTCCTGATGCATAATGATCAGGTAATTTCTTAGGCTTCACAACAGTTGAAAACTCATGAGGTAAATTACCCTACACATGATTTGGAATTAGCTGCTGTTGTTTTCGCTTTAAAAATTTGGAGGCATCATTTGTATGGAGTAAAGTGTGAAATATATACTGATCACAAAAGTTTAAAGTATATATTCACTCAGAAAGAGTTAAACATGAGACAGAGGAGATGGCTGGAATTAATTAAGGATTATGATTGTACAATTCATTACCATCTGGTAAAAGCAAATAAAGTGGCTGATGCTTTGAGTCAAAATGGTAATGCTTCATTTGCAATGTTGCGTTTGGAACGTGATCATTTGGTTAAGGATTTGATGAACTTTGGCATAGAAGTTGTTGGTGCAGGAAGTTCTTCTGTTTTGTTTCAGGTATCAGTGAGATCATCTCTATCAGATAGAATCAAGAAAGCACAGAAGCAAGACAGTGAGTTGCAGAAAAAGGTAGAGCTGGTTCAGAAAGGTAAGTTGCCTGAATTCAACATTGCTAATGATTGTGTTTTGAGATTTGGGAAGAGATTGTGTGTGCCTTGTGATTCACAGTTGAAGAGAGATTTGTTATGTGAAGCTCATAGATCTCCGTTTTCCGTTCATCCTGGCAGTACTAAGATGTACAGAGATCTGCGAGAGTATTACTGGTGGGATGGAATGAAAAGAGATATTGCTGATTTTACTGTGAAGTGTTTGGCATGTCAACAGGTTAAAGCAGAGCAACAGTTACTGAAAGGGATGCTTCAGCCTTTACCAGTTCCAGAGTGGAAATGGGAGAATATATCCATGGACTTTTTTGTGGGATTACTGAAGACATCTTGAGGTAATAATGCAATCTGGGTTATTTTTGATCACTTGACTAAATCTGCTCATTTCCTTGCTATACGAGATACTTTTTCCCAAGATCAACTTTCCCGTTTGTATCTTAAAGAGATATTCAGGTTACATGGAGTTCCCCTCTCCATTGTATCTGATCATGATCCCAGGTTCACTTCTAACTTTTGGAAAGGCCTTCAGAAGTCATTGGGTACTGAATTAAATTTTAGTATAGCTTTTCATCCTCAATCAGATGGGCAGTCAGAACGAACAATTCAGATATTGGAGGATATGCTACGTTCTTGCTCTATGGATTATCAGGGAAGTTGGGACCAACATCTTTCTTTGGTTGAATTTTCATATAATAACAGTTTTCATTCCAGTATATAGATGGTACCATTTCCTGAATTATATGGGAAGTGGTGTCGAACTCCAGATTTCTGGGATGAAGTGGGTGAAAGGAAGTTGATGGGACCAGAATTGGTAGAAGAGATGGCAGAAAAAGTTCAACTGATTCAGAAACACATGAGAACAGCTCAGAGTAGTCAGAAGAGTTATGCAGATAACCAGAGGAAAGATCTATATTTCGAGGTAGGTGATCATGTTTTTCTCAAGGTTTCTCACTGGAAAAGTGTGATGAGATTTGGTAAGAAAGGAAAGATGAGTCCAAGGTTTATTGGACCATATGAAATTCTGGAGAGAGTTGGATCAGTTGCATACTGGGTGGCTTTACCTCCGAGTTTATCTCAGGTACACAATGTTTTTCATGTTTCAATGTTGAGAAAGTATATTCTAGATCCATCTCATGTTTTGAGTCCAGAGGTAGTTCAGCTGGAAGATAACCTATCTTATGAGGAACAACCGGTCCATATTCTTGACCACATGGATCAAGTGTTATGGAATAAGGTGATTAATCAGGTGAAGGTTTTGTGGAAAAACCACATGATGGAAGAGGCAACATGGGAATCTGAAAATGCAATGAGGGATAAATACCCCCATTTATTTGATAAGTAAATAAATTGCAGGGACACAATTTTCAAAAGGGGGGAAGGATGTAACATCCCAAGTAAGTAATGAGTAATAGATATTTTTATCTATGTCTATTAATGAATTAGATAGTGTTTTAGATGCTTAAAATTAAAATAAATCCAATCTTAAGCATGAAACACACTAATATTTTTAAAAGATTTTTTTACTGTCTTTTGATGGAAAACCATTTTTAAATATATCTTTTGACAATTTTATAAGCTATGTTTGTCAAAATAAACTTATTATTTATGATTAGGACATAAAAATTTACTTTGTGTGAATTTTTGGTATTCTTCAGACAATGTTCATTTTTTTAATAAATAGTGAAAAATACGGCATTTAACACCAAAGCTGCTTTTTAATCTAATTTATTTATATGATTATATTATCTTTTGAATTAGTTTTGAAGTGAAATTAGAATATATTTTTACCATTTAATCCAATGGTGGTCATTGGAATCAATTTCACTTTGAAATTGGACTTAAAATGGTGTCAATCTTTTGATACTTATTGTTTCATAAAAACACGCTATTTGTCATGACAACGGGAATTAATTATTAAATTAATTAATGTGACTTATATGTTTTGAATTTTGTAAAATAGACTTCATTTTTGAATTCGGAATATCAAATATAGCTTAGGGTGAATTTTTTGTATTTTTCTGAAAAACTTCAATTTTTGATGAATAGTGAAACCACTAAGTGGTACTTATAAAAACTGATTTTTCGTTTAAAAGAAATTTTACCACTTCTGTGTTTTGAATTTCAAAAATCCGACATACATGGTTGTCATTAAGAAGTAAAATGTGGTTCAATGAGATTAAAATAATTTTTTGGTCAATAGTAACTCTTAAGTTCTTAATCACAATTAGAGGTAATTAGTGTAGTTTAAGGTAAAAATAATGCTTTAATAAAATGAGATGAGCTTGACACATGTCCCACCCTCATTGGAAGTGTCATGGCCGACCAAGAAAACCCATGGGTCAACTTGGGGACCCCATGTAGCCACTTTGGTTGGGAAATGACATAAATAACTTTTTATTTAATGTAAAAGTAAAAATGACACAAACATGATATGGGGTTATAAAGATCAGATTTTTGATTATAAATAGTAATTAGAAATATAAGAATATTTCCTACATCATAGTATTTATTTTATAATTTTTAGACTTTAAATAAATTAAATTATTTATGACATCATGATGATGCAGCGATGACCTAATTATTTAACGATTTAAATAAAATGGAATGATAATGTAAAATATAAGACCTACATGTGGAAAAAACCTATTGGATGAGTGGATTTCGAACCCTTATCACCTTATCCTTGAAACACATCAATGTGGGACCTATTAAATCCGAATACCATTTTAAAATAAAGTGACTCTTCTTTACCTTCCAAGAGTGCCCCTCCTCTCCTCTTATAAAAGGCCCCCACCTCTACCTCCTTACCCACACTCCCAAAGCCTTTGTCTCGGACAAACCCTGCACATTTTGTCTCTCCACATCCCTATCGTACTCCTTGAAGCCTCACTTTGGGCAGAAGTCTTCTCAAGGAAGCCTTTGAGCTCAAATCTAAGAGTGTTACCCGATTTTAAGGTAATGTCTTCTCTTGAGTCCTTTTGTTTTATTTTGCTTCTCCAACCCCCTAAACTCTTTTTATTCATTTCTTTTGTTGAAAATCCAGTATCTTCAATATACTAGGATGTTGTTATAATAAGGATTCGAGCTACACTTACACACACCTACATCTAATGGTTAAAGGACATACTGTTTCCGTGGATGGTGAATTTATGCATCCCGAAACGATGATTGTTCAACATTCTTTTAACACATTCAACGGTGGACATTAAGAGGTCACTATAATTATATATGATATATACTATGTTTATTTTTTCATTAAGCTTCTGTATTTTTCATTTTGGGCATACCTTTATGGTTTCCATTATGGGTAAACGCGATATCTTCATTTAAGGAAATGCGGACTACCGCCCCCTCAAAGTGATTTGATTCGTTAAATACCATATGTGGGATGTATAAATATGGAACTATGATATTATATATGATATTGTACTGGAATTATAATATCCATTATATCATTATGATTCCATTCTATAAAATATGAAATAGAAATGAAAGTAGCATTCATGCGTACGTACGACTTACCGTCTCCATGAACGGTGCATTTCATTTCTTACCTCTAAATAATTATGTAATATTATAAATGCATGTATATAATGGATATATATGATATATACATAATGATTATAATTCTGGATATAATGGATACATGAATAACATGTAATTATAAAGTGTTTATTTTTGACTCAAGTACGAATGATCGTTAAAACGACCGTTATTAACTTAAATAATTACATAGTGTTCATGACATGGCAATAAGTGATATAAAAGGAATAATGAACTTGAAAAAGGTTCTTAAACAAGTAGAAATTAACTCAAGTTTATTATTCAGGAGATTAAATAACGACCGAGTCAAGTCAGACCTGAGGTATGGGACTTCGTCTCAATCTCCTTTCATTGAGGCATATTTTGTTTTATACACAACCTTCTTTTATACAGTGTATAAACCCCTTTGAATTTTATGTTTATCCAAAAGGAATCTTTTTTTATACGAAGTGTTTTACTAAACGACAAAAGGGAATGTTTTTGTCGTACGTATGCGGTGACAACGACTTCTCCGCCACCGTGACCATTAATTGAGTTTTGGCTTCCTCTATAAGCCATACCTTTTTTTAAAAGAAAAATAAATACCATGTTTTACTTTTCTTTTGTTTTGATATTGAAAATGGTTTTCATAATGTTTTTATATCAATGTGTTGTATTGATATCTTGTGATTGAAAGGTGGAAATGTTATGTTTCCTTTATGCATGTTTTATGTGATACAATTATGTTGAGGTTCTTGGGCATTATTATAAAGACGGGTGGTTCCGTGATAAACTAAGGGCGGGTGAGCCCGATATAGCTCTCCAATGCATTGGGTAACGCGAAGGAGTGTAACTTTAAGGTTTCTCCGAAGAGATTTAGGGAATATACTGTGATGGGTATTCCAAACGTAACCAAGAGGGTTACTCCCTACTTAAGAATGTTATGAATGCCTCAAGTTACCTTTATGTCTTATGATTTCTATGATTTATTCATGATTTGATGAGGTATATTAAAGTGCTTATGTTTTATGGGTAAAGTATTATTTCATTATTATGTATATATGTACCCATGTTTCCTTTCCATATTTTTATATCCCTTACTGAGATTTTTATGCTCATCCCAAGTTTTTTTTGAAATGTTTTTCACAGGTCAAGGGAAAGTTACATGATATGGTGATAGTGTCAAGGAAGTGTCAAGAAAGAATCCATGTTTTATTTTAAATATGTTTCCATTGATGGGAAACAAGAATACTATCTTTATGTAACCACTTTTTTTATATGTGGAATGCAATGCAAGTTTTATGATCTAATTCTCTAAAACTCTAAACTCGAAAATATCCTCAATGTGTAATATTGTAATAACTCAAGATTAAGTAAGGTTTAAGGCTAGGGCCTTATACTAAATAATGGTTTTTTGAGTTAAATTCTCTAATAAATATGAAACATAATAATAAATTGAATGCACTAGACCAGAAATTAGGTCCAAAAAAATTAGAAATACCTACCCACTCAAGGGAAATAAATTTTATCATTTGGACATATAGAGTAAAATTAAATTGGAGATAATCCAAATTCATACAAGATAATGAATATTTGGTTATGAAAAAGGTCATTTACATGGAATAATTGTTCGAATATAATAATTTTTGGATCTATTATTAGTGGAAAACATTTCTAAATTCACTTCATAGAAACTTCAAAGACTAGTTAGTCTTGCTACAGAATAGTCAAAGGTACGAGAAAAAAATTTAAGTTTCCCATGAAATGAAAAAGAACCCACACTTCCCATAATCATTAAAATAGTTTATGATAATCTACTAGTGGAATATGTTCACTTATTTAAATAAATATGATTCCATAAAGGGGTTTGATTTCTATGAACATATTTCCAACCCAAAAAAGGAACTATACATTCTACTAAAACATATATTAAACCTCAATTGATTGTTTTTAAAAATGAGATATGAAGATTACTATATTACACTATAAATAAGAATATCTATAATAACAAGTTTTCTTCTAAAATAACTTGTTACTATTGAAGAGAGATGTGTGAGAAAATAGAGATATTTTACTAACAAGGATCTATGAAGAAACATGAAAGTGGTGGTTTCAATGTTAGAACCCTCTTACTATGGGGGAAAATTGATCATTTAATATGTGATTTCTAGATTAATACTACAAAAATAACACCCTTGTGAGGATGATCAAGAATTTTTTATTTAGATTTCCAGTTTTATCTATTTCTGATCATTTAAAATTTTAAATTAATTTCTTACAGTTTTGGAAAAAAAATTAATTCTTATTTTGGTGTAACAAACCATACTTGAGAAAGTCTCTAAAATTTTTTATGGACCCTTGGAATCATATAGGAGATCCCAAAACTATATAAATTAATAAATATTTTATTCATTTTATGGGGGTGGGGTTTCAGATGCTCATAGTATAACCTCTACACACAAGAACCAT
The DNA here is from genome assembly GCA_963277665.1 of Viscum album. Taxonomy (NCBI): domain Eukaryota; kingdom Viridiplantae; phylum Streptophyta; class Magnoliopsida; order Santalales; family Viscaceae; genus Viscum; species Viscum album. Next base: position 1,064,221,855 of record OY728161.1, on the reverse strand, counting down.
TTGAGATTATTTATTTCAGTGATGGTCTGAGATAATTACAAAATGTAAAATATTCAATTTATTTTTTATAAAAACAATAAGAAAAAATAAATTCAATTATCATTTATATTATAGGAATATAAAATTATTAATAAAAATGGAAGATTCCAAAGGTATTCGTACTATCAAAATAAAACCTCAACTGTTGAAAACCTATTATAAATAGAATTATTACAATTGCATTATTATTAATAAGTTGCGATATAAGAAAAAATAAAACTAATATAGGTTCCATATGTATTTAAAAAATAGTAGAAAGAATAAATATAATAATATTATCAACATGAACTGAAAATAAAACTAGTTTTTTTCAAAATCTAAATAATCAAAGAGAATCCAAGAATTAAAATAAAAACATTGGCATGTAAATCGTAAGAATACTAAAGAATGTAGGTAAGTAAATAATTATTTTTCACATTGTTAAAATTTACCTACAATAATGGGGGAGGGGAATCATGGTTTTACCTATAAAAAATGATATAATAATTTAACTATGTTGCACAATAACTAAGAAAATCCTATAGAACTATCCAAGATTGAGGATCATGTCACTATAGGTGCCAATAATCGTACTTTTCTTAAAGGAAGAAACATGTACCTGAAATCCCGATTGAATCACTCATAAACAAAAAACATGAATGATCATTTAAGGAGATATTAAAAAGAATAAAAAAATAGATGTCATAAGGCATACCATGTTGAGTTAATCATGCCATAAACATGGTTTTATCTTTCATAGGTCAATCAATAAAAGAATATCTAGGATCAAATTGTTATTATAATAAAGTGATTATGAATAGTTAGGTTATCAAGGAATAATCCAAATAGATCCACCCCATGGGAATTAAATTCCCCATGGATCCGGGTAACATAAACAAAGAAAGTAAGTAACTTGGATATCAGCTCCGCCTCTCCCAATCTATTAATCTTACCTTATGAATTTGAAAGAACCAAGTAGAACCCCCACATACTTCTCCTGATGGAACCAAGAAATAGGAATCCCTCATGAAATTTAAACTACCACAAAAAATCCCAAAGAATAGTTAGAGAATCAATGATATTGTAACATTACCACAAAATTCTACTTGGTGATGATCTCCATGGTTGGTATAATGGTATATTGTAGTTGGAAGCCTCATTCAGTTGGATTGCTAACAACTGAAATGGGAAATGTGGTTGCATGAAATTGAGAGCATTTCCTAAAACTATAACCAAGGAATCTAAATAACCATGAATACATAATAAGACACATATATTAAATCTTCCCCATCAATTGAAAAAAATTAATCAATGAACAAGGTGAATCCATTAAGATGAGGTGGATCATCAATGTAAGATAAATAAAACAGTGGAAAAAATATATACCTTATAAAATAGGCCCACATAGAAATATAAAAACAAGGAATGATAATCATATTATAAAAAATAAATTTTCAATTCTATAAAACTATAAACTAAATATATTTTGAATACATTTTAGAATTTAAAATTAAGAAAATAAAATGAAATAATATAATGTAATTTATTTTAAAAACACATGAAGTGTAAATTAAAAAATATATATATTTGAAAAATAAATGAATGGAATAAACAAACATTTTCCATGAGCCTCCTACCAATTGAATTGATTATCTAGATAAAAAACACAATAAAATCCAAGAATGTAATTAAAATATTCTAGTCATACGATGCACGAATTAAGTCTTACAAATGTATCAATGTAAGGAACACATGCCCTCATCAATTAAATATTAAATTTCCACTAAACATGCATAAAATTTAATATATTATAATAATAAATTAATAAGTAAACTTACCACCACATACATTAGTTTCTATCTCAACACATTCCAACATTGATGCCTCAAAATAACCCTAAAATATATATCGACCACATAACAAAAAAATAAATAACAATTCTTCTAAAAAAATATGGATTAAAAAAAATTAAATTTGTGAAAATAAATTATATTATATAATATTTTTTATGTCAAAAATGAAAACATAATAAAAAATTATTATTATAAGAGAACAAAACCTAATCAAGAAGGCAGATGATGAACTCTTTATTCAATCCACTTGAATCTAACAGACTCTGAAAGAAAACTATGCCTTAAGGGAAGAAATTTCCTAAGACCACGAAATAAGGGATTCTTCATTCTAATCATCACCGTAGGGAATACCATATATTTATATTTATAAGGAATATTTCATAAGGATTTAAATAGAATCCTTGTAAGACAAATATAAACCCCTGGAGAGAACCTAAATCATTGTAACCAACAACACTAGGTTCTTAATACCGAAGTACTGTTCCAATGTCTTTAAAGATACACCAATAACACCGTAATCAATATTGGTTGAAAGCTAATAATCTATATATGACCCCAAAACTCTTTACACTTAATAATACATCATAATTCTCATATATAGGTATCACTTTAGTAAACCATACCTCTTATGAAAAAATATCGAAGAACACATATAGTTAGACTACAAATATTACCTTTTAAGGCTATTATTTAGGTTACAAAATGATAATATTATCATATCTAAGATAAAAAAAATTAAATTACCATATACTAACCTTAAAACTATTTATCTTAATAAAATATATCTCAATATAACCAAGTTTACTATAATGATGACACTTTATAGTCCTAGAATAATGATTATTCCCCTTATTCTTTCCACTATTCTTCTACTGAATCCTATGGTATATTCATCCCATTTTACAAAGTCTCTATCCCTTATATTTAAACTCATTCTTAGATTTAATATCCTATGATAATATATTTGACAAAAATTTGTCTAAATTCATATAATCACTACAATACATCATTAAATCACAAATATTATGGTATGAATAATATTAAGAAGTTAAAATAATAATGGATGGATTAAAATATTTAATATTAATTTATATATTGACAATGTTTAGAAATATTTTATTAAATATAGTGATATAATATATGATAGAACCATCAGGCTATATTTTAAATTTATAAATTCTTTCTTTTTTTATATCCTACCAACATGTGATTTAGTCATATAATGGTTTCCATGTTGTAGACAAATAGAAACTACCCTATCCTCATAACCAATGTCACATGACCCCTTATAATTTCATTATAATAAAAAATATATACGGAATTATTATAAACCATCATAAGGGACATAAATATAGGAAATAGAAGGATATCAGTTAGTGGACATCATGGAATATTTATTCTTAGGTCCATTTGAGGAGTCAATAAATACATAATAAAATAAGAACACATGTATCTTAATACAACATAGACTAAACCCATATTCTCCAATGAATTTTTAGATATCAATTTTTTTACAACATCAACAATTCTAATAAAGCTATAATACTAATTTTTATAAAGGGTTGTCACCTATAATTGAATTACCTACACTTGAAAAGACCAGCTGAGATTATTTATGTTAGTGATAGATTATGAAAATCATAAAGTAAAAATGTATTTATTTTATTTTTATTAAATAATAATAAATATGAATAATTGATAATAATTCCAATTAAAGAAATGTTAAAATTGTCAACATCAAATAAAAAATTTGCAAGATAGTGGAAGTATTAAAATAAAATTAGATGATAAATACCTATTATAAATAAAATCAATGAAACTTTATTAACCTCAAGATGTTGTGATACAATAAGAGAACCAAACTAAAATAGGATAAATATATATAATAAAACAATTACAGGATCCAATATATTATATATTCTAATATTGAAATAAAAATATGATTAAAACCAGTTTTTTTAATGAAATTGAACAATCAACCAAAAAAACCAAAATCATTAACATATTAATCATCAAAATAGTAAATAAAGTAGTAAAAGAACCAATGAATTTTAGATGCTTCAATAAAATTACACTACATGCATGAGGTTGGTGTGCCTTGTTTTCACTATAAAAAAAGGCAATAGAGATGCAGATTAATAAAGAAGAACTAATAAATCTGTCAAAGATTGAGGATCTTTTCACTCTTGGATGTAACAATCAAGGTAGGTTTGAGGAAGGTTACATGTGTCTCTAAAATGGATGAATTCACTCTCACACAAAAAAATTATATGTTCTTTATAAGAGATGTGAAATATAATTAGAAAATAGAAACAATAAGGCTTAATGTCTCTAGTTCCACTACTAGTGTTCTTCATCAAAGATAGAAATTTGCATCATCTGTTCTAAAAAAATAACAAATGTTGTAAGCACATTTAAAGTATGAAAATTTTTATTATCACTACAAAAAGGGCCCTTCATCAGCCCTAAAAATGTGTCGATGATGGGTGTCATTTATTGGTGATAATTTAGCATTGATAAAGGGGTCCCCTTATCAAATATTTTAGTAATGCTGATGAAGGTGACAATGAAAAAATATAATTTTAGCATGCATAAAGTGACATTTTTACATTAATATTCAACGAAATGATAAAATCCATGTTGAAATAGATGTGTTGGTAAATATGATCACACTGTAGTAAATAAAAAATTTGTTTTCAATTAAATTTACATCCCAAATTAAATATGAAAATACTATATTACAAAAATTTCATACGTTGGTTTGTATAATGACATTGGTATTCCCAATTTATCCCAACCATCAACATATTCAATAACATTATTGTTACATTATCTATGGATCCTAACCCCTTCTCAAAATATCTAGATCATGATACTAGTTATCAAACAAACCACCCAAACTCAAGAAAAATAGTTCAAATGTATAAAAAATATTATGTTATTAATTCTATAAAGATATAATTTCAACACAAATATGAAAAGATAAATAAATAAAATGTCACTTTTAAACTGAAAACATATAATTAGAGTCATACCCCAAACATAATAGTTAGATTAATGTGTGTTTAATTTCAATATGAGACAAATTATTTATGGATAATTCTTAAAAATTATAATGAAATTATGATAAAATTTTATCGGTTTTAAGTATGTGACATGTTTTTTAAAATAAACTGTTAATTTTTAACTAAATACATAAAAATCATACCTTATCAGGAACACTATATGTTAGATTAATGTGTGGTTAATTATTACACATTATAAATGATTTATGGATAAATTTTCTAAAGTATCAAGAAAACCCTAATTAATTTGCTAAGATTTAAGTATGTGATGTGTGTTTTGAAATAAAATTTCATTTCTTTTTTAAAAAAACAACAATTTTAGTTCGACTGGTCACAACATGGATTGGATTTATGTGTGTTTGATTTCATATCAAAAATTAATTAAGGATCATTTTCCTAATGTATCATAAAAATTAGAGTGCATTTTCTAGGATTTTAGTGTTTGGCACGCATTTTAAACTAAAATATCATTTTTATACTGAAAACATTAATTTTGAGTCATATGAATCACACTTTGTGTTATATTAACATAAAATTGATTTATACACATCAAAAATGAGTTATAGATCATTTTACAAAAATATTTAGAAAATATGAGTGTGTTTTCTTAGTTTTTAGTTAGTGAAATTTTTTTTTAACTAAAATGTGATTTTTAAATTGAAAACATACGTTTTGAGTCGTATCGGGCATGACATGTACTATATTGAGGTATGAAGAATTTATAAATGTTAAAAATGACTTATGGATAATTTTCCTAATGTATCAAAATAATCTAAATATTTTTGATCGGTTTTGATTATGTTGCATGTATTTTTAACTAAAATGTAATTTTTAAAATGAAAACACACATTTCAAGTCATACCTGACACACCATTTAAAAAATTAAGGTATAACAGATTCCAAAACATCACAGATGACTTATGGATCATAGAACCAATTTATCAGAACATTATTATTGTATTTGATTGGCTTTTTGTTTGAAACTTTTTTGTGAACAAAAATTTCAATTTTGAATAAATATCAATACTTTGAGTCATACCGAAGACACCATGAATTAAATTTATGTGAAATTGATTCCTACACATCTAAAATTACATATAGATTATTTTCCTAAAGTATAAATAAAAATTGATCAATTTTTATTAGTTTTCGTTGACTGACATATCTTTTTTACTAAAACGACATTTTAAACTAAAGGCATATATTTCGAGTCATAACAGTCACACTACATAAAATATTGAGGTATGAGTGATTCATAAATGTCAATAATAACTTATGGATCATTTTATTAAAGTATCAAAATAATATGAATGTATTTACATAGTTTTTTAATGTTGAATGTGTTTTCAATTTAATGTAAATTTTAAATAAAAACATAAAATTTGCATCATATAGGTCACATCATGAAATAGATTGACATGAGATTGATTCCTACATAAAATAAATGACATAAATATTACTTTACAAAAGAATTAATTAAATCCAATCATTTTTCTAGGTTTATAGTGAGTGGAACATGTTTTTAACTAAAATGTAATTTTTAAACTGAAAACATTCACTTTGAGTCATACGCGTCACACCATGTGTTTGATTGACATGTGGATGACTAGTAAAAGTCAAAAATTACTAATGTATTGTATTAATAAAATATCAACAAAATATTAGTGTGTTTTATTAGTTTTATAAGAGTCAAACATGTTTTTAACAAAAATGTAATTTTTATACTAAAACAAAACATTTCATGTCATACTGTTCATGTCGTATATCAGATTGAGGTGAAGATGATTCCTATACGTCAAAAGGACTTATAGACAATTTTATTAATGTATGATTTTTCTATTTTTTCTTAGTTTTGGGTTTGACATAAGTATTTTTATCTAAAATGTAATTTTTATACTACAAATACACACTTTGAATCATACTGGGCATACCATGTGTTGGATTGAGGGATGAATAAGTTCTACATGACCAAAATTACCTATGTATTATTTTCAAAATGTATCAAATACATCTATTGTGTTTTACAATTTTGATTATATAATGTGTGATTCATATTAAGATATCAATTTTAAATAAAACACACTCCTCGAGTTATACCGGTAACACCATGCATTGTATTCTTGTGTAGTTGATTCATACACATTAAAAATGACATATGGATCATTTTAATAAAGCATTATGTCAAAAGAAGAATTTGTTCTTATATTTCAGTGAGTGATACATGTTTTTAACTAAAATTTCATTTATAAACTACAAAAAACACATTTGGAGTCATAATGGTCACACTATATTTCATATTTATGTATGAATAAATTCTAAATATCACAATGAAATTTTCAATAAATTAACTAATGTATCAATAACATCTAAATTAATTTCCTCGATTTTAATTTTGTGACATATGTTTTTAACTAAAATGTCAATTTTAAATAAAAAAACCCACTCTTTGATTCAATCATGTCACACCATGTGCCAGATTGACATGTGGTTTATTTTTACATGCCACCAAAGAAAAAAGTATAAGTTTCCTAATGTATCTATATATGTAAATTATGTTTTCTAGGTTTTTAAATGATGAGACACTTTGTTATATAAAATGTAATTTTTAAACTAAAAATACACACTTTGAGTCACACTAATCAAATCGTGTATCAGACTGATGTGTGACTGACTCTTACACATCAAAAATTACATATTGATATTTTTTATAAATCATCAAGAAAATATAACCATATTTTCTTTGTTTTTATTGAGTGATGAATTTTATAAAGTAAATTTTATTTTTAAACTAAAACCATACATTTTGAGTCATACGGGTCACACTATGAATCAGATTGAGGGGTGGCTATTTCGTACACATCATAAATGACTTATGGATACTTTTTATAAACTCTTAAAATAATATGAATGTTTTTTATTAGTTTATTTTATGTCATGAAACTTTTTAACAAAAATGTCATTTTTAAATAAAAATGCACACTTTGATTCATACCAGTCACACCGTGCATAAGTTGAATTGAGGTAAATTACAACATGTCACAAATGACATATGGGAGATTTTATTAATGATTTAAAACATTACGAATGTGTTTCACTATTTTTGAGTATTTGATGTTTCTTTTTAACCAAAATTCTATTTTAAACGGAAACACACACTTTGAGCCATACATTCATACAATGATTCATATTGATGTGTGGATAATTCTTAAATAACTGAAATTTTATATGGATCATTTTCATAAGTTATCAAGACTATCCAAGCACATTTTCATTTTTCTTAGTGAGTGGCAAACATTTTAAATTAAAATTGCATTTTTAAACCGAAAACACTCATTTCGAGTCACACTGGTCACACATGTATTAGATTTATGTATTAATAATTCTTGAACATCATAGAAGAATTATGAATAATTCTCATAAAATGTAAAATAAATCTATTTTTTCTCCTTTTTGAGTATGTCATGTGTCATTTTAACTAAAATTTCAATTTAAACTAAAAACATGAACTTTTAATTATTTTTAAGGTGAAAAAATACACTACTGAACATAATAATATCAAATAAAGAAACAAATAAGTCTATAAAGGAAAAAAATATTTTCTTTTATCATACATGATGAAGACATTATCTTGAATGGGTGTTACTCTGGTCATTTTTTCTCTTAATAGATCCCAAAATGGTCAAATAAAATACAATTCTGGAAGAAGTCATTTCCTTATAATATGTATGATAAATTAACAAAATAATCATTAGATAAAAATGATGTGGAAATTTACTATTTTATTGATAAAATGATTAGAAAATTTACTAAATAATTTGTAGTAATTCACCACTTCATGACATCTTTATACATTTTCTCACAGTGTATTTTAATTATTCATTTCTAAAAAACTGGTTTTCTATTTTAAATAAGTGTACAGTTAAGAGTTTTGATTTTACCATAAAAATATAAATAAATAAATACTAAATATATATTATAAATGAAATATAAATTATCATTGGAAATACCTCATTGGTGATGATAGTTTTTTGAAAAAATAAAATATATTTCATAAATTTTAAAATGTAACAACCACAATATTTACAAATTGTTTATTTCAGAATGTGTAGAAACATTGAGAAAAAAAATTAATTTTTTATATATGGCATGGAAGTGAAATATTATTATATATAAACTAATACATGTCCACTTATAGAAGTTTAAATTAATATTTTTTACATGTATTTTCCTCACGCCTTGATTTTGGATATAATTAAATTCTACCCTATCATAACAAAATTTATTGTTAGAATATTATATAAATTTATAATATGAAGTTTACTTGTAAAATATATCATACAATGTATTACAATTTTATAAAAATCATCATGACTGGTATATTTTTTGTCCATCTATGCATTAAATATAAAAAATTACTCTTTAGAGTATCAAGATTTATTTAAATGATCAACCAATTCATCCTAAAAAACAAAAAAGAATAAGTAATGAAGGGAATGAAAATATATTTGATATGATTAAATTTTAGAGTTTTACCCCATCATCATTGGTATTAATAAGATTATGTCATCATTAAGTTTGTTTTCAATCATTATGGAATTTTTTTTGCATTATTAGAAAATATTCCTCTTCATACAATGATTTTTTTGAAGAAGTGATTTGAGGGCTAATCAGTTCAAATTATTTCATAGTGTTATCCCTTTAAAAAGATGTGATATATAAGCCTATAAGGAATATTAATAGTATTTACCTATAATAACATAGTAGATCATATTTTGGGATTTTTTTTTGAAAAAAACCTCATGTAGACATTTACAACTAAGAATTTTGACCGTCAATTATTGAGGATTTCATTTAAATTCTCAAGAACAAGAAAGTCTATAATTGTATCTCTTTGCGTTTTTTATTCAAAATAATTGATGTTTATATCACCATATTAGAATTTTTTGTTTTTATTAAGTTATAATTTTAGTAAATGTATAAGTTGAATTAGTGAGGTAAAGGTAAGTTATGGGGGTCTTTTCAATCAATTGGTTGATCCTTTAGTCTGACTTGATTTTACCTTCCATTTCACTTTACTTTACTACATATACAATAACATTCCTTGGTTTAGGAATTTTTTCCCTTAATTGTTAATGTTTTTTCAGAAAAAAAATGGAAAGGATTACCTCCTTTTCAACTTGTATTTTTACAAGATCGAGCATCCATGATATGAATGTTCTAATAGTAAATTTGACAATGTGAATATCTATATCATCAAGTTTAATAGGTATCTAACTACTCAATTTGTTAGCTATGTGAATCCCCACTATCACATACGTTTTTTATTTTTTTTCTAGAATATCTCTTAGGATATTATAAATTTTACCCCTCACAATAATGTAATGGATGGGTGATGATAGGTATAAATCACAGTAATTTTTACCATGTCCAATACTGGTACAATAAAAGTATTACTTTATACCTGATTCAATTTTTTTAGAAACAATTTTTTGCTAGAGAAGTTATTCATTTCAAAATCTAGAATATTATCTTATCTTTATCCCCTTGTGCATTTATTTTTCAAAAATATGTTTATAGAGACACTCCAAAACCTGTACCTTTTACCCAACCATTTTTTTTTCTCCACCTTAAAGAAAATATAAGTAGTCATTCACTCGATACAACCGATGATGATTTGTGTGTATAAACTAGAAAAAAATATAGAAAAATAAGTAATATTTTTTTATGTAATACCTATTTGAATGATTATTTTATTTATTATGTCATACTTAGACATGTTTCCCAGAATTTTTGTGTGTTTTTATTTATTATTATTTCTTTTTTCTTTACCCAAGCTGCCTTCCCTAGCACATGATGTAAGATGGAAGTGGATTTTGATTTTGATTCATTAATCTACAAATAAACAAAGAACATAAATATGTTATTGTTTCATGCCACATGAAAGTATTACTATATATTTAAAATACACATCAATTTTGTTCAAGTGAATCATAACCCATCATTTCATTATGTTTGGGGTACGTTGGTTTTAATGCTCACTTCATGTTTTCAAAACTACGTTCTTGATTCAAAAATTTACAATTCTAAATCAAAGTGATTTATACACATATTTTCATGTAATGAATTATCAATCACAATCTACCTAAAAATATTCTTCCTCTCAATGAATAATAAATTTATTCCACATTGCTTTTGATTATCATGTTACCATTATCTGTGGTGGTTATGAGTTTACATTCCCTTCTTCATTCCCAAGAAGATGCTACATAAGAATTACCTAAATCCCACTATGAGAAATTCTAATGACCATTAATACAAATTTATTTTACCAGTAATATAGTATTAATGAACTCTATATGGTATAATAAAGAGAAAATAATAATTTCATTATTATTTATTAATAAAATAAATAAATTATAACATAATGTTACCATATTCTCTTCCAAAATTAGTTCCATAACTATTGGTACAACATTGTACCACAATTCTAAATCAATCATCACATGAATTAGTATATTGATCCAAATATAACTAATGAAAATGGACATGTTAGGGTTAACATGCTAGTTTCTAGCATTCCATCAAACCTCAAATTTGATGCCTTTTCTTCTCACCTAAATAATTTTTTTAACACTATCACATAGTGATGTTCCTAATTTTTTTGGAACATGGTTTTTTCATCTTCTATTATTTACTCATCTTCACCATCATCAATTTATTTTTCCTTAGGATTGGTATAATTGAAATATGGATAATCATTTTGGTCCCCTATATATTGAGCATCAATATGTTGAGAAACCTATTGTTCCTCAGGATTGGGAGAATCGAAAAGTACAGAATCCATTATTTATAGAAGTGGTTGAACATTATATTTATATTATAGAAATCTATTAGTGAAGTGATAATGTAACACAATTTATCATAAATGAAATAACCTAATTATTGAACCCTCTCTTCTTTATTTTAAGCTTTAAGGTATTTGACCCTTCTATAGAGTATCCGAATCAGATCCCTATGGTCTCTTTTGATATAAAAAACCCCAAATATATTGGTATGGGTGTTAAATGATTGTTACTTTCCAATAAAAGGATCATACTCATTTGAATTTACATAAGACCCTTTACTGTTTTTATTTAATGATTGAACAATTGAACACTTTCTATTTATAAGATTTGTAATATAAAATAATTATACTATTTGTGATGCCATTATTAATGGTTCGTACTTGTTCCCTTTCTTACAAAAATTCACTTGAATGAATACCAAATCATCATTTTTAACAACAAACTTGTTATCAACCCACTTTCGTTGAAAATTCATCACATGTAATGATGTATAATCCGAATTTTATATTTTTCTAATGATGTTAATGTATGAAATCTTCACATAAATTGTATTTCTATCCATGGTACCAAATAAATACATTGTTTCAACTATAAATGTATGTTTACTATTTTTCATGGTACTATGCTCATCGTGTTCCCTTTTATAGAATGTATAACCATTAATACACAACCATTTTATGATAATACAGGCACATTTGGTCCTTTAGCTAGCTATCAATGTTGTTTAAAAATTAAATTTGTATTTATAGTTTAATTATTAAAAATATAGTGTCAACCCCATCTAGTAAACTATCAATTATGTGTATTTGATGTCGATATAGATATAGTATTAGTCGTATGACTTTGGGACATAATCGTTCCCAATAGGGTATGCTCCTTGATTATTTCCCATACGAGCTTCACATGCATGGAATGAATAGTTTCTGCCAGGATCTTAACATTGATACCTCTCCATGGATGGGCCTTTCCATCCTACCCCATGAAACCTAATGTCTCTTTCCCTTAGATAGAACATCTCAGATAAAATGAGAAAAGATTCTATCAATGGATCTTATGAATCTCTTCAGCACACTAGTAGAAGCAATAATATGCACTGGGATTTCTGATAGGATGTTATTGACGAGAGTAATATGGCCCCCGAAGGATAATAAATGATTTTTTTCAATAAAGAATTCATCTTTTTATCTTTTCAACCACATTATCTAGGTCCTAGATGTGAAATCTACCTAGATAAATAGGGGTACTGAGGTACTCCATGGGAAAATATCCACACCTCATATTCAAATTATTTCCTAGACATACCACCCTACTTTGATTACATAAATCAGATACATAGAAGAAGCTTTTGTCCGTATTGATGATCTGTCCACTTTAAAGGAAGTACTACTCAAGAATATTATTTTTCCATTGTACAGACCTCCTCCCCTCTAATGATATTGTTATATGCCTTGGTATAAGCATGTAATCATGCAGCCACTACTGTGTGAAAAAAATTGAATAGAGTATAGGTCACATATTCTTCAAAGGTGAATGGTCTTGCAAGGATTGAAGTTTCATTGGGGATTTCACAGCATACCCCTCTCAAGTGGTTAGATATGAAATGTTCATGGAGTTATGGTTATTGGGATAAGATGGTTCAATGTTTGAAAAAGTGTCTTGATCCATGTTCTTCAATGCTGGATGTTGGTGCCTATGGAAAGCAAGGAACCAGGCCTGGTTTGAGGGCATTACCTCCATAGGAAATTCCATCATGGAAGGAACTAGGTGTATCTTGATTGATCTAATCAGTTGTGTTGGAAACTGTAAGGAGACTCCTTCTCTTCTTTCACTGCATGCATCTCACATTGCGGTCCATCAAAAAATCTCAAGGGTGATAGATAAGTTGGATTCCTCCGGGGGACATCCTTAAGCTCAACAAGGATGGGTATTCCATCTTGGGTGACATGTGTGGATGTGGGGTCATTCATGATGAAATGGTGAGTGTGGTCTTGGCTTTCACAGCTCATTTCAAGAGTGGTAGTTCAGTTCATAAAGAGTCTCTTCTTATTATTACATGTATTTCCATATGCAGACACAGGGAAATTCATATTTCCCAAGTGGAGATCGATTATATAATCATAAACGATGAATTACATGGCATTGGTACCATCCCCCAGTCGATCTCTTACACCATTAGGAAATGAAAGGCCCTCTTGAGAAACAACAATATTGTTTCCCACACCTAGAATGAGGGGAACAAGGTAGCAGACTACTTTGCCTCCCTAGAAGTCCATAGTACCCCAGTTTTTTTCAAAACAGATTTTTATACACATTAAACATGATGGGATTAATCTGATCCAAGGTGATGCCCCTATTTTTCACTGTTTCTGGGCACCATAGACCTTGGTTTTCCTCTTCCCTTATTTCCTATTCTTGAATAAAAATAGTATCATTGATGATGAAGATGTCAATATCTAAACCCTTGATGGATTAAAATTCCTAGTAATTAATTTTTAGGTTTTAATATATGTTTAAACATCTCAACTATTATCTAAATTGTAAAGGTGAACCTACTCCCTCTCTATAATAGTAATTTCAAAAATATATATTATATAAATTACATTATCCACATGTTGACCGGTGTGATTATATTTCAATAGATGTATGATTTCCACATCAAATTGGTTGTTATTAATGAATTTAATGGCATTCTCAACATTACACCATGCAGAAATATAACCTTCCAGAAGACATAAATTTTGGAAATGCCCTTTCAAAATATTCATCTACCATTCAATGGGTTACATCCATAAATATTATATATGACCACATAGTCAGATCTCTCTAAACAAGTGGTCCATCAAGTGAAACATCATATCAAAAAATTAAAGTGGGAAGAACATATTCAATTAACATAATATTAAATCAATTTACATTTCTAATATATTTAATTTTTTTCTAGACTATACATTTACTTCTTATAGATATCAAAAATAAAAAATGCTTGGTTAATGTATGATTAATATTCTTAGTAAAAATACATCCTAAATCTATATACATTATATCCTTCATCAAAACATGAAAATCATGTGATTTCCATCCATTTATCTTTAAATTAACCATTGAAATTTATTATTGATATTTGTTGAATACTGTTATGTAACTGTTACTTCATTCCGAAGATTGAATAATTGATATATCTATTTCCTAGAAAGAGTGTAAGTAGCTTATGGAAGAAAATTTCATTTTAACCCTTCAGTAGAATAAACTCTTCCGGTATCCCCGTGTAAATCATGTCTAACCTTGACTTAATTTTGTACATAAATTTGTTGAGTTCATTTTGTAACACGCCAATGAAACTATCACATACATGTTTTTTCACATGCATGACATCAATAAAATTTCTAAGCCTCAAATAATTTTAATATGGTAATTCAAAAAAACTATTCTTATTTTCCCACAATTTTCCATAACGATATTCAAAAAATGTTTATTTTTTTTGGATATATCATTTACATTTCCAAATTGTTGATTTCCTATTAGTGGATGTAGTGTTGTTTCTTCTTATAAATTCCCATAGAACGATGTCATACAAGACCAGTATTTATGTAATCTGGGTAGAAACTTTTAATGTCTTAGAAGTGTAGTATTCATTGAATGTTTCAAACTAACTGATATTAAAAATTGGTCAGAAATGGGGAACCATTGAGTTCATTAATGATATATTCAGAAAAAAATTTAAGAGGTACATTCATTTATCATCCCATACAATATGGATCTCAATATGAAATCTTCATTTTTATAAGAATTATACAATGTAACACCTAAATTCCATATTGATTTCATATAATCTATCAATGGATCCAAATGAACATCAATATCATTACCAAGTTGTTTTTACACTATAATCAAATAAAACCTCATATATTTTCACTTCATGCATAACCATAATGAAAATTTATAATCTTCCAAAGTAATCATCCATCTAAAATGAGTGATTATTTGTAATCCAAAAGTATTTAATACTTATATTGATAGAACAAGATCAACGTTTCTCAGAAAGTTTCCAATTTCATAATACTCGTAATTGATTTTATTCCATTGAGGAGACTCCACTAGGTGATGAATTTTCCCATCTTGATTTCTTGTATTTATGTGCCATGTCAATTTCCAAGAAGTCTCCTCACTTCCATATAGGAACCTAATCCTTGGAATTATTAGAATATACCATATAACGTTTGATGTAATTGATTCACATTTTTTGTATCGAGGCACCCCACAATTTGGGAATTTTTTATGTGATTAATTGTCCTTCAGAAATAATATATAGTCATTTAGATATTCTTGTATTATTTCAGTGATCATACCCATTAAACAAACCATTCATTTACCATCAGATGTTCATCAGTGATTCTCATTATCCACTAGTATAATATCATTAAATATATAATTTAGTTCAGTAAATATGTTTTCACTCCATATATTTCCAACTTTTACATTATATATCTTCAGTATTGTTGAAAATTTTGTATATTTACTACAACCACCATACAAAGGATTCATTGTACAACCTGTTAACTTTTAAAATAGTTTTGGACAACCATAAAGTTAATATTCAATTATCATTGTCATTACCTCAATATAGTATTCATTATCATTAAAAACTATAATTATATCCTCAATACAGTCTTCCATATTTTTCACACTTACAATAAGACAAGATGATCCATAAAACACATTGTTAAACAAATTAGTAGCAACATTCAATTCATTCATATCATTAGTCCATAATTTATAAATTTGATCTATCCAATGATAGATCAAGTGTTCTTCCAACACCTATGGAATAATTAGTCTAGATTAAAACCAATCCAAACATAGATAAATCATTCCTGAACGGTCATATGCACAATATTTTTCAAACATGATGAACTTTTTTACCATATCCTCATTATCTTTTGTCATACAATTAACATCCGTCCATTTTTTATTCATATCAATCATATTTAATTTAGAAATATTCATATTTACTTAAAGAAATAAATGCACAAAAATTATGCTATTAGAACCATAAATGGATATTATTTTTATATACACACATACACTCATCATATTTGATATAAATTATTATTGCACCTATAACGTGATAGAACATATAAAGACCAATAATTATATGAATTTAAAGTATTATAACACTGATTGTTTTATTACATGATGATGCATAACTTATGTAATTATTTTTTTGAAATGGATTTATCAAGGGAGATAATTCACTACGCATCATTATCAATGTTCATTGGAAAACAACGTATTTATAAAACTGAATAAGTATTATGGTATATTGATAATCCAAATTCATATATATCTATCAGATATATTTTTTTAAGAAATATTCATGTTGTATTGAATAATTTACTAGGTTTTAGATTGTTTTTTAGGAAATAGTAACTCAATTATCAAAGGAGGAGATGTTGGAAAATAGAAAATTCAAACATTACTTGTCCTGAAACAAATTCAAGATGTGTATTCCTCAAGTAAAGAACACGTAAAATCCAAAATACAATATGTGAAACTAGTACATCAGATGAATAAAATAAATGATGTTAATTAATTATATGAAGAGAAATATTTGATGTATAAAAACAACTAATGATATAATCCATGAAATTATAATGATATAAGATATATAGAAGTCTTCTAATATCTGAGTACATGAAGTGATTTATATTTACATGTCATGTGAATATCAAAGGAAAAGTCACTTAATGAATCCCTATGATGTGAATCATTTACACATAATGGTTTGCTTGGGCTAATAAATACCAGATCACCCTTGATGATAAAAATAGAGTGAGAGAGAGAGATGGTAAAACTCATTTATTTATTCTATGTTTTCTTCCCTAGTTTTTTCTAAACTAAGTTTTATTTCTTTTATTTCCAATTTTATAGATCATATGATTCTTCTTACAATTCCTAGACTATTGATTTCTAATTCTTTATTCTAGCTGTGGTTATGAAGATCAAGTTCAATTTCAACTGCATTTGAAACCTCAATTGATGTGCTATTTCTTTTTTCCTTCCATCAAGTAAGAATTTTATTGATATTTAATTTATTTAGTTATGAATTTCCTCAATATTAATTGATTAAATATTATGTCAGACATGTTTCCCCTTTCTTACTTATTTAATGCTATATTTTTCATGCTTATATAATCTTATTAGGTGAAGAGTTGAGAGTAGTGTGCTTTTTTATCTAATTAATATTTAAATCAAGACTTGGGTAACCCATTGGAATGTAATTAGGTTAACGAACAATTATCAATCAAATTCTATTATAAAACCATGATGTAGGGAATTTCAATAGAAGGAACCCAACCTATTTAGAGTGGAGCATGCTACCACCTATACTCAATGATGATTCTTCCTTCTAGACAAGCCTTGTGCAACTGCATTTTTTTACTTCCTATAGACTAAAGAGAAGTTTCTAGTATGGGTAGATCTAAATGGTTGGACCAGAAAAAATTAGTGACATTCGTAGTTCTTCAAAGCCTACTCCACAAGAATATCCTAATATAGATTTAGAATTGAGGCCTTTTTTACACACATTGAAGTAATCAATAATAGAAACTACATTAGTACATATAGTTATCATAAATTTAGAGCTGAATTAAATTTAAGAAGAAAAATTTATTGAAATCATAAAATTACATAAAAACTCAATTGTATGGGGGTGTGAATGAATTTAAGTGGATTAGTCCCATGATTTTTACCCACAAAATTCAACTAGAAGAATATGCTAAACAAAAACATCAACCCCCTGAAGTGACTCACTCTTCCAATAAAATAACTAGTGAGGATGTAAGTGTTGAGGCTTCTCAACACTAGTATAATATTTTACATATCGAATATTGAGTCGGTGAGTCCCCCAAAATTTGTTCTGAAGAAAAGGAGGCTTGATTGTTTTTAAAAATAATGAAGTTGATTTAATATCAACTTGAACCACTACTAGATGGTGAGTATGTGTTGACTATAGAAGTATCATAATGATGACTTTGAAAGACCATTTTAAGCTTCCATTCATGGATTAGATACTGGAGAGAAAAACTAGGCATGCATTATATTATTTTATGGATGGATATTCCAAATATAATCAAATTGTAGTAGGCCCAAAATATTTTTCAAAAACCACTTTCACATGTCCAATCACAAAGTTTTATTATTTAAAAATGTCATTTGGAATATGTAACACACACATTTAATTTCAATAGTGCATGTCACATATTTTCCATGATGTAGCAGAAAAATTTTTAAATATTTTCATGGATGCTTTCTTCGTATATGAATTATATTTTAATGTTTTCCTATATAACTTGGACCTATTTTTAGAGTGGTATGAAGATAATTTCCTACTACTAAATGGTAAAATTTCAATTTATGATCTATGTAGGAATAGTCATTTGATAGAAAATATCAAATCATTTCATTGACGTCGACATGGAAAAGATCATATTGATTAATGAATTACTTGAACCTACATCATTGAAGGGTATAAGTAGTTTTCTAGGTCATGTGATATTTTTTCTCTACTTCATAAAAGATTTTACAAGAATATCTCGCCTACTAACACACGTATTATTTAAGGAAATCTTATTTGATTTCAGAAAAAGTTTTGGGGGAATTCAACACTTTATAAAGGAGACTACTGGTCGCCACTTTCATATTTTCACCTGAATAGGAGAAGGAATTTTAATTTATGTGAGATGCTAGTGATTTAATTTTGGGAATTCTATTAAGATAATATGTTGGAAACATTCTTTTCCCCATCAATTATTCTGTTCACACCCTTACTAAATATTGTGAAAATTATACGACAAAAAAAGGTGATGTTAGTATTGGTATTTTTTTGATAAATTTCTATCGTAGCCCATTCTTTCCAAAGTAGTGGTATATAGATATCATGAAACACAGAAATTTATGATGAGAAAAAAGTATTTCAAATGGTATCTAATACATTTGATCATATTACTTCATGGATATGATATAATCTTCAATGACAAAAAATAGAATAAAAATTTAATTTTTAACCACATATATACAGTTCCACTGCCAATAATAGAGTTAGATGAAAATCTTAGTATTGAGGATGATTCTACTAATGAAACACTATTCAATATAAATACACAAGAATGAACGTGCTTTTCTGATATTGTGAATTAACTTACCTTGAGATCTATATACCCACACATCTATTATCAACAGAAAGAGAAGTTATTGTTCGATGATTCATGCTATTAATGTGATGGGATGCTATTATTTAATCCATGTGTGGGTGGATTGATGTGACACAGTATCCTAGAGTAAAAAGATCAAAATGTTCTCAAAATATGTCACACATCATAGGCTAAATAATATTATGGGACTGAATGCACCATATATAAGATCCTACATAGTGGAATATTTTGGACCACCCTCCATCAAGATGTGAGGATCTTGGAACATAATTTTGATCAATTCTAGTGAATGAGAACCATTAGAAAATGATAAGTAATTCCATAGAACCCTATACTTGAAGATGAAATATTAAATATATGGGTGTTGGCACTACTTTTTTCTGTAAGAATAAGAAGTTTCAAAGGAACATCCCTCGAGTAAAATATAAGTGAAACATATCAAATGATTGGATGTGTTCTTCTATGTGATATAGTACAAGGCCCATCCATTGTTACTGTGCTGGGATAGCCAACATTAAATCACTATCACACAGGTCCAGACAGTCACACCCATGAGACTTGCACAAGTCACAAATATGTGATAACTTACATGAAACACTTTCATGAGCTAACTCATTCACCGAAGGTCTAAAAAATGACTATAAATAGGACCCTTGGGCTACTCATTCGGATCAACTAGAAGACCAAAAGAACCATCGAAGCTATACTCTCTCAAGTCCTTATCTAAATCCCTCTAAACTTTTATGTTATATATATAAGCTTCGACAGTTGGGGAAATTATAGAGGATAGTGTGAATAGAGTTCCCATGTTTTAGTGAATAAAAAACACATGAGTGACCCAGTTCCCCCATTATTAGAGAACTATGGAGAAGTACCCTTACCAATCCCAAAACATGAGTTCCAGTCTTCCTAATGCTGCTAAATAGCCCCTTGGATTCTACATCATGTCCATGACCAAGTGTTTTCAGATTTTTCTTCCATCTACAAAAGATATAATCATCTCTTTGTTGTCAAACATATATGAGACCTCTTCATCTTTCCCATGTATACCTTGCATGATCCACCTTCAACTTGCATAGGTCCACCCAACACAAGCCATATTTGGTGATCAACTTTTCATTCCACCAATGATAGGGTAACTCTACCCACCAATACCTCTTTTCAGGGATACCAAGCTGCGGCCTTTCCTAAATCCCCTAAATATGTTTATTCATAACATGGGGTACATTAACGTGTCCTCATGATTATACATTCCCATGGTAATAGAGGCTCTTCATTTATCATGTCTATTAGGGGGGATTATCATAGTGTTCTTGATTATACATTTCTGTGTAAATGAGTAACTCTACCTTAGGATTATGATCGAACCCTAGGGTTGAAAACAATAAAGGATACATGCACATCAAAGCCCATTATCTCTCTATTATGTTTCCTGAGTGATTATACTCTCATCTACCAGTAGATGATGAGTAAAATGATGAAACAAAGTGTCTTTTTAAGTATCTTCTTCTTGTCTTTTTCCAATGAATCTCTCTTGGATTAATCCTATATTCTTTTATCGGGGCTCAAAAAACAATAGAGGTGATGGGATCATCTAATCCTTGTCTCTCTCGTAGCCCCAACCTCATCATCCAGTGAACAAATGAGATTATGTAGTTTGTTAGAAATACCACATCCTCTTGTTTCTCACATCGATCATTACTCACATAGGTTTAGATGTTAGTGAAAATCATGACATTATCAAAATCAAATACCTTCCTCAATAAATATTCTGTACAACAGATCTTCCTCTTTCCTTGATAAGGGTGTCCTTTTCAGTGTAATTCCACAAATCCATGCATCCATATCAAAGGGTATATTCCCTATGAGACCAACCCTTAAAGGGAGATATTCCTAGTAAATAAAACATGGGAATCCTCTATAGGTGTAATCACTAACACTCCATACTACATGGGCTATGATTCCTATCCAAATGGGATACATTGGAAGTCTTTCTGAAATTCAAACCCATTACCCCATAGTCACCCTAATCCTATCTGGGACACATTAACAGTAGTGTTACATCTACCTTGTATGTTCACATACCTTCAAAGACCCTTGGCCCTCTTTAGTGTAAGTCTCAATCCATCCCTTGAGTAGACAAATTTCATCTAGAAGTACTTGTCGCAAGATGTTAAACTATACAATTTGGTTCTCGCTACAAAACTTTAAAAGATATTATTTGCCTTGTTATGTGGAATCTAACTAAATGACTTATGATTCTTTTGACCTGGATATATAGTAAGCTTATATCATGGGCCTGATACGAACATCAAAATAACTCTTATCTTCCTGGATGAAAATAAATTCCAGAGTTCCCCACTATGTGGCTTAGATTTAGCATCATAATAATAATAAACATTAGAATCATTAATCAATTTACAAAATGGTACCATCAATGGAGGATCCTAGAGATATAAATATATATATCCACTATTGAAGAACTTCATATACATATAGATTATTCAAAATATAATACATGGTAATAATTGATTGTTAACATGAGGCTCACCCATGTTGTATTTTGTATTTAATAAATGGTACATGAATATGACATAAATATTTAAGAGAGTCTAAAAGTAGGAAATAATTCCCCCCAAAATGGTATGATGAGGAAAATTACCCATCCTCTTAACCAGAGTGAGTCTCTAATCATTATTTAACCATTTCTCAATAACAAAATTCTTTTAGAAAGCAGTTTATTAAGACACCTCGAATAAAGAAAGCATTTGTTGTTTTGATTTCATGAATAAAAACCATTATAAGCTACCCAAATAAGATGTGAAAATATGTGCATCACATGAAATTTCACTACAAAACCACAGGGAAATTCAATTCACATCCCATTTGATTTTATAAATTCAAACAAAAATGGTGAACCCAATGTGAATCCTTAACCAAAATGGATGTGTCACCCATGTGTCAGGAACTTTTCACACATAAAATGAATGCATTCCAAACACGGATCTAAAAATATCGATTAAATGTGTGTTCATTTATTAAGATGATACATTGGCCAGGTTTTATTACATCTATTGTTCATATATATTTAGGAACATTCAACTAGAACTCCCGTTGATCAAAATAATGTCGTACTAGATTGAGAATATATATATATATATATATATATATATATATATATATATATATATTATCCTACTACTACAAAAGTTGGGTCCTCAACTAAACTAGAGACACTATCTCCAATATAATGTATTTAAAACTATGATTAAAATGCCCTGATTTGGGAGTACCACTTTAATGGTATTATCTTGGCATTGGAGCCAACATGAAAAGCCTTCCAGATCATTAATCCCCACTAACTGTACACTAGGTGACAATTTGTGGCCCAGAAAAAGATGAAAATGGTTTCCATTTCAAATCATTTTGGGATCTTATCCCAATAATTTAGTAATGGGTTCCTCCCTTACCTTATGAATACCAATCATGAGGTCACTAGCAGCCTCATCCATAAAACATAGGGGTCCCCCCAATGGTATCCTACCAACATCAATTATCACTAACGTAGCATGACAATGATCCCTTAGCATGGTGAGAGTGTTTCCCTGAATAATTCAACCTAGGTCACCCTAACTCGGGTACTTGGGACATCCCACAGAGGAACGTTACCCTTAAATAGGGAATGTGACCCTTCCTCAATTCCCTTCGGAAAATCCCTCAGATCAAATAATGTGTAAAAATATGAGTAGGCACGCATACCTTCCCGTGGCTATAACTACTAGAGGCCTAATCTGGAAGCAGTTGGAGAAACCATCCAACAGATATCGGAAACAAATAGAGCGTATACCCATATTTATGCACCTACACCTAATTAATATGAGTACATGAAGACAGGAAATTGAGTAAAAGAGGAGGATTACAACCCCCTCTATGACCACATAATGGGAATATATCTTCATTCTTACCACCTATGTCACTCATCATATCCCGAAAATAGTGAGAGGTTAGACACAAATTCATATCCACATTGTACAATCTTGTAATGATATAATAACATATGTAATCGTTGTTAAGGAGTAGACACATAACTTCATCTCTAAAATTGGGTTGACTCATCAATACAACATTAGGGTCACTGTGAAGTATAATAATATCTTTTATCCCATCTAGGAGTTTTGTGGGATAAATCTCATAATAAATGGACAACCGGATCTGGTCTATACCCCCATTCCAATTAAAGGTCATCAGTCTACCCTAGTGGCCACTCTAGGTAATGCATATATCCCTAAAAAAATTCTAGAAATATTTCCTAAAATTATGGAAAACATGTTGGATAAAATCAAAAAATATTCCATATACGAAAGATATTATCTACAACATGCTACCTCAGTCACCCATAAGGGATCATACAAAAAGAAGAATCACAAAATGTGATTGAAAAATAAAGAACGGGTCTATGATCCCACTATAATCCATGGTGGAGATCTTGAAGCTCTCATATATTTATTGATGGTGGATTAGAATCCATCTCATATGATACCAAATTAAAGAAATATTAGTTTCAATTGTGAAGGGCCTCCCCACAACTTTTGTTCCAGTATTTCTAGAGGTCCTCCCAAGAAACCTTTCCGTGAACGATGACTTCATATCCAAAATCTTATCGATCATGAGAGGCCTTCTCATTATGAGAACTATGGAAACCATCCATGTGGATAGAAGATCAAATAGTAAGGTGGTTCTCCCCTTGCTATCATCCACCCTAAAGGTCCTACCCCATAAATATACTGGGGGAATTATCCCTGTGGTTGGACATCAAGTCATGATGATGGTCTTCCACATAATAGAATTTTTTTCAAAGGAATCATGCACTATGAAACTTCATTTAATTAAAGACCTCCCATTGAAGAATTAATTATCAAAAATCCCTCCTATTGTGAGGCACTTGGGAAAATGGGTTTAGTCATACATGATGCCTCATCATTGACAATTGACATCCTTTATAAATTGGAATATACCCTAAAGAAACATTAATTTTATGAACCACCCTTGGATAAAATATCTACCAATATGATGTAGGAAGTCCCTACAAATCCTTCTATATAGAATAAATCAGTGTAAAACATCCAATTTGTTCAAATCAAGTTGAGGAACCTCTTACTAAATTTGAAGAAGAAATACTTCTCATGAGAAGATAGTTGGATAAAGACAATATACCAGTCGTGTTATGGACTTTATAAACTTCCAAATAAAGCATTCCTAAGACATTGTTGGATGTTTTTGTAGATGAAATCTGCCTAAATATATAGCAAACTAATCTTCACTTAAAAAAATGTATTTCCATACGACTAGGATCCAATACACTTTAATATAATAGAAGGTATACAACATCAAATTGACGTGGCAGATCTTCTAGCTACAAGGAGCCGAAAATTATGAAAATAAAAATGATCCCTTTGGCACACATGTATTAGTGAATGTAAATATTTTCTTTAGTTGATCACTGATGACATATCAAATGTTGATATCATAGGATTTGGTGAATGTGGGGAATTAAATTTCACCTCAGCCTCCAGTTATAAAATCCCACCAATGGTGACAACATGTAATGTCATATCCTTGGGATAGATTTATGAATGGTTCCGTGTTCACAAAATATGTATGATTATCAAAAACCAACCCTGAATAACTCTTGAATAGTCATTCCAAAAGATATAAATCCATCAAAATGGTCTCGAATCAAGCATCGTAAAATATGGAGCAAGCATCACACTTTAGAGAAACCAATATACATGCATCACCAACATCTTTAGAAGAAAGGGGCTCAAGTGAAAATCATACAATGCAGCCATACCATGTTAAAATAAAGCTCCATAAAATCAAGAGGACATCCATAGCAGTAGTAGCCACAACAATTCAGAAGCAAACCCAATCCACAAGTCTAAGTTCCTTTTAATAAAAATCTTTGAAGATGACAAACCAGGATCGAAAGGTTATGATAATGGACTAGGATAATCCCCAACCCTATTGCTGGTGGATTTTTATACCTTAAACTACTCCTCAATAAAAGATAGTATTTTCCCATTTAGGTGGAATGTCATTGAACAATTCCTCCGAGTATGCCTAATATCGTGACCTAGTTTCCTCACATAGAACACGCACAAAAAAATTATCTAGATATTTCCTTCAAATCACTCTTTGTCAGATGATACTAATAGTAATGTGAAGGAGAGGTTAAGGCCTCATTTAAGGAAGTAAAAAAAATAACTACCTCAATGATACTAATGAAACACCTAGAATTCATTAAACATTAGTGAATGTCATTATCCCCACTATTATAGATGCTATAGAACATGAATCTAATGTATAGTAATAGGAGGATGAGGTTTTTGATATTGTAATATGGTCTATATTGAAATGATTAAAGAAGGCATGCATACCCAAAACCAAAGGATTGCTATAAATTTGGGGATTCCCTTGACTGCTCCACCACTACCTATTTAATGAGAATCTTCCAAATAAAATGTTAACGGTGCAGTTATACCTCACCCAAAAATTGAAGATGTTAAACACCACACACATGAGGGAAGACATCCTCAACAGGAGGAAGAGATGAAATATTTGAGAGCACTCAATACATAACTACATTGAGGAAACACCCATACTAGATATGTTCTATATGAAAGGCCACAACTTTTGATCCAAAAGAGAATAACTCAAACTAATGTGTTCATCCAAAAAAATGCAGTGGATCCAGAACACCAACTCAATGTGGGGTACCAAAAACCAATATCTTTTGACCCCATGAAATAAAGGGATCAAAAACTCTCTCCATTAGGTACACAACCAAAGTTAGGTTGGGAACATCCATATAGGATAGCCCTTATAGGATAACTATTTCTTGTATAACCACAACCACCATATCTATCCATACATATTGTTTCCCCATTTCATGTTCATGATCATTCAAATATCCCATAAAATATTATCAATAATATTCAGTCATTGGAATCTTGATTTAATGTTATGGATGAAGAGTGTGCACCGGTATAGCTGGAAAGGAATCCTTTTCCTGAATAGGTGGATCTGACCCTTCCATCCCCAAACTTTGGGAACCCTATATATCTAATTTTAATGGATTGGGGGACCTGGAGAAACATTTGATGCATTTCATGTCTCACTATGATCCCATGATGTGAACACCCACACAAAAAGAATTTGTGAAACTTAAGTGCTTCATGAAAACTTTGCAAGGGATAGACTTTATATGATAAACCATCTTTCTATCTTGGTCAAACAAGGTATGAGAAGAACTTCATCACAATTATTCTTACAATTTATCTCATTGTTAAAGAATACAATAATCCTAATCCTCTTTAACTACAAATAGATAGAGACTGAGATGGTCTCATATTTCATTGCTAGGTTGAAGGGTTGACCTAGACGTTAAACATGTACCTTCCCCAAGAAGAATTGTTGTCCCGTTGTATAGAGAATATTGGTGATGACTTGTTAACACCGATCATACCAATTAAATATAAAGGTGGGTTTTGGGATCTTTACATACTTTTCTATAAGTTTTGAAGATTCCATCTTGATAATCAAGGATATTTCCCAAGTAATTACATCAACTAAAAGAAATAGAATAGGGAAATATGAGGTTTCTACTATCACAATTAAGTCATACCATACACCAGCTCCACCTCTAAATACTGCATTATATCATGCAGAAACCCTTCTCAATAGTTTGAAAAAACAACCTCCTCATAAGGATTACCAAAATAGATACAGGAGAAACTAGTTTGTGGAACTTAAGCATATTTTTTTTTCATTATGAAATAATAATGTTGTTGGCTACTTCATAGAGGTAATGGAAAACAATTTACATAACTTTATAAATACAAAATGACGATTGATGTTTGTCTTGATGACCACCCAAAATATTTCCCATTTCATTAGACAATAGAGAACTCTATCCAGAAATTATTTGTTCTCTATGATACCTTACGAAAAATGGTGGACTCTAGGAAACTGAAGCTGGAAAAAACACACAAATAAGTAGAAAATTTGTTTTATACAAATTTGGATTAAGAGGGTCTGTGGAAAAAATTTACCAACAAGAATGAAATGAATTCAATGATTGGATGACTATAAAAAAGATCAATCCAACTCATGATATCCTTATAGAATGTTTGAATCAACCAGCTGTGCTCTTGGTTTCTTCTTCTATGAAAAACCCTACTGTTTGGACCAAAAGGGACTTATATACCCTGATAGGGGGTTGAATGAAGGTATGGATATTATTTTTAAAATTCATTCTACCCTATTGGATATTGACCTCCTTATTATAAGGTTCTCTCTATTTTATATTATGTTTTTATGTTGATCTTATTTTTTTACTTCTTTGTCCCATGATGATGAAATGAAAGTAAAGCGGGATAGAAATCACATGGACACACATATTTTAACTTTGTTCAAGATAACTATGATTAATCCAAGGATATTACAATGGATATTAGCAGATGTAATAAATCAACTAAGGCTCATTGCCAAAATGTGGTTCATGTAAGATCATTTCATTGACTAATCCCACTGCTTTTAAAATGTGTAGGGATATATCACTACTTCCCAAGTTTCAGTCCTTATTTTTTATTCTATGTCTCATAGCTAATGGAGAGGATAATCATCTTCCCCTATCTTTTCTCACTATTGTAGAAGTGATACAAACATATTTTATTGACATATGGGTCCATTAATTAGCAATCATGAATTCAACCTCAATTTTTTTTAGACTCTATGTTGAATTTATACTTTCATCCGTTTGATTAATATCACTTTACTATAGATTTATGGGGAAACAACTTTTCGAAACACTCACAATGAAAACTATTTTTCATGAAGGTCACTTCTTTTGAAAAGATCAAACAGCCTTTGTAAAGATTATTTTGTTCACGAGGATCACATGACCTTTACAATGCATCTCCCTTTCATGAAACTCACTTGGCCATCACAATTATCAACACTTCCACAATGATCACATCTTTTTGTTAGATTATATAGCCTTTAAAGCATTAAAACATTTTTTCATATTTCATAACCACTGTGAACATCATTACTTTTTTGTGCTTACAATTAATGATCGATATTCACAGATTTCATGAAATTCCTTTAATTTTGACCATTTATTAATGAACAACCTTTGTGAATCACTTTCATGAATTTGGAGACATTTAATCTTATTTATGTTCTTATTCTATATTCTGAGGCGGAAGAGGACAATATATAGATGATTCCTCCCATTCCAGAAGCTCCCATCCACATCTGTTCCTTTTCATGAAGCTCTCCCAAATTGTTCGTGATGCACCGTATGTTTGAAAATAATTGGTGTTGTTTCTTGTTTTAGAAGATTATATCAATCACTGGGATAACCATCAGCCCTTGATATATTCTTGATGCACCACTTCTCATAGTTGTAGAGATTATCATCAACCCTTCGTGTATACACAATGCACATTCATGATTATCCACAGCTTCATGAAATATCCTTCATGAATCATAGTCTTCACAAGAAACATGAATTTAATATATTTTTATGAATACTTTGTGGAAATCCAACATTCATTTTTATTGATCCATTTTCCAAATTTTAGACATGAAAAATTTGGTAAACAATGGGAAACGATTCCATCTGGTATGAATAAGTTTTTTACTACCTCTAATGAATTAATTGATTTGTCTTGAATCTTTTTCAGTATACCTTTTCAATAGTCTGTCTATAACTCTCCGACTAGACATGGTTACCTTGTTTTTCAATAAACACAATCAACCCAAAAATACTGTAATAATTCTTTGAGGGATTGTTTCCAACAATATCCCCCTTTTGATTTATTAAAAACTCTTCATAAATTGATAACTCATTAAGGATTATTCTATATTCTACCAATATTGAATTCTTTTGATTTATATATTGATCAAGGATTTACTCCACACGCAATCTAAGAACACATGATCTATGGTAAGTATGATAAACAAGTGTAGTATGCAATGTCCGTAAAGGAATCACTTCTTTCTTGATACCAATTCTAACACTACATGTGGAGTTCAATAATACACCATTATTCATGCATATACCATAATATAATATAATCACAAACTTATCTCAAGATTTACCCTTATTCATAGTTCTGTTTCATTATTTTGATATTTAAATCTCCCCCTACTTCAATGCTCCCCCTCTCTTGATTAATACATTTTCTCCCCCATTGTCAATGAACCTGAATTCCACTCCTTTATGGTATGGAATAGGTTAAAGAACACATATGAACATATTTTGGAATGAAAAATCATTCCTCAATGATTGGGGGTCCCATATCCTCACTTTTAAGTGTGAGGAGTTGAATAAACTCCAAGATCCTGTCAATGATTTTCAAATGCTTCTTGGGTAAGGCCTTTACCAGAATGTACACAACCTGTAGTTATGTAGGCACATACACAAACTTCACAAGCCCTTACTCCACATTATATTTTATAAAATGATACTTTATTTCCACTTTATATGTTCTCGAGTGATGTATTGGATTTTTTCTATGATTTATAGCACTTTAATTATCGAAATGTTTCCTGATCGAAGTCACCACTTCAACTCCCATATCATCAAGTTGTTGCTTCATCCACAATAACAATGTGCATTCTTGAGTAGCTAAAATATATTCAGATTCTACATTACTCAATGAAATTATAATATGTTTCCTTCTTATCCAAGAAATACACAATCCACCACGATAAAATGAATGACCTGAAATTTTTTTCTATCATCTACTGATCTAGACTAATATGCATCTGTATTTCCCAATAACAATTGATGAGATTTTTCATTTTAAAACAAAACAAAATCCATCTTCACTGTATAGACTAAAGTATTATTTTAATTGCATGTAATTTTCTTTCTTTGGTATTACATTGATATATTACTTCTAAACATGTGGAAAAAATATTATCTCTTTTACCTATGATGCGCAATAAACTACCAATTATTTTCCTATATTCTATGAAATTAGTTACATTTTATTTATCATACCATGGATATTTGATCTAGGTAGACACTGGCGTCATCAAATACTTATAATTTCCTATTTAAAGTATATTCAAAACATCCTTCTCAAACATATATTAATAAATAAATGTTCCATTATTTCTTTATGTCACCTATAAACCATTGCAATGTATCAGTTAACCAATCATAGACATTTCAAATTCACTTTTCATAAATTCTTTGATCTTTTTTCACAATTATTTATCTGATCAACTAAATATTATGCCTTTTACATGCACCAACTCCATCATCATTTTATTACACTCATTTTTGAAATACATATTCTAATAAACTCCACCATTCTGAAAACTTAGATTCTTCAAAAACTAGTCTAGTCTTGATTATAATTCTCTTGGTGATTCCTTCAACACATATAAAACTATTTTCATCCAAAAAACTATGTTATCATATTCTTGAATGTTAAAAATATCTTTATTCTCCATATAAACTTCTTATTATAGAGCCCCATTCAGAAATAATGACTTGACATCGATTTGGAAAACATTGAACATTCATTACACTGTTGTGACCAAGTATAATCATGAAATACATGAATGTTTCTATTTATACTCTAATTAGTCTTCTGGGTTTTAGAAAACATAAACTCTAATCCATCCTCTACAATTTAGAGCTTGAATGTTATTAGGAGATATGATGTTCCCCCTATAATATACAAATCTTTTGGTTGTTAGGAACACTATTTAGACCAACAATTATTCTTCTTCTCCTAATTAATTTATTCACATGTAATAATAGTTTTGAGAAACTTCTCAAGCATAATAAAGGTTTCCAATTATATAAACCTTAAATAACATTTTCAATGGGTGATTTTACCACATAGAAATGAGCCATCAAGAAAACCGCTAATCTTATTGAGACATAATTCAGTGTAGGAAACTAGAGATAAAGTTAATAACACCATAACTATCCATTTCCCTCCATTACATACAAGAATATCAAGAATAAATAGAAAATTAAATCTTTTCAAAGAATTATTCTATATTTATTCTTCATATCTAGTACCGAATTTGAATTAGTTAACATTATGAATCATGACACCACATGGAATATTTTGATGTAACTTTTTATGTGTATAATATCTACCCTAAAACATGAATCACCTGATCATAAATTAGTATAATTTAAAAAAATAGGGAGAGGTTTACACCGATAATCCTCAAGATGAGGATTTTAGTTGACCTTTTTTAACTAACCCTTTAACAGTTTCTTGAAAATCAGTATTCTATTTTTCTTATAGTTTCAATTTCCCAACCAACTTTAACTACTATGGCCATATAACTAGAAATTATTTACCAACATTCTTAGTGCTCATCTAATATATAGATTCTATGTTATTAATCTTTTTCAAAATTTGGGGTTGAACCCCTTTTAAAAATTTCATTCTTTAATGATCTACTAAAATTCCATTTTTTATGATTCTTTCTCTCAATAGGAATCATTCCATTGGTCATCTGCTCTTGCCTCTTCATCCATTGGAGTGATCTTTAACCTTAAATTATATCTCACCTTATGGAATGACTTGTGAGTTTTTCAAGAAATTATTTATTCATTTTTCTTTATTAGTTATCTAAGTAACCACACGGTTTATTCTAGTGCCAGGTCCTTCATTGAATATACATTCTTCATACTAAAAAGTAGAGTATCTCCTCCATTTTCATCCAAATTTCTTCACATTATTTCCAATAGATAATTTTTTAGTGTAATACCTGTGGTGATCAATACACATTCTATTGAAATCATTGTGTATCCTTTGATACTTTAAACCAATATTTCAATTTTTTTGTTTCTCTTCCAGTGTAGGCTTTCTCAATATACACAACTACAGTTAGGGATCTGCTATCGAGTTCCTTTCCCTTCCATGATTTATTCCTACCACAATATCTTTTTCAATGCTCATGAATAGAATATATAAAGAATATTAAATTATAAGAATATTTTTTTTATCATTTCTCATATGAGATGTTAATTCATCTGGAGTTCTTCTTCTTTTTACATCAATCCCTCTGGCATCTTTACACATACTTGTAGTGTGTTCTTTTCTTCCACAATAATAGAATCTGATATATACTTTATTCTTAGATACATTCCTTTTATACATTTCAACAAGTTTTTACATACTCTCAAATTTAGTAATATATTTATTTTTACAATATGCAATATATTCAAATTATTTGTAACAAAAAACTTGAAACATGACTATGCATCTCAAATAAATTGCACATGTTTTCATCAATTTTTGTATTGGTCATTTTAGGTATTTTCTCACCACCTAAAGGATTTTTCGTATTTCTATAAATATTCATGGATCTTTCCCTCTCATGCATGGAAAATGGTTTATCATATCCCAAACTATATTGAATTTGGGATGATCCAATCCTTTCATGTTTCTGCTCATAAATAACATAATTGTTTTTTCATTTCATTAATACCATATGAAGGATATAAAAATAGTAAATGAAAATAATCCATAAATTTGGGATTAACATTGGCATTAGAGTTCTCCTCTTATTTTTTCATTGATTCTAGATCTTCTCCCATTTTTTTAATATTTATATCCCTTTATTCAAGAGGAGAATTAAGTTTTCTATTTATATTCATCCCACTACTCACCTCATATTCTAATTTTCACCTGATCATAGCCAACATGTCACATTTTTATTTTATTTAAATATTCATATGATCAATAGAGTATTTGAAAAACCCATTATCTAGTTGTATCCTTTGATTCTCATGTTCCTGTTCTGACTGGTTTGCATCAAAATTATCATTTTTGGATACTAACTTCTGAATTTATTTTGAGTTCCGGTTTTTTCCAGTGTCATCAGATTTGTGTTTTTATATAGTTATGGACATATTTTTTAATTATTTATATTGATATTATTTCATATCATTTATATATGTGTCAAATTCAACATGTATTTTATTTAAACCTTTCAACTTATTAACCTCAATTTACAATACTCAAATTCAAATATCTTGAGTATTATTTTCATGTTTTAATATCTCATCCACTTATTTTATCATGTCAAAAAAATAAACTAATGTAAATATTAAAATTTATTCATCATTAGTAGTTCCAACATCAAATGTTTTTTCGGGATCTTCATTCAATCCTACAGTATCATTTAATGATGAAATAGTCTCACATTCTGATAAGTTTTTAGTTTACTTCAATTTAATCAAAGTATTTCCATACACACTTCCACGCTAATAAAAATCACCAAACTTATATTTATTCTTCCATGTTTTTACCTTTTCCATTGCACAATAGGATAAAAGAATACTAAAACATTAATATTAAAAATTGAATAAACTAATATAGAGAAAAAAATAACATAACCTCATCAAATCCTCTGATATAGATTATTATACCGAAAAGAGAATTAGACACCCTATGGGGGGGGGGAATCAAGGTATTGAAATTCATTTAAAAATTATTCCATTCCCAATGTATCTGGACCAATTTATTATAAGGGTCACTAAATTTGATCTTATGTGTTTATGTTTATCTTATGCTTTTTTTATTTATCTGATGATTATGCAGTAAAATTAAATCAGGAGAGAATGAAAATGAACACATAGATTATTAATTGGTTCACCCTCATTAGGAGACATCTAAAGAGCATACAACATTAATGAACTGATGTACAAATTCCACTAAGGATCACTAAAAAAATTGTTTGAGATAGATCAATTATATGCCCAGGCACACTGACTTTATAATTTTTAGGGACAGATCAATGCTTCTAAGAGGACACTCCCTATTTTTCCTTATATGAATCACTGTTGATGGATAGGATCACCTTCACCCTCTTCCTTTTCTCACTACTCTAGAAAGGATTCAAACACTGTTAATGGACATGTGGGTCCATTCATTAGAAATAATAAATGGATCCTCAATGGTAGGTTGATTATATGTCTAAGTTATACATTCATCCACTTGATAAATATAACATAACCATAGATTTACTAGGCAATCCCTTTTCAACACATTCACAATACTCCTATGTTTTTATGAAGCTCGCCTCTCTTATGAAGCTAGAACATCCTTTGGAAAGTGCCTTCCATTAGTGTAGCTCACATAGCCTTCATGAAGCACCTCCCTTTCAAAAAGCTCACTCACCCATCATGAAGATAAAATATTTCATGAAGCATACATCTTTTAGTTATCTTATATTTCTTTTGAAAACTTCAACACTTTTGTTTGTATTTCATAGCGTTCACAAACTTAATTACTTTTATGATGCTTAAAACTTTCATTTGGCATTCATAGCACTTGGGAACATCCTTTATTCGTGAAAATTTCCATAATACCAAACTTCATGAATCGCCTTCATGAATTTTGATCCATTAAATCTTATTTTAAGTCTTGACCATATATTATGAGGGGGTTAGAGGCCTATTTATAGGTGTTTTCTCCCATTCCATAAGCTCCCATCCACGACAACACCTTTTCATGATGATCTCCTATTTCCTTTGTGATGCCCCTTTTGTTTGCAAATAACAAGTAAAATTTACTATTCACGAAGCTTCTCAAAGTCATCAAGATTACCATTAACCCTTCATGCATTCATGATGTTCCACTTCTCATATTCATAATGATTATCATCAACCCTTAATGCATTCACGATGCTCATTCATGATGATCCACACCATCTTGAAATGACCATTATGAACCCCAGTCTTCTTGAAAATCATGCCATTTTCATATATTTATAAGGAATTCATGGAATTATAAATTTCATGATGATTTATCCATTTTCAATATTCTAGACCCCAAAAAGTTGGCCAACAATGGGAAACAAAACCTCCTTGAATATAAAATTTTCTATGCTAACTGAAGGACATCCATTCCTATATCTTGGATCATTGTCAACATACATTGCAAAAAATATCTATGTAAATTCACAACTAACCATGGATACATTCTTTTCATAAATCCCAATCAACCCAAAAATATTGTAATGTTTCTTTGAGGGATTTTTTACCAACACCTACTCAGTTTTCAAGATAGTCTTCAAAAGTATACTCTTCTAGAAAATGACTAGGCTATTTGGGTGTGAAAAAACATAAGAATATGAATTTTTAAAAAGGGAAAAGTTTTCTTTAACTCACTAAAACTTCATGCCTTCGTTGGCAAAATCCACAGGCACTATCTGTCATGACCCGTCCCTCGGGGCCCATTCCGTGACTACCCCAAACCCACCTTCCATAGGCTAGGGGTTGGTGACTAACACCAAAGCCATATTCCATATAACTGGGAAGGAATTTCCTTTATAACCTATAAGAACATGAAACTAAGCACACAACAATATTGGAACTCAAGCAAAATGTATAACCAAAAGAGAGTTCTTAAAGTAAAGGGGCCAGAATACATGCCCAACAGTAAAAGTACAAGTACAACTGAAATAAAAAACAACTAAAGAAAGTGAAAAAGGTAGCTACTGGGTCGTCCTACAGGTTCCTACCTGAAGGGTAGGTACAGACCGCCTCCTCAGCACACCACGTTCGTCCATCTCCTCCGCCTATCGACACGCCGTATGGTCCACCTCTAGGTACCATCCAGTCATGGTACTCTTAGCCTCCATCAGCACTGTCCATCATCTACATCCAAAAAAACAATGTGTGGGCAGTGGTCGTTCAAGGGTGAGTATAACGATACTCAGTAGGGACCCTGAGACCCTTATGGTCTCAAAAAAATCAACTAAGGATAAACCACAAAGTATGAAATCAATAGACAACCATACATAGGTATATGCCCATACATATAACTAAGTTATCATGTAATCCATCTCAATCATGAGGAAAACACAGAGATACTGACTCAGCTCAATCTAGGATTTTATTCTAGGTGTAGTATCAAGTAACATCCCTAGTCACATTGTCGAAACCTCGGCTACAAGAAAACTCCTCCTCTATCGAGTATAGTGGGCCTGCCGTGACACCAAGTTGCTTCCCACAAACCTTGGACTTCTGAGGTACTCCTACTGTCGAGTATCATGGCTCTGCCGCATCACCAAGGTCCTCCCCAAAGTGGGTCTGCCACGTCACCTAGGCGATCTCGCTCATAGCTTGCTACGGTGCTCATCCTTTTGCATACTGTGGGTCTGTCGTGTCACCAAGGTGCTCCCCACTGTGAATTTTATGCAACACCAAGGTGCTCCCCACTGGGCTAGTCATTTCAATCTGAGTCGAATTGGTCAGCAGTCGTCAGGTCTCATCCAGCTACTAGTTATCCACACTATGCTCGCTCATATCTAAGAGGATCCACTCCACAATCTACTGGCTGATCCTCCAACTATCACGAATTCCCACAAAGAAGTATCTCAAAGTCCTGCCACGTCATAGTGGTCTCAACGTAACAGACGACGCATCAATCGGACGCCCTGTCTTTGAGTTATTAGACTTTTAGTCATGGGGACCCAGTTGGATTCGTGCTCGATCCAACCATACCATTTCCAATCTCAAAACAAAACTACAGTGGAGTATACTCAAAGGTACCGTCTCGCTCCATGATTTCTAGTGCCGCTGACGGTTCATCAAATGGACGTCAGGTGCCAATGTTTTGGAAAAAAGAAGAAAAATAGTCATAGTGGGCCCTAGTCCGGTCCGACCTGGCCTGGGCCGACCCGGTTCGAGTCGACCCGTACTAACCCACTTGGTCCAGCCCAGCCTATTGAGTCCGGCCCAGCCCATGAGGGCCATGAGGGTGCCATGAGGGTGGCTCAGCCGTGAGGTACCATGAGAGCGCGGACTGGCCGCGAGGGCACAGACCGGTCGTGAGGGCGCAGACAGGCCGCGAGGGTGAGGACCAGCCATGAGTACATGGACTGGTCGTGGTTCAGTCCGGAGGGCAGTGCGGCTCGGCTCGGCTCAGCAGTGGTGCGGCTCGGCCCAGATGGCGGCGCGGCTTGGCTTGGCACCGCAGATCGGTTCGGACGACAGTGCGTCAGGACGGATGGCGCCACGACTCTGCAGAAGGCGGTGCGGCTCGGCTCGGAGGGCAGTGCGGCTCGGCAGAAGGGGGCGTGTCTTGTCTCGGACGACGGTGCAACTCAGAGGACAGCAACGCGGCTCGGCGGATAGCGGCGGGGCATGGCCGCAGGTCGGTCAGGGCGGCACGGCCATGCCGTGGGCCACGACGTCGTTACCTCCATCATCTTCATCACCTTCCTTCATTTCACTTAATACTTCAAAGAAGAATGACATAGTGGTTAGGACATGTCTGTTTGGCCCGCACCATCCGCATTTAATGTGGTATCAAGTGGTTTACCAAGAATGAATCATGAATGTGAAACCATAATCTTCCACAATGTTTGTTCCTATCCCGCACAAGAAAAGAAGGTTGTACATGGAAAGTGATAAAAATTTAGGAATAAAGCCCTACCTCGTTCTCTTGTTTACATTGGATCAAGGAGGTAGTACGGTCGTCGATTCATCGTAGATGATGACGTCCCACTTCGGAAGAATTCCCATAGAAGAAGCTTGAAGTCGAGGTCAGCGTTCTTCATTTGCGGAGTGTTCTTCGTGGAATAAAGCG
The DNA here is from genome assembly GCA_963277665.1 of Viscum album. Lineage (NCBI taxonomy): Eukaryota > Viridiplantae > Streptophyta > Magnoliopsida > Santalales > Viscaceae > Viscum > Viscum album. Next base: position 1,064,183,214 of record OY728161.1, on the reverse strand, counting down.
TTCTTCGTTGTATAGTTTTCTCCCACCAATATCTCTCTCTCCTTTTCCTATGATTGTTCTCAAAAGAAGAACCCACCAAAATATAAGGGATATCAAATATAATAAATAGTGTTTTCCCAATTTAATAATTGGGATAATTAAAATGGGATTAATTAAATTGGCTCAATTAATTGGTGTGTTCGCATAATTAAGAGGGGAAGGTTTGGAACAATTATTGTGGAGGAATCTCAAGAGGCTCCTTCACATTAATTAGGGAGTTGAAGTTTTCTCCCAATTAAAGAGGGTTTTAAAGGGGGTTTAATCCCAAGTGGTCCCCACCACCATGACATCTCATGGGAGGTTAGGCTTGGGTGGTCTCCACCACCATAACCTCTCATTGTAGGTTAAGGTCAGGTGGTCCCCACCACAAACTTCCACATGGAGGTTTAGTTATGGTGGATCCCACCTTCCAACACCCACATGGATGTTGGAAATAAATATAAAATGTCACACAATTTTATTTTTATTTTATTCTTACACAAAAGAACCCAAAAACCATATTTTAACCTCAACCATCTGATGTCGAGGTGAAAGTCTCCATAAGAGAAAATTGGTGCTGCAAGTTCAACGGTGCCCTCTGATTTCAATTCTGAGCATCGGTTAAAAAATTAGAAAAATCCACTCACATGTTTACTGAACGTACTTAGAAAAAAGTTTAGAAATTCATTCCGGCACTCCGGGCCTCAGAATCATGCAACATCAAATTTTGCGGACTCGTAAAATTTATATTTATTTTTTAAAAAAATTACATGGAAATTCTAGGTCTTTACATTCTCCCCACCTCAGGACTCTATGTCCCTATAGGCACAACTCAAAAAAGGTAAAAAGTGGGGGTACTGAGCATGCATCTGAGCCTCCCGCTCCCATGTGCTCTCCTGGAGGTTCCTATGCTACCAGCGAAAGTGCACCAGAGGTATCGACCATCCACAAAGGACCCGCTCCTATCGATCAGCAATCTCTACTGGAACCTCCGTAAAAGTCTCCCCGTCGTCGATGTCTAGCTCTCTATAGTCAATGATGTTAAAAGTGTCGTGCACGTATCTCCTCAGCTGGGATATGTGGAAGACATTGTGCACCCAGTGCAACTGAGGTGGAAGAGTAAAGCAGCATGAAACCTCGCCAACTCTACTAAGGATCTGAAAAGGTCCGATGAACCATTAAGATAACTTTCCTCCTCAGACAAATCCCTATAAACCTCGTCGATATGAGACCCATAGAAAGAAATGGTCGCCATCCTTGAACTCCAGAGGTCTCCGTATCCTGTCAGCATACGACTTATGCCTGCTCTGTCCAGTCTTCATCTGCTCCTGGATGATCTGCACCTTTTCTGTGGTAGCTCGTACCATCTCTAGTCCCACTAGTGCTGACTCGGCTAGGTCAGTCCAACATAAATGTGATCAGCAAGGATGACTGTACAATGTCACAAAAGGTTCCATCCCTATGGTGGAGTGATAGCTATTGTTGTACGCAAACTACACCAAAGGCAAGTGGTCCTCCAAACTGCGAATGAACTCGAGGACACAATCACGCAACATGTTCTTGAGGGTCTGAATGGTCCACTTAGTCGGGCCATCCATCCGAGGATGGAAGGCGGTGCTCAAACAAAGTTGTGTCCCAAAAGCCTACTACAACCCCTTCCATAGCTGGGAAGTAAAACATGTATCACGATCGGAGACAATCGTCATGGGTAATCTACGTATCCACACAATATCCTACACATAGAGGCGTCCCAAGTTCTATACTGAACTCTGCTCTCTTATCGGTAGAAAGTGGGCCGACTTGGTAAGTCAGTCAACGACACCCAAATTGAGTCATGTCCTCTGGATGTATGTGGAAGTCCTATCACAAAGTTCTTGGATATCTCATCCCACTTCCACTCTGGGACCTCTAAAGGTTGAATCAAGCATGCTGGTACCTGATGCTCCGCCTTCACTTGCTGACAATTGAGGAATCAAGAGATAAACTCTGCTACTTCATTCTTCATCCCTGGCCACCAGTCCTGTCATTGAAGGTCCTGATACATCTTTTCCACTCCTGGATGTACCTCAAGAGGGGATGTGTGAAACTCCCTAAACACTTCCTCCGGAAGTGATACTGGTACCACGGTACATCCTCTGAAGAGAATGACGTGCTCCCTACCTTCAAAAAATCCATCAGGTGCCTTCCCTGTGGATATATGAGCACGTCTTTCCTCGCAGTCAGTGTCCTCATGCTTCACCTCCCTGACTCACTGATGAAGTGGGGGAGTGACTGTAAGATACTGAAGAAAAAATTCTCCGTCACTATACACATAGGATATCTGCAAAGCAGCCAGTTGCTCTTTCTCCTCACCTAGCAACTATATAATAGATCTCTGGCTGAGTTCACCTGCTACAACGTTCCCCTTACCAGGATTATAGAATATCTCGAAGTCATAATCCTGGAGGAACTCAAGACAATGTCGTTGTCTTAGGTTCAAGTCCTTCTGAGAGAAGATATACCTGAGACTCTTGTGATCAAAGTACAATATAAAACATTCACCCATCAAATAGTGACACCACATCTTTAAGGAGAAGACCAAAACTGCTAACTCTAGGTCTTGGGTAGCGTAGTTATGCTCATGATGACTCAGTTTTCATGATCCATATGCAATGAATGCTCATTCCTTCATCAGGACACATCCGAGTCTGGTCCCTGATGTGTTGCAGTAGACTAAGTACCCTACGCCTTCCTCTGGAAGACTCAGGATGAGGGCACTAGTCAGCCTCGACCTTAGCTCCTGAAAACTCTGCTGGAATCTCTCCAACCACACGAAGGTTTGCCCCTTCTTAGTCAATGCTAATAGTGGCTCTGCAACTCTGAAAAAATATGGCATAAAAATATGGTAGTATCTAGCCAATCCCAGGAAACTCCATACCTGCATCACACTCCTGGGTGGTCCCCATGCAAATACCGCCTTAATCTTCAATAGATTCACTGCAACTCCTTCCTCCGATATGACATGTCCCATAAAGTGAAACTTCCGGATCCAGAACTGGAACTTCAAGAGCTAACCATAAAGACGGTTCTCTCGGAGTGTGTCCAGTATTACATGTAAATGATATGCATTCTCCTCCTCAGTAGTCAAGTAGATCGGAATGTCGTCAATGAAGACCACTACAAAGCGATCAAGGTATGACTGAAAGACCCTGATCATGAGTCCCGTTAACACTATTGGAGCATTGGTTATGCAGAATGGAAAAACCAAGAACTCATAGTTTCCATACCGACATTGGAAATCTGTCTTCTGCACATCCTCATCTCGAACTCTGAGCTGGTGATGGGCTGATCTGAGGTTTATCTTTGAGAACCACTATGCTCCCATTAGATGATCAAAAAGTTCTTTAATCCTTGTGAGTGGGTACCTGTTCTTCACAGTCACCTAGTTTAGGTGCCTATAGTCAACACAAAGCCTCAAGCTCCCATCCGCCTTCTTGGCGAATAGAATCGAGGCTGCCCAGGGAGAAACACAGGGCCAGATGAATCCCTTCCCTTACAAATTCTCTAGTTGTACCTGCATCTCACGAAGCTTTATGGGAGCCATCTAATATGCTGTTGTAGATATCAGTGTCTTCTATAGGCACAAGTCAACGTAAAAGTCCACCTCCCTATGAATAGGTAGAATTGGAAAATCATTAGGGAATACATAAGTATACTAGTCCACCACTATAGGATAGCTCGGACTCTCCACAACAAAAACTCTGAGGGTAATGCTATCCAAATGATGAGTGATCAGCTGCACTCTCCTCCGGGTAAGTCCATCCTACACTACAAAGGCTGCCATCTCTCCTGTGATGGTTAACATGGTCCCATCCATTCAGACACACCACACATTTCGCCTAATAGAGTCAATCTGAGCATGGACTGTAGATAACCAGTCCTTACCCAAGATGACGTCATAAAACCTTGATGCCACTACTAGGAGATCCCAGTCGAAGCTCTTACCTCCAAGAGTAATCTTGCACTACTGGAACCAGTGCTTAATCGTAGAATCTTCTCCAATAAGAGTATCTATCCATAGGATCGAGCCAACAGCTCCGTCGGAATCTCTGAGCTCTGAATGAGGGTGGTGGAAATGATAGAATGGCTATCACCTGTGTCTATAAGTACTGCAACTATGATGTATTAGATAGAAATAGTACCTCAAATCATCTCCAAACCGCCACGATCGTAAGCCTCAGCTGCCTAGAGCTAAGATCTCCCCAGTCCACCTGCTCCCTGAAGTCGGTGTGGACAACCTGGTGGTGGTGGAAGTAATATCATGAATCGTCTCCCACTACCAGCAGCACGACCAACTCCTCTTCCATGTCCACCTACTCCCTACGAACCCCCATGGTCGAACATTTTTCTCCGCCTAGGCATTCCTTAAATCGTCTACAGATCATCCATACAGAGGGTCAGACAGTCACGAGCCATGTGACCCTACCCGCCGCATGCGAAACACTGACCGCTCCTAGAATGTCTTTCTCCACATTGGGTGCCCCGCACAACTGACTTTGAATCATGCGGTCATCCACCTGTAGGTCTGGTCCTCTTGGAACTCTATGACATCTATCTGCTTCCAGCTGTAGAAGACTCTACTATGTGGCAACTAGTGGTGGGTCTCACTTTTGGAGAATTCTTAGCAAGAAAACTCTCCACCAATAGGGCTCTCTCTAACACCCCGCCTGCATCTGGATGCTGAGTGACATCACTGAAGCCCTGATCATCCGCCTGAGTCCCCGCTCGAAGGTACGAGACATGATGAATGGGTCCCGCACCATATTAGTTGAGTAGCATGATAGGTCAGTGAACCACGCAGAATACGGAGCCACAATCATGCCGCCCTGTTACAGATAAAGTAGCTCTTGAATGCGCACTGCGCGAAGATTCGCTTGAACAAACTCAGCCCAAAACAAGCACTCGACGTCTGCCCATAGAAGCGTCACCTCTTCATGAACCGGGAGCATCAAGCTCCACCATCTTCCTACTGCTACCTGTAGAAGGATGGAGGCAAGGATCGCCATGAGAACGGTTGTTGTCCCTAAGATTCAGAAGACTATCACCACAGCCTCCATCCAATCCTTAGCCACATAGGGTTTCGTCTCTCCCCTGATCCTGGATGGCTTCTGGCACTGGAACTCATGAATCGTGCTCAAGAGGTGTGCACCATCTACTATTGGGGATGATGGAATCGGTGGCCCAACTAGTAATGGTACCACTGGTGCTTCCGCTGGAAAAGGGCCATGCACTGAAGCCTCATTTCTTGATGGGATATCAGGGCATACAACTCTCGAAACCCTAGTCGGATGTCTGCGTGGAGGAATCCTGAAAATAAATAGGTGCGCCACATACAAAAGGTTTTACCAGGTGAGATGTAGAGACCCGAAGCCTATCGTACATGGACATTACATTACATTTGCGGAATACTTAGTACATAACAAAAACACACACACAAGGACCGTAATAGTTTAGTGTCTTTGGAAACTCGGAACGTAATCTTCTAATCCTGGTGAAAGATCTTCAAAATCTCCCACAAAGATCTTCTTTTTTTTTACCTAAAACCTTTCTTTATATCCTGGGGAAAAGAAAACATAAAAGGGTGAGCTCAAATGCTCAGTAAGGGTAAACAAAAGAAATATCAATCACATAATTTTCATAAGAACATAACATTTTTGGAAATCTTAACCTGCAAAAGAGAGCATAATTTCATAACATGGGATAAATCATAGTAGTGAAAATGAAACCATAACTTAAAACATTACTCATTGTGGCATACACACATAATCATAGAGAATCATTTCTTGTTAGTCAAGACTCATTGCCAAGACTATCTTAGTGGACAAAGTCCCTTTCTGAATCGAGTAATCCTCGTTTCAGTCCTGTTTCACTGAACCGGTATAACCTACCATTCCAGCCATGTCTATCTCATGAGATATAAAATCTTTACCCAATGCATTGGAGGGAGATATAGGTCCCACCCATCTCTTAATGAATCCTTTCTTATGTGTGCCACATAATCATAAAACATACATCATCGCATAACACATATAACAAAAATGGGATTCTTGAAACATCATGACATCATAAATCAATTCATATATGATAAAGGAATTCATAAACATAATTCCATCACAACATAGTCAAACCAATGTAAAAATATGGATAGAAACAGAACCCTTTATTATCTTAGATGGAAAATAATTTTGATAAAACACTTGAATTGAATTCTTGAGGAAAATATCCTTTCTTCTTCAAAAACATTTTTCCTTTCATAACATGTCATACAACTTTAAAATAAAAGAAGTTGATTAAAAATAAACTTGAAAACTTGTAAAGGAAGCTTCTTTGAAGTAATGTTTTAAAAATCCATTCATGCCGTATAAGTTAAAAAAAACATTCTTCGTACTTTTGTCGGAAAAGTCAAAAAGTACCTCGTACGAAAAAAAACGACAAAAGATTCCGTTCATATTCTTTACTAAAAACTCACCGAAGGGTAAAATTGGATTTAAAATATTGTAAGTGGATGGAAACAATATTACATATTGAGGGAACATGGATGTGGATGATAAAATACACCCCAGTAAATACTTACGAATAAACAATCTCGGATAAAAATGAGATTGTGGTATTTTCCCTTACCTTAGGTCCAATTTGCTTCGTATGTGTCCGAACCTCCTGTATAATGATTTAAATAATGTCATTGACTTATTACAGAATCATATTCATTGTTATGATATCATATATGGTTTACTTATGATATTATATTACCCGTTCTTTTGTAAATTCCAAGTTAAAGAAGCGTTTTGGGTAAAATCGTTTCATTTATCGTAGGTGTTTTGACTTGTTGTTCTTGACCTCATTATTACTTATATCATGATTTACTTACTTCCAGAATATAAAATATGATTTATATATCATATATATTCAGTATATATATATATATATATAATAGGTAGATAAATAAAATGAAAAACACCGTTCATGGAGACGGTAGTCCGTTCGTACGCATGAACGCTGTTTTCCTTTCCTTATTGTCTTGAAATGGAAGTAAGTAGATGACATACATATGTATATATATACATAAATCCAGTAGCTTTATAATGTCATATATTTCATTATTATTTCTTATATATACATTATAATCATTCTTAAATGGTTAACATGGAGAATGAATCTCATCGCGTCGTGGAGACGGTAGTCCGTACGTACGCACGAGCGATGATATCATTTCTATAAATATTGAATTGAATTGGAGTGGATTATACAATATATCAGAATCAATATGATGTTGTAATAACTATGTATAGTTATTCTTTACACCATTATACCCATCCATGTAAGGTGGTGGTGGAAAATAGATTACACCACGGCGTGGAGACGGTATTCCGTACGTACGCACGCGCGGTGATTTCTTTTTCCGTAGGATGGATAGATGGTGAAATAGGGTTGTTTCATACTTATAATAACATATCAGTATATGAGTGATACTGATGTTATTACTTCATAATGAAACAACCTAAGAAGAAGAAGTGGAAGAAGAAATAAAGATGAAAGAATTGGTAACGGTAATTACCTCTTCTTTGAAGCGCCTTTTGGAGACCTCCTCTTAGGGAACTAAAATTGGTCTTTGAGTAAGACCAGAACCTCTAGGATGTTGCTAGGGAAGTGGAGAAGAGATTTTGTCAGGGGTTGGCCGAGCTTGAGTGCTCAAATTGGTGTGAGGAGGAGGGGGAGGAGGTGTCCTTTTATAGGGGAGGAGAGGGGCACCTTAGGAATTTTTAAAAATATTAATTTATAATAAATCTAACCCCACTTAAAAAAACTCCAAAAATGACTCATATTCGAAGATTAGATGAGATAGGGTTGTAATCTCATCAACCAATCAAATTTAGACATGTTTGGATATTATTTTAAACCTTATCAATTAGATTTAACTCTAAGTTAAATAATTTAACTTTTACCGTGTCTTTTTGTTTTCTTTCACTATATGGTTAATAAACTTAATATAACATGCCAAACGAACCCCAAATTGTTTATTATTAATATATATATCTTTATCTAAGTCATTTGGCCGAACCTTAGATTTTTAGGAATACAATAACAATTAATAATATAATATTTGATTTAAAAACTATTTTGTGTCAATTTTGACACTATTTGATATATGATTTTTGTGAAAGTCATAACAGAATTAAATGTTCGAACCAAGTTGATTAAATCAACATTAATATATCATAGTAACCTAGAAAATTAGTGGAATTCATAAAAAGGCTCAAATTATATTTATTTTGGTGTTTATAACATCAATTATGTCAATATTTCATTAATAAGATAATTACTGCATCATCACTGTGTCATAAATAAATTAAATTATTTGATGTCTAAAAATTACAACTAAAATACCATCATGTAGGAAATCCTTTTAGCTTTCTAATGAATATTTACAATCGAATTTATCTTATGTATAACCCTATATTAAAAATTATTTACTTATTAAACTTTGATTTTAACTATTTTAACCCTTCTTTAAATAAATTAATAATAAATGTCCTAATCTAATCCAAGTGGGCCTAAATGGTCATATTTTATTCCTAAGTTTGTTTTTGGTCGAATTACACTTGTCCAATAGAATTAGGACATGTGTTAGGGTAATATTAATATCATATTTACCCTTAGTTACCCTATTTACTATTAATCGCGGTAAAAATAGTAAAAAGTTACTATTCACCAAAAAATTATTTTCATCTCATTGAACCACATTTTAGTCCTTGATATTAACCGTGTCTCTCGGATTTTTGAAATTCCATTCACAGAAGCGGTAAAATTAAGTTTTATGCAAAATTCAGTTTTTAACCTACCACTTAGTAGTTTCACTATTCATCAAAAAATGAAGGTTTTCAGAAAAATGCCAAAATTTCATCCTAAGCTATATTTCATATTCCGAATTCAAAAATGAAGTCTATTTTACCATATTCATAACATAGAAGTTGAATTAATTAATTTTATAATTAAATCCCGCTGTTAAGACAAATAGCGTGTTTTTAAGAAACAATTTCTATCAAAAGATTGACACTTGATTATGTCTGGTTTAAATGTGAAATTACAACCAATGACCAACATTGAATTAAATTGTAAAAATATATTCTAAATATACTTTAAAACCACTCAAATTAATAATTTATCACTATTAATTATTTCGATTAAAAAGGTTGTTTTTAATTATAATTTAGTAATTTTCACTATTCACCAGAATATGAAAGTTATCCGAAAAGTACCAAAATTTCACCTTAGGCTAAATTCGATACTCCGAATCCAAAAATGAAGTTCATTTTGAAAAATAAGATTTACAGAATTTAAAAAGTGGTTATTACTATTCATAACGGCTAGCATATCGTTGTTTAGTGAAACTCGGTATTGCGTATTACACACGCTATCGAGGAAGGTCGTGATTGCGTGTAATGCAAGGCAAGTCAAGGATGCTTGTTGTGCAAGCTCCTTTTGGTGTATCGTATAACACAAAACATTAGTAAAATAAAAAAAAGAATATTTTTCATAAAATCTCGGGTTGTTACATTCTACCCCCCTTAAAATGAATTTCGCCCTCGAAATTCGTCGGGGTTATAAATGGTTTACTATTCGAAAGTTTCTTTAATAGAAACCCACATCGTAAAAGGGAATACCAAAACTTGGCTTTAAAAACTAAAGTATGAAATGTAACGATTACCCAAATAAACTAATCACTGGGTTTCCACATAGGTGAAAATATGGATATGGAAGAGAAATCTAACCATCATGTTCTGATGGAGAGTGGTAGAGAACATGGCTATGGAAAAGCCAGTAATCACAAATCCATAGATTTGTGATGATATAAGGTACCATCTGATTCATCAGGTATAAGATCACTAGGACAACATTTTTGGTTTTCAAGATCATTTCCCTAAAGTTGAAAATTTGAATTACAATAAATACTTACTTTATTTTGGTACAATATCACTGTTGTTCGTGCCTTGAACAATTTCCACTTCATCTCTTAAATAAATGAAGTTGAATTTGTTATTCGTGAAGTGTTAGCAGATCATGTGATAGAATGACGGGTCATTCCATCTGTCTCAAACAAAAGGTTAGCAAACATTATATGCATAAATCGATATATAGTGAGATTAATCATATATGGTTCCTAAAATGAACTTATACATCACATATCATACTGCTTAATATAATAAAACTAGTTTCTACTAAACAGGTACTTCCTGTAGGCCAGTGGTAGGCGATAAAGGCCAGTCGCACTTCGGTTGTGGGTTCGATTCCTACAGCCTTGTCCGAAGCGATGGGTTGTCGCCCGTCCTGCAGGTTGTCCTTTTTCTAAAACTACGTTACTATAACATCCCATCAATAATATCGAAAATCTTCTATCCTCAAACAATACTAACTTATGTCCAACATAATCCAGTCTAATCTTTAGGCTTATACTTCATTCCACTCTCATAATATAGTGACATCGATTACCAGAGATTTAATACTGTCGTTGATCCCCACATATCATAAGATATGTCTTGTAGGTCACATTCCAAACATTCAAAGTCCTTAATCGTGTATTCTCTTGAATACCTTAGTGAAAACATGAGTGCAGTTAAAAGTTAACACTTTCCACATACCAAAATCCTCAAAATTCTATATACTCAAACCATGATATCACTTAGTCCTTATATCAATCATGAGCTCATGAATACTATCAAACATTTAATTTTCTCCTTATCCCTTCATTATGCGCATATCATCTACATTCCAAAATTATCTGGATAACCTTTCATGGATACTGGTAACATTAATCATACACTTTCAAAACACAAGGAAAGACAACAGTGTAACAATCCATAGATGTCTCTTTATTCCAAAATTACACATGATAAACATGTAATCATTCCACTACATTCTCAAACCATTGACCGAGCTTCAAAAATTCTTTCATCTCACATATCATTTGTAGTCTCTTCATCATCATCCACATAAATACTACCCATATGACCATACTGATTCTCTTCATGAGTCTTTCCCTTAGGGCATTTGTTTGCATAATGCCCATACATTCCACATTTAAAACACTTAACCAATTTTGATGTCGTAGCAATACCATTATCCTCATCCATGGTGTTAACCGACCCTTTTCCTTTGCACTTACTTGCTTTGTGTCCTTCTTTTCCACACCCAAAGCATCTTCCAGTTCCCCTGAAACATTCTCCTTGATGCCTCTTCCCACATGATTTACATAGGGGAAACTGAACTTTCTTTCCTCTATGATCATCATGGAACTCCATCTTTCTCTTATTAGTCGAGTCAGGAAACATACCAAATTTTACTTTATTGATCATGTTGTGAGATTGCTGATTCGGCATAATAATGATGTTTGGACATCCAAATCCCATTTCATTTGGTTGCTCATGAAGAATATCATTCCATTGTCCATCATATCCTCTATTATTGTGAATCATCTTGTTTCCAGCCATTTTCTAAAACCCAAACAAAATAGTGTTAGATGAAAAAATCGTAATAAAGGGGGAGTAACTAAAATATCTATCATCTTTGGTTTAATCTAATATCGTTACCATAGTTCTAGAACTATATCCTATACGTATACTTATCCTTAGGGGCATCCCTAGACATACCTCAGAAATATCTCTAGGGATCTCACTAACGTTTTCGCATCCTAGTTTCCAAAGGTTGACTAAACCTCCCTCTGATACCAACTGTAGAGACCCGAAGCCTATCGTACATGGACATTACATTACATTTGCGGAATACTTAGTACATAACAAAAACACACACACAAGGACCGTAATAGTTTAGTGTCTTTGGAAACTCGGAACGCAATCTTCTAATCCTGGTGAAAGATCTTCAAAATCTCCCACAAAGATCTTCTTTTTTTTACCTAAAACCTTTCTTTATATCCTGGGGAAAAGAAAACATAAAAGGGTGAGCTCAAATGCTCAGTAAGGGTAAACAAAAGAAATATCAATCACATAATTTTCATAAGAACATAACATTTTTGGAAATCTTAACCTGCAAAAGAGAGCATAATTTCATAACATGGGATAAATCATAGTAGTGAAAATGAAACCATAACTTAAAACATTACTCATTGTGGCATACACACATAATCATAGAGAATCATTTCTTGTTAGTCAAGACTCATTGCCAAGACTATCTTAGTGGACAAAGTCCCTTTCTGAATCGAGTAATCCTCGTTTCAGTCCTGTTTCACTGAACCGGTATAACCTACCATTCCAGCCATGTCTATCTCATGAGATATAAAATCTTTACCCAATGCATTGGAGGGAGATATAGGTCCCACCCATCTCTTAATGAATCCTTTCTTATGTGTGCCACATAATCATAAAACATACATCATCGCATAACACATATAACAAGAATGGGATTCTTGAAACATCATGACATCATAAATCAATTCATATATGATAAAGGAATTCATAAACATAATTCCATCACAACATAGTCAAACCAATGTAAAAATATGGATAGAAACAGAACCCTTTATTATCTTAGATGGAAAATAATTTTGATAAAACACTTGAATTGAATTCTTGAGGAAAATATCCTTTCTTCTTCAAAAACATTTTTCCTTTCATAACATGTCATACAACTTTAAAATAAAAGAAGTTGATTAAAAATAAACTTGAAAACTTGTAAAGGAAGCTTCTTTGAAGTAATGTTTTAAAAATCCATTCATGCCGTATAAGTTAAAAAAAACATTCTTCGTACTTTTGTCGGAAAAGTCAAAAAGTACCTCGTACGAAAAAAAACGACAAAAGATTCCGTTCATATTCTTTAATAAAAACTCACCGAAGGGTAAAATTGGATTTAAACTATTGTAAGTGGATGGAAACAATATTACATATTGAGGGAACATGGATGTGGATGATAAAATACACCCCAGTAAATACTTATGAATAAACAATCTCGGATAAAAATGGGATTGTGGTATTTTCCCTTACCTTAGGTCCAATTTGCTTCGTATGTGTCCGAACCTCCTGTATAATGATTTAAATAATGTCATTGACTTATTACAGAATCATATTCATTGTTATGATATCATATATGGTTTACTTATGACATTATATTACCCGTTCTTTTGTAAATTCCAAGTTAAAGAAGCGTTTTGGGTAAAATCGTTTCATTTATCGTAGGTGTTTTGACTTGTTGTTCTTGACATCATTATTACTTATATCATGATTTACTTACTTCCAGAATATAAAATATTATTTATATATCATATATATTCAGTATATATATATATATATAATAGGTAGATAAATAAAATGAAAAACACCGTTCATGGAGACGGTAGTCCGTTCGTACGCATGAACGCTGTTTTCCTTTCCTTATTGTCTTGAAATGGAAGTAAGTAGATGACATACATATGTATATATATACATAAATCCAGTAGCTTTATAATGTCATATATTTCATTATTATTTCTTATATATACATTATAATCATTCTTAAATGGTTAACATGGAGAATGAATCTCATCGCGTCGTGGAGACGGTAGTCCGTACGTACGCACGAGCGATGATATCATTTCTATAAATATTGAATTGAATTGGAGTGGATTATACAATATATCATAATCAATATGATGTTGTAATAACTATGTATAGTTATTCTTTACACCATTATACCCATCCATGTAAGGTGGTGGTGGAAAATAGATTACACCACGGCGTGGAGACGGTATTCCGTACGTACGCACGCGCGGTGATTTCTTTTTCCGTAGGATGGATAGATGGTGAAATAGGGTTGTTTCATACTTATAATAACATATCAGTATATGAGTGATACTGATGTTATTACTTCATAATGAAACAACCTAAGAAGAAGAAGTGGAAGAAGAAATAAAGATGAAAGAATTGGTAACGGTAATTACCTCTTCTTTGAAGCGCCTTTTGGAGACCTCCTCTTAGGGAACTAAAATTGGTCTTTGAGTAAGACCAGAACCTCTAGGATGTTTCTAGGGAAGTGGAGAAGAGATTTTGGCAGGGGTTGGCCGAGCTTGAGTGCTCAAATTGGTGTGAGGAGGAGGGGGAGGAGGTGTCCTTTTATAGGGGAGGAGAGGGGCACCTTAGGAATTTTTAAAAATATTAATTTATAATAAATCTAACCCCACTTAAAAAAACTCCAAAAATGACTCATATTCGAAGATTAGATGAGATAGGGTTGTAATCTCATCAACCAATCAAATTTAGACATGTTTGGATATTATTTTAAACCTTATCAATTAGATTTAACTCTAAGTTAAATAATTTAACTTTTACCGTGTCTTTTTGTTTTCTTTCACTATATGGTTAATAAACTTACTATAACATGCCAAAAGAACCCCAAATTGTTTATTATTAATATATATATCCTTATCTAAGTCATTTGGCCGAACCTTAGATTTTTAGGAATACAATAACAATTAATAATATAATATTTGATTTAAAAACTATTTTGTGTCAATTTTGACACTATTTGATATATGATTTTTGTGAAAGTCATAACAGAATTAAATGTTCGAACCAAGTTGATTAAATCAACATTAATATATCATAGTAACCTAGAAAATTAGTGGAATTCATAAAAAGGCTCAAATTATATTTATTTTGGTGTTTATAACATCAATTATGTCAATATTTCATTAATAAGATAATTACTGCATCATCACTGTGTCATAAATAAATTAAATTATTTGATGTCTAAAAATTAAAAATAAAATACCATCATGTAGGAAATCTTTTTAGCTTTCTAATGAATATTTACAATCGAATTTATCTTATGTATAACCCTATATTAAAAATTATTTACTTATTAAACTTTGATTTTAACTATTTTAACCCTTCTTTAAATAAATTAATAATAAATGTCCTAATCTAATCCAAGTGGGCCTAAATGGTCATATTTTATTCCTAAGTTTGTTTTTGGTCGAATTACACATGTCCAATAGAATTAGGACATGTTTTAGGGTAATATTAATATCATATTTACCCTTAGTTACCCTATTTACTATTAATCGCGGTAAAAATAGTAAAAAGTTACTATTCACCAAATAATTATTTTCATCTCATTGAACCACATTTTAGTCCTTGATATTAACCGTGTCTCTCGGATTTTTGAAATTCCATTCACAGAAGCGGTAAAATTAAGTTTTATGCAAAATTCAGTTTTTAACCTACCACTTAGTAGTTTCACTATTCATCAAAAAATGAAGGTTTTCAGAAAAATGCCAAAATTTCATCCTAAGCTATATTTCATATTCCGAATTCAAAAATGAAGTCTATTTTACCAAATTCATAACATAGAAGTTGAATTAATTAATTTTATAATTAAATCCCGCTGTTAAGACAAATAGCGTGTTTTTAAGAAACAATTTCTATCAAAAGATTGACACTTGATTATGTCTGGTTTAAATGTGAAATTACAACCAATGACCAACATTGAATTAAATTGTAAAAATATATTCTAAATATACTTTAAAACCACTCAAATTAATAATTTATCACTATTAATTATTTCGATTAAAAAGGTTGTTTTTAATTATAATTTAGTAATTTTCACTATTCACCAGAATATGAAAGTTATCCGAAAAGTACCAAAATTTCACCTTAGGCTAAATTCGATACTCCGAATCCAAAAATGAAGTTGATTTTGAAAAATAAGATTTACAGAATTTAAAAAGTGGTTATTACTATTCATAACGGCTAGCATATCGTTGTTTAGTGAAACTCGGTATTGCGTATTACACACGCTATCGAGGAAGGTCGTGATTGCGTGTAATGCAAGGCAAGTCAAGGATGCGTGTTGTGCAAGCTCCTTTTGGTGTATCGTATAACACAAAACATTAGTAAAATAAAAAAAAGAATATTTTTCATAAAATCTCGGGTTGTTACATGAGATGACATGGTCATTAAGTTATTATTAGTGAGATGACTTATGAAATCAGAAAGAAAACTCTTGAAAACACACACACAATCAGTGTTTTCGTGCACTGAGTCGGAAATCAGAAGTCAGGGTCCTGGTGTATGGATACGTCACCCACCACACCATCACTGGATTCCCTAAACTGATAACCACACTCACTATACTTAACACAATTTCTTCATAGAAAAGAAAGATCAGATTCTTATGTTCTATGGTAGAACTAATCCCTTTGATACCAATTTGTCACGACCCGTCCCCCGGGGCCTGTTCCGTGACTACCCCAAGCCCGCCTTCCAAAGGCCAGGGGATGGCAAATAGCACCAAAGGTGAATTCCCTAAAACTAGGAAGGCATTTCATTTATAACCTGTAAGCACACACGAACATGCACACAAAAAGATACGAACTCAAACAAACTGTATAACCAAAAGAGAGTGCTGAAAGTAAAGGGGCTAGAATACAAGCCCAATAGTAAAAGTACAAGTACAACTGAAATACAAAACAACTGAATAAAGTGAAAAGGCATCTACTGGGTTGTACTCCGGGTTCTTACCAAAAGGGTAGGTACAGTTCGCCTCATTAGCACACCATGTCCATCCATCCCCATTGCGTATCAGCATGCCATATGATCCACCTATAGGTACCATACAATCCTAGTTCTCTCAGCCTCAATCAGTGCTGTCTATCGTCTACATCCAACACAACAAGGTGCGGGCATAGACCGTGCATGGGTGAGTATAAAGATACACAATGGGACCTCAATACCCTCATGGTCACACAAAAATCCACCAAGGATAAACCACCAAGTATGAAATCAAGAGATAAACTTACATAGGTATATTCCCATACATATACCTATGTTATCAAGTAATCCATCTCAATCAGGAAGAAAACATAGAGATACTAACTCAGATCAAACCAGGATTTTATTCTAGGAGTTGTATCAAGTAACATCCCCAGTCACATTGTCGAAACCTCGACTACTGGAGAACTCATCCTCTATCGAGTACAGTGGGCCTGCAGCAACACCAAGTCGCTTCCCACTAACCATGGACTACTGAGGTACTCCTCCTGTTGAGTACCATTGATCTTCCTACATCAAGTAATTATGTTCTTAAAGTGCTCACAATAGATCATACTCACATTAGGGATCACATAACATTATCACATAAGTTTGACATTCTAAAAAAATTGTCCTTGGTGTCGGCCAAGTTTTCAATCATGGATGCTCTATGTCTATGGAGAGACCTCTGTGAAGCACTCATAGAGGCTTTGTTGAGCCTTCAAGAGTTTGATTCTGTGGTTTATGTAACTGAAAAACATCAGGAATAGATTTCTCCTATGTAATTCCATATTATCATATTCTTCATTGAGAAAGATAAAAATGCTATTATACAAAGACACATAAAACCCTTGTGTTCATCTGGAAGAATAAAAGACATTGATATTCAAAAATATTTCATTAAAAATGGATCAAGATTAAACCTTATTTTAGAATGAAAACGTAATAGAATGGGTTTTAGTAAGGCTCAACTCATAACCGACTCATAATTTATGGTTTTCCAGAAATATATGATTTTCACCATTATTCTTGAAATTCCTTGGTTGCAGCAGCATGTGGCAGTCCCCTCATCATACAAAAAATTCCTTAAATATTTCAATAATGATCAAATTGGGATGATTTATGGTGATAAATTCTTATAAAAATCATTCTAATCAAAATATATTGATGTAGTAGTATACCAATGTAATGAAAAATAATCCATGACTGGTGGTGTCACTTGAGTCACTACCCCAAATTTTATGGAAACAACCTCAGTCAATCCCTTCAAATAGCTTAGTGAATTATAAATGCGACCCATTAATTAGATCAAAGTTATGGGCCCAAATTCAAGCACATATTTAACAATATTCATTATTTCAATCCTGATTACTAAACCTGAAAACACTGAAAATATCATTGACATTCTAGTAAGTAGAAAAATCTTAGATGAAATGCCCTTATTCCGTCCCCTAAGCTTCAATAGATAACTACATAATAAATTGAGTCAAAAAGGATAAAATGTCACTTAGAGATGATGGGGGTACTCCTTATCATTCCCTAATATTTCCTTTGGAACATAAAAGAAACCTCACATCATCAATCATGTCAATGGAATCTACTTCACCTTCCCAAGGTTAATTTTTTTGACACATATCCTAAATTTGAGAAATATAAATCATTATCTACTCCACCATAAGATTAAGGTAGAAGAGGTAGAGGAAGAGGAAGAGAAAGAGGAAGAGGAATATAACCTAGGGGATTCTATGGAATTCTGACTTTTTATTGAAAATTATTTCATTACATTGTACAAATAAGGGATCTTTTAATGATTAGTTTCTTGATGGAAAAGGGAATATAATACATTAAACCATTAAAAAATATTCAAATAAAATTGAAAGAATTATTAAAAGGTTCATAAGTACATTTAAAACATATAATTACATGGGGACATACATCAAAGGAAAGGGTGAGTATATGCCCTAGTAAGGGAAAGCATGATAATCAATTTATAAGTGATCTTGTGGAATATCAATAAGAACATGGGGAATATTATTATTGCATGAGAAAGAGAACCAAAAAAATATATTAAATAAAATATATATTAATCATAACATGAAAATTTGACTACAACATTTAAATGTGGCATTCATAAGTATATCACCAATGTTTTTCACAGATGTCTCAAAAACATTACCACAGTTATTTACCAAGGTATCATAAAACATGTCATCTCTAGAGACTAAATTCATTACCCAATGCATTGAATCATTTTTAGGAATTCCCATTAATATTTATTAATTAATGTGAGCCATATATATCATAATAAACCATTGCATAGATAACCCATGGGTAATGAAAGATATGAGTTTTATATTAAAAACATTTTTTTCAAAAAGTGATTAATGATAAGATGATTATGTCATTTTTAACCCATGAAAAGAGAATATGGGTTTCAATAATATTAATCACAAAATAAAATAAATATTTTTCACATATATGTGAATAGAACTTGAAAGTAAAGAGCTTCAGGTATTCAAAATAAGAAAATAAAAGTGAATTTCGTTAGGTGAAAAGTTAAATTTTGAGAATTAAATCTGGCAACATAACGTGTATAAAACGTTGTTTTTGAAAATGATAAAATGAGAGGGAAAAGGGTATACAACTATTAAAGAAATATTATTATATTAAATGTGTAAAATAAATTGAAAAAATCAACTTAGTTTGGAAATTGGAAGACATACAACATAAAGAGGAAACATGAATGGAAAAGAGAAGTGGAGATTTCCCGTACCTTGAAGATTTGTTCCTAAAACATGAGGATTGGGACATTGGGGGATAGAGAACACATTGATAGGACTCCTTGAGAGGTAAAAATACCATATATTCATGTATTATGGAATGGGATTTAACGAAAATGCATTAATGTGAGGGTATTTATAGTAAAAGTGGAGGATTTTTTTATTAATTTCCAAATATAGGCCTTGTAAACCAAGGTTGTAGAAAATGAAAAAACATGGGATTGACTATAGAATTTTCCCATGGTTTTGGACCCTTGGGTAAAATTTTATTTAATTTTAATACATGAGAGTTTATCATCATTTTATATTACTTATTTTGGCATGGAAAATTAATGTTTCTACAAAAATAACGTTTTTAATTTTAATGTTTCCATTTCTTAATTTAGAAAGTATATTATAGGTTTCAAAATTGATTAAAATAAATTTAAATAGTCGATATCAGTATAAAACAATATTATAGGTCTTGGATTGGGTTTAATTATTTATTAGATCATTATTACAAGATTTTTAATTCATTAAACATATTGAAAAAACTCAAACTGTATTTTTACTATTCAAGAAAAAATAAAGTGTAGTAGAAAATAGTCATAAATTTACCCAAACATAATTTTGAAATTTTTATTTAAAAATGATATTTATTTTATTTGAAAAATTCTATAAATATCATAATTATAACATTTAAATATAAAAAACTCTTTATTTATTAAAAATAATTGTAGATTAAAAATACATAGTAAAATTTCTAACACATGAAAAAAACAAAAATTATTTTATCACATATAGTAAACAAGAGTTTTTTTTATCATAATATTTCCATAAAATAACTATTATTCATAATATCTTATTTTATTATAAATATTTATATATTTTCTGTAATGTACAATTTCTCTCTAAAAAATCATTCTATCAAATTCAATCTCAATATTATGAAACAGAACTATTATTAAAACTGAAATGATTGGATAATAGTTTTATTTATACAATGGAATTACACTTTTATGTGACTAGTTCCTCAACACATAACCTCTCATAACAACCACATTCAACCTAATGGTATGGTATGCAATGGTGATGGATTTATGGGGTAGCTGGACTAAAATTTTTAGAGTGGTAATTTCCACTAACTTGAACTTATATCATTGATTATTTAATTCTAGATTCACATGTTGAATCTCAACTTGGGCTTGGTCACGAGAGAACCCAAGTGATGTTACCTCTCTCCAAATAATTGAAAAATGGGATTCATACGGTATGAATCTACTGGTTGATGTATTTTTTTCTTCTCTCTAAATTAATAGTCTTCATAATTTATACTTACATATTATAACATAAATATTAGTACCAAGATTAGAGTCTACAGTAGTCACATTGAACAACATCCATATTTAAAAAGCATTCAAAAATAGTCGAATCACAATGGTCACAGTTCCCTTTATACTAACTTAATTATTAAATAGATATGGTTTTCTTCTCTATGGTATAATATAACACACTTTTTCTTAGGAAAAAAATATCATTTAATAATTTGTGGTTGTTACAGATGCCCCTATATTATTTGAGAAAGGTATCTCTAACATTATTGATGAACTCAATCAGATAAACTTGTGTACAAAAGAGGACCCATGGCCCACATTTATTAGTATGAACATGTATTTGGATGAATCTGTGGTATATACCTAATTTATAAAGTATCATCGGGATGTATTTTCTTGGAATTACATAAAAATTATAGGAATCAATCCTATGGTGGCCATTCACCACTCGGGCTTTCCAGAAACCCATTAAGGATACAAATAGGCGTCCATAAGGACATACCTGACTCACAATTCATAAATTCATGTTTATGTTTAAAACATTATCAATTCAAATTTCATTTCGTACTATGGTATCTAAAATGTACATCCAACACGCTCTCGATAAATAATAAGAGACCAAAAATCAGGGTTTGTGTCAACATTAGAGATCTCAATCTGCGCTATTTAAAAGTGCATTTCCCACTTCCAATCACAGAGTTGTTGATTGGTGCATCGACTATATATCATGACATTTCCTTAATGTATGGATATTTAGGTTACAAAAAATATTCATATATCCCCCAAATATGAGAAATATTCCACTTTTCTATCACCCAAAATGGGTATATTGTTGTTGGGTAATTCCCTTCATCTTTAAGAACATTGGCGCTACAAATCATGAAGTTATGAATCACATCTTCAATACCTTTTTGATAAGGTCTATCAAATTCTATGTCAATGATATAGTGATTATGTATTTATAGTGTTCTAACAACCTAGATGATCTTGATACCATCTTCAAAAAATCGTCACAACATTTATTGAAGATAAACCCCTTGAAATTTTCTTTCAGATTTACCTCATAAATGTTTCTAAATTACGCCTTTTTCCATCATGACATCAACATTGATCCTGAGAAGGCAATGAATTCCATAATATGTCACCTCCTATAAAAAACAAACATTTGAGAGGATTAAAAGGAAACCTTTCCTACATTCATTTATATATACAAAACCTCATAGGAAAGTGTTTTCCCCTCACTAGGATGATGAAAAGGGGGGGGGGGTCACATATTAGTGGACTAATAACTTTCTAGAATCATTTGAAAGATTTATAAAATATATATTGATAAAAAAACTGTT
The DNA here is from genome assembly GCA_963277665.1 of Viscum album. NCBI lineage: Eukaryota > Viridiplantae > Streptophyta > Magnoliopsida > Santalales > Viscaceae > Viscum > Viscum album. Next base: position 1,064,161,207 of record OY728161.1, on the reverse strand, counting down.
AATTCCACCTATTGAGGTGAAACCAATAATTTATTATATGATATCCCTACAACAATCATTGGGTTTTATCATCAAATAAATTAATGATTCTAGGAATGAAAACATCGTTTATTATATCAGTCAATCCATGTTCGATACTAAGGATCATTATTCAAAATTCAACACATGCTATATGGAATTAATCATTGTGGTTCAGAAGTTAAGGCACTACTTGTATCACCATGAGGACCATTTGTTCTATCAAAATAACCAAGTCAAATATATCTTTAGTTTTCATATGTTTATTGGACATTTTTAATGGTGGTTGGTTATCTTACAGCAGTATGACATTCAATTCATGCGTAATAAAAGAGGCAAAAGTCCATGATTTTGTAGACTTCCTTATAAAAAACATATCATAAAAAACAATTTCCATAAATACAGAAGTTCTTGATGAAGATATATTCATTATTCAAAATATCCCCAAGACATGGGAAATGTTTTTTCATGGAGCATCCAGAATCCCAATAGGGAATATAATGGAATTCACCAAGCTCAACAAAGTCAGGTTTGTATTCATTCTCATCCATCCAGAAAAGGTAGTCTTACCTTACCCCTTCCCAATTTCAGAAGGATTCATAAATAATTAGGTGTAATATCAAGCCCTCATCGTAGGCCTAGAATTTTCAATTCAAATTCCAATAGACCAATTGAACGTAAAAATTGATTCATAGATGGTAATAATGAAGATCAATGAGGATTATGCCACTTGACAGAAGATCTAATCCACCTTATTGACTATGAATGGGGAATAATGGACAAATTACTTATAGTTAAAACATTTAATCACAATATATAATTGAAAATTTCCATGGAGGATGCATTAGAGAATACAGACACAACTTTACCAGATTCAGATCAGGATAAAGTAGTCATCATCATTGATCACCATTGAAAGGTATCATATTTTTCCCATGGAAACATAGAATAAATCAGTGAGGTTAATTCTATTCCTAAGCTATATGGTACTACCACTAGTTAGAAAATTCCCATTATGGACTACCATCAAAATGTACTTCTCTCATCGAAAAAGATAGAAAAGGGAGAACCTTACAATGAGTTACCAAAATTACTCTTTGTAAGGGCCCAAATCACCAAAAAATCCTCTATAAATGGTGATTTTATGGAGTTATTATCAGGTTCTTTAATGAATTAGAGACTATTTATATCATGAAATAATTATATATTTGATCCTTCAGTGCCTATCATTTAGGGTCCATGCTTCCTCGTGAAATCTAGAGGCTTGGATACCAATGGCCTTCAATGACACATGATTTCACTAAATTTACAATAACTACCATTCCATCCAAATTTAAACCAACTTCATCAATTATCCCCTTTAGTTTTTACATACATCTAAATAAATTTGGAAATTTTCTATATGGGGAATTGATATTTTATGGTCATATCCTCTAGTTACAACTAAGAAATTCAAACACATCCTCACTACTACTGTATTCTTCTCCAAAAGGGATGATGTAATAACCCTAGAATAATTTGGGACCAAAATCATTTTTAGCTTCATGAAATCCAACCTCATTACTGTATTTGGGGTTCCTCATATCGTACTAATGGAAAATGGAACCAATTTGTATTCTGTTGTGTTGTAGAAGCTATATCATGAGTATAATATCAAGTCCAACCATTTATCTTTCTATAATGAAAATAATAATTGGTAGATAGATGAATTAAAATATAACATATCAAAAATACTCTAGAAGATGGTTGATAATGATAAATATGTTTATCCTAAAAATCACGTTCATGCCTTGTGGGCCTACCAGACTACAACTCGCACCGCCACATGGGTGACCCCATATTCAGTGGAATATGGGACAGAAGTAGTATTTACCATTGAGGTCACATTAACCTCACATAATGTTTCCATATATGATCAAAAATATATATATATATATAATAAATATCAAAATCAACTAGATTAATTGATGTGACGTGATGATAAAAACTACAGACCTTGCATCACTTGTAGGTTTGTTAATATCAGATACTAGGGGCTTTTAATAAGAATGTTTTCCAATTCTCGTTCCTCCATGAAGAAATGGTACTGGTCCTTAGGACCAATATGAAACTAGGAAATAAACCTCTTAATATTTATCCAATGTGGGTGGACCTTATTCTATACATATGTTCCACTACAATGGAGCTTATTCCTTGATCTTGATGGATGGAGAGCTTGTTATGACCCATAATAAGGAAATATTTCTCAAGAAATACTTCATGTGATAAAAACACATCATATTCCTAATCTCATGAAGATAAATTGCATGAAATATGATCATAGATTCAATAACATAATAGTCATGCCAAATTCTATTCATCACATGGCCTTAAAAGGAATGAAAGATGGTCTTAGGCATATGAATGAAAAATACAAGAAACTATATTCCAAGATGTAAGACTCTAAAATATAGATCCTAAGATCCAATTCCTGATATGTTAAACTATATGACAATGTACTTGTATCATGGTGTAAAACATAATAGTTCATTTCCTTATTACATGACGTAAAACTATATAACATTTCAGTCTGTGCTTGAGTAGGTCCCGACCCTTGGTGTTTCTCTCCCACCACACCTCCAACCTAGAACTGCATATGGATTCATTAAAATATCAATTGTTTATGTAGTTATGGATAGACCTTGTGTCTTGGGATCATCCAATATGTAAATAAAATTCTCCCTTTTAAAAATTTGAGCTAGATCTATAGAAGGAACTTCACACACCATAGCCAATATTGGTCTATATACTTCTTTGGTGCTCGAACGCATCCCTTCCACGAATCATCCCCCTTATCCCGGGGAATAAAGATGTACATAATCATTCCTTTTTCATCAATAATATTATGTAATATTCTTGAGGACATATTTGATTTATTATGTATTGATACACCCTATATTTTATTATCATAAGTCTCTTCCAAAAGGACTATCAACCAGAGGATCCTTCATCCTTTGTAGAAAACTATTCTATCTCTATTGGCCCCAAAAAACAACACAATAGAGACCAATTTTTGAACATTGTTGAAGGCCACTCCAAGAATACTTGTCTCATATTACTTACCTTGATCCATGAACCCCTGTGATCATGGTTTACAATTTACTACATCACATCTGAATTTTTTCAGAACATCCTAAGCCTAGTATGGATTACATCACTCATTGTTTCAACAATGTATGGTCTTAGTTGTATGATGTAAAAATACATGACCCATATAATCCTAGTACAATGACATTAAAATTCATGATAAATATTCAAAAAATTACATTAAAATGTTGTCTTACCCTATGTACCAAGAACAATATGGCTTGGGAAACTTTCTCAGGAATCCTTATGTCACGAACATGGTATTCCTCTCATAATATGATCCCTCAAAGGCCTAGATAGCATTTATGATGCCTCATTCTATATATTACATTTTTGTTCATTATTTTAATTTCCAAATTATGTCAAACTGTATGGTTTACAAGAACTACATACAACATGATTATCAGCCTTATAAGATACATAGTGATGCCCAAATCCAACATCCTAGTTCATCCACCACATGATAGAATATCACATTTCCTTTAATTTAATATCATTTGTGTTGTAAAAGAAACCTTTACCACTCCTTGTTTCTTAAATCAAACATATATCAGATGGGGTTATGAGTTTCAGAAAAAGGATTCCTTATATGATTATGGATTAACAATTCATATTACAGGTATCATGGTCCTAGATTATTGACCTTAAAAGACACATAAAACATCCTTAACAAAAGATGTTAAATTTCTTGGTTGACAACTCTTGGATGATATAAATCCACGAACTACATGTGGATTTATTATCATTTAACAATTTACATAATGACATCAATATTTTCACAGGAGGGTCCAATATGGATTATCACCCAACTCTTGAGCCCATATTCAAAGAAAAAGATACCCCTTCTCCATAGAATAATTCAATCAGTGTACGAAATCTATTCTTGAACTATGTGTGGGTTTATTATCAATTTGATGAAATATATAATGATTACTGAATAGTACATATTGTGACCAACTAAAAATAAGGAACATCCCATTCCCTTCATATGGGTTCAACATGTGTACAAAATATTTTTCCCCATTCTTGGGCGATTTCGGCAGGAAATACTCCATCTGTATTTAGGATCATTCCTTCCACAAACCAAACTATATATATGGGGAATTACGAGTCTCCATAAAATTTTTCTATCAATTAGTAATAGAATTTCTAATACCAAAGGATACTATAGTTTTGAATATTAATTGATACACCCTATTTTGGATTATAATATGTTTCCCTTAAAAGGACTATCAACTATAGACATATTTGTCCTTAAGAGAAACCACTTATATCTATGTAAGATTCAACAACATTATGGTAGAAATGAATTTTAAAACAGTCTATGTTCATTTCTTTCATATTTATATCGTAAAAAAAATTTAACTAGAAATACCCCATTATAAAACTTATAAACATCCACATTCATGATTGAAAATGATGGAATATTATTGGTTAGATGACCTTCAATTGGAAAATTGGTAATATTTTTATCAAAATATGAATTAACTTAAATTGTATCCCTCCATATCCTTTCAATAAAAAGTTAAATTTCACTACCTACATCATTATTGCATGAAATTAAATGACATGATTCATCAACCCTCTTCAGGATGGGGGATTTTTTCATAGTGTCAGTTATCCACCGTATCACCATAAATAACTACATGTGACTTCATAATCATTACATCAAGACATGTAGTGATTCCTAGATCCACCATTACATGACCAAATTCTATTTATGCCAAAATTAATATTTTCCTTCATTCTTAGACACCTTCCTTCCACAAACAACCCTTCATGGTATTGAGAAATCAATATCCTCATAGACTCCCTAGACAATGGTGATAAAATTTATGATTCCTGAGAACATATTTTTTTACTGAGTATTAATACACCCTAGTCTATATTTTCATAAGTCACCCCCAAAATTCTAAATAATAAAAGGCACCTTCCTCCTTAAGAGAAACCTCTTCTGTCATCGTAATCCTTGAAAATATTGCGTTTTAAAAAACTTTTCAGACGTGGTTCATGGTCATTACTTGAACAATTGTATCATATCATGTTTTAGATATAGAAATAAAAACAATGTGACTTAAAATCAAAAAATTTCTATCTGAATAATGTTTGGTCATTCTTGTACATCAATTACTACTTGGGACATGATCCCGTAACATGTTGCTAAAGTTGTTTGACCTAAAATACCTGTTTCATTAGTCCAAATTTCCAGACTCTAAATAGCCCATAAATGGAGACATAGTACTCACCAGGTTGAAAACCCACAAAATGGAACCCTATGAAAGACTAAGGTTTTATCTCACTATAAATTCACTCTACATTATTTTGGTAAATAAATTTAGTCAATGAAAATATATCCACAAAACATATTTGGATGAATCCCAACAAAGGGCGGCCAAAGAAAATTCAAGTCTCACCCACTCTGTATTTTTCATACACGACCTAAGAAAAAAATAGGGTAATGTAACATGTTATACAATGTTCAAAGGACTTGTCATATAAAACTTGAAATATTAGATCATTTCTCACTAGGTCCAAATAACAGTGAAAAATTAGAGCACCCTCTCATTTATATCACTATGACTGCAACTCATTGAAACTGGTATGTTTATCTAAAAAACCAATCTTTACTGTTGTGTTATAATTACAATGAATAATAATGAGGAAGACATAAATTATTATAAATAAAAATATTTTTATTCATGGTGAAAAAAATCATAAAAACATCCATGAAGTTGAGTCTCCATTCAATATTTTACAAAAGAAAACGAAAATAACTCTTTAGTTGTTGAAGAGCCTCTCAAGAACCAATTAAAGCCTGTTGAATCTCGTCTGGATCTGTATCCTCAGCCTCTATAGTTAGGAAAATTTCTTCTACCAAAATCGCAATGGAATTCTTCCCCTCAGCATGAACCCCTTCTAGAAAATTATGGAGTTTTATGAGCTCCCCTATTGAAGTATCCATATCTTGTTACAGGCACACTATTTGACTGGATTTCAAATGAACCATTTCATTTCAATTCACCAATTTATTATCATGGTTTATATCTTCATGGGATAATGAATCTAAAATATCATTAGTATTGGTGAGAATTATTTCTTCAATATGGAACTTGTGTGACTCATGGTCTTGATCTCGTCGGCGAGTGATCTACTTCACGGTAATATGGACCAAACGGTGGTCAAATCAACAATACCCCAATATTCCTAACATTATTTGAAGCTAATAGTGTTTGGAAGGTAGGTCATTAAAGGGTTTCCTGGAAACTAACTCCCAAATGTCCTACCATAAAAACATGTGGCTTTCCCTGATGGTATCCTGAGCCTCCAAAATTTCTATGGAGCTAGTGTCACAAGGATAAGTATACTCCATAATTATTTTGATTATGGAAGAAACATGAATTGTAATTCTTAGAGTGATATCACCCTCTCATTATAAAGTCCTCTATGTTGGGATGGGGACCTCGAGTTCAAGTTTATCCACTGAGACTGGTGGCAGTGAAATGTGAATGAAATTAGTCAACAGCATCACAAGATAGCAAGAAGAATGGTAAAAGGGGATCAAATTAGTAGATGGAAATCACTCAATTATCGATCAGTTTCATAATTGGATTCCCACCTAGCATCCATGGATTTAGTGTTTTGTTCTGAGATTTTCTACTGAGGAATACACTCCTATGATTTCTCAGGGCCTGGGATAGAAGGATATCAAGAATATCCCACTTAGGTGACCTAATATGTCATTCCCCTAGTAGAAAGAGTATGGTTTTCCTCAATACCCAGGTTATAGATCACTTAGGAAAAATTTTATATAGAAAAATATTCACTAATAGAGATCATTGATTTAATGCATTGGAATTAAGAAGGTTAGTTGTGGGGGAAAACTCTGAAAATGCAATATCATGTCTATCTAACTTCTTATTAATATCCCAAAAATCCTCCAAGGACATATGAATATTAATATTTTGGTGGATTACTTCAATTATTTAATTATATAGTGCATCAAGTCTCATAACCGCCTCACCATTTAGGGTATCAAACGCATTGGGCTCAGGATAAAAATTGGCTCTTCCAATAGTATCACCCACTTATTTTTCGATAGGTATAAAAATTTTAATCCTCAAAAAAATAATATCAGAACAAGTCCCTTCATTGGATGGTTTGAGGTTCATTTTATCCTTTTTAAGAGTGGTGACATGACTTGTGATGTTAGTTGCATGTCCCCCCAATGTACGTGATGGATATAAGTATCATGAGAAAGAAAAGTCAGTGGCCAGTACATGACACTGTATATGTCACATTTGATATTACTAGGATTCTACTACTTATCTATAGTGATAAGAAAAAATTTCGCCTCATCCCTTGATGTATATCCTGTTGAAGGGACATTATCACTAATAGGAAACTTCAAGTTATCCATAATACTCTCCTCAGTCCTCGAAGGGTCATCTATAAGTCCCTTAAGACTTAAGAGCGGTGTGGATCCTCAAACCCACAAAAATGTTCTAAATTTTGTAACGCCTTGACCACAGTTACCTAGAGTAGGTGCATTATTACATAACATTGGAATGGTCACAAGAAAGATCAAATCTCTAAAGACCTATTGGTTTAGTATCCTTGGAAACACTAGATACATTCATAAGTCTTACATTACATCATAAAGTGAAAAACTACAACAACAACATATTGTCTCCATATTCCACACTCATATCCCCACATAATATCCCTGCAGGTCATTCATAATTTACTTCTTCATACCCTGGGAAAAATAAAACATAGAAAAGGGGTGAGCTCAAATGCCCAGTAAGGATAACAATATAGCAGAATCTTTCATAAATAAGAATAAACATTTAAGGCAATGTATAACTAAAACAAAATTCTTTTAAACTTAAACTTCAACATAGTATGGAAAAATTAAAATGAAATAATGCCATTTACTTATTCACATGGATATTATACTAGTAGAATAATCACATGAAATATCAATAACCACTTTCATAACAATGGAATGCATAATGCCAGACTATCATAACCACATAGCCAAGGCCTCATGCCAAGAATACAAATAAGATTTTGTCAAGGCCTTGTGCCAAGACACTAGTTTGTCTCATGAGACCTACCGATGCATCGAGGAGCTATAGCGGGCTCCACCCGTCACTTATTAAGTCCAATGCATTCCTCATATCAACAGGTTTAAACATAACATAAACATTCGTATTAAAACTAGCATACGAAATGTCAATACTTTTACCACAAACCATGAATGGTATAAAAATAGCACATCCACAGTCAAACATAATCATTCGATACAATATGGAAGATTGTATTGTATCACATTAACCTCAATCAGTAATAATGAAGGATGTTGACATAGATGAAAATAATCATCTAAACTATTTGAGAGAAATATCCCCCTTTTTCTTGAAATCATTTAAAAGTCACAGTATTTGTCAAGAAGCTATTTAAAAATAGATTTTTTAATCAAAGTATCCCATACCACTTTGAAACATTTTAAAAAGAGTTTTAATTTTAAAAATTTAATGTCCACATAAATAAATCCTTAAAACTGTTTTTAAAACATGGACATTAATTAAAAAGATTTAGAAAGATAAATCTTTAAAACATTTGAAATTATGATCTTGATAAAGAGTACCTTTCACAAATTCTTAAAATATTCATTTTGAAATCATTTGAAATTCACATAATTATAAAATAAAACATTTACATTAAAAATATTCTTATAATCTTGTAAGGGAAGCTTTGAAGATTTTATAACGGCGATAAATAGCCGAACCTGCCATATAAGTTAAAAAAAACATTCTTACCTTAATCCTGTCGAAAAGGTTAAAAAACACCTTGTTTGGAATACGATAGAAAGATTCCTTTATAAAATTCTTATAAAAATTCAAACAAGGGTATAAATGACTTTAACCCATATTCTTGTAAATGGTGAAAATGTTTTGAAATACATTTTGAAGAAACATGGATGTGGATGATAAATAAATCCCAGCAGATTATTACGTATAAACAACCTCGGATAATGGAGAGATTGCGAAATAAACCCTTACCTTGTACTTTTCCTTGGTTGGGGTAGGTTAACCTCCTGTATAATAGTGAAATAATTGTTATTAAATTATACAAGAATCATATACATTCATATGATATCATATATCATCTTTTAACATTGCTTTGTTAATAATATCTTAGTATTATCGTCGTTTCGGGTGTTAACTTACTCATTTTCATTTATATGTTTTGTTACATAAGCCATGTTTTTCATGGATAGGTTGTATATTATTCATATGAATAATGATATCAAGTCCTTAAAAATTATTTTTAAATCATCAAATGATAATTATACTTGAATGGATACGATGGAGAATGAATCTCATCGCGTTCGTGGAGACGGTAATCCGTACGTACGCACGAGCGACAATATCATTCTTTTGATATTAAAATAATATATAAATGGATGGTATATCATATATAAAGAATCATTAACATGTTTTATTTATTATTTACATTAGTTACACATCATTATTATACCCATCCAAATAATAATATATTGAATAATAATTACACCAAGACGTGGAGACGGTAAGCCGTACGTACGCACGTATGGTGACATGTTATTCAAAGGGTGGATAGAATACTGAATATGGTTGTACCATATTTATAATAACATCACAGTATATATATAATACTAGAGTTATTATTTTATAATGGTAATAATAAAGGAAGAAGAAGTGGAAGAAAAAAGGAACATGGAAAGGGGTGGTGAAATCATTACCTCTTCTTCGGGTTCTTCCTTTTGATTTGATCAAAAGGGATCCTTAGGTTGGCTTTCTGATCAAACTAAGGCATTTAGGTTGTAGTGAGGGATTTTGGGAGAGTATTTGGGAATATTTTGGCCGAACCAAATGGCTTTGAAGGTGTGAATAAATGAGAAGGAGGAGTGCCCTTTTATAAGAGGGGTGAGGGGCACCTTTGGAAAAGCTAGAAATATTAATTCATAATAAATTAATATTCAGTTTCTAATGGCTAAAAAGTTGATTATTTAAATGTTAAGGTGGGGATATGTCTAAAACCATTCAAAAAATAGAATTTATAAAGGTTTGGGTTTCTATATTAACCTTATCTTTAAGTATTAACTCTTATTTAATTAGTTTGACATTTACCATGTCACTTTGTATTTTTATATTATATAGTTAATAAACTTACTATATACATCCAAGAGACCCCCAGGTGGTCCATTAATGATACAAATATCATGATATAAGTCTCTTGTCCGAACCTTATATTTTTAGGAATTGAATATCAATTAATAATATAATATTTGTTTTAAAAACTCTTTTGTGTCAATTTTGACACTATTCAATAGTTGATTTTTTCGAAACTCATAAAAGAATGATTACTTCGAAAAAAGTTAATTAAATAAATACTAATATGTCATATTATACTAGAAAATTATCGTAATTCATTAAAAGTCTCAAATTATATTTATTTGGGTATTTATAATATCAATTATTTTAAATTTTCACTATTATGTTAATTACTTCATCATCATGGTGTCATAAATAAATTAAATTATATAATCTCTAAAAATGATAAATAAAATATCGTTATGTAGGAAATAATTTTATCTTTCTAATTAATATTTATAGTCTAAATTCCAACATATATAACCCTATGTAAAAATTGTTTTGATAAAAGATATATGCTTTTGTCCTTTTTGTATTCATTTTAACTTAATTAAATTAAAGTTCCCTATCACCTACAAGTGGCTCCATGGGGTCCCAAAATCGACCCAAATATTCCTATGGTCGAAAATGTATCAACCAATAAGGCTTGGACACGATTTAGTGTAATTTAGTATTATTATAATATTATTTTTTAACCCTTATTTACCGGATTTACCCTTAACCATGGTAAATAAAATATTTACCGAAGTGATTATTCAAAATGTCTAAAAATAAAAGTTACCTATTTACAAAATTTGAACATCCTGATTCCAAATATGGAACCATTTTTCCAAATTTAAAACACAGAAGTGGCAGAAATTAATTTAAAATTAACTCCCGTTGTTAAAATAAAAAGCATGTTTTTAAGAGATAAAAACTATCAAAAGATTGACACTTGTTTATGTTCGATTTAATTGTAAAATTATGTCCAATTACCAACATTATATTAAATGGTAAAAATATATTATAAATATACTTTAAAACCACTCAAATTAATAATTTATCACTATTAATTATTTTGATTAAAAAAGTTGTTTTTAATTAAAATTTAGTAATTTTCACTATTCATCAAAATATTAAAGTTATCCGAAAAGTACCAAAATTTCACATTAGGCTAAATTTGATATTCCGAATATAAAAATGAAGTCCATTTTAAAAAATAAAATATATATAATTTCAAAAAGTAGGTATTACTATTCATAACGGCTAGTTTGATTGGTTATGGTGTCTTAGAACTCGGTGTTGCGTACAACACACGCTATCACATTATTCAAAGAGAAGCATACCTTAGAAGCTTGGGGTGTTTCATTTTAAATTTTTGATGTCCCCATTTAGTCAAAAAGTTTAAAATATTGTATTTAAAAAGGGTTCACTATTAAAAGTTGGTAAAAGTGCAATACTGAAAATAAATTTGTTCTTTCATTATGTATAAGAAACTCATAATATGGATTCTAAAATTATAAGGATTATATAAAGTTTAAAATTTAGTTAATACTATTCATAACCTCTTTTGAACAGCTTGTTTGGTAAGTCATGGTGCGCTTGAACTCGCTGTTGCGTGTAGTGCAAGTTATTGTATTATTTGGAAGAAATAACACCCTATGAAATCTTGGGATGTTACATTCTCCCCTCCTTAAATAAATTGCATCCTCAAAATATGAAATTGTTATTCAAAAATAAAAGGTTGAAAATAAAAAATATCTTTGTGGGAAAACCCATATCGGAAATTGGGTTACTAAAATTTAGTCTTAGTATGAGGAAAAGAGAAATGAAAGGGTCACCACCAAATTATGATATCGATTAGGAGAACATTGGTGGCAATTAGAGACATATAATTGGAGGAAAAACGTAAATATTTATAGGTAGTGATTGAGGTCATCAATCATAAACAAGTGTAAAATTGAGGTCCTTAAATTCATCAATCTATGATGATTTGAAATACCATCGGTTCAACAAAACATAAGGTATTAGGATAACACATTTTTGGTTTTAGGATTACTTAAATAAAGTATAAGAATTAATTTCTTCATAGAATAAGAGAAGAATAAAAAAATATTCTTGACAAGTAGAGTTCCATCCTTTAACTAATTTCTACCACAAACTCATCTTTCACTCTAAAAGACAATAGAACGTAAAAAAAATTCTATTTATCCTATTCGTATAGGGTTCAAAAAAATGAATTTATAATTCATCTACCAGATGTTTTAAAAAAACTACATTATTTAATCTCAGACATCACGTGGGTCAATGGTAGGTGATACACCCTTGTCACCCTTCGGTTGTGGTTCAAGTCTCGCGGCCTTGCCGGACGCGACGGGTTGCCGCCCGACCTCCAGGTTGTCCTTTTATGGCAATCCAAAATAATCCAAACTAGAACTATCCAAAATACTTCTGTCCAAAATTTATAAGGAAGGTAAACACAATAAAGATCCTTTTTTGGGTAATAACATGTGAACATCTTCATCATGTATTCTTTTAAAACACTGCAACATCCTGAATTACCATAAAACCTTATTGATTAAATTCATGATCCCTTATTCCTTAAAGAATAATAGATATTCTCCTTCAATCCAAAAAATTTTTAAACCCAAAAAATGATGGAATATACAAATCATTAATCAGTTTCAAGGTAGTCAAGAATATCCAATATAATTTATCCAAATCAATAATGTATTATTACAAAATCACTACCTCAGTATCAGAACTATATTATGGTTTATCATTCCCTCAACCATATATTTTCCAAAAATTTATCCTGCTATTGAGTCAATTTTCATTATTCCACACAATTTCAAGTCCTTAATGAAATAGTACTGCAGTACAATCCTTATATACTCCATAATTATTATAACAAGTAAATTATTGATACAACACTCAAATTACATAATCAACACAAGAACTCTAATCATTCCTATTCATCTGTGGTAGTATCATAACTTGATTATTATCCAATAGCATCATTTGAGGCATAGTCTGATGATAGGGACATAGGTTCGCGTAGTGTCCAAACTCCTTGGAAATGAATCATTGTACATTTGGAACCATTTTCTTACCCTTGCAGTCACGTACATTGTGCCCTTTTCCTCCACACTTATAACAAACTCCCATTCCTTTCAGGAAAGTTCCAGGGTGTTTCTTCCCACAATTATCACATATGGGAAAATTATTCTTTTCCCTATTCTCTTTATCCATCTTTCTCTCTTCCATACTTTTCTTCTCTTGCTTCCCTTCAAAGCCATAGGACTCAGTAAAATCTTTACTTATCTTATCAACACATGATCTTATTTATTCATATGATGATAATACATGGGAGACTATTTCTCTTATAAATTATGGCTTAATACTATGAAAGATATGATCCTTCTTTCTCTTTGGATCATGTGCATTGCTAGAGTTCTCATTCCTTCTACTAGGCGCCATTTCTAAACAATGGCATACACTATATTAGTTCATGAATAAAAATACCTAATCCCAAACTTGTAAGACACATAACATAAATTAAATATCTTATGGATATAATCCATAATCATAAAAATTTCTCCTTTGAGAAAGTATATACTCATAAACCCTTCATAATGATTTGTAAAGAAAATGAGAGTAATCCTAAGCATATCCCCTGGGAGTGTCGTAACCAAGAGTACAGAAAGGCCCATTGTCATGCACCAGTTCCTGTTCGAGTCTAGCTCAAAGCGGTGTTTTCGGGCTTAACCCCTAGGTACATATGTGCTAGATCCCCCTCTACCTGCTCGTATCCAGACAGGGATGTATTGCTCAGAAAATTCACAAAATCTCTACAATACCGAAATTCTAGGAAGTTCTTCTATTCTAATCCTCAAATTCCATCTTAAATCTATGTGCTCTAATCAGAGTTTATCTAAATCTATCTTCCAAGGTTTGTACTAAACTTCCTCTGATACCAACTATAATGCCCCGACCCCAGTTACCTAGAGTCGGTGCATTATTACATAACATTGGCATGATCACAAGAAAGATCAAATCTCAAAAGACCGATTGGTTTAGTAGCCTTGGAAACACTAGATACATTCATAAGTCTTACATTACATCATAAAGTGAAAAACTACTACAACAACATATTGTCTCCATATTCCACACTCATATCCCCACATAATATCCCTGCAAGTCATTCATAATTTACTTCTTCATACCCTGGGAAAAATAAAACATAGAAAAGGGGTGAGCTCAAATGCCCAGTAAGGATAACAATATAGCGGAAACTTTCATAAATAAGAATAAACATTTAAGGCAATGTATAACTAAAACAAAAGCCTTTTAAACTTGAACTTCAACATAGTATGGCAAAAGTAAAATGAAATAATGCCATTTACTTATTCACATGGATATTCTACTAATCGAATAATAACATGGAATATCAATAACCACTTTCATAATGATGGAATGCATAATTCCAGACTATCATAACCACATAGGCAAGGCCCCGTGCCCAGAATACAAATAAGATTTTTTCAAGGCCTTATGCCAAGACACTAGTTTGTCTCATGAGACCTACCGATGCATCGAGGAGAAATAGAGGGCTCCACCCATCACTTATTAAGTCCAATGCATTCCTCATATGAACAGGTTTAAACATAACATAAACATTCGTATTAAAACTAGCATATGAAATTTCAATACTTTAACCAGAAACCATGAATGGTATAAAAATAGAAAATCCACAGTCAAACATAATCATTCGATACAATATGGAAGATTGTATTGTATCACATTAACCTCAATCAAGAATAATTAAGGATATTGGCATAGATGAAAATAATCATCAAAACAATTTGAGAGAAATATCCCCCTTTTTCTTGAAATCATTTAAAAGTCACAATATTTGTCAAGAAGCTATTTAAAAATAGATTTTTGAATCAAAGGGTCCCATACCACTTTGAAACATTTTAAAAGGATTTTTAATTTTAAAACTTTAATGTCCATATAAATAAATCCTTAAAACCATTTTTAAAACATGGACATTAATTAAAAATATTTAGAAAGATAAATCTTTAAAACATTTGAAATTATGATCTTGATAAAGAGTACCTTTCAAAAATTATTAAAATATTCATTTTGAAATCATTTAAAAGTCACATAGTTATAAAATAAAACATTTACATTGAAAATATTCTTATAATCTTGTAAGGGAAGCTTTGACGATTTTATAACGACGGTAAATAGCCGCACCCGCCGTATAATTTTAAAAAAACATTCTTACCTTAATCCTGTTGAAAAGGTTAAAAAGAACCTTATTTGGAATACGATGGAAAGATTCCTTTATAAAACTATTATAAAAATTCAAAAAAGGGTATAAATTACTTTAAACCATATTCTTCTAAATGGTGAAAATGTTTTGAAATACATTTTGTAGAAACATGGATGTGGATGATAAAGAAATCCCAGTAGATTATTACGTATAAACAACCTCGGATAATGGAGAGATTGCGAAATAAACCCTTACCTTGTACTTTTCCTTGGTTGGGGTAGGTTAAATTCCTGTATAATAGTGAAATAATTTTTATTAAATTATAAAAGAATCATATACATTCATATGATATCATATATGATCTTTTAACGTTTCTTTGTTAATAATATCTTAGTATTATCGTCATTTCGGGTGTTAACTTACTCATTTTCTTTTATATGTTTTGTTACATAAGACATGTTTTTCATGGATAGGTTGTATATTATTCATATAAAGAATGATATCAAGCCCTTAAACATTATATTTAAATAATTAAATCATAATTATACTTGAATGGATACTACGGAGAATGAATCTCATCGCGTTCGTGGAGACGGTGGTCCGTACGTACGCACGAGCGACAATATCATTCTTTTGATATTAAAATAATATATAAATGGGTGGTATATCATATATGAAGAATCATTAACATGTTATATTTATTATTTATATGAGTTACACATCATTATTATACCCATCCAAATAATAATATATTGAATAACAATTACACCACGACGTGGAGACGGTAAGCCGTACGTACGCACGTATGGTGACATGTTATTCAAAGGATGGATAGAATACTGAATATGGTTGTACCATATTTATAATAAAATCACATTATATATATCATACTGGAGTTATTATTTTATAATGTTAATAACAAAGGATGAAGAAGTGGAAGAAGAAAGGAACTTGGAAAAGGGTGGTGAAATCATTACTTCTTCTTCGGGTTCTTCCTTTTGATTTGATCAAAAGGGCTCCGTAGGTTGGATTTATGATAAAACTAAGGACTCTAGGTTGTATTGAGGGATGTTGGGAGAGTATTTGGGAAGAGTTTGGCCGAACCAAAAGGCTTTGAAGGTGTGAAGAAATGAGAAGGAAGATTGCCCTTTTATAAGAGGGGTGATGGGCACCTTTGGAAAAGCTAGAAATATTAATTAATAATAAATTCATATTCGGTTTCTAATGGATCTAAAGTTGATTATTTAAATTTTATGGTGGGGATAGGTCTAAAACCATTCAACTAATAGAATTTATATAGGTTTGGGTTACTATATTAACCTTATCTTTAAGTATTAACTCTTAGTTAATTAGTTTGACATTTACCATGTCACTTTGTATTTTTATATTATATAGTTAATAAAATTACTATATACATCCAATAGACCCCCAAGTGGTCCATTAATGATAAAAATATCATGATATATGTCTCTTGGACGAATCATAGATTTTTAGGAATTTAATATCAATTAATAATATAATATATGTTTTAAAAACTCTTTTATTTAAATTTTGACACTATTTAATAGTTTATTTTTGTGAAACTCATAACAGAATGATTACTTCGAAAAAAGTTAATTAAATCAATAATAATATGTCTTATTATCCTAGAAAATTATTTTTATTCATTAAAAGTCTCAAATTATATTTATTTGGGTATTTATAATATCAATTATTTTAAATTTTCACTATTATGTTAATTACTTCATCATCATTGTGTCATAAATAAATTAAATTATGTAATCTCTAAAAATTATAAATAAATTATCATTATGTAGGAAATCGTTTTATATTTCTAATTAATATTTATAGTATAAATTCCAACATATATAACCCTATGTAAAAATTGTTTTGATAAAAGATATATGCTTTTGTCCTTTTTGTATTCATTTTAACTTAATTAAATTAAAGTTCCCTATCACCTACAAGTGGCTCCATGGGGTCCCAAAATCGACCCAAATATTCCTATGGTCGAAAATGTATCAACCAATAAGGCTAAGACACGTTTTAGGGTAATTTACTATTATTATAATATTATTTTTAACCCTTATTTACCGGATTTACCCTTAACCATGGTAAATAAAATATTTACCGAAGTAATTATTCAAAATGTCTAAAAGTAAAAGTTACCTATTTACACAATTTGAACATCCTGATTCCAAATATGGATCCATTTTTTCAAATTCAAAACACAGAAGTGGCAGAAAGTAATTTAAAATTAACTCCCGTTGTTAAAACAAAAACAGTGTTTTTAAGAGATAATAACTATCAAAAGATTGACACTTGTTTATGTCCGGTTTATTGTAAAATTATATCCAATGACCAACATTATATTAAATTGTAAAAATATATTCTAAAACTATTTTAAAACCACTCAAATTCATAATTTATCACTATTAATTATTTTGATTAAAAAAGTTGTTTTTAATTAAAATTTAGTAATTTTCACTATTCATCAAAATATTAAAGTTATCCGAAAAGTACCAAAATTTCACCTTAGGCTAAATTAGATATTCCGAATCCAAAAATGAATTCCATTTTAAAAAATAAAATATATATAATTTCAAAAAGTAGGTATTACTATTCATAATGGCTAGTTTGATTGGTTATGGTGTGTTAGAACTCGGTGTTGCGTACAACACACACTATCACATTATTCAATGAGAAGTGTACCACAGAAGCTTGGGGTGTTTCATTTTAAATTTTTGATGTCCCCATTTAGTCAAAAAGGTTAAAATATTGTATTTAAAAAGGGTTCACTATAAAAAGTTGGTAAAAGTGCAATACTAAAAATGAATTTGTTCTTTCATTATGTCTAAGAAACTCATAATATGGATTCTAAAATTATATGGATTATATAAAGTTTAAAATTTAGTTAATACTATTCATAACCTCTTTTTAATGGCTTATTTGGTAAGTCTTGGTGTGCTTGAACTCGGTGTAGCGTGTAGTGAAAGTTATTGAATTATTTTGAATAAATAACACCCTATGAAATCTTGGGGTGTTACAAATTTTATTATAAAAAAATAAAATACAAATAATGTTATGAAAACATACCATGGATAATAATACTCTTTGTCAAGGATTTTATTCTCCATCATCCCTTCACTTTTGATGTGGGATGTCTGGAATGTTCACCCTCAAATATAGTTATTGAAGGTGGAAGTCAAGAATAATCCCCCACTATCTCCTATTCCATCATCCTCTATACTGAAGATAGCTCTCCCAATTCAGGAGTTGATCCCTCATCCCTGATAGGAGTTCCTTTCAGGAAAATAATAAGTGATGGGATCCAAGCTAATTCAACCTATACCAACTATAAGACAAGGTCACCCTTTCCCCAGTAACAACATCTTTTATAAAAGAATGAAAATAATAACAAATACGTAAAAATGAGAATGGAAAAATTATTTCTTGATGATTAATGAAGTTATCCCATATAACAATGTACTATTCATCAAGCCCTTTAGTGGTCCCCTCCACCACAATCTATTTATAAATTTATTAAAATAAAACTTTTCAAAAAGTGGGAACCATACAATGAAAGCTCACCAGTTCATAACCCCATCCACATGAAAGTCATTCAAAAAAAAAATACAACATTCAAATATCAAAACCAAATTTTAGAAACCCACCAAAAGCAACTTCGAACCACAAGATACCCACCTCAATCCGCTTCTCGGGAGACCTCAAACCACACCACACCAACATCATCGTGTCGTCAGCCTGATATCTCATCTTTCCCCACCATCATGTTTTCACGTCATCAAAGGCATCGTTCCCATTGGTATAAGGCCGCCAATCGTAATACCGATGTCCACTGCAAGAACTTTGAAACCTGTCACTCAGCGGCTCTAGGCTTGAACACAACCTCGCCATCAATGATTGAAACTCACCATCAACCTCCAGAAGTCGTTCTCATACTCACACCCCAATGACCGTTGAAGACCTTCATGTAGCTCCACCTCGAAGAGAATGGTGGACTCCTGCGTCCATAGTATAGAGAAATCGGGCTAAAGTAGGATGAAACAATGTCAAGAACCTCCAAGAACTGTCGACACTGAAGAAATTCAACACCATCATCACTGGCTCCAACAACCTTGAAACACCGTCCAAGAAACCTCCACTATAGCATTCACACCGACTCCAACACTAGAAGTGAACAAACAACAGAAAAATCACTAGACCAAACCCATCACAAAAAAAACTATCGAAAAAGACTGAACACCACATCAAAGAAGGAACCATGGTAGAAATAGAACATGAGATTAAACACAAATAAAAATATGAAAAAGAAGAAAATAGAGTAGAAACCTTGAAAGCAACTGGGGAAAAATAGAAAGTGAAAACGAAGAGGAAAAATGGGGGTCTAAACCATAGAAGGAGACGCTAGGAGATCCATGGTCGCTGAACTGAAAATCCCAAAAACTGATTGAATATGATGCTCCCAATATATCCTTGAAAGGAGAGACTGACCACATGTTCAGAGCGCAGAAGAAGCTGGAGGAGGACCATAACACCATCACCAATGATGAAAAGTACCGAGCCCGAGAGAGACCAGAGCGAACCAACTGTGAGAGAGAAATAGGGGTAAAACACTAGGAGAACCATGTTGAAGGAAGGATAGGAGTCTGGGGGAAAGAATAACCGGATGAAGGAACCCTAGATGAGTGAGAAAGCAGAAGAGATCCGAGAGCCAGGGGATTACGGAGCCATTTGGTCGTTAATTCCCTAGTGGCCCCATGATTCATAAAATCCTCCACTCTATATGTAGTAGGAATCTGATTATGAATGTGTTAAATGATCATATCCAACCAGTGGATGTGTATTCCCACCTCAATAGGGTTATAATAAATGTATAGGTTGGGCATGGCCTGAACATCCCCAATTTGTAGAATTTGGAACTTGATGCTAAGGATTGTCAATAAGTCATTTTCATTAGAAGACTTGCCCTTATGAAATTAAAAAACCTTCAATTACATAAAATTCAATGTTGTTCTAGCCTACATTAATGTAGACTTGAAACTCGTAGACTTCACTAGATTTCCTTCTCACTCTATCATGGTCAAAGGTTATGAATATATGTCCCGAGTTTCCTCTTGGAGATGGTGGCTTGACTATCTAGGATAAACCTCAAATTGCATATCCCTTTTGATGCTAACTGGTAGACTAAACCATGAATGAGGTCACTTGGGAGAGATTGGGTCTCACCACTATCATCCTACATAGATATTGGTTCCTTTCTACCATGATTCCCCTTTCTAATAGTCGTTATAGATTTGAAATGATATATGGTTGTTTTTAATTTCTCTTGGGGACATGTTAAAATATATGCTTCACAATACTGAGAGGTCAACCCAGTGGATTCACTCATTGGATGTAGTTTAATTACAACTTGAGTCACCTCTACATTCATGACAACCTATAGTTGTTGCGCCACCATTTAGTGTTTCTGTGTTCGACCATGAACGGTAGTCTATAAGGGACATATGATTTACAAATAACCTCAGCATCAATTTAGATCATTAATACACCATCCCTGAAGTCAATAATGTGTGATCACAGTTCCTTATTAACTATTTTTCATAGGTAAACATCCCCATGGGTGTAACCCATAATCAAGGATGTTTAATTCTCTTAATTGATTTTGTTTCCTCAAATATTCACCATACATTGGTGACATTGGTTGGATTCTAGAAACATCCTAAAAAATGGTTGAAACTGGCCTATGAGAACTCTAATTTCTCTCAGTATGACATAAGATATAAATTTTTCTACAACCCATCACCATAACATCTATAATGGGCCTATAATTCTAAAAGGGTACTTTACTTCGTACACATGTATTAAGAACTAGTGAAGCCTCACCATGATAGGAGTTTCAAACCCCACATGCCTCCCCTTAGCTATCTTTTCCACCAGAACAAATGTCACCGACCTTACGCCACTAGTTTTTTAGTACTAGTATCATATTGATTCTTAAACAAATCACTAATAATT
Organism: Viscum album; assembly: GCA_963277665.1. Classification (NCBI taxonomy): domain Eukaryota; kingdom Viridiplantae; phylum Streptophyta; class Magnoliopsida; order Santalales; family Viscaceae; genus Viscum; species Viscum album. The sequence continues at coordinate 1,064,139,565 of OY728161.1, read as the reverse complement.
CTATAAGACATCTCTTAGTAGTTACACAATACTTGATTTCATACCCCCATTGGTTGTATTGGCCTTATTCTAACATGGGAAAAATTTACTATTATTGGACATCCCCTTTTGGGAGAGGGTCTTATTGCTCGATATCTCATGATATATCTAACAGCTTCCAAGAAAAAGGTGACATCCTTTCAAAATATTCTCTCGTGTATTTTTGTAGGATAAAATTATTATACCTTTTTCAGATTATATGACCTCTAGATATCTTATAAACATCCCATAGATTGATATCAACTTATTCTTGTGTCTGATTAATTCTTTTAGTCGGTTGACTACATCATCTTAGTAGCTTAGGGAAAATTTAGGGATTATTGTACTTGTACATTTGGGCCACCCATATATCCTCATAAATTCCGACTGCCTTGATGTTGGTATTAAAATTATAACATGTAGTGTGGACCCATTGTTCCCATATCCATACTAGTTTGATACACCCTCCAAGGCGGAGGTCATAGTCTTCCTTACAACCTTTCTATTGGTATATCATTGAAGTATGAAATACGTATTAGTAGTTGTGTGACATAAAATTGGCATTACAAGGCTTTAAATATGGGGAAAATCTATTATTATGTATGAAAAAGGCTATGGGTGATGTTCCCTCATTGATATATACACCCCTGACTAAGACGTTGGAAATTTTTAAGTTCATGAATTCTTGGAACCGGGATAGAGGAAGGTAATTATTTAGATTTGGGATTAGTATGTCATTCAAGAGATTGTAGATGTAAATTGGAATATAATTACTCTTAGGGTATTGAAAATGATACTTATTCATATTATTTTCCAACCCCAAGAGAGTGGAGTCACATGCGTCATAGTAATCCAGCTAGATTATATCCAGCATCTCCTTGATAAGATTACTGAATTATTCATCATACACTCTAACCTTCTTACTAAACATTATTAATATACACAGAATCACCAAGATTTTAAAAATAGATAAAATCATGTTTTATAGTAAAATGATTGGAAATTTGGAAAAGGAGTGGATCAGTGCAGGTCACTCTCCCAAGTGTCCTCACGTAGGTTACTCATCCAAGTGGCCTCATGTAGGTCACTCGCCCATGTGAACATGCGTAGATCACTTTTCTAGGTGAATATATCATACAATTTATAGTATATCATGTAAGGACCCGCACTTATTTCATACATAATCATGAATTTATTCAAGAAAACACTTCATTTTACATTGAGGATCTTTTCAAGTTTAGAGCTTTAGAGAATTAAGACAAAATATTCATAACATTACACATTGTTACATAGTGGATACCATAAAATCAGTTTCCATTTTCCTCAGAATATAAAACATTAAAACATAAAACAAGACTCCTTGACAATTCTTCAACATTTAACATGTCTTCCTTCCTTGTATTATTCATCCATTAACCTGTGAAAAATCATTTAAAAACTTGGGATGAGAACAAAAGCTCAGTAAGGTATGAAAAAGAAGGAAAAAAAATCTCATTAGTCCATGAATACACAAGACATATGGAAAATTTTTCAAAATACATGATTTACACCCATAAAATCATACTTAGCGTAACATGAGATTTACACAAGATCCATACAAACATAATTATAATCATAATGGTATATTGGGGCATTACTTACATAATCTTGTAACCATCTTGGCTACCTTAAAATTTGTAACCCTCACGGCTACCTTACTTTGTGTAACCATCACAGTTACACTTGGAGTAACCATACGGCCGACCTCCAACTTACTCATACCCAATGCATTGGAGGGAAATATAGGTCCCACCCTTCATCATAAACAATGCCCAATAGCCAAAACATAATCATTCAACATAAATAATAGCATAAAAACATTGCCTTTGAATCTTATAAAACAGAATTTTAAAAGAGGATTTTAGAAGAAAAGTCCATTATAAACATCATATACTTGAAGTGAGACTTAATTGAGTGGATGTAATATGTATATACTCTGTAAATACACATAATTAAACATAATATAAACAGAACCCATCACACAAACAATTTAAATAGCACATAAATTATAAAGTAGAAGGTTAACCCAAAGAATGGAAATCGGGTTAAGAATTCCCTTACCTTGGGCTTGTCCTACTTCAAAATTGTTTGAACCTCCTGTATAATGGTTAATGGAGTGTTAATAGGATTTTAAAGAAACGTGTTCATGTTTATAACATCTTATATGGTCATTTCATAACCTCATTTCACCCCTTATTTGTTAGTATTTTGTTCCTTGCATTATTTTGGGTGAGGTCTTTTGTGATTTTCACGATCGGTTCATGATGAATCGTTCTTGTTGATTGGAAGTGAAACTCCAGAATTGGAATGGAGTATTAGTTACATAACTCCAGTACCATAAATTATACCATTCATCACTTTGGTGCCTTATATGATGATGATTTATAAGTTAAAACATTAATTATGTTCGTTTAGATAATTTAAGTGGTTCTTTGATAATTACAATTTCATTTAGTCTTATAAGTTTGAATCATGAGTACAAAAGAATTACAGAACCTTATATGATTCATAAAACATATATTATAACCTGGTTCAACCATATAAATGGTTTCATGACCAGACTTGAAATAATTAATGGAAATTGAAAATACATCGTCCACGATATCGGTAATTCGACACAAATGGACAATGTTTTTTGATTCTTTAAATAAGTGAAAGAGGAGAGGAATAATGATTTGTAATTTTCCATAAACATGAAAACATCCAGAATATACATGATTCTGGAGATTTCATGCCTCTTGGATAAGAGGGGGTGAAGAAAGAAGTGGAAGGAATCATGAAATAAAGAAAACATGAGAAATTTCTTACAAAACATTCGGCAGCCTAACAGCGCCTCTAAAAATTTCATAAAAACAAGATTGATGAGAGGAATGGAATATCTCATCAATCATACAAAATTTGGACTGTAAGGGAAAATATTTAATGAAATATCCCAACAAAAGACAAAGGTAAAGGAAGAGAATAACATAAAATGGATGGAAAGAATGAAAATGAAAGAGGATGTTTACCTCTTGATCTCTTCTCCTTGAGATCCTTCTTAAGGGCTTTGATTTTGGTCTTTTGGTGAGACCAGCAGCTCTAGGACGTGGGGAAGAAGATTGAGGAGGGAATTTGGCAGAAATTAGACAATGCTCAAGGCTTGATAGGTGTGGGAGGAAGAGGGGAGTGAGGGTGGTATTTATAGTGGAGGAGGGGAGGTATTTTAGATTATTTTAATTATTATTATAATATTTTTATCAAGACTATGAATAATCTCAAATCAAGTGGCCTTAATTAGTGAAAATATCATGTGATTTCGAAGCAAGTGGCCTTGCATCACTTATGATGTCATAAATAGTGCATTTTTACTAATAAATTGATTATACGGTATTTTACCGTATTTCACTATTCACCAAAAATTCAAGAGTTTCAGAAAAATACCAAAAATTTACCCCAACCATTTTTCGACGTGTAGAATTCAAAAATGAACTCCATTTTTCAAAAATAATTTTCTAAATATTATTAATTTAATTTTAAAATAAGGTCACAGTTAATTCTAAAAATAACAAAATTGAAGTGCAATTAGTTTTATGTGACATTGGAAAATTAATTAAGATCCCATTATCCTATTGCCATGGGAAAATAAAATAATAATATTATTTACTATTCATGAGGTCATATTACTATTCATATTACTATTCATATTACTATTCATAAGGGCATGTTACTATTCACCAAAAAAACAAGTTTGTTCCATCAGACTCGAAATAACATACTGAACACAATTGTAGATGATAGTTTCTTGAAATTCAAAACATAGAAGAAATAAAATTATGTTTAAAGGATACTTATAAATATATACCTTAAACAAAATTTCAAGCATTTTCAATTTATTTTTAGAAAAACTTGGGATGTTACATTATCCCCACCTTCTTGAAATTGTGTCCTCGCAATTTTATTTACTTATTAAACAAATGAGGGTATTTTTCCCTCATAGCATTTTCAGACTCCCATGTTGCTTCTTCAACCATGTGGTTTCTCCACAAAACCTTTACCTGGTGGATTACCTTATTCCGCAATACCTGTTCTCTTCGATCAAGAATCTGAACCGGTTTTTCTTCATAAGAAAGGTTCTCTGCTAGCTGAACTTCTTCCGGCCTCAAGACATGTGATGAATCTGGAACATACTTTCTTAACATCGAAACATGAAAAACATTGTGTACCTGAAACAAGCTCGGAGGCAAAGCTACGCGGTACGCAACTGTTCCAACTTTATCCAAGATTTCAAAAGGACCGATGAACCGTGGACTTAGTTTCCCTTTCTTACCGAAACGCATCACACTTTTCCAAGGAGATATTTTAAGGAAAACATGGTCACCTACCTTGAAAGAGAAGTCTTTCCTTCTGTTATCTGCATAACTTTTCTGCCTGCTTTGAGCTATCCTCATGTGTTGCTGGATCATCCTCACTTTCTCAGCCACTTCTTCTACTAATTCTGGCCCCATCAACTTTCTTTCACCGACTTCATCCCAAAACGCAGGAGTCCGACACCGCTTTCCATACAAGGCCTCAAAAGGTTCCATCTGAATACTGGAATGGAAACTGTTATTATAAGAAAACTCAACTAATGAAAGATGCTGATCCCAACTTCCCTGATAGTCCATTGAACAAGCTCGAAGCATATCCTCCAAAGTTTGAATCGTTCGCTCTGACTGCCCATCTGATTGAGGATGAAAAGCTGTACTGAAATTCAACTCTGTGCCCAAAGACTTCTGAAGTCCCTTCCAAAATTTAGAAGTGAACCTGGGATCTCGGTCAGACACAATGGAAAGAGGAACTCCATGTAACCTGACAATCACTTTGAGGTACAATCGAGAAAGCTGATCTAATGTCATTGTATCTCGAATAGAAAGAAAATGAGCAGACTTTGTTAGCCAATCAACAATAACCCATATCGCATTGTTACCTCGAGAAGTCTTTGGTAGTCCCACCACAAAATCCATGGATATATTCTCCCATTTCCATTCTGGCACCGGCAAAGGCTGAAGCATCCCCTTCGGTAACTGTCGCTCTGCTTTAACCTGCTGACATGTCAAACATTTCATTGTAAAATCAGCAATATCTCTTTTCATCCCATTCCACCAGTAATACTCTCGAAGGTCTCTGTACATCTTAGTACTTCCAGGATGAACAGAAAATGGAGAACTATGAGCTTCACACAACAATTCTTTCTTCAACTGGGAATCAAAAGGCACACACAACCTTTTTCCAAACCTTAAAACACAATCTTTATCAAGATTAAATTCTGGAAACTTACCCATTTTAACCAATTCTACCTTTTTCTGTAGCTCACAGTCTTCCCTCTGCGCTTTCATAATTCTGTCTGACAACAAAGACCGCACTGAAACCTGAAACAAAACAGATATATTCCCTGCACCAACAACTTCCAAGCCAAAATTTATCAAATCATTCATCAAGGGATCACGTTCCAAACGTAGCATGGTTAATGATGCATGATTTTTCCGACTTAAGGCATCCGCTACTTTGTTTGCTTTTCCAGGATGGTAATTAATCGTGCAGTCATAATCCTTTATCAGTTCTATCCATCTTCTCTGCCTCATGTTTAATTCCTTCTGAGTGAATATATACTTAAGACTTTTATGGTCAGTATATATTTGGCATTTGGTTCCGTATAGATGATGCCTCCATATTTTCAAAGCAAAAACCACAGCTGCCAATTCCAAATCATGTGTGGGATAATTCAGCTCATGAGGTTTAAGTTGTCTCGACGCATAGGCAATTACCTGACCATTCTGCATCAAAACACAACCAAGTCCCTTCAAAGAAGCATCACTATAGATGACAAACTCACCATTCCAGGAAGGTAAGGCCAAAACTGGAGCATTCACCAATCTCTTCTTTAGTTCCTGAAAACAAACATCACATTCCTCTGTCCAAACAAAATTAACCCCTTTCCGTGTTAACTTAGTTATTGGGCTAGATAACCGTGCAAAGTTCTCAACAAAGCGTCGGTAATAACTTGCTAAGCCCAGAAAACTACGAATCTCTGTAACATTTGTGGGTCTTGGCCATTCATCAACTACTTTTGTTTTGGCAGGATCAACTGTTATTCCATCCTTATTTACAATGTGCCCAAGAAAAGAAATCTGTTGCAACAAAAAATCACACTTGCTGAATTTTCCATATAGTTTCTTTTCTTTTAAAGTTTGTAAAACAACCCTTAGATGTTTTTCATGCTCCTCTTTATTTTTAGAAAAAACCAGAATGTCATCAATAAATACCACCACAAACTTATCAAAGAACTCATGAAATACTCTATTCATAAGATTCATGAATACAGCAGGTGCATTAGTTAACCCAAATGGCATAACAACAAATTCATAATGCCCATATCTAGTGCGAAAGGCTGTTTTCGGGATGTCATCCTCCTTCACCTTCAGCTGATGGTATCCGGATCTCAAGTCAATCTTGGAAAAGTACTGAGCTCCCTGGAGCTAATCAAACAAGTCATCAATATGAGGCAAAGGATACTTGTTTTTAACAGCGATGTTATTCAAAGCTCTATAATCAATGCAAAGTCTCATGGAACCATCTTTCTTTTTAACAAACAAAACAGGGGCTCCCCATGGTGAAGTACTGGGATGAATGAAACCTTTGACAAGCAAATCCTGCAACTGATTTTTCAATTCAAGAAGTTCTATTGGAGCCATACGATATGGGGGTTTTGAAATTGGCTTAGCATCAGGGACTAAGTCAATTGTGAATTCAACTTCTCGTTTAGGTATGACACTGGGTAACTCCTCAGAAAAAACATCAAGGTATTCATTCACCACTGGCACATCATTGATTTGAATAGTTCCCTTGTTTTCAACAATATGAGCTAGATAACTTTCATTTCCATCTTTCAGTAGTTTCTCAGCTTCTTGATATGTTATCAATTGTATGGGTTCATTCTTGTATACAAACTGAAACTCTTTCTGAAAAACAACTTCTTTAGCTCTACAGTCAATCTTAGCATGATAACCAGAAAGCCAGTCCATCCCCAGAATAACTTCAAACTCGACTAAGGGTAAAACAACAAGGTTTGCAGGTAAAGTCTTTCCACATACCACAATAGAAATATTCTTATAATTCCTCTTTGCTATAACATTTCCCCCTGGTGTTTTAACAACAAGTTCGGGTATCATTTGTTGAGGTGATATTTCCAATTTACTAGAAAATTTCTCAGAGATGAAGGAATGTGTAGACCCCGTATCAAACAAAACTTTAGCAAAATCTGAGTGAACAAACAAAGTACCTGATACAACTTCATTGGATGGCCCAACATCTGCTGACGTAGTCGCAAAGGATCTCACTACACCTTTCTGCTTGTAGTCTGGCTTCTTTGCATCATTTGGATCCCTCTTTGGACAGGCATTTGCATAGTGACCCATCTCACCACATTTAAAACACTTTATAGTTTGCTTATCAGGATTAGTCTTTGGATCATTTTCATTGCAATCTCGGGCCATATGTCCAAACTTACCACATTTAAAACACTTCCCAGTTTTGATAAGACATTCCCCAGGGTGCTTCTTGCCACACTTTTCACATACTGGAAACTGTATTTTCTTACCATCAGATTTCATTGGTTGATTCTTACCCATTGCTTTCCAATTTGACCTCTTCTTCTCTTTGGTTCCAAATTGCATGTGATCGTCAGCAAACTCCATCTCTACCCTCTCAGCACATCGGAAAAGTTTCTCATAACTTTTGAATTCACGGGAGGCCAACGCCCTTCGATACCTTGGCTTCAATCCTGAGTAAAAGCGGTTGATTTTGCTATCGAGATCCAGAATAAGATTCGGAGCATACCTCGCCAGTCGGGTGAAGTTCGCCTCATACATAGCCACTGAATCTTCCTCCTTTTGTTTCAGTTCAAGGAATTGTTTCTCCATTTTAAGTCGCACCACCTTAGGAAAATATTTTTCAAGAAAAAGACTTTTAAATTCATCCCATACTAAGGCATCAAAATCATCTCTACCCCTGATATTCCTTACCATTGACCACCACTGATCAGCTTCCCCTTCAAAACGATAAATGGCAAGACTTACCTTTTGATTTTCTGAACATCCCATAACATCAAATATCTTTTCAAGGGCCTTAATCCATCCTTCTGCTGCCACTGGGTCAGAAGATCCACTGAATGCAGGAGGATGTTGTCTCATAAAATGTTCCACCACTGTCATGTTCCGTTGGGGTACATCTATTTGTCCTCTTGCATGGATGCCACCACCATTTATTGCCTGTGTTAGCTGAGCCATTACTGTCACAAACTGCTCGGTTCCAATCCCTACCATTCCGGGCTGTTGATCAGGAAGGATGTCATTCTGTCGGTGCCTATCCTCTTCAGCATCCATGTTCCTTCTGCGGACAACCATTCTAAACAAACATTTCTTAGATGAAGCAACATGGTAATCTTTAAATGCTATAACAAATTAAACATAGGGTGAGAATTATTTATGGTATTCTATTAGCATCACCTTAACCCCTAAAGTTATCTAAACCATCCTCTGATACCAACTGTAAGGACCCGCACTTATTTCATACATAATCATGAATTTATTCAAGAAAACACTTCATTTTACATTGAGGATCTTTTCAAGTTTAGAGCTTTAGAGAATTAAGACAAAATATTCATAACATTACACATTGTTACATAGTGGATACCATAAAATCAGTTTCCATTTTCCTCAGAATATAAAACATTAAAACATAAAACAAGGCTCCTTGACAATTCTTCAACATTTAACATGTCTTCCTTCCTTGTATTATTCATCCATTAACCTGTGAAAAATCATTTAAAAACTTGGGATGAGCACAAAAGCTCAGTAAGGTATGAAAAAGAAGGAAAAAAAATCTCATTAGTCCATGAATACACAAGACACATGGAAACATTTTCAAAATACATGATTTACACCCATAAAATCATACTTAGCGTAACATGAGATTTACACAAGATCCATACAAACATAATTATAATCATAATGGTATATTGGGGCATTACTTACATAATCTTGTAACCATCTTGGCTACCTTAAAATTTGTAACCCTCACGGCTACCTTACTTTGTGTAACCATCACAGTTACACTTGGAGTAACCATACGGCCGACCTCCAACTTACTCATACCCAATGCATTGGAGGGAAATATAGGTCCCACCATTCATCATAAACAATGCCCAATAGCCAAAACATAATCATTCAACATAAATAATAGCATAAAAACATTGCCTTTGAATCTTATAAAACAGAATTTTAAAAGAGGATTTTAGAAGAAAAGTCCATTATAAACATCATATACTTGAAGTGAGACTTAATTGAGTGGATGTAATATGTATATACTCTGTAAATACACATAATTAAACATAATATAAACAGAACCCATCACACAAACAATTTAAATAGCACATAAATTATAAAGTAGAAGGTTAACCCAAAGAATGGAAATCGGGTTAAGAATTCCCTTACCTTGGGCTTGTCCTACTTCAAAATTGTTTGAACCTCCTGTATAATGGTTAAAGGAGTGTTAATAGGATTTTAAAGAAACGTGTTCATGTTTATAACATCTTATATGGTCATTTCATAACCTCATTTCACCCCTTATTTGTTAGTATTTTGTTCCTTGCATTATTTTGGGTGAGGTCTTTTGTGATTTTCACGATCGGTTCATGATGAATCGTTCTTGTTGATTGGAAGTGAAACTCCAGAATTGGAATGGAGTATTAGTTACATAACTCCAGTACCATAAATTATACCATTCATCACTTTGGTGCCTTATATGATGATTATTTATAAGTTAAAACATTAATTATGTTCGTTTAGATAATTTAAGTGGTTCTTTGATAATTACAATTTCATTTAGTCTTATAAGTTTGAATCATGAGTACAAAATAATTACAGAACCTTATATGATTCATAAAACATATATTATAACCTGGTTCAACCATATAAATGGTTTCATGACCAGACTTGAAATAATTAATGGAAATTGAAAATACATCGTCCACGATATCGGTAATTCGACACAAATGGACAATGTTTTTTGATTCTTTAAATAAGTGAAAGAGGAGAGGAATAATGATTTGTAATTTTCCATAAACATGAAAACATCCAGAATATACATGATTCTGGAGATTTCATGCCTCTTGGATAAGAGGGGGTGAAGAAAGAAGTGGAAGGAATCATGAAATAAAGAAAACATGAGAAATTTCTTACAAAAAATTCGGCAGCCTAACGACGCCTCTAAAAATTTCATAAAAACAAGATTGATGAGAGGAATGGAATATCTCATCAATCATACAAAATTTGGACTGTAAGGGAAAATATTTAATGAAATATCCCAACAAAAGACAAAGGGAAAGGAAGAGAATAACATAAAATGGATGGAAAGAATGAAAATGAAAGAGGATGTTTACCTCTTGATCTCTTCTCCTTGAGATCCTTCTTAAGGGCTTTGATTTTGGTCTTTTGGTGAGACCAGCAGCTCTAGGACGTGGGGAAGAAGATTGAGGAGGGAATTTGGAAGAAATTAGACAATGCTCAAGGCTTGAGAGGTGTGGGAGGAAGAGGGGAGTGAGGGTGGTATTTATAGTGGAGGAGGGGAGGTATTTTAGATTATTTTAATTATTATTATAATATTTTTATCAAGACTATGAATAATCTCAAATCAAGTGGCCTTAATTAGTGAAAATATCATGTGATTTCGAAGCAAGTGGCCTTGCATCACTTATGATGTCATAAATAGTGCATTTTTACTAATAAATTGATTATACGGTATTTTACCGTATTTCACTATTCACCAAAAATTCAAGAGTTTCAGAAAAATACCAAAAATTTACCCCAACCATTTTTCGACGTGTAGAATTCAAAAATGAACTCCATTTTTCAAAAATAATTTTCTAAATATTATTAATTTAATTTTAAAATAAGGTCACAGTTAATTCGAAAAATAACAAAATTGAAGTGCAATTAGTTTTATGTGACATTGGAAAATTAATTAAGATCCCATTATCCTATTGCCATGGGAAAATAAAATAATAATATTATTTACTATTCATGAGGTCATATTACTATTCATATTACTATTCATAAGGGCATGTTACTATTCACCAAAAAAACAAGTTTGTTCCATCAGACTCGAAATAACATACTGAACACAATTGTAGATGATAGTTTCTTGAAATTCAAAACATAGAATAAATAAAATTATGTTTAAAGGATACTTATAAATATATACCTTAAACAAAATTTCAAGCATTTTCAATTTATTTTTAGAAAAACTTGGGATGTTACATATCATGTCTAAATGAATTAATTTTTTGTGGATTGTTTGTGTTGAAAACTATCATGACGAGAGTTGTATTATGAAAGAGTGGTGTGAAAGTGATAAGAAGAATTGATGGGAAATCAACACTATTTATAGATTTAGGGACACCTTCATTGAATGTCGGTGCATCACTCCAGCACAATCCATTTACATGACATACCTTTTTAGTATAATTACATAGAACACCTATTTGTAACATCTATTCATTCCTCCCATACATGGAACATAATTCATAAAGCACATTAAGACCAATCATTAAGGAATAAAAACTTTTAGAGGACAACTAGTGAAGTATCATCCATTTTCACAACCTTTGGATAAGAACCATTTCTTCGGATCGAATCTCATTATGAGGGGAATATTTTATTAACATTCTTTTTTTTCACATGAGAATGATAAGTTTCAATGAAAAATATCTCAATTAAAATAGAACTAAAATACATCAAAGGGTCGCATGCCTTCTCCCAGGTGATACCACGGAAGGCCCAAATAGCATCACCACAGAGGGATATCCAGTGTTCCAGTGCCATCACATAGGTATAGAAAGGCATTCCCATGGGACTCACACAAGTCAAAGAAATGCGATAACTAATTTAAAATACAGGCATGATCTAACTCCTTCACCCATGGTCAGAAAAATTACTATAAATAGGACCCTTGGGTTTCTCATTTAAAATGACATGAATAATATAATAAGTCCCATTTCTTTAAATGTCCTAGTCCTTCAACTAAGACCACTAAAAGTATTAGGTATATCTTTATGCCTTGGAAGAAGTTAAACTAAAGGGGGTAGTTTTATTAGATTTCCCCTAGTGTTCTGAACACAAAACAACCATGCAATCCCCTTCCCCTACTCTAAGAGAACTAGTGAGGAGTTCCCTTATCAATCCCAAAACATGAGCACCAGTTGTAAAAAAACACAAGGATGCCCTTAGAGACATGATTTGGGACTCTCCCAATTGGTTTTTTCTAGGTTTTCCACTGCTCAATGATATCTACAGCTCTCTCAGGTCTACCAATGACCACTTCAACTTGCCATAATCTACCTTGTGTGATTTAAATTCAACTCACCTAGGTCATCCCTACATAAAAAATCCTTTGGGAACCTTTTTTATGCCACTAATGGTAGGGTACCACTTCCCTTGGATCACCTTATTGATAGGGACCAAGGTGACTCCTCCCCAAAAGGCTCCAGAAATGTTTAATCTGATGTTGGAGTAAATCAACAGGTCCTCTTGATTATATATTCTCATGTTAATAGAGGTCCTACATTTATCCTACCAAAAAGGTGGGATCCTTTGAGTGTTATCAAATATACATTGATTTGGTAATTAGTATCTCAACCTTAGGATAATGATTGTACACTGGGTTTGAAAACAATAGAGTAGGTGGGCACATCAAATCCATTTTTCTCTCCCTCTAATTCCCCCAAGTGACTATACCATAATCTATCAGTGGAAGAGGAGTAAAATTTCTAGTAATGGAGTCCCTTTATGAATATTCCTCTTGACTTCCCCCATAGAATACCTCATGGTGTATTCCCCCATTCTTTTTTATAGTGTTTGGAAACAATTGTGGTGATAAGAACATGTATGAAATGTCTACCCCAATTCTCTAGCCTTATCCACTAGTAGAAAAAGGAGGCTATGTGTTTTTATAGATATTCCTCTTCCACATTTTTCTAACAAAAATCTTTAATCACATGGGATTAGAGGTTAGTGTCAGTAATTAAATTTTCATGATCAAATACCTATCCTAGTAGAGAATCCATATGGTATATCTTCCTCTCATCTTGACAAGGGAATCATATTCAATGTATGTCATCAAATCCTTGTTTCCATCTCAAACATCCATATTCCCTACAATACTAAAGTTTAATGGTCCACATTCATGATGAAGCAACTATGGGTCTCCTCAACATGTGTAATCCCCAACCCTCCAAACAATTAGGGATTTTATTGGTATCTAAATGGGATACAAAGGAAGCCTCTCCAAGGTTCAAAACCAATACCCTAGAATCACAGTAATCTTCTTTGTTCTACACTCTTAGTAAGTTCAAATCCACCCTAGAAGGTCATATCCCTTCTAGTAACCTTTTGATACTTTAGTGTAAGTCTAACCCCATCCCTTGACTAGGAACCTTTTCCCTACATGTTCTGGTTTCATGGCATTAGATTGTTCAGTTTAGTCATCACCACATGAACTTGAAATGTATGACGTGTCCCATTATGTTTCATTTAACTCCATGGGTTCTGATTCATTTAAAAATTATATATAATGATATCGTCTCATGGTCCCAATCTCGATATGAAAAAGCTCTCATCTTTCTAGATGATAATAAATCCCATATTGGACCACTTTGTGGAATTAAACATGAAATATAATAACAAACCACATAAGAATCTTTAATCTATTTAAAAAAGGGTTTCATCAATGCAGAACCTCTTACACATACATATATCCCCATCGATGAGGAACCTTGGATACATATAGATGATTTAAAATCCAATACACTCTAATAATTGATTTTTAACTTATGAGTGACCAAATATATATTTGGTATTTAATAAATTATTCATGAATATGACTTAAATCTTTAATACAGTCCAGAAGTAGGACATAATTCCACGCTAAACGGGTGTGATGAATATGACCTACCAAAATCTTGAAAAATTCAATTCCATATGTGTTGTTGGACCATTTATAAATAATTTACATCCATTGTAATGTAGGTTTATAAGAAATATTCAATGATGGAACCATTGGGTGTTTCTGGTTCCATGAAAAAAATCCATTAGAAGACTCCCAGAAAGTATGTAGACATATGTATCTAAAATGAATGGTCATGCCACCACCCCCAAAAATTTCTATTCACACCCCATATGGTTATCAAGAGAAAAAAGGGGGACTAGATTTATTTGTCCCATTACCTAATTTTTATAAGAAATATTACATCCTGGTTTGTGTGGAATATATCTAAAAGTGGGTAAAAGTTGAAGCCACCACCCACTACATAGCCAAGGTGGTCAGAAGATTTTACAGAACAAAATATTCTCTAGATTTGGATTTCCCTAATTAATCATTAGTTATTGGGGAAGACACATTAAAAATACTATCATTATAGGCCAATTAGGGAAATATGGAATTTGAATTAACATTGAAACTCCCAGCCACCCACATACTACTAGGAATGTTGAATCGTCTAATTGCGATATAAACCATATTTTCAAAAAAATAGTGAGTACGAGTATGAATTATTAGAGAATTAAATTGGATGACCCACTTTTAGTGTATCACATAGTATATAAAACAACCATCAACACAACTACATTCTGACTTATTTATGGGTAGCCCTGTAACCTGCAAGTGGAATTATAGCTTCACTCTTGTTGGGAAATAAATAAATATACAAGGATACTAAAAATTCTAAGAAAGAAATATTACTAAAAATGGATTATAATGAAAATATTTTAAGGGATGTTTATGAAAATGCATGAATTTATAGAGATAAATCAATGAAATAGAATGATTAATGCATTTCACGATTATTCATCACACTAAAGGACAAGTTTTTACTATTTAATCCCCATCTGAATCTATTCTTGTGGAAATGGAAATCCTAATAGTCAGGTCCTTTTGAAGTGGTCATACTTTTCCCCTACGGGACAATTGAAATCCAAAGAGGTGAAGGACAAAATTTTATGTTTAATGGTCAGAGATTAAAAAAATTTCAAGAACACCATCACTAATTGTGTTTCAATTCATTAAAATTAATCTAATTTGAAGTCTATATCTAGATCATGATTTTAAATGAATAACTATTTATAAGGCAACCAAAGATTGTTTAAATAGGGTACAATAGATTTTCTAAAGATTAGGATGGTTCAATAATGCTAGATATGATTATATATTTTGGCTAAAAATAATGAAAAATGGAGAAATTCACCTCAATTAAAAATTTTAGGATGTGAATATATTGGGACAAAAAAATTAATTTCCCTCATTTTAAATGTAGTGTATAATTTATATTATGTGAAAAAAATGAGGCATATATTTATGTTTTGAACATAGGGATCATGGTTGGATCCTCCTCCTATGAACACCCAACTATTGAGATCCGCTCTCTCTAACACTCTCTCTATCTCCCATTCATTTATCCTCTTCATATTCCCTTATTCTAGTAGATCATACAACCCTTCCTCTATATCCCATTCCACATACATTCATTCCATTAATCATGGCCCCATACCAAAATTGTCAGCACCTCATCTTACAAATCGGTGTACTTGTGTGAAAATCCTTCACCAAAATGGATGATATTGGATCCTCCACCACCACATGTAGATCCTACCACTTCATCATCCATGTATGGGTTTTCCACTCCCATATACTATGATGAGTCATGGTATTCTTCTATCTTGTCATGGAGAATTGGGAAATCCCCACAATGTAACCCCTACCTCCAATTATCTATAACCAAGAATTAGTCTTGGTCCATCTACAGTACAATACCCTGAGGACCAACATAAATATGCACCTATCTATTCTTCATAATAATTAGGTGCATGAAGATTTCATCAGTCTCTTTGGATAGATTCACCTCTCCAGGATTACTCAGGTACATGAGGAGACATACCATGAGTTTTTCCTGGAATTGTATTTCCACATTTGAACTGGATATCAGGGACATTGACTTTCGACTGGGGGTCATCTGTGGGATCTCACACTGAGTGATTTTTAGTTGGATTGGTAATGTATCCTTATTACCTTATTACTTATCCAACCTTTCTAACCTTGTGGGTGTACCCAAACAAGGATGTTTCAGAAAGGAGTTGGTAATTTATTACATAGGACCCCTAAATATTCCATGATATGCATAAAAAAGAGCACCTAGCTATAGGGTGACTCTATATGGAAATTAAATTAGGATCTTTCTTATTCCTAGTTATCTAGAGGATATTATTAGGGGAGAATCTGTCAGATCAATGTGATCATATTAGCCTCATATATGGGCAGTTTTTCCATCAATATGACCCTCTATTTCACACTATACTATGAGTCCCATGTGATAATGGCTCACATTACATTGATATGAGGCCGATTCATCACCCATATCACCTACCACATCAGATTCTTTAATTTCACTCAGCAAGTTTCTTTATTTTATCCATCTTTTTTGTTATTTATCTTTTCATTACATTTTAAAAACAAATGATCTATAAAGCTTAGAGCCTTGGAAAAGGATCATAATAAATCAAAACATATAACATTCTTCTAATCCACATGAAATGAATCATCATTTTTGTGTCCTATGTAAAATTACTCCAACTCTAAACATGGGTACATAGACCAAAGAAAAGGATGAGCCTAAGGCCCAGTAAGGGAAAATAGGGGAAACAATTTACTTGTGAACTTCAAAGAATACAATAAGAATGCGAGGAAATATCATAAAGAAATGAGAAAGAGGAATATCAAGATAAAATTAACAAGAATATTATCTTGAAAATGTGATTAAAACATTTAATTTAATCATTAATAAGCATATCACCAAGGTACATCCCCAAGGTGTCATAAAAATTACCAAGGTTATTCACCAAGGTATCATGAAACTTTTCATCTCTTGAGATTAATTTAATTACCCAATGCACTGGAGAACTATCAAGGCACACCCTTAATATATATTTCTTTTCTTAGGATCCTCATATATCATAATCAAACAGTTCATAAATAAACCTATGTGAGTAAAATAAATGCATTTCAATCAAAATCATGGAATTTAAAAAACTTATTAAAAACATGATCATTATGTAATTTATAACCCCCAGAAATTGAATGTGGATTTTAGGTATGTTAATTATAGAATAAAATAAATAATTTTTATTTATTGATTAATACACCTAGAAGTGAATGTAGTTTGTGTATTCACATAAATAAAATAAAATTATTTCTTGAGAAAAATATAGTGATTTTGAGATAAAAAATCTATACCATAATGGATGTGAATCATGGTTTTATAAAACACTAATAAGAGAGGGGAAATGGTTCACCCATTCATAAAATACTCATAATATAGTAAGTTGTGTAAAATAAAAATAAATTCCAAAAATAGAGATCTTGAAATGAAAAGAGAAGTAGAGAATTACCTTACATTGAAAAGTAACATCTAAAACTCTATGATTAAGCCTTGGGGGCATGAGGAAACCTTGTGCGGACACCTTGGGAGGTAACACTATCATAGATTCTAGGGTAATTATTTTAAAATTAATGGAAAAAAATTAATGTCTTGGTATTTATAGTAAAATAGAGGGAGGTTTTTATTAATCTCAAAGGACACCTCATCAGTGGTATTTGCAAAACCATGGGCTTGCCTATGGTATTTTCCCATGGGTTTGGCCACTTGGGACACCTCATTTAATATTTTAATCTACATGAGTCTGCTAGAATTTTAAATTACATATTACATCATTATGATGTAACAAAACACCGAAAAAACTCAAAAATAGCATTTTTATTATTTATCAAAAAGAAAAACATTTTACAAAAATATCATAAATTCAACCTAACCTAGTATCGGTGTTCTGAATTCAAAAATGATCTCCATTTTATGAAATTATTCTTCTAAATATTAGAAATTTAATTTTTAAGTATAATCAAAATTTAATCAAAAAATACTAATACATAATTAATAATTTCTAAAATAGTTAATTATTTATACTATTATATCACATTTCCATTCAGGATGCCTAAATTACATTTATACTTCCTTAGGTGTGATTACAATTCCCTTTGTCATATTATTATTTATAAGGGTAATATTACTATTCTTAAGTTAATATTGACTAAAAATTAAGTTGATCTTATTAGACCTTAAATTTCTTACTAATCACAACCGTATATGTCCATTTTTTTAAAATCATTTCTATATATCAATTATTTAAAGTACAAAAATTATTTTGAAATACTATTTTTTTCAATATTAATAAATAAAATGAATCTTCTTAGAAAAATTCTAAAAATTCATCCTATGTTAATGTTGACATTTGAAATTCAAAAATGATTTCTATTTTACCATAAAAATGTTATTTATACAAATGGATTAGAAAATTAAAAAATGTCACTTTAATTAACACCTTATAACATCTCTATTAGACCTAAGAGTACAGTGTACAATGGTGATTGAATATTGGGGAGACTCGAAAAACATTGTTTGAGTGGTCATTTCTATCAACATGAACATATACTATAGGTGATTTCGTTAAAGAATAACATATTGAAGCGTAGCTTGGGCTTGGTCAAGAGTAAAACCCAGGGACACTTCCTCCTTCCCAAGCTCTGATAAATGGGCTTCATATGGAAGGATTCAACTGCTAGACCCCATCAACTCTTCTTTATTCATTAATTATCCATTATCATTTCAATTTATAAATAATAAATTATAAATAATAAATTATAAATAATAAATAATTATTATTTTTTCTTCCAATGGCCATATTAACCAACGGTCATATAACCGTCACAACTCAATGGTTACATTTTAATTATGAATATATAGATTTATTGATTATAACATAGTAAACCATAAATTTTTAGGAAAAAAATATTATTCAAATGTTTAGGTCATTATATTCTTCCCCCCTTAATAAATTTTGTCCCATAAAATTCAACTCATACCCTCAGAAGATAGAAGGTGTGGGTACTTCTACTTCATAGTATCCATTGGTTCCCACATGGCTTCTTTATACTGTGGTTCCTCTATAAAACTTTAACAGGGTGGGTAGTCTTTTAGCGTTGAATAGTGTATTTATAATTCAAGATCTCCCCAGTCTGCTCCTCATAAGAGAGGTCCTGTTACAGCTATACAGCCTCTGGATTTAGTATATGTGAAGGGTCAGGGATATACTTCCTCAAGAAGGAGACATGGAATACATCATGAACATGAGCTAGATTTGGAAGAAGTTACAGATGATAGGCCACTTCTCTTATATGAGCGAGGATTTCATAGGATCCAACGTACCTAGAGATGAGATTTTATTCCTTCCCAAACATCATGACTATAGAATCCCTCCTTTTTATCACAAAAACTTTCATTTCATTTTACAAAACTGAGGATCTTTAACGTTCAGTGTCTTGGAAACCATGAACTTAAAACATGAAAACATAAAACATTATTCTTAAACACTTGAAAGGATTCTACTCATGTTCATCCTAGGTTCATTACTGCATCTCATAACCTGGGGACATACTTCAAATGAAAGGGTGAGTAGAAGGCCCAGTAAGGGAAACAAGAGAAACATTTTACATGTGAACTTGGGATACATCAATAAGGTCATGAAAAGAACATTAAGGCATGAGAAAGAAATAATTAGGTATATCATAATAAAAATAAAATTTTTCATAACTTGAAAATGTGGCTAAAACAGTTAATATTGAAAATCATTTAGTTTCACCAAGGTCCATCCCCAAGGTGTCATTAAAAATTACCAAGGTTATTCATCAAGGTATCAGTCTAAAAAGTCATCTATAGAGATTAAGTCTTTACCCAATGCATTGGAGCGCTATCTGGGAGAACCCTTGAAATGTATTTATTATCATGTGAGTCACATATATCATCATCAATCATTTCATAAACAACCCATATAGCATAAATGAAATGGGTTTCATTTCATAATAATAACGTTTTAAAAACTGCTTTAATGACATGATCTTTATGTCACCTTAAACCCACAGAAAGGGAAAGTGGGTTTCATGTATGTAAATCCCAGAATTTAAAATAGAACATTTTGATATATATGTGAATACCCCTATAGAAATAATATCTTTGATTATTCACTTAATAACATAAAATAATTTTTAGAAAAAGAGAGAGACAATTTGAGACGAAAATTCTGCAGCATAACGGCTACGTTACAGGGTTTTAGAAAACGTTGAAAAGAGAGGGGACATGGGTCTCACACTCATAAATGATATATAAAAATAGTAGAGGGAAAGAATATAAAGGATATGAATCTTGGTAATGAAATTTTAAGGACATACCATTTGAAATGAAAAACATGGAAGTAAGACAAAAATAAGATTTCTCTTATGAAAATTCGGCAGCCTAACGACGTCACATAAAC
This sequence comes from Viscum album, assembly GCA_963277665.1. Lineage (NCBI taxonomy): Eukaryota > Viridiplantae > Streptophyta > Magnoliopsida > Santalales > Viscaceae > Viscum > Viscum album. Next base: position 1,064,119,025 of record OY728161.1, on the reverse strand, counting down.
TTCAACAAAAAATGATTTGCCGAGATCAAATAGGGTATCTCATAATATGAACATAAAATTTCAGTATTATAGATATATATATTACACCACAACATAATTAAATGTAACTTTAAAGACTTGACATGAAAGTAGAACTTTGAAAAATGTGAAGGGTGAAGGAATCCCGTAAAAATTCAGCAGCCTTACAGAGTCACTTAAACTTCAACAAAAATGAATTTATGAGATCAAATAGGGTCTCTCATCATATGAATATAAATTTTCCATATGATATATATAGAGATAATACCCCAACATAATGAAAAGTAACTTGAAATACTTGACATGAAAGTAGAACTTTGAAAAATGTGAAGGGTGTAAGAATCCCTTAAAAATTCAGCAGCCTAACGACGTCACTTAAACTTCAACATAAATGAATTGATGAGATCAAATAGGGTCTCTAATCATATAAACATACAAGTTCAGTATGATATATATATATATATCATACCCCAACATAATAAAAAGGAAATTTAAAGACATGACATGAAAATAGATCTTGAAAACAAGAAGGGTGAAAGAATCCCTTAAAAATTCGGCAGCCTAACGGTGCCACTTAAAACTTCAAAATAATGAATTGAAGAGATCAAATAGGGTCTTTAATAATATGAAAATAAATGATCAGTATGATAGATATAGATATCATACCCCAAAATAATAAAAAGGAACATGAAAGACTTGACATGGAATTAGAACTTAGAAAAAGGAGAAAGGTGAAAGAACCACTTAAACATTCGGCAGCCTAACAGCGCCACTTAAAACATCAAAATACTGAATTGAAGAGATTAAATGTGATATCTCATCATATTATCATAAAATATCAGTATGATAAATTTAGATATCATACCCCAACATAATAAAAAGGAACATGAAATACTTTACATGAAAATAGATCTTGAAAAATGAGAAAGAAGAAAGAATCCGTTACAAAAATTTCGGCAGCCTAACGGCGCCACTTAAAACAATATAAAACGAAATAATGAGAGTAATATAGGGTCTTTCATTATGTGAACATGAAATGGTCAGTAAGAGGAGTATAAAAGAACTTCATTTAGCATAAGAACATGGAGCATAAAAGAAATGACATAAAATAGATTACTTGAAAAGAAGAGAGAGGTCGGATCCCTTACCTTAAAATGTAACTCTTAAAACTCAAAGGTTTGGAACTTGAGGGATTGGAGGCACCTTGGGAGGACTCCTTGGGAGGTAAGGGGACCTGAAATTCGTTGAGGATGGTTTTTGAGTCGAATGTATTAGAGGAGGGCTTGGTATTTATGGGGAAAGTGAGGGGACAAGACATTAATGGCCAAGGGACACCTCAAAAGTGGTTTTCTCAAAACCATGTGCTCTCCCATGATATTTACCACTAAGTTATGCCACATGGGGCCCCCCAATACAATAATTCATCACATTTGGCCGGCCAACCCTTAAAATATCTAATGACATCACCATGACACAGTTATGATGTCATTAAACATATCGAAACCCTAAAACTGTTTTTTTACTATTCACTAAAAATTCAACTTTCTCAGAAAAATCCCAAAATTTTACATTAACCAAATATTGATGCTCTGATTTCAAAAATTAACTCCATTTTATAAAAATAATTTTCTAAATATTTTTAATTTAATTTTTAAATAAATACACTATTCACCGAAAATTCATTTTTTCAGAAAAAACCCCAAAAATTACCCTAACATAATATCGATGCTCTGAGTTCAAAAATGAAATCCATTTTATAAAAATAATTTTCTAAATATTTTTAATTTAATTTTTAATTAAAAAACACTATTCACCCAAAAAAACTAATACTTGAATAATAATTTATGAAACTGTTATTTAACAATTTTACTGAATTACATTACTTAATCAAGGTGCCTAGATTATTTTAATACTTTATTTAAGTGAGGTTACTAGTCTATTTGGTCACATTACTAATCCTAAGAATAAAACCACTATTCATAATTTACTATTCATCAAAAATCAAGTTGATCTTATTAGACTCTAAATTTCGTACTGAACATAATTGTAGAAGACCATTTTTTAAAAATAATTACACATTTTTAATTGTTTAAGTTTTACATAAACATTTTTTAAAATATCCTTTCTCTAAAATTCACCAAAAATAAGCATACTATATTTATCCGGTCATTTGAAAATTCATAAACTTCATCATAAGAATAAATCCCAATTTTTATTTAAAACAAAGATTTACACAAGGCAGTTACGATCTCCTTACATAGCCCCTTATCACACCAGCATAGGACATAAGTGTAAGGTGTGCTAAGGTGAGTGAATCTGAGGGAGGCTCGACCAACATCGCACGAGTAGTAATTTCTATCAGTTTGAACTTCTCGCAAAGGCGATTCCGTTCTAGCTTCACATGATGAAGTTCGGATTGGGTTTTTTCCAGAGCAAAGCCCAGTGGTGCTACCTCCTTCCCAAGTTCTGTTAGATGGGCTTCGATCGGTCCAAGACTACTGGGAGAAGCCATCAAATCTTCTTTCTATAATAATTAACCAAGATTACTTGTATTTAGAGACAAAAAATTACAACATTTAGTTTCCAACTGTCATATTGACCAATGGTCATATAATAGTCAAAACCCAATGGTCTCATTTTAATTATAATCATTTTATCAAATGAAACATTTTTGTTGAGTATAAAAATAAAATAAAATAACACATAAAATTAGGAAACAAGATTTATTCAAAATTTAATGTCGTTACAATCTTCCCCCCTTAAGAAATTGCATCCTCACATTTTTTTAAAAAATTGGGTTCTGAAATATCATTGAAAATCCCTCATCGGAAAATGAGTCAGTAAAACTATTACTTTAAAAGAAAGAAAGGGAAGTACAAAGGTCACCCAAGTTAACCCACACTAGGATTCCATGTAAGAAAACATGGACATGGAGGAGAAAACAAAGGGTCACATTCTGAGGGAGAGTGATACAAACATGATTAGGAGAAAGTTAACCATAAGAAAATCCCAAACATATGATATGTGTAAACGGCCTTTGATTAACTAGTAGGAAACGTAAACTAACCACATTTTTATTTTACGTTCCTTTTCATAATTTGGAGGAATTCATTTACTACATAGAACAGAAACATAAGAAAATATACCTACCTTCAAGTAGAGTTTCATCCATTAATAAGTCTCTACCAAAACTAATCTTTTCTCCAAATGATGAGAATTCAAGAACACTTGGTCTCATCAAAAGCACAAGAATCATCTTCTAGAGAATCACATAATCCACAAAAGATTAGCTATCTATTTCTTCTATCTTTAAACATTATCCCAAAAATAGAAAGGGTAAGGTAAAATAACTCTTCAAAAAGAAAGAATCCCATAGGAATGGAAACTACTTTCAAATCTTCAATGTTCCATGGTAATACCCAAAGTTCATCATAGACAATTCCATAAATAACTGTTCTTAAAATTCCTCAAAATAAACTAAACTAAGATTGAAACCCAAATACAAGAAGATTTTGATAACATAGTCTTCCAAAATTAACTTCATTGTTCATCTCCAAAACAAACCAACCACTCTTAACATCTTATAAAAGTAGCTAACCTAAACATATTTTACCCATGATAGGTTATTCATTTCCATAAGTAACCTAAATTACTATAAGTCCACCTTAAATTCATCAATTCTATAAGTCAACCTTACTCCTCAATGAAAATACCGTAGTAATCTATTTACCTCGATCATATAGGGTCCCCAAAATAGTGAACGTCTTCCAAAATAATAATCATCTTTTAATCCCCTAATCATCTCGGCCATATTAATACAACGATCGTCTCATTTCCTATCGCATTGGTTGTTGGGACATGTTCTTCCATTTCCAACCATTAACTAAGAAGAGAAAGTATAATTAGAGGCTTAAATACTTAACCAATAATCATGAAAAGGAGCTTAAATCATATAAGGATAACTTGTAGAAGAAAATTATACCCTAACTTTTGATCCCATAGGTTTCAAACTAGGTTATCCATGATCATATATTCTTATGTGAATCTTTATTTTTTTTATCCTTGTTCCTTTAATAATGGTTCATATTAAGCTTAGGAATTTACCAAAGCATATCCCCCAAGAGTGTCGTAACAAAGAGTGCTGCAAGGCCCGTTGTCGTGTACCAGTTCCCGTTTGAGTCTAGCTCAAAGCGGTGTTCTCAAGTTTTACCCCTACGTATATCTATGCCAGATCCACCTCTACCTTCTCGTATCCAGACAGGGATGTATTTGCTTGGAAACCCCTTACTCAATACTCACCAAAATACCATGAAGATTTCCTATATTTAAACTTTTCTATAGGGTTCTTCCTAGAGTTTTCATATCCTAATTTCCACAAATAACTAAACCATCCTTTGATAACAACTACAACATCACATCCTTTTATCACAAAAACTTTTAATTTATTTTACAAAACTGAGGATCTTTAAGGTTTAGTGTCTTGGAAACCAGGAACTTAAAACATGAAAACATAAAACATTCTTATTAAACACTTGAAAGTATTATCCTCATGTTCATCCTAGTTTCATTACTGCATCTCATAACCCGGGGACATACATCAAAAGAAAGGGTGAGCAGAAGGCCCATTAAGGGAAAGAAGAGAAACATTTTACATGTGAACTTGGGATACTTCAATAAGGTCATGAAAAGAACTTTAAGGCATGAAAAAGTAATCACGAGATATATCATAATAAAAATAACATTTTTCATAACTTGAATATGTCGCTACAACATTTAATATTGACAATCATTTCATTTCACCAAGGTCCATCAACAAGGTGTCATTAAAAATTACCAAGGTTATTCACCAAGGTATCAGTCTAAAAAGTCATCTCTAGAGATTAAGTCTTTCCCCAATGCATTGGAGCGCTATATAGGCACACCCTTGACATGAATTTTTTATCATGTGATCCACATATATCACCATAAAGTTTTTCATAAACAACCCATATAGCATAAAATAAATGGGTTTCATTTCATAATCATAACGTTTTAAAAACTTCTTTAAAGACATGATCTTTATGTCACTTTAAACCCACAGAAAGGGAAAGCAGGTTTCATGTATGTAAATCCCAGAATTTAAAATATAAAAATTTGATATATATGTGAATACTCTTGTAGAAATAAGATCTTTGAGTATTCACTTAATAACATAAAATAATTTTGAGAAAAAGAGAGAGACAATTTGAGACAAAAATTCTACAGCATAACGGCTACGTTATAGGGTTTTAGAAAATGTTGAAAAGAGAGGGGACATGGGTCGCCCACTCATAAATGATCTATAAAAATAGTAGAGGGACAGAATATAAAGGATATGAATCATGTTAATGAAATTTGAAGGACATACCATTTGAAATGAAAAACATGGAAGTAAGACAAAAAAAAAGATTTCTCTTATGAAAATTCGGCAGCCTAACGGCATCACATAAACTTCAACAAAAAATGATTTTTCGAGATAAAATAGGGTATCAAATCATATGAACATAAAATTTCAGTATTATAGATATATATATCATACCCCAACATAATTAAATGGAACATGAAAGACTTGTCATGAAAGTAGAACTTTGAAAAATGTGAAGGGTGAAAGAATCCCTTAAAAATTCAGCAGCCTAACGGAGTCACTTACACTTCAACAAAAATGAATTGATGAGATCAAATAGGGTCTCTCATAATATGAATAAAAATGTTCAGTGTGATAGATATAGATATCATACCCCAAAAAATGAAAAGGAACTTGAAATACTTGACATGATAGCAGAACTTTGAAAAATGTGAAGGGTGAAAGAATCCCTTAAAAATTCAGCAGCCTAACGACATCACTTAAACTTAAACAAAAATGAATTGATGGGATAAAATAGGGTCTCTCATCATATGAACATACAAGTTCAGTATGATAGATATAGAGATCATACCCCAACATAATAAAAAGTAACAATAAGTACTTGAAATGAAAATAGATCTTGAAAACGAGAAGGGTGAAAGAATCCCTTAAAAATTTGGCAGCCTAACGGCACCACGTAAAACTTTAAAATACTAAATTTAAGAGATCAAATAGGGTCTCTCATAATATGTAAATAAATGATCAGTATGATATATATAGAGATCATACCCCAAAATAATATGAAGGAACATGAAAGACTTGACATGGAATTAGAACTTTGAAAAAAAAGAAAGGTGAAAGAACCACTTAAAAATTCGGCAGCCTAACGACGCCACTTAAAACATCAAAATACTGAATTGAAGAGATAAAATGGGGTATCTCATCATATGATCATAAAAAATCAGTATGATAAATTTAGAGATCATACCCCAACATAATAAAAAGGAACATGAAATACTTTACATGAAAATAGATCTTGAAAAATGAGAAGGGAGAAAGAATCCGTTACAAAAATTTTGGCAGCCTAACGGCGCCACTTAAAACTTCATAAAAAGAAATAATGAGAGTAAGAGGGGATCTCTCATTATATGAAAATGAAAATTTCAGTAAAAGGAGTATAAAAGAACTTCCTTTAACATAAGAACATGGAGCATAAACGAAATGACATAAAAGAGATTACATGAAAAGAAGAGAGAGGTCGGATCCCTTACCTTAAAATGTAACTCTTAAAACTAAAAGGTTTGGACCTTGAGGGCTTGGGGCACCTTGGGAGGACTCCTTGAGAGGTAAGGAGACCATAACTTCGTTGAGGGTGGTTTTGGAGTTGAATGGATGAGAGGAGGGCTTGGTATTTATAGGAAAATTGAGGGGACAAGACATTAATGGCCAAGGGACACCTCAAAAGTGGTTTTCTCAAAACCATGTGCTCTCCCATGATATTTCCCATAAAGTTAGGCCACATGGGTCCCCCAATACAATAATTCATCACCTTTGGTCGGCCAACCCTTAAAATATCTCATGACATCACCATGACACAATTATGATGTCATTAAACCTACTGAAACCCTAAAACGGCTTTTTTTACTATTCACTAAAAATTCAACTTTCTTAGAAAAATCACAAAATTTTACATTAACCAAATATCAATGCTCTGATTTCAAAAATGAACTCCATTTTATAAAAATAATTTTCTAAATAATTTTTAATTTAATTTTTAAATAAATACACTATTCACAAAAAATTCATTTTTTCAGAAAAAACCCCAAAAATTACATTAACATAATATCGATGCTCTAAGTTCAAAAATGAAATCCATTTTATAAAAATAATTTCTTAAATATTTTTAATTTAATTTTTAATTAAAAAACACTATTCACCCAGAAAAAATAATACTTGAATAATAATTTATGAAACTGTTATTTAAACATTTTATTGAATTACGTTACTTAATCAAGGTGCCTAGATTATTTTACGACTTTCTTTAAGTGAGGTTACTAATCTATTTGGTCACATTACTAATCCTAAGCATGAAATCACTATTCATAATTTACTATTCATCAAAAATCAAGTTGATCTTATTAGACTCTAAATTTCGTACTGAACATAACTGTAGAAGACCATTTTTTGAAAATCATTACACATTTTTAATTATTTAAGGTTTAGATAGACATTTTTTAAAATATCCTTTCTCTAAAATTCACCAAAAATAAGCATACTATATTTATACGGTCATTTGAAAATTCATAAACTTCATCATAAGAAGAAATCCCAATTTTTATTTAAAACAAAGGATTACACAAGGCAGTTACAGTCTCCTTACATAGCCCCTTATCACACCAGCATAGGACCTAAGTGTAAGGTGTGCTAAGGGGAGTGAATCTGAGGGAGGCTTGGCCAACATCGCACGAGTAGTAATTTATATCAGTTTGAACTTCTCACAAAGGTGATTCCGTTCTAGCTTCACATGATGAAGTTCAGCTTGGGTTTGGTCTAAAGCAAAGCCCAATGGTGATACCTCCTTCCCAAGTTATGTTTGATGGGCTTCGATCGGTCCAAGACAACTTGTCGAGGCAATCAAATCTTCTTTCTATAATAATTAACCAAGATTACTTGTATTTAGAGACAAAAAATCACAACGTTTAGTTTCCAACGGTCATATTGACCAATGGTCATATAATAGTCAAAATCCAACGGTCTCATTTTAATTATAATCATGTTATCAAATGAAACATTTTTGTTGAGTATAAAAATAAAATAAAATAACACATAAAATTAGGAAACAAGATTTATTCAAGTTTTCGGGTCATTACAATTACTCTCTTCCATGGAGATATTCAAAGGAAGAAATTATGACCAACATCAAACTATATGTCCCTTCGATTGTTGTCGGTATAGATCTTCTGCTGACACGGACCAGCCTTAATGTTTTGTTGGATGGAATGAACCTTTTCTGTTATATCATTCACAAGATTAATCACATGAATCTTTCTCTCACCATCTTCATTAATTTTTCCATCTCCACATTTTCCATCCTATATGGGGACTTTGATATCAGTTGAGATCCAGGTATGAGTTCGATAGAGAACATTACTTCTCTTTCTATGGGAGGTCCGGGTTACTACTCAAGAAATACGTCAATGTATTCCAGAATTATGGGGATATAGTCTGTTCATATATTGTAATTTCCTTTTTCATATTCACTAATCAACTCTATAACGAAGGTTGTAGGAGGTTCTTATAGACAAAGATCGGGTCAAGAAATCTCTCCTTGGATGATAACTTACGTTTTCCCATTCAAGTGTACTGAGATTTCCTTGCTTCATCATTTTATATTAGAATTATAATTTTAGATCCACTCCATCCAAAGTATCGTGTCAAATTCCACCATGGGAATGACTATTATATTTGTGATAATATGTTTCTCACTAAAGTAGAGTTTCTAGATAATAAATATGTTTGGATAATCCCACCAAGATTCATGACTGATAACTCTACTTTTATAAATTTAGGGGTTGATTCTAAATTCTATGAAAACATGGAGGAAATAATGGAATACGTAAAACTAGAATCACACAATGTACTCACTAGCTTTGAGATAAAAACAATAGTAACATCCACCACATCATTTGGAGCTACAACATCCCTTTTCAGGATAAGAAAATCACAAACTTACTCCCTTGGTGTTTGCTGAGGCTGTTCGTGATTCCCCTCTATAGACCTGGGATTTGGAAACTGATTGGAAAAGTTCCCAAGATATCCTCACATGAATCACAGGACTTCATGTAGGGTATTCACTATCTTCCATTTTTATTTAGTTTTTGGAATTTGAGGCTTCACCTCACTAAAAAAATTCTGTGATATGGCCATATCTTCGACACATTTATCACTTCCCTATACTGAGCTAGTAGTTCCCCAAATTATTCTTCCCACACTTATTACATGTGGGATGTTAAATTGGATTTCCTCCTCTTAACTGATCAAAAATCCACCCCAAGAATGGCTCCATTGATCTATTATTTTCAATGGATTTTTGTGACAACTGCATCTCATCAAACACTGGTTCTACTTTTGTAGAACTCTGTACGATCTCCTCAGAGATATCAGAGTCTCAGTTGGCTATATTCTTCCATAAATGAGGTGTTAGTCCACCAATGAATATATCAACCTACCCATTAAGATCCATGTGAAATCTATAGGTTTATTGTGAAATAATTGTGAAGTTCATCTAAGTAGCTCCCCACAGATTCATTATCCTTCAACATCATCTCCAGAAATTCCTCTTCCATTTTTGTTCTCAATGAACGAGGGAAATACCTTTTGAAGAAGATATATATGAACTTTTCCCACAACATAGCCTCAATATCCCCTATTGTTCTCGTGTTTCTAATCATTTCCCACCACAGATCATCTTATTCCTCTAAGAATAAAATTTCTAGGGTGAATTTTTCTTATTCTGAACAATAAAGTGTAGAAATGATCTTTTTGATAAAGCTGATCCACATTTCATCAATAAATGGGTTGGTATATCCACTAAAGATTGGTGGTATTTAAAGAATAAAAGGCTCAAAAAAATTTATTCCTTTCATGGTGAAATCAGTCTCTCAGATTGATTCATGTTATTTACAATAACTTGAGTTAGTTTGTTCATCACTCTCATGAGTGTTCCCATTCCAACTTCCATCGGAGGCCCATCATCACATGGGCTGTTGTGGTCACCATTTGTGTGGTTCCTTCTATTTCCTAAAATTTTCTATAAGAATAAACACATATTAAGAAACTTATTTCATTTAAGAATATTTTATATAAAAATGATATTTATGTCTGAAAATATCATTCTTAAACATATTATTTTTTAACAACAATTATATTGACCTATAAATCTTTCATAACAATTCATAAAAAGCTTGAGATTATCCAAACATTTCCCTTGGGAGTGTCTAAAATGGGGTGCATTAAAGCCCATTATCATGATGTAGTTCACATTTGAGTGCAGATCAAAGTAGTGTTTTTGGGTTTTATCCCTAGATAAATTTGTACCAGAGCCACATCCACTTGTTTGTATCCAGGCATGGTCTTATTTGTTCAGAAACCACATACTTAATATTTCACAAAAAAACCATTATGTTTTCCTATATTTAATATTTTCTTTAAATTTATTCCTAAAAATTTCAAATCATAATTTCGAAAAATAATTAAACTATCCATTGATACCAACTATGGAATCCCACATTTTTATAACATAACGTTTCATTACATTTTACAAACAGAGGATCTATAATGTTTAGTGTCTTGGAAAAGAAAAATAATACATGAAAGAATATAAAATTATTATAATACAATTGAAATTATTATTAATTTGTTAAATCTATTTAAAATTACTACAACTCAAAATATTGGGACATATATCAATGGAATGGGTGAGCATAAGGCCTGGTAAGGGAAAATAGGGAAAACTGTTTACACGTGAACTTGAGAGAATATAATAAGAACATGAGGAAATATCATAAGGCCATGATAAAGAGGAATATAATGATAATAATAAGTATAATTATATCATAATAATTTTTATGAAACATTTAATTTATACATTCATAAACATATCTCCAAGGTCCATCCCCAAGGAGTTATAAAAATTACCATGGTTATTTACAAAGGTATCATAAAACTTGTCATCTCTAGAGATTAATTTCCTTACCCATTGAATTGGAGCACTATCAGGATGCACCCATAATATGTATTTCTTTTCATTTTATCCACATATGTCATAATCAAACATTTCATAAGTAACCCAATCTAAATAAATGATATGGGATTCATATCAAAATCATGGCATTTTAAAAAGTGCTTAAAAAAGTATCATTATGTCATTTATAACCTACGGAAAGGGAATGATCGTTTTTTGTATTTCAATTCCAGAATAAAATAAATAAATTTTATGTTTTGATTAATACCCCTAGAAGGAAAGTGGTTTGGGTATTAACATATTGAAACTAAAATAATTTCATGAGAAAAAGAGAGATATTTTGAGATAAAAATTCTGCAGCATAACAACTATGAATCATGGTTTTAGAAAATTATAAAAATAGAAAGGAAAGGGGTAACCCATTAATAAGAGACTCATACTATAGTATAGGGATAGAATAAAATTGAAATAAAAACATGGTATGGAATTTTTAAAGACATACCACATAAAAGAGAACTTGAAAAGAAAAGAGAATTTGGGATTCCCTTACCCTAAAGAGTAACTTCTAGAACTCTAAGATCAGTAACTTGAGGGATTGAGGAAACAATGGGAGTTAATAATATAAGATATTCTCGGTGAATTATTATATAATGAAATGAAATTAAGGAATGGATTTTTATTTATAGTAAAAGAGAGGGATATATTTATTAATTTCTAAGGACACCTCAGTAGTGGTATTTGCAAAACCTTGGGCTTTCCCATGGTATTTGCCCATAGTTTAGCCACTTAAGAAACCTAATATAATATTTTAATCCAAATGAGTTGACAAGTATTTTATACTACATATTAAATCATTATGATGTCATAAAACACATCAAAAACTATAAAACTATATTTTTATTATTCAGTGAAAAAAAACCATTTTATAAATATATACTAAATTCACTTAACCTAATATTGATGTTTTTAATTCCTAAATGAAATCCATTATATGAAAATATTTTTCAAAATATTAGAAATTTTTTTTATAATTAAAATCACTAATTACTCGAAAAACACTAATACTTAACTAACAATATATAAAACAGTTATTTATTTATGCTATTATATCTCACTACCATTCAAGATAACTAAATTTCAATTATACTTCCTTATGTGGGGTTACCATTCCATTGGTCATATTACTATTCATAAGGGTAATATTACTCTTCATAAGTTACTATTCATCAAATATTATGTTGATCTTATTAGACTCTAAATTTCTTAAAGATCACAACCATGTTTTTCTGTTTTTTAAAATAATTTCAAAATATCAATTATTTAATGTATAAAATTTATTTTAAAATAATTTTGTTTCAATATTCATCAATAATATGAAACTTCTTATAAAAATACTAAAAAATTATCCTAAATTAAGTTTGAAATTTTAAATTGGAAATGATGTTTATTTTATCAAAAAAATAATGTTATTTATTCAAATAGATTACACATAGTAACTAAGGCCTCATTACATAACCACTTATAACATCTACATAGGACCTAAGAGTAAGGTGTGCAATGGTGATATAATCTTGGGGCGTCTCAGACATCATTACTTTAGTGGTTATTTCTATTAACTTGACCTTCTCTCGTAGGTGATTTCATTCAATCATAACATGTTGAGGCTTGTTCTGGGCTTGGATTAGAGAAATGCCTAGTGATCCTACCTCCATTCCAATATTTGACAAATTGGCTTCATATGGAATGATTCAACTGATAGAGACTGTCGACTCTTTTTTCTTCATTAATTATCCATTATCATTTCTATTTATAAACTATAATTATAACATAAAAAATTATTAATTTTTTCAAATATCATATTAACCAATGGTCATATAACAACAAAAACAAAATGGTTTAATTTCCATTATACTTATATAGATTTATTTATTATGACATATTAAACCATTCATTTTCAGGAAGCAAAATATTATTCAACAGTTTGGGTCATTATATTCCTCTCTCAGGAAGATGGATTCCATCGATTCTCTCATACTCCTAAACATAAGGCTCTTGAGGAAGATCGGGGGTGCTACACTTGGTCCCTAGAATACGCCAAGGATACTAATGAGGCCCTTGCTTCCTCCCCCAATACACCACCCACCACTACACCTTCCATGATTGTACCTACCCCACCATTTACCTTTGACATATGGTATGTTCTCTAGTATATTCTAGAGAATCAGATATAGACTTTCCACTATTTTAGCATCCCTTTCACCGAGCCATCACAGTTCCGCACCTATGTCCCTCCACCAACCCCTACATCTACCCACCCACCACCTCCCACTATAAACCCAAATCCTACCATTTTCCACCCCAAATCCACACCTATCGACCTTACCCCATATATCATAGACCCATTTTCACAGAAGAATATTTTTGCAGATGAAGCTTGATGGGGATAGTCCGCACCATTTCTTCCATATCTATGTCGTCATTCATTGATCCAGATATCAGACTTCCAACCCCAATTTGGATCAACACCTCCCCTCCACATACTATGATTAAACTAGCTACCAGAACTGGGGATCCTTATGTTGGGATTGATCAGTATACCCTCACCTCTATAACTATGATGGACATGGCAGGGTTGATTGAGACACCCACTTTTCAGGGGGGATTTGATATTGATAATTGAAATTTGGCCCACACAATCAAGTCTTTTATATGTATTCTCATACCATTATTTACCCTATCATGGGTGTATTTTTGTACTTTTTATATCTATTATTCAGGTTTATATCATTTATTTTATCTAATGGTTGCGATACAATTTTTCATTAAATGCCATGATTATTCTTATTCTCACTTTGTATTCATTTTTCTACTTCTCACTTAATTGCATCTTCCATGGTTATCAATGAGTTTGTTAGACTACCATAAAGCCTTCCGCATAAGATATTTCCTCTTGTGTTTGACATACATGGATTAATCTAGGAGCTTCATGCCCATAATATATAGGAGTCCCCTCAATGGCCAACATAGATGCTACAACTACAACCTGAGATCATTAGTCGGACCATTACTATGGTGGTGAACCCCACTAATAATTTACATGGTTTAGATGATACATATACATGTTCCTACAAGAGTCTATGGATATATGATCTGATGGAACCCTCTACTTGATCCTTGTCTATCCGTCAAGCTGAGGACGTCATATTAGTGCTTTATAGGAGGTAACCCATACTTTTTTTTTGAGTTGATAGGATTTGTCATTTATTTTTTTGGTATTTTTTTCATATTTCTGTGTTTCCCCATTATACTATGCTACTCTCACCTTGGTATGAACTTATCTTCATTTTTGACTACTATATACACCTACTATCTCACTACATTCATTTTGGTTATATCCTATGTGTTCATTTGATTATTTAGTATAGGATTATTTATTTCTAACAATTTTTTAGTAAAGCAACTGTGCCATAGATATCCATCATTTAACCTTATTTCATGACCTAAATTATGGAGATTTCATGATTCCCTACTATAAAATTATAATTTCCATATCAAATCAATCTATGATTTTATATCTATCTATCCCATATTACATTCCAAAATAGTACGGTCACTATTGCATTGTAAGTGGATAAGAGTCATTACTGAGATTTATTGTCTATACACATGGATTATTACCTGCTTACATTAGTCTAAGATAAAATTTTCATTAAGAAAATTCATTAACAAGAAATATAGTTAGATCAATTTAAATAATAGATATTGTTTAGGTGGATAAAATTGAAATAAAGTTTTATTCTGGATTATTTTAGCATGATGGATGAGTTGATTAAATTACATTTGATTCTAGAATCTTAAAATTTATTTTGATTTATTATTATTGGTTGTCATTACCTGAGTGATTTCCTTATTTTTTGTATTTATATACCCGATAATATTCAGGACCTACATTTTCATATGTTATTTTTATCATATATCTTAAGAGATACTTAGGGAATGCAAACCTATCAGAACATGCATTGGAATCTTATCAAGGCTATGACTGAATAAATACCCAATTAAAATAATTGACCCAATATTATTTGAGTCATTTATCCTGAAAATCATCTTGAAATTTATCTTTATTAAGACTATACAATACATGAATGACCTTATTAGGATTAGGCCATGTTAAAATACCATTTTATCCCTTCTTAACCTAATATTTATATAATTTTAAGGTTATCAGATGAATAAGTGTGGGGTAGAAGATCATTATTGATGGATGCGGGACACATACTACTAATGATATCTATGGTTACTTTTCCACATGATCTATGGGATGTAGTCCAAGGTTCTTAAAATGTTCCATTCATGACTATCTTGTTTAAAAAAATTAATATGAATTGTTTATTTGGAATGTCAAAAATACACATTACTAGATCGATGAATCTTATGATAGATCATATGTGGTTAGGTGATATATGGGAGATCAACACTAGATATGACATTCAAAACATAAATAAATAAATAAATATATATATAAGGATAAGAAATAGGATAAATTCATTACAATTTTATAAAACATTCATAGACATGACCTAAGATTTTGGGAGTGTGGATATTCTACATTCTAGAATATATTTTTCATTTCATTATTCATTAGGATCATGTATTATACTTGAGATTATACCCTTATTTTCTAGCTTTATTTTTATAACCTTCCTTCTTTCCCTAAACTAAAGAGTCATTTGAAAATTATTTTTGAAGTCCTTTTGATTAATTATGTGTTTATCGTTATAGAGTTATGAGATTAGAACCAATGAAAGCCTATAGTTAGTAATATGTATTAAAGTTATGATAAAAACACCAATCTCATTTTACCTAAAGTGGTGAGTGAAAATTCATTGTGAGGTAAATTGAAATATGTGTATAGATTCTAAGGAACGATTGATAAATTTTAATTAAATGAATAAAGGATCTAAATAATGAACATAACTATAATGAATGGCTGATTTTATATAAAGGAGTGATTTTGGAGTACTTTCTTTTACCTCTAACACTTTATTTTATTTTCTTGGTTGTAATGCGTATTTCCTGTTTAAAAATTATTCGATTTAAAATCCCAGTTGAGATTATTTTATTCAAGGATAAGAAATTGTTAAGGTGTGGTAGGTATTTGATAAGAAGAATTAATATATATCTACTAAATGTATTTATTTAATAAATATTCAGGCATTATTAAATAATTCACTATGTTATTATAAGGATAGACCTTACATATTACGTAATCTATTTAATTAAACTAGAATAAACATATTATACTCCCCAATATATTTTCATTTTATATTTTTGTTGAATTAAGTCATTAAAAATACAAGAATACCCATAAGAATACATAACATATAATACTAAAATAGAATCCATTTCTTTCATAATACAATGTTTTTAATAAAATATTAATTATCCATTAACATTCATCTTTTCTTGTTATATTCTCTTACCCATATTTAAAAACTGTGAAATTTTTTTAAAATAGAGGATTATCACAAATAGCTCAGTAAGGTACACAAAAAAAGGATATAAACCTGTATTCCATGACGAACTACATAAATATGAAATCATATTCACAAATTCATACTTATCACCCTTAATGAATCATATAGTGATTTTGTGAAAACATTGTATTTCCATTAAACATAGAAAGCATAAATTAAAAATTATGTAACCTAGGGAATTAATTACTTAATATTATAACCCTCACAGATACCATATTATTGTTAACCCTCATAGCTAACTTACATTTTCAACCTCATGGATACCTTAAAATGTAACTGTCATGGAATCCTTATGGTGTAACCATCATAATTACACATGGATTAACCATACAATCAACCTGTAAAATAAACATTATCAATGAATTAGAGGGATATATAGGTCCCACCATTCATCAAAAACAATTATAATGAAATAAATAATCATAAAACATGAATAATTTCATTATAAAAACATTTATTTTGAATATTTTAAAAAGAGACATTAAAGAGGATTTTAAAAGTAAAGTCCCTTAACTTTGGTTCTGTCTTGCTTAAAACATGTTCAAACATCCTATATAATTGTTGAATGAGTGTTATTAATATATAAATGAACTAAATTAAAATTTATTATTACTTATATGATATTATTATAACCCCATTACATTCATTTATTAATGATATGTTGTTATTTTCATTGTTTCATGTGCATTTATTTCAGGGTTTCCATGGTTGGTTCATTATAGATTTTCATATTGAAAGGAAGAAAAACTACAGAATTGAAAAAAGTAAGTTTTTAATGATAAAATGAGTTATTTAATAAAAATAATGGTGTCTTAAAATAGATTATGGAGTGCACATTAACATGGGTAAGAAATTGGGAAGTTCCCTTTAATCGGTCTTTCTTTTCTGGGAGATTTGAAAAGGGAACCTTCCTAGGGAAGGTATTTTTTTCATCAAATAAGGATGAACTGATATGGAAACATAATTTTTGAAAAAATAAATAGAATTTATAAGAACTACACAAGAATAAACAATCATTTCATTGGATTAAAGAGACATAAAGATTGACTCGAAAGAAAAAAATGGAGGTTCAGGTAGAATCCCATAACTTATGTCCGAAAGTATTATGTAGGTGAAATTAATATCTCATATATTAAATTTAAACCCACTAATTAATTAATTTAGAAACTTTTATAATAGATATTTATTTTTTATAATTTTTTTGTTCATTAATGGAATTTTTATGAGTTATAATATATAATTTTATCATTCAATATTGTTTGTTTCCTTGGTTTTAATGATCGGTTTACTTCTATACATGTATGGAAAATAATATAAAATGAAAATAGTTTCCCAGAATTTTAATTAAATGTTATTAATGAACTTTTATAATATTAAATGTTATTATATATCATTTGTTATATGTTATTAGAACTAAAAAAAGATAAAACATTATTGATGAGCGTTATGTTATTTTAGTGAATTTTGATCATTACGAAGTACTTTTTTATTAATTAATATTATGTATAAACAATAGTTCTAAAACATTATATAACATATAATATCTATAGTAAAATCATATTTAACTGTAATAATGTTCTTATGACCAGCCTTTAAGGAGGTAAAGGAAAATAAAAACACATCATCCACGATGTTGGTAAATCGACACAACACAGACGATGTTTTTATTTTTAGAATAATAGAGAGGGGTGTGAGAACCTGGTTCTTATTCTTGAGGTATGAGTTTCTTCTTTTCCCTTTTCCATAAGTGTTGTTGAGAAAAATAAGTAAAATGGGGAAATATCACAATTTTTTGAATACACACAGTGTACTTTTCCAAACGTCATGTATTTTGCCCATGTGGGATGAGTACACAGGGAGTGTAGCCATGCTGGTGAAGAAAGGTGTAAAAACTGACTACACGCCATGTAGTGGGTATTTACACGCCGCGTAGTCAGTCGACAGGCAAACAGTAAGGCGGTGGGAGCTGAGCGACAGTACATGCCATGTACTCAGGAATACACGTCGTGTACTCATGTCGACAGTGAACATTTCCACGGTGGAATGAAGCCACTGGAGGAACAGTTTAAAAATGAATAGTACATGTCATGTACTCAATAGTACACACTGTGTAGTCTATTTTTTCACATAAAATGTGAAGTAGCCTACTTTTTTCACAAAGAAGGCTTAGAACTAGAGGAGAGCTCGAGAGGACAGCTGGAGAATTGGAGATCACCCGATCGATCACCGAGAATCTGATTCCACATCCATTGATCTCGTTGGAACCGTACGAGTAAGCCCTCCCCTCTCCTTGAGCCGTTCTTGCAATTACTTCTTGAGGGGAAGTTATTTATGCTTGAACGAGAATTATTTTTCCTCAGATCTAAGTTATTCTTGGATGCTTCGAGGAGCGTCGTTCACATATAACGATCAAGGGTGATTGAGGTAGGTGGTATGGTGTTTAAATTCCAACTTCTATGTGTTTTGTGTACCATTATGCTACGAACCCATATTGGGGTGTTATATGGCTGAGGCCTTTGCTATTTTAAAAACCTATAATTGCATAGGTAATTTTATGTGATTGTGAAAATACTGTTTGGGATCACTGCTTGGATACAGGACCACCCCTGGGGTGTATTTTTCTGTTTAGCCTTTTGGCCAGGTTGCCTGAGGGTATACTATAAAATTTAGCATGATTTAAATTACCTTGAGGGGAGTTGTGTAAATTTCTTGCTTATATGTTGTGCTCAGAATGGTTACTTAAGCCTGTGGGCGTGGTTATATTATATACCTGAGGGAAAGCCTAAGGGTGTGGTTATATTATATTCCTAAGGGAAAGCCTGAGGGCGTTGTTCTAACATATAATCCTAAGGGCGCAGTTACATTAGCCTGAGGGAATGGTTTTGATTAGACTAAGGTCTTAGTTCTTATTTGAATGTTATTAAATTGAATGATTAAATGAATATTAAAATGGAAATATAACTAGTAAAGTTAGTTACTTTTGAGTACTACTCATTTTGTTTCATTTTTTACTACTCCCCACTTCTGTTGCACATTTGACACTGATAGTTGGGCAAGAGCCTTTGGTGGGTGCCTACTGGGATTTATTTCCCACACCCTAGTTGGGTCATGTATTCGGCCCAAACATACTATATTGCTGCAAGTGTGGATAAGCGAAAGGGTCCCTATATTGGTATTTGATTGTTTCATAGGAGTAGGAGAGCATGGGATCGAGCATAGGCTTGTGATGATATTGAGTTCATGTTGCACTGTTTTGATTGTTTTACTGTACCTTGTACTTTGATCCATATTGTATTAAACGGTATTAATGTGTAACATGTTCTGATTATTTTCTTAGAACTAGAGACATGTTGAATCATTATCTATATAATTTTTGGTTATCTTTTACTTCAGTTGTCCATTTCAGTTAAATATTGTTTACTTCTTCCGCTGTTGTATGTATATATATGATTCCGCTGTGATACACTTTGAAAAATGAGGGAATAGTTTCCCCACTATCAGTCCTTGACCCTTGCTTCTAGTCGGCAACCTTTGGTGTTTGGGGAAATGCGCTTGAAGTCATGTGACCAACCGGGTTCGGGGCACTCGTTGAGTTGCAACATGATCCTGGACGTTACAAATTGGTATCAGAGGGTCTTTCTATTCATTGACTTACTATTTGGAGCCATAGTCAGGGATAAGATAGAAATGGTAGTTGGTAATAAGCTGTGCCCCGGAGTAGCTAACCCATGTACAGGGAAAATCCATTCTACCTCATATTTTTGCAAATTTTACAATTGATTTGATTTTCATCATGGGGTGACGAACTTTGATTGTGCGGTTTATATTATATCCAAGGGTTCTATATATTTTCAACCCAATGAGATGAGGGTATGATAACTCATGCATAATTTAGGCACATGCTAGATATCAAATGACATGCATTGTTCCATGCCATGTAGGCGCATTAAAAATTGCATGTTGTTATGATAGTTTTTGTGCTAGAAAATAATGTTGTTGTGATAGTTTCATTGATAAATACCTACTGTGTGATGGGGTATTTTTGTGTGAGACTATTGATAGGATGGATTCCAAACATTGGTATTTGTGGAGCATGGCCCTTGAATGACCTAAAATTGGTAGATCATTGACTTGTTTACTTGAGTATAACATGTATAAGATGTCAAACATTGATTCGCGGGGAGTATGGGCACTCACGAATCAGAATATGGCACTTAAGTGTTGTTTTTCAGTATTTACTGGGTTCGAGAGTAGTTTTAGAGGCTTGCTGTCTGGAAGACCCATGATACACATCGTGTGGTTTTATAGGCA
The DNA here is from genome assembly GCA_963277665.1 of Viscum album. Classification (NCBI taxonomy): domain Eukaryota; kingdom Viridiplantae; phylum Streptophyta; class Magnoliopsida; order Santalales; family Viscaceae; genus Viscum; species Viscum album. The sequence continues at coordinate 1,064,098,054 of OY728161.1, read as the reverse complement.
CATGTCGCATGTTCTTCTGTTCAGGAAGAAATGAAAACTTTTTTAGTACATGCTGTGTACCCTAAGTCCACATCGTGTAGTCTCTTCCCATGTTATAGACCGCGTGATCAGGGACACGGTGTAGGGAAAGGCATGGTAAAAAACACATCATGTACCGGATGTACACGCCGTGTAGTGTTGACCTAGAGTCTGCCCGTGTAACTAACAACACAGACAGAGGAGACCTTGAGACATACAAGCCATGTCCACCTTTGAACACACCGTGTAGTCTGACCGGGGGACCAGGCCGTGTAGCTAAAAAATATGGGTTGGTGTTACCTCTTCTCAAACACGTCGTGTACTTGAGGGACATGTCGTGTAGTCCTTACCGGTAGGAGACCATCTGGGATTGGCCATGTGGATGGGGAAACAGGGTGGTGTACATGCCGAGTGTGGGTTTAAAATGTCGTGTAGTGTCAACCGAGTAGTAATCCATGTCATGAACGACACAGGCATTTGGAAATTAAACCATACACGCAGTGTAGATTACATACACGCCGTGTAGTCTTGTTCAAGTGATCCGTGTGACTTAGTCGTGTAGAAGGACTCGGGCAGGGAAGAAGAATTAGAGAACACACCGTGTAGTATTTATACATACCATGTAGTAAAGTTTTGTAAATTTTGAAAATGTTATTTCTCAGTATCCTTGTTTCAGTCTTGAATAATCATGATCTAAGGTGTGCATTTGACCTTGTAGATTCATGCCACCAAGATGAACACACATTGATCGCCAAGAGAGCGGCAACGATTATACTCTAGAGATGGTAGGCAATGGGTTACTATTGGATCCTCCAGTAGATCCAGATGCGGCGCCAACCATTATACCGGACACATGCGTGGATGCACAGCTCCATGAAGGCTTCATGCGGTTCATGCAGACCTTTCAGGGAGCACCTTTGACAGCCACATCTATGGCTTAGTTGACTCGTATCATCCAGCAGCAGCATCCGCCTACATTTTTAGGGGATGGTGGACCACAGGCTGTGGAGTCCTGGCTGGATGCATTACAGACTATCTTCGAGCATCTTGAGACCCCTCTAGGGTGGATGGTCAAGCTCGCGACTTATATGCTGCGTGATTCCGCCAAGATGTGGTGGGATATTACCACTCAGACAGAGCATCATAGAGACATGAAATGGGAAGATTTTTAGACATATTTCTATGACTTCTTCTTCCCAGAGACTCTAAGGGAAGATAGATCTCGAGAGTTCATGAATCTGCAATAGGGAGCTATGTCGGTGATGAATTATTCTGCTCGCTTCACCAAGATTCAGTGTTTTTCACCCGTTCTAGTGGGTGATGAGACATTGAGGGATATACTCCTTAAAAATGGTCTTTGATATGACATCTGAGCACTGGTGAATGTTTTCAGGTTTCCTACTGTACACGATATTATGAACTAGGCACTGATTACTGAGTGAAACCTTCGAGAAGCTAGTGGTGCAGGCTAGGGCGGTTCAGCACCAGCTTTTGGTACTATTTATACTAGTAAGAGGAAGAGGCAGATGGATTTCTCTCACGGTGGCAGTACTAGCCAGAGGAATACTTCATGTGGTCAATTCATGTGCTACCATTGTGGTAAAGAGGGGAACAGGAGACCACAGTGTCCATGTGATCCTGTGGAATGCCGAGCTTGTGGCAGGATGTGGCATCTACATCGCTTTTGTAGGACGTTTCCAGTAGTGGCTATTGAGAGGGGTTCTGTGCAGACTCCGCATGTGGGAGTTGGACGAAAAGCTTCATACTAGTTGGGAAACTGGAATACGTCAGGCCATGCAGGCAGAGATGGTGGTCGTGTCCGTTGTAGACAGACACCGGGATCTCATAGGTAGTAGGGTGGGACAACACAGGGTAGCCAGGCTGTGTCGTAGGGCCACGAAACTAGGCAGGAATATTCAGTGCAATAGACCCAACAGGAGTAGGATCTCGAACCTTCTACTATCAGAGATACTATTCTAGTATCTTATGTCTTATCTTCAGTACTTTTCGACATGGGTGCTACTCATAGATTTGTATCTATGCCTGTTGTGGAGAGACTTGGGCTCTGTTTTTCTTTTTCTTCTGATGTTATGAAGGTAGACACTCTGTTGAGGACTAGAACAGATGGTGTGCGTCAGTGCAGGGAGTGCCCCCTTGAGGTTGGAGGGTGTCACTTCCTTTGGGACCTCTATGTCTTGGAGATGACGAGATATGATGTCATTCTCGGGATGGACTAGTTGGTTCCCTTTTGAGCCTTTGTAGTTTTCTATCGTCGCAGGGTGCGTTTCACATCACCAGAGGGAAGAGAGTTTCTATACAAGGGAGAATGGGATGTTCAGGCAAGTCGAGCTGGACAAGAGCATCACGGGAGAGGTGGAGTCATAGCCCAGGTAGCGAGTTTATATCTGGATGATTAGGGGACTTGTCAAATGGATTTCCCTCTAGTGGTTTCTTATTTCAGGGATGTGTTCCCGGATGGCTTTTCAGGTCTACCTCCAGAGCATGAGGTGGATTTATCCATTGAGCTTATGCCAAAAGCTGCACCAGTATCCATTCCTCCTTATAGGATGGGTACAACTGAGTTATAGGAGCTCAAGAGAGTGTAAGAGGAGTTACAGTTAAAAGGTTTTATCCGACCTAGTACTTATCCTTGGGGTTCTCTCGTACTTTTTGCGAAGAAGGAAGATGGTACCCTCAGACTCAATGTAGATTATTGGAAGATGAACTAACTGACGGTTAAGAACTGATATCCCTAACCAAGGATTGATGAAATTTTTGATCAACTGCGAGGTGAATGAGTGTTCTTGAATATTGACTTGAGATATGGATATCATTAGTTGTGAGTTATACCAACTGATATACCTCTCACAACCTTCAAGAGTAGGTATGGTCTATATGAGTACTTGGTTATGGCGTTTGGACTCACGAACTCACCGACAGTTTTCAAGGGTCTGATTAATCGTGTGTTCCTTCCTTATCTGGATTATTTTTTGGTAGTACTTATGGAAGATATCTTTGTGTACTCTCACACTCGACAAGACCATGCCACACATCTTGAGATCATATTGAGTACACTGAGAGAGCATCATATATATGCTAAACTCTCAAAGTGCCACTTTTGGATGGACCATATTCACTTCATAGGTCATATTATCTCAGAGGCAGGAGTTAGAGTAGACCTATATAAGGTGAGAGAAGTAGTTTCCAACGAGAAGCCTAAGAACGTGTCTGAAATACGGGGTTTCTTAGGGCTGGCTGGTTACTACAGGTGCTTCATCTAGGACTTCTCCCACATAGTAGCACCGTTGAAGGGTTTGACTAAGAATGGTGTGAAGTTCGTTTGGATAGAAGCTTGTGAGAAAACCTTTCAGGAACTGAAGGGAAGGTTGACATAAACACTAATCCTAATACTCCAAGAGCATGGGAAGAGATATATAGTTTACTATGATGCATCAAGTATTGGTCTATGAGCTATGTTGATGCAGGGTGATCGAGTTATTGCATACGGGTCTCGGTAGTTGAGGCCACATGAGAGGAATTACCTGACACATGATCTCAAGTTGGTTGCAATTGTTTGTGCATTAAACTTTTGGAGACATTATCTATTGGGAGAGCATTTTGTTGTTTTCACCGTCCATAAAAGTCTCAAGTATATCTTTACTCAGCGTGACTTGAATCTGAGGCAGCGAAGGTGGGTCAAATACCTTCAGTCCTTCAATTTTGAACTTTCCAATACACCTGTTATGGGAAACATAGTTGCTGATGCACTGAGCAGAAATACTCTTATACAAGCAGTTCTTGAGGCCAGCGGTGAGTGGCAGTTTATGGATTTGTTCTCTGAGATGCATTTGGTGGTGCAAGATAGTCAGGGGAAAACATATCTTTCATCTTTAGCCGTGAATTCTACCCTTCTAGATAGAGTGAGGATGAGACAGCTATCTGATTCAGAAGGCCTAGTTCTACGAGAGTCCTTGGCTAGTGAGGACCCTCCTCCTGGGTGGACGATAGGTGAAGATGAGGTACTGTGTTTCCATGGAAGAGTGTGGGTTCCAGGGGAAATATGCGAGGAGTTGGTGTGGGAGTTTCATGATTTAGCTTGGGTAGTTCATCCCAGGGATACCAAGATGTACTGTGAATTGAGATGTCAGTATTGGTGGCCTGGTATGAAGAGGGAAGTATCTGGTTTTGTCACAAGATATTCCAACTATCAGCAGATGAAGGTGGATTATTAGAGGCCAGCCAGACTATTACAGTAGTTACCCATTCCGGAGTGGAAATGGGATGTTGTCACGATAGACTTCATGACTGGGTTTCCAAGGTCACCTCGAGGAAATGATGCTGTGTGGGTTGTTGTGGACAGACTCACAAAGGTAGCTCACTTTTTTCCAATCAAAGAGACCATCAGAGTTGACGAACTTGAGAGATTGTATATCTGTGAGGTCGTACGTCATCATGGGATCCCTCATTCTATCAATTTAGATAGGTATGCATGTTGTACATCTTGTTTCTGGCAGAGTTATCAGAGGGAACTGGGTAAACAGGTGCTTCTAAGCACATATTACAACCCTCAGACCTATGGTCAGTCAGAGCGTACAATACAGGTTCTAGAGGACATGCTACATTCATGCATCCTAGAGTTTGGGGGCTCTTAGGAGAATCATATACCCCTAGTTGGGTTTACTTATAATAATAGTTTTTAGGAGACTATTGATATGGAACCTTATGAGGATTTATATGGTAGGCCATGGGGATCATCTTAGTGATGGATGGAGGGAGGGGAGACAGTTTTACTGGGACCACGTCTCGTTCAGGGGACTTCTGAGCATGTCCAGTTGATTCTGAAGCGGATGGCTACCACGCAGTCTCATCAGAAATCTTATGCTGATCAATGCAGACAACCCTTGGAGTTCATGGTCTGGGATTGGGTTTTATTGCATTTTTCATAGAGGTTGGGACACATGCAGATCAGGAGATAGTGTAAACTTTCACCGAGGTATGTGGGACCATTTGAGATTCTGAGAGAGTCGGGTCGGTTGCCTATCAGTTGCAGTTACCATAGAGGTACCGGGACATGCATGACATCTTCCATGTATCTTAGCTGTGCTATTATCATTCAGACACATCTAATGTCTTTCAGCCAGAGGAGGTTGAGATTCAGATAAATGCGTCCTTCGAGGAGCATCTGATTCGTATTGTGGATAGGAGCATGAAGGTTCCATGAGTCCGGTCAGTTCCGCTCATACGGGTGCTATGGAAGCATGGCCGAGTGTAGGACTAAACCAGGGAGTGGGAGACAGACACACATGCTATGTGTCTAGAATTGTTCTGAGCTTTATCCTCACCACCCTTGGAAGGGATATTCGGGGATGAATTTCTTTAAGGTGGGATGTTTGTAAGAACCTGGTTCTTATTCTTGAGGTATGGGTTTCTTATTTTCTCTTTTCCTTAAGTATTGTTGAGAAAATAAGGAAAATGGGGAAAATCACAATTTTGTGGATACAAGCCGTGTACTTTTCCACACGCCATGTACTTTGGTCATGTGGGATGAGTATACAGGGTGTGTAGACATGCTAGCAATGAAAGGTGTAAAAACTGACTACAAGACGTGTAGTGGGTATTTAAATGTCGTGTAGTCAGTCGGTAGGCAAATAGTAATGCGGTGGGAGCTGAGAAATAGTACACACTGTTTACTCTGGAATACACACTGTGTACTCATGTCAACAGGTGAATAGTGCCACAGTGGAAAGAAACTGCCGGAGGAGCAGTTTAAAAATGAAAAGTAGACATCGTGTACTCAATAGTACATGCCGTGTAGTCTATTTTTTCACATAAAATGGGCTGTAGCCTCCTCTGATCATAGATAAGGCTTAGAACTAGAGGAGAGCTTAGGAGGACGAACAGAGCTTGGGAGATCACCCTATTGAGCACCGGGAATCTGATTCTGCCTCCGTCGATCTCGTTGGAACCGTATGAGTAAGCCCTCCGCTCTCCTTGAACCGTTCTTGCCAATTCTTTCCTGAGGGGAATTTATTTGTGCTTGAATGATAATTCTTTTACCTCAGATCTGTTCTAGGATGATTCTAGGAGTGTTGTTCACATATAATGATCATGGGCGATCGAGGTAGGTGGTCTAGTGTTTAAATTCCAACTACTCTATGTTTTGTGTAACATTGTGCTATGAACCCATGTTGGGGTGTCGTATGGCTGAGGCCTTGTCTATTTTAAATACCTAGAATTTCATAGGCAATTTAATGTGATTGTGAAACTACTGTTTGGGATCACTGCTTGGATCCAGGACCACCCCTGGGGTGCATTCCTCTATTTATCCATTTGGCCAGGTTTCCCAAGGGTATACCGTAAAATGTAGAATGATTTAAATTTTCTTGAGGGGAATTGTGTAAATTGCATGATTATATGTTGTGCTCGGACCGGTTACTTAAGCATGAGGGAGTGGTTATATTATATGCCTGAGGGAAATCCTGAGGGAATGGTTATATTATATGCCTGAGGGAAATCCTGAAGGAGTGGTTCTAACATATAAGCCTGAGGGCGTAGTTACAATAGCCTAAGGGCAAGGTTCTGATTATCCCAAGGGCTTAGTTCTGGTGAAATTTTAATGTTATTAAATTGAATGATTAAATGAATATTAAAATGGAAATATAACTGGTATAGTTAGTTACTTTTGAGTACTACTTAGTTTGTTGCATTTTTTACTACTGCTCACTTTTGTTGCTCATTTTACACTGATAGTTGTGCTCGGGCCTTTGGTGGGTGCCTACTAGGATTTATTTCTAACACCCTATTTGGGTCATGTCTCCGGACCAAACAGACTATATTATTATAGGTGTGGATAAGGTCAATGGTCCATATACAAGTACTTGATTGTTGCAGAGGAGTAGGAGAGCATGAGACCGAGCTTAGGATTGCGATGCTGTTGAGTTCCTGTTGCACTGTTTTGCTTGTTTTACTGTACCTTGTACTTTGAGACAAATTGTATTGTACTATTTTACTGTGTAACATGTTTTGGTTGTTTTATTATAACTAAAGACATGTTGAATCATTATCTATAAAACTGTTGGTTATCTTTTACTTCAGTTTTCCATTTCAGTTAAATATTGTTTGCTGCTTCCGTTGTTGTATGTATATATATGATTCTGCAGTGCTACACTTTGACAAATGAGGGCATAGTTTCCCCACTATCAGTTGTTGGCCGTCACTACTAGTCAGCAGCCTCTGGAATTTGGGGAAATTCACTTGAGGTCATGTGACAAACTGGGTTCGCGGCACCCGTTGAGTTGCAACCGGATCAAGGACGCTACAAGGGGAGGAGGTTTTTGAGGATGAATTTTTCCATAAACAAGATAAAATTACATTATATATAAGATAATATAGTTTCCATGTTATTTTTATAAGGTAAGGTAAGTAAAAAATAAAAAAAAATGAAATTTAAAAGAAACTAAAAGAAAAAAAATAGAATTTTACCACTTGAATTTTTGAACAACTTTATGGCACTCGGTTTTGGAATATTGGTGATACCATAAAGTATTATTTGTGGGGAATTGTATTGGGACGATAATTGGGAAGAAGTTAAATAATATAAAAGGCTTTGATTTGTTAGGAGAAGAGGTGGTTTGGGGTGGTATTAATAGTTGGGGAGAGTGGTGTTTTCTCAATATTAAATTCATTATATTATTATTTTGGCACAAAACTATGAATATTTTGATCATTTTCCCAAAATATAATAATAAAATCAAATATACTTAGAGATTTTGGGCTTAAATTATCCTTAAATCCTACATGACTCAATAATTCATGAATTTTTTAATACCATAAATTACTTTATTTCACTATTCCCAAAAAAATAATGTATTTTAGAAAAATCCTAAAAATTCACCCTATCATTTTTTTGTCTCGTAGAATTCAAAAAAGAACTCAATTTTGTGAAAATAAATTTTTAAAAATGATAAATTTAATTTTTAATTGAAATCAAACTTTTTTCAAAAAACACTAATTTGAAAACTATAACTGATTTTATAATACCTTGAGAAATTAATAAATGTATCATAAAATTATCTTACAAACATAAGAAAATAAAATATTAATTTAATGAATCAATTTTATGGAAATATATTTTCATTTAAAACATTAAATTAATTATAAAATTTTATATAAACATTTTTGTTTCACAAAAGTACAACACTTAATTTATCATTTTCATATCATTTATTTACATATTACATTATATAAATATATCATATTTTCACTTTTAAGATACATTAATTTAATTTATTATTTAATAGGTATGGTTATTTGTCAACATGTACATGTTTCTAAATTTCTATAAATATCACTTAATTCATTATAAATTTATAATGAAATTAAGTATTTAATTGTATAATGAAAACAAATTAATTTATAAGTACCTAAAAATTTACATTATCCATACATTATGGAAACTACTTCTTCCAAAAAAATTATTTACTTAATAAATAATTGAGGATACCTTTCCGTCATAGCATTTTTGTATTCCCATGTTTCTTCTTTAACCATGTGATTTCTCCAAAAAACCTTAACCTGGTGAATTAACTTATAATGCAATAATTTATTTCTTCAATAAATAAACCGAATATGTTTCTATTCATAAGAGAGGTTATCTTCTAGTTGAACTATTTCTCATCTCTAAAGATGAGATGAATCTGGCCCACACATTATTAACATCAAAACATGAAAAAAACTTTGTACCTGATATAAAATCATAGAAAAATCTACTCATTAGGAAATTGGTCCATCTTTTTCCATTATTTCATAAAGCCCAATGAACCTTGGACATAACTTTTATTTCATTACAAAACACATAACACTTTTAAAAGGAGGGATTTTACGGAAAACATGATCACCCACCTCGATAGAAATGTGTTCCCTTTTGTTATCTGTATAACTTTTCTGCCTTATCCATTTTTTCCTCATGGGATGATGGACTAGCGTCCCTTTCTTAGCCACTTCCTCTACTAATTCTGGTCCCATTAACTTTCTCCCTAAATTTACCCCAAAATGATGGATTTTGACACTACTTTCCTTATAATTCTTAAAAATGTTTTATTTTTATACAATAACTAAAACTATTATCATTAGAAAACTCATCTAAGGAAAGATGTTGATCCAAAATCCCCTGTTAATCCATTAAAAAGCTCAAATCATATCTTCCAATGTCTAAATTTTTTTTTCCGACTATCCATCTCATTGAGGATGAAAGGTTGTTCTAAAATTTAATTCTGTTCCCAATGAATTCAGATGGATTTTAAAAAAGTTATAAGTGAACCTAGGATCACGATCAGATACAGTAGAAATAATAGCTCTATTTAACTAGGAAATTTATTTTAGGTACAATAAAGAAAGCTAATCCAACAAAATAGTATCTCAAATCGGAAGGAAATATGAAGATTTAGTTAGTCGGTCAAAAATAACCCAAATTTCATTGTTACATCAATATGTATTATATAGTCCTACAAATTAGTCCATTGATTTATTTTCCCACTTCCACACAAAAATTGGAAAAGGGGGGATCATCCCCTTTGGTACTTGTCACTCTTATTTTACCTACTAACATGTAAAACATTTCATTGTAAAATCATCAATATCTATTTTCATTCCATCCCACCAATAATACCACTAAAAGTTTATATACATCTTAGTGCGATCAGTATGAACTAAAAATAAGGAATTATAAACATTAATTATTAATTATTTCATAATATAGGGATCACAAGGCTCATATAATATCTTTCCAAATCATAAAATAAATATTTAGCAAAGCTAATTTCTAGTAGCATTCTCTTTTTAACCAATTCTACCTTTTTTTGCAACTCACAGTCATCTTTCAGAGATTTCTTAATTATTTATGACTGAGAAGACTGCAATAACCCAGAAATAAAAATAAGGTAATTTCTTTCTACAATAACATCCAAGGTAAAATTAATCCAAACATTAATCTAGAGGTCATTTTCCAAATGTAACATGGTTAATATAGATTTTTTTTCACTCAAGTAATCTACCACTTTTTTAGATTTTAAGATATGGTAATTAATTATGAAATCATAATATTTTAATAGTTCTAGCCATCTTCTAGGCTTGATGTTCAATTTCAACTGAGTAAATATAGACCTAAAACATTTATGGTCAGTATATATTTCACACTTCACTCCATATAAATTATGCCACTGAATTTTAAAGTGAAAAACACAACTTCTAATTCAAAATCATGTGTGGGATAATTTTACTCAGGATATTTTAATTTTCTTGTGGAATAAAAAATTACTTGATCATTCAACATCAAAATGAAACCATGTCGTTTAAATGAAAAATCATTGTAGATAAAAAAATAACAATTTTTGGATGGAAGATCCAAAACTAGAGCATTCATCAATCTTATTTTCAGTTCCTAAAATAAAAAATAACATTATTCTATCCAAATAAATTTAACCACTTTTCATGTTACCTTAGATAGTGGGAAAGATAAACCTACAATTTTTTAACAAACCTTCAATAATATCCTACCAATCCAAGAAAAATATAAATCTCTATATTATTTTTAGTTCTTGTCCAGTCAATAACAACATTTTTTCCAGAAAAACTATTATTCCATCATTATTTAAAATTTTCCTATGAAATGAAATCTAATTCAACAAAAAAATACATTTTATAAATTTTCCATGTTCTTATTTTTGTTGAGAGTTTTAAGGAGAATCCTTAATCGTTTTTCATGATCTTCATAACTTTTTGAAAACACCAAAATAGCATCAATTAAAAAACATTTTTTTTTCAAATAATCACACAATATTATATTCATTAGATCCATGAATACACCAAGGGGATTTTTCAAACCAAAGGGCTTAACAACAAACTCATAATTTCCAAGTCTAGTTTGAAAAGATGTTTTCATATTGTCATCATCCTTCACCTTCAGTTGATGGTACCTAAATATCATGTAAATAGAGTAAAAATACTTTTCTCCCTAGAGTTGATCAAACAACTCATCGATAAGAGTTAAGGATAATTATTCTTAATATTAATGTTATTCATGTGTTCCTGAATGGCCATAAGGCCTTGATATTGTTTGTAGATAATCCCATTTTTTGTTTTGTTTAGAGGGAAACCACATATGACATGTATGTCCTATGGCACAAGGCCCAATACATGTCCAAAAGGATCAAAGTAGCACCCCATGGTGAAGTGCTATAATGAATGAATCCTTTATCAAGTAACTCATATAATTTCCTGCTTTATTTCATGTGGTGAAATTTCTAATTTACCAAAAATTTATTAGAAATAATGAAATATGTTGAAATTGTATCAAAGAAGACATTTGAAAAATCAGAGTAAAAAAAGGACATAGTGCCACTTTATTGGATGTCCCAACATATTTTGACATTGTCATAATGGATCTCACTACACTATTCTACTTATAGTTTGGATAGTTTCCATCATTTATATCATTCATCAGTAATGTATTTGAATAATTCCCCATCTCACCTCATTAAAATCATTTTTAAATTTTCATATCATAATTAAAAATACCATCAATAAGATATTTTTCATTATAATATCAGTCCATATTTTCAAACATACCACATTAGAATAACTTCTCTGACTTTTCAACTCATTACATAGGGTGATTTTTACCACACTTCCCATAAACTAGAAACTGATTTTTCTTACCTTCAAGTTTCAACGATTGTTTGTTACCCGTCACATTCCATTTAGACCTATTCATATACTTGTTTTCAAAGTACAATTTATCATCAGCAAACTCTATTTCGATCCTCTCATCACATCAAAAAATTTCTAATATCTTTTTATTCGTAGGAGGAAAAAACCCATCGATATCTTGGCATTATTCCTAAGTAAAAATTATTGGTTTTACTATATAGATCATGAATACGATTTAGAGCATACATTACCAAAAAGGTGTCATTGGATTCATAAATAGCCACAAAATCTTCCTCATTTCGTTTCAATTTAAGGAATATATTTTCCATCCTTTTTCGAACCACCTTAGGAAAATATTTTTCAAGGAAAATATTCTTAATTCATCCCATTCCAAGGCCTTGATATCATCGTTATCCCTCTTATTCTTGACTATTAAAAACCATTGGCCATATTCACCATCAAAATGGTAAATAGGAAGACTAAAATTTTGATTATATAAACACAGCATAACATCAAATATCTTTTCAAGGGATTTAATCAACCCGTCAACCACCACCAGATTAGAAGATCCACAGAAAACCAAAGGATGTTTCTTCTTAAAATGTTCCACTGTCGTCAAGTTTTTGTGTGGAAGTTCTTTTTTTTCTCTTGAATGTATGCCGCAACCCTTTATAGCCTATGAAAACTAATCCATCAATATCACAAACTTCTCTATTACAATTATCACCATTCTAAGATGCATATTTAGAATGATATTATCCTCTTGGTGAGATCCTAATTCATTTTCCCTATTTCATCTATAGAAATCCATTTTGAACAGTCATATATTAGATTAATTAACATGGTAATATTCAAATGCTATAACATTTCAATATAAGTATATGGTAAAAATAATTTATGGTATTATATTAACATCATCCTAACCCCTGAAATTATCTAAACCATGCTCTAATACCAACTTTAAGGACTCTTCTGTAAACATTACATAATATAGTTAATTCAACTTGAATACACTAATTAAATTCCCAAAGATCCTTTTAGTTTAGAGTTATATAGAATTATGTCATTAAACATACATGAAAACCCGCATGCATATAATTTGGATACTAAAAAAATAGTATCCATTTCTTCCATAACACAAAAGTTTGTAAGAAAACATGAATTCCTCAAAAACATTATACTATCCTTCTTTTCTCTTACCCATCATTTAAACCTATGAATTTTTATTTAAAACAAGGGATAAGTAGAAAAACCTCAGTAAGGGACATAAAAAGAAGGAAAAAATTTCTAGTTCATGAATAATTATTGAAATATAAAATCATTTTCACAAATACATACTTCTCACCCATAAGGACTAATATAGTTACTTTGTGAGAACATGAGATTTCCATAAAACATAGAAAAAATAAAAAATAAAATATGTAACAAGGGAATTTAATTACATAAAATTATAACCCTCGTGGATAAAATATGATTTTTTACCCTCATAGATACATTAAAGTGTAACCCTTATGGTTACATTATACAGTAACCCTTATGACTACATTATAGTGTAAACATCGTAATTACACTTGGAGTAACCATAAAGTTGACATCCAAAATAAACATACCCAATGCATTGGGGGTAGATATATATCATACCATTAATCATTAAAATATCCAAAGAACCAAAACATAATCATAAAACATGATTATGTTCATCATAAAAATAGTCCTTTTATATTTTCTTAAAACAGACATTAAAGAGGATTTTAAAAGGAAAGTCCCTTACCTAAGGTTCATCTTACCTAATGCATGTTAAAACCACTAGTATAATGGTTTAAAGAGTATTATAAATATATTATAGAACAATATTCCTATTTACAATTACTTAAATTATGTTATTATAACAACATTCCCCCAATTTATTAATAATATGTTGTTATTTTCATTGTTTCAGGTGCATTTATTTCTTGATTTCCATGGCGGCTTCTTTATGGATTTTCTTGTCGAAAGGAATATAAAATCTTGAATATAAGAAATATAGTTTTTCAGGATACAATTAGTTATTTTATAAAAAGTATAGTGTCTTAAAATAGATTATAAGGAACAAATGAGAATGGGTAAAAAATCCGAAAGTTCCCTTTAACCGGTCTTGATTTTCGAGAAGATTTAAGAAGGGAACCTTTTTAAATCTGGTATTTTCCCACCAAATAAAAATTATCTGATCAAAAAACATGAGTTAATAAAAAATAAACACAATTTATAATAATTAAATAAAAATAAATACGAATTATATTGGAGTAAAGAGAATGAAAAATTAACCCAAATGAAAAATGGAGGTTCGGATAGAATCTCTTAACTTCTGTCTGAAAGTGTTCTTCACTGGAAATTCATGTCCTAGATAATCATGTTAGATCCATTAATTAATTAATTCAGAAAATTTTATAATTTTTTTTCTTTTATTTTAAGGTTATTATGTTCTCTTATGATATTTTTTATGAGTTGTTTGATATAATTTTATCATTCAGGAGTGATCATTTCCTGGATTTTGATGATTTGTTTACTTGAATACATGTATGGAAAATAATGTAAAATTTAAATAGTTATCCATAATTGAAATAGAATATTTTTAATAAACAAAGATAATATTAAAATTTCCTATATATAATTTTGGATTTATTATATTATGATGAAAAAATAGATAAAACATAAGTGATGAAAGATAGTTAATTTTGGTGAATTTTAATCATTATGAACAACTATTGTTTTATTATATAATATTTTGTATAAAAACTAGTTTGATAACATTATATAAAGTATTATATGTATAATAAAATAATATATAACCATAATAATGGGTTTATGACCCTCCTTGAAGGAAGTAAAGGAAAATGAAAACACATCCTCTATGATGTCGGTAAAACAATAGATCACGGACGATGTTTTTTATTTTTAGAATAAGAGGGATAGAATAAGGAGTTTGATGATTCATTTTTTCATGAATATGATAAAATTTCAGTATATATATGATAATTTAGTTTTACATTCATTTAGATAATGGGAGGTAATTAGATAATAAAAAAAATGAAATTATAAATTAAATAAAATAAAAAGAAAGAGGATTTTACCTATTGAATTATCCTCCTTCAGAATCTAATTAAGGCACTCGGTTTTGGAATTTTGGTGAGACCATACGATATTGGAAGTGGGAAAGTGGATTTGGAATATATTAGGGTACAAATTAAATGTGATACAATGTTGTGAATTGTGAGTGGAAGAGATGGTGAGGGGTGGTACTTATAGTGGAGGATATGAGTATTTTCTCTTTATTATATTCATTAGTTTATTCTTTTGTCTCAAGACTATGAATAGTGTTAGTATTACCACTAAATGTATTAATATAATTATAGAGATCTCTATATTTTCTTCTTACATCATCCTTACATCATCTCTGACTCAATAATTCATGAATTTGTTTAATACTGTAAATTACCGTATTTCATTATTCACAAAAAATTCATGTATTTTATAATAATCCAAAAAATATAACCCAGATATTTTTCGACGCGTATAATTAAAAAATGAACTCAATTTTTTGAAAATAATTTTTTGAATATGGGAAAATTTATTTTTAATTAAAATCATAATTTATTCAAAAAATTCCAAATTTAATACGATAATTGATTTTATAAAAACTTGAAAAAACAATCAAGGTCTCATAAAATTATCATATAATCATAAGAAAATAAAATATTAATTAATGAATCTATTTTATGAAATTAAATTTTATTTTTAATCTATTAATTATTTAAAAATTTATAAATTAACATTTATGTTTCACAAAAATACCAACACTTAATTTATTATTTTCAAAACTTTTATTAAATTATTTCACGATATAAATATATCATATTTTTACTTTTAAGATAAATGAATTTTATTTAAACATTAATATGTAAGGTTACTATTCTATTTTTATAGATTCCTTTATTTCAATAAATATCACTTATTTCATTATGAATTTATAATGGATTTAAATATTTAATTACAGAATGAAAAAAATTATTTTATAAGTACTTGGGATGTTACAATTACAGATTGTTTTTAAAGGAAATAAGAATCCAATTATCATATGAGTAGATGGTATAAAATATCAAATTCAGATATTACACATTGTGAAACAAATTCACTATATGTATTCCTTGAGCACATATCACCTGCATGACAAAATAGAAGACATGAATCGAGTATATGACATGAATAATGTATATGACATGAATAAATTACACAACATGAAATATTTGAAATCTGAATCCCACTAATGATACAAGTCATTGAATCTAGAATATACAAGATCTATAGAGATCTTTGATGATCTGAGTACACATTATAAATTCCATTTACACATCATGGAAATATTGAAGGAGAACTCATTTAATGTACAATCTTGATTTTAACCATTTACACATCTTGATCCACTCAGGTTTATAAATACCAGAGCACCCTTGATGATGAAAATAGAGGGAGAAAGAACGTTTAACATATTTATTTCATCTACATTTTCTTCCCTGATTTTTTCTAAACCTAATTGTATTCATTTTCCCAATTTTATCAATCCTTTTATACAATATACCATTCCTAGATTATTGATTTATTGTTTTCATTCCAACTATTTTTCCAATGATCAAGTTCAATTACAATAGTGTTTTAAACCTCAACTGTTGTTCTCTTTCTTGTTCCTTCATTTATTACGCATTTGATTGATTTTATTTTTTTCATTGCGGATTCCCTCAATTTTAATTGTTTAAATATTATATCAATAATTTGATAATTTCTTCCTTTTTTAATACAATCATTATCATGGGTAGATAATCATCTAGGGTTAGGGGGTCAAGAGTATGGTTTTTTTAATATAATGAATATCTGAAAAAAACTGGGTAACCCTTTGGCTAGTAATTATGTTAATGAACAATTTTTAATCACATTCTATTTTACCACCATGATCTGGGGAATTTCAATATAAGGACCCTAACTTTGTTAGAGTTGAGAATACTAGGTCTAATATAATGTGGTGCTTTATGCCTTAAAGATAACCCTTATGAATTTGGGTTGTTGACTACCTCTAGGACAATGATTGCTTTATATCATGGGTAGACCTGATTGGCTGGACCAAAACCAATTAGTGACTTTGGCACTGCTTCATAGCCTGTGCCATAGGACTATCCCAAGTAATATTTATGATTACCTTCTACCCAAGCCCCGAAATTGACCCGGATTCCTCTCTTTATCCAAAATTAAAACACAGTGTCATATGTATTTAGAAAACCAAACCTTAAAGAGTCTTTTGAGGAATCCTTGTAACATGTTCTTATCACCACATTAGAAGACTTTCCAGATGGTTTGTGTGGGTTCAACCTTCCACGAGTGCTATGTGACACCTTTGTTTCTAGTGTAGTTTGGGTCTTATAAATTTCCAATCCGATCAACTCCATTGTCAAATCAAAGACACTGTGTGGGACAATCATATATATAATATTATTTCACTATCAATAAATATATCAAAACAAATTACTTATTGATGTACATATTATATTCACCTAAATTCTTGGAGGATGACATTAGAAAATAGGAAGTCTTGTCATTTCATAAATATGGAGTTTTTTAATGTCACAAACAAGAGATAATTCAAATCTTAAATTGAAGTGAAAATCATAAAGTCTAAAGGCTGAATAAAATCTATATAAGTTGTAGATTTGGAAGAATATAAGATAATGTTGACAGAGGAAGAGACATGTTCAATGGATACTATTAGAAGAATGATTAATAATGTAAAGGAACAATGTGATATAGTTGAATAAATTATCATGAAATAAATTTAGGAATGAAAATGGAAAACTCTTTGGAGCCTCGATGCCTATCCTAAAAAAGTAGTATGATGATTATGTAAAGATTTCACACAAGGAAAACACTTCTTGCATAGAAAATTTAGACGCTAAGCTGAAGGACAAGGATTCTAGGATTAATAATCATGGAGGATATATTCATATTTTGAAGTAGAATTAAAATTCCAAATATTCTCACATGGAGACATCATTATGTAGTAAGAATTACAAAAAATATGGATTAATCAAAAATAAAGTCTATTCATACTATAGTCAATGGAATTGGATCTTAAAGGATGGTGGAATTACTGGGATATTTTTTTAGATTAGGAAACACTATGAGTGTGTGTATAGAATGTAGAAAGATCAGTTGAGGAGGAAGATTTGAAGAAACCACATCTCATTAAAAAAATATTTTAAAAGGAATTATTTCATCTAGAAGTGATAAATTCAAACTAACCATGATTATATGGGAAGATACTTCAGAAATAAAATGGATAGAGTTGAGTTGGTGATAAGCACTAAAAGGTCTTTATCCTTATCTGATAAAGAAGTTGGCTAGTGAATATAATATGTATATGAATATCACCATGTATCTAAAGCACACTAGCTAAAACAAGGATGCTAATATGGAACCCACCCACACTGTTTGCGCATACATGCTACGAGGCACCCAATTTCCCATGACCCACTAATAATATGCTCTCTTGGGCTCATACCTAGGGCTAATGATCAAATGAGTTTCCCCCAAAAACAAGTTCAAAATATTACCCCTTCAGTTTTGAGGTTCAATTTCTCCAAAAAAATTGAGTTCAACTGTAACAGATCTATTGTTCGATGAGAATTCGAGTGTGGTGTGAGGAATATTCGATGTTAGAGTACTTTTATAAACAGGACAAAGAGATTAATCAATTCTTACCAAAAAGTGCTAATAAAGGTTTATTTTATCAACGCTAAAAACCAATGAAAAATGTAGTATTTGACATCGTTTAAGTTTTAGAATTGATAAATACTACTTTTGACAATGCTTTTTTAGCGATGATAAATCATAACTTTTATCAATGCTAAAAAAGCATTAACAAAAGCAGTATTTTTTAGCGCTTATGTTCTAGAACTCACAAAAATGAAAAAAAATATGAAAAAATGAATAAATAAATAATATTAATTTTATAAATTGAGAAATTATTAAAAATTAAATATACTAGCTATTTAAATTATAAACATATTAAAAATATGCATTTAAAAGATTTAATTATACAAATTACAAACATATTGAAAATATTAAAACATAATAAATAAATATGCATAAATAAATATTAAAAGATGAATAAATTCTTGAAAATATTAAAAATAAAAAAAAATTAAAAATTAATATATAATAATGAATGAATGGATATTAAAAAAGAATAAATAACCAAAATATTTCAAAAAAGTTAATTCATAACATTAATTACATAATTTACAAACAAATTAAAATTATTAAAATGAGTAAATAAATAATTTTCATTATGTAAATAGAAGAATTATTAAAAATGAATTATATTAACTATTTAAATTAAATGTTATTAAAAATGAATTTAAATAAATAAATTATATGCATTATAAACATATTAAAAATGTTAAAACATAATAAACAAAAATGAATAAATATTATTCATATAAATTACAATCTTATTGAAAATATTAAATCATAATAAATAAATTTGTATAAAAAATTATTAGAAAATGATTAAATTCCAAAATATATCAAAATTGATAAATTTTAAAAATAGTTAAATAATATTAAATAAAATAATATAAAAATGAATATATAAGATTAAATAGATAAAAAACTATTTAAAATATGAATTTTTAAGATCAATTGAATGAATTGTAAACATGTACGAAAATGATAAAAAAAATTAAAAAATGTATTTAAATAAATAAATTATATAAATTTCAATAATTTTAAAAATATTTCAATTTAATAAATAAAACTTAATAAATATTAAACATAGAAATTACAAACCTATTGAAAATATTAAAACTTATAAATAAATAGGTATAAATAAATATTCAAAATGAATAAATTCCAAAAATATTAAAAATTTATAAATATAAAAAATAAATAAATAAAATTAAATGAAAGAGTATTAAAAATTAATAAATAGAATATAATAACTTTATAAAAAAATAAAATGTGAATTTGTAACATTAATTAATTCAATTACAGAAACATAAATAATGAATAAAAATCAATAAATAGATAAATTTAATTATATAACCAACAAAATTATTTAAAATGAATTATATTGGCTATATATAAATATTAAAATTAACATGTATTATAGGAATCAATTATATAAATTTCTCACATATAAAAATTATTTAAACATAATTAATAAAAATCAATAAATATTAATCATATAAATTACAACCATATTGAAAATATTTAAACTTAGTAAATATATATGCATAAGTTTTGAAAAATGAATAAATTCCAAAACTATTTAAAATTAATATATATAAAAAATATTAAATGAATAAATATTAAAAATTAACAAATAAATTATAAAAAAATTTCTAAAAAAGCTAATTCATAACATTAGATACATGAATTGGAAAAAAAATCCCCAAAAATGAAAAAAATTAATTAATAATAATAATAATTATCATTATTGATGTATGCATTGTATTGATTATATATAAAAATATAAGTAATTGTTAACAATTATAAGTTTTTAAAATAATTAATAACATTATAATTTAATGACATGTATAAATATTTAAAAATATATAAATAACTTTCAAAATTGAATTTATTACAACAATATTAAGTGAAAATATATAAAAAATGAATTGACATTAAAAAGGAATAAAATATGAAAAATACTAAAAAGTGAGAAATATTACCAATTGATAAATAATATTAAATCAATAAACCCACATACACATACACACAAACGTGTACATTGAAAGACATGTACAGATACATACGGGCACATAGACACCTATATACAAACACTTACACATATAATCATATACATACAGATACACATACACATACATACAATTATAGACATATGTAGACACATACATACACATACACATACATATTCATACATACGCATACACATACACTCATATATACACCTAAACATACATGTACACATGCATACAAATAAACATACACATACACATACGCATGCACAAACACAAACACATAGAAATACATATACAGATACAGATACACATACCAATACACATAGACATATACATACACATACACATACATTCATACATACGCTTAAACATACATGTATGCACACATACACATACACATACACATACCCATACTCATACACATACAAATACACACATATTAACGTATAGGCTTGCATATGTACATATACAAATGCATACACATATACATATGCACATACACGGAAACATGCACCTACACATATGCACACACATATATACATGTATAGGCCTCTACATATGCATGCACAATTGTATATAAATACACATACATAAAATTACACCCACATTCTTGCACATACATAGACATTCATTTGCATAGATACACATATTGCATAAAAAGACATACACATAGACATACACATACAAAAAAACATATAAATGCACAAGGACATGCACAAACACATAAAGAGACACATAAACATCCACATGTACAAACACATAAACATCTACAGACACATCCACATCCACACACACACACACACATATACACATACACATACACATACACATACACATACAAATACAAATACAGATACAAATACACATACAGATACAGATACATATACACATACACATACACATACACATACACATACACATACACATACACATACCCATACACACAAACATAAACATACATATATAAATATATACAGACCGAAAAACAAACACAGACACATACACATACACATACACATACACATCCACAAACACAAACACAACACATACACATACAAAGACACATACACATACACATACACATGCACATACACATACACATACACATACACATACACATACACATACACATCCACATACACATCCACATACATACACATCCACATACACATCCACATTCGCATACACATACACATACACATACACATACCCATACACATACACATACCCATACCCATACCCATACCCATACACAAACACATACTCATACCCATACACATACACATACACGTACAAATACACATAAACATACACATACACACACACATACACATATAGACATACACCTACACATACACATATACATATAGACATACACATACACTTACATATACAAAGAACCATTCACATACACATACACATACACACACACATATAGACACACACACACCCACATATACATATAGACATACACATACACATACTCAATCAAATAAACACTCACATACACATACACATACATGTACATACACACGTACACATACACATACACAAACACATACACATAAACAGACACATACAGAGACACATACACATACACCTACGCATACACATACACATACACATACACATACACATCCACATCCACATACACATACACAGACCCAGACACATACACACACACACACACACACACACATACACATTCACACACATATATACATACACATACACCTACACATACACCTACACATACACATACACATACACCTACAGCTACACATACACATACACATACACATACACATACACATACACAAACACAAACACATACACATACACATACACATACACGTGCACATACACCTACACATACACATACACCTATGCATACACGTACACAGAGACATATACAGACACAGACACACAGACACACACACACACACACACACACACACCCACCCACCCACCCACACACACACACACTTAGACATACACATTCAAATACACATGCATATACTCATACTAACAAACATTCACATACACAAATGCGAACACATAAACTTACAAATAAACATACACATACACATACACATACACGAACACATACACGTACACATACGAAGACACAGACATATACATCTACGCATACATAGTCACTCACTCACACACACACACACACATAAACATACTAATACATAAACGTACACATACACATCCCCATTCACACACATACACATACAAAGAAACATATAGACATACACATACACATACACATACAAATAAATATTCACCTACACATACACGTACACTTACACATACACCTACACATAAACACACACAGACACATACAAAAGCATAAACCTACACATACACATACACATACACAGACACATACACACACACACACTCACATACACACACATACACATACATGTACACATACAAAAAAACATTCACATATCCATACAAGTACACATACACTTACACACACACACACAAAGATGTATATACACAAACACAAACACATACATACATGTACACAAGCACATACACATAGAAATAAAAATAAACACAGACATACACAAACATGTACACGTCCACCTACACATACAAATAAACAAACACATACTCATTCACATACACCTACACGTACACATACACCTACACATACACATTCATATACGCATACACATACAGATACACGTACACATACACATACACATACACATACACATACACATACACATACACATACACATACACATACACCTACACATACACATACACATACACATACACATTCACATACACATACACATACACATACACATACACATACAAATACACATACACATACACATACAGATACACATAAACATACAAATAAAGATAAACATACACATACACATACACATACACATAAACATACACATACACATACACATACACATACACCTACACATACATATTCGCATACACATACACATACACATACCCATACACAGGCATATACACATACATATTCACATACAGATACACATACACTTGCGCATACACAAACACATACACATACACACATACACATACACATACACATACACATGCACATACACATACATATTCACATACACATACACATACACTTGCGCATACACAAACACATACACATACAAATGCACATACACATATAAATAAACATTCACATCCAAATACATATATAAATAAACATTCACATTCACGTACACATATACATACCCATACAAATACACATACACATACACATACATCTACACATACACAAACCCATACACCTACACATACACATACACATACACTTACACTTACACTTATACTTACACTTACACATAAAATTACAGATACAAATACACATACACATTCACATACACTTACACATACACACACACATACACATACACAAGCACATACACATATACATACTCATACTCATACACATACACATAGAAATTCACATACACGTACACATACACATAGACATCCACATACACATACACACACACCTACACATACACATACACATACACATACACATACACATACACATACACATACACATACACATACACATACACATACACAAACGCATACACATACACATACAAATACACATACACATACACATACACATACTCGTATAAACATTCACATACACATGTGCATACAAATAAACATTACCACACACATACAGGTACAAATACACATACACAGACACATACACATGTGCATACACATACACATGCCCATACACAAACACACACATACACATACACATACACATACACATACACATACACATACACAAATAAACTTACACATATAAACAAACATTCACATACACATACATGTACACATACACTTACACACACACACATACACATACAGAGACATGTACACCTACTCATACACATACACATACACAAACACATACACAAACACAAACACATACACATACATATTCAAATACACATACACATACACACACACATACACATACACATACTCATACACATACACATACACATACACATACACATACACATACACATACACATACACATACACATACACATACACATACACATATGCATACACATACATGTACACATACAAAGAAACATACACATACACATTCAAAGACACCCACACACACACAAAAATACAGAGACAGAGACACATACACATACACATACACATACACATAGACATACACATAGATATGCACATACACAAACACAAGTGCATATGCATACACATACACATGTACATACACATACACCTACAAATAAACATACACATGCACGTCCACAGGAACATCCACAAGCACATCCATATCCACAACCAACAACATTCAGGTCCACATAAACATATACATACACATAAACATACACATGCAAATACACATACACTTAGACATACACATAAACATAAACATACACATAAACATAAACATACACATAAACATACACATACACATACATATACACATACACATACACCTACACATACAAATACAGATACAGATACAGATACAGATACAGATACACATACACATGCACATACACATACACATACAACTACACATAAACATACACATATACATACACATACACATATACATATTGTAACATCCCAAGTAAGTAATGAATAATTGATATTTTTATCTATGTCTATTAATGATTAAGATAGTGTTTTAGAGGCTTAAAATGAAAATAAATACAATCTTATGCATGGAATACACTAATATTCTTAAAAGATTGTTTTACTTCCTTATGATGGAAAACCCTTTTTAAATCTATCTTTTGACAATTTTATAAGATATGTTTGTCAAAATAAACTTATTCTTTATTATTGGGACATCAAAATTTACCTTGTGTGCATTTTTGGTATTTTTCTGACAATGTTCATTTTTTAATGAATAGGGAAAAACACTGCATTTTACATCAAAACTGCTTTTTAATCTAATTTATTTATATGATTAGATTATGTTTTGAATTGGTTTTGAAGTGAAATTAGAATATATTTTTAACATTTTATCCAATGGTGGTCATTGGAATCAATTTCACTTTGAAATTAGACTTAAACTGGTGTCAATCTTTTGATACTTATTGTTTTGTAAAAACACGCTATTTGCTCTAGCAGCGGGAATTAATTATTAAATTAATTAATGTGACTTATATGATTTTAATTTTGTAAAATAGACTTCATTTTTGAATTTGTAATATCAAATATAGCTTAGGGTGAATTTTTGGTAATTTTCTGAAAAACTTCAATTTTTGATGAATAGTGAAACCACTAAGTGGTAATCAAGCAAACTGATTTTTCAGTTAAATGAAAGTTTACCACTAATGTGTATTTAATTTTGAAAATCCGACATACATGGTTGTCATTAAGAAGTAAAATGTGGTTCAATGAAATTATAATAATTTTTTGGTGAATAGTAACTTATTAACTTCTTAATCGCGATTAGTGGTAATTAGTGTAGTTTAAGGTATAAATAATGATTTAATAATATGAAATGACCTAGACACATGTCCCAACCTTATTGGTTGTGTCATGGCCAACCAAGACAAGCCATGGGACAACTTGGGGATCCCATGAAGACATTTTGGTTGGGAAATGACATAAATAACTTTTTATTTAATGTAAAAGTAAAAATGACACAAACATAATATGTTTTACGAAAACAATTTTTATATGGGGTTATAAAGATCCGATTTTTGATTATAAATAGTAATTGGAAATATAAAAAGATTTCCTACATCATAGTATTTTTTATGATTTTTAGACATTATATAAATTAAATTATTTATGACATAATAATGATGAAGCGATGACATCATTATTTGACAATTTAAATAAAATGGAAAGATAATGTAAAATCTATGAACTACACATGTCCAAAACTTATTGGATGAGTTGATTTCAAAGCCGTATCACCTTATCCACGGATTATATCAATGTGGGACCTTTTGAAACCGAAACACATTTTCAAATAATGTAATATTTCTTTACTTTCCAAAAGTGCCCCTCCTCTCCTCTTATAAAAGGCCCCCACCTCTACCTCATTTCACACATTACTCAAGCCTTTGGCTCGGCCAACCCCTGCCCATTTACTCTCTCCACATCCCTCTCCTCATCCTATAGGATTCCCTTTGGGCATAATCCTGTCAAAGGAAGAATTTATACTCAAATCAAAAGGAGATACACTTTTAAAGGTAATTCATTCTCTCATGTTCATTTGTTTTATTTTGCTTCTCCAACCCCCTAAACTCTTTTTATTTACTTATTTTGCAACAAAACCAGTATATTATATATATAATGATGTTTTTATAATATTTATTTGATCTACACTCTCACACAACTACATCAAATGGTTAAAGAACATACGGTTTCCGTGGATGGCGAAATTCTGCCTCCCGAAACGATGATTGTTCAACACTCATTTAACACCTTCAAAGGTGGCCATTATGATGTCACTATTTTTATATATGATATATAATATGTTTATGTTTTCCTTAATCTTCTGTTTTTTCATTTTGGGCATACCTTTATGGTTTCCATTATGGGTAAACACGATATCTTCATTTTAGGAAGTGCGGACTACCGCCCCCTCAAAGTGATTTGATTTGTTAAATACCATATGTGGGACATATAAAGGATGGAACTATGATATTATATATGATATTATACTGGAATTATAATATACCTTTATATCATTATGATTCCATTCTATAAAATACGAAATAGAAATGAAAGTAGCGTTCATGCGTACGTACGGCTTACCGTCTCCATGAACGGTGCATTTCATTTCATACCTCTAAATGATTATGTAATATTATAAATGCAAGTATGTACTGGATATATATGACATATATGATATCTACATCATGAATTCCATTATGGATATAATGAACCTTTGACCAAATTAACAACATGTAAGTGTAAGAATTCTATTTTTGACTTAAGAACCAAATACCGACAAAATGAACATTATTAACTTAACTGATTACATGATGTTCATAACATGGTATAAAAGGAATAATGAACTTGAAAAATATTCATAAGAAAGTAGAGATTAACTCAAGTTTATTATTCAGGAGATTAAAGAACGGTCGGGTCAAGTCGGATACGAGGTATGGGACTTCGTCTCAATCTCCTTTCGTTGAGGCATATTTTATTTTATACACAACTTTCTTTTATATGGTGTATAAACCACTTTAACTTTTACATTTATTCAAAAGGAATCTTTTTTATATGAAGCGTTTACTAAACGACAAAAGGGAATGTTTTTGTCGTACGTATGCGGCGACAACGACTTCTCCGCCATCATGACCGTTATTTGAGTTTCAGATTTCTCTACAAGCCATACCTTCTTTTTAAAAGAAAAATAAATACCATGTATTACTTTTCTTTTATTTTGGTATTGAAAATGGTTTTCATAATGTTTTTATATCAATGTGTTGTATTGATATCTCGTGATTGAAATGTGGAAATTTTATGTTTCCTTTATGCATGTTTTATGTGATATGATTATGTTATGGTTCTTGGGCATTATTATGAAGACGGGTGGTTCCGTGATAAACTAAGGGCAGGTGAGCCCGTTATAGCTCTCCAATGCATTGGGTAATGCGAAGGAGTGAAACATTAAGGTTTCTCCGAAGAGATTTTAGGGAATATACTGTGATGGGTATTCCAAACGTAACCAAGAGGGTTACTCCCTACGTAAGAATGTTATGAATGCCTCAAGTTACCTTTATGTCTTATGATTTCTATGATTTATTCATGATTTTATGAGGTATGTTAAAGTGCCTATGTTTTATGGGTAAAGTATGATTTCATTCTTATGTATATATGAACTCATGTTTCCTTTCCATGTTTTTTTTATAACCCATACTGAGTTTTTATGCTCATCCCAAGTTTTTGAAATGTTTTTCACAGGTCAAGGGAAAGGTACATGATAAGATGATAGAGTCAAGGATGTGTCAAGAAATAATCCATGTTTTATTTTAAATGTGTTTCCATTGATGGGAATGAAGAATACTATCTTTATGTAACCACTTTGTTTATATGTGGAATGTAATGCAAGTTTTATGATCTAATTCTCTAAAACTCTAAACCCGAAAAGATCCTCAATGTGTAATCTTGTAATAACTCAAGATTAAGTAAGGTTTAAGGCTGGGGCCTTATAGTTGGTATCAAAGGTCGGTTTAGATAACTTTAGGAGTTAGAATTCTATTAAATGATTATCCAAAAATATATATTTTTTTTCGAAATGATATAGCATTTAGAGATTACCATGTTGCTTCATCTAAGACATGTTTGTTCAGAATGGTTTTCCGCAGAGGAAACAGGGAAGCAGTGCTAGGAAGGCATACAGAAGGAAATAACCTTCCGAATCAGCATCCAGAAATGGTCGGAATTGGAACTGAACAGTTTGTTGCAGTAATGGCGCAGTTGACTAAAGCGATAAATGGCGGTGGTATCCATGCACGAGATCAGCCAGAACAACCGCAGAGGAACATGTCAGTGGTGGAACATTTCATGAGGCCACATCCACCATCATTCAGAGGATCATCTGACCCTGTGCTAGCTGAAGGGCGGATTAAAGCACTGGAGAAGATTTTTGATGTCATGGGGTGTTCAGACAATCAAAAGGTTAGTCTTGCTATTTACCGTTTGGAGGGTGAAGCAGATCAGTGGTGGTCTATGGTTAAAAATATCTGGGACGCCGATGAGATTGATGCTCTTGACTAGGATGAATTCAAAGGTATTTTTCTTGAGAAGTATTTTCCTAAGGCTGTTCGACTTAGGATGGAAAAGCAATTCTTGGAATTGAGGCAAGAGGAAGACTCAGTGGCTGCCTATGAAGAAAGGTTCACTCGATTGGCAAGGTATGCTCCAAATTTTATCCGGGACCTTGATAGTAAAATCAATCATTTTTACTCAGGATAAAAGCCAAAGTATCGAAGGGCATTAGCTTCTCATGAGTTTAAAAGTTATGAAAAGCTTGTTCGATGTGCTGAGAAGGTAGAAATGGAGTTTTCCGATGACCAAGTTTTCTATAACAACCAGCAGAAGAAGAGACCGAGGTGGCAGGAGAAAGGTAAGAATTCTTCAAAAAAGTCTGATGGTAAGAGAACTAAGTTTCCAGTTTGTGATAAATGTGGCAAAAGGCATGCTGGGGAATGTCTTCTGAATTCTCGGAAGTGCTACCGATGTGGTAAGATGGGACATAAGGCTCGTGATTGCACTGAAAAGGATCAAGGTGAAGGTAAGAACAAATTTGATTTACAGTTAGTGAAATGTTATAAGTGCAATGAGATGGGTCACTATGCAAACGAGTGTCCGACAAGGAGCTTGAGTGATGGGAAGCAGTTAGACTACAAGCAGAAAGGGGTGGTGAAATCCTTTGCAACTACTTCAGCAGATGTCGGGCCATCAAATGAAGTTGTATCAGGTACTTTGTTTGTTTTTTCAGATTATGCCAGTGTGTTGTTTGATTCGGGGTCTACACATTCTTTCATCTCTGAAACCTTTTCTAGTAAAATGGGAATACCATCTCAAGAAATGACCCCTGAACTTTTGGTAAAAACACCTGGGGGAAGTGTCGAGGCAAAAAGAATTTATAAGAATCTTCCTATCCTTATCTGTGGAAAGAACCTACTTGCAAACCTTATTGTTCTACCTCTAGTAGAGTTTGATGTTATCCTGGGTATGGATTGGCTCTCTATTTACCATGCTAAGATTGACTGTAGTGCTAAAGAAGTTTCTTTTCAGAAAGACTTTCAGTTTGTTTACAGGAATGAACCCTTACTTTTGATAACATATCAAGAGGCGGAAAAACTTGTAAAATATGGAAATGAATGTTACCTTGCACACATCATTGAAAATAAAGGAACTGTTCAGATTAATGATGTGCTAGTGGTAAATGAGTATCCTGATGTTTTTCCTGATGAGTTTCCTGGAATAATACCAGATCGAGAAGTTGAGTTTACTGTTGACTTAGTTCCTGATGCTAATCCAATTTCAAAACCCCCTTATCGAATGGCACAAAGTGAACTTTTAGAGTTGAAGGAGAAATTGCAAGATTTATTAGAGAAAGGTTTCATTAGACCTAGCACATCACCATGGGGTGCTCCTATTTAATTTGTTAAAAAGAAAGATGGTTCTATGAGACTTTTCATTGATTATAGAGCCTTGAATAATATCACTGTTAAGAACAAATATCCTTTGCCTCATATCGATGATTTGTTTGATCAGCTCCAGGGAGCTCAGTTTTTTTTCAAAGATTGACTTGAGATCGGGGTACCATCAGCTGAAGGTAAAGGAGGTAGATATTCCGAAGACCGCATTCCGTACGAGATATGGCCATTATGAATTTGTAGTAATGCCTTTTGGGCTAACCAATGCACCTGCTATATTCATGGACTTAATGAATAGAATTTTCCATGAGTTCTTGGATAAGTTTGTGGTGGTTTTCATTTATGATATTTTGGTGTTTTCTAAAAGTAAAGAGGAGCATGAAAAACATTTAAGGGTTATCTTGCAAACCATAAAAGAAAAGAAATTGTATGGTAAATTCAGCAAGTGTGAGTTTTGGTTGCAACAAATTTCATTCCTTGGTCACATTGTTTCTAAAGATGGAATAACTATTGATCCTGCAAAAACAAAAGTTTTGGAAGAATGGCCAAGACCCACAAATGTAACCGAGATTCGTAGCTTCCTTGGTTTGGCAGGCTATTACTGAAGGTTTGTTAGAAATTTTTCAAGGTTATCTAGTCCAATGACTAAGCTAACTCGGAAGGGTGTTAGGTTTATCTGGACAAAAGAATGTGATGATTGTTTTCAGGAATTGAAAAGAAGATTGGTGAATGCTCCAGTTTTGGCACTACCTTCCAAGAATGGTGAGTTTGTTATATACAGTGATGCTTCATTGAAAGGACTTGGTTGCGTCCTAATGCAGAATGATCAGGTAATTGCTTATGCTTCACGACAGTTGGAAACTCATGAGGTAAATTACCCTACACATGATTTGGAATTAGCTGCTGTTGTTTTTGATTTAAAAATTTGGAGGCATCATTTGTATGGAGTAAAGTGTGAAATATATACTGATCACAAAAGTTTAAAGTATATATTCACACAGAAAGAGTTAAACATGAGACAGAGGAGATGGTTGGAATTAATCAAGGATTATGATTGTACAATTCATTACCATCCGGGAAAAGCAAATAAAGTGGCTGATGCTTTGAGTCGAAAAAGTAATGCTTCATTAACAATGTTGCGTTTGGAACGTGATCCTTTGGTTAAGGATTTAATGAACTTTGGCATAGAATTTGTTGGTGCAGGAAGTCCTTCTGTTTTGTTTCAGGTATCAGTGAGATCATCTCTATCAGATAGAATCACGAAAGCACAGAAGCAAGATAGCGAGTTGCAGAAAAAGGTAGAGCTGGTTCAAAAAGGTAAGTTGCCTGAATTCAACATTGATAATGATTGTGTTTTGAGATTTTGGAAGAGATTGTGTGTGCCTTGTGATTCACAGTTGAAGAGAGAGTTGTTATGTGAAGCTCATAGTTCTCCGTTTTCAGTTCATCCGGGCAGTACTAAGATGTATAGAGATCTGTGGGAGTATTATTGGTGGGATGGAATGAAAAGAGATATTGCTGATTTTACTGTGAAGTGTTTGACTTGTCAGCAGGTTAAAGCAGAGCGGCAGTTACCGAAAGGGATGCTTCAGCCTTTACCAGTGCCAGAGTGGAAATGAGAGAATATATCCATGGACTTTGTTGTTGGATTACCGAAGACATCTCGAGGTAATAATGCAATCTGGGTTATTGTTGATCGCTTGACCAAATCTGCTCATTTCCTTGCTATACGAGATAATTTCTCTCTTGATCAACTTTCCCGTTTGTATCTTAAAGAGATAGTCATGTTACATGGAGTTCCTCTCTCCATTGTATAGGATCGTGATCCACGGTTTACTTCTAACTTTTGGAAAGGCCTTCAGAAGTCATTGGGTACTAAATTAAATTTTAGTACAGCTTTTCATCCTCAATCAGATGGGCAGTCAGAACGAACAATTTAGACATTGGAGGATATGCTACGAGCTTGTTCTATGGATTATCAGGGAAGTTGGGACCAACATCTTTCTTTGGTTGAGTTTTCATATAATAACTGTTTTCATTCCAGTATACATATGGCACCATTTCAGGCATTATATGGGAAGCGGTGTCGAACTCCAGCTTTCTGGGATGAAGTGGGTGAAAGGAAGTTGATGGGACCAGAATTGGTAGAAGAGATGGCAGAAAAAGTTCAGCTGATTCAGAAACACATGAGAACAGCTCAGAGCAGGCAGAAGAGTTATGCGGATAACCGGAGGAAGGATCTATCTTTCGAGGTAGGTGATCATGTTTTTCTCAAGGTTTCTCCTTGGAAAAGCGTGATGAGATTTGGTAAGAAAGGAAAGTTGAGTCCAAGGTTTGTTGGACCATACGAAATTCTGGAGAGAGTTGGATCAGTTGCATACCGAGTGGCTTTACCTCCGAGTTTATCTCAGGTACACAATGTTTTTCACGTTTCGATGTTGAGAAAGTATATGCCAGATCCATCTCATGTTTTGAGCCCAGAGGTAGTTCAGCTGGAAGAGAACCTATATTATGAGGAATAACCAGTCCAGATTCTTGACCACAGGGAGCAAGTGTTACAGAATAAGGTGATTAAGCAGGTAAAGGTTTTGTGAAAAAACCACATGATTGAAGAGGCAACATGGGAATCTGAAAATGCAATGAGGGATAAGTACCCCCATTTATTCGATAAGTAAATAAATTGCGGGGACGCAATTTTCTAAAGGGGGTAAGGATGTAACATCCCATGTAAGTAATGAATAATAGATATTTTTATGTATGTCTATTAATGATTAAGATAGTGTTTTAGAGGCTTAAAATGAAAATAAATACAATCTTATGCATGGAATACACTAATATTCTTAAAAGATTGTTTTACTTCCTTATGATGGAAAACCCTTTTTAAATCTATCTTTTGAAAATTTTATAAGATATTTTTGTCAAAATAAACTTATTCTTTATTATTGGGACATCAAAATTTACCTTGTGTGCATTTTTTGTATTTTTCTGACAATGTTCATTTTTTAATGAATAGTGAAATATTCTGCATTTTACATCAAAACTGCTTTTTAATCTAATTTATTTATATGATTAGATTATGTTTTGAATTGGTTTTGAAGTGAAATTAGAATATATATTTACCATTTTATACAATGGTGGTCATTGGAATCAATTTCACTTTGAAATTAGACTTAAACTGGTTTCAATCTTTTGATACTTATTGTTTTGTAAAAACACGCTATTTGCTCTGGCAGCGGGAATTAATTATTAAATTAATTAATGTGACTTATATGATTTTAATTTTGTAAAATAGACTTCATTTTTGAATTCAGAATATCAAATATAGCTTAGGGTGAATTTTTGGTAATTTTCTGAAAAACTTCAATTTTTGATGAATAGTGAAACCACTAAGTGGTAATAAAGCAAACTGATTTTTCAGTTAAATGAAAGTTTACCACTAATGTGTATTGAATTTTGAAAATCCGACATACATGGTTGTCATTAAGAAGTAAAATGTGGTTCAATGAAATTATAATAATTTTTTGGTGAATAGTAACTTATTAACTTCTTAATCGCGATTAGTGGTAATTAGTGTAGTTTAAGGTATAAATAATGCTTTAATAATATGAAATGACCTAGACACATGTCCCAACATTATTGGTTGTGTCATGGCTGACCAAGAAAAGCCATGGGTCAACTTGGGGACCCCATGGAGACATTTCGGTTGGGAAATGACATAAATAACTTTTTATTTAATGTAAAAGTAAAAATGACACAAACATAATATGTTTTACGAAAACAATTTTTACATGGGGTTATAAAGATCATATTTTTTATTATAAATAGTCATTTGAAAGATAAAAAGATTTCCTACATCATAGTATTTTTTTTATGATTTTTAGACATTAAATAAATTAAATTATTTATGACATAATAATGATGCAGCGATGACATCATTATTTGACGATTTAAATAAAATGGAAAGATAATGTAAAATTTATGAACTACACATGTCCAAAACTTATTGGATGAGTGGATTTCGAAGCCTTATCACCTTATATACGAATTATATCAATGTGGGACTTTTTGAAACCGAAACACATTTTCAAATAAAGTAATATTTCTTTACTTTCCAAAAGTGCCCCTCCTCTCCTCTTATAAAAGGCCCCCACCTCTACCTCATTTCACACACTACTCAAGCCTTTGGCTCGGCCAACCCCTGCCCATTTAATCTCTCCACATCCCTCTCCTCATCCCAGAGGATTCCCTTTGGGCATAATCCTATCAAAGGAAGCCTTTAGACTCAAATCAAAAGGAGATACACTTTTAAAGGTAATTCATTCTCTCATGTTCATTTGTTTTATTTTGCTTCTCCAACCCCCTAAACTCTTTTTATTTACTTATTTTGTAACAACACCAGTATCTTAAATATACAAGGATGTTGTTATAATATTTATTTGAGCTACACTCTCACACTACTACATCAAATGGTTAAAGAATATACGGTTTCTGTGGATGGCGAAATTCTGCCTCCCGAAACGATGATTGTTCAACACTCATTTAACACCTTCAAAGGTGGCCATTATGATGTCACTATTTTTATATATGATATATAATATGTTTATGTTTTTCTTAAGCTTCTGTTTTTTCATTTTGGGCATACCTTTATGGTTTCCATTATGGGTAAACACGATATCTTCATTTTAGGAAGTGCGGACTATCGCCCCCTCAAAGTGATTTGATTCGTTAAATACCATATGTGGGACATATAAAGGATGGAACTATGATATTATATATGATATTATACTGGAATTATAATATAACTTTATATCATTATTATTCCATTCTATAAAATACGAAATAGAAATGAAAGTAGCGTTCATGCATACGTACGGCTTACCGTCTCCATGAACGGTGCATTTCATTTCTTACCTCTAAATGATAATGTAATATTATAAATGCAAGTATGTACTGGATATATATGACATATATGATATCTACATCATGAATACCATTCTGGATATAATGAACCTTTGACCAAATTAACAACATGAAAGTGTAAGAAGTCTATTTTTGACTTAAGAACCAAATACCAACAAAATGAACATTATTAACTTAACTGATTACATGATGTTCATAACATGGTATAAAAGGAATAATGAACTTGAAAAAGATTCATAAGAAAGTAGAGATTAACTCAAGTTTATTATTCAGGAGATTAAAGAACGGTCGGGTCAAGTCGGATACGAGGTATGAGACTTCGTCTCAATCTCCTTTCGTTGAGGCATATTTTATTCTATACACAACTTTCTTTTATACGGTGTATAACCCACTTTTACTTTTACATTTATTCAAAAGGAATCTTTTTTATACGAAGCATTTACTAAACGACAAAAGGGAATGTTTTTGTCGTCCGTATGCGGCGACAATGACTTCTCCGCCATCGTGACCGTTATTTGAGTTTCGGCTTTCTCTACAAGCCATACCTTCTTTTTAAAAGAAAAATAAATACCATGTTTTACTTTTATTTTATTTTGGTATTGAAAATGGTTTTCATAATGTTTTAATATCAATGTGTTGTATTGATATCTCGTGATTGAAATGTGGAAATTTTATGTTTCCTTTATGCATGTTTTATGTGATATGATTATGTTATGGTTCTTGGGCATTATTATGAAGACGGGTGGTTCCGTGATAAACTAAGGGTGGGTGAGCCCGTTATAGCTCTCCAATACATTGGGTAACGCGAAGGAGTGAAACGTTAAGGTTTCTCCGAATAGATTTTAGGGAATATACTATGATGGGTATTCCAAACGTAACCAAGAGGGTTACTCCCTACGTAAGAATGTTATGAATGCCTCAAGTTACCTTTATATCTTATGATTTCTATGATTTATTCATGATTTTATGAGGTATGTTAAAGTGCCTATGTTTTATGGGTAAAGTATGATTTCATTCTTATGTATATATGAACTCATGTTTCCTTTACATGTTTTTTTTATAACCCATACTGAGTTTTTATGCTCATCCCAAGTTTTTGAAATGTTTTTCACAGGTCAAGAGAAAGGTAAATGATAAGATGATAGAGTCAAGTATGTGTCAAGAAATAATCCATGTTTTATTTTAAATTAGTTTCCATTGATGGGAATGAAGAATACTATCTTTATGTAACCACTTTGTTTATATGTGGAATGTAATGCAAGTTTTATGATCTAATTCTCTAAAACTCTAAACCCGAAAAGATCCTCAATGTGTAATCTTGTAATAACTCAAGATTAAGTAAGGTTTAAGGCTGGGGCCTTATACATATACATGCTAATACATATACAAAAACACATAGCGATACAAATACACATACAAATACATATACACACATACATACACATAGACCTACATAGTTAAACATACACGCTCATACATGAAGACATATATAAACATATATATACACATACACATACATTCACATACACATACACATACACATTCACATGCATAAATATGGCATCCCGCATTTATAATACATAACTTTTCATTTCATTTTACAAACAGAGGATACTTAAAGTCATGTGTCTTGGAAATCAGGAACATAAATCCTGAAAACAATACAAAACATTCTTCTAATCCACTTGTTAGGCTTCATCATAAGTTCATCCTAAGTACAATAGCTTCATCTCATTACCTAGAGACATACATCAAATGAAAGGGTGAGCAGAAGGCCATGTTAGGAAATCATGGGAATCAGTTTACTTGTGATATCACTAAGAACATGATGAAAACCACAAGACAAGAGCAACAGAAAAAGGGGCATATCACAATAAAAAGAACATGAATCACAACATGAATATATATCTACAATATTTCATTTATAAATTCATGAACATATCACCAAGGATCATTCCAATGGTGTCATAAAAACATTACCAAGGTTATTCACCATGGTATCGTGAAACTTGTCATCTCTAGAGATTAATTCTTTACCCAATGCATTGGTGCGCTATCAGGGGGAACCATTAATATGTAATTATTTTCATGTGAGAAAAATAGATCATAATCAAACATTTCATAAATAACCCAAATAGAATCAATGAAATGGCTTTCATGTTAAAATTGTGACATTTAAACAGTATATAAAAGTAAGATCATTATGTCATTTATAACCCATGGAAAGGGAGTGATGGTTATATGTATGTAAATTACAGAATCAAATAGATCAATTTTATTTATTGATGAATACCCCTATAAATAAAAATAGATTTGGGTATCCACCTAAATAATATAAGATCATTTCTTAAGAAAAAAGAGATATTTTGAGATGAAAAGTTTCCAGCATAACGACTACAAAACATCATTTTAGAAAACATTAAAAAGAAAAGGGACTAAGGTGAAACACTCATAAGTATTTCATAATACAGTATGGGTACATAATAAGATCATGGTCTGGATATTTGAATGACAAAACACATGAAAAGAAAAAATGAAAGAAAAGAGAAGACACTGTTTCTTTTATGAAAAATTTGGCAGCCTAACGACGTCACATAATATTCAAAAAATAAATTAATGAGTGCGGAAAGGGTCTCTCATAATTTGTACATGAAATGGACCGTAAAAAGAATATATAAGAATATACCCCACATAATAATATGGAAACTATAAGACATAAAATAAAGGAAATCATTACTAATAAGAGGAGGGTGAAAGGTTCCCTTACCTTAAAGAGTATCTTAGAAACCTCGAAGGTTGGGACCTTGAGGGGATTGAGGGTAACTTGGGAGGACTCCTTGGGAGGTAAAAACACCAGAGCTTCATTGAGGGAGATTTTGGAATGAAATGAATGAGGGAATGGCTTGGTATTTATAGTAAAAGTGAGGGAATATTTAATTAATTTTCAAGGGATGCCTCATCGGTGGTATTTGCAAAACCCTGGTCTTTCCCATGGTATTTTCCCATGGAATTGGCCACTTTGGACACCTATTAACATATATTACTATTCAAAAGTCTAACGGATTTATTACATCATGATTACATCATCAATGATGTCATGAAACACCCGAAACTCAAAACATTATTTTTACTATTCTTTGAAAATTCAATTGTTTCAGAAAAATCCCAAAAAATCACCCTAACCGAATATAGATGCTCCGAATTCAAAAATGAACTCCATTTTATGAAAATAATTTTCTAAATAATTTTAATTTATGTTTTAAATAAAACCATTATGAATTCAAAAAAACAACTCTAAAATGATAACTTATTTTGTAACACCTTGAAAAAGTAATCAAGGTCCCATAAAATTATCGTATAACCAGAATAAAATAATGTAACAATTTATGGTTAAATTTTATAAAAATAAATTTTTATTTTAAAATTTTAAATTAATTATAAAATTATAATTAAAAAATTTATGACATACAAAAATAGAAAAACCTATACTATGAAATTTTTTTCCCTTTTAAGATGTCTTAATTATATTTATACATTCATGGGTGAAGTTTCTATTTATTTGGCCGATTTACTATTCATTACTATTCATAAGGGTATATTACTATTCATACTTTACTATTCACCAAATATTAAGTTGATCTTTTTAGAATCTAATTCTTTTACTGGTCACAATTGTAGAAGACCATTTTCTGAAATCATTTCACATTATTAATTATTTAATGTTTACATAAATATTTTAAAATAACCTTTTTTCAATAATTCATCATCAAAATGGAACTTCATCCTATAGTTATCCAGAAATTTTTAATTCTAAAATTTAACATTATAATAAATAAAAATGTATTTATACAAAAGGATTGCACAACGTAACTAAGGTCTCGTTACATAGCCCCTAATACCACTTGCATGGGACCTAAGTGTAAGATGTGCTATGGTGATAGAATCGTAGGGCGGCTCAGAAAACATTACCTGAGTGGTGATTTATATCATCTTTAACTTCTCCCTTAGGCGATTCCATTCAAGCTTCACATGTTAAAGCGCATGTTGGGCTTGGTCCAGAGCAAAGCCCAAAGATGCTACCTCCTTCACAAGCTCTGACGTATGGTCTTCATACAGCCTGAGTCTACCGGACGAGGCCATCAACTCTTCTTTCTATACTAATTAACCAAGATCACATGTATTTGTAAACAATAATTGTAACTTTAAGATTTTAGTTTCCAATGGTCATATTGACCAACAATCAAATAACAATCGATACCCAATGGTATCACTTCATTAATTAAAGGATATAGTTTTTTGGAGTATAAAATGAAATAACACACAAATTTAAGAAACAAATATTATTAAAAAGTTCAGGGAGTTACAGTTAATGCATATAAAAATACATACACATATATATACACACTTTTATACACATACACATTCATACAATTACATACTGTAACATCCCAAGCTTCCTCGGTATGTTTCCTTTCGAATAATGCAATGACGTGCATTGTACGCAACTTCGAGATTTTAACACACCACAACCAATCAAACTA
Source organism: Viscum album (assembly GCA_963277665.1). NCBI lineage: Eukaryota > Viridiplantae > Streptophyta > Magnoliopsida > Santalales > Viscaceae > Viscum > Viscum album. The sequence goes on along the minus strand of OY728161.1, from coordinate 1,064,057,899 downwards.
GCCGTTATGAATAGTAATACCTACTTTTTGAAATTATATATATTTTATATTTCAAAATGGACTTCATTTTTGGATTCGGAATATCGAATTTAGCCTAAGGTGAAATTTTGGTACTTTTCGGATAACTTTCATATTTTGATGAATAGTGAAAATTACTAAATTTTATTTAAAAACAACTTTTTTAATCAAAATAATTAATAGTGATAAATTGTGAATTTGAGTGGTTTTAAAGTATATTTAGAATATATTTTTACCATTTAATATAATGTTGGTCATTGGACATAATTTTACAATTAAACCGAACATAAACAAGTGTCAATCTTTTGATAGTTATTATCTCTTAAAAACACGCTTTTTGTTTTGACAGCGGGAATTAATTTTAAATTAATTTCTGCCACTTATGTGTTTTGAATTTAGAAAAATGGATTCCATATTTGGAATCAGGATGTCCAAATTGTGTAAATAGGTAACTTTTATTTTTAGACATTTTGAATAATTACTGCGGTAAATATTTTATTTACCATGGTTAAGGGTAAATCCGGTAAATAAGGGTTAAAAAAAATAATATTATAATAATACTAAATTACCCTAAAATGTGTCTTAACCCTATTGGTTGATACATGGTCGACCATGGGCATCTTTGGGTCAATTTGGGGACCCCATGGATCCACTTGTAAGTGATAATGACACTTTATATTAATTAAGTTAAAATGAATACAAAAATGACACAAGCATATATCTTTTAGAAAAACAATTGTTACATAGGGTTATATATGCTGGATTTTAGATTATAAATATTCATTAGAAAGCTAAAACGCTTTCCTACATAATTATATTTTATTTATAATTTTTTGACATTAAAAAATTTATTTTATTTTTGACACAATGATGATGCAGTAATTACTAAAATTGTAAAAAATTAACATAATTGATATTATAAATACCCAAATAATTATAATATGAAACTTTTAATGAATTAAACAAATTTTCTAGGATAATATGATATATTAGTATTGATTTATTTGACTTTGTTAGAAGTAATCAATCTGTTATGAGTTTCACAAAAATCAACTAGTGAATAGAGTCAAAATTGACATAAAAGAGTTCTTAAAACAAATATTATATTATTAATTGATATTAAATTCCTAAAAATCTAAGGTTCGTCCAAGAGACTTATATTATTATAGGTTAATCATTAATGGACCACTTGGGGGTCTTTTGGATGTATATAGTAAGTTTATTAACCATATTATATAAAAATACAAAGAGACATTGTAAAAGTGAAACTAATTAACTTAGAGTTAATACTTAAAGATAAGGTTACTATAAGTACCCAAACCTGTCTAAATTCTATTGGATGAGTTGTTTTCGACTTATCCCCACCTCAACCTTTGAATAGTCAACTTTGGAGCCATTGGAAACCGAATATGAATTTATTATAAATTAATATTTCTAGCTTTTCCAAAGGTGCCCCTCACCCCTCTTATAAAAGGGCACTCCTCCTTCTCATTTCCTCACACCTCTCAAGCCACTTGGCTCGTCCAAACTCTGCCCAACTAAGCTCCCCACATCCCTCTCCTCCTCCTTGAAGCTTCCCCTTAGTCAGAAAGCATTTCAACAAGTCCTTTGGTTCCAACCAAAGTGAGTTACCTAAATTAAAGGTAACGATTTCTCTTAAATTATTTTCATTTATTTTGCTTCTTCAACCCCCAAACTCTTTTTATTTCCCTTCTTTTGTAACAACACCAGTATACTCAATATACTAGGATTTTGTTATAAGAAGTATTCAAACTACACATACACACAACTCCATCTAATGGATGATGAACATAATGTTTCTGTGGATGGCAAACTAACGCCTCACGAAATGATGATTGTTCAAAAACATCTTACCGCCTCTCATGGTGGCCATTATGATGGCACTGTAATTAAATATGATATTAATGATATATATTTTATATATAAGATTCTGTAATTCCATTTTATTTCATACCATTATTCGTTTCATGTCGTATATACATACGATAATTTCATTTGAGGAAGTGCGGACTACCGCCCCCTTAAAATGATATGACTTGTTCATACCACACATGGAACGTATAAAGGATGGTGTTAATGAACTTAAGTAACATATATAAAATATTATATTATACTGGAATAGTAATATACCTATGTATCATTTGGATTCGATTCTTTTAAAATAAAAAATTAAATGGAAGTAGCGTTCGTGCGTACGTACGGACTACCGTCTCCACGAACGCGATGAGATTCATTATCCATCGTATCCATTCAAGTATAATTATCATTTAATGATTTAAAAATGATTTTTAAGGACCTGATATCATTCTGGATATGAATAAGATACAACAAACATGACTTATGTAACAAAACATATAAAAGAATATGAGTAAGTTAACACCCGAAACGGCGTTAATACTAAGATATTATTAACAAATCAATGTTAAAAGATCATATATGATATCATATTAAAGTAAATGATTCTTGGATTATTCAATAAAAATTATTTCACCATTATACAGGAGGTAAACCTACCATCGACCAAGGAAAAAGTACAAAGTAAGGGATTCTCTTATCTCACTTTCAATTCCGTGAGATTTCCATTGTTCGCTACTAAATTATTGAAAGTGGTGTATTGTGTACTTCCATTTGATATATATTATCATGATTCACTTTATATTCATGTTATTCTGTAAATCATTTGGTGGTTATTAACTTTTGGCCATGCGACTCAGTTGATTAACGTGGTAAGGGGTTTCTTGTCTCACTTTTAATTCCGTGAGAATTCCATTGATCACCACTTAATTATTGCATGTGGTGTATGTGTACTACCCATGATTGTATTCATTGTGTAATATACTTTATTCTATGGGTATTTACATCATCATGGTATGATCTTTCTTTCATGGGTGTTTGTTTCTTAAGTTACCTAATCAATAATGGAATTTGAGATTTCAATTTCCACTCATTTGGCTTTACGCATATTTCATTGATTATATTACCCCAAGATTATGTGTGGAATCACTATTCATTTGATTATGTCATAATTTCCACTCCCCTTCCTGTGGATATAAGTTTGATACACATAATCACTCCATTGATAATTCTCAATTCATTGATATGAATTTGATAAGTGTAATTTTAACTCATTCTCCATTTGTTGAGTTAAACATCCAATTCGTTGGTATTGTTTTTACAAGAATATGTGTGAATATAATTTTATTGATTTACACTGAATATCCAATCATATTTAGTGTATTTATATTTGTCACACATAATTATGTCGTTGATTTATCCTTAACCAAAGGATACAACCTTTATGAGAGATTTCATCTCAATTTACATTCCATTGAGACTTATTTGATGATATACACCAAATCACTTTTATGTGGTGTATATAATGTACTTTGACATAGTATATCATGAATTCCTTTATTCTCATGATATTACAATGTTTTGATTACCTCAATTATTTGTATTCAAGTGTCTCTCTTTTGGTTAGAAACTCTAACCAAAATACCATTTTAAAATGTTTTAAAGAATTATTCTTCTAAATCATGCTCATTAATGTCCATATTTTAAAAATGGTTTTAAGGATTTATTTATATGGACATTAAAGTTTTAAAATTAAAAATCCTTTTAAAAAGTTTCAAAGTGGTATGGGACACTTTGATTCAAAAATCTATTTTTAAATGGCTTTTTGACAAATAGTGTGACTTTTAAATGTTTTCAAGAAAAGGGGGATATTTCTCTCAAATAGTTTTGATGATTATTTTCATCTATGTCAACATCCTTCATTATTCTTGATTGAGGTTATTGTGATACAATACAATCTTCCATATTGTATCGAATGAGTTATGTTTGACTGTGGATGTGCTATTTTTAAACCATTCAAGGTTTGTGGTATAAGTATTGACATTTCGTATGCTAGTTTCAATACGAATGTTTATGTTATGTTTAAACTTGTTCATATGAGGAATGCATTGGACTTAATAAGTGACGGGTGGAGCCCGCTATAGCTCCTCGATGCATCGGTAGGTCTCATGAGACAAACTAGTGTCTTGGCACAAGGCCTTGGCAAAATCGTATTTGTAGTCTTGGCACGAGGCCTTGGCTATGTGGTTATGATAGTCTGGCATTATGCATTCCATCATTATGAAAGTGGTTATTGATATTGCATGTGATCATTCGACTAGTAGAATATCCATGTGAGTAAGTAAATGGCATTATTTCATTTTACCTTCGCCATTTTATGCTGAAGTTTAAATTTAAAAGGCTTTTGTTTTAGTTATAAATTGCCTTAAGTGTTTATGCTTATTTATGAAAGCTTCTGCTATAATGTTATCCTTACTGAGCATCCGAGCTCACCCCTTTCAATGTTTTATTTTTCCCAGGATTATGAAGAAGTAATTTATGAATGACCTGCAGGGATAGTATGAGGGGATATGAAGACAAGATGTTTTTTTTGATGTAATGTAAAAATTTATGGATGTATCTAGTTATTCCAAGGCTACTAAACTAATCGGTCTTTCGAGACTTGATCTTTCTCATGATCATGCCAATGTTATGTAATAATGCACCGACTCTAGGTAATTAGGGTCGGGGCGTTACAGTTGGTATCAGAGGAAGTTTAGTACAAACCTTGGTAGCTAGATTTAGATAAACTCTGATTAGAGCACGTAGACCTAAGATGAACTTTGAGGATTAGTATAAAAGAACTTCCTAGAATTTTGGTATTGTAGAGATTTTGTGAGTTTTCCGAGCAATACATCCCTGTCTGGATACGAGCAGGTAGAGGCGGCTCTGGCACAGATGTACCTAGGGGTAAAACTAGAAAACACCGCTTTGAGCTAGACTCAAACGGGAACTGGTGCGCGACAACGGGCCTTGCTGCACTCTTGGTTACGACACTCCCGGGGGATATGTTTAGGATAATTTACATTTTCTTTACAAACCAATTTAAGTAATATATATATAAGATGAGAGTAAATGACCTTGGTTAATCCTAATATGTTTCAAATTGAGAATATGGTGACATTTTAATCTCTAAATGATTTTACGACTACTATTACTCACACAATGCTTTATGGTTTTAGTCAATGGCTGGATTCCAAGGAAGTCCTAGTGACTTTGAGAATGATGTACAAGATGGGAACGGTGGTGGCAATGAGCAACAAAATGGAATGTTGATAGGCGTAAAAGATATCGTCTTTATGCCAAATCAGTTTTCCAAAAATATGATCAACAACATATATATTAACCAACTCCCAGACTCAACAAGGAAGAGAAAGGTGATAAATGATAAGAGCTCCAGCAATGGAGACCATGGAGAAAAGAACCCTCAATTTTCATCATGCAGGAAATGTGGAAAGAGACACCCAGGAAAGTGTCTCAATGGGACAACGAAATGTTTTACGTGCGGGAAGGAAGGACATAAAGTAAAGAATTGCCGAAGAAAAATGAAGAGTACTATGGAAGAAGATAAAAATGGTCCCAAGAGTCCACTTACAGTCATTTGCCGTAAATGTAGGGGACCTGGCCATTACCCGAGTGAATGTCCTATTCTATAGGATATTTTCTTGGTCAAAGAAGAAGCTATGTGGGAATAAATGGTTGGAGAAATGTTTAAAAAGTATTAGCACTCCTTGTTGATGGGTTTACTATGGAATAATTTTCTCTTGTATTTTTAACCCCGCAGTTTTCCATGTGAGAATGATATTTGAGGAAGAATTGTCTCTTCTCTTGTGGATATGGGTATAAATAACCATTTGGATTTATATGATCATTGGGGTTTGAGAGAATTATAAGTTATTCTAATTTGGGATGAAGATTCAAGGTATGATATAACATTTGTGGTTAAATTTATGATATAGTATTTGGAGGAATTTATCTCATTTTGGAAATATTATAAAATATAGTTTTTGAAAAAGGACAACACGTAGACCGTGTGACAACCCGTCGCGTCGGACAAAGCTATGGGAATCGAACCCACAACCAAAGTGCGATTGGGATTTATCGCCTACCACTGGACTACGTGAAGTCCCTGGTTAGTGTGACTTTTTTTTAGTTAAATGATTTTATTGATCAATAATAAGTTGATTTGGGTTCTTATTTCATATCAAAAGAATACCCTTGGTATAGGAAAATGATTTGGTGATTAAGTGATAAATGTTATTTTGGAAGATGTTCGCTTTGTTGGGAACACTATATGCCCAAGGAAAATAGAATACTATGGGGTTTCATTTGTGGAGTAATGATAGATTTTTATCTACGTTTTTATTGTGGATTTATAGTGATTTGGGTTATTTATGGAAATGATTAACCTACAATAGAGAATATGTGATTAGGTTAAATACTTTTGAGTATGTGACTTTAAGAGTATCCGATGTCATTTGGAGATACAATTTAACATGGGAGACTACATAATCAAATTCTTCTATGTTTTGGGTTTCAATATTAGTTTGGATTATATTAAAGGATTTTAAGGACAATTGGTTATTTAATGGTATCTATTTAACTTTGGGGTATTGTTGGTTTAATTTTAGAAATTAAGATTAGTGCATATTTATCTCAATGAATATCCTTTTGGGGGATCATTAGATCATTCACTGACCATTTTGGTTTTGATTAATCTTCAAAGACAATGTAAATATATGGTTTATCCTTCAAGGATCATGTGATTCTATAGAAGTTTATTCTATCTCTTCCAGTGTGACCAAGTCTTCTTGAATACTCATCGTTTAAAAAAAATGAGTTAGTGGTGGAAATTTATTAAAGAATGAAAATCTACTTAAAATGTAAGTATATCTCATAATGTTCTTAGTCAATATCATAAATGAATTACTCTTCCTTATGTAATGTAACTTAAAAAAAAAATGTTGTCCGTTTACTTTCCTACTAGGAGACTAATGGTCGTTTGTACCAACACAAGTTTGTGGTTTTCTCATTGTTAACTTTCTCCTGATCATGATTTCTATCCCTCTCCATAAGAACTTGACACTTAGTTTATCATCCATATCCATGTTTTCTTACATGGAATCCTAGTATGGGTTATCTTGGATGACCCTTATACCTCTCTTTCTTTCTTTTAAAGTGATAGTTTTATTGACTCTTTTTCCGATGTGGGACTTTCCATTATATTCCCAAGCAAAATTTTAAAAATTGCAAGGACGCAATTTATTGAAGGAGGGGAGAATGTAACACCTTAAGCTTCCTCGGTATGTTTCCTTTCGAATAATGCAATGACGTGCATTGTACGCAACTTCGAGATTTTAACACACCACAACCAATCAAACTAGCCGTTATGAATAGTAATACCTACTTTTTGAAATTATATATATTTTATATTTCAAAATGGACTTCATTTTTGGATTCGGAATATCGAATTTAGCCTAAGGTGAAATTTTGGTACTTTTCGGATAACTTTCATATTTTGATGAATAGTGAAAATTACTAAATTTTAATTAAAAACAACTTTTTTAATCAAAATAATTAATAGTGATAAATTGTGAATTTGAGTGGTTTTAAAGTATATTTAGAATATATTTTTACCATTTAATATAATGTTGGTCATTGGACATAATTTTACAATTAAACCGAACATAAACAAGTGTCAATCTTTTGATAGTTATTATCTCTTAAAAACACGCTTTTTTGTTTTGACAGCGGGAATGAATTTTAAATTAATTTCTGCCACTTCTGTGTTTTGAATTTAGAAAAATGGATTCCATATTTGGAATCAGGATGTCCAAATTGTGTAAATAGGTAACTTTTATTTTTAGACAATTTGAATAATTACTGCGGTAAATATTTTATTTACCATGGTTAAGGGTAAATCCGGTAAATAAGGGTTTAAAAAAATAATATTATAATAATACTAAATTACCCTAAAATGTGTCATAACCCTATTGGTTGATACATGGTCGACCATTGGCATCTTTGGGTCAATTTGGGGACCCCATGGATCCACTTGTAAGTGATAATGACAGTTTATATTAATTAAGTTAAAATGAATACAAAAATGACACAAGCATATATCTTTTAGAAAAACAATTGTTACATAGGGTTATATATGCTGGATTTTAGATTATAAATATTCATTAGAAAGATAAAAAGATTTCCTACATAATTATATTTTATTTATAATTTTTGGACATTAAAAAATTTATTTTATTTATGACACAATGATGATGCAGTAATTACTAAAATAGTAAAAAATTAACATAATTGATATTATAAATACCCAAATAATTATAATATGAAACTTTTAATGAATTAAACAAATTTTCTAGAATAATATGATATATTAGGATTGATTTATTTGACTTTTTTCGAAGTAATCAATCTGTTATGAGTTTCACAAAAATAAACTAGTGAATAGTGTCAAAATTGACATAAAAGAGTTCTTAAAACAAATATTATATTATTAATTGATATTAAATTCCTAAAAATCTAAGGTTCGGCCAAGAGACTTATATTATGATAGGTTAATCATTAATGGACCACTTGGGGGTCTTTTGGATGTATATAGTAAGTTTATTAACCATATTATATAAAAATACAAAGAGACATTGTAAAAGTGAAACTAATTAACTTAGAGTTAATACTTAAAGATAAGGTTACTATAAGTACCCAAACCGGTCTAAATTCTATTGGATGAGTTGTTTTCGACCTATCCCCACCTCAACCTTTTAATAGTCAACTTTGGAGCCATTGGAAACCGAATATGAATTTATTATAAATTAATATTTCTAGCTTTTCCAAAGGTGCCCCTCACCCCTCTTATAAAAGGGAACTCCTCCTTCTCATTTCCTCACACCTCTCAAGCCACTTGGCTCGTCCAAACTCTGCCCAACTAAGCTCCCCACATCCCTCTCCTCCTCCTTGAAGCTTCCCCTTAGGCAGAAAGCATTTCAACAAGTCCTTTGGTTCCAACCAAAGTGAGTTACCTAAATTAAAGGTAACGATTTCTCTTAAATTATTTTCATTTATTTTGCTTCTTCAACCCCCAAACTCTTTTTATTTCCCTTATTTTGTAACAACACCAGTATCCTCAATATACTAGGATGTTGTTATAAGAAGTATTCAAACTACACATACACACAACTCCATATAATGGATGATGAACATAATGTTTCTGTGGATGGCAAACTAACGCCTCACGAAACGATGATTGTTCAAAAACATCTTACCGCCTCTCATGGTGGCCATTATTATGGCACTGTAATTAAATATGATATTAATGATATATATTTTATATATAAGCTTCTGTAATTCCATTTTATTTCATACCATTATTCGTTTCATGTCGTATATACATACGATAATTTCATTTGAGGAAGTGCGGACTACCGCCCCCTTAAAATGATATGACTCGTTCATACCACACATGGAACGTATAAAGGATGGTGTTAATGAACTTAAGTAACATATATAAAATATTATATTATACTGGAATAGTAATATACCTATGTATCATTTGGATTCGATTCTTTTAAAATAAAAAATTAAATGGAAGTAGCGTTCGTGCGTACGTACGGACTACCGTCTCCACGAACGCGATGAGATTCATTATCCATCGTATCCATTCAAGTATAATTATCATTTAATGATTTAAAAATGATGTTTAAGGACTTGATATCATTCTGGATATGAATAAGATACAACAAACATGACTTATGTAACAAAACATATAAAAGAAAATGAGTGAGTTAACACCCGAAACGGCGTTAATACTAAGATATTATTAACAAATCAATGTTAAAAGATCATATATGATATAATATTAAAGTAAATGATTCTTGTATTATTCAATAACAATTATTTCACCACTATACAGGAGGTAAACCTACCATCGACCAAGGAAAAAGTACAAAGTAAGGGATTCTCTTATCTCACTTTCAATTCCGTGAGATTTCCATTGTTCGCTACTAAATTATTGAAAGTGGTGTATTGTGTACTTCCATTTGATATATATTATCATGATTCACTTTATATTCATTTTATTCTGTAAATCATTTGGTGGTTATTAACTTTTGGCCATGCGACTCAGTTGATTAACGTGGTAAGGGGTTTCTTGTCTCACTTTTAATTCCGTGAGAATTCCATTGATCACCACTTAATTATTGCATGTGGTGTATGTGTACTACCCATGATTGTATTCATTGTGTAATATACTTTATTTTATGGGTATTTACATCATCATGGTATGATATTTCTTTCATGGGTGTTTGTTTCTTAAGTTACCTAATCAATAAGGGAATTTGAGATTTCAATTTCCACTCATTTGGCTTTACACATATTTCATTGATTATATTACCCCAAGATTATGTGTGGAATCACTATTCATTTGATTATGTCATAATTTCCACTCCCCTTCCTGTGGATATAAGTTTGATACACATAATCACTCCATTGATAATTCTCAATTCATTGATATGAATTTGATAAGAGTAATTTTAACTCATTCTCCATTTGTTGAGTTAAACATCCAATTCGTTGGTATTGTTTTTACAAGAATATGTGTGAATATACTTTTATTGATTTACACTGAATATCCAATCATATTTAGTGTATTTATATTTGTCACACATAATTATGTCGTTGATTTATCCTTAACCAAAGGATACAACCTTTATGAGAGATTTCATCTCAATTTACATTCCATTGAGACTTATTTGATGATATACACCAAATCACTTTTATGTGGTGTATATAATGTACTTTGACATAGTATATCATGAATTACTTTATTCTCATGATATTACAATGTTTTTATTACCTCAATTATTTGTATTCAAGTGTCTCTCTTTTGGTTAGAAACTCTAACCAAAATACCATTTTAAAATGTTTTAAAGAATTATTCTTCTAAATCATGCTCATTAATGTCCATATTTTAAAAATGGTTTTAAGGATTTATTTATATGGACATTAAAGTTTAAAAATTAAAAATCCTTTTAAAATGTTTCAAAGTGGTATGGGACACTTTGATTCAAAAATCTATTTTTAAATGGCTTTTTGACAAATAGTGTGACTTTTAAATGTTTTCAAGAAAAGGTGGATATTTCTCTCAAATAGTTTTGATGATTATTTTCATCTATGTCAACATCCTTCATTATTCTTGATTGAGGTTAATGTGATACAATACAATCTTCCATATTGTATCGAATGAGTTATGTTTGACTGTGGATGTGCTATTTTTAAACCATTCAAGGTTTGTGGTAAAAGTATTGACATTTCGTATGCTAGATTCAATACGAATGTTTATGTTATGTTTAAACTTGTTCATATGAGGAATGCATTGGACTTAATAAGTGACGGGTGGAGCCCGCTATAGCTCCTCGATGCATCGGTAGGTCTCATGAGACAAACTAGTGTCTTGGCACAAGGCCTTGGAAAAATCTTATTTGTAGTCTTGGCACGAGGCCTTGGCTATGTGGTTATGATAGTCTGGCATTATGCATTCCATCATTATGAAAGTGGTTATTGATATTGCATGTGATCATTCGACTAGTAGAATATCCATGTGAGTAAGTAAATGGCATTATTTCATTTTACCTTCGCCATTTTATGCTGAAGTTTAAATTTAAAAGGCTTTTGTTTTAGTTATAAATTGCTTTAAGTGTTTATGCTTATTTATGAAAGCTTCTGCTATAATGTTATCCTTACTGAGCATCCGAGCTCACCCCTTTCAATGTTTTATTTTTCCCAGGATTATGAAGAAGTAATTTATGAATGACCTGCAGGGATAGTATGAAGGGATATGAAGACAAGATGTTTTTTTTGATGTAATGTAAAAATTTATGGATGTATCTAGTTATTCCAAGGCTACTAAACTAATCGGTCTTTCGAGACTTGATCTTTCTCATGATCATGCCAATGTTATGTAATAATGCACCGACTCTAGGTAATTAGGGTCGGGGCGTTACACATACACTTGTGCATACATACACATAAATTTGCAAACATACACATACTATGTAAACATAAACAGGACGCATAAACCTTTGTATCCATACATAAACATATACACATGACATATACATAAACATACACATGAACATATATACACATGCATGTACATCTACACACACACACGACACATGCATACACATACAACATATACATACATGCACATAAAGACATACACATTCACCAATATATATAAACATATATACATATACATACATATATATAGGGATATTTGAAATTATTTAATATGAACATAAATAAATAAATTTAAACAGGAATAATATATTTATATAAATATATTAATTTATACATTTATATAATTATTCAAATAAAACATTAATATTTCATTATTATATTAATCATATGTAGTATTTATAATTAATTTATATAAATATACTGTTAATTTTTTTATTGATTGATATAAATATGATAATTTTATATTTATACAATTTTGAAAATGAGATTGATGATATTTTTTTATTAAAGGTGTATAAATCATCTTTATATATTATATTTACATATTTTTACTTTTATAATATAAAAAAAATTATTTAACATGCTCTTTAACAATACCTTTTCTCTTACGATGTTAAATTTAGACATTTTATCTACGTTAAGAAAAGTGATGACAAAGCATAGATTTTTAGAAATGTTTTTTAACACTAATAAATGTTACCATTATTAGTGATTTTAGCTTCTGATGATAAAAGTACCATCATTTATTAGTGTCTTTTAACGCTGATAAATGTCATCACTAAATATTCCATGATTCGTGATAGTCTTTTTAGCATGAACTTGATGTCTTATTTGATGGCTGGATCGATATAAGATTATCCTTGATTAAATTGGTAGTCAAAAAATTTAATTTCTAGAACATTATTTTGCATTCAAAGATCCAAATAGATCCACTCCATGAGAGTCCAATTTCCCATGGATCACAGTGTTGTTAACAAGGAAATGTACCAACTTGTATATCATCTTTTCTAATATCAATATTTTTATCTTTCCTTAAGAATATGACTGAATTTAAAAACCCTAACCTTCTCTTGATTAGATTAGAAGATAGTAATTAGGGTAAATATTTAACTTGAAAAATTAATTCACTAAATAATGCCTCAGAATCAAGAATCTAGTATTATTTCCTGAAAAATTAATTTAGCGAGGATATCTAGGGTTGATATAATAGTGTAACACAGATAGAATCCTCATAGAGGAGAGATAAAAGATAAAACGGGACACACAATCATGTGTAATATGATATAGGTTCTTGGATAGATATCCCATGTAATTTATCCACCAATAAAACATAATAAAAACACATATTAATGATTTCTGAATCATTTTATATATTTAATAGTTTCAATAAAGTTAAATCAAGAAGATGAGGTGTATCGACCAAACATGCTAAAAGGAGTAGGGAAATGTGTGGAGACCTAACAAAATATGACCACATAGAAATATGCTACTAAGGAAACCCAATTATATATTAAATAAAAGAGTCTGTAAAAAAATAAAGATATAAAAAAATGAATTATGAATATATTTTAATATGGAAATTATTAAAAATAAAATAAAATAATAAGTTTTATTTAATTTATAAAAAAATATAAAGTGTAATTAAACACTTCACACAACGTGTGTCATTCACTCCCAATATATTTATCTAAATTTCCTATCATATATTGTAAATGATAATTGTTTTTTAGATTATTTTAAATTTTGAGGATCGTTTTCCTCTAGCACTAGGTCTTTCCAGGACCAACACATAATCCCTTTTGGGTTCCGTCCAAACCCCCATTTGGTGATAATAGAAATCCACCATTCAAAGTTATATGTTAGCCATAATTATTTAAGGAAACTATATTGGAATTGGGTTTCCACTCAACAATCACCCCTTAAATCAAAGACTACAAAATTCACCATAATAAGTCATGTGAAATTCTATTATAACATTTATCAATGCTAGATAAAATTGATGATAAAGGCCCCCTTTATTAGTTTGAAAACAAAAGTTCTGAAAAAAGAGTCCTTTATCAGAAATTTTTTACTGCTAATAAATACCCCACTTATGAGTGCTAAAAGAGAACTGATAAATGGTCTTTTTACAATAATAAACCAAAATACTGATAAAGGCCACTGTTATCAACATTTTTGACTTAGCGTTGATAAAAGACACATTTAATCATCTCTTTTTTATTATTGATAAAAATTATATTTAAAAAATTATATATCATTAAAAATAATATATTAATATTTAAATATATTGTATTCTATTAAATATGATTTATATAATAAAAAATATGCATTTAAATATAATACATAATATATTAAGTGAGAAATGGATTATAAAGTTAAAAAAATATTATTTACTAGTAGTTTTCTTATTATTATTGATTAATATTTATTTAATAACAATTGGATGACATAAAAATTCAATAAATTAATGAATAGTCAAAAATAGGTTGAAAACAAGACATAAACTTCAAAAGACATAATTTTTTATCTAAGGGTATGTTTGGGCTCTACCACATATCAAATTAAAGCATATGAAAAGATATATGTTGTGTTTTACTTTGGGGACTCAGGTTAATATATTTTGATTATAAAAAAGGTATGAGAGGCCTCTAAAAACGAGTTTTTAGTTGAAATACTATAATTTTCTTTTATATTCGATGAGATTTCAAGATCTTTTAAAAGGTTATTATTGTCCTTTTTCAGTGGAGGTTAAATTTATTCCCATATATTTAATTCATATAGGTATTAGGTTTTGAAAATTTTATCATTTTACCATATTATTGTTTTATTTATAATTAAATTCGTGAATATTTTATTATATTTACATATAATAAAATAATTTTGATAATAAAAAATTCAACATATTTTCATAAAAATATGTTTTTAAGAATATAAACCATTTGAAAATAAATATTTATTATTCATTTTATTTAAAATAATAAATTATCTATTTTACGTTCCAAAAATACATTAATATATAAATATACATATACATATATATATATACATATACAAGTACTACATATATATAAATAAGTGTGTGTAAATAATTAAATATATATATTATACATATATTCCAACAAATGTAGTTAAATAAATATATATAATTATTTTCATGTGTATGTGTGAAATATAAATGTGTACATGTGTGTAAATATGTGTGTGTTTATGCGTCAATATTGTGTAAATATATAATATAATTTTTTTTATAAATATATCAATATCATTAAATATAATATATTAAGATACTTACAATAAATATTTATAAATACATTATAAAAAAACTTATATCTGAATATACAATTATATGTTAATATATATAAATATATATGTAAATATATAATGATATAAATTTATATGTAATGTATAAAATTTATATCTAAATATGCATTACATAATATATTTAAAAAAACGTTCTTTTAAAATAATTATATAAATCATGTGGATTTAATTATTGTACATTTTATTTAAAAGAATATCTAACCATGTTTATATTATAATTTTTTTGAATATATATATATAATTACACAAATGTATATATAATGATTCTATATACATATGTGTGTGTACAAATAAATAACTATATATTTATATTTATATTATAATATGTATAAATTTTTAATATATAATTTAATTAAATAAATATAAGAATACATATATATCATACACATACACACTAACATATATTTGAAAAATGTATTTGAAAATAATTATACTATTATATATATATGAATAAAAAATATTTACATAAATATAAATAAATAAATAAAACTATCATAAAATATAATTTTTTTTGGGAGAGTGGTAAAGGAATTTGAAATGCAAAAGGGAGGTCACATGATCATACAAAAGAATGCACGATGGAAAACATTATAGTGGGTTGTAGTAAATCACAAACAAAGGGTCCTTGGAAACATTGATAAAAGGTGGTGCATGGGAGAGGGGTTCAAGTGCTGAAAAAGTGGGATGAACGATTCAAAAAAATTCAAATTTTTTCAGTTCTAAAAAGTGTTGATAAAGTCCCCCTTTATTTGTGCTAAAATTAAAATGTTGATATAGATAAAATTTATCAGTACCTAAAAGATCAGTGATAAGGGAACCCCTTATAAATGATTTTTTAGCCCTAATAATATTTGAGGGATATAATAGAATTTAGATAGTAAAAAAAATTGAATTGACAAAAACCATTTCTAATTATTTAAAATGTATGCTTTATATAAGTGATTGATCCTCCCCTTTGAGAACAATCCACTAGATCCAACCATCTTTCATGTCCATTTTTTCAAATCAATTGAACTTGAAGCCTGACTACTATTATCATGAAGACTTTCAAAAAAGTCATCATGAATAATAATGCTTCAAATAATCCATCAATCTCATTTTCCAACAACTTACGAGAATAATCCCCTTTACATCACCTCTAAGACACACCATGGCTTCGATACCACTAATAATGATCATTTTCCACTAGCCTTAGGTCGTTCAGGCCCAACACAGTTTTACTTTTGGGGATCCATCATAAATCCCAATGGGTGAAAAGAGGTATTACCCATTTGAACGTATATGTTAGACACCATCCTTTAAGGAATCTGATATGGGACTTGGGTTTTCACCCAACACCAATTACATAGAACATTTAATTCATGTTTTAGAATAAGTTTTGGGGAATGACCCTGTGGAAAATATTTAAGCCTTAATTGCTATTTTGAACTATGAAACATGTTTTAATTTTAAATCATACAATACCTTATTATAATTGTCATATTTTTATGTAATTAATGGGAAAGATCATGGGTGTATTATGTTGATATCACAATACATTCGATTAAGAAACCATGACTTGAGTGATTTGATGAGTTTTTAAGTGAATTATTTTACAGTTTCATTTTAATTGTCAAATCGATATTCGAATAACTCATAGTTTTTTTAGAATATAATAATCATATTTCAAAATTTTCAAATAAAACATGGGAACTATGAATGTATAAAAACATATGTAAAAAATATAGAATAAAATAAAATTCATTCATTAATTAAGGCATGGTAATTCTTGTGAATTTCATTAATTAACTGGAATAAATTTTTTCTATGGGTTCTTGCTATTTGTTTTTTTGTTTAAATTATTTAGATATATGATTTTTAATGAAAATTTTATATTTAAAACCACCATTTTATGACATGAAGGAATCACATGGTCATAGGGGAAATTGATGACGGGAAACATGGTTTGAAATTTTTTTGACCCCATAACATGATAAAAATTTCTATAATAAGGTGTATAAAATGTATAGAGAAAAAGTATATAAATTCAAAAATTTAAACATTATGTTGTGTACATGTGAGGGAACATATAATATATGGTCCCATCCTTAAACCTTACTTAATCTTGAGTTATTACAAGATTACACATTGAGGATCTTTTCAGGTTTAGAGTTTTAGAGAATTAGATCATAAAACTTGCATTATATTCCACATTTAGACAAAGTGTTTACATAAAAGATAGTATTCATTTTTCCCATCAATAAAAACATATTTAAAACAAAACATGGATTCTTTCTTGACACTTCCTTGACACTATCATCATTTCATGTACCATTCCCTTGACCTTTGAAAAATATTTCCAAAAACTTGGGATGAGCATAAAAAGCTCAGTAAGGGTTATAAAAAGTATGTAAAGGAACCTTGAGTACATATATACATAAGAATGAAATCATACTTTACCCATAAAACATAAGCACTTTAACATACCTCATAAAATCAGGAATAAATCATAGAAATCATAATACATAAAGGTAACTTGAGGCATTCATAACATTCTTACATAGGGAGTAACCCTCTTGGTTACGTTTGGAATACCCATCATAGTATATTCCCTAAATCTCTTCGGAGAAACCTTAACGTTTAACCCTTTCGCGTTACCCAATGCATTGGAGATCTATATCAGGCTCACCTGCCCTTAGTTTGTCACGGAACCACCCATCTTCATAACAATGCCCAAGAACCATTACATAATCATAACACATAACTTAAGCATAAAGGAAATATAACATTACCACGTTGCAATAACAATATAACATTTTAAGATATTGAAATAATGAATCCATTCTAAAAACCATTTTCAAAACCATTCAAAACATTTAATAAAAATATTTTTAAATCAAAGTGTCCCATACAAAATTGAAGCTTTTAACATTTTAAACCATTAATATCCATATAAATAAATCCTTAAAACCATTTTTAAAACATGGATATTAATGATAAATATTTATAAGAATAAACTATTAAAACATTTAAAATGATATTTTAGTTAAAGGGTTTTTAACAAAATGCGAGACACATGAATACAATAATTGAGGAATAACATTTAATAAAAACTTTATAATATCATGAGAATAAATGGATTCAAGATATAATATTCCAAAGGACAGTATATACACCATATATGAGTGAACTGGTGCATAACAACCATGAAGTCTCAATAGAAATGTAAAATGAGATGAAATCCATTATAAAGACGGTATCCTTAAATTAAGGATAAATCAATCTCATAATTATGTGTGAAAATTATAAATACACCCAATATAAGTGGATATTAAGTGTTAAATAATCAAAGGAAATTCACACATATTCAAAGGATGACATATTCAATAACTACATGTTGAACCCAAAGAAATCAAAAATGGGTTAAGAAGTTCCCTTGACTGCCTAACGACGTCACATCAAATTTTAGAAAAAGAGGTGATGAGATAGATAAAGGGTATCTCATCACTTGGACATAAAAGTTATGGAAATAAGGATATATAAGACCATATACACACATAATAAGATGAAAATTAAAAGACATAACAAAAGAAGTCTTTTAAAAAGAGGAGGGTGAAAGGTTCCCTTACCGATTTGGGTAACTTTCAAAACGTACACCCCATGAAAGAAGGACTATAAAAAATTGATGTAAACACTCATAAACTAAATTATGTTACACAAAGAGTATAATAATGTAAAGTATATACACCACTCAAAAGGAAATATTGGCAAATGTAGCATGAATCTCACGAAAACACAATGTGAGATAAAAAGCCCCTTACGAAATTTCAACAGCCTAACGGTGCCAATTAAAACTTACAAAAATGGATTTATGAGATCAAATAGGATCTCTCATAATATGAACATAAAAAATACAGATTTAGGATTATAAAATAACATCCCCAAACATAATAATGATGAGCTTAAAAGAAATGACATAAAAGAGAGTACCTAAAAAGGAAGAGAGAGGTAGGTTCCCTTACCTCGGGTCCGACTTGACTCGATGGTTCTTTAAACTCTTGAATAATAAACTTGAGTTAATTTATAATTTCTTAAGAACATTTTTCAAGTTCATTATTCCTTTTATATCACTTATTAACATGCTATGAACACTATGTAATTATTTAAGTTAATAATGGTCGTTTTGTAGATCATTGCTACCTGAGTCAAAAATAAACTCTTTATAATTACAAGTTGTTAATATGGTAAAATATATATTATATAAAGAATTATATTCATTATTTAGATATCATATATATCATATATATCCATTATATACATGCATTTATAATATTACATAACATTTAGAGGTAAGAACTGAAATGCACCGTTCATGGACATGGTAAGTTGTACGTACGCATGAACGCTACTTCCATTTATATTTCTTAGTTAATGGAATTAAAACATAATGATACATAATAGTATTATAATTACAGTATGGTATCATATATAATATCATTAAATCTATCCTTTATACGTACCACATATGGTATTAACGAATCAAATCACTTTGAGGGGGCGGTTGTCCACACTTTCTAAAATGAAGATATCACGTTTATCCATACTGAAAACCATAAAGGTATTCCATAAATGAAAAATACAGAAGCATAAGTAAAACATAAAAATATTATATACCATATATAAATATAGTGACATATTAATGGCCAACTTTGAAAGTGTTAAAAGAATATTGAACAATCATCGTTTTGTGAGGCAGAAATTCACTATCCAGAGAAACAGTATGTTCTTTAACCATTACATGTAGGTGTGTGTAAGTGTAGATCAAATACTTATTATAACAACATCCTAGTATATTTAAGATACTGGAGTTGTTACATAAGAAATTAATAAAAAGATTTTAGGGGGTTGGAGAAGAAAAACAAAACAAAAGAACACAAGTGAAGACATTACCTTAAAATCGGGTAACTCTCTTTGATTGGAGCTCAAAGGATTCATTGGGAAACCTTAATCCCAAAGTGAGGCATCTAGGAGTAAGAGAGGGATGTGGAGAGACAAAATGAGTGGGGGTTGGCCGATCCAAAGGCTTGAGAGGTTTGGGTAAGGTGGTAGAGGTGGGGCCTTTTATAAGAGGAGAGAAGGGGCACTCTTGGAAAGGTATAAAATGTTACATTATTTTCAAATGAGTTTTGGATTTTAAAGGTCCCAAATTGATGTATTTAGAGGATAAGGTGGTAAGGGTTCGAAATATACTCATAAAATAGGTCTTTGACAAGTGTATGTTATATTTTTAACATTATCTTTTCATTTTATTTAAATCCTTTATTAATGAGGTAATCACTGCATCATCATGATGTCATAGATAATTTAATTTATTTAATGTCTAAATATTACAAAAAAAAATACTATGATGTAGGATGTATTTTTAGATTTCCAATTACTATTTATAGTCCAGTAGATAATTTATTTAGACAAAATTAAAAATGTTTTACTCAGGTGATACATTCTTTGTTATATTTTACTTTCTTTAAAGAATAAAAAGATAAAAAGTCATTATCACACAAAAGTGAGTCCATGGAGTCCCCAAGATTGGTAAAAGGCATCCCATGGTCGGCCATGACACAACCAGTAGTATTAGGACACATGTTGGGGTCATTTGTTATTATTATGATATTATTTTATTATCCTTAACTACCAGATTACTAATTAATCAAGATAATTAAAGATAATTACCGTCATTACTATTGATAATGTCCAAAAACAAAAGATTCTTGATTAAATTATTTGGAAATTCTGATTAAAAATATTTAATCAATTTTACCAAATTCCAAACACATAAATTTCAATAATTAATTTAAAAATAATCATCGTTGTCAAAACAAATAGTTGGTTTTTTTGAAACAATACCTATGAAAAGTTTGGCATTAGTTTATGCCCAATTACAAAGTAAAATTAATCCTAATGACCACCATTGGATTAAATGGTAAAAATATATTAAAATTAAACTTTAATACTAATTAAAAATATAATCTATTTATATAATTAAATTTGATGAAAAAGCAGTTTTGATGTAAAATGCAGTATTTTTCACTATTCATTAAACCAATGAACATTGTCAGAAAAATACCAAAACTTTATATAATGTAAATTTCAATGTCCCAATAATAAGTAACATATTTATTTTGGAAAATAGAGCTTATAAAATTGTCAAAAAATTTATTGAAAAAAGGTTCCCCATCAAAAGGCGGTAAAACAATATTTTTAAAATATTAGAGTGTTTTATTCTTAAAATTGGATTCATTTGGATTTTAAGACTCTAACATTTATTGTATAAATGTAAAAATATTTAACAAAAATATTTAATCATTTGGTAGTTATTTCTGTTCTTTCCATCCATTACAACGGCTAGACGTAAGACTTCAAGGAAACTCGTTGTTGCGTATTTGGTACGCCATCGAACATAGCATTCCCTTTAAAGTAATATAAACATTTATTCAAAAATATTGAGAAACCTTATAATGTAATATTATTTATTTACCTAAGATGTTACATCCTTCCCCCCTTTTGGGAATTGCATCCTTGCAATTTCAAAATTGGGCTAGTAATCTTCATTGAAAGTCCAACATCAGAACAAGAGTCAGCAAAACTATCACTTTAAAAGAAAGGGAGAGAATTACAAAGGTAACTTGAGTTAACCCATAATAGGATTCAATGTAGGAAAATATGGATATGGAGGAGAAAACAAAGGGTCATGTTCTGATGGAGAGTGATAGTAAACATGTCTCGGAGAAAGTTAACCACAAGAAAATCACAAACTTGTGATGGGTTAAATAGTATTCGATTCCCTAGTAGGAAAATATAACAGACAACATTTTGTTTTAAGTTACTTTTCATTGAAAAATTTATTTTTGAGCTTAACTAAATCATAATTAAACATACTTAGTTGTCATTTTTACTTTCAACTTTTATTATATTTCTTACACGAACTCATATTTTCTCCAAAAGAGAGTATTTAGGAAGACTTGTTCGCATTAAGAGTACTATAATAAACTTCTTGAGAATAACCTAATCCACAAAAGAGAACTATATATTTCCCATTTCTTTAGATATCAACCAAATCCAAACCAAAAAGTTTAGTACGAGATCGGATAACACACAAAAAGGATATATTTTAAAAAAACTACTCCTAATCTCCAAAATTTTTCAAACAAAACCCAAAGTTCAACAAAGACCATTCAATAAACATCTATCCATAAAATTCTACAAAGTAAACCAAAATAATATTGAAACCCAAATCTCTGAAGGATTTAATCACATAGTCTCCTAAGATAAATTTTAATATTTTTCTCCTAAATAACATCAGTGACTCTTATAGTCCCATACTGAAAAGTAATTAACCTAATCACATATCCTCCATGATAGGCTAATCATTTCCATTGATAACCAAAAATAAACTTACTCTTAATTCATAAAATCATATAAATAAAAACAATCACTCAAACTAACCGGGACTTCACGTAGTCCAGTGGTAGGTGATAAATACTAGTTGCACTTTGGTTGTGGGTTCGATTCCCACAGCTTCGTCCGACGTGATGGGTTGTCACACAGTCTGCATGTTGTCCTTTTTCCAATACTATATAAATATTAAAAAATCCCCCCAAAAAGAGATAAAATCTTCAAAAAAATAACCATAACATATTTTAACCACAAAGGTTATCTAATAACTTCCATTTTGCTACCCAAAATGTATTAACAGTAATTGCCTCAAATTCAAGGATCATATAAACCCAAATGGTTCATTATAACTATATCCACAAAAGAAAGGATAATTATTCCTTGAATAAAATTTTCTTATATCAAACATTAGGGTTACTATAAAAAGTATTCTAATGTAACCCCATCATCAAAAGAGACTTAATACATCTAAGAATTTCACCATCCTAAAATCTACCATAACACTTGAATCCCTTATATGATGACTTCTTACTCATTCAACATTCTTCATGATCCATTAGCCATTACTTTTCAACTTATTCTAAAATACTTATTTCCTACAAACAAAATCAAGAATCATATCCTATGATTCCAATAATAGGAAAACATATGATTAGAAATAATCCATACCTTTCATTCTTCATTGTCAGTTTCTTCATCCTCAATTGGAATGGAATTAGGTATTGGTAAATGAATATTTGTAAAATCTTGGTGACCCCATTCCCGAAACTTCTTCATAGGACATGTGTTTTCATAATGAAAATGAAATCCACATTTAAAACATTCAATTGATCCTTCAGAAAAAACTTCTTTCCCTTTTCTAGAGTCAACTAGATGCTTCCTTTTTTCATGGTAGGTTCTTTCTTTATGTCCTTCATTTCCACATCTATAGCATCTTTTTGTCCCTTTGAAACATTTTCCTATGTGTTCCTTTCCACATATTTGACACATAGGTTTTTGAACATACTTACATTTATGATTATTACCTGAATTTCTGTAGGGATTTGTTTCTCACATATACGATGCCTTATAAAAATCACTAACATTCAGGTGGTCAATCATGACTCCAGATAGTTGGTTGAGGATAACCATAAGAGTTATCATTGCATCTCCCATATCATTCAGTTGTACTTTTATAA
This sequence comes from Viscum album, assembly GCA_963277665.1. Classification (NCBI taxonomy): domain Eukaryota; kingdom Viridiplantae; phylum Streptophyta; class Magnoliopsida; order Santalales; family Viscaceae; genus Viscum; species Viscum album. Next base: position 1,064,034,005 of record OY728161.1, on the reverse strand, counting down.
AACCGTCACAATTTTCTTCAAATCCACTGTTACTTTGGTGCCTTATATATCAATCCATTTACTAAAACCAAAAAGTCAGTGTGAGTATATCAGTAAAATCATAAATTAATAAAGAGGAAGATAAACACCAAGATATACTTATCCATGTTATATCAAACTCATTCTAACTTTCAAAAAAAAAACAATGACTCCATCTAATATACTAACAATTGTGGTTATACAAAACTTGTCACTTCTTCTTAAACAACACTCTAACCTCTAAAGTTATCTAAACCGACCTCTGATACCAACTATAAGGCCCTATCCTTAATCCTTACATAATCTTGAGTTATTACAAGATTACACATTGAGGATATTTTCAGGTTTAGAGTTTTAGAGAATTAGATCATAAAACTATCATTACATTCCACATTTAAACAAAGTGGTTACATAAAAGATAGTATTCATTTTCCCCATCAACGGAAACATATTTAAAATAAAACATGGATTCTTTCTTGACACTTCCATGACACTATCATCATATCATGTACCATTCCCTTGACCTGTGAAAAACATTCCCAAAAATTTGGGATGAGCATAAAATGCTTAGTAAGGTTTATAAGAAGTATGGAAAGGAACCATGAGTACATATATACATAAGAATGAAATCATACTTTACCCATAAAACATAATCACTTAAACATACCTCATAAAATCATGAATAAATCATAGTAATCATAACACATAAAGGTAAATTGAGGCATTCATAACATTTTTATGTCGGGAGTAACACTCTTTGTTACGTTTGGAATACCCATCACAGTATATTCCCTAAATCTCTTCGGATAAACCTTAACGTTTAACTCCTTCGCGTTACCCAATGCATTTGAGAGCTATATCGGGCTCACCCGCCCTTAGTTTATCACGGAACCACCCATCTTCATAACAATGCCCAAGAACCATAACCTAATAATAGCACATAACTTAAGAATAAAGGAAATATAACATTCCCACATTGTAATAACAATATAACATTTTAAGATATTGAAATAATGAATTCATTCTAAAAACCATTTTCAAAACCATTTAAAAAATTTAATAAAGATATTTTTAAATAAAAGTGTCCCATACCACATTGAAGATTTTAACATTTTAAACCATTAATATCCATATAAATAAATCCTTAAAACCATTTTGAAAAATGGATATTAATGAGAAATATTTATGACAATAAATCTTTAAAACATTTAAAACGATATTTTAGTTAAAGGGTTTTTAACAAAATGAGAGACACTTGAATACCATAATTGAGGAATAAAATTTAATAAAAACTTTATAATATCATGAGAATAAAGGTATTCATGATATAATATTCCAAAGGATAGTATATACACCATATAATAGTGTACTGGTGCATAACAAAAATTAAGTCTCAATAGAAATGTAAAATGAGATGAAATCCATTATAAAGAAGGTATCCTTAAATTAAGGATAAAGCAATCGCATAATTATGTGTGAAAAATATAAACACACCCAATATAAGTGGATATTAAGTGTAAAATAATCAAAGGTCATTCACACATATTCAAAGGATGACATCTTCAATAACTACATGTTGAACCCAAAGAAATCAAAATTGGGTTAAGAAGTTCCCTTGATAGCCTAACGACGTCACATCAAATTTTAGAAAAAGAGTTGATGAGAGAGATAAAGGGTATCTCATAACATGGACAAAAAATTTACGGAAATAAGGATATATAATAATATATCCCCACATAATAAGATGAAAACAAAAAGACACAACAAAAAAAGTTTTTTAAAAAGAGGAGGGTGAAAGGTTCCCTTACCAATTTAGGTAACTTTCGAAACGTACACCGCATGAAAGAAGGGCTATACAAAATTGATGAAAATACTCATAAACTACAGTATGACACACAAATAGTAGAATAATGGATAGTACATACACCACTCAAAAGGAAATATTGGAAAATGTAGCATGAATCTCACAAAAACACAAAGTGAGATAAAAATCCCCTTACGAAACTTCTGCAGCCTAACAGTGCCAATAAAAACTTCCAAAAATGGATTTATGAGATCAAATAGTGTCTCTCATAATATGGAAATAGAAATTACAGAATTAGGAATATAAAATAACATCCCCAAACATAATAAAGATGATCTTAAAAGAAATGACATAAAAGAGAGTACCTAAAAAGGAACAGAGAGGTAGGATCCCTTACCTCGGGTCCGACTTGACTCGATCATTCTTTAACCTCCTGAATAATAAAATTGAGTTAATTTATAATTTATTAAGAAAATTTTCAAGTTAATTATTCCTTTTATATCACTTATTACCATGCTATGAACACTATGTAATTATTTAAGTTAATAATGGTCGTTTTGTAGATCATTGCTACCTGAGTAAAAAATAAACTCTTTATAATTACAAGTTGTTCATGTGGTAAAATATATATTATATCCAGAATTATATTAATTATGTAGATATCATATATATAATATATATTGATTATATACATGCATTTATAATATTACATAACATTTAGAGGTAAGAAATAAAATGCACCGTTCATGGAGACGGTAAGTCGTACGTACGCATGAACGCTACTTTCATTTCCATTTCTTATTTAATAGATTTAAAACATAATGATACATAAAAGTATTATAATTAAAGTATGGTATCATATATAATATCATTAAATATATCCTTTATAAGTACCACATATGGTATTAACGAATCAAATCACTTTGAGGGGGCGGTAGTCCGCACTTCCTAAAATGAAGATATCATGTTTAACCATAATAGATACCATAAAGGTATGGCATAAATGAAAAATACAGAAGATGAAGTAAAACATAAATATATTATATATCTAATATGATTATAGTGACATCTTAATGTCCACCTTTGAAGGTGTTAAAAGAATATTGAACAATCATCGTTTCGTGAGGCAGAAATTCACTATCTACAGACACAGTATGTTCATTAAACATTAGATGTAGGTGTGTGTAAGTTATCTAGGATAATTATTATAAAAACATACTAGTATATTTAATATACTGTATTTGTTACAAAATAAATGAATAAAAAGAGTTTAGGGGGTTGGCGAAGAAAAATAAAACAAAAGAACATAAGTGAAGACATTACCTTAAAATCGGGTAACTCTCTTTGATTTGAGGTCAAAGGCTTCCTTGGGAAGAATTCTTCCCAATATGAGGCTTATAGAAGTAATATAGGGATGTGGAGAGAAATAATGAGAAGGGGTTGGCCGATCCAAAGGCTTTAGAGGTTTGGGTAAGGTGGTAGAGGTGGGGGCCTTTTATAAGAGGAGAGGAGGGGCACTCTTGGAAAGGTATAAAATATTACTTTATTTTCAAATGCGTTTTGGATTTTAAAGGTCCCACATTGATGTATTTCTAGGATAATGTGGTAAGGGTTATAACTATACTCATACAATAAGTCTTTATCAAGTGTAAGTTATAGTTTTAACATTATCTTTTCATTTTATTTAAATCATTTATTAATTAGGTAATCGTTGCATCATCATGATGCCATAAATAATTTAATTTATTTAATGTCTAAAAATTACCAAAAAAATACTATGATGTAGGAAATATTTTTATCTTTTCAATGATTATTTATAGTCTAATATATAATTTATTTATACAAAATTAAAAATGTTTTACTCAGGTGATACATTCTTTGTTATATTTAACTTTCTTTAAAAAATAAAAAGATAAAAAGACATTATCACACAAATGTGATTCCATTGGGTCCCCAAGATTGGCACAAGGAATCCCATGGTCGGCCATGACACAACCAGTATTAGTAGAACACATGTTGGGGTCATTTGTTATTATTATGATATTATTTTATTATCCTTAACTACCCGATTACTAATTAATCAAGATAATTAATGATAATTACCGTTGTTACTATTCATAATGTCCAAAAACAAGAGTCTTGATTACATAATTTGGAAATTATGATTCCAAATATGTAATCCATTTTACCAAATTCAAAAAACAGAAATTTCAATATTTAATTTAAAAATAATCCCCGTTTTCAAAACAAATAGCAGTTTTTTTTGAAACAATATCTACGAAAAGATTGGCATTAGTTTATGCCCAATTCTAAAGTGAAATTAATCCTAATGACCAAAATTGGATTAAATGGTAAAAATATATTCAAATTACACTTTAATACCAATTAAAAAAATAATGTATCCATATAATTAAATTAGATGACAAAGTAGTTTTGATGTAAAATGCAGTATTTTTCACTATTCATTAAAAAAATGAACATTGTTAGAAAAATACCAAAAATTTATGTAATGTAAATTTAAATGTCCCAATCATAGATAATATGTTTATTTTGAAAAATAGGGCTTATAAAATTTTCAAAAGTTTGATTTAAAAAAGGTTCACCATCAAAAGGCGGTAAAACAATCTTTTAAAAATATTATAGTATTTATTCTTAAAATTGGATTCATTTGGATTTTAAGCATCTAACATTTAATGGATAAATGTAAAAATATTTAAAAAACATATGTAATCATTTTGTAGTTATTTTTCTTCATTCCCTCCATTACAACAATTATGGGTAAGATTTCAAAGAAACTCATTGTTGCGTATTGGGTACGCCATCGAGCATAGCATTCCCTTTAAAGTAATATTAACATTTTTTCAGAAATATTGATAAACCTTAGAATGTAATATTATTTATTTACCTAATATGTTACATATAACGTTTGAGTTATATCTCTCAAATAAAAATATTGAAATTATTAATATCAATTAAATGTTTAATTATATAATTTTTCAATGTATTTGGTTTTTATTAATTTAATATTTTTATTTGAATATTTTTGGATTGAAATAATGTCATCATTTTTTTCTTAAAAATTAATGCAACTCTACATTTACACATGCTGCACTTAAAATTATTTTTAATCATTTCATAGGTTGATTTCCCTTGTAAATAATTATTGAGGATTATTTTAAAGTAAAATAAGACTTAAGTGTATATGTATGTCGGTTCATGACATTTAATCAATTGTTTTCTATTATTTTTGATGTTTTCTTAGTTATTAAATGCTCGTGTGACCTTTAAATTTATTATTTTATTGGTTTTCTGGTAAAAATAATTATTTGGGAAATTATTGTATTTTATTTTTATTTTTGGATTTCCTTTTTTATTTAGTTATTTATTTTATGTTGATTTTTCTATTCAGAAGGTTACTTACATTCATATTATTGAAAGAAATCCTTCACTCAATCGACCGTTCTCTTCTAAGAAATAGTGCATTGCATGGATTCTATAATGAATGTTACCAGTCAGTCGTGAAGAATAGCATCGCAATTCTAGGCTTACATGAATGCTACATATATACCATGGTCCCCATTAGTTGTTGTTATTAAACCAAATGATAATAGATAATGTGAAAAAAAAGATCAATGACTGATTAAATCGATATAGGGATAAGGAATACATGACAGATGAATAATTGTAAGAGGTTACTGTGAAACAATTACAAGCTACTATAGATTTTTAAGTGGGGACAAGTAGTGTGGATAAAGTACTGGTCATGATTCCAAGATCATTTTCAATGGTTCATGATGTTTTCATGGATGTGGAGTGGATGTGATAATTATTATTTAATGCTGATACATTTCAAGAACAATCTCATGATATATATGAGGGGAAACATAAGTGTGTGAGATTATTGAAAGAATATGAGCACTTATCTATTTACAAATTAAAGATAGTACACTACAATGGACAAGGAGGAGTCTGCACTTGTTGTTGGTTAATCACGACAATGTTGAAGGTATTATTGCATTAGGTAAATACATACTATAATAGAAATTGATTCTATATGGTTAAGCATCAATATTTAGGATATTATAGGGAATCATTCATGAAGATTGCTTCACCACTGTATAATGGTTTAGTGATTAGGTTCATAATGTTCCATTAGATGGTTCTTCCTGGTAGTAAAAGGCACACACACACACACAAACATATATATATTAATTATAGAATATTGAAAGTGATTTTTATTTTAAATAAATATTTTTGATACATGATTTATCTATGCTAAAAAATTGATATTACAAGTACTAATAAAATATACATTTATCACCACTAAAAAATCTCTCATAATGTGAGCCCTATAACATTGTTTTTTTATAATTGATAAATAATTACCTTTTTTGGTTTTTTTACTATTATAAAATGCACTTTAATTAGAGATATTTCATTTGTTGATAAAATAATATTTTATTATTCCAGTAAATAACACTAATAATAACTAAGATGCAACAATCTTCTATAGAAATTTATAGCACACTACAACAGAAAATATGGAATTTAATTTACATCCTAATACAACAAAAAACAATGTACAGTTCTTAAAAACATTTCATACATTGGTATGTACAATTACATCAATACATATAGTTTATCCCAAACGTCAAAAATTTCCAAAAAATTTATTTAGTTTCTTTGGACCCCCTCTAAAAATAGTCTGACCATGCAAATATTTGATGAACAAACCAACCTAGCTTGAGAAAAATAGAGTAACTATATAAAAATAATTATTATTTTGCTAATAAAAAATATTAAAAAAATTAAACATAAATATAATAAAATAAATAAATAAAATATCACTTTCAAAATGAAAATATACACTACATGTCATACGAGAAACACAATTTGTCAAATTAATGTGTAGTCAATTTATACACATGACAATTTATTTATGGATCATTGTATAAACTTATTAATACAATAAAAGAGCATTTTATTATTTTTGAGTGTGTGACACATGTTTTGAATTAATTTTTCAATTTTAAATACAAACATGTACTTTGAGTCATACTAGTCACACTGTGTGTTAGATTGACGTGAAATTAGTTTTTGCACATCACAAATGATTTATGAAATTATGTCCTCAAATATTAAGATATTTAGAGTGTGATTTCTTGGTTTTTAGTTAGTGACACACGTTTTTAACTAAAATGTAATTTTAAAATTGAAAACATTCACTTTATGTCAAACCGATCACACCATGTATCAGATTGATGTGTGGTTGATCCTCGCACATCGAAAATTACTTATAGATCATTTTTGTAAAATAAAATGATATTATGTGTAAATTTGCTCAGTATTTAGTGAGTGAAACATATTTTAACAAAGATGTTATTTTAAACTAAAAACACGCAATTTGAGTCATACAAGATACACCATATATCTGATTAACATGATACTGATTGATAAATATTAAAAATGACTTATAAATCTTTTTAATAATGTATAAAAATAATATTATTGTGTTTTAATTTTTTTTGTGAGTTATAAACATTTTTAACTAAAATATCACTTTTAAACATAAAACACAATATTTATGCCATTCAGGTTACACCATGTGTTAGATTGAGATGAAAATGATTGTAACACATCAAAAAAAAATTGATTTTTTTGAAAAATTATCAGGGAAATCCATTTGTATTTTATTGGTTTTCAATGACAGACACCTGTTTTTAATTAAAACATTATTTTTAAACTAAAAATAACCACTTTGAGTGATACTGGGAACACCATGTGTCCAATTGACATGTGTATGATTATTACAAGTCAAAAATTATTTATGGACTATTTATATAATGTATCAATACTAATTTTATCAGTTTTATGTATGTGAAGGGTTTTTTGTACTAAAATATTGATTTTAAATAAAAACATAGAATTTTAGTCATACCGAACTCATCATGTGTCAAATTTGTGTTCAATTTATTCCTATACATAAATAATAAGATGTTTATTATTTTCCTAAATTATAAATGAAATAGAAGTGACTTTTCATTATTCTCATTCACAAACACATGTTTTGAACTGAAATGTTATTTTTAAACAAAAAACACCCACTTTGAGCTATAATGGGAACATCGTTCATTAGATCGATGTGAGAATGATTACAAACATCCAAAATAAAATATGTATTATTTTCCTAAATTATTAATACAATTAAATAATGTTAAATTATTTTTGATTATGTGATTTTTTTGTACTAAAATGTTAATTTTAAATAAAAACAACCACTTCCAATCATAACGGTCACATTATGTGTCATATTTTTTTTTTCAAAGAGGCGACATGGATTGGTTACCCAATCCATGCCAAAAGAAATTTATTAAATAAAAAGGATACAAGAAAATCTCGAGGTGTAAAATGCATACACCATCTTGAAAATATAAAAGACCAACAAAGATACAACTTTAAAAAAACCGGGTAAAAACATCAAAAGATTCCAGAAGAATCCAGAAGAAAATCTGCATGATCAGCCCCACCATTTCATCCTCATTATGTGGCATATTGATGTGAGAGTGATTCATATATGTCAAAAATAAATTATAGATAATTTTCTTATTTTATCAAGAAAATACAATATTTTTTCATGGTTTTCATTAAGGGATAATCATTTTGAAATAAAATGATACTTTTAAAAATACAACACACACTTTGAGTTATATAAGGAACATTGTGTGTTGTAGTGATATGTGGTTGATTCTTAAACATTAGAAATGATTTATAGACCATTTTAATAATGTATCAATACAATATAAGAACACTTGATCTATTTTAAGTATGATATGCATGTTTTTAATTAAAATTTATATTTTAACTAATTTTTTTTTAATAATATGGGGTACTTAGTTTTTCAGATCGACATGAAACTAATTCCTACATATCCTAAATTACTTATGTATCATGTTCCTAATGTATCAAGAAAATATGATAATTTTTTCTTAGTTATGACTAGGTAAAGAATTATTTAAACTAAGTATTAAATTTTAATCTAAAAACACAGACATGAGAAATTTTTTTTTGAATAAAAATGTCACTTTAAAATATAAACACACAATTTCAATCGTAGAGACCACATCATGTGTCATATTGATGTGTAAATAATTACTACAAGTCATAATTGAATTATGGATAATTTAACTAATGTTTAATTGGTTTTTAGTGAGTTAAATAGGTTTTGAACTAAAATTTTCTTTTAAATATAAAACATGCACATTGAGTCATACCGGGTACACTGTATTCTGCATAGGCGTGCCGATGATTCCTATACATCACCAAGGACTCATGGGTTATTTTCTTAAATTATCAAGGTAATATGATTTTTTGATTGGTTTTTAGTGAGGAACACATTTTTATAAATAAAATGTTATTTTTAGCTAAAAATATTTACTTTGAGTCATTTATAAATAGAACACACACACACCACTGAATATAAAGAGATCAAATAAAGAAAAAATATCTCTATAAAGAGACAAAATAGTACTAGAGAGAATTATCCCTCATCAAATAATTTTTGAAGAACTTATTTTCCTCTAATATATTATTCACCTAATAAAAAAATAGTTGGAGACAAAATAATTATTTATGAACTCACCTCTTCATGATCTCTGTGAAATTTGACTAAATAAGTAGTAGAAAAAGATTATACAGAAATTAACTAAAAAATAGGAAAATTGAAATATGTGAATATTAAATAAATAAGTATTTTATAGTTAGTATTTCATGATTTATTCATACATTCTAATACCATGTATTTTTTCCACTCATTTCTAAAAAAAACCATTTTAACTTTCGAAAACATGGACTATCAACAGTACTTGTAATATTGGAAAAATATAAATAAATGAACAATTACAATATTTTTTTAAATGAAATTGTAATTATCCATAGAAATACCTCTTTATAGATCCTAGTTTGTTGAATAAATTTGATTTCTTTCCTAAAATTGAAAACATAATAACCACAATCTATTCCATTACTTTATTTCAGACAACAAAAAAACATTGAAAAAACAAGTAATTTGTTCTGTCATATGTTTTTATAGTGAAATATTATTATATATACCCTAATAAATTTATTATTTTATAAATTTATTGGCTTTTTTACTCATGTAAAATCATTGTAAAATGATTTTGATGATATTTAAACACCTCCCTTTCATTAAAAAAATTTCATTGAAATATAATATAAAAAGTATAGCTTAAATTTTATTTGAAAAATTTTGAATAAAATGTATTAAAAATTGATAAACCTTATAATATATAGTCAATTTATTGGTAATACATGAATTTAATCTGAAAAATTAAATAGTAAGTATCTAAATTTATTTCAATGAGAAACCAATCCTCCCTAGAAAAATAAAAGTAAATAAAAATGAAATAAATAAAAATATATTTGATATTAAAATATCATAGAGTTTTACCCATGATTTTTGGGTATTAAAAATATTCTCTAATCTGTATGTTTCTTTTCAAAAATTGTGTCTTTTTGGTCCACTATTTTTTAATATTATAATTCTTCCAATTACATTTGTTTTATAGAAGTTATGTGAGTACCAATGAATCTAATTTTTGGTTTTGTAGGCTTTTCCCTTCAAATTTTATTAATATATATCCCTATAAAAACATGAATGATATTGAACTATAATTAAAATTTTAGATATATATTGTTTGGATTGATTATAAAAACACACCTCATATTTACATTTTTGATTGGGAATCCCATCTATCCATGATTGAGGATTTCATCTCCATTATCAAGACAAAGATAGTGGGCAATGGCTGCTAGGTATATTTTTTCCTCAAAATAAATTATTTCTATATAACTATATTTTAATGTTGTATCTAAATGAACATGAAGTATTAGAAAATTTGGAAGTTGAACTGGATGAGTAACGGTACTATTTGAAGGGTTTTTTATTAATCAGATGATCCTTTAGATTTTTTTATTCAACCATATATTTCCACTTACATTTCTCTATCTATAATAATATTCCATAGTTCATGACAATTTAAATTAATTATTAAATTGGTTTCATAAATAATATATTTTAATAGACATACCATTGTTCAAAAATGTTTGCAAAAGACTCAATAATGGAAGGGGTGATGTAAGATCTGGAAATTTTCTTTTCATAGAAAACCACAATCTCTTCAATATGAAGGAGTTACTATTAATTCCGTATCACAAGAATAATTAGTAAATAAAAGAAAATGGAAAATAAATAAACATTGTTATTTATAGTGGATCATGGAATATAATTCCCCTAGTCCACTCCACCAACACCCTTCTCCACAAGTATAGTGATTCTCACTAGATCAGTCCTTTTGACAGGGACTACCCATCCTTTTTATAGGGACTACATGACTGAGTGAAAGTAGTAAAAATTTGTTAAAAAATAATATAAGATTTCAAAAAGGCTCTAAAAAGTCTTTAGAAACAACACCCTTTGGGTTTTTTAATAGGAACCTTTACAATAAGAGATTTGATAAAATACGGATTTGGAGGAACATTGCACATTTGTAAGATAAAACTGAAAGAAGGAATAAATCTCAAGGATATATGATAAAAAAATGTATCTCAAGGAGAGTCTTCTAAAATAACAAAAAAGATGATCAATACCACATAGTTGTATATCAGGGGCTTCTCCTTATTTTTCTTGAAATACATATCAGCATTGAAGATCATTGAGATAACATTCTTGAATAATCAAGAATCCACACTATTCATCTCTTTATATATCGTTATTATATTTTTATTATATCTCATGCTTTATATGCATGAAAGTCTTATCACATAAATATAAAACACATGATACATAGGATCCATTATCAAAGATAAGTACTTTTATTTGAAATACCACTAAAATAGTAAATACAAAAAATTTATACCTGTACTTGTTTAATTTCTTGATAATTTCCAATTATTATAATAATTTTTTCCTTGAATAGGTAATCCAAAATTTAAATAATGTACGAAAAAATTAAAATAAAACTCAAGTGTGTAAATGATTGTAAATACAAATAACATCATGATGCAGCCAATTGGTAGATCATCATTTAGCTGAATTTTAGATTTGAATCCACATAGTCGATTTGATGTAGTACTTCATTATATAGATATTGTTCATCTAAAATCCAATCTTGAAACATAACCAAGTGTTCTTAAATAAGACTAATTGAACTGAAATATTTTATTTCACCATATATAAGATTCCCATGGCTGATTACTTCACACAACCAATTTACATAGATTATTAATCTACATATATGATTTCTAATTTAGATGTTTCTCAATCTATTAAAATTCTTTATTTACCTAATTTTATAGACATAATAAAAATTTCAACAAAAATATCAATAATTGAAATCATATGGTTTTTAATATCTGAAACACTTAAAATAAATAAAAAATCTGATGAACCCTGCTTAAATATAAAATCATCTGTAAAGTATAAAGGTTATTTGAGATCATTAAAACCTAAAGTACATGGGATATGTGGGACCAACATAAATATTTTAAGAATCTACCCATTTTTTATTATCAAAAAACCTGTTTGATATTAAACATGAAACTGTAAAATGGTTTAGCATAAATTTTTTTACAAAATGCTATAATATATATAGTACCATTATAATGTAGTGTTTATCCATAATTTATCCCCCTTAATTTGAAACTATTTCCACATTGATTAATATTTGGGTAAAGCATATATAACTTCTCCCACTCTTGTGTAATTAAAAATGAAGGTAAAGAGAGGGGAAAATAAATTTAATAGGGAATGTTTTGAAGAATAATCTATTTGATGATGGTACTAAAACTGAGTGATTAATTATGAATGGTATGGAATTAATTTAAAAAAATAATTAATATAAATTTAAGAAATGATTAACATAAAATAAAAACAATCCATAAGAGTAACATTAGAAATGAATATTATTAAATGAAAACAATAACTAAAGAAAACATAACAAATAAATAAATAATTATTTTATTAATCATTATCATGTAAAAATATTCCCTCACATGTTAACCCCAATTCCCAAATATAATAAATTAGTTTGAACACCATGTTTTAATAACAGTTTCAATCTATGAAGTCTTTTGGGAGGAGGTAGCTTAATGATAGGTTTGATTCTGGAGCTAGTTGGAGACGGAATTTCATAAACAATTATCTCCTTCCAAAATGTTGATATAAACCCACTACCTGATACAACAACATAACTTACTTTCAGATTCTGAACCACAAATCGTTGGATATTTTCAAGATGAAATTACGTTGTATCAAAAATATATGTGCCTACAACCACAAAAGGTACTTTCTTTAGAGGCTATGATGATAATGGTTCACCCTAAGAAATCTCAATATCTAAAGCTGAATCTATCTTTTCATTATCTTTATGATACATGGAGGATGGATCATAAACGCATTAAATTATTTTTTAAGAACCTCTATAGGTTTCAGTATGATCAGGACCAATAGGTATTCTTTTTCTCACGTTAAATAAGGCTTCAACACACATGTCAATCTTCGGAACAATTTCCAACCTTCTAAACACAAGGGGAATCAAAAATTATTTCTTATGAATTAGAAAAAATATAATACAACCCACTTTTTAAAATTCCTTTAAATTATTAAATTAGTCTTGATTAATTTTTTTTGGGGAAATTCCTTAGATAGGATTGAGTAGAGGTGAAATATCAATAGGAGTGAGAGATGATTGAATACCTACTAAAATAATTTTCAAAATTTATTCCACTGAAATTTTAGTCCAATAATAATTTGTTTTCAAATTGAATCTTATTTTCCATGCAATCCAATTTTTCTAACAAAATTTCAAAAACTCCCTTTACAACACTGAAAAAATATTTTGAAAACCAAGAACTAACACCAACAGGGTCAGGTTCATCCCAAATTGATACCTCAAGAGCCAGAGTGACATATTGAATTAGAGGAATAAACCATGGAGGTTTATAAGTAACCAATTGTTTAATGATAAATAGAAATTTATCATATTTTGAACATGAGTCCTCTCTATTAGAACTAGTTTCTATCCATTCAACACATCTATATACATTATACAACAAATTCATTAAACGTTGATGGCTCTTGGATACTGAATCATGTGATAGAAAAACTATTCTCTGAGTATTTTTAGATAAATCTAGAAACTCCTTAAACTACTTAAAAAAAATTAGTGGTTTCCTTATTTGGTATAATGGAGCTATAAAACTTTTCCATTTTTTCATATAAACTCCCATGTTTTCTTCTACTAGTAGATGATGAGAGTCCAGAAAATGAATAACATGGGAATTCAAATCAAATACTAAAACACCTTATTTTTTATTTAGTGTCTTGGAACTCACATATAAGATCTTTATTCAATTATTTCATTAAAATATGTGTAATTATATCACAATTATGGAATTTAATTAGAAAGGGTCACATAATTTAATTTTGAAAACACCAGAACAATATTACTTTGAATATTAGGAATAACTGATGGTTCTGTGGAAGTTGTAAGATAAAATTTCATGATAAATTAAAATTTTATTATCACAAGTATTTGTAATCTCTGGAATGTTTCCTTCATCTCAGTCCCAAAAAGGCATAAATTCATCAATAACTTCTTGATATACTCTTGGATGCTACACTGGAAGATTCAAAAACAAATCTCTTTGTGATAAAACCATAGTAAACTGTTCATTAAAATAATTCTTGGTAGAAAACAAATACTTGAATCCTCTCACTGTTGATTTCATATATTCATGTCCCTTAGAACATACTTTAAATTCAATGGTGGATTGAATTGGTGGAACTAATTTGAATATTCTTTATTAGTTCAGTTTGGGAAGCCAACATCTCTACTAGTTAATCAAAAAAATTAGAAACAAAGGAATCCTTGAGTTCTATTATCTAATATTTTCCTAAAATAAGATCTACCTTAAAATGAAAATAATTTTCTGATATATAAACAAACTCATCCATTAAAACAAATGAAAAAAATTTCTTCTCTGAACTATCCAAGCCCTTACTTACTGAGGTATCATCCTCATGGACAACTGGAGGAGGTGATGGTTCAGGTGGTGTATGTTAATGCTCTATAGATCCCATAACTACATCAATATATTCATCCCCACTAGCATGTGGTCTAGGAAGAACCGGATAGTATTCCAAGCTTCTACCAAAGCCTCATACCTTTCTTGAGCATCAGAAACTACAGACAAAGTCTTAGCTGGACATTCCTAAGGAACTACTAGAGTTGTCTTAAAAACCTATTCCACAACAACTTGACCAATAAAACTAAATTAAATATCATTTGTCTGAGAATCATCTTCAGGCCCTAAATAGGTTTAACTATAATAGGACTTACAAGTGGTTTTGAAGGCTCATATCTTGTAGACACAAACTCATTTTCTTCCCTAGAATACACCATATCGGTAGGTGATACATTTGTAGGTAGTGAGGTTTGTGATGAATCTCACTGATCCACACCATCCCATCATACTAACATAGTAATATTTAAATAAATTTATTAAAAATAACAAATGGTATTTAAAAAAACCTGTAAGGACCCATAAATTTCAAGGAAATGTATTTCCTAAATTATTTGGGATTTTATGATTACACAGTTTCTTACGACACCTGATTCTGAGGCCCAGTGTGCCCGGAATCAATTTCCAAATTTTAGCTCGGGTATGTTAAGTGAACGGACGATCGGGTTTTCCTATATTTTGAACCGGTGCTCAGAATTGAAATCTGTGGGCACCGATGAAACCGTAACACCGATAATTGTATAAGATGACCTTTCTTGAAGGTGTGTTTTCTCGATAGGAGTTGTTAAAAATTGGGGATTAAATGTGAAGTAAATAAAGTTGTGGTACAATTTTATTTTCTTTATCTAATGGTTATATCCTACATGGGGTAGTTGGGGTGGGACCCACAAGCTCCTAACTACCCATGTTAGGATATTTGTGATGTGGGTCCCACACGAGGCCCACCCCTCCACATTCCTTTAACTCATCTAACCCCCTCTTAAAGTTGGAACATGTTCTTAACATGTTTAACTCTCCCATTAAGTGGGTGACTTATCCTCTCCTCACCTTCCCCTCGTTAAATTATGCCAACACACACTTATTTAATTAATTGAATTAAGAATTGGAATTTTTTAATTTGAACCCATGGCATGTTTTAATAAAATAAGAGGAGATCATTTTATTTTTGGGTTAGTTTTGTTGTGTGGGAAATTGGGGAAGGGAGAGCTCTGAATCTTTTTAAGAAATTCATCCTCCTATGAAGAATGACTCAACGACTCTAGATTCTCCATCCCCTTCATCCTCCGCGACAAGGGAATAGACACAGACGCGGTAGTTCTTCAACAACGCGCAATCATCTTCTTCTCTACGTGATAAAAGAGAAGACGATGTTTCCTCAGGTGCACAACGTTGACGACGGAAACGACGCCATATTTTTCGGAGCCTGCCAACTGTGAATTACGTTGCGAGGTAGGGGTTATTTACGTTCACAATTAATTTAACATTTTTCGTTAATTAATATGGTTGATTTTTATCAACATAATGGTAGAGGATCGGGCTGCAAAAACACGACCGATCCTCCTCCCTTTTTGTTTGTTGATCCTTGTTGAACTTTGCGGTGATGGTGCATGGCACCGTCGTGCCGCACCAGTGAGGGTGAAGGAGGCCGCGACCAGGAGCGGGCCACGGTGGATGGGCGCTGTGCCATCGCGCCCCACCGGTCGGACAAGAGACGCGGACAAGGGCCACGGTGGTCTTCAATGTGGCGGCTGGCTAAGCCGGCCGCTGGTGCCACCTGGAGGAGGGACCCCCCTCAGGTCCAGCGGTTACAAGATGTCGTCCTTAATGGCCGACCGATTCGGAAACAGGGGGAGACGCCCCCCTTCGCACCTCTCTCGGCCACGAGCCGAGACATGGTCGGGCCACGCCAGCCAAGCCTGGTCATGCACAAATGGGCCGGACCCAGACCCGGGTCAGGTTGATCCAGTTCGGGCTGACCTAGGGGATATTGGGGCGGGTCGGACCTGGCCTGAACCCCCTATTTTCGGACAAAGTCGTTCAAACGACCATATCATCGGCTATAGACCCTCGATCAATGCACCTTCATTTGCGTTGGGATCCTTGGATCAAGGCGGTCGTTTCAGTATATTAAACTCAAGCTTTAGGTAATGTTTGGGTATGTCCGGGTTGGTTTGAACCCGAAACCAACCAGCCAGTTGGAGATGAAATGCTTATAACATAACGAACGAATTTACGAATGACGTTTCGTCGATCACGTTGTTTTTTTCATAGTGATACGGTTATTTTGGATTACTCCACTCGAGGATTGGACATAGCTGGAGTATGGTCGGGTTGGTTTTAACTTAAAAACCAACAGGTCCCCTCGGACGAAAAAGCCAATAACTCTCAGATCGGGCGTCCGATTGACGCACCGTCTGTCGTGTTGAGTTTATATTGACGACATGGAACTTTGTGATACATAAAATATGGACATTGTGACTGTTGATGTATCAAACCCTTGGATCCTAGAGCGAACCCTCTCGGAATCGAGCATGCTGTGTGTGGGAACCCTAGAGTTGGATGCGATTGCGACGACAATGAAGATTGTACTTAGATCCTATGTGGGATCGACAGTGAGGATGATTGTACTTGGATCCTCTGTTAGTTCGGCAGGGATGACAACTGTACATGGATCCTACATGGGATCGGCAGCGATGGATACTGTACTTGGATCCTACGTGGGTCCGATAGTGACAACTTCTATACTTTGATCCTACGTGGGTTCGGTAGGGGAGATGTTTCAGAGGCTACATCTAGCATCTCCACACCACTTCGTGAGTTGTATACCTGTGTGAGCTGATTCGTGATTTTCAATCATTATCTTCGATATGATTGACTTGCTTTCTTGTGTGGACTAGGTTGTGCTTTCCTTTGTGGATTGGGTTGTACTTTCCTTTGAAGAATGGGCTGTGCTTTCTTGTGTGGACTGGGTTGTACTTGGGCTCATGAGATGGAGTGGAACTAGAATTGTTAACTTAGGTATATGTATGGGCATATACCTAAATAGAGTTGGTTGATACATCGTGTTTGTATCTTTCCTTGTGATTTATCCTTTGTGGATTCTGGGAGACCTTCGGGGGTCTCGAGGTCCCTACTGAGTATCATATACTCACCACTGCATGGGCTATGCCCGAACTACGTTGTGCTGGTTGTAGACGATGGAAAACACTGATTGTGGTTTAGGTTTGCGGAGCAGGACGGTACCCAGAGGTGGAGTAAAAGGCGGGACGTACACGGAGTGGACGACTGGACCCAAGGAGATGAGGATACCTTATGTACCCACCCTACATGTGGGATAGCCAGGGGACGACTTGGTGGTTGCTGTTTTTCTTTACTGCTTCTGTACTTTCTTTCAGTGGTACTGTACTTTCAGTTGGGTTTGTATTCTGGCCCATTTACTTTCAACACTTACTTTTGTACTCAGTTTACTTAGTGTTTACTTCAGCTTGTGAACTCTGTGGTGTTTGTTTTCTTATTTAAAGGAAATTTATTTCCTTTTATCAGGATTTATGCCTTTGGTTCTAGTCGCCATCCCATGGCCTATGGGAGGTAAGCTTGGGGTAGTCACGACACGGGCCCCGAGGACGGGTCGTGACAAATTGGTTTCAAATGAGTTAGTTCTGCCACATAAATCAAGAATATGATAATTTCTTCCTTGTGAACAATAGTGTTTAGGGTATTGAGTGTGTTTATCAATCCAGGGAGTCCAGTGTTGGTGTGGCGGCCGACGTATTCATACACAAGGACCCTGACTTCTGATTTCTAACTCAGAGCATGAAAACATTGATTGCATGTGTGTTTCAAAAGTTTTCTTTATGATTACTTTGTGTCAGATCACCAGTTATACTGTATTAATCGTGGCGCACCTGTTTCTTTTCAGGATGGACTCATGACGGCAGCCAGATAGGGTTCTGAGCTTTGTGTGAGACGCCAGCCCACCGAGTGATGAGGCCTCAGTGCAGGGCCCCATAATAGAGGAGGCACTAGCGGTACCTCTACCCGCCGAGCCATCGATGCCACCAGCCCCAGCAGCTGAGGGTGTACATCGCCTGAGTGGACTGCATGAGTTTCAACATCAGGCACCGCCCAGGTTCCATAGGGAGACAGACCCTCAGGTAGTTGAGGATTGTATGGAGGCTGTAGGTCGAGTCTTTAGATTAGTAGGGATACCAGCTGGCCTCATGGTTATCCTTGCAGCGAGTCTCCTGCACGCGACAGCAGGTAGATGGTGGAGCCGGATGCTCCAGGTGCACGACGAGGCATATCTTCTTTGGACGGACTTCAAGAGACTCTTCCACTTAGAGTTCGTTCTACCCATCCTCTGTGCGTTGTGCATTCAGGAGCTTCTACAGGTGCGGCAGGGCAACATGACAGTAGCCCAGTACTCGGCGTGGTTTAACGACCTCTCGCGTTATTCCACTGACATTGTATGGGACCCATTCTTCCAGGCCCGGACCATCAAGCAGGGATTGAGTCATGAGATCAGGGCATCGATTATCTCCCTCAGTATTCCGACACAGGCAAGAGTACTGGACCGAGACCTTCTTGTGGAGAGCTTTCTTGCTGAGCCTTCACCAACAGCAAGACCTACCGCATGACGGCACGTAGAGGAGTTTTCTGCAGCCGGTAGTAGACAGACATCACAGAGGTTCAATCGGACTATACCATTAGGTAGACGACATCAGGATACTAGTTCGGAGGTGCGCAACACATATAGAAGAGCCAGTCATACGAGAGGCAAACATTGCTACGTATGCGGCGAGGCAGGGCCACATGGCTCGTGACTGCCTGACCTTCCATACAGAGGAGAAGCTGATGGTTGAGGGACCACCCAGGAAGAGGCAGAGGTTTGAACATGGCGGTCTGCAGGGAACATACGGATGAGGAAGAGGTGATGGCCGAGCAGCGGGTGGTGGGCGACACTTTGAGGCTCTATCACCACCACCACCAGGAGGTCCACCCCAACCACAGGGGGATGGCGGAAGAGGCAGGATCAGCTTCAGGCAATGGAGGCCTATGACCACGACACACCTGAGATGATTCAAGGTACTATCTATGTATACTCCACGATGTAGTTCTTATAGACATATGATTGAGTCATTATTTCAATGTCTCTGCCCTTGTTCGGAGCTCGGAGATTCCGATGGAGCCGTTGGCTCGATCCTTACAGCTAGAGACTCCTACGGGAGCAGACTCAATGATTACGCACTGGTGCCAAAAGTGTGAACTTACTCTAGGAGGTGAGAGCTTCAGCTGTGATCTTCTTGTAGCTGCGTCGAGGCCTTATGACCTCATCTTGGGAATGGATTGGTTATCTACGGTCTATGCTCAGATCGAAAGTATTAGGCGCAAGGTGTGATGTGTCCACACTAATGGGAGCAGGTTCACCTTCACCGGCGAGAAGGGAGCCTTTGCAGCTCAGGATGGACTCACACAGAGGAGAGGACATCCGATCACTCATCAGTTGGCTAGTCTCATCCTAGTAGAAGCTTACGTGAGAAGTCCAAGTTTTCCTGTTGTGGTGGATCAGTATGCAGTTGTTTTTCCTGATGAGGATCCAAGACTACCTCCTCATAGAGAGGTAGACTTCTACATTTACCTATACCTAGGGACAACCCTGATATCTACTCCAACATATCGGATGGCTCCCGCTGAGCTTCAAGAGCTACGGGTACAGTTAGAGGACTTGCAGGGCAAGGGATTCATCCGACCCAGTGTTTCACCCTGGGCTTCACCAATTTTGTTCGCCATGAAGGTAGAGGAGAGCTTGTGACTATGTGTCGACTACCATTTCTGGAACCAAGTGACTGTGAAGAACAAGTATCCACTTCTGAGGATTGATGACTTCTTCGATCAGCTCAAGGGAGCACGGTGGTTCTCGAAGATAGGCCTCAGGTCAGGCTATCATCAGCTCAGATTTCGAGACCAGGATGTACAGAAGATGACCTTTAGGTGTCGGTATGGCCACTATGAGTTATTGGTTATGCCTTTCAGCATAACCAATGCTCCAGCAGTGTTCATGAGTCTTATGAACAGGATCTTCAAGCGTTACCTCGATCGATTTGACGTAGTCTACATCGACGACATACTGATTTACTCGACTATTGAGGAGGAGCATGCCTGCCACTTGCGGGTTGTACTGGATACATTCCGGGAGCACCAAATTTATGGTAGGCTCTCGAAGTGTCAGTTCTAGATTCGAGATGTCCACTTCTTGGGACACGTCATCTCTAAGGTGGGAGTTACGGTGGATCCGGTGAAGATTGTGGCAGTGCTATCTTGGGAGCCACCTAGGAGCGTGACAGAGGTACAAAATATCCTAGGTCTGGCTGGGTACTATATGAGATTTGTACCAGATTTCTCCAGAGTTTCAGCACCAATTTCAACTTTGACGAAGAAGGGGAAACCCTTCGTGTGGCCGGATAAATGTCAGGAGAGCTTCCAGAAGCTGAGACTGAGATTGACCAGTGCACCTATCTTGAGGCAACCGGAGGAGGGCGTAGGGTACGTAGTTTACTGTGATGCATCAGGTACTAGACTTGGGTGTGTCATGATGCAGGAGTGGGTAGTGATCACCTATGGATCATGATAGTTGAGGCAGCACGAGCAGAACAACGCTACCCCTGAGTTGGAGTTAGCAGCAGTGGTCTTCGCCCTGATGATGTGGTGGCACTATCTGATGGGCGAGTGATTTACAGTCTAATCTGACCACCAGAGTCTTAGTTACACCCTCTCGTAGAAGGACTTGAACCTGAGATAGAGGTTATGGATCGAGTTCCTCCAAGACTATGACTTTGTGATAGTCTATATTCCTGGCAAGGGGAACATAGTAGCTGATGCTCTCAGTAGGAGGTCGGGTATCCAGCTACATGGAGAGGCGACGGAGCAGCTAGCCACATTGTAGATATCCTTCATGGGTAGTGATGGGAAAGACTTTCTGCAGTCTCTCATAGTCACTCCTCCACTACTTCAGTGGGTTAGAGAGGAACAACGTGGGGACGTTGACTTTGACACATGACGTGCCCAGATTTCCATAGGGCAAGCACATGATGGATTTTCTATAGGTGGAGAGGACGTCATTCTTTTCAGGGGACGTACCATGGTACCAGTTGAATTACGGGAGGAGGTTTTGAGGGTGTTTCACACTTCCCCTCTAGCGGTACATCCTGGAGTAGTGAAGATGTACCAGGACCTCAGATGAGAGGACTGATGGCTAGGTGTGAAGAAGGTTGTGGCAGAGTTCGTTTCACGATGCCTCACCTGCCAACAGGTGAAGGTGGAGCACCAGGTACCAGAAATATTGGTACAACCCTTGGAGGTCCCAGAGTGGAAGTGGGACGAGATATCTATGGATTTTGTGACAGGGCTTCCACATACTTCCAGTGGTCACGACTCCATTTGGGTGATTGTCGACCGACTCACCAAGTCAGCCCACTTCTTACCCATAAGAGAGCAGGGCCCAGTAGAGATCTTGGTATGCATCTATGTTAAAGAGATTGTAAGGATTCATGGTGTGCCATCGTCCATCATCTCTGATCGAGACGCTCATTTTAATTCCCAACTTTGGAAGGGGTTGCAGGAGGCATTTGGGACGCAGCTACGCCTCAGCACCGCCTTTCACCCTCAGACGGATGGTCAGACGGAGAGGACCATTCGGAATCTCGAGGACATGACCCGTGCATGTGTCCTCGACTTTGGTCATAGCTGGGTGGATCACCTACCATTGGTGGAGTATGAGTACAACAACAGCTGCCACTCCACCATCAGGATGGCACCATAAGAGGCACCGTACGACTGACCTTGCAGATCACCACTGTGCTGGACAGACCCTGGGGAGTCAGCACTTGTAGGACCAGAGATGGTCCAAGCCATGATTGAGAAGGTGCATATCATCTAGGTGTGGATGAGGACTACTCAGAGCTGACGAAAGTCCTATGATGATTGGAGGCGGAGACCACTAGAGTTCGAGGATGGCGACCAAGTTTTTTTACGGGTCTCACCTCGACGTGGATTACAGAGATTTGGACAGGGCAACATGTTATCTCCATGCTTCATCGGACCATTCCAGGTTCTCAGTAGGATATTTGAGGTGGCCTATCACCTAGCTCTTCCACCTTAGTTGCACCGGGTGCATGACGTCTTCCATGTATCTCAGTTGAGGAGATACGTGCATGACCCGACACATATCACTGATCACGGGGAGCTGGACATCGATGACGGGGTGACATTTGCGAAGGTCTCAATGGAGATCAGGGATCGATAAGAGCGTGTCCTATGTGGACAGTCGATTCATCTAGTGTACATTAGGTGGCATCACGAGAACCTGCAGGAGAGAACATGGGAGTGGGAGGCTTAGATGTGTGCACAACACCCCCTTTTGTTTCCCTATTTTATGATGTAGCTTTACATGATGTAAATCCCTTAGGTAAGAGTAATGTAAAGACCCATAAATTTCTAGGAAATTTTTTTCTTAAATTATTTGGGATTTTACTAGTACGAAGTTTCTGACGGCACCTGATTCTGAGGCCCGGTGTGCCCGGAATCAATTTCAAAGTTTAGCTCGGGTACGTTTAGTGAACGGACGAGCATGTTTTTCTATCTTTTGAACCGGAGCTTGGAATTGAAATCCAAGGGCATCAAAGAAACCGCAGCGCCGATAATTGCATATGTCGACCTTTCCCGAAGGTGCGTTTTCTTAGGAGGAGTTGTTAAAAATTGAGTATTAAATGTGATGTAAATAAAATTGTGGTGCAATTTTACTTTCTTTATCTAATGGTTATAGCCTACATGCGGTAGTTGGGGTGGGACCAACAAGCCCCAAACTACCCATGTTAGGATATTTGTGAGGTGGGGCCCACACGAGCCCCACCCCTCCACATTCCATTAACTCCTCTAACTGCCCTCTTAATGTTGGTAACTCTTCTTAACATGTTTAACTCTCCCATTATGTGGGTGACTTCTCCTCTCCTCACCGTCCCCTCATTAAATTATGCCAACACACACTTCTACAATTAATTTAATTAAGTATTTGAATTTTTTAATTTGAACCCATGGCATGTTTTAATAAAATAAGATGAGCTTATTTTATTTTGGGGTTAGTTTTGTTGTTTGGGAAATTGGGGAAGGGAGAGCTCTGTTTCTTTTGAATAACTTCAACCTCCCGCGAAGAATGACTCAGCGACTCTAGATTCTCCATCCCCTTCATCCTCCGTGACAAGGGAATATACACCGATGTAGTAGTTCTCCAAAAACGTGCAAACATCTTCTTCTCTCCTTGATAAAAGAGAAGATGACGTTTCCTCGGGTGCACACCGTTGCTGATGGAAACAATGCCATATTTTGCGGAGCATGACAACCAAAAATTATTTGTGACGTAGGGGTTATTTACGTTCAAAATTAATTTAACATTCTTTGTTAATTAATTTGGCCAATTGTTATTAAAATAACAGGAGGGGATCGGGCCGCACAAACATGGTCGAGCCTCCTCCCCTTTTTGTTTGTTGATCCTTGTTGAACATTGTGGAGAAGGTGAGCGGTGCCGTCGCACTGCACCAGTGAGGATGAAGGAGGCCGCGACAAGGAGCGGGCCGCGGCGGAGGGGCGCGGCACTGTCACAGGGCGCCGGTCGGACACGAGTCGTGGCCAAGGGCCGTGACTGTCTTCAAAGGGGTGGCCGGCTGAGCGGGCCGCTGGCGCCACCTGGAGGCAGGACCCCCTGGTCCCAAAGTTACAAGAGGATGGCCTTAATGGCTAGACGATTCAAAAACAGGGGGTGACACCCACCTTCGCACCCCGCCCAGCCGCGAGTTGAGCCACAACCGGCCTCCGAGCCAGGCCACAAGCCAAGCCCCGTCGCGGGCCAGGCCGCGCCCTGCCAGGCTGAGCCGTTCCAGCCAGGCTGGGCCGTGCCCAAATGGGCCAGAACCAGGATCAGTTTGGGTTGACCCGATTCAAGCCGACCCAGGGGGTATCGGGCCGGGTCAGACCGGGCCCGAACACCCTATTTTCGGACAGATTCGTTAAAACACTCATATCTAGGGCTACAGACCTCTAATCGACGCACTGTCAGTTGAGTTGGGATACTAGGATCGAGATGGTAGTTTTGGTATATTACACTCAAGATTTAGGTAATGTTTGGGTTTGGCTGGGTTGGTTTGAACCCGAAACCAATAGGGCCCTTAGAGTGGAAATGCTTATAAATTAACAACTAGATGTCCGAATGACGTGTCGTCAATCACGTTGTTTTCCTCTTAGTGAGACAGTTATTTTGGCTTACTCCGCTCGAGGTTTGAACATGGCTGGAGTATAGTCGGGTTGGTTTTAACTTAAAAACCAACCGGTCCCCTCGGACAAAAAACCTAATAACTCTCAGATCGGGCGTCCGATTGACGCACCGTCTTTCACGTTCAGTTCCTATTGATGAGATGAAACTTTGTGTTACATCAACTCTGGACTTCGTGACAATTTATGTATCAAACCCTTGGCTCACGGAGCGGACCATCCAGGAATCGAGTGTGCTGTGTGTGGGAACCCTAGAGCTGGCTGCGACTACGACGACGATGATGACTGTACTTGGATACTACGTGGTTTTGGCAGCGAGGATGGTTTTAGTTGGATCCTCCATGGGTTCGGCAGTAATGATGACTGTACATGGATCCTACGTGGGTTTAGCAGTGATGGTATCTATACTTGGATCCTACGTGGGTTCGACATGGACGACATCTATACTTGGATCCTACGTGGGTTCAGTAGGGGATATGATTCAGAGGCTACATCTATCATCTCCACCCCTCATCATGAGTTGTATACCTGTGTGAGTTGAGTCTTGGTTTTCCATCATTATCTTTTATATGATTGACTTTCTTTCATGTGTGGACTGGGTTTCGATTTCTTGTGTGGACTGGGTTGTGCTATCCTATGTGGACTGGGTTGTGCTTTCCTGTGTGGACTGGGTTCTACTTGGGCTCGTGAGTTGGATGCGAACTAAAATGGTTAACTTAGGTATATGTATGGGCATATAACTATGTAGAGTTGGTTGATACATCGTGTTTGTATCTTTCCTTGTGATTTATCCTTTGTGGATTCTGGGAGACCTTCGAGGGTCTCGGGGTCCCCACTGAGTATCGTTTACTCACCCCTGGACGGGCAATGCCTGCACTACGTTGTATTGGTTGCAGACGACAGACAACACTAATAATGGTTTAGGTTTGTAGAGCAGGACGATACCCAGAGGTGGACTAACAGGTGGGACCTACACGGAGTGGACGACCAGACCCGAGGATCTGAGGATACTATCTGTACCCACCCTTCAGGTGGGATAGCCAGAGGAAAACTCGGTGGTTTCTATTTTACTTTACTAATGTTCTACTTTCTTTCAGTGGTACTATACTTTCAGTTGTGTTTGTATTCTGGACCATTTACTTTAAGCACATTATTTTGTACTCAGTTTACTTAGTTATTACTTCATCTTGTGTGCTCTATGGTGTTTGTTTTCTTATATAAAGGAAATGCCTTCCCTTTTATCTGGATTTACACCTTTGGTGCTAGTCGCCAGCACCTGGCCTATGAGAGGCGGGCTTGGGGTAGTCACGGAATGGGCCCTGAGGACGGGTCGTGACAAAACCATTGATAGAGTGTTACACTTATGATATTTAAATGCATCCCCTTTATTTAAATCAATTTTTTTCTTCTTCATAACAAACGAAATCAACCTACCATAAAGATAGTAGTTGAGATTACCCTTTCTTTCAAAAAAATGGTTCACAAATCACATCATATATCTTCGAATTTTTTTCTCAGATTATTTATCATAACTTAAAAAAAATACATTTCCTGAAAAAGAATATTATCCATTTAATTTCCTCTTTTAGCAATTCTTGTTTTTATAAACTAACACAATACTTTCCACTTTTCTAGAAAATATTTTATATGGTTCTTTTTAAAATAACATTGGATAAAAATACGTAAATACCTCTGAAAAACCAAATAAAACATCTACCCACCATGTTCAGAATAAATTTATACTACCCCTCATGGAGACATAGAACGAACTAATCCATTTTGGAAAAAGAAATCATCACTTCCTTTTAATTTCAAATCGGCGAAACTATATCCTCTTTTTGATTAAACTAAATCTCTATATTACTCATAAACTCATTTGTTTCCTCAAATAGAAAAATGGACTTAATTTCATAAAAAAACTCCTAACTTTGAAACTAACATAATTTCGTCAGTAATATATCAGTTGACTTCAACCGTGTCATATGAATGTTTTTTCTTGGGAGTAACCTTGTAGATGAACCACCACTGTATTTATTGGAAGAACCTGATGTCCTTAATATGTGAACTTTGAATTTCCCATGTATGACAAGGTCAATTGGAGGATAAGAAAGGATCAAAATTTTATAGGTTCATGGAGACATTTTGACTCTTGGAAGTTGATATATATGCAAATGGAGAATAGGTCAAGTGTCGAATAAGAGTTAGGTAATGAACCAAATTTCCCAAAAACGGACATACCCAAATCGACTATTAGGTCAATTGAAACTAATATATAAAATAAAATAAAATAAAAACTAAAAGATATAAATTTTATTTTTTAAACATGAAATACTTAAGAAAATATAATAAAGTAGACTAATTAAATTTTTTATGATGAATTAAAATAAATATTAATAGATAATGAATAAATTAAAAGAAATATAAATTAAATAAATTTAAAATCAAAACAACCCAATTCTATTTTGATAAAATAAAAATGTTCACCCACAAGTCGATTATTAAAAATATATTATAACAAATTATAATTATATATAAATTCATGATTAATATTAAATTTTTGAGCATGATCTCTTAATAAATGATTCTTTAAACGTATATTTTTTTTCTCAAAAGATTTGTAATATTCCTATAAATGTTTATAGATATTACATAATTTAATTGGTACTTTAATATAATTGAATTAAAAATACATTAAGGTTTGTTTCATCCATAATTCTATTAAAAGAACAACCAGTAAAAATATATTATGCTTTAGTAGTATCTAATGCAACAAAGTGTTGTTTCTTACTAGTCTACAATTCGATATATTTTCCTAGTAAATGGAAGGTTTCTAAGGTACTCTTTGTACCTATTCTACAGTCACCAAAGGGAAAATTATAATATTAAGTTAAATTAAAATCATATGTTTTTGAAAAAAGTAAGGAATGTTAAAATATTCATTTAAAATACATTAAAAATCTGTTGGATTCTTTTTAATGAGATACTTTAGGATTTTCATGGAATACTGTTGAAATAAATACAAAAAAAGTAATATCTAGTTTAATAATTTTTAAATATAATATAATTTTTATTATTATTCTATAAATATTGTAGACAATTGGATTCCCTGCTTCATTCAAGTTAATCTTTTCATAAGAACTTATAGGAGTTGTATGTAAGTTTCCACTTTTGAGTCCAAATATTTTAATTAACTGTAGTTTTCACTTTCATTGATTTCTAACATTACCATAGTCATTTTGGTAAATTTGAAAACATATAACATAATTCAACTCACATATCATACTCATTTAAAATTACGTTTTCATAATTATAAAAATTAATTATAAATTTTATTATTTGTTGGACAAAGATCACATCATCAACATTTATCTGAACTAACACAATATTTGAAGATGATGTTTTCTTAAATAATGAAGGATCTCCCTTTCATACTAAAAATACAAATGTTAAAATAAAAGAACATAATTTTTTATACTAAATATATGTGTTTGTTTAAGGTCTTGGAGAGCTTTGGTAAATTTGAACATTGAATTTGGAAAATGGGTATTTTCAAAACCATGAGGCTATTGAAAATAGACTTCCTCTATAATAAAACCATCTAGAAAAGTCGATTTTAGAAAAATATGAAATAATTTAAAATTCATATGATATGTATTGGTTAAGATAACTCTAATGGATTCTAATCTAGATATAGGTGAAAAGCTCTCCTCATAATCTATACATTCTTCCTAATTGTAATATTTTGCTACAATTATAGCTTAATCAGACAATGATCATCCTTTTTATTTAAAAATACCCATTTTCCTATAAAATGATAGTTTGATGCTCTATAAACAAATCCCCAACCCTTTTTCCTCTTGAATTAGTTTAATTCCCCTTGAATTTCTACAACCCAACTCTTAACTAATAAAGATTCTTTAATAGAATTGGGATCTAGCTGAGATAAAAAAACTTTATATAGATTCCTACACTCCTTTTTGTATTAATCACTTATTCAAAGCTTCCTATAACTATTTATAAGGTATGGTTCTTAAATGATCTAGGTTATATAGAAGGCACACTTTCAAGTTCACTTGTATCCAATCTTTCTAGACCTGGTTCTAGAAAATGAGTTTTCAACTCATTATCCTTTTTACATTAAAAATAGGCTTATGTATTCTAATTTCAAAAAAAATTCATTTAGATCATCAATTTGATTCATTATTGGATAAAAGGATCACTTTTATCAAATTTCATGTGAGTTTATTCTTCAAGAATCTTTGAAATTTCATTGAAAACTCTATATCCATTGAAATTATTATAGTAGTCTATGAAGATACCTTCATTAGATTTCTTTTATTGAATTTACCAAAATTATCCTCATTTATTATAATATAAAAATTAAATATAAACACATTAATGAAAATAACTATTGGATTTATTTATTACATATATCATTGGGTGTTTTCTTCAAAATTGTTATAATTATAACTCTTTTTATGAAATAACATGATGTGTTCATAACTTCATCCCCAAAATGAGTAGGAAAATTCTATTCACATAACATATTTCTTGCAATTTCATGATATTTCATATTTCTCCCCTCAACAACACCATTTTTTTGAGGTGTCCGGGGGGAAGAAAAAATATTTTTGATACCATGTATTGAACAATAGGAATTAAACTCATGGTTTTAAAATTATCCTCCATGGACACTTCATAAAGAAATAATATTTTAATATTTCTATTTGTTAACTAGTTTTTAAAAACATATATAAATAGACCATGATTCATTCCTAACACTTAAAAATAAAACCCAATTATATCTTGGAAATCATCACATAATATATAAATAAAATATATCCCTCTTATGATTTTAACTATAGATGGATCAAAAAAATCCAAATGATTATTTTATAGGGGTTTCGAATTAGAAAAATCATAAATTTCATTAAAATATTACTTCTGTAGCTTTCTAGTTAGAATTCACGATATAAATTCTTTTTATTCAATTTGAGTTGAGGTAAATTTGAAACTAAATTCCTTTAAGATAATTTTATCACAGAATAAAAATTAAAATGTCCCAATATTCAATTCCATATCAAAAATTAATATATTTCAATATTTAAATAGTTTAATTATTTTTCACTCAAGTAATTATGATCTATAGTATAAAAATTATCTATTCCAAGTTCCTTGAATTTAAAAGTTATTTGTTTAAAAAATATATTTGAATTAATTAATAAAAAAAAATTGTCCTTAATAATAAATTCTGGAAATACTTATCTGGGTATGATTTTCTCATTATTTATAAATAATTTTTTTATGAGGACTGATCTTGGATTACCAACGGATCTAACTCCCATTAATGTTTTTTAGAATTGTCACAAAAAGAAATAAAAACATTATCAATTTTCGACAAGGAGTATAAATTAAAGAAATACACACTCATATTCCGTGAACTTCAACAATCCATATACCTTTTATCATTGATTTTCCTAATCCTTATTCCTTAGATATACAAGTTAAATAAGAAATATTTTTGGTACACATATCTTTAAGGGTCCTGTGTGTTAGTAACTAATGATTTTGTATCCTAAATCTTTTTTTTTGATTTCCAAAAATTACATCACTAAGTCTTGTAAATATTTTTTATGTTGAATAATTTTTAACTCCACAATATTGAGTATTTTTTAATGAAAAATAATTATAATAATTTTCCATCGCACCATAATGAAAACAAGTTATTTTATTAAGGTTGTTATTTTTATAACTTGACACAAAATATTTTTTGTAGAGATTTTGTTTTTCATCTTGAATGATTATTCCAAATTTTTTTAAATGTTTTATTGTTTCCAAGGATCTAATTGAAAAAAAATCATGTTTTTTAAAAACACTAGAAATATATTAGACATTTTGATCTTTTTTAAAAAAATTAATCTTATTTCCATGTTCAATGCATGATGCTATAGAGTTTTCTAGTTTTGAAATTAAATTTGAAACCTATTTATTCAATTTTTTTTATTCATTTGTCATATTAATAATAGAATTCCTAAGTAAAATTTATTTTTATTTTTCAAGAAATTATATATATTTTTGAGGAAAGTAAAATATTCATTTAATTCCTTATATAATAAATTTTCATTTTCAGATTCAAAATCATGCTCATAAGAATAATATAAATGTAACTCCTTAGTATGTACCGTAAAACACAAGTTGTCCTATTTATTCGAGAGCTCATATTATGATTCTGAAGATGTAACATAACTAAAATCCTTTTATGCACTGCATGTTTCCTTCATAGATTTATTTCTTTCTTCTTGTAACAATCCTTCTTGAAATAAATTTTCTTTATGTTTTTTTATCCAGTAGTTATAGAAAATATGGATTGATATGTCCAAGATTCCATTATTCAATGAATCATACTTCCTCAAAATTACCATCAGATATATCCTACATATTGAAACATTTCTTAACACATCTTCACATATTATATAACATTTTGAATTTTCAAGAAAGGCAAAAATGGAAATATATAGATAACAACTTCTTGAATTTCCTCATAAAATGACTCTACATTTTGAATATATTTAAAATAATTTTCATATATAAATGTTGAGACTTTCAGAGTAGTATTTTCCTTCTATATTAATCTATGATCACTAAATTCAACATCCATATCCACCTCATGCATCATAAGAGTTCTAATAAGATAATTTATTTTAACGTTATCAACCTATTTATATTTTCTAATTTCAGTAGAAATTCTACTCCACATAGGTGGTAAAAATCATATCATTTCCA
Source organism: Viscum album (assembly GCA_963277665.1). NCBI lineage: Eukaryota > Viridiplantae > Streptophyta > Magnoliopsida > Santalales > Viscaceae > Viscum > Viscum album. The sequence goes on along the minus strand of OY728161.1, from coordinate 1,064,001,979 downwards.
AGGCTTGATCTCGCTCAGTAATTGGTGTTTCTATAAGAGAAAGTTTTTTACAATTTATTTAAGGCTTTCATTAAATTGGGTGATGATCTATCCTTTTATCATCCTTAACATTTCAAACTTAAGTTTGGTAGTATCATATTTAGGAGATCTCAGAATATCTGTTCTTTCATAAGATAACTAAATAATTGTTTACATTTTCGGGGATGTTCGGTACTGAGATACTCTATTGAACTCAAATAGGATAGTAAAAAAGTTATAACAATCATAACATAATAATTTTATTCATAACTAGATTCAGTATCCTCATCTCATGTTTCTGATTGAGGTTTTGGAATTTCAAAAGGATTTACATCTTTAAGATAACGCTTTAGACCAATGTTCTTAAGATGGATAATCATCCATTATTTTATGAATCCAAAATTATCACCATTAATGTTGGGGTATCTTACCATCAACATGGATTAAGAATTATTAGTTATTGAGGGAATTTTTAAAAATTAACTTTAGAATTAATCCATTTAAATATGAGAACTCAAGAGGTACATTCTATGATACCTTGTTTATCCAGAATGGTCTAAAAAATATTCAATAGGGGGGTGAATTGAGTTCTTGAAAACAAAATTCTTAGAAAACTACCCTCTCTTGAATATGAACTAGTTTTTGTTCTTTTCTTATAAAAATAACATGTGGAAAATTTAATTAGAAGTAAAAATCAGAGATAGAGATTTATTTTGGATCAAGGAATAATATTCACATAGTCTACTCTATAAACCTCTTCTCTATGAGTTTGGAGATATTTAATAGATCGATCCTTTTTCTAGGTACTGACAGTCTTTTTTATAGAGACTGAAAAACTAGTTGAATGCATTAATAAATTATTACAAAATCATATGAGATTTTTAATGGGATCCAAAAGGTTTTATAAACAATAACCTTTATTATCTTTTACCAAGAACATTTATAATAAGAGAGATGATAAAACAAATAGTTTATAGACATAATACATAGTTTTAAGATACAACTGATTGAAGTAAGAAATATTGAGGAGATATGATCAAAATGAAATTTTATCTTCATTATATTCTTCTAAAATAAAAGAAAACATGATAGATATCACATATCTATAGATTACGAAGCTTCAACTTTTTTTTCATAAAAAACAGAGAAACATTGAATAACTTTGAGATATCGTTCTTGAATAATCAATCAAGACCACTCTTCTTCTCTTTATATATCTTTTTTACATTCTTATGATACATCATTAATTACATGCATCTAAAAATTATCCATTTAACCCACACCACATGATACAAAAATTTAGGGATTTGAGACAAATATATTTCTCAAAAAATACCTTAGAAACAGTAAATAAAAATAAAATATTTGTGTACTTGTTTATTTTATAAGTATGTTTCTATTATTATAATCATGTTTACCATAAATAGGTAATAAATCAATTAAATAATGTATGATATCCTTAAAATATCACTCGAGTTATTTATTGATAATAAATATAGATCGGAGCATGATGTAGCTGATTTATAGGTCATCATATAACCAAATTTCCTATTTGAATCCAGATAGACAATTTGACATAGGACTTTTTCAAAAGTCCATTTTTAATCACATAACCAATTTTTTCACAGAGCTAAATGTGCTTTTCGTAGAAAAATTGAAATGTTTTAGGTGATTTCACCAAATTTCCAATTCACAAAGTTGATTACTTTATGAAATTGATTTACATAGCCGATTGATCTATATAGCAAATTTCTCCTGTATATAAACTTATATAAATTAATTATTTTATAAATAAACTTCTCATGGGTTAATCACTTAAAATTAAACTATTTACATAATCTATTGTAATGATGTATTTAATTACTTAATCAGTTATGTCCACTTTTAGTGTTTTGAGGATGCTTGGTTCATAATTTCGAAATGACATCAATGTGTTAACCATGGTCGAAGGGGTCATTATTATATCATTTACTTAATAAAAATATAGAAAACATTATAATTTATATAAATAAATTATACTTTTAAAACCAACCGTTAAATATTGTTTTGAATAATTAACTACACTATAATCGTGGAGACGATAGGTCATATGTACACATGTTTAACATTTCCATTTTTCAACGACCATGAGGGAAAGAAGTAAATTATTACATTATCAATAAAAAATTATCATAATATCATATATATAATATCATTTCTTTAAATACACTTAAATATATCATCCATGTGATGTAGAAATAAAAATGTATCATATAACTTTGGGAGGTTGTATTCCACCATACAGACGAATGATGTAATCATTTTTTCCATGGATGATAAGATAAGAATGTATATGATATATTAAATTTCTATATTTATTAATATGTTATTATAATAAAATTTAAATATTAAATCCATCATTATGAATATCCATGAGGGTTGATGATGTAAAATGAATAACATTGGTCTGCAAGGTCGTAGTCCACAATACAAAACAATGATGGGTTCATTTCCCATTTTATGGAAGTGGAGATGGATATATGTTATACAATTAAAATAATAAAATATTATTCTATGATAGATAATTATATTATTATATAATTTTTATTGATTAATATTTTAATTATATTGATGACGAAATAAAATAAGGAATCTCGATTAAGAACGACATTATTTCTTTGGACCATCTCTTTTTTATTATACCTAAATCCTCCCTAGAATACATTTATTATAAAACCAAGAATTCAAGGAAATGAGGATGGTATTAAGGTTGGGATTTGGGAATATATTTTATAAACCAATGGGTTTGGGATGTGTGTCATGGAGAGGCGGGGTGGTTCCCTTTTATAAGGGAGGAGGAATTTCATTCTTGTAAATACAAAAAACTATTCAATAATGGGGAGTCCCTCTCAAGAAAAGATCAACAAAAAACTAAAAAAATAAAGTATTATATTATAGAAACAACGTATACACACATTTAAAATATCAATTAAACATGTTTTTAAAATTTTATTCTATTTACCTATTTAGTTTGAACCTAAGTAATCTGGTTTTAACACTAACCGTGGTATGGATGTTTTAATGTTTTTAATATTCATTATGAAGAAAAGTCACCTATATTATATAATATTAATTATTTTGATTCAAAATTTGGAATATATTTTCTCAAATTCAATTAATATAAGTGTATGAATTTAATTTAAAATTAAACCCAAAATCATGTTGAAAATACCAGTTTTCATGAAATACATTTTTCATGTATAGGAACTTACAATAACTATATCATAATTAATCATAATTAAATGAATTTAAATTTAAATATATATATAATCTATAAAATTTAATTAAATAATTACTAATTTGGGTTTATTTTAATTATTTATAATTGAGAAACCTTTTTCACTTTAAAATAGTCTTTAGAAAAATGCATCTTTAAGCCTAAGAATAAACTTCTATTAAAAAAATGGTATAAATATGATTAAAATGTAATTAAATTTACTATATCTAAAAAAATAATTATTATGTTTATTTTTAATCAAATTAAAAAAAAAATCATTCTTTTAAATTACATAATATATTCTAAGGAAAGTAAAAGTTTAAAAAAATCGGCATTTTTTACTATTCATAGTAAATTAAAAACGTTCTGAAAAATCTAAAAAAATAGTAAAATTTAATATAGATACTATAATTTCAAAAATTATTTTAATTTTTTAAAATAAAATTCATTAATTTACCTTAAATTAATTTTAACATTATCACCCAAAAATCAATAAAAACATTTATGAAGGAAAAGTATTTTTGTAAAATAAAATATCTTCATTAAGAGCTGAGTGCTAATTAAGAATTTATTAATATATTTATATGATAATCTTATGTATATTTCATAAATAATTCAATACTAATCTTAATCATCACTTTTAATAGATATGTTAAATGAATCACATTAATATAATATTATTTTATTATTATATCGTTGTTTATTTGAACTCAATGTTGTGTGTTGAATACACTATCAAATATAGTTTTCTTTTAAAAAAATCTCACAGTGTTACATTATACCCCCACTAAGTAAATCATATGCTCACAATTTGGACATGTTCTCAAAAATCAAGGGTTTTGTATTCAAAAATTAATTTTTGGAAAACCCACATCATAAAAAGGGTTAATATAACATTATCTTAACATGAATGAAATCTAAATAAAAAGGAAACCAGGTAACTTGGTTTCTATATAAGAGAACATTAGTTGGAATTGAATATATAGATATATAAGGAAATCATAAATAGTTATGAAGAGTGATATAGATCATTGATCATAATAGTGTGAATTATCAATATGATATTGATGACCAAAAAACCATAAATATATGATGAGCTAAAATACCATTGATTCATCACATATAAAGGTAATAGATTAATATTTTAGATTCAAGATAATTTTCTTAGAGTTAATGGATTGTTTTACTATCATGATCGATAACACTAGAAAAATATTTACATGATATCCTTTTATTTCATAAATATAATTTTAACCTTTTTTGTTCTTTAATCAATTTAAAATTCACCTATCACTCTATTGAATGAATATCCAATATAATTGTTTCTCATACCTTAAGTACTAAAAATAACTTCAACAGATCATAATACCCATAAAAGTGTAACAATCTATTCCTATTATTTTTATTAAATCCAAAAATCTTTAATATAAAGTATGATAATACCCAAAATGAATATGAATATATCAATATAATAATTTAAAAAGTAACACCAAAGGATTTACATATACCATTCCTTAAATAAAAAACCCTATATCATAATCAACATTAATACACCCAAATGAAAAAAGGTTTTAACCACAAAGATTATCTCATAACATCCAAATTACATATCTAAAAACATAAATCCATTCTTCCTGAATTATCATTTAAATTAAACCTAAATGATATATATATATATATATATATATATTAAACCAATAAAATATTTCCCAAATATATAACTAATCATCTCAAAATCCAAAAAATAAAAATAAAAAATAATTTATCCTATTATATGTTTCCCAAAATCAACAGAATATTTGTCTTATGTACATTATATAAACGAAATTTCATGTTAACTGGAAAATCATGTAAGCTATTGGTATACATTGCACCCTTATTGCCCTTTATTTGTGTGTTCAATCGCCATGGACATTATAGATATGATGGGTTTCAAACTATAATATATGTTGTCCTTTTTATAAAACCATATATATATATATATATATAATTTCTATAAAGTTCCCAAAAATATCAGGAATATCAAAACAATAAAATTAATTATCAAATCTTTAAGTAAGGACTAAAGTATTCTATATAAAATTTCTTTTCCCACAAATTAAATAATCTTCATTGAATATAATTAACTCAACATCAAAGTAGGATAAATCCTAATGTTTAACAATAGCTTTAATTTTATGTGTGAAAAGTATAAAGGAGTTTTTCCTCAAATAACCATGTTTTTACTAAAACCAATATTAAACCCAAGGGTTATATTACTATAAATATCTCCCAAAATACCCTAAATCGTATCATATATCCATAAATTAAAACATATAAAGGGATATTTATGAATTTAAAATTATGATCAACAATTTAATTATCAACATAAGATGCTTTTGGCTTAACCTAAGTCCTCCATGAGTATCATAAATTGAAATCCTTAATTAAGGTTCACAAAGAGACAATAAATTTCCAAAACATATCCCCCAGGTGTGTCCAAACAAGTGTGTAGTATGGCCTGTAGTCGGGCACCTAGTAAATATCAATTCAAATACTAATATACCCTTTTCAGAGTTATTACCCCTAGGAATAAATTTATTATATCTACTTCCACTTCTAGTATCTATAAATGTATTTAAATGTTTTGAAACCACTCACTCTAAATATCACAAAAAATCCATGATAATTTTCTATTCATAGTATTATCCTTATACTTATCCTTATAATTATCCTTAGGTTTATCACTAATTTTCTCTCATCATAGTTTAAAAAGGTTAAATATACCTTTTTCTATGATACAAACTATATTTACCCATTCATTTTACACATATAATTATACGATTCATAAAATAATGAATATTAATGAAAAATAGGGATCGAAACGGCTTAGTGTATTTGGAATACTAGGTTCACTATACATCAAAGCGAGACAAAAAATAAAACATATTTATTTCATTCTCCATAAATATCTATTAAATAATTTCTATATCCTAAAACTACATAGTATAATTTATGGAATACATAGAAAAATGGGTTATTTAGAAAACATAGTAATGGAATAAATAAGATAATGAAAAATAACATTTGAGTAAAAGGTATAAAAATATATCACAAAAGGGAAAGAAATGAGTAATCACATGTGATAATAACAAATATTAAATTGTATAATAAGACCCTAGTAGTATAAAAAATTTGTATAAATATAAAATATGAAATAAACACCAGTCAAGGAAAATCACCAATAAAACATAACATGGTGGAAAAATTCCCATAATAGATTATGTTTATTCTCGAAATGCATACACTAATTCTCATGAGACTAAAACATTCCCCAATGAATTTCAGGGATATATTATTCAAGGATATACAATATCATTAACATCATGTACAAACATATGTGATCCACATAAATCATAAGGAAAAAATGTAATAATTTCCCATGGAATGAAAATTGGTTGCATAACTTATCCATATATCATAATAAAAAGAGATTTCTTAAAAAAGGAATTTTAGAAATGGTCATTAGTAATATATTACCCTATAAAAGTAATGGGGAGTGAGATTGGTATATATTATAGAGGAATATATATATATATATAATTTATATAATTCCATAACATTATTGGTTTTTCATTGATGAATAGGAATTTCTTTAAAATGATTTAAAACATTAAAGAGGAAAATAATAATTGCATTTTGAAAATAATTTTTGAAAAACTAAATATTTCCAAAAATATTATTGGAAATATTTTCTTAAAAAAACCATGTAAATATATAAATGATGATTAAAATATTTGATTGGTGATTACATCATATAACATCATACATAATGAATATGTTAAAACAAATATCCCCTTCAGATGTTTTGTAAGAAAAATGAAATATACATCGTTTAGAAAATGAATGGAAGAATCATTTTAATATTTTTTTAAAAAATAATGTGTAAAATGTGATTAAAAATCATAGTATAATATTTAAAAAAAATTAAATCACTTTAAATAAAAAATGGACCTCGAAGAGAATGGGTTTTCGGCCGAAGAATGAAATAATGCACCTTTCTTTAAAAATAATTTTTACCCTTAATTTTATGTACCATATATTGGGAAATAGTATTGTTACATAAAAACATCATGAATAACTAGAGGAGAATAAAATAAAATTATTTTTATTTGTAAATGATCAAATAATTTCAAAAAAAATGGAAATTCAAGCATAAACAATCCCAATTAAAATGAGATTGAAATATAAACCATTACCACTTTAGTAAAATTGGAATCATAATTACCATTAATGAAGTAAAAGGATTATAATATAGAATATAATTCCTTATAATGGATTAATGATATAATATGTAAAGGTTCAATATATATACTATTTAAAATAAATCATTTACAGAAAATAACATGTGTTTTAGAGAACAATATTTTAGACCAAACCCTTACCTCGAGTCTATAATTTTTCAGGACATTATTTTATCTCAAGTGTAATAAAAATATATAAATTAATTGTTTTATTAAAAAAATTACATTTATAATCCCTTATACTTAAACCATTTATTTCATTTATTTTAATGATGTATTTAATTACTGAATCAGTTATATCTATGTTAGGTGTTTTGAGGATGCTTAGTTCATAATTCCAAAACATCATTGGTGTGTTGACTGTGGTAAAGAGGGGCATTATTCCATAATCCCTAGAATAATTATCACAAAATAATTATAATTATTATACATAAATTCTTCTTTTAAAACCAATAATGAAACATGTTTATTAATAATTACCTATGTTACGATCATGGAGATGATAGTCCTAACACATGCTTGTGTAACATTTCCATTTTTAAATGATCATAATGGGAAAATGTTATATAATAATAAAATTTATAGAATGATAAAAATATCATAAATATAATATTAATTATTCAAATACACTTAAATAAACCATCCATGTGATGTTCTTATAAAAAAAATCACATCACTTCGCGAGTCGGTAATCCTCCGTACACATGAACGACATTATCATTTATTCCACAGATGGTAAGGTATGAAATAATAAGATGGGTTGCATTTATATAATTATTATTATTTAATTATTATCATAGTTATTAATTAAATCCATCATCATTAATATATATGAATAGTGATGATGGAAAAAAATTGCATCAGTTTGTGAGGATGTAGTCCTCCACACACATGAAAAATGATTTAGTTCCCCCTTTGATATAAATGGAGATAGATACAAGTTATACCATTAACATAATTTCATATTAGTAAATGATATATACTTGTATTATTATATCATCATGGTTGAGTAAGATTTGATGGAGGTGTATGAATAAATAAAATAAGGGTGCTCAGTTAAGAACAATACCTCTTATTTGAGCCACCTATTTAAGATTATACAAAAACCCTCCATAGATATGATTTATGATCAGTCCAAGGATCTAAGTAAATTTTGTGGGACGTAATAATGTTATTTCGGCAAGTATTATTGGATCCAATTTTTTGGGATGTGTGGAGAGGAGAGGATGGGCGGGGTACTTTTATAATGTAGGGGTGAGATTATTTTAAATAACCAAAACTATTCAATAAAGGGAATTCACTCTCAATACAAGTGCCTAAAAATTGTAAAATAAAAAATTGTATTATATATAAGGTTGAGATACCCCTATAAAATTCAAAATAATGTTTTTTAAAACATTTTATTTTATTTACCTCTTAGGTTTAACCATACGAATGGCCTAAAGGCCTTTTATTTATTTATTATAGATAATACCCATTTTAAGGGTTGAAGGGGAACCCGTAAATGAACCGTAGGCCCAAGGCATAAGGCCTGACATGACCCGAAATACATGACCCAAAGGCCCAGAGGCATACCATGCCCCTTACATGACCCGTAGGCCCAGCCCACTAGAACTGCCCCTCACAAGCATCTTGCATAATTGATCACCTTAGCTCCCCACTTTGCATTACTGATCGGCTAGCATTACCTCGTACAAAGCTGCACAGTGCCTGGTCCTGATGGGTGCTATCTTACCCTCTCATTCTTCCAATCCGGTTAGCTCAGCAGCGAGTGGCTGCTACTCTTGTTGCTCTGATCCTATTTTGGGGCCTTTACTGTGTGAATTGTTCTACTCCATGGTCTAAATGACCCGAAGGCCCTGCGGCCTGAAGGCCTTCAATGACCTGAAGGCCCTGGAGACCCGTAGGTCCAAACCGGTGGCCCGAAGGCCCAAATCTGGTGAATAGTCCCGGCTGCTACAGTACCAAATAGTAAAACTGCTACAGTAGAGGTTATAGTGACTGCTACAGTGACTCCTACAGTAACCCGGAAATTCACCTCCTCCCAGTTTTGAACCTGGGTCTCTTGGATGCCAAACAGGAGCCCTTACCACTCAGGTATGGGCTCGTTGGCTTAGGTTTAACCCTTGAGTAAACATTTTTTTACATTAACTGTGGTATTTGTTTTTACTATTTTTTCTATTAATTATGACCAAAAAATTGAGTCAACCATATTATATAATATTAATTATATTGATTACAAAATCGAATCGATTTTATCAAATTTAAATCATGTAATTGGAAAATTGAAAGCTGAAATTAAACCCACAATCGTGTCGAAAAAATGGGGTTTTCAAGAAATGCATTTCTCAAGCATAATATTATTTTATAATAACTTTTTGAAAAGTAATAACAATTAAATTAAATTAAACTAATATTTATTGATTTATTATATATAAATTTAATTTAAATAATTTCTCATTGGTGTTATTTTAATTAGTAAAAATGGAGAAACAATATGCACTTTAAAACAATCATCAGAAAAATATGTGTTTAAGCATAAGAATAAAATTATATGAAAATATATTATAATGATGATTAAAATGTAATTTATTGGATAATATTTAACCAAATAATAATTATATAAATTTGAAATCTAATAAAATGAATTACGGGACTTTCAAATTTAATAATTTATTTAAAAGAAACGAAAATTTTTAGACATTGATATTTTCAAATATTCACTGAATAATTAATATTTTTTTTAAGAATACCAAAATTTTATCTTATGTTAATATAGATATTTTTATTTCAAAAAAATTTTTATTTTATAAAATAACATCTCTTAAAGTTTCATAACTTAATTAAAATATTCTCTTACAATAAAATAAAGATCAATTTTGAAGGAAGCTTATTTTTTTGTAAAATAAATCATCTTTATTAAAAGTTGAGAGTTAATTAAGAATTTATAAATAATTTTATGTTAGTTATTATTCTTTTTACATTTTTCAGTATTGTATATAACTTTTAATTTTAATAGTTTGGTTAAATTGGTCGCATTTATATAATAATATGTTAATATTATATCATGGTTCGTTTAAACACATTGTTTTATGTTTAATACTCTATCAAACATAGTGTTAGGTTTAAAAATATTATGATTTTATAGTTTTATTAGTTTTTAGTGAGTAACACACTTTTATAACTAAAATTTCATTTTTAGACAAAAAATAAGCACTTTGATTCATATTGGTCACACAATGTATCAAATTTATATGAAACTTATTTATACTCATAAAAATGAAATATGGATTATTTTCCAAAATTATGAAGACAATATGAGTGTTTTTCCTCAGTTTTTAGTGAGTGAACCATTATTGAAAAAAAAAATTAGTTTAAACTAAAAACTAGAACTTTGAGTCATATGGTTCAAACCGTATATTATATTTTCATTAGTCCGATGGATGATTGTAAAAATAGACTTACAAATTGATTAAATAAATTATAAAAATAATATTAATGAGTTTTATTGGTTTTCAATGGGTGACATACATTTTTAACTAAAATTTTACTTTTAAACTAAAAACGCACACTTTATTTCATAACGGTCACATCATGTATCAGACTCAGATATGATTTATTCATACACATTAAAAATGAATTATTAAACATTTTACTAAATTATTAGGATTATAAAAGTGGGTTTGAGTTGTTTTTAGTTAGTGAAACATGTTTTTAATGAAAATTTCAATTTTAAAATGAAAACAAGAAGTTTGAGTCATACTGGACATACCGTGTGTTGAATGGACATACATATGATTTTTACACATTGAAAAATTTGTATGGATAATTGTCATAATGTATATAGAAAATATGTGTAAATTTAATTAGTTTTGATTATCTTAAGAGTGTTTTACACTAAAATGTTGATATTAAGAAAACATGCAATTCCAGTCCTACCATCCACACTGTTTGTTAGATTGATGAACTGTTGGTTATTATATGTCATAAAATAATTATACATAATTTTCCAAAATTATCAAGAAAATACGAGTGTGTTTTAATGATTTTGAGCTTGTGATGCATGTTTTGAACTAAAATTTTACTTTTAAACTTAAAACATATACATTGAGCAATACCAAGAACACCATTCACTAGATCAATGTGAGTATACTTCATACATGTCACAAACAACATATATATGATTTTCCTAATCTATCCAGATAATATGACCACATTTACTCTATTTTGAGTATGTGAAGTTTTTTTACTAAAACCTCAGTTTTTAAATAGAATCACTCACATCCAGTCATACATGGCACACATTATATTAAATTGATGTGAAACTATTTCCAACATGTCATAAATTTCTTGTGGATAATTTTAATAATTAATCAATAAAACTTGGTGTTTCAATTGGGTTTTAATACATGTAATACTTTTATAACTAAAAAGTTACTTTTAAACATAAAATAAGAACTTTTAGTCATCCTGATCACACACTTCAATGGATTGATGAACGATATATTCCTACATAAAATATTGGTTTATAGATCATTTTAATAATGTATGAAGACAATTCAATAATGTTTTATTGGTTTCATGTATTCAATATGTGTTTTGAAATAAAATGTAGATTTTAAATCAAAAAATTCTATTTCTTTTATACTAGGAACACAATGTATCAGATTGATGTGAGACTAATTCCTATAAATTTTAAAAAAATTATTGATAATTTTACTAATGTATCAAGACAATATGAGCATGTTTTCATAGTTTGTACCATGTAATGAATGTTTTAAATAAAATGATAAATTTTAAACTGAAAATGAAAACTTTGAGTTATACCAGGCACACCGCATATCCAATTAAAATATGGTTAATTCATACATTCCACAAATGACATATGTATAATTTTTCTAAAATATCAAAAAATTATGAGTGTTTTTTTCTTTATTTTTAGTGTTTGGAAATTATTTTTGACTAAAATTCCTTTTTAAATAGAAAACACGCACTTTAAGTCATACCAGAAACACCATGTGTCATATTAACTTATGGTCAATTCATAAATTTCACAAATTAAATTAGGATCATTGTCCTAAATATGATGAAAATAAGAGTATTTTTTTCTATTTACAATGAGTGATGCGTATTTTTAACTATAATGTCATTTTTTAAATTAAACATGCAATACAAGTCATACCAGGTACACCGGGAATAAAATTAACATCTGGTAAATTCCTACTTGTCACAAATGACATATGTATCATTTACATAAAATACCAAGATAATATGAGTGTGGTTTTGTTCAGCGAGTGACATATATTTTTAACTAAAATTTTATTTTTGAACATAAAATGTGCACTTTGAGTCATACCAAGAACATAGTGTGTTAGATTGATGTGTGGTTGATTCCTACATATTATAAATGATGTATAAATTTTTTTTATTAAATTATAATGTTTTTCAATGTGTTTTTTATTTATTTTCAGTGAGTGGTGCTTGTTTCGAACTGAAAAATCAATTTTAAAAAACAAAGATGCACTTCATGTGATATCATGAACATTGTGTCTTGGATTGGAATGTGATTGAATCCTACATGTCAAGAATTTTTTATGGATCATTTTCATAATATATCTAAAAATGTGATATTTTTTTCTTGGTTATAAGAGAGTATCATGTGTTTCGAACTAAAATGTCACTTTTAAATAACAAATATGAACTATTAATCATAATATACACATCATGTCTTAGATTGATGTGAGACTAATATTATATATCACAAATGATTTATAAATCTGGTTACTAAAATAAAAAGATAATATGGGTTTGTTTTCTTTATTTTCAGTGACTGACATGTGTTTTGAACGAAAATTCTACTTTGAAATTGAAAACATGCACTTTGAGTCATACATGGTACACCGTATGCCAGATTTATGTGAAACGGATTCCTACACATCAAGAACGACTAATGGGTCATTTTATAAATGTATATTGGTAATATGATTGTGTTTTATCTATTTTCATTCATTGATGTACATTTTATCTAGAATTTCATTTGTCGACTGAAAACATGATCTTTGAGTCATTTTTTGAACTACAAACACACATATGATTGTAAAAAGATCAAATAATGAAATACTAACTCTATGAAGAGAAAACATAGTTCCTAATTGAATCATCATTATAAATAATTTATTTTTCTAAAAAAAATTATTCTCTTCATATAACAAAAGATGGATTGATAAAATCAATTCTTGGAAAATTCATCCATTCATGATCTCCATGAAAATAAAAAAATATGTAGTAGATAAAAATGATAAGGAAATAAATTAAAAAATAATTAGACAAAATCATGAGATAATTAACTAAGTAATTATTAAGAAGTCACTTCTTTTTGTTGTCTATATAAATTCTAACACCATGTATTCTACCCACTCATTTCTAAACAAGTCCATTAAATATTCGGAATATATGGACTAAAAATAGTCCTGGAAGTATCTTAAAAATATAAATAAACAAATGTTTAATAAATATTTAAAATTAAATTGCAATTATAATTGGAAATACCTATTTGGGGATTCTATTTTGTTAATGGAATATGTTATCTTTCATAAAATTTAAAAAGGAATAACAACAGTATTTTACATTAGTTAGTTTCAGAGACTATTGAAACATTGACAAACGATGATTTTTTATATATGATTGGATAGTAAAATATTATTAGACATACCTAAATAATTTTCTATTTATTGAAATAAATAATTTTCTTATTCTCATGGACCATCCTCATACCATGATTTTGATAAAATTTAAACATTTTCCTATCAAAAACAAATTTCCATTAAAACATAATACAAAATGAAAAACTTGAATTTTATTTTCAAATTGAAGAATTAAATTTATTAAAAATTGATAAATTTCATCATTTATAGTCAATTTATTTGTAATCCATTTATTGAATATAAAAAATAAATATTTGGATTATAAAAATCAATTATAATGAGAAAATAATGCTCACTAAAATATATAAAGCAATAAATAATGAACAAAATTAAAATATATTTGATATTATTATATAAAAGAGTTTTATCCCTAAATAATGGGTTTTAAGAATATTCTATAATATATCAGTTTCTTTTTATACATTGTAGAAAGTTTTTTGAATATTTTTAAGTATTATTTTTTAACCAATGCTTTTTTTTGAGTAGAAGTGACATGAGGACTAATGAGTTTTATTTTTTCATAGTGATTTACCTCTAAATAGTGTTGATATGTAAACCACAAAAAATTATTAATTGTATTTAACTATAATTAAAATAGTATATCATCTATTGGAAAAATATATTTTGAAAAATCACGTCATATATAAATGTACAATTGAGACTCTTCGCCGTCCACACTTGAAGATTTCATCTAAATTCTCAATACTAATATAGAATGTAATGGTATATTTATACATTTGTTCATTAAAATAAATTATGACAATATTAATATCTTTGAACATCATATCTGTATGAACATATAATTTTATTAAATGTGGTAGTTGAACTGACAAGGCAATGGTACTATCTGAATGCCTTTATAATTGATTGATTAACCCTATAGATTGTTTTTATTTGACCTCCTTTCTTCCTTTACTTTTCTCTGAATGTAATATAATAATTCAGTTTAGGAAATTTATTATTAATAAATATAGGGTTTGCATTAAAAATAATTTAGAAATGACATAGGTCATTAAAAACTTGTATTTTACATGATTTTATGTCTTTGATAATAAAGTTCTAATATAATGTTTGATTGTGTTAACCACAAGATTGTCAAGGATGATAGGTAGATTTGTGCTTACCTCTTGAGCTATCTAAATCCCGACTCCTATATGATCTTTTGGAAGTTGATTATTTTTTTAAAATATATTTTTGTATATTTTACATTATTAATATAACAACAAGAATATGGGAGGGTTCTGATAGATATAAATATCAATTAATTTATATATATAATATTAATACAAGATGGGTATTAATATATCTTCTTGATTTACATTTCATTGAAAAATATATGAAAAAATTGATTATCTATCATAAGGCAAACCATTCCGTGGAATATCTAGCCTTAATGTTGGTGGGGAGTGGATCTTCATGTAGTGGTTGTTATTGTGTTGTTTCTTATCATTGATTAATTCCATGACATTCCTTAATAACATGTACTTCTAATTAAAATTTTATTATAAAACATTTTGTTTCACCTGTATATCATCCAATTTCAAATAATTATCCCCTTGTCCATTCCCTTTCTCAAAATATGTTTGAGGTGACAATCCTAAATTTTCACCTCTGACACGACCATATTGTTCTGGCCAGTATAAGCCCATTGAATGTATTCATACATTAGGTACAACAGATGATGATTATAAAATATAAATCAGATAAAACATATTGTAAAATAAGTATTTATTTTTATGTAATAAAAATTTAAAGTGGATTTTTTTGTTATGTCATACTTACAAATGATTCCCACACACCATGTATTTTTATCCAATAGTATACTATATTTATTCTCATATGACTCCTTCCATATCATATGATGTGGGATGGAAGTTGTTTTAGATATTTATTCACCAATATACATATAAAAAAGGAAAGAACTTATGTTATTATTTCAATACACAAAAATATATTATAATATATTTTAAATACGTACCATAATTTTCCAAGTAAATAATTTCCCATCCAAGATTCATAGTAGGATTTCATGGATTTTTATGTATTCTTCTGATTAATAGCACTAAATTATAGTTTTATAAATTAACAATTCTTAATAAAAGTGATTAATATCAGGATATGTATTACCAATCTAAGTGTACCTGAAATATTTCCTCCTCATGGAATCTAATAAACACATTCCATGTATCTTGGTTTATCATTCATGTATATATATATATATGGTGGGTGTGGGTTCAAATTCCATATATCATTTGTAATAGGTTTATTTGTAATAATTATTTAAAAGGCTCTATGACCCATTCCAATTACCATTAATAAAAATTCATTTCGATAGTCATTTAGTATAAGTGAAATCTACAACTGATAATGTAGATTAAATCAATGTTATATTATATTGTTTTTTATTAAAATATATAATTTATATCATAATGTTATCCTAATCTCTTTACAAATTAGTTCTTTCATTATTTTCACAACATTGTGCCATGTATTTACATCAATTGTAACATGAATTTGAGTGGTGACCCCAATGTAACTATTAAAAATAAAATTTTATGGTCAATAGGCTCATTGAGAGAATTCTATAAAACCTATAATATTATCTCTTTAGTTCTCACATTAATAATTTTTTTAATAATATCTCATTACAATGATCATTTTATTTCATAGAAATTTGTTGTTCATGTTTTACCATTTCTTCAGTTTTAACATTTTCAGTATGGCATTCCTCATTATTGGTAGCATCAACATGTAGAGAAAGATTTTGTTCCTTATGATTCAGAGCAACAAAATATGGAAAAACATATTGTTTGTTAGGATTGTGAGCATCAGTACTTGTATTATCCATTATCTATTGTAGTAAATTAATATTAAATTTATATTACATAAATGCATTAGGGAAGACATAATACTATGAGGTAATAAATTTATATTAAAAAAAACAACTTTATTGTTGAACTCAACTTTTTTTCGATAGTTGATGGGATTTAACCCCTCTTTCAAGTATCCAAATCCATTCATTATCGTTTCTTATAACATATAAGACCTCTTCTACATTGAGACCAATATGAAATGACTATTATATCCTAATGAAAAGGTCATACATAGTTAAATCGACATACAAACTTATAATATTTTTGGTAGATAATAGAAAAATTGACCACATTTTGTCTGTAGGATCCAGGACCTAAAATATTTGTACATCCAAAGATACCAATAGGAATAGTTCATCCCTGCACATTTCCTTACTAAAATCCACTTTTTGGAATCCCAATTCATCAATTTTATTTTTAATCCTATTATAAACTAACTTGCATTGAAAAATCAGCACATATAATGTTATGTAATCAAACTCTTATATATGTTTAATGATGCCAAGGTATAACATATTCGAATAAATTGGATTTTTTTCATTGGTGACATATACTTGAATCACTTCCTCCAAAAGTGTAACTCCGCTATTTTTCATGTTATTGTGTTAATCATTTTACATTATATATAACATATAATAATTAATTACATAACCATTACAACATAAAACATTAGCACCTGGTCCTTGACCTAGATATTAAAGTCATTTTGAAATTTTATTCAGATTTATAGTAGAATCCCTGAAAATATGGCTTCAAAAACATCCTATAATCTATAGATTATGTTTATTTGATATCCTACTTTCACCCGTTGATGGATTCAAATTCATAATAATTACATTATTCGTTTCTATATAAGGAAAAAACTCTAAACATTTATGTAAAACATAATAGTGAGTCCTCTTCTACTCTATATTGGCAATTTCAATAAAATCTATTCTAGAAATTACTTCACCCATAAGCCAACCATTGTGTTGAAATTTTGGTAGGCTAATTTCCAATACATTAGACATGTATTATACATATAATTCAATATATTTCTTAACAATATCTCTCTATAAAATAAAACATTCTAATTCAATTAAATTTTATAGCCTACCCTTTCAAAGTCTTCATATATCAATAGATAGGGTATATCCATCTATAAGGAAGAAAAACACATAGAATTTCATCCCTTCTATGATAAATACCCTTATAGGGGGGATGAATTAGGGTTTGGCATATTAACACTTTCCCCTTTGGATCTTGTTTATTCATTAGAAAAAACACTCTTCTCGCTATTTTTCAAAATAAATGTATAGATAGAATTGAAATCATGCATGAGAAACGTCAATTTTGTACGGTTTACCCTCATTGGGCTATGTTCAAGGAGATAAAATGCCAATGCATAGATGTACCATAACCAATATGGATCACTGCCAAAATACTATGTTTTGGCTAGATCACCTCTATGCCTAGGCTCACTACCTCTATAAGGTTTAGGGTCTGCACACTACTTTACCAATGGTCACTTACTGAGTCTCTTTATCTGGATCTTTGTTGGTGGAAAGGATAACATTCTTACTCTTCCATTTCTAAATTATTTTGAAGGGATTCACCAACAGTTTATGGACATGTAGGTAACTTTTTTATCACTAATGAATACATATGCAGATATACATATATTCTCTATTGAATATCAACTTTCATTTAATTTATGAATACAACTTTACCACATATTTACTTGGTATGCTCTTTCTAAACACTTTCATGATGCTCACTGCCTTCGAGAATCTCCCCACTTTCACAAATCTCAACCAACATTCATGAAGAAACCTCATTACATGATGATTAAAGAATTTCTCAAAACATACTTATCCTTTTTTAAGCACAATACATTATGTAAACTTTTTACAACCTTCTAGATGATCAAAAAGTTTGGTTGTAATTTATAGCCTTCGTGAAACACCTTCCTTTGAAAACATTTTCACCATGAAAACCTTTTTGAACCACCATACCAAATCTGGATCCATAGAATATTTGTTAAGTATCTATCCTTTTTTGAAGGGGTAGATGCCCATTCATAGTAATTTACATTAATTTTGAAAGCTTCCAGCCATGACATCAACATTTATGATGCTCCCTCATTTCTTTTGTGATTCTCCCTGTCTTGCAAAGCTCCTCATAAATTTCCTATTCCCAATGCTTGTAGTAACCATGTTCCTCATTGGTGTATAGATCACTTGTTTTCAGTATTTTATCATTTTTAATGATTAGATATATACTATTGTTGATTCCCGTAGGGGTCATGGAGGTCTCTGGGGTATTTGGGGATGGTTTGGAGCCCGAGGTTTGGTTGATTTTAGCCCAGCACACGGTTAGTGATAACCATATAGGGAAGGGCAGAATGTTTTACTAAACTATGTGAGGCTAGACAGTCAGGGCTTAAAAGCCACATGATTTGGGTAAAAAGGGTTAGAGGATCCCCATAGTCATGCATCATGTCCAAAGTTTTTAGTAGACTTAGATAGAGGGTTTTATCATATTTTTTGCATGGTTTATAAACTGTATGGGGTAACCGTTCTCTATGACCTATGCCTACAAGAAGTCATGAACATTTTTTGCATGGTTTGAAAAAATTAATGGGTAAATCATGAAATCCCTACTATGATTGATTTTTAATAATTTTAAGTGAACATAATTTTTTTAATCCTAAATTGAGTTTCTTATTTCACTTGGACGACAATGGAGGCATAGAAAATCTATCAACCTTGACTAATCTTCAAATCCTGATATTTTCTTCATCTAACTGTCGAATCAAATGTAGTTTGCCTCTTTAGATTCATAATGGTAACGCCTCAATTTATTCTTATATGTTCTCACTTCTTTTAGATTTTTACTATGATATTTGAATTTAGGCACATATGCACTATTTTCCCATTCTTCATCCGTTGTTATGATTTCTTCAAAACCAAGACAAATCATAGTTTGATACAGGATAACCTATCAAGCATGAGATTAAGTAAGGTAGTCATGTGATGTTCATTTAACGTCAGATTGTTTATATATGTTGAGGTTTTGTGTCCCAATTTATGGTTGTCTCCTAAAATGAAATTGAACCTAATTATTTCCAGTCACGTTGTATGTAATTTGATAGGCTTTTTCATGCTTGTAATAGATTGTGTACCTTGAATGAGAATCACCCCATGGGTGAGTTTTCTTAGAATGACCATTTTAGGATTTTGGCCTCGGATTCCCATGAGGCATGCCTGTTACCCCCGGATTTGTGAATGTAAAATGGGAATTTATATATAAATAAAATAGTTTAAAAAATTATTAATTGAATATTAAAGGAAATGAGTTAAGGGTATGTGATGGATGGATTTCCCCTTGACCCATGCATTTCATTTCTTGTTTAATTCTTGTTTCCTTATTTTCCTTGTCCATGTGAGTAAAGTAAAGGGTATGACATGAATTGATGCAATTGGATTGAATTTATCTAAGTGTTGTTTTTTCTATGTTTTTTATATTATCACTACACCATGTGATATCTTCATAGTCCCGTTAGGCTTTTTATATTAAAAATGGCCATGTGATTATTTGAATAGTCCTTAAATTATTATCCCTTGTGAGTTATGTTGAGACCATGCTATGTGATGGAATGATTAAGCATGGGAAGCTCATTATTATGTTATTATGATGTGAGTAAATGAATGTCCAAGCCTTATGAGGTTATCCAATTCTTAAGTCACCCCCTTAAGGTGAGTTTGTAAAGGTTTCCCTTGGTTTTGACAATGGAATGTTAAATGAATGTTTAATTAGAATAGAATTTGTTAAGTGATAAATAACCTTCGGTGAAACATAGATTCAAATTATAATTCCATGGATAGATTCATGTGACTATTAACCTTTATACTATGAGGATACCTGGATTTACCTTAGAGTTCCATGGTCAGATTCAATGGTTAATGTGATATTGTCATGAATGATACATAGATCAAAATGAAAGATGACATGGATGAACTCATTGAGACTTGAATTATATGGTGAGTGATACTTGAAACCCCAATGGATTAGTAAGGATAAACTCAAAGGAATTTGATTATATGATATTTGAAACTTTGAATCAAATGGATTACCAATGATGGAATCTTATGGCCTGGACTTATACCACATCAATAGAGATATATGGGATCACGATAGGTTCACCTTAGTTGGGATCATACAATGTTGGTTGGTTACACCTAGAGTGAAACTCGAATTCTAACATAGGAATGTCAAGGAAAAAATCAGGTTCTAAATGAATAAAATGGATTATATAAAATTTCTCAAATCCAAAGCACAAGTTTGGTGTTGGTGTTTGTTCGTATTGTCTAAATGACCTTCTGAGTAATCTGTTGTGCTTCCAGATAGAGGGGGGATGCATAAAATGATCCAAATCCTGAAACTTATGAATTCAATTCAATTTAATTGTTAAATGTTTAAATTAAAGGAATGGATAATAATTTAAAACCAGTGCATGTAGGATGTTTAATTTGAGTTCTTCATTACCTACTACTTTTATTATTGAACATTTCTTGCTATATATATTCACGGACTGAATGGAATAGATCATGGGTGGTTGCATACTGATATTTAGTCTCAATCCCTATTTGGGTCCTGTAGTGGGACCCAAATAGATTATATGATTACAGGTGTCAAATGTAAAGTTCCCTAATTTTGGTACTTGATATGCAGCTTAGGAGTAAAAGAGAATGGGTCCATGCTGAGGCTTGTAATGCTGTTGAGATTATTTTGGCCTTTTTTTACTTCAGGGTAATGTATTGTACATGTCCATTGGGTGCATGTTTAGGATATTTCAATAAAAATATGTGAAATGTATCATCATATTTTATATGATATGACTTTTGGCTTGGTTTATACTAACAATCTTCCACTATTTGTATATGTTATATGTTTTACGAATTCTTCTACTTGTATCTATTATTGAAAATATACTATGATACACTTTGGAATTGAGGGCACAATCTCCCCATAGACTAACCTAGGTGATCACTGCTAGTCGACAACCTCTTTAATTAGGGGAGATGCACTTGAGGCCATGTTACCCACAAGGCATGTCACATCGTGTAGTGGGTATAGGGCCCGAGACATTATAAAGTGGTATCAGAGTATTATTTTCTAGTTTTCTTTAGTATTTATAGACAATATAATGGGGATAGAAGGAAAATTTAGTTTGGTAATATATTGTGCATGTGAGTAGCTACCTCGCATATAGGGAAAAACCAAATTGCCTTGAATTAAATTGACATTTTATGGATTTTTATAGTTATAGTTTATTGGATTCCACTATTTGGTAATTCAGATGATTTATGATAATATTGATGGTATATATTTGTGATCATTACTGTTATAACCTGATGAGATAAGGGTATGCCATCTTATGCATCATATTTTCACCTTTTAGATTTCACATGAAATGCTTTTTGTCCTGCCATTATGATGCATTACCGATTGCATGATATTGTGATAGGTGTTGTGATACATATTACTCTTCTTGTGTTTGGTATATTGAGATGTTTTATTGTGTAAAAGGGATATATGTAAATCTTTGGTCCATGAGGTGTATGGGCCCACATAGATCGGAAAATGGAGGATCATGGTTTAACATTAAAGTGAAATGTGTTGTGATGTGTCATAGGTGGATTCCAAGCTTGGATCTCTAGGGAGTATGACCCCATGGATCAGAATTCGATGTAGCATTGGTTTAATCTTCTAAAATGGATGTGATAAACATTAAATTATAATATATTCATTGAATGTGAATGTGAACATAATTTGAAATGTGATAAATATTAAGGAAAGTGAAACTAAAATATCTTATGAGAATACAACTTTACCAGACCCATCCTTGGTAGTGGACTTTTGGTAGTGTCTCTTGATATCTATGTGTTCTATTTAGCCCCAAGACCTCACCCATGGGGATGGTAGAGGGGTGTAATATCATATTAAGGCTTGTACCTATCCTATATCAATATCTACACTTTTGAGCTTTGAACATTGATAATGATCATGAACTGAGGCATATGGTTTCCTTTCTAGAGTCATGCCGCCCTAAAGTCCTCATGTTTTATGCCAAGTGGGTGGTGGTGACCATAAGACAGTGGTGGTGGGCCATGGACTACCAATGAATCCTCCAGTTTTCTTAGTTGAGTAACCATTTGTTGTACTAGATGTAGGTGATGAGGCATAGTTCTAGGAAAACTATACATTCTTCATGTAAAACGTTTAGGGATCACTGAATCCTTCCACATCTTTGGACGAGCTCACAAGAGTGTTCCATCAGCAACATCCGCCCACGTTTTCTGGGTATGTAGGAGCACAGACTACAAAGACATGAAAATAGGCCATGCTATAAATATTTGATCATCTCGAGACACCTCTTGAGATGTAGTTCAAGCTCACTACATATATGGTGTGTGACTCCATGAAGAGAGTGTGGGATGTTATCACTCACACAGAAATTCATTGGGAGAAAGCTTAAATGGATTTTAATATGGACTTATATGAATACTTATATCCCGTGACTTTGACAGATGATAAATCATATGAGTTTATGCATCTAGGGAAATAGTGCACTATCAGTTATGGATTACTCAACCTGTTTTACTGATATCCAGTTAATTGTACATATTCTAATAGGTGATAATATGTCAAAATCAAGGTGATTAAAGGATAGATTCAGGCACAAAATCTTATTGAAGGTATATGTATTTTTATTGACTAATGTATCTCATATAGGGAATCAGGAACTAATTAGAGTGCATAATATAAGAGAACCTAGAAGTACGATCCAGTATAGTTTGGCACCTAGGTCTGGTACTACAATGATCGATATTAGGATAAATCATCTAGATCTTCCATGTTGTGACACTAGTAGTCATAAAATATATTCTGGGAACATGGTGAGGTTCTACTAGTGTAGTAGGATGGTACATTTGGGGCCACAATGTGTGGGTACCTATTCAGGTGCTGTTCCTGCAAAATGATGGGCCATCTTTAGCTTTTCTATAGAATGTTTCATCCAACTGCTAGTGATAGAGGTTTTGTGCCAACTCTATACTTAGAAGTAGGTTTATTAGATTCTCATTAGGTATGGATGAAAAATATAGTTGGTTGATTAGGCTAAGGGCATGGTTATTCCTATGGTATTCAGAAACCATTTGGGAAATCATAGCAAGGTGGATCTTCTTAGTTTAACCAGGTAGTATCACAGGGTTGCGGTTCAGGCCAGGTATACATAGTGCAACAGATCTAACAATAGCTCCCAGACCTTCTATAGTTAGGGTTACTATTCTAGTAGCCTCTACTATTTATTATGAACTTTTTGATACTTGGGTTCACATAGTTTTATATTTTTTCTCATTATGGAGATCCTTGGGATTAGTGTTCTTTTTTATTAGGGAGTTATTAAAATAGATAATCTGTTTGGGATCAAAATGGAGGGTGTATTCCAGTGCAGGGAGTGACCACTTGAGATTGGTGGGTTTCACTTCCTCTAGATCCATAATTTCCCAAAGATTACTGGGTTTGATGTCATAATTAGGATGGATTGTCTTGTAGCTTAATGAGATTATGTTGACTCCTATCACAGTAGGGTGACTTTGACATCACCAAAGGGAAGAATCTTTAATTACAAGGGTGAATATGTTGTCCAGGAGAGTTGAGATGACCACAAAATCATGGGCTGGGTGGGATGACAACTCAAATTGTGAGTTTATATATAGATGACCACAGAACATGTCAGGTTTATTTCCCTCCAGAGGTTGATTATTTTAGAGAAATATTTTCTAAAGACATCTCTGAATTACCTCCCATGAGAGAGGCATAGTTATCTGTCAAGATAGTTCCATGATATGCACCTATATCCATTAATTGTTATTGGATGGATACTTCTAGGATTAAAGAGCTCAAGAGGCATCAATAGGATTTAAGGGTAAAATGTTTCACCTGACCCAGTTCTTCTCCATGGGGATCTCCAGCCCTTTTTGAGAAATTTGTTTGTGGTACACTCCGACTATGTGTGGCTTACTGGAAGTTGTTCTAGTCAAAGTTTAAGAATCTGTATCATGTATCACAGTTATATAATCTCTTCGACAAATTCTAAAGAGCTTGGTTTTTCAAAATGATTTATTTAAGAACTATTTTCCATCAAGTGCGTGTTAGACTATCATATATACATCGCACAATCATTTAAAGTAGGTACAATCTATAGAAGTATTTGGTGATGCCATTTGGTCTCATGAACCCGCCATCAGTCTTCATGGAACTGATGAACCGAGTGTTCCATCCTTATCATGAAATGTTTGTTGTAGTTTTCATGGATGATATCTTGGTGTATTCTCAAAATTGACACTACAATTCCATCCATCTTGAGTGAATTTTTAATACAATGAGAGAGCATCATTTATATGATATGTTCACAAAGTTCCACTTTTAGATGGTTCTAATTCACTACCATGGTCAAATAATCTTAAAGACATGAGTATTAGTAGACCTAGATAAGGTGAGAGATGTAGTTTCCTAATAACATCCCAAGATCATCTTTGAGGTATGCTTTTTCTTAGGGATTGATTGTTACTATAGATGCTTCATTCAGGAATTCTCATGCTTAGTAGAACCGCTGATGGGCTGGACTAAGAAGGGTGTGAAGTATGTATGATCAGATTTCTATGAGAAAACCTTTACGAAGATGAAAGGGAGATTTTCTTTAGTGTCGATACTAAATTTTCTAGATCCAAGAAGAAGTTACATTGTGTACTTTGATTCATTATGTATTAGGATGTGAGTAGTTATCTATCATGGGGATCAATTCATTGCATATGGGTATCTATATTTGAGTAATCATGAAAATAATTACCCCACACATGATCATTAGTTAGCTGCAGTTGTTCACGTAATGCGTTGTTGGAGGAATTTCTTTCTAGGATAGAATTTTGTGGTGTATAGGGAACACAAAATACTCAAGTAAAAATTTACAAGGATTGATCTAAATATGAGGTAGTGATGGTGGGTCCAATATTTTTATTCTTTTGACTTCTATATTTCCTACACACCTGGAAAAAAAAATATGCAGTGGCCGATACACTGAGCAGGAGGACTCTGATATAGATAGTTAAACAAGCCATTAATGAGTGGTAGCTTATGCCTTTGTTCTCTGAAATTCTCTTAGAGGTGAATGACAGTTAGGGGTGTACTTTTCAGTCATCATTAGTTGTTACCTCTACACTTAGAGATATAGTGAGGTTGAGATAGCTATTAGACTCAATAGGGATAGATATATAAGAGAGTGTGGAAGGTGAGGACCCTCCACCAGGATAGAAAATAGGAAATTATGAGATCCTATGAGTATATGGTCGTGTGTGGGTCTCTACAAACATGAATGAATGATTTGATGCATAATTTTCATGCTTCATCATGGTTAGTGAATCTAGGTGTCACCAGGATGCGTCAATATTTACATCATTGGTACTAGTGGCTGGGTATGAAAATGCATGTGGAATGTTTTTTCATGAGGTGTTCCACCTTTCAGAAGGTGAAGGAAAAGAACTAACGACTAATGGGACATTTACAGTAGTTACCCATTCTGGAGTGGAAATGGAATGACATCATGATGAATTTTGTTATGGGTTAACCAAGTTTACCTTAAGGTAATGATACCATATAGTTTTTTGTTAATAATATCACAAAGGTTTCTCACTTCATACTTATCAAGGAGAAATTTTTAGTTAATGAACTTGGGAGGTCGTATATCCTTGAGATAGTATGACAACATGGGGTACCATATTCTATCATTTCAGATAGGAACACCCAATTTAATCCTTAATTATG
Source organism: Viscum album (assembly GCA_963277665.1). Taxonomy (NCBI): domain Eukaryota; kingdom Viridiplantae; phylum Streptophyta; class Magnoliopsida; order Santalales; family Viscaceae; genus Viscum; species Viscum album. The sequence goes on along the minus strand of OY728161.1, from coordinate 1,063,974,978 downwards.
GAAGGAAATATAGAGGGATATGGGTACTTATGTGATTCTAAGAATGACATACTAACCCTAGATAGATGGTAAGTTAGAACACATGATTCAGGTTCCTGAGGAAAAGCTGCGAGCATGTGTCGTGGGTGTTAGGGGCTATTCAGAGAGGCATATACCCTTGGTTTAGTTCACATATAAAAATAAATTTCATGCTACTATTCATGTGGCTCCATATGAGGATTTGTATTGTAAGCCATACTGATCACCCCTATGGTGTTTAGAGGTAGTAGAGGTGGCTATAATAGGACCTCATCTTGTCTAGGTGACCCAAAAATATGTTCAGTTGATTTAGAAGTGGATTGATACTATAGAGTCTCATTAGAAATCATACATCGATTGTTGTAGGTTACCTCTAGAGTTTGAAGTTAGGGATCAGGTTTCCATACATGTTTTACTGTGGTTGGGACATAAGATGATTAGGAGAAAGGGGAATATGTCGCTAATATATATCTAGTCATTCAAAATTTTGGAGAGATTTGGGTCGGCTTCCTATTGGATGTAATTACTTCAAAGGTACCGAGATTTGCATGACGTCTTCCATGTTTATCATAAGAAATAGTATTATTTCATACCATCTCATGAATTTTAGCCTAAGGAGGTTGAGTTACAAGTAGATGCATCTTTCTGGGAGAATCAAATATGAATTTTGGATCATAGAGTGAAGGTTATCCAAGGCCGATCTATTTTTTTAGTATGGGTACTATGGTAGCATGAACGGGTGTAGGAAGATACATAGGGGAGAGAGGGGATAATACAAGATCACAATGGTCGATGTTGTTCTAAGATCATGCTTCAACACCCTTGGAAGGGAAATTCGGGGACAAATTTCTATAAGGGGTGATGTTTGTAAGAAATTGGTTCTTATTTGATGTATAAATATATTGATTTCCATATTCTCTTAGTTTAAATGATTAGATAACACATAATGTTTATACCTATAGGCGTTATTGATGTCGCTAGGGTATTTGGGGCTTGTTTAGTGACTAGAACCCAAATTTTGGTTATTTTTATCCTCGTTCATAGTCAGTGCAAACAGTACATGGTAGGATGCATGGTATGACTAAACTGCATGTGGATGGATAATGGTGGCTTAAAAGGCATCCAATTTGGTTAATCCATGTGGGAGGAGTCACATGACCATGTGGTAAGACTATAGAAATTAACAGACTTTGACAGAGGATTTTAGCACAATTTGGGCATGGTTTATAAACCATGTGGGGTAACTGTGCACTAAGCCCCAATCCCATAAGAATTTGTGCATAGTTTCCACAATGTTTGAAAAAGCATGCATCTAAACTATGTGATCCCTGTTTTTTTGAATTTATAATGATATTAAATTAAAAATAAATTCCGTTTTAATCCTAAATTAAGTTTCTTATTTCACCCAGACAGTAAGGGAGGCTTTGAAAAGATCTCAACCTTGACTACACATATAATCTAGATTGTTTCTTCATCTAATAGGTGAATTGAACATGGTTTTCCTCCTTATATCTGTAAAGGTAAGACCTTAATTTCGTTGTTGACATTATTGATTATTCTTGACATATATAGCGTTATATGGATTTAGTCTCATAGTCCATATTTTCTCATACATCTTCCATTCATCAGATTTCTTCCAAACTAGGATGAACCAAAACTTAATACTTGTTGAGCAATTAACCATTAGCCTAATGTAGGTGGTTATGTGATTTTCATTAAATGTCTGATCATTTATATATGTTGGGGTGTCACACGCCCAATTTATGTTTGTCACTTAAAATGAAATTGAACCCTATTATTTCCAGTCATGTTATAGTTAGTAGTATAGTCTTGTTCATTCATTTTATAGGTTGTGTACCATGAATGAGAACCACCCCATTGGTGTGTTTTCTCAGAATGACCCTTTTAGGCTTTTAGCTTTGGATGCCCATGAGGCATGCCTTTTATTACTTGATCACATGATGTAAATTGTGAATTGATATATAAATCAAATTGATCAATTGATTTATTAATTTAATTGTATATAAAATGAGTTAAGGGTATGGGATGGATGAATTTCCCCTTAACCCAGGGATGCCATTTCATGTTTAAAGCATGTTACCTTGTTTTACTTGCCCATTTGAGTTATGTAGAGGGTATGAAATGAATTGATGCAATTAAATTGAATTTATCTAGTTGATATTTTTACCATTTCAGTTATATTAGAGCTAATCTATGTGAAATAGTTATAGGATTTTTATGATTCTTATATTAAAAATGGTTATATTAGTATTTGAATGGTCTCTAACTGTTAGACCTTTTGAGTTATATTGAGACCATGATATGTGATTCATTGATTAAGCATGGTATGCTTGTTATTATGTTATTTCCAAATGGGTAAATGAAATTCCATGCCTTATGAGGTGGGCCAATGCTTGATTCACCCCCTTGAGGTGAGATGGAAAAGGATGATCTTGTTGTTAACCAAGTCATGCAATATTAATTTTTAATTGGAATTGAATTGGTTAAGTGATAAATAGACTTGGTAGATACATGGATTCAAATTATAATTCCATGGATAGACTCATGTGACTATTGAACTTTATACATTGAGTGATACATGGATTCACCTTAGAATTCCATGGATGGATTCAATGGTTAATGTTATATTATCATGAGTGATATATGGGTCCAAATGAGAGATTCCATGGATGGACTCATTGATAATTGACTTATATGCCGAGTGATACTTGGAATACAAATGGATTAATAAGTACATACTCAAGGGGAATTGATTATATGCCAATCAATACATGGAATCCAATGGATTACAAAGGAATGACTCATATGGAATAGATTTTATACCACATCTAGAGTGCTACATGGTCTCATGAGAGGTTTTCTATGGATGAGCTAATAGGGTGTTGGATGATTACACTAGGAGTGACAGTTGAATTTATACATAGGAATGTTAAGGATAGTCTCAGGTTTTAAATGAATGAAATTGACTATATGACACATATCTAAGAAAATAACATGATTGAATTATATCTTGGATTATATTATCTTGGTGGCCTTCTTAGGCATTTGTTGTGCTTCCATCTACACGAGGGATGTCGAACTTGAGACAAATAAAAGAACTTATTAATTAAATGTGATTTAGTTGTTAAATGTTTAAGTTAAATGAAATACATATTAAATGAAAACCAATTCATGTAGGATGTTAAATTTTTATTTATTCCTTTCATAATACTTTTCTTATTACACACATGCTACTATATATATTCACTAACTGATTGGAACATTCCTTGAGTGGTTGTATATTGTGATTTAGTCACACACACTATTTGGGGAATGTTTTTAGACACAAACAGATTATATGATTGTAGGTGTTGAAATAGGAATGAACCCAAATATAGGTACTTGATGTGATGCTTAGGAGAAGGAGTGTATGGGACCATGCTAAGTCTTACGATGCTCTTCAGATTCTTTTGGTCTTTTTGTACTTTTTGAAATGTATTGTATATATCTTTTACGCACCAATTTTGGATATTTTATTAGAATCCTGTGACATGTATCATCATGTTTTATATGATATGACTTATATATTGGTTTATATTATTAATCTTCCTCTCTTTTTATATTTTTTATAGTTTACTACATTCACTACTTATATCTATTGTTGACAATCTTCAATGTTACACTTTGGTGATGAGGGAATAGTCTCATTATAAAATCACCTAGGCCCTCACTGCTAGTTGGAAGCCTCCGGTATTTGGGGTGATATTCTTGAGGTCAACTGGCCTAATGGGATCAAGGAACTGTAAAATAGATACAAGGTCTAGGACATTATAATTCTTGTCGTAGTCACACAGCTTAGCTTCAAAACCTTCGTTCCATCATAAAACACCCTTTTTCAAGCCCAGTCTTTGCAATACTAATTCCTTTATAATATTTTTAGAAGGCCTTCATGGAAATTTGTCTATCGTGATGCTAGCCATCATCCAAATTATGGACCCCAAATTTTTTATCAAACACTATGAAACAACGTCACCTTGTGTAAGAATTTTTTTGTTCCAGTTACAAGACATCCATTCCATTGTCTTAGGTATTTATCAACAAATTATGTCAAAAATCTCTATATTAATCAAAAAATGACCATTGAAACCATCTTTGTAAACAAACCTAATCAACTCAAAAACACTACAGTGTTTCATTTAGGGATTTTTTCCATCAATATCCTCCATTGGGTTTACGATAACTCTCAAAATTTTGATACCTCATTATAGAATATTATATCTTCTTCTATAATTCACTTCTTATAATTCAAATAGAGATCAATGATTTTCTAAACACATACTCTAATCCAACATTAGTCAAGCTCAGTGTGAGAATAGAGATTATCATTAAAAGTCTATCAATTAATAACTTCATTCCAAAACCACTCATCTGATTTCATTATGAACCTCATATATTGTGATATATATCCTTTGATTGAACACTTTTAGAATTATGAGATTTAATTCTCCCCCTTTCAACTTCAACCCACATATTGATTAAGACATTTTGTCCCCTTTGATAGCCAGAATTTATCCCCCTTTTTCAGTGAACCTGAAGGTCACTTCATTATTGTCTACAACATGGTGAAAAACATAAATCAGTACATTATAGAAAACAAACCATACCTCTGCAAGAGGGAGTCTCACATCCACAATTTATCAATTGTGGGGAGTCAACTGAGCTCCAAGATCTAGTGGATTCCATTCAAATGATTCTTTGGGTAAGGCATTCATTAATATGTATGTAACATGTAGTTATTTAAGAACATAATCCAACATCATTATCCCATGCTCCACCTTCTACTTAATAAAATGATACATAATTTCATTTTTCATTGTCCTTGAGTAATGGAATGTATTTTTTCTATAGTTTATTGTGCATTAATAATTGCAATGGATTCATATCAAAGATTTCACTTAAACTCCCATATCATCAATTTTCTGCTTCATCCATAATAACTATGTGCAAGCTTGAGTGTATGTAATATATTCAGCTTCTATAATGCTCCATGAAATGAAATTTGGTTTCCTACATAAATAAAAAATATAAAAACCACCAATATAAAATTCACCACCTAATTTCAATCTTCTATAATCAGTTGATCTAGCCAAATTTTCATATGTATATCCCAATAACTTTTGTTTGGATTTATTATTGTATAAATAATTAAAATCTACCATGCCATTGATATATTAATGTATTATTTTAAGTGTATGAAAGTGTATTTCCTTGGAATTTAATTGATATCATGCAACATTTCATGTGGATAAAAATATTACATCCTGTCTCTATCAAGTAAAAAATATTGAGAATGATTTTCCTATTTTTTATGACATTAACTTCCTCACCTTCATAATCCCATGATAGTTTCATCCGGGTTGCTACTAAAGACATCATCTGCTTGGAATTATCAATTAAAAAATTTCTCAAAACCTCCGTGGATTATTTTTGTTAATAAATTAATGTTCCATTCTTTTATTGTGTCACCTATAAACAAAAAAACATCAGTTCAATAGTTATTGACATTTCAAACATATTTTTCCATGAATTCAGAAAATTGTATGCCCTATGCTTCATTAGATCCACCAAATATTATGTCATCAACATACATTAGCACCATAATCCTTTGATTACTATCATTTTTTACATAGGAATTGTAATAAACTCCACCATGATGAAAATTTATGTTTTTTAAAAACTAATCTAGTCTTAATACCATGATCTTGGTGTTTTCTTCAACACATATAAAACCTTATTCAAATGAAACACAATGTCCTTGTCTTAATAAAGGAGGAAATCATCTAGGTTCTCAATATAAACTTATTATTCTATAGCCCTTTCAAAAATGATGACTTGACATCCATCTTGAAAATTTTGAACAGCCATTGCATGACCATGACCAAGAAAAATCTGATTGTCTCTAAACATGAAACAGGTGGAAATGTTTCATCAACATCGATAGCCCCTATCTGGGAGTAAACTTTTCACACTAGTCATGCTTTGTTTCAAATCACTATATCATCTTCAATCATCTTGTTGTGAAAGACCCAATTTGTCTGGATGAAATTATTATTTGTTTTCCTTGAAACCCTTTTCCATGTTTTATTCTTCTTAATTTGGTAAATATCTTCATTCATACACTGAACTCACTTCTCATCTCTATCTACTTCATCAAAAATTTTAGGCTCTTCCAATGATAAGTGTGATGATTTATGTAGAGTTTTCATCCTCCTTATTTTCACTACTGTTTTATGATCCTGAATTGTATTCTATCTATCAATTAAGGATCATTGCTTTAGTATTTTTGAAGATACTGAATGGTGCTCATACTTTTCATTATCCGAATATTATTCTAAATTAACCTATGAAAGAGAACATCCTTTGATCTTCTTATCTCTTCATCACTATCCTCCAAAGACTGGTGATATATTTTCAAAAAGTATTGCTCATTCCCTACTATGGTTACATCACTACTTTTAACTAACTTTCTGATCCTCTTATTGAAACATTTTTAGGCATTGGTTTTCTTTGATTATTCAAAAAAATACCCGCATCTCCATGAGATCAAACATCTCTTATTTCTACTTATTAATAATGAAACACATACTTTCCAACATTTTAAAGTAACTCAAAGATGAATTATTTCCATACCATAGCTCATATGGAGTCTTTTCTTCTTTTGGACCTAATAACACTATATTTTATTTGTGTATTTATGTTATCACTACTTCATTCCAAAAAATTTCCAGAAGGTCTTTCTCAAGGAGAAATGTTCAAGCCATATTTTTTATAACTTTATTTCTCCTCTCATCTACTTAATTCATCTTTGGAGTTATTACTAATTAATCTTTGTTCCTTATCCAATGTTTCTTGGGATAATCCTCCACTAGGATATTTGTGAACTATATTCCATAATCTATTCAGATCATCCAGATTCTGTGATCCCAAATCATCTCAATACCCCTTTGATATGTTTTTATGCTTTTGAACACCTCATATTTGTGAGTGATGACTAAAACACAAGCCATTATTCTAAAATAATCAATTATGAGAACATAATATCTACTTTCATCAATAAGTCTTATTGAAATTGTTCCGCACACATCAATGTGAACCAACTCAATAATTTTATTTTAAACTTTTATCTTTGGACATATATGTATTTTGAATGATATTCCCTTTTGAAAAGAATCATATGTATGGGTATGATCACATGATAATATAGGGAGGTCTCTAACACCATCATATTTCACTAGATTATGAAATTATGTTTGGGTAAAGTGACCAAGTTGTTTATTCCATAAAATATTTTTTCTTACATGGATAGAAAAAACATATATTATTCTCCAATCACAAGGTATAGATTCCATTTCATACAATTTCCCTACAAAAAACTACACATACATTTTCCATGATGACATATAATTTCTTGAAAAAAATTATGGAATGTATTGAATCACATAATTTACTGACACATAATAAATTATGGTTGTGTCATTCAACAACCAGGACATCTGCATGTCTCATGTATTTCCCCCAAAATAATTTTTTTCTAGAGACAATAATATTTAAGTATTCAACATTAACAATTATTACGATACATTCTTTATCGTACCAAATTCTGGTCAGAGTATTGTTATTTACTATCATATGTGAGGTGCATAAAATTTCAATGATCCATATTTTATTGTGATCTGATGATTTAAATGAAATCTCTATAAAAACATCATGTTCAACTATTTTCTTTCTGATCCATTTTTGGACTTGAATCCAGACAAAATTAATAATATTAATCTTCCTATAAGTATAATGGAACAACTTCATACTATAGAACTAAAAATATTTTTTTCATTTTTAGATAATTTCATGATACATTAAGCTATGGGTTATGACTATATTTAGTCTGCCTCAACATATTTCTCTATATTTTTGATGTGAAATATATTTTCATGTGCATGATTCATTCACACCAAAAATAGTTACCATTAAATGATATCCTGTAATATTTAGTTCTTTATGATAACCTATAATGGTCTTGTCCGCTTGGATACCTATTGGCTATGGAAAATTCATTTTTTGAGTGTACCATCTTTCTATAGAAATAGCATCTAATGTGGGGTTCATTCTTGCGTCTCACTACCACACCACTGATTCTCTCTTAGGTTCTTTGAATATTCTAATAATTATTTATAAAACAATAAATATTTATTCTTAGAGTGGGTGCTTTTGGTCCAATATCAACTGTTTCTTCGTTATGTTTTTTATGAAGCCCCATTTCAACCTTATAATTTGTTTTTGACAATTTATTTTGTTCTTCTAGAATATTATGATCCACTATAATCTTCTCTATTGCCTGTATGATATGAATTCCTGATGTCATATCGATAGTTGATAGTTTCTCTTGATCCCTAACACTTTTTCAATTAATAATAAATTCATATTGATGTTCTTCGATACATATGATTTGTTATTTTCATGTTTTAATAAATCTATGGATTTCCCCTTTCTATTCATCAATTTTGTTCTTGTACTCCAAAAAATTAGTTGATCTCTCTAACAATGAAGACTTTATTTATTAAATTTCTTCATTTATATAAGACTTCCATTCGTCCTACTACTACATTTAATGTTTGGAACCACAAACCAATTTCCAATCGTTCTTTGTTTTGGATCTGCAAAAACCTATTTTTTCAAGACCAACTTCTAATTTGACATTAAGGTCAACTCTTACTTTAAATACTCCTTTATCATTTTCACTTTCTTCTTCTATTATGGAATTTCTAAAAACTGCCACCATACCATCTGCTTCATGATCCATTCATTCGTCCAATTCTTCTCCCTCAGATTCTTTTGAAGAGTCATCTTCTCGTGAAAGATGATTCTTCTTTTTTTTTTTAAATTTATCTAAAATTTTTTCTTTCCATTCATGTAGGATGAATAATTCTTCATGGTAATTTCAAATTCATCCTCATTATCTTCTTAAAACATATTAGGGGAACCATACTATAATATTTCCATCCTTTCCATATCAAATGCTTGCAAGCTGAAGTTTCCCATTGAAATTTCATTTTCCTCTTTCAAAATTTGAGGAAAGCAATGACACCACATTATTTTTCTCTTCATCTTCCCATCCATATTCAATTTTGAGCTTATTTATGGCCTTGAATGATACTTGTTTAGAATTACTCTTTCCCGCAACATCATTATCATCATTTATCATTTCATATGATAAAATAATACTATGTAATTTATCTAATTTGATCTTCTTTATATCATTATCTTTCTATATATAAATATTCATATTGAATCAAGGTAGAATATTTCCTCAAGATATGCTTAAAAATATTTATATCCTAAATAATTTCTTTAAGACAATGCATGTCTTCCAGAAAAACATTTACCCTATCAAAGGATGTATCAACAGACTCATTCAGTTTCATTGTGAGATCTTCATACTTTTTCCATAGAACATGCATCTTCACTTCTCGGACATATATGTTTCCCTCATAAAAATTTAGCATATTTGCACACATAGCATGTGATGAATTCCATGTTATCACCGTAGTATATTTTTTATTGTATAGGTATTTCCATAATTCATTGATTCCTTTATTTTATAAATTAAATTTCATTCATTCAGCTTCTGATAAAGCACCGTTGTTGATATTAGCCAAAATTCCATGCATTTTTTGTGGTAAAGAAATCCATTCCTAATGACCATAAGCAGTGATTAATATGATTAATTCATAATTGAATATTTTTTCCATCAAATATCATAATCCATTTATAATTGAAAACATCCATTTATTCTACTGAGGGATATAAACTTACATTAAACCTTTTCCTATGATTCCAATAGTTAGTCCAAATAGGTTAAATACCCTGAGAGGAGGGGTGAATCAGGGTATGAGAGATTAAAACACATACCCCTTCAGATCTTGTTTCATTGTTATAAAAAAAACTTTTCACTCTCTTTCTTAGTGAAATGTATGAACAGAATTGAATTCATGTACGATACACAAAAATTTTACTTGGTTCACCCTCATTGGGATAGGCGCAAGAAACATACAATGATGATGTGATGATATACCAAATCAACGAAGGCTCACTGAAAAAATTAAATGTTTGGACTATATCAATTATTTCCATAATCTCACATCCTTTACAAGGTATAGGGTCAGCTCACTACTTTCCCACGGATCACTACCTGAGTCTCTTTCTCTGGCTCACTATCAGTGGAAAGTATCACCTTCTTCCCATTCCTTTTCTCAATTATCTTGTAAGGTACTTCACTCTAGTTTATGGTCATGTAGGTCCCTTAGTTATCAATAATGAATACATCTTCAGCTGTAGATAGATTCTATGTTGAATTTCCACTATAATCCAATTGATGAATTCATCTTTACCACATATTTACTAGAAGATCTCTTTATGAACACTTTTATGATGCTCACTACCTTCATGAACCTCACCTCTTTCAAAAATCTCAACAAGACAACACGTAGCAACATTATTTTATATTTCTCAATCACTTTTTCAAATCATACATAGCCTTTACAAAGGACACTACTTCGGTCAGATATTTATAGCCTTCATAAACTTCATCACTTTCCTGATGCTCACAAATTTTCATTTTCATTCATAGCTGTTGTGAACCACCTTATTTTGAGTATATTTTTCTAATGGAAAACCTTTGCAAACAGCCTTCACAAATTCTAAGCCTTATAATCTTCATTAAGTATTACCCCATTTATATAGGGCATCGAGTCCCATTTATAGGAGTTTTCACTGATTCCAGAACCATATATCCATGTCAAAACCATTTCATGATGCTTCATATCTCATAATTCTCCTAGGAAATTTCTTTTTCACGATGCTTGTCATAGTCACAGATCTTACCATCAAAACATTAATACCTTTGTGAAAAAACCCATCGTGAAGCTCATTATTCATAAAACTCACGCCTTTTCTATATTTTTATAAGGTATTCAAGGAAATCCATCTTTCATGATTCTATCCATCCTCCAAATTTTGGACCCAAAGAGCATGTCAAACCCTGGGAAACAATGTCACCTTGTGTAAGGAATTTTTTATACTGCTTCCAAGACATGCATTCCCTTTTCTTGGTTATTATTCAATATACCATGTAAGAAATATCCCTAGTACTCTACAAGTAACCATAGAAATGGGCATTTTCAACAAATATAATCAACCCAAAAACATTGTAATGATACCTTGAGGGATTATTTTCCAACATATTATAATCTATCTAACCAAGTGAACCATGATATCAAAGAATTAAAATGAAAATAATATCTCCCAATCATATAATATGATAGTGATCTCCTTTTAAATAGTTAAAAACTTATTTAGATCTATAACTTTCCTATATATATATATATATTTAATAATGAAATAAAGCATGGGTAATGAATCAACCTTGGATACCATCTTACTCAACACCCTAACTATTCCTCCATGATCCCTAAGGGTGTCCCCAATACCAATTGGATAGAAACATGTGGTTGGGAATCACAAGAATGTAATTGGAAATGATTTTTTTACAATAATCAGATTTAAAACAAAACATACTTTCTCATAAAAATCTATTATAAACCATTCATATGTCTGAAACCCACACCAAAAATATTATTATTAGTATTAAATAATCTTATAATAATAATGATTTAAAGGAAAGTAAACAAAAAACCCCTCTGCTCACCCCAGTCTCCCTCCCTTATGATTCACAAATGAAAAAAAGGCTCCACTAGAATTGTTTTCCTTGTCCATAAGAAGATATCAGTACACTACATCTATAAAAAGTATTAAAATCTTAAATGGCCCAAGTAAATCATATAACAAAGAACGTAGTTGAAATTATATAAAAGTATACTCATGTCCTACCAATTGAATTAATAAACACCACATAATGAATGCTAAAAAATCATCCAACCTTAACCCCCCCAAGTCAATCAACGCTCCCTAGAGCTTTCATGAATTGAACCAAGAACCTGAAACTCACATAATAATATAGGTGTGAGAACATAAACACTTAGTATTCCACAAAAATCATTTACACATGCCTTACTTGTAATTATAATATAATTTATATCTATTTTGAAATATAACTAGGAATAAATAGTTTTACACTTTCTTAACAAATAAAGAAAACAAAACGTAACTCAAAATTTTATCATGAACCCCCATTTTCTCATATAAAAAACAATTATTGTTTATAATTTATAATGAATACACAATATATAATGATAAGTAGTTTAACACCCTAGGAAAAGGATCCAAAACTATTAGTTATCCAACTTCCCAAATATACCTTGAAAATTCCATTTAAAAAAAAATATTTTTAGAAACCCTTTCTTCAAACCCATTTAGAAATAAAAAACCCATTCTATTTTAAAAGAAAAAGTTTAAAGCCCCTATTTAAAACACCTTTTTATGTAATCAAAATCAAGTAAAATGGATCACACTATAGAAGGCACCCATATAACAGAAGAATAATAAATGACTAATAGAAGTATGTTTCTAATAATCAAATGAACTAAGGAAATGAAATCAACCCACACACAAAAATACTATATATATTCCTAATAAAGATATAATCTCACATGTATAATCCCAAGGCTCTGGAAATAAAGACATGAAATAGAGATAAGGAACTTAGGTTAGTACTATTGGAATTATCATGTTACTAGAAGTACCATCAAACTATCCTAGAATAAAAGTACATGGAAAGACTTTTTTGATGGTATTAAAGAGTATTTATAGAATTAAGGTCTAATAATCCATTTTTTATAACTATCTTAGAGTATCCAAGAAACAATACCTAGTGAAACCAATATATCTAGTAGGATATCCCCTCACAACGGTTATCAATTATACTCCCAGGATTCCAATGATAAGTCATGTGGATGTGTTAATCAATAGTCTCACACAATAAGTATAAATTTTCTGAATGAAACACATACCTCCCCTCCCATATCATCACAAGAAGAAGAACCAAACATATCCATGTATAAACACCACAAGACAGAATCTAAACATTCCCAAAGTGGTTATAAACTACAATATACATAATCATCAATAGAGGAAAAAATGAGGGTCTCACTCTTAGTTGGAAGACGGTGTAAATTTAGAAATGGGACCTTAAAACACAATACTAAAAATATAGAGGAACTTTACCTATTATAAATATCATTAAAAATAAAATTTCAAATACCAATTAAAAAAACATTCCAAAAAACATTAAAATAAATTTAAAACACACAAACACTTTATTCAAAACAAACTAGTGAAATAAAATACTTTTCATAAACATATATCATTTAAATGAAAACAATAAGGGTTTATAGAATCGACCCCAAATTTAAAAAATTACCAAAACAAGGTCAAAAAAACTGAACACCACAACTTCGTTTTAAAAAATTATCCATATATGATCAAAATAATTGAACAGAACCCCTTTGGTTTAAACAATAACCCAAACTAGGTCATTTTTTTAATAAATACACATTAATTTCAAATTTTTTCATGAAACATTTGAATAATACATGAAATTTCAATTTCCAATTTAAATACCAATTAGAAATTTTATTAAATCACATTAAGAATTTCAATAATCTTTATAAAATAAACTATTATTTTTATAACACCATTTAGAAATTTTCTCAAACACAGGGTATGCAAGGTTTGTTAAAAAAATTAAAACTAAAAATTAAATTGAGACAAACCATATCACTTTAAAGAAAAAAAATTGGAATGATGTTTCAACATTTGGAAACAATAATCACATTCCATACCATGATTATAAACATATAAAAATAATTTATAACACTATGAAACTAATTTTTTTCAAAATTAATGTTAGTAGATTGGGAAATACTAGCTCAATTCAAGTAGAACCAATTCACAACATGTTATAAAATGTTGCCTTTGATGGAGGGAACCCAATTAAAGAAGAAGATACACCATAAACCATAATCATTGATGAAACCATAAAAATAAATTTAACCCTTAGACGTAGGGATTGGTTGAAACAAACATAATGGGAGGGGAAAAATTAATAGGAGAGATGGAGAAAAGGGAAGATGAGACAGTACGTAGGAGTGATGACTATGAATCAAGAGAAAAACTAGAAGATTTTATTTGTAGAACAGTAGGCCTAATATATGGGGTACTAAAACCAAAGGGTTATTCCATAGGTATGTCACACGTAGGAAAAGGAGAGGGCGGATGGATGGAGGAGGGATCATCTATTGGAGGTTGTGTGAGGGGGTTTCATGAGGGAGGCCACTAGGGGGGTTCTCATGTTGAGGGAGGCCAAAAGAGAGAGATATGAGGGAGATGGAGATATGAATGGTATGTATAGGGAAAATAAATTGGAGAAAAAAATAAAGAAAAAATAAAATACAAGAGAATAAAGAATACAAAATAAAATTTTAGAATCTTTGTTTGGTGAACAATAGACCAACACAGTTTAACAAACACAATGTAGAACCCATTCCTCTATTAATGAGAACACCCAATAATGGTACCCCTAGGTTTAGAAATAGGTTTAAAAAGAGTGAAAAAACCATGATAAATGGAATTTTCTTAAGACAGAACCAACAATATGTGTTTTTCAAGGTTTACTAACTATGTGGGCTTATAATGAAACTCTAATAAAGATTAAAACAATTATAATTTTTGGAAAAAAATCACCGAGACTCAAAATAGACTAAAAAATATAATATGAAAAAATAAATAAAATATAGTTCCATTATGGGTATCATAATTCCACCCACCATATTTCTTTCTACCTCCATAAATCCATTGAATATGGATAAATGACCAAAATTCCATAAAACAATAACAACATACAATGTCTCCATGATGAATTTACCCTACCACTAAGGGATAAAATAATTCAATAGAACCATGGCCTACTAGATCCTCCACACCCTTTAATATTTTTTTAAAATGGAGGGTCAACAATACACACACTCTCAAGGACACACAAAACCAAAAAACAGTCTTTCATAAGACCTCAAATGGGGATCAAAATTACTCAACCATGCATTCAACCAACCAAAATAGAAGTATCATAGATCCAATCAAATGGAGGGAAACTCCAATAACTATTTGACAATAAAAATTCTCAATTTTCACCAAAGAACTAAATTAAATCCCAAAAGAAACATGAATCCCAAAACCAGGCCCTTCCAAAACTAACATAGGTCTATCTCTGGTAACCATGCGCACACATGGACCAACTAATACCTCAATCACCCATGAACCATCCTACTGAATCCAAATAAATAATTAGTACCCAAAGGTACATATTAGAAATAAATAATCCTTAGCCACATGAGCATATATCTTGAGGTCTCACAGGTCTCATCCATCAAGGATTTAATCTCCACAAGTATCTTCCACAAACATGGTACTTAAACCTTCCAAGAAACCATAATGAACCCAAACCCAGAGAAAACACCCAATGGGAAATCATAATATATAAAATTTGCTCCCCAAAAAAAATAAAATGTTGTATAGAATATTTAACACAAAAATATACGAATAATAACCAACCATAAAATATACTAACATCTCACAAGAACCAAAATACAATCACTTATGATCAATAAAATAAGGAAGACATAATAGGATCTTATCAAACTCAAATCCACCAGTGAATCCTAAGGAAACAGATCACATGAACCCAAATCACACCTCAGACACTCACTCAATAAGCCCAAAACAATTTTAAAATAAATACACCAATTATAGGATTATTGAGTAGTGTATATAATCAATGGAGATCCTAGACTTACCACCCAATTATTATTCAAGGAAAGTCCAACAATAATATGAAATACCCCTAAGATACTAAGAGATTCACCCTTATGTTTAACCATTAATAAAATTCAATCCTTTTTCCAGAACATTCCACGGAGGCATAAGAAAAATAACATGAAATGTGAATTTAACCTATTCATGTCCTCTATATCAAACCAATAAGTCCCACCATAAACAAGGGACAAATCCAAAACCAATAAACTGATAAAATTTAAAAAACCGTTAATATATCACAAAATCCTCATTTTCATTCAAATTCAATAACCCACACCAAAGAGTTTAAAACTCACTTTCATAATATAGGAACTTGAAATAAATTTTTAATAAAATAATATCAATATTTCAAAATAATACATCTTTTTAATATTATACATTTTAACAATCCTATCATATAATAAGGTAAATATTCTTTTTTAAACAATCAATTAATCTGGTTTAAAGCCCCAAATTTCATAAAATATTTTTTCTATCCATTTATAAAACTAACAAAAAGAAGGAAATTTACTAAAATAGGCCTTGTGGGCTCATTTTAAAAAGAAGTAAATTTATTTTAAAGACCAATATTCAAACACATGTGATCGATTTTGAAATAACCACATAATCGAAACATTTCAAATGGAATTCATTAATTTACTCCCATAACCTGGAATATCATAAGGGAATAATAAATATTGAGGTAAAACGAATAGGGAGACATGCAAAACTTGACTATTAGGCCGATATACCATACACCAATCATGCAATATCCCCTATAACACTTCCAGAACCGAGTGTTTG
Organism: Viscum album; assembly: GCA_963277665.1. Classification (NCBI taxonomy): domain Eukaryota; kingdom Viridiplantae; phylum Streptophyta; class Magnoliopsida; order Santalales; family Viscaceae; genus Viscum; species Viscum album. The sequence goes on along the minus strand of OY728161.1, from coordinate 1,063,958,295 downwards.
GTCATTGCACGAGTTGATATGCTATGAAATAAATCCTTATGACATAAATATCTTTTTGTTTTCAATCCCAAACATTATAGTAGTACTCAATTCAAATTATAAATTATATATAGGAGTAAGATATCATCAGTGATTATCCAAAAAAATATCTAATTCAAAATTCAAAACTTGAGTACCTATGGTAACCCAAGAATCATAACAAAGGGTGGAGGCCGAGAACCCACTCATGACCCACCAATTGAGCACTGATGATCATTTATAACTCAATATTACCTTGATATACCTTAAATAAAAATATATATACTAATAAAAGATACTATATCTTTATTGAATGAGGAACCTACTATGAAACCATTTATAAAAGATAAGCCTGAGTTGTCTTCCAAACCCCCTCCTGAACAGATCCACCACTAGCCCGAAGTGAGTTTATGTTCCCCACTAGCTGGAAACAATTACTTTTGCATCATAGGAACTCAATCATGAATGATTTTTCCCAATAATTAGAGTTAAATCAAAATAGAATTTATCTAACAAATACAAAATAACCCATCTATCAATTGGGCGCACATGACAAGAGTAAAATAAGTAAGATTAAATAAGTAACAGATAATAAATAAGTAATGTAATTTAATAAAAAAATCCCTATACTCACACCATTATATCTCCCCTAATGTACATAGACATAAAAATCAACCTCCAGATGCCTTTTTTTAGCCACTAATAGATATCCCTATCCTCCATCAATAGAAATAAGTAAAATTATATGTGACCAAAGTGAATAATATAAAGGGCCACACATTAATAATTATATAAAAGTAAAAGTAGGCTCTACCAAATTATATAATAGGAACAAAATGTTTAACGTAATAAAATAAAGAAACAACCACAATCTCACAAGTCAATCAGTGCTCCCATGATTGTCCATAAACTTAACCATGAACCTAAAACTATGATAATAATATAGGCATTAAAACACAACAACTTCATATTCAACCAAAATTCTATCTATATTACTTAATACTAATTATAAACATATTTAACGATAGATTAAAATAAAATTTGAAATAAATAGTTTAACACATACTGATAAAAAACAAACAAATTTCACTCACACATTTATCATCAACCATCCATTTTTCACATAAAAAACAAAAGGATTGTTACAATTTTTAAATGAAAAATAAATCCAAAGAGATTGGCATTTCAAAACTGAAGGAAAATAATGAAAAACCATCATTTACCCCTCTTCCCAAAAATCTATTGAAAATTCCATTTTCAAAACCAAATACATTTAGAAACCATTTATAAATACCCATTATAAAAACTCACTTTCCAAACCCAATTTAAAACCTGTTTGGAAGTAAAAAATGACACTAAAATGGAACACACCATAGAAACAACCCTACAACATGGTCATGAAAAATGACTAATAGATGCATGGTTTCAAGGATCAAATAAACTAGAAGAATCCAATAAAACCATAGAATTAAATACCCTAAAGATCTCTAGGATGGACCTAGTGTTAATAGAATAATCATTAGGATCTATTTGTAATTACTTAAACTATAAAAAATGAACCAAAGTTGACAATACTAAACCTATAGTGTCCCCAAAATCCTTGTTGAACTATTTAATAATTAATATACTTTGAATACCTTCTCCCATGGGATTAAAGATGATTTATAGCATGAAGGACGCCTACTCCTTTCATTATAACTATCTTGGAGTATCTAGGAAACACTCCTTAGTCATCCCAAAGTCTCCCATGGGTGTTACATTTTAAGGGTCATCTACAGTACTCATAGGACTCCCATGAAACTCAGATGGAAGTGACAAATCAATAATCACACAAAAAAGTATATTTTTTTTAATGAAACACATACCAAACCTTCTAATCCATATAATGAATAAAAACAAATCATATCGAGGTATAATAACCACACAACATAATCCAAACATCCCCCAAGGGGTTATGATCCACTGCGTGCACAAGCATCACACAAGTAATAAACATGGGATTCAAATTCATTTAAAAAAATACTTAATCACAAGTCTCAGAATACTGAGACATTTTATCAATTATTAAACTAATTTTAATTCATATATCAAATAAAACATTAAAACCAACCCTATAAAAAACATTGGAATTAATTTCAAATACATATCCACTTTATTTTAAAAACTAGGAAAATCAAGCATAGTTCACACAACCAAATTCATTTAAACGAAAACACCATGGGTGTAATGAACCACCCCTAAATTTCAAACATGATCCAAATTGATTAAAATAAATTAATCAACACTAATTTAGTTTAACCAAATCCCCAAATGAGTTCAAAATAATTTAACACGACCCCTTTGGTTTATTCTAATACCCAAATGGGTCAAAAATTTTTAAAGAATCATACTTTAAATTAAAATTCTCACTTGAAACCACTAAAAAAATATTTGGCCTTTAAAGTGAAACGTAAAAGGCCAAGTATAAATTTTGGAAAACCACTTTATAAACCTGAAGGAAACATTATAAAATCAACTTCACTTTTTAAAATTCCTTTCAATATTTTTTTTCAAACACATGGTATGTATGGTTTGTTTACAAAAATAAAACTAAAAATTAAATTGGGATAACCTATCACATTCCATAGAAACAATGTTGGAATGAGATTTAAAAATCTATAATTGTAAAAAACATTAAATTCCATCATTATAAAATTAAAATAGGAAATTTAAACTCCAAAAAATCAATGGCTTTATAATTAATGTAATGTAATAAAAAAATCGTACATCAAATAAAGTGGAACCGAGCTTTGTAATGATGGAATGTGACTCCTTGGATGGTGGAAACCCAATTAGGGTGAGTAGAGATCTACATTAGCACTAATCACTTATGAAACAATAATAATTAGTTTAATCTTTAGACATAGGTTTTAGATATACCAAACACAATAAAAGGGAAGTTGTAATCAAGTTCAAAGAGAGAGAGAGAGAGAGAGAGATGAATGAAGTAGAGATTATACTTAGGATAGAAGACCGTGATTCATAAAAAAATAGGGAGGGCTACCATAGATAAGGAGACATGGGATAGGGGTTTCACACACCATGGGTTCCAGCATAGGGTGTGTCATGTTCAATCATGTAAGAGGGAGACTAGAGGGGGGGATATCACGATGAAGGGTGGTCACATGGGGGAGGATTCATAAGGGAGGCCACGGGAAGGGGTAGATAAATTTGAGGGAGGCCACATGGGGGATCAAAGAGGGATAGGGATAACATAATGGTAGGTATAGGGAAAATAAATATTTAAAAGAAAAATAAGGAAATAGAAAAGGTTTTTTTTTAAAAAATCCGGGTTTGGTGCACGATTTACCAACACGGTTTAACGTAATATGAAAAAGGCTTCCATATATAATTGGATCACCCATCATGGTTAGTACTTGTAATTTGAACGGTTTATTAAACAATAAAAAACACTATCTGGAGAAAAAAAATAGTGGGGGATTACCATTTTCCACAATAAAGCCTTTAATATTTTTAATATTTAGGCTGAAAATCATTCAGAAAAAATATCCTAAAATTAAAACTAAATAAACAATTAAATAAAACCCAATAATATGGAAGATGTTATAGCATGGTAAATTTATAATAGAAAATATTTATCAAAATTAAACACAACACTATATATATTAAATCTTTTATCAAAACATGACATACATTTGATTTCATACCATTTTACTTTTAATTATTCATTGAAAATGTATAATTGATATTTTATAAAGAAACCTATAGAATATTTAAATCATTAAGGAATTTGAATAACATATATCTCTCTGGGATGGAAATGGTGTAAGTAATTGTAGGAAGAAAAGTCTTTCATTCACCCTTTACTAGTTCCAAATCATCCCGTATACCCACGTCAATCAAATCTAACCAAGACTTAATGCCATAATTTATTTTTTATAAGTGAATTTGTTAATGTGAAAATGATATTTTCATTTAATTTTTTTTATATGTTTATGAAATAAAGAAACTATATGAGGTGTAAATAATTATAGTATGGTAATTAAAAAAATTAATTACTTTTTCAAAAAGTTTTTTGTATAACTTTTAAAAGATGATTTACCAAAATCAATGAATATATCCATTACTTCCTCAAAAATTGATCATTAGATAGTGGATATGGTGTTGAACATTATTCTGAATTCCCATATAATTATGTAATTAATTCCTTTTATTTATGTCATCGGGGTAAAAATTTACAATGTCCTAGAAACATCACCTTCAGATAATATTTCAAACTAAGTGTATACCTTGTTCATGAATGAGACTCCCAACATTTCCTTTAATGTTATATCCTGAAAATTTTATATAATAAAGAATGTTATTTATCATCCAAAACAATAGTAATATTGACATGAAATATTAATTTTTATAAGTATCATTCAATGAAACATGTTAATCCAATATTAATTTCAGATTCTTGATCGATGGAACTAAATAAACATAAACATCACCACTTGGTTGTTATGTTCATGACATAAGAAGAGACAAAATAATGAATTTTTGATTAATTAATAAAAATAGTGGAGATTTATAATTCACCAAAATTATTTTACATGTAATTTGAGTGCCACTTTGTACGCTAAAAGGATTCACTCCATTGGTAGATAGAACAACATGAATCTTTCTCGACTCATTTCCAATTTTAGGATACTCAAGATCAATTTTCTTCTACTGAAGAGAATCTGATGGGCGATGATGTTTCCCATGTCAATTTATTGTATGTACATGGAATGTAAATTTCCATTTAGTGTCCTAAATTTTATATATGTATATGAAAATTTTAAGTATTAGAAATTATGGTACAAATTTTGAAGGATGTGATTCATAATTTTTTTTGTATCAAGATGTGCCATAATATTGGCATTTTGAAGTGATTCGTTCTCTTTTAAAAACATTATACATTCCTTTGGAAAATAATTTATTATATCAAAGATCCTACCCATTGAAAATTACAGTTATTTAGTTTCATATGTTTAGAAATAAAGCTCAGTATCTTCTATTATAAATTCATTCAAGGGAGGGAGTAATTTAGTTAATCTAGTTTCATTCCATAAATTTCCATTTTTTAAATTACATAGCATCGGTATGGGAAAAAATTATATTTATTATAACCAACACATAAGGTCTTATTCACATATCTATTTCACTTTTGAATCAATTTAGTACAAGAACACCGTTCATATTCAACTGTCATTTTCATTTCCTATATACAATATTTATCATCATTTATAATTGTAAAAATATCATTGATATGATCTTCATCATCTTTCACACTTGTACTCATGTCAGATGATCCATAAAATGTAGCCTTATACCAATTTCTAGATATATTTAGTTGGTATCCATGTTTAGTCTAGCATTTATAAATTTCATTTATTCCATGACAGATCAAGTGTTATTTCAACTCTCCATGACTAATTATTCTTGAATAAAAATAATGTATACAAGATTAATGGATTTTAAAATTGTCATATGCATGATATTTTGAAAACAAAGTGAATTCGTTTACAAAATCTTCATATTCTTTTATCATATGATTTATATCTATAAATTTTAGAATCATGTTCATCCTATTAGAATTAGTAATATAAATATTTATAAAAAATATAGAAGGAATGCATGTATAATACTAAAAGGATATTCTTTATATATACAAACATATAGACATAATATTTGATAAAAATTTTCATTTCATCATTTTGTGTTTAAAACATATAAAGACTAATAAATATATGAATTTAATGTGTTATAACAATTATTTTATTATTATAATACGTTGAATATCATAAATCATTCTTTTTTTGAAAGGGATTCATCAAGAGGATAATAATATAAACATTTAAAATGGATATTACTTTCTTGTCTCGGTTCACTTCATGAAATGTTTTCAATGACATCATATGTCATTGGAGGTCACTTTGAAGAAAAAATACATATAAAAAAATAATTCTTTCAATTATACATGTAATATTGTATATTTGTAGTTTTCATACATATGATTCGATTCACTGGGTTATGATACAATAACAAACCCTCTTGAATAGATCGTAAACACTTTACTTAGGAATTCCCAACCTCAATTCTTATAAAAAAATTTAATAACAATTAAAATATTATTATTTTTACAATGTTAATAGTTATTTTGAAATATTTCAAATATTAAATATTTTCATTTAATTAGAAAAACATATTTATAAATACTAAAATCATCTGTGAAGGCAATAATAAAACCCCAATTTCATGTGTACATGTTGTTCTATACGCATATGTCTTTTGAGAGATGATAACTCGCTATATTTGTTTTACATTTCTAAAAGGAATTTAAATAGTATTTTTTTCAATTAAAAATATTAAAACATATAAAATGGTTCATAATCAAATAATTATGAAAATGTATTTTTATGGTTCCATTGGAAGTGTTTTCCATTTTTGTATTCTATGTGGTAATGATAAAATTAATGCTTAATTATTAACATTGATTAACTTATTTCATATGTTATAAGAATATTTTAAATTATAAGATATATAAAACTTTAAAATCACATGCACCATCGTGAATCATTTAATTTATGTAAATTGACACTTTATTTATTAATCCTTAAAGAACATTCTTATTACAAAATAGAAACACAAATCATATTATTTATGGTAGGAATATAGTATCAATTTGACAATCCCAAATTCAGCCCACTAGAAAAAGGTAGATGGTAGATTCTTAGAGTTAAAAACAACCCTTACTCTATTTCTCAAAAGATGATGATCATTTACTCTAACAAATTCCATTTTTTGGGAATAGAACATCAACAAAATTATATGACAGACATCTCACATCCAACATAGATGGAATATAATCGAAATGATTAATATTCATAACATATATACCTTAATATCAATGTCTTTTTATTATCATTTATTCTCTCAGTCTTATTGAATGAATTTCTGTTTTCATATTGACTTTGAATTTATAATATATGGAGTCCAATATTAGACATCATATGTTAATGGAAAAAACAATAGTAATAGGAATATTCTAAAGAGTGTTTTATTAGAATTCATAAAAAGAAAAATATTTCATTGATTATTATGAAATTTATTCAATGTAATGAATAACCAAAAATTGCAAAAACAAGAACATAAATAATTAAAACTAGGGGAAAACATTGATTAGAAGAAGAACATACAATGTCATCTGAGCAAGGGGCTAAAGTTCATTAATAATAGAAGAACCAAGGAGAAGAATAAGAAATTGTGAATGTAATTACAAAACATAATTCAAACAAGTAATACCCAATGAGAAGAATAAAAAAATGAAGGAAAGGGATGAAATATCAATTTAAAAATGAGTATGGAATGAAATACCATCAATTTAATGTTTTATTCGGTTACAAGATTCAACAGAGGAAACTACCTAATTTGGTTTTCATGAGAGCTTGAATGGAAAGAGTAGGGGCATTCTTGGTTAGTTTTATTTTAAAATCGGTGGGGTGTTTTTTCAGCGCTAAGAAAAAGCATAGATAAAAGGTACATTTACCAATACTAAAATGGAAAGGAGTGATAAATTTATGATTTATTTGTGGGTTTTATCACTAATAAAGCTCAGGATTTATCATCCCTAAAAATCACTGCTAACTCATACATTTACCAGCCCTTCTAATTTTAGCACTGATAAATGTACCTTTTATTAGTGCATATTAATAAACAGGTAAATGTTTCATTTATCAGCCCATTATATAACGCTGATAAATGAAAGTGGAAAAAATCCATATTTGATTTAAAATTATAATAAGATACTAATTATATAAAATTGAATATTAAAAATTTGGTTATAATAAAAAGTAAAAAATAATAAAAATAAATATTAGAAAATAGTAATAATAAATAAAAAAGTATTGAATATATTAAATGTATCAATAAATGAGATAATATTATGATAAATGATTTAATATTATGGTAAATGAAGAAATAATATTAATTATGTTAGTCATAAAAATATTAAAAATGAATAAATTTTATAAATCATATATATTACCGAATAAAATATTAATGAAAAAGATATTATTATAAAAATGAATACATAATAAACATTTAATTTATATTAAAGATATTTAAAATAAATTTCTAATTAAAATGGAACAAATAATAACTATATATCGACTAAAATAAAAAATATTAAAATATAAATGAATAAATATTGGATATAAAAATTACAAAATTATAAAAAAAATTAAATATTTATAAAAAATGTAAAAATAAATATAAAAAATGAATAAAATATATAAATTTAAATGGATAAACATTAAAAATGAATAAATTATATAAATATTAAATGTGAATAATAATAAAGATTAATAGAAAATAATAAATGAAAAATATTATCCACGAATAAAATTTAATAATTAAAAATGAATATATTAAAAAATTATTAAATAAAGGTTTAATTATTTAAAAATGTAAATTAAAAAATATTAAAACCCTATAAATATAAAAAAATAGAATGAAATATAAATTTTACAACAAGAGACGTATAATTAATTATCAATTTTTAATGAATAAATAAAAAATTTATGATGATTTATTTACATATATATTGAGGTAAAAAGTAATAAATATTAATTATATAAATTATAAACAAATTAAAATTATTGAAAATTAATATTTAAAACTAAATTAATAACTATCAAAATATATTACAAAAATATGAAATGAAGAAATACCAAAGATTAGTAAATTATAGAAAATATTAAAAATAGTAAAATAATACAATTAAATCAATAATATTAAATGAATAAATGTAAAAAATGAACAATTTTTTTATAATTAAACTTAAATAAACTCAAAAAATATTAAAAAAATATAAATAAATAATATTAATTATACTTGTTGGAAAATTAATAAAAATGAATAAATATTAAAATAAAAATGAATAACTGCTAAAAAGTATATTTAAATAGATGTGATTCAAAATAAATTAATAATGAAAATTAATATATAATAATTGTATAACGATTTAAATACAATAGGTATTAAAAAAATATTAAACATATTATATATATATATATATATATTATTGGGATATCATTACAAAGAAGCACAAAACCTGACACCCGTAGGCTAAAAGGCCATACTATACCCCCCCAAAGGACGTCTCACACATCAAGCCATTATTTATTTATATATTATAGGCCCCATCATAAATAACCCAAATGTCCACCTATGCTTGCCCATGCCTGTTCTTCAACAAGGACCTTCACCCGTCATTTTTTACAGTCGTTATCTACAACCAACCAATGGGGCCATATCATGCATGCATACTTCTATCAATCACCCGTCACTCCACTGGAACCATAGGTGGAAACGAAATCCAATGTTTTTGTCACCCACATAGCCATAATAACTAGATATGGAAAACCCCGACCATCAAGCAACACCGAAATTATATCAACCAAATGCCTCTCTTTCTCAGGTTGTACATGCCCATGTTATCGTTGTTACCAGCAGCCGATCATCTTCCCAGTGTTATGTGAGGAACCTTCAATCCAACACCACACACTCAACGCTTCCTGGGGGGTATAATTACAATGAAGCACAACAACTCACACCCATAGGAAGAATGGGAATACCATAGCCCCCCCCTAAAGGATATCTCACCCATCAAGAAGTTATTTATTTATATATTATTTGCCCCACAATAACTATCCCGAAGGCCCCCTACACTTGCCCCTTCTTGTTCATCAACAAGGACCTCCATTGTTCCTTTTGTTGTAGTTGTCATCTCCAACCCACCAACGGTGCTAGCATTATGCATGATGAGACCTCCCTATCGTTCGTCACTCCACTGACACCACAGGTTGTAATCACATCCACGGCGTTATCCCACCTTATAGACGCACTAAGAAGATCTGGACATCCCCAACCATCAAGAAACTTTGAAATTCGATCCAGCAAACCCCACTCTTTCTCAGGCCATGCATGCCCATGCGATCGTTGTCGCCAGCATCGGGTCGTCTTCATAGTGTCCGATGAGTAATCGTCAACCAAGCACCATCGTCTCAACTAATCCTTGCATGCACAATCCCTACAGTCAAACCAGACAACCAGAACTACCACCTGTGACTAGTTGCAGGCCCAATACTTTCTAGCGTTGTTTGATGCCATCCCACATTCAAGAAAACCCAATTTAATTGGGGGCAATATAAGTTGTGACATCTAGGATTAGAACCACAACCCCCTATATGCAATGGTGGGGTCTGATACACCACTCGAACGACACACTATTTGCAATATATTAATTATATAAAATAAACACATATTAGAAATATCAATTATTAATAGTGAAAAGTGTATAAATAAATATTATAAATTGAAAAAATTACAATAAATATTAAATGTATATATATATGTATTTCTATATAAAACTGCATTAATTGCATTTGAGAAAAGAAATAATGTTTACAATGATTGTGTGTATGTATATATACGCACACAAACACAGATATACTATAATGAGATATGTCATACTCAAAATAGAAATGGATGTTCTTATTATCTAATAACATATTCATATACATATACATTGATATACACAAAACATACTTACACAGCCACACAGGTATGCACGCGCGTGCACGTGCACACACACACACACAGACACACACTATAACGAGATATGTCATATTGAAAAAACAAATGAGTTTTCTTGTTATATAATGACATATTCATATAAATGTACACAAGCATATACATTACGTGCATACACAAGAAAAAATATATATACCTTCACATATATACACATACATATACACATGTATACACACATAATGTGTTATGATAGATTGAAAAGAACAAATGGATTTTCTTGTTATATAATAACATATTCATATACATATACACAAATATACACATCAGATAAATACACATTCACACATATATAAAAAGGTACATACATACACATACACATGTTCATATACATGCACATACACATACACATACACATACACATACTCATACTCATATGCATACAAATGCACATGCACATACACATACGCATACACATACACATACATACACATACACACCCATAAATGCATATACAAATACATACACATACACACACATATACACATACAAATACACACATGGATTTACATACACATGCACACAAACACACATTACATAAACATAAACATACATACACATACATACACATATACACTTATACACTTATACACATATACACATATACACATATACGCATATACACATATACACATATACACATGTACACATATACACATATACACATAAAAATATATACACATACAAATACATACACACATAACATACATGTACATTCACGTACATCAGCATACATACACATACACATAAACATAAAGATACACAAACAGAAACACATACACGCACACACACACGTACATGTACATATACACATACACCTACTCATACATATACACATACACGTACACATGCACATACACATGCACAAACACATACACATGAATGTACACTTACACATACAAATACACATACACTTACAAATACACATCCACATACACATACACATAAACATAAAAATGAACATACACATACAAATACACATACACATACACATACACATACACATACACATACATATACAGATACAAATACAGATACAAATAAAAATAATCATAAACATACACATACACATACACATACACACACACATACACATACACATACACATACACATACACTTACACAAACACGTACACATAAACAGACACATACACATTCAAGGAACATACACAGACAGATACACATACTCATAAACATACACAGACACATACACATTCACACACTCACAAACATACACATACACATACACATACGCATATACATACACATACGGATTCAGTTACACATACAAATACAAATACAAATACACATACACATAGACATACACATACGCATACATATACACATACACATACACATACAAATACACATACGCATACGCATACACATACACATACACATACACATACACATACACATACGCATACCCATACACATACACATACACATACACATACACATACACATACACATACAGATACACATACACATACACATACACATACACATACACATACACATACACATACACATACACATACACATACCCATACACATACACATACACATACACATACACATACACATACACATACACATACACATACACATACACATACACATACACAAACACATTCACAAACACATACACATACACATACACTTACATATACATAGTCACATACACATTCACATACACATACACATACACATACACATACACATACACATACACATACACATACACAAATATAGACACACACCCACCCACCCACACACACATACACATACACATACATGCCTACACATGCAAACATATACACACACACACATAAATGAATACACATACAAATAATCTTTCACATACACAAACATGTATAAATACACAAACAAAAACACTCACATAACACACATATACACAAGACTACATTAAAACACATACGTACACATGGATACACATACAAACACATATAAACACATAGATACACATGAATATACATACATATTAATAGATACACATACATACACATACATACACATACATAAAAATACATACACATACATACACATACATACATATACATGCACATACCTACATGCACATATAAACATACTCATACATGCACATACACACACATTCATAGACATATAAAAATATATATGTATATTTTAAATTATTTAATACGAATATTATTATATTAATTCAAAAAACTATACTTAAATAAATATATATTCATTTATATATTTATATATTTATTTGAATAAAATTTTAATTTATTATATTTATATATAAAAGTTTCAAAATAATTTTGATAATATTATTTGTTATAATATTGTTATATAAATCATATTTATATATTATATTTACACATATAAAATTATTTTTATATAAATCATATTTAAATACATATATTTATATATATAAATTAATTTAATCATGGTTCCCATTATGACCACTAACAAAAATTACTAATAAAGGATGACCAATTAATAGTTCTTTATTTAACACTGATTGAGGTTCCATTTATAATCATTTTTTGTTAGTGCTGGAAAAGGTCCCAATTTGTCAGCATTTTTTAACACCGATGAAATATAATAATGAATATAGTGGAATATTTAATAGTGTATATAGACAACCCACCAAACCTATAAAATTCACGATCTTTCTAGTGTAGTCGTATCCCCCCAAATTGATTATTAAAAATCATGTCTCAAAAAAGAATAAAATTTAATTTTTAATGATTCATATTTATGAATATAAGACTGATAATAATGGAAAAATACAATTGTGTTTATTAAGGATGTTTATGAAATAAAATGAAACACCAATAAAAGTTCAAATAGAGAAGATAAGGGTTGAAAAATTTATTAAGTAGCAAACTAAAGTTCCATAAAAAAAGATCATAATGATTTTACATGATTTAACCTAATTTGTCCAAACATGAATGATAAAGATACCCCCATAGTAATTACATTATCAAAAAAAATCATGAAAGTATATAATAGAAAAAATCAATGAAATGAAAGTAGAAAAATTATCTGAGGAGGAAACCTCAGTAAACCATGTGACATTGAGAAAAAATGTCATAAGAAGTTATCATGTGATTCCTTCTTGGACGAACTCCAGTATGCACCCCGAGGAGAAAAATTAGAAAAAGGTTACCACATAAAACCAAAGAGGATGAATATAACTAGTTTGCAGTTCCATACATACCACAAGAAGATAGATAGTCACATTAATTTGATTATTACTATGGGTGTTTTAGTTCTCTAAACTTTTTCATCTTCATCCTCCACTCAAATAAGCGATCACTACCACAAAATGGGGTAAGGGAAGAACCATGTTTTATCAATTCTATGTAGAAATTGATGATAAAGTGGGGACTTTATCAGCGCTAGTTTTAGCACTGATAGAAATATTAATAATAATTTAGATACAATTATTATTATTATATTAAAAAATAATGTCTCTTTGTTTATATTAAATAAAAATTGCATGTTTATAAATAATATTTTTTTTAATAATTCAAATATATATATATATAATGTTTTTTAAAAAATATAAGGTTATAATTAAATATATATGTGTTTCCAATGAATTTTTTCAATTATTATATTGACCATGCATTCATATATGTCATATATCCTCATGATTGTTTATTTATACATTACACTCTTCTTATTATTTTGGTTGTCTATTGATGGGTCATTTTTAATTATTTTAATTTTACCAGGTTTATATGATTAATTCATGTTACCCATAACACTATATTCTGTTCTAAATACTTATAAAATTATATTAAATATATTTAAAGAAAAATATATATTTATTATATTTATAATTATTAAATTTTATGTATATATAAATACTTTTTATATATATTTATTTTTAATTATAATTATAACTATATTTATATTTAAATAATCATAAAATTACATTAAACACATATATTATAATTTTATAAATAAATAAATAAATAAATAAATAAATAAATATTTATAAATATATACAAAAATAAAAATTATGTTTATTTATATCTATAATTATAACTATAAATAAATATATATATGTAAAAAATATAAAATTATTATAAATATATTTATTATACTACTTCTAAAGTTATTAATATATAATTAAATAAATATATTTATAAATATATACAAATAATTATAAATAAATACAAATATTTATAATTAAAATTATTAAATAAATATAAATATATTGAAGGAATTAAAAAATAAAAATGCATATATTAATTATATATATTTATATATAAATACTTTTAAATTAATACAAATTATTATAGATATTATTCTAAATAAATGGAGATATATTTAAATAATTATAAAATTTATTATAAATATATTAATTATATATATTTACAAAATTCTAAATATTTTTTTATAATTTTATAATTTTAATTATATATATTTATAATTAAAACAATAAATAATTTATTTATTAAATTTTTTAATTACAATTAAATATATATATTAATTAGTTATAAATTTAAATAATTATATATTTATTTAAATAATTATTAATTCAAAGAAAAATATTTAATATTTTCATATATAATGTTATATATAATTAAATAAATACATAGAAATGTTGGGAAATAAATACAAATATTTATATTTATAATTTTAATTAAATATAAATAAGATTAATATAACTATAAAATTAAAATAAATATATCAAATATAAATATTATTAAAATTAAAAATATTGAAAATATTAATTTTTTATAATTTTATAATTATTTAAATAATTAAATAAATATATATATTTTTATAATAATAAATATAAATATAAATATAAATATATTCATTTATAATTATAATCATAACTATATATATATTCATGTAAATAATTATAGAATTAGAAGAAATATAGTTATATACATCTTTAATCTTATAAATAAATATAATAAATATATTTATTATATATATTTCTCAGATTATAAATATAATAAGTATATTTCTTATAATTTTATAATTATTTAAATTATAATTTTATAAATATAAATATATATTTTTCATGTGTATAATTTTATAAATTTAGATAATAATATAAATAAATTCTTAACATTATATCATAATCGACCCTAAAAAGTGAAAATAAAAATATGTTTTATCAGCGATATCTATTTTAGCATATATAAAACATACCTTTATTAGTGATTTTTAGCTAGCAATGATAAATGGTTCACTAGGTTTTATAAAAAAAACCTAACCCCATCCTCATTCCTCACACTCTTCAAGCTATCACAGAAGCCGATCACTGCCGCCGCGCCTCCTTCTCCTTCCCCCTCCTCCTCTACCTTCGCCTACTCCTCCTCTTCCAATCCTACTGCCTCTCTTCTACCACGAACCACACCTCCTCCATGTGACAATCCTCCGTTGTGTGCCACACCTCCATCATGTACAAACAAGACCACCATTCACGTCTCCTCCACCGTGTGCCGCACCTCCTCTGTGTGCCCCACCGCTTCTATATGCCTATTCTCCGCCATGTGACTCTCCTCTACCATGAACACATCTCCTCCACATGTATAATGACACGTCATCGACGAGTTTTCTCCTCTTTTTATTTGTTTTACGGTTATGTTGTGAATTATACAGGCTAAACGCCCTGTTAACAATCAGGGTTGTTGGTGGTCCTTGTGTTGCACAATAAATGAATTTCATATAGGTTGGGTTTTAAAAGAAATTAGTAGTCCTTGTTTGAGCACATAATGAATTGTATGTTGGTAGCTTTTTGAAGGGGATTTAAATGTTATTCAACTTTTGTGTTCATTTGATATAATTTTATGAATCTTATATATTAATTTTTTAGTAATATGTAATGATATCTTATATGATTTTGGATATCCCATTTTGAATGTTTGATATATTTATATGTAATTTAATTAAATTATTATTTAAAGGAGTAGTTCATTATGATTTTAATCGTGTTAGGTCTACAAAAATGGATTTTGTGTGTTCAAGTAGGGTGAAATATTTATGGATGATTTAGATTGTGATGGTTATATAAAGTGAGTTGATTTTATTTTGCAATGTGTTATACATGGGGAAAAGGTATTGTTTTAGTGAAGGTTTCTTAGAGGTGAGTTGAATAGTTTTTTATGTTATTCATATTTTATGTGATTAACTACATGATTGATTTTGATCTCCTCCATTTCATTTTTCATGAGAACCCCAGTTACCTAGGCGGGACATTGGACAAGTGCATGCTATACATTGATCGTATCTCCCTAGTATGGGATTACATCCCCACATTAATTAGGAATCAAAATCCGTTACCTATATATGGATAAAATTTCTTCACATTATAGGCATTTATACATTCTCACTAAGTACGACTGTTGAACCAAAACATCATCCAATCATACTCCATGATCCCTCCCTCTACTACATATCCACCTTTAATGTTCAACGTTTTCATGTCAGGTCCTTCTTACCACATAGATCCATATTATCTTGGACACACCTTTTAGTAGAATATCTAATGATTTCATCTTGTGGTTTCCCATTCTTCTAAACACCTCGCTTCTGACTAATTCAAAATTAATGTAACATTTGAACAATCCAAGAGTTGGAAGGCCATTTTCATCTAATGTCTGAATCCTCCACCATTGAATATCAAGACAAACCTTACCCATTTAGATGGAACCCCCACTTTTTTACTAGTGAAATTCCACTAAATCATATAAATCCACATCACTAGAGGAAAACCAGTAGTCTTGAAACCAATACATTCTACCGAGACTTAATAAATTAATAAATATATGTCATGTACAATGATTTAAAACCAATTTTTTGTAACGGATAGTAGAATATGAAAATGAGAAAATACCACCTATTGGATTTGGTACAAATATACAATCCTAATATTAAAAACCCAAAACATATATTAACCCCTCAAACATTTAGATAGAGGAATAAATTATAGAACACAACAAAATTGAAAAAAATCTCCAAGCATGTTATATAATAACATAGAAGTAAATCTACATCTAAAAAACTACATCAGATATCTACCTTCTTGTTCCAGTAACCTCATCATTTTGAAAATACCTTCCCTTGTGGAAAATGATCAATAAAGGATACACTCATTACATAAATGGAATAAGCACACCACATGAAATTTATGTTGTTTGGATGACAATAATACTTCATTGGGGAATACATTTATATTTTTGTAAAGTGATAAATTGAGTTATAAGGGAAATATATATTCTGTTAACCTTACCTATACAAATCTACATTAGACACTTTCTTAACACCCTATTCAAATAACTGTTTACAACTCATGTAATTAATCCTTCCACCCACATGCACTTTATGGTGAATCCCCTCAAGGGGATGATGATGTAATTCAAGTGATTATAAAATCATATTTTTTTTCATACCATTATTTTATATCTAAATATCTAAATTATTATTTTATTGTATGTTTAACAAATTATATTAATGAATTATTAACTACAGATATTAAATGTTATAAAGTGGTCCTAACATTTAGGATGATTCATCCATCATGGTACAAAACCTATATTTTCATAATGAAATTTTCATTAAAATGTTATAGACTATTTTGGGAATTGATGTTGTTAACCTCATGAATGAGTTTTCAAGAAGTAATAATTTTCTTGAGACATATAATGATACTCTCATCCCATTGATTCAACAGGTTACTAACATGAGTTTAGTTATGAATTATTGAATGACTAGTCTTTGTTATGTAATTTATAAACTCATTTTAATGATTTTAGAAAACAGCCTATTGAAAATCAAACCATCTTTTACATTAGTACCAGAGTTATTTTATTATTTCTACTTGAGTCATGATGTACATAAATGTATCGGTAAAACAACATAGTTTCTTCTTCTGATGATTGGCATAGGGAAATTCCTTGTGTGAAAGGAATGACACTTGAGAAAATTTTGATTACCTGCTGGGTTCATACTTATATATTTTTTAGGTGTTTTTATAAAGGAAGGAACCAATAGTACTTCATGTGAGAGACATATACATTTATCTCAGGGTGTATAACCAATTGATTTGGTATGGGCCGTGGATCATTGGGATAATTCAATGCTTATAGTAAACTAGAACACGAGTGTTTCATGGTTGTGAGTGTGGTCACTGACTATGGATGGGAGAGCATTAGAGACCCGTAGGGAGATCTATAATTTGAAATAGGCACATGGATGTAAGATTTGGGTGTAGTAGGCAAAAAAAACATGCACAATTGAAACTCATAAGGTGTATTAATTGCACCCTTAGGAAGGGTGCATTGACCAGTGTATAATAAGAGGCATGGATTGAGTAATAAGAAGAACCCACTTCTTCTAGTGATTAGTTACATAGGGAAATTATTTGTGTTAATTTAATGATTAATATTGTTGGGTCATGAATACGATTCAAGTGTTTCTAAAATTCCAAAGTGTCTTTTTAAAATTATTCAAGGGTTTTAAAATGTTTCATAGAGGTTTGCCTCTCATTTTAGATGATTATAATTGTTGTGTTATGAAGATGCCTTGAATTTTTTAAAAAAGGAATTGTAGTTTTGTGAAAGATTGTTTGGAACTGATGGATTTATTTTAAAAATGGTGTGTTATTTTAAAGAGGAATTTGTGTAAATGGTTGTTTTTAATGAAATTTAAAGTTTAATTTTTAAATAGTGTTCATGTGACATTTAAAATATATTTTTTGATAATATTTTAGGTTTAGATTTTTATAGAATAATGAAATCCATAATATTATATCAATATCTATTGTACTTCATTTGTTAAATACTAATATCATCAAATCAAATAAAATAAATATGAATTAAGAATTCATGGATGCTAATTATTTGACCAGAGAATACGAATATGGAGTGAAATAGTTCATCAAGTTCGAAAACGATCATGTATATGACCCTTCTCAAATCCTTTTTCTATGTTAATTTTGTTTTTATGCAAGACATGTTAGTCTAGAGTGGTTAGAAGAACACTTGATCTATC
This sequence comes from Viscum album, assembly GCA_963277665.1. Lineage (NCBI taxonomy): Eukaryota > Viridiplantae > Streptophyta > Magnoliopsida > Santalales > Viscaceae > Viscum > Viscum album. The sequence continues at coordinate 1,063,938,585 of OY728161.1, read as the reverse complement.
ACAGAATAGATCAACGTTTTAAATGATAGAATAAACATGGTGAAAATGTTAATGTAGTTAGTGGCTGGTATAATAGTTCATTTTACGGATCATCTGATATGATTACAAGTGTGGAAAATAAAAATATCATATTCTAGATGTGACTGAAAATGTGAATGAGGATAAAGATTATATTGAGGAAATGACAAGTATAGTGGAAGATGAAATTCATGATTTCCCAAAATCGTTTGATCAGTTCATGATTTGTGGAAATATGCCTTTTTTTGGTGGTTGCACTAAATATAGAGAATTTTCAGCCATACGAAAGCTGTATAATTTGAAACTACACAACAGATGGAGTGATTCTAGTTTTATATACTTACTTTCTCTCTTAAGTGACATACTCCCAAAATATAATGAGCTCATTATCAAAACATACGATGCCAAATGAATACTACGTTTGATGGGTATGATCTCTAAAATAATACACACCAACCCTAATGATTATATACTGTATCCCAAGGGCCATAAATAACTTATTTAATTCCCAAAGTTTGGTGCTTCTCAATAAAAGAAAGATGAATCTTTTCCTATAGAAGCGGTATGGTACATTCCAATCATTCCATGGTTTAGGTGCCTATATTGATTTGAGGAGACCACATGGAAATTGACATGGCATGCAGAAAAAATAACAAAGATGGGAAACTACGTTACCCATAAGATTCTCCTCAGTGGAATAAAATCAATCATGAGTATCCTGATTTTGGAAATGATCTAAGAATCATTCTACTTGCATTATCTACAATTGGAGTGAATCTTTTTGGTTTTCAATGAAACACTCATAGTACAAGGCTTGTTACATTGGTAAATTATAACTATCCATCGTGGTTATGCATGAATTAAAAATGCATCATGATATCTATGCTTATATTAAGACCAAAACAATAGGGTAATTATATTGATGTTTAGTTGGATCCACTGATCTAGGATTTGAAATTATTTTGGTATTTAGGTTTTACATTGTTTGGTTTTTATAAAATTTAAGATTTCACATTGAAATACATGTTGTATGGGATGGTAAATGACTTTTCTGCTAATGGAAATTTACTAGGATATAGAATTAAAGGGTTTCATGAGTGTCCCATCCATGAATGAGGTACACAGTCAATTAGATGGAAACATTCATAAAAACCCGTGTTTCTAGGACATCTCATATTTCTACCCTAGTGATATAAGTATCAATATTGGATGACATTATTCGATGGAAGATCAGAAGAATGTACAAAACTTTATCCACTAATAGGTGGTCAATTGATTGAAAAGTAAAAGATAAGGAAAATTATTTTGGTAATAAATTTTGGAAAAACCTTACAAAAAACTGTTTGAAAAATAGATCAGTTTCTTTGGAATTACCGTAGTGGAATTGTCTGTACATTACACAATTTCTTGAGGTTATGCATGTTGAAAAAAATTTATGTGACAATTTCATCGACACTTTTCTAAATGAACATGAAAAATCAAATGATGGAATTAAGGATAGGATAAACAAGGTTGACATGGGAATACGAGAAGAGTTGGTACTAGTGAAGGGTGAAAAATGAAATTTTCTTCCTGCAGATGCTTATACAATTTCTAGGTATGAGATATATCAGTTTTTCAACTTCTTGAAGGACGTAAAGCTTCTATAGGGGTATTCATTAAATATCAAGAACATCATGTCACTGGTCGATTTAATGTTTTAAGGGTATAAAATCATGTGACTGCAACATTTTGATGCACGATCTAGTTATTGTATCTTTATGTTTCTTTTTTACCAAGACTGAAGACTATATATTAACAATGAACTGTTTCTTTTTTAAAGTTATATATAGAAAATTTATACACCATATTAAATTTTTGAGTAAGGAAAGAAAAATTTCCATCATATTATGTGAATTGGAAATGTTATTCCCACTGACATTCTTTGATATGATGGTTCATTTGATGTTTCACATGGTGAGAGATATTTGAATATACAGTTCTTTATACTAAAGATGGATGTACCCCCATGGAATGATATATGAAGACTTTGAATGGGTATGTCAAAAATAGAAGTCACCTAGAGGGTTGTATTGTAGTGTGATATATTTTTTAGGAATCCATTTAATTCTGTACTGAATAGCTATCCGGTGTGGAAAGTATTGTTCTACCAAAATCTCATCACATTGGGTGGCTTTTGGTTGAAGTAATTTCTGGAAGCGAGTTTGTCACAATCAATATTAAAGATCAGGATCATGCCCACCTTTATGTTTTTCATAATATTTTGGAGGTTGACGCATATGTCAAAACCCAAAATGAAATTATTTGAAATTTGAGTCCATCAAGGGATGAAAAATGGACATCAAATTACCATAATTGATAGATTATTTGATGGTTTTAGGAAAATATATTTAAGGAGTCAGATGAAAATCCGGACCCAATTTTATAACAACTTTGATGGATAGATGAAGGACCCAGTGTATATATATTGTCTTATAATACTTATATAATTAATGGTTATAATTCTATACTAATGAAAATGATGAAGACTGTACCAAGACGAATAGTGGGGTTACACTTGTTGCTGAAGAGATGCAAGATTCTAGTGATAAAGATAGAAATCAAATTTATGAAAATATTTCATACTTTGGCATCCGTAAAAAAATATGGGTGTTCGATTACAAGAACATTCAAGTGCGGATTTTTCAATAAAAGTGGGTTGATAACATGAATGCTATTAAAATAGTTTATTTGAGAGTCCTAAAAGTTTATTTTAGTAAGGAAGGTTACAAAGACGAATTGTTTATAATGGAATCATAGGTAGTACAAGTATTTTATGTTCTAGATCCCACAAACCGAAATCAGTCACTTTTTCTGTTATCGACCAAAACCATTGAAGGGTTAGATGAAAATTCAATATAGGATAACCATTTCATTAAATCAACACAATCATTTTGCAGTGGTACCAATATAGTTTGAATTGTTTATGTTTTATGAGACAACAATGAATGGATTTGAATAGTCGATTGTGGGGTCAAATCCATTCCGCCTTAAAAAAGATTTTAATAACCAGGTTATATATTTTTAAATTAAATTATGATATTTTATGTTATTATCTATTTGTTTCTACTTTTATGAAATCTAAAATAAATGTTAAAGCACTTATATAGATAATGACTTCTTCACATGATGATGCTCACAATCTCGAGGCACAATAGGTCTCTCGACCTGATACTGCTCGCAATGTAGAGGACCAACATGCTTCTCAACCTATTATTGTTGCTTCTCATAGTGAAAAGGTACAACCACTATCTACATATTCCGGTTCAAGTTCTATGAAGTAACATATTGATGATGTTGAACTGAGGAAATGTTAGGCTACAAAACACTAATGACGTTGAAAAAATAGGAGCACCATTGTTTGATGATGTTAGTAAAAATCCAAAATGAAAAAGAAAAAGGCATAAAATATGATGTCATATGGAGTAATCAAGGCCAACATGTTGACCCCAAAAGGCCATTTTTATTAGTTATATTGAAATCTTCACTCAAAAATGTGTGCCGATTGATGAACTGTCATAGAACCATGTTGTCACCGTGATTATGAAACTGATGTGGGGAGATATTACGGTAACATTATGATATCATTTCTTTAATTTACTAAAAAATAAAGTATTGAAAAATTGATATACGCTTCATCATCCCTTTTAGAGTTCATTTATAGTGGATGAATCACACAAGGACTTTGAATTATGTGTTTTTTGAAAGATTCATTGAGGGTTTCACACAAGTTTAGCAAAATATTATCTTAAAGATACTAAAGGGAAAATAAAACCACACCCATATCATATTTATGCACACCTAATAACCCAATGAACATGGGATGCATTTACTAGCCATCATGTGGAGAAGTGTTTTTAGGTCATTGTGTTTGGAAATATGTTGTTTGATGATACATGTATTCATCACTTTGATTGACAGTGTTTTATTTATAAAATAGAAACTGAGTGCTGAAAAAAGGAAGGAGCATTAAAACTAGCGTACCTCTACCCTAAACCAAGAATGGGGAACAATTCACTTGAAAAAAATGGTACATATTTTAAATCTACCATAATACTTTTATGTGACATAAAACAACACTATAACTATGTTCCTCTATTTATATGTAGATTGAGGAAACAAAATAAAAATTGACATCCATCCCAAGACATGTTCTATGGAAGGAGGCATATATAAATAACTATGGGATAATAATAGATGAAAACACACAAAATTTGTGGGACACATGTGTAAGTATAACATAATAAATATATTTTTTTATTTAAATTGATATTACATTACAATGAAACTTATTTTCAAATATTTTATATCTAACATTATCACAAAAATCGGAAACAACCAAACTGAATGAATACAAACTTTTGATGGACCTGAAGACAAAAAAACTAAGGCTGCTTCATAGGTGCAGGTTTTAGGGTGACACCCCAAACATTTTTTGAGAAACAAACAAGAGGAGGATATAAGTGATAAAATAAAAATGATTTGAGAAAGAATATATATCTTTGAATAACATTTCAAATTTCATTGAGATCACATGGAAAATATAATGGTCGAGGAAACGAGAAGAAAAAAATCAAGAACAACCAACGTGTGAAGATCCCACCCCACCACCACTAGCTTTGAGGAGAGACATTCCCCTCAAAGACTTGTCTTTGATGTGGTAATCAATGTTCTAAGAATTGTTTCAGTTAATTGTGAATGAAATAAATAGTGATACTCTTCATGTAATGATATTGTACATGGAAAAAATTTCTATGATTTATATCTATCAAAACCCACGCCTCACTTTGTTGTGAGGGTTACAGTGTTCAATATCCAGAACACCATGCTACACAGTAGTAGAAGATTCAATTATTCATGTCAAAGTGTGGATTAATGTAGACCTTAAACAGAGAACCAAGCTATCTTTTCCAATGGATGATGAAGATATTCATAAGGTTGATCAACCTCTTGGAACAATCATCTCTTGGCCATAAGAGTTTTAAAAAAAGATGTTGTTAATAAGGTATTTATTTACAATTTTTTTTCAAGATAAACCATTAACATTTAATGAAAAAATGCCTGAACCGATGAATGTTATTATAGATGGACATATGGAAGGGGGTGAAAAGAAAGAACATCTCAAAACCATCTCAAGGATCAACCAACTTATTGAAACGATATACAGAAATAACCTTAACCCCAACCATTGTATATCATCATTTATTATCATTGAAAACTCATGTGAATACGTGTTTGAAAGAAAGTGGTGTTCACACAATTCTTTTTGAAGAAACTATATATCGAAAAGAAGGACAATATGTCATTGGTGTTAACAATATAAGTGAAATCTGGGAGAATGATTGGCTTGGTGGATCAGTTGTAAATGGACACATGAGGTTTATTTTCATGATTTGATTTTCCAAAACCTGATATACAATGATAATTATGACAAAATACATTTCATATTTTATGCAGGTTTATATGTGATAAATAATTTAAGGTATTTCCCTATGAACAAAAATTTTGACTCATTAGTCCTCACATCTCTTCTACAGAACCAAAAGAAATAAAATCTGAGAAAGAGGGTGTTATAGTGGCAGAAGATCTCAAATCGTTTGATAGAAAAATTAATGATGATAAAATATTATTAATACCAATGATGCATGGGTAAATGTGTATAATTTAATCATATAAAACATATTTTAATTTCATTCATTATTTATTCCTTTTTGTGTTTTTAGGTATTATTGGACGCTCATTACTATCAATTTGGATACATTTATGATTTATTTCTTGGGCTCAATGCATGGATATCGAAAAAATATACCACAAATGATGGCCTTTTTCAAGTTTTTAATATAATACATCCGATATTTTAGAACTAAACATCTAGATATATGATTTATATTATATTTTAATGAGGATTCTATTATGATAGAGTTGTGCATGAATATCATCTGCACTTTGGAATGAGGCCAGTGGAAAACGACAAGAAACATCACAAGTAGTAAGAATAGATACAAATCAGGGTATATATAATAAGAACTCACTATCCAACAACATATAATTTTTTTTCTATATATTAAAATGTGTCTGAAACAAACAAATGGAAAAGACAGTGATTATTATGTTTGTAAATTTATGAAAGAGATCATATTCAAGGAACAAACCAGCATCCCTAAAGAGGTACTTTTTATGATAATTAATATTTTTCTTAAAATATTTATTAATCTTTGTGTATTTATATTTTTCAGTACTGCCATGATTTTTAAAAATAATCCTCTTAAAAAGAGGATATATATTTGTTTATAAATCAATGGGTAGTACACCATATGGAATAATGTATATAAATAACATGAAGATGTAACCGGTTTGATCCAATTTGTCATTTTTTATTTAAAATTGTCAATATTTTTAGTAAAAAGAGCATGTGACATACTAAAAACTATGAAAACACCTTATGATTTTTTTGATACTTTAGGAAAACAATCTATATGAAATTTTTGACATGTATAAATCAACCACACCAAAATACAACACATGGTGTACCCGTTATGACCTTATGTGTGTATTTTTATAATAAATTACAAACAAATTTAGAAAAAAGAACATGCGACATAATAACAAAAGAGATAATTATTTCAGATGGTTTTGATACATTAGGTTATTGATCCATTAGTAATTTATGATGTGTATGAATAAACCACACCTCAATCTGATGAATGGTGTGATCAATATGACTAAAAGTCTTCGTTATTAGTTTAAAATTGACATTTTAGATCAAACATTTTCAATAATTAAAACTAGGGAAACTCTCTCCAATTGAATTTATAATTTACGAAAAAATATTTGCATGTTATTTATGATGTATAAGAAGTGGTTTCATGATAAATAGATGCACTATGTGACCGGTATGACTCAAAATGAGTTTTTCCAATTTGAAATGACATTTTAGTAAAAAAAACAAAACAGACATGCTGAAAATGATAAAAAAACAATTTTATTATTTTTATACATTAAGAAAATGATTTATAATCATTTGAGATGTATAATAATCAACCATACCACAATCTGTCGCATGGTGCAACTGGTATGACTCAAAGAGTCTTTTTTTATATTTAGAATTGACATTAATTTTAGTAAAAAAAACTGGCATAATGAAAACTGAATAAATGCTTTCTTATTGTCTGGATAATTTAGGAAAATGATCCATGAGTCATTTGTGACATTTAGGAATCAACCTCATCTCAATATAATTCATAATGTGACTGATATAAATCCAAATGTGTCTTTTTATTTAAAATTGACATTAATTTATGTAAAAAGAAAAACTGATATAATGATAACCAAGAAAATGAATTTGAGTTGTTATGATACTTTAGGAAAATGATTCAAGAGTCGTTTTTGATATGTAGGAATCATCCTCACCTCAACCTGATGCATAGTGTGACCAGTAGACATGAAGTGTCTGTTATCAGTTTAAAATTTACATTTTAGTTCAAAATGTGTCACTCACTAATAATCCTGAAAACACTTTCTGATTGTCATCATAATTTTAGACAGTTATTCATAATTCCATTATAATGTGTATTTGTTTACTCACATCAAATTGACTCATGATGTGACCAGTATGACTCAAAAAGCATGTTTCTAGTTTGAAATGATAATTTAATAAAAAATACAACTAAGATAATAAAAACTCATCAAATGAATTTGGTTTTTGTTGATTCCTTGTAATAATGATACCTGAGACATTTTTGACATGGAGGAATTAACCAAACATCAATCTGATGAACGATTTGACTGATATAAATCCATATTTTGCTTTTATTCAAAATTGAAATTAATTTAAGTAAAAAAGAAAAAGTGACATACTAAAAATAAGAAAATGAATTATGATTTTTTTATACATTAAGGCAATGATCCTTGAGTCATTTGTGATATGTCAGAATCAACCACACCACAATCTGATGCACATTGTTACCAATATAACTAATAGGGCCCTTTACCAATTTAAAATTGACATTTTAGTTCAAAATGTTTCATTCACTGGAACCCAAGAAAACTCCCCATTATTGTATATATAATTTTTTACAGTTATTCGTACGTCCTTTTTGATGTGTATGAAGATGTCTCACCTCAAACTAACTCATGATGTGACCAGTATGACTCAAAATGGTTGTTTCTGACTTGAAATGATATTTTAGTAAGAAAACACAATTGTGATAAAGAAAACTAAGTAAACCCATTAAGATTGTTTTGACACATTAGAATAATGATCCAAGAGTCATTTTTGATGTGTAATAATCAACCACACCTCAATCCGATAAATGATGTGACTGGAATAAATCCAAATATATTTTTATTTGAAATTTACATTAATTTAACTAAAAAAGAACATGTGACATACTAAAACCGAGAAAAAACATTATGATTGTTTTGACACTCTAATAAAAATGATCCATGAGCCATTTGAGATGCGTAGGAATCCACCACACCTCAATCTGATTCATGGTGTGACTAGTATGACTAAAAGTGTCTATTATCAGTTTAAAATTGAGATTTTAGCTCAAAATGTTTCACTCATTGAAAACCAAGAAAATACTCTTTTTTTGTCTTAAAAATTTAAGAGTGCGATTTGTATGTCCTTTGTGATGTGTATGAAGTAGTCTCACCTCAAACTGATGAATTATGTCAACAGTATGACTCAAAATGTGTGTTTCTTGTTTGAAATGATATTTTAGTAAAAAACACAACTGTTATATTGAAAACTAAGAAAAACCAATCGAATTGTTTTGATACTTTAGAATAATAATCCAAGAGACATTTTTTATGTGCCAGAATCAACCACACCTCAATAAGAAAAATGAAGTGATTAGTATAAATCTAAATATGTCATTAAAATTTGATATTAATATTAGTAAAAAACAAGGGACATAATCAAAACAAATAAAATGCATTATTATTGTTTTGTATTTTATGACAATGATACATGACTCATTTGTGATGTGTAGGAATAACCCCACATATATAAGACACACGGTGTGACCTATATGACTCTAAATGTGTCTTTTTTATTAAAAACTTACATTTTATTAATATATTCTGTCATATTAATGTTTAATTTATTTATGTATAATATTACTAAAATAATATTTGTTTTCATATATTGGTGGGACCTTTTTCTTGTGTTGGTATGTTTTGTTCGGTAACTAATACCATTGGAAGTCATATTTGAGAGAGGATCATGGACGTCAAAGGATGAAACCATAGTGTTTAAACTATTTATTTGATAATTTTAGTTTTAATTATATAAAACATTATTTGAAATTTATATAGAATTATTTGAATGAACCGTTGTGTGAACTGCTTTGTTCTTATGTGTGCTGTTGTGTGTGCTGCTTTGTTCTTCTTTGCGTTGTGTGGGTGCTATTTTGTGTAGGTGGTGTGTGTGTGCTGTATTGGTGTAGCTGGTGGGTGTGTTGTTACATAAACATCACATCACAAGTATCTAAGACATTATAAAAACTATTTAGAGCAGTGAAGAAGGACATATTTATAAATACTACATCGAGTGTTGATAAAGGATCCCTTTATAAATGCTAATTAATTATCTGATAAAGTGGTCATTTATTAGTGCTAAAAATAGCACCGATAACGAGGGTCATTTATCAGTGCTTTTTAGCACGGATAAAGGATACCATTTATCATTTTATTTTTATAAATATTAAAGGGGACCACCCCTTTTTATTTGCTAATATTAGAAACGCTTTTCTAGAGATGTTAAAAGCATTTTATAGTGTTTCTAAATCACTATCTGTAGTAGTGTATGTCTTCCTCTACAATAATAGAATACGAGTGGTGGAATAGTGGTTCAATGCTACGGGAAATCTCCTTCTCCAACTCTCTCCAACTCTTTATATTATCTATCTCAATAAATTGAGAACATATAAATCTCCATCAATAAGAGAAAAAACAATGTGGAGCATAATCATGCTAAAAGGGTAGAGAAATAATTATACATCAACCAAATTGATGGGGAAATTTTGGTAAGAAATAAAATAGTTTTGTTGGTAGGAATCACACTTATCTTTGTTGATGGTAGGGATATATGAATTGTCAAGGTCGTGTAGAAGATTCCATATTGTGGTCATTTATAAAAAATATGAATGAATGGAAATAAAGATGAAAATATATTGTAGGCCATGGATGAAATAATAAGGATCATGATTAAATAAGTCACTAAACAAATAAAAGAAATATAAAAAACACCCTTCTTCAAGGTGGTCATATGAATCAAATCAATGATGTCAATCGTTCCATATAGAAGTCAATAGATTATAGTAGAGAAGGAAAAGAAAAAATTCAATACACTTGGGTTAGGGATATTACTTAGACTGGGGCCTATACTGAGAAGGTACATATAAAATACACTACAAGGATCTTATGTGAACATGAAAACCAACCAAGAATACAAAATAATATTTTCCTAAAAAATCAATACACATAATTTTTCAGGTGAATAATATCATGAAATGTGGAATAAACTCAATATTAAAAATAAAAAAATTTAAAAATATAATTTTTAATAAATTTCATAATTAAAAAATACATACCCTATAAAATAAATTAGAAAACTAGAAAATCTTTTTACAGCCAGACCAATAATCTGGTTCTTGATATTTTCAGGCTAAGTCAAAAAACAGAAGTATGAAATCAATTATCCATATTTGATAATTTCAATATAATCTATAATAGTGACAGATATTTTCCCATACCAATTCATCTAAATCCATATACTAGTAAAATATGAATTGAAATATAAATCATATTATAATAAATATAAAAAACATTTCTTACCCTTATACACCCGTCTCCACCTGAAATGAAGATATTGAGTCCTCCATAAGATCCTATCATTTATAGAAATTCAAAAAAAAGGAAATTATTTGAAACGTTATTGATATGAAAACATACCATCATAAATGATGAAATATAAAATATCAATTCACAAGAAAATACATGAAAATTGAAACCCTCTAAATTACATTAAATATCTTCTTAATAGAAAAAACCTCCACTGAACCAAGATAGATCTAGATAACCTAGACCTAAATAGATAACACTACCATCCAACTTATTCATTTTATAAATCAGTTACATATCTAATCCTAGTATCAAAAAATAAATAAAACCAACAGAAACTCTTACATATACTCTAAGGTCACCTATTATAATCTATAGGGTATCCACACTATCAAAACTTGAAAGGATCACATTCTAATGAGATTTAATATCCCTAAGTTTGTATTTATAAGGATAATAATTTTTAATATGACCAATTTTATGACATTGGTTTGTCCTAAAAATATTAAACCAAATTCCACATTTATTTGGTTTTCATTTGTTAGGATAACCCATCATAGTCATCAACTCTACCTCTGATTTTACATTATGAGCCTCTACCTTCAAACCATTAGTTTGAATGTCCCAAGACAAAAAAGTAGACTTAACATTCAAAGTGTAATTTAATATCTATCATATTTAATATTATCCTATAAATATATATATATGAATCATTTAAATAAGTCATCAAAATAATGCCATAGTCTTCAAAACATATCTACAGATATATATTAGAAAATTGTAAAACCACTTAATTAATATAATCTAAACAAACATAAATATAAGTTTTTGGAATTTTTTAATGTATAAAGACCAGTATTAATATCAATCATACCAAGAATAGACTTAAACATATATAAATTTTATGATTTCACTAATATGGATTGTGAAGTACAATCATTATCTACATCACCCAAGACCCTATCTTTTAAGGTTAAAAATAATAGGTAGTAAGATTTTAAAAAATAATAATGTAAACAACATTATAAGATTCTATAGTTTTCTTTTTAATGGACATATTTGTTACTTTATTTTTTAATCCATGAAGAGAATCTACCTGTCAATTATGGATAATCAAGAAATTCATTTTAATTATCATGAAATTTAATTCATTGTATTTATTAACTTTATCAATATTAATATTTTTATAAAAAATTATTAACATCAATAGAATGATTTGGTAAGAATTAATAATGTCGATAAGCCATCAAATATGTTTTTCCCTCTAAAATATGAGGAAATGACTGTGTATATTGAAGTTATTTTATAAATAAAATCGAGTGAATGGAATAAAATTGAAAATGAAAAAGAAAAGGAAAAAACAAGTCAAGAAGTAATGTAACGTGATATAATATAAATACAACTATAATTTTATATTATTTTTACCACATTGGATCAATATTAATTGATTTAACACCACCCCAAACAATATTTATTAAGCATAACAAAAATAATCCAATATACAAAAGAGAACCATGAAGAACCAAAACTAGAGAAATTGTCTAAGGATATAACATCACTAAAATATGTGGTAGTAGGAAATTTGTTTCATTAGAAGATAATGTATGATTTATTTATAGATGTACCCATTCACCAACCTAATGGTTGAGAAAATTTCAAAGGATATGACTTAAAACTAAAGAGGAAGAATAAACCCAACATATAGATTTAAGCATATGCTAAGAAACTAGACTATCTCTAGAAGATGATCCATAAAATCTAAATTAATGAAATAATGGGGATTTAATTATCATCCTTTGGGCACATAAGATATGAGATCGTCCACTGAAATGAAATAGTCATGGTTGAACAATAATATAGAGCACTAGGAAAGATCCTCATTTTTCTCTCTCTATCTCTCTCTATTATTTTTTTGGGATAAAATGTGACCATGAAAATTATTATCCTAAAGTGAATTGGAGAATTATATCCTTGGGATACTAAAATGTAATAAACAAAATCATAAAAAATATAATTTATGGGTCCATGAAGTAGAGAAACTAATGTGATGTGGTGGAAGTTCGCACAGTCATCTCAGGAGAAGGTGGGTATGCATTGATGATTGAGGTCATACTAAGGAATTAGAAAGGCCATTATTTTTACATATCACGGATGATTGGAAATTCAAAATGTGTAATAGGATATAATGTAGTGATAATGACATAAAATATGATAAAATCAGAGGGAGAATAGTCAAGTATAAGAAGAAAAAATACCCGCCTTCCAAAGTATTTTATGAAGATGATCAAAGATGAGGACTGTTCCATCCAACCACCAATGAATCATAGGAGGCTAGAATGAGAAAAAAAACGCAAGAATTATGAGTTATAGTGGAGACAAAGATATGGTCCAATGCCAAGAAAGTCTATATGAAATACTATATAAGGGTCCACTGAGATCATGAAAACTAGCATGAAATATAAAATATATTTTTCATAATTAATATAAACACAAAATTTTGTATTGGAATCAAAGAATCAATGTTGAAGCAATTCAACACGGATATATATATATTTATATGAAATACCAATGTACAAATTTTGTATCACTAATATGGGGATGAATTAGTTATATATATTTTTATTATTTATTCTTCTTAGAAATTATCCTTTTTGTTTGGTTATAGTCTTGATCCACTATTTATTGAAATATATACCGCACCAATATGAAACAGATTAAAGAACTATAAATAAAATTGATATTTTTCTTTCTTAATCTCTAATATGGGTATCTACTCTATTACATGTTCATATCTTGTCAAAGACATATATATTCACTATATAACACACGTTTTTACAAAATAGATCATCTCCCTAAAAACATGAATTGTCATCTAACTATTTTGAAATCTCCCAAATGGTTTCTATCTCCAAAAAATAATTTATACTATCTCCCATTAATTTTCCTTAATAATATTCAACACTTGTATGTAATAAATCATCATTTCTCTATTGTGTGGATTTTAATTAAATTTATTCCTCTTTAATATCAGGTTTTTGACTTCTAGAATTTTCTCAACAGTATAGCACACATTCTGCCCTTATCCATAAGTATTCAGAATGATCAACATATATATGAGATCATTCAAATACACACATATTCTTTTTCCTTATCAAAAAAATATTTCAATATCTAATTCTTCTTACCTCAATATAGTAGGTGCTCATGCTCTTATAAATTATTATCTATGTTATGAGGATATCATAAGATTTCCACTTATACCTTCTTCCTTTACACAAAAGTTCTTTTTCCAAGATGTCACATACCTATTTTTTCTTCATTACATTGAAATTTTCTAAAGAATTTTAGTATTATTTTATCAATAATGGATACATTCTGATCCTCTTTCTACTATTTTAATACATGTGAATAAGCACATGAATATAATTTCCATGATTTTTTCTGGAAATACCCTTGATTTTTTGTATCATATGATTTCAATTTATACTATTCATATTTTCAAAAAAAATTTATTCTCTTTAGAAATGATATATAATACATGGTATCCACATAATATTTATAAATATTACAATATTATTTTGTCAATAAAAATTCATGAACATTTAATCCATTGTGGAATGAATGAATATCACTACATCATGGAGTCTCATACCATGACATGAAATCCTCCCAATTCTAAAACCATATTATACTTGTATATCACACTTCTCTAGCTTCAATATAATATTTTCTTATCCATAATGTATAATATATCATCTCAATACTCAACATGAATCACATTATATTCCTAGTTATGTTTAATACACTGGTGAAAATAAATAGGAATTGTATGAATCATCCTTTGTCAAAATTCATTATTTTGGTAATATTAATTTTTTATGAATAGGTAACTCTTATTCATTCCAAAAATCTCCATGAATTTGCTAAATTTTCATTCCTCCAAATGATGACTCTTATATTTCTTAGAATATCACTTTTGTTCATGTTAAATCGCTCTTACATTCCTTAGAATGAATCTTACATTTTTAGTGAATATCTAGTACATAGAGGTAGTTTTCAACACCTTTTAGTCTATAGGTGACACATACACATAATTGATTTAGCCATATTATTATTCTATTAGAAAGAGTAACTTTATATAAGATTGTAAATGAATCTTTAATACGTGTGAATTATCCAACCCCAACTGATCTATTTAGAGTTACTTTTATGCTTATGGGTAATCCACCTATTAATTAGTTCATATCCATGGTTACATTAACAAACGGTTTATAATACTCTTATACATAGAGTACCTAACCATTTTTCGTAAAAATTATACAATTCATAAATTATATATAAATTCTTCCAGACCTTCTAAATAGTATTCCATTATCTCCATATCATCTCAAACTTTTCAAACAGTTATCCAAGTGATATTATTTATGGTAACTATGAATATCATGATCAATAATCCTTGTAAAAATTCTCAACACTGAACCCATCTTTTACCTCTATAAAATTTTGATCTAAAGATATTCATTAAATATTCATCTTTAAAACCTTCTCAAAACTATTATAGACATTTAATTTTCATTAAAATAACGTTTTCTTTTATTCATTACCAACCCGCTCTATAATAATCACATTTATAAAAGTTACTTCCTAGAATATGAATATCCAGGTTCTCCAAGTAGCAACTCTTTCTTCATATGATTTTACATTTATCCATAATAAATGTAAATAAATATTCAAAATTATATTCTTTGGTCTCTTATTCCATTAACAAACTTCAAAACACATTAAATTTATTTTTTAAAAAACATATTGAAAAAAATATATTCTCAAATTATTCATTCTATTTGGGTTCAACAATATTCACTTTTGGATTTCGTGTCAATAATCATTTAAATCGTAAATTTAGTTTTATTAATATCCCCCTTATCGATAATTATTTAAGATATAAAACTAATAGATTTTACATCTCATATTAGGATTCCTTGAATACCATATTCTCACATTTTTCTCCCAATTTTTCAGAAAATAGTGTCAAACTAGTACTCACCCGCACATATGAACAACATATTGGATTAAAGGTGTTTATTTAATAAGAGAATGATTTTTTTAAATGTTACCAAGAAATAGTAATGTTGAATATTTTATAATCACAATGTATTGATGCATAAAAATAGAATAGGAGTGGATAAAATATGGACACCATTAATATACATGAAAACAAAAATGATATATAAAATATATTTTCTAATTTTAGATGGAGATTTCAAAGTTATTAAAAAATAATAATTTTTAATATACTTGTGTCTCACCAACAAGAATGATTTACTTATAGTAACCATGATGTTTCCTATTAATTATATAAGAAAAATTCTTTTCAAAACACCCAAATCCATCACCGATTAGCTATTTTCCAATCACTTAAGAAGTTGAAATTTACCTTTTGAAGCGTGAAATGAAAACCATCAACCACGGGCTGCACATCACCCATTTTAAGATTACTATTTATAATAGGTAAATATTCATTGCAAAACAAATATACTACAATAGTGTCAAAATTAATGATTTGGTATTCCAACCGATACCTCGGAAAAAATTTAATGATTCAAGATAATTTGAAAACATGATGTGTAATGATATGGTAGCATAAAGTAATTGAAAGAGGATACAAACATGACTTAAAATAAAACATCATATAAAGAGGGAAATGAGTCACCATATGACTTAAAATGCACAGAAAAACTCCATACAAAAAATATAGTTGTAACATCCAATTTTTCTAGTCTTCCATAAATATTAGTGCTTCACTTCATCCACAAAAAGCCTTCGTATTCCTCTCTGAAAAAACTAACAATCAAGTAAATAAGCATTGTCCCACCCATTTTCCAAGTTAATCAAACGCATATTCAACTTAGAATTATTATATGAAATTGAAATTTAAATCATTCTATCTGATAGGAATTTATAGACTGTCTTACATAAGAATGTCCTTAAAAAAAGAATCATGATTCCAAAAGGACGATCAAAGTGTATCATGGAAATCATCACCATTTTAGATATATATGTGGAAGTGAGTTGGCATGTTGGGTTCAAGATGACCCCTTCATAAATGGATCTGGTCAACCCGTTTAATTAAATGGATCATATTATCTTAAATGGATTCATAGGATAGCCAAACCATCATGAACCCAACCAGTGATCCCAAACTATACTGTCCAAAAAGTTCTTATGAGCAAGGGTCACCATATTCATTATTGAATTTAATTTTCTGCTATTACTTATGGAAATTACGTAAAACTGTTTTTTCATGAACATAACAAACTTCACTTATTTTTTCATCATGATTGTCATAAAAGATGATTCATTTAATTAGTTTCAAATTAGCAGCATAAAATTCTTTAAATTCAAAAATAATGTAATTCAAGAGTAGCATGAAAACTATTTTTTATAAGAAATATAGAAAAATTTCGATGAAGCATAGACCATCGATAAGAACTATTTTAATATGAGCAGCATCATAACACACCAAATTAGGTAATGGGTACCTCCATATATTCTATGAGAAGAAAGTGAAACATCTGTCGAAACATTATTCTTAACCCAATCACAAACTTTGAGGTGCACCTCCTTATCCTGGTATGGTGTTGCAACTTTACCCATTCCAACAGCCCATATTGGTTCATATGCAATGAATAAATCACCCCACCTAGAAACCATATCTACTAAGTCATATAATACAATAATAAATTATCAAAATTTTGTTTTGAATTTTGTATCTTGATTTGTGATAACAAAAAGCGGAAAGAAGGGTTTTCCTGCAAATACATTCATCTGCGTAAAACAAAAATCAAATGTTTTGCCTTATTCTATTTCTTTAAAATACATCCCAATGCATGAAATTACCATAATACTTTTGTTCAGGGCATAAGAATCATTTACACTAATAAACTAAAATAAATAAACTTCATTCAATAAGTACAAAAAAAATAATGGTATGTTAGGAACAATCCATTCTATTCCTACAAATCATCATTTCCTAGGAATAGAACAATAAACATCACAAACACAATAAAGCGTAAAGATGTATCTTCATGATTTCTTATGAACCCATAAATTATATATTTAATTTAAAATATTATGTTTTTCATATAATAAATTAATAAAGTAATTACAATGATAGGGAAAGGATCTGGCCCTAAAAATTTAAATCAAATTAAACTAATACTTTAGTGTTTAAAAACATCTTAGTGTATTAGTTCCTAGATAGAATAGAAGCATAAAAAATATCTATATGTTATTAACTCTATATGTAGACTTTAGACATGATTCATTTAAATCAACTTCTAACAATAAAATTTATAACAACATCAATTATTCCTATGGAAAATAATGCCACCAAGTCAAGAAAAATAAATTTTAAGATATAATATTAGGACTTGATCTAATATTTTCTATTATAGAAACTGAAATAGAGTACCCTTTAAAATATATGTCTTATAAGTGAGGCCCCTCATAAATTTCAATGAAATAAACACCAGTTGCATGAAACTTACAATTTACTAACCTGTAAATAGAAATATCATGTCATGAATCATTTTTTGATCATCACAAATAAGAAATGAGAAAACAATATTATAATTAATTTTAAGAAATACTTCAGAAAAAAAACACTGGGATGTTTCATATGTTTAATAATATAATATACCATAAAGACCAGCATTTCTTAATCTCTAAAGAGAATCAAAGTTAGGAATATCTTATTTTTTAGGCTACAACTAGTATTTAACACCTTTGAACCCTGAAATATATAATTTTTTTTATCTAACCTCATATTCAATTTGAGATGGTTGGTCACCATCTTAAACCTTTGTTATACCAAGAAAATTTACCAGGGTAATATCAAGAAAGTATGGTGAATTTTTTTTCATGTTGATATGATTTAATGGAGCACCATTATGTTTGTTTTAATGTATTTATATTCATAAATACTTATATGAATTATAATGATAGAGAGAGTATATAGCCATAAAAAAAATAAATCAAATTGAAATAGTATTTTAGTATTCGAAAACTACTTAGTGTATTCATTACAAGATTGAATATATGAAAAAAATCACTATATTAGATGAACTGCAGAGGCTGACATCAAACATGATACAATGAAATAAACAGTTATTATTAAAATTGACAATAATAACAATTAATTATTATGGGTAATACGGCCTACAAGTGAAAACAATATGTAATTTTTGAGATAATATATTAACATTAACTAACCTTTTGTAGTGTGGGATTTATGATATTTTTTGTAAAAAATATAGTGTGATTACTGATTAAAAATAGAGATAGAACTAGTAACCAACTAAACTTATATCAGTCTTTCCTCCTTTATAGATAACCTGTATATCCAAAAATTACAATTCATTAAATTAAACCAACTAAATACATACATACATATATATATATATATATGAATACACAGACATAAGATGTTTTAAATTATGAGGTATGGACTGAGGGAGAGATAATCTTATCCAGTGTAATGTTTCAATCTATCAGCAGCTCTTTCAACTATGCACCCCCCTCTAATGCATTGAATTATATAGAATCAAAGGATCGAGATGATGAACATATTTCTAATATTGAAGCATATCAGAAATACATATAGTAATTATAATGAATGATAGAGAATCTAGAAAAAAAATTAAATAAAATTAAAATAGTGTTTTTATATTATCAAAATGCAAAGTGTATCAATTCCTAGATTGAATAGAAGCATAAAAAATCACTATATGAGATGAACTATATAGGATGAAATCATGCATGATTTAATGACATATACTTCCAATATTAATATTGAAAACAACATCAATTAATTCTTATGGGAAAAAGGCCTCCAAGTCAAAACAGAAAGATTATTATGAGACAATATCATAAAATGGGATAATTTTTTTATGGTTCGTTATTGATGATATGTTTTGTAATAGAGATGATGAGACGAGAGATTTAAAATAGAGAGAGAACAACTAACCAAGTCACCATATATCATTCTTTCCTCCTTTGTATATCACTTGTGTTGCCTATAATTTGTAATCATTAAATTAAAACAACAAAATATATATGAATTCATGGAATATGGTAGTTTTAGATTATGAGGTATGGAGGAAGAGAGATCTAATCTTATCTAGTTTAATATTTTGGTCTCTCACCAACTCTTCCCAGTATGCACCCACATATCATGCTTTGAATTATAGAGAATAAAAAAAGAAATCAATTCAAAACCAAAACATAACCAATAATAAAACATCCCATGATCATCTCAAAATCACAGAAAATAAATAGAATAATGTTACTTCCTAAATATAGTTCCTAGTTTAATCCATAAAAATTACACTATTATGGGATTAATCATATATTAGTTTAGGGGATAGATAAATTCATGATCATGTGAGTGTGTGAATTGGGGTCAACATGATGATCATGGAATGAAAAAAGTAAATTTTATGATTTATGTTGGATTAAATGTTTTTGGATTCAATTTTTTTGAAGATGTTGTAAAAGTTTTGATGAAGTCATATTAATATATAATTAGTACAACATGATGCATATAATCTGTTATGTAATATGTATCCATACAAGTCAAGCATGTTATAAATTATATAGAAACTTCTATTAAATGGTTAAGACAGTCAAGGTTGTCTTAAAGATACAACCAATATGTATTTTAATATTTTAACAATGATTTAAAATCACAATGATATTTTATACGTGTTTATATTTTTGGAGATTTTAATGAAATACATGGGATCAAATATTATTAATTAATATTAATAAAGTGAGTATATTAAAGATTAATGATTCTTAATCAACACTAATCTAGTGATTTTCTAATACAAACATTGTAGTAATGCTTATTTCTTATATGTTTTCCATTAGATGGGGAAAAAATATTCATTTACATGTATATATTGTTATCAAAATAGCTTATGTTCATAGAAGTAATAATAGTAATAATTGTGGATCATATAATTAATGAATATATATAATTAATCATAATTTATGAGACAAAATCATGTGCAGATTTATACTTATCTAACAACTTGTTTGTTGTTGTTTCCTTAGTAGTCACTGCTGAAATATTTCCCATTTCCTACTAAAAATTACACAAGAAATGTCCTAAAAAATCCAAAAATCCAATAATAATAACCCAAAGGTATGTTTTTAGAAAATATTGATATGTACTTCAGGGAATAAAATGACAATGAAAATGATAATTTACATAGAATTAATGAAATTTACAATGGTTGTCATTTGATGGAATGAATGTTGAAGCAGTTTATAGTTGATTATTATAGAAGTAATAATTTTAATAATGTTGGATTATATAATAAATTAATATAGAGAATTAATAATAATTTACAAAAAAAAATAACTAATAGATTAATATGTATTTAACAACTTGTGTGTTGTTGTTTCCATATTGGTTTCTACTAAAACTGCTCTCAATTCCAACTGGAAATTGTAGAAAAAAAGTCCTGAAAAGTCAAAAAAAATAAATAATAATAATGTTAAGGTATGTATTTAGGAAATAATTATATATAATTTAGGTAATAACATGTCAATGAAATTGATAATTTACATAAAATCAATGAATTTTACAATTGTAGTCATATGATGGAATAAATGTTGAAGCAGTTCCACAGTTATTTGGTATAGACCTTCAGAGACTGGGTTTCATACAAAAAAATTGGGTGATGTGATAGTTTATAAAATTATTTTGGGGAATATTCTGTAATTTTGGTAATCAAAAACATTTCTAATTCTTCTTAATGTATTCACAGGCACTGATAAAACAAATATGAATAATATACCAACTCCCAATTTCAATGTAAAGCTAATATTTAGATCTCTATACCCGATCATAAACTGTAGGGGAAAATAGTACCTCATTACATTAGAAATCCACAACAAATAGAATTTTATAATAATAACTACATAGAAAAAATAAAATGAATTCATCTAGAAAATGAAACCAAAATAAAATAAAATAAGAATGACGAGAAGAAACATTGAATATAACCAATAAAACATACCACAATAAATAAATCCATAGAGAGAATGAATCATAATTTACAAAATAGAATCATTTATAGATTAATATGTATCTCAGAACCAATTTTTAGATTTTTCTAGGTAGTCTCTACTAAAATTGCAATCAATTCTTGGGGAAAATTTCAGAAATAAAGTCCTGTAAAATCCTAATGATGTCAGTAATGTTAAAGTGAAATGTTATGTTTAGAAAATATTAACATGTACATTAAAGAGTAATAGTAAAATGAAATTTAAAATTTAATGAGATGTTGTGAAATTTATAGTGGTATTTTTATGATGGAATTTATATTTAAAAGGTTCACATATGATTCCCAATAGAATTCAGAGACTGGTAGTCATGTAATAAAATGGTTGAAGTGATAGTTTATAGAAAGTTGTAATGAATTTAAAATAATCGATGATTTTTCTAAAAAAATCAATGTGATGAATAAATTAAATGTGGAGTGTATAATTTTTAAGGAATTAAAAATAAATAATAATTTTCTAAAACCAAATCTCACTCATTGAAGTAGAAGCAGAAGATGATAAACATATAAATGATTTACAGTGAGAAACATTGTAGGAGATATAGGGGGCGTCATAGGGTTCTAGTGGAATGAATTGCTGGGTATCTTGAAAATTTGTGGAATACTTAAAAAAAATCATAAATTTATGTTATATGTTGTAGAAATAAGCACATATAAGAAATGATATTAGATTGAAAAAGAGGTATTGTTACCAAAATCCTTCAAAGTAGTCAGCTGGATCACAATGTTGACATTGTTATATAGGAACCGTATAATGATATGAGGGGATTGGATAGAATGAAATACTGTATAGGAGGAGAAAAATTTGTACTGGATGCCGGTGTTGGTTTTTGGGAAGAGAAGGATGAGGTGAGGAAAAGTGGTACCAGGAACCCTAGGAGAAATCATGGAATTCTATGAGCTTTTTCATGTTTCGAAGGAGGATGCAGAGGTAGATGCATGGAGTTAGAATCATGGAGTGTGGTGGGTCCCTATAAGAATGTGATGGTGGAGAATGTGGAGGTAGTGGTATGTAGAGGCGGAGGCATGGCTGGAGATGAGATTCTATATTAGGAGTGGGAGAGGGGATTTGGGGAGGGCAATGGGTACTGAGCAGAGGTAATTTTCAATCAGGGGCCGAAAACCAAGAGTTTTTTATAGTGTATAGGGAGAAATGAATGTTTTGGGGGATGTATAGCCATATATTAGTGACACCTATGTAGAAAAAACCCATGATTAGTATATATAATAGATTTATTCAAGAAAATGGTGGCATCAATTTTCTTTTAGAATTAATCCATCAATTAATCAATTCTACGTGTATGTGAGGTAACTCGGTGTATAAAAAAGTGATTAACCAAGACATCAATGATTTACATAATCTATTTTTCATGTGATACAGAAATTAATTTTTCTATTTAGTGGGTCGATAAAAAAAAATTAAAAAAAAATTTATAAACGACACTCATATTTAGGAAATGCATTAAAAAAATATATGTGTAATGATTTATTTCCCCAACAAGATTCAGATGAACTACCCTTCATTAATATTTTTTATTCAACTTAAAATAATATTGGATTGTTATTTTCATACCTTGAATTCAATTTTTTTTAGAACCATCAATAATTACAAATTTAGATAAATTAATTTCATCTGACAACTTACTCATTTTTTCTTCACCCCTCAAGTGATTCACTACAGCATCTCTTTATTAGGGATCATTCAATTTAATAAAATTCTCTAACAAACATTTGATAACACATGAAATATTGTTTAGGTATTTTAAGGAATCATCATCCACCTAAATATGGACAAATCCCCATGCCATAGAACTTTCCAAATATTAATATATCCTCACTACATGCATGACGTTCGATTCCCTGTATTTAAATACATATAAGAAATGGAATATGGTCGAAATCCTTTGATCCCTAGTGAGAGTAAAATGTTTTTGAGTTTCCTCTCAACAAATATCCTTATGTATTTGTTACTCTAAATTTGAAATAATTATTCATGTTTGGTTTTCTGAATAATTTTACAGTTGAATCAATAGTTGACATGGTAACATGTTCATCCCATATATCTCCTTGTCTGGGATCCAATTCTTAACATGATCCTTCAAAGAATATTAACAACATAGTGATATTTTTTTTAACATTTATCATTGTGAGGAAAGGATAGTTATACAATAATTATATTTGCATACATCCTATTTTTACCTCCCAAAAAACATGAGTTCCTAGATTGTCACTCTTAGACAACCTGTCTTGAAATTTAGATATCACATAAAAATTATCATTCCTTCAATTAACACATTTACTTTCCTTCTCTTTTGTTCTTCCTTCCTTTTTGAAAAAAAACATTCTCAACCAAAGTGGTAAATTATTATTTCACTTCTCTGATCATTCTTGTCCCCATCATCCTATATGGTTTTTTGGGAAGTATTTTTATGTAGTCTTCAGTATAGTGAATTTTTTGTCACATATCCCATAGATTTATTCTATATAGTAAAATATGTTTTGAGTAGACAACATTTTATATTTGTTACTCAATCATTTCTTCATCCTAAGGTAATTTATTCTCTTTACAAATATGATTTTTCTATTTATAGAGTATCAAAAAAAAATTAATTCGTGGAAATTATAAGGAAGTAAAATTTCATAAAAATAGTAGGATTTGTGCCAAAAGTTTTGAAAACATTAATAAAAACCTTTGAAGTTATAACATACATAATACTGATTAGTTTTCTTGTGAATTTTAGCTTACTATTTAGGTATACTCCAAAGTGTATTTTTTATTTTTATTGGTAGCAGCCCCTTTCTAAACACAACTCCATGTCCCATTGATATATGAGTAATTTTTTCACTGCATTATTCATCCCTTGTTACTCTATTTTGAATATATAACCTATATTTTCGAACATAATAGTACTGAAGTCTCTGGAATAAGAAGTAACAACTTATAAATTTTTCATTGGACTATCTTTCATAGTAGTAATGATGATTCAACCTCAACCTTGATAGAATTTTCATAATATTGTTTCATCATTTTTCACAGTTTTTACATCTTTAAGACACTTGGATCATGTCTCACTCAAATATTCTTTTTTCGAAAAAATGTACATCAAGATATTTCAATATTTTCTCTTATTTTGCAACTCTCTCAATGAGAATATTTATTTATCTAGTATAATTGTTTTTTATCATCATCATGTCTCCTCTATTTTTCAAAGAGTTTGATTCAATCCTTGATATTTTAATTTTCTCAATACATTCTAAGAGACTATATTTAAACATATATTCATTAAAAAACTCCACTTCATCTTTATCACTATTATATGTGACCTCATGATTTTTAACGTGATCTTTTAGGATAAATTTGTTTCTCTATCTTTATAATCACTACCCTGGGATGAGTCTTCATCTTATTCTTTTCTCATCACATTCCTCTTTATAAATTTATTATTTATTAATATAACCATTTTGGTTTTCCCCATTTATTATTGGGAAAATAATCATCTTCTTCATCATGTTTTGTTAACACATTTTTATCCTTTGGATATTTAACTAAAAACATATAATTTCACCACATATAATTCACTTTAATGTAAGCATAACTTCTTAGTTTCATATTCTTATTTCTAAAAATATTGAAACAAGAGACATGATTATTTTATTATCTTAATCATATTATTTATAATATTTTGAATATAAAGATTTCTCAACCTTATTTTCTATGAACATGATAACTTGAATTTATTTAAATTCCACATCATACTTGATATTTTACATGGATTCATGATCATTCCTCATCTCATAAGTAACAAGAATATTATCGAATGCGTCAAAGTATATATTTTCTCATTCTTTAGTGTGGAAATTTTATCATCAACCCATTTTAGGAAATTACTCATCAATTTATTGAATATGGGTTTTTTTATTAAAGTTTCTCTAAATCCTATAATATTGAAAACAATTTTATCCACCACTATGAAGTAATCATAAAAGATCTCATAATTACCCATTTTTATATCATTATAATTTTCCCTATAAATTAATAATTTTTCTAATTTTTTATTTAAATTCCCATAAAACGTTCCCTTGTGATTATCCCATATATCAATAATCGTTTTTTCCAATAAATTAGTGTATACTTTGTTTGATAAGGATATCATAGTATAATTGATTAGCTTTCTGTTAGTATCTAAAATCATTTCGTGTAAGAATTTCATAGTACCACCTTCCATAACTAGATATATTCTACTAAAGTAACATAATTTGAATTTAGAACTTTAGAGGGAAGAAAATGTTTAATACAATTATCCAAACCATGATAGTTCATTATATACAATGCTAGAATACCATTACCATCAACATAATTCAATATCTCTATCTATATGTTTAGTCCACATTGGATCTTTCAGAGGAAACATGGTTAGATGTAATACATATTAATGTTCTTAGTTATTTTTGGTGTATCATGGTGCGGGGGGGGGGGGGGGGGTTGATACAATTTTAAGATTTCCTCTTAGAAATTAAACTTTATGAATAGTTAAAATTTTGATCCAATATTTTTTAATTATATATGTTACCTACACCAAACCAAATAAAATAATTATAATTAACTCCCAGCTATTTCTACATATAATTCATAATATGTTTACATAATCATTTCTATATTAATTTGGAGACTAACACATAGATTTGCACTATATAACACATGTTTTTATAATATAGACTATTTTCAAAAAATTCTGAACACATGTGAACATGATATACACTATCTCCCAAAAACACTAAGATGTACCTGGATTATATTGAATACATAAATTGTCCCACCCATATTCCATGTTCCTCTTATACTCTTATATGAACAAAATCTTCATAGAACTTCAAGATGTCTTAAAATCAAAGTAAAAAAATTACCCTTTAATATCAATTCTTCTACTGCATGAATATTCTCAATAATACATCATATAAGTTGACCTTATCCTCAAGAATTAATAATGATCAACGTATTCATGTCATCAAGAGAACATGTTTCTTCGTCTTCCTTATCAATATAACTCATTCATAATCTGATTATTCTTTCCTCGACATAATTAGTGTCATGCTCTACTAACCCTATACCACTCACCAGTGTTCGGGATATGGGTTCAATGTATCCTCAAGTTCACCTCCCATTACACTAATGGTTTCTTAATATCATCAAGGGTCTAGGGTGTTATCCAATGGAGATTATACCCACATATAAGTGTAAAAAATGTAAAAATAACTAAAAAATATATATGATAATAATTTTTGAACATGTAATAAATTAACAAAAATCATGGAATAAAAAATTAAATGAATAATATAGTCATTTATTAAGAATACCTACCCACTGAGTCAAACATATATATTATAACTCCCTAGGTTTTAAGAAATCATATTCTTTCTATAAAACACATATTTATAATTATATACTATGTGTTTCTATTTTGAAAAAGGAATTGAAAGATATTATTTAATAAGACATTAGTGATATGACTGAAACTAACAACACTTTATTTATTCAGAAAAAAACAAAAAAAATAACATGAAAGTAAGTATTACAGACCATGTATTATTACTCATAGAGGATTATTGCATCCTTTAACGGAGTTCAAATTTAAAGTGAAAATAAATAGGAAAAGAAAAAAAATCATCAATAGTTGGAGATCTACATGATAATATTTATCCTTAAGTATCACTAATAACCAATAAAAACATATAATTAGGAATAAAATTACAAAAGGAGAAATAATATCGTGATATCAAACAAGAAATCATTGGAAATGAGAAGTGTGACTTAAGAAGTGTGAATGGAATGTATTATTTTAGTAAATACATATATTTTAATGAAATTTGAACATTATAAATATATTCATTGGATATAAAAATTTCCAATAAGTATACTGAAGTTGTTTATTTATAGTAGTAAAGTAAAATGATATAATTCATGAATAATAATTAATAAAACAAAAATATAACATTGGAATATTATAAATTAAAATATTTATGCATTACATATTAATAATATTACTATAAAAGTATAATATGACATATTTGTATAATATAAAGACATATATTAAAATTAATTTTTTATTAAAATTAAATTTATATAGTAATATTTTATTAATTTTATTTGGTAGGGATTATTTAATCTAATAGAAACATATGTCAATAAACTATTATTAAAATGCTATATATTTTATCCTAATAAATTTAATTGATAACATTGAAAATAATAATATATATATATATATGAAATAATATATGAACATTATTTAAATTATAAATTGATATGAAATATTATTAATAATACTGAATATTTAAAAACAGAAATTTTTCAATAAAAACAGTTTTTTTGTATTTTGAAATTTCCATTAAAAGATAAATTTTTAAATTCTATACTATCAATTTTAATAATATAAATTAATTTTTGTATCCATCATGTAAGAATTATCTTATTATAAAATGTTGATTTTTTTTCAAATTATTGTTTTTAATGAATATTGAAAAAAATAATTTTTTCCTATTCCATTATGTTTTATGACTCCATCAAGAAGTATGTATAACATAAAAAATAATAAAATATTTTTTATGATCAGTGATGTTTATGAGGATTAAAAACATTCATTTTAAAATACCAATTTAAATTTTAAAAACCTATGTTTAAAATATTATGAACATAATTAATATTTTAAAATAAAATAAACTGGTTTTTGTTTTTTCTTATAATTACATATTATTTTGGTATAATTATGTTTTATATTTGTTTATAGACCACATAAAATTTATTTTTTATAATGAAAAAATATATATCTTCAAAATCAAATTGAATGAAAATTTTATTCAGTACAAATAATTTAATCTTAAAAATACACTTTTATAAAAACGGAGGTTTCACGTTATATGTGCTAATGTTATAATTGATTTTTTAGAATATTGAAATTTAATATAGTCAAATGGATTTCAGTTTTTTAATTATAAGTTTCAAATTACACAATAAGGTCCAATTTATTTTTTAAAATAAAAAATGTATTTTTTGGTAAAAACTAGATACCATAGTAAAAGCCAAATGGGTAAAAATGGTTAACCAAAGGGGTAAGGGTCGAAAATGTTAACAATATAATTATAATTGTTTTTTGGAGGTTTTTAATGAATTAAAAATATATCTAATTCATTATTGTATATATTTATACTTCTTGATATGTGAAACATATTCTCTCTTTATATTAAGATAAAATGTTAACAATAATACCATTCTCACCACTTATAAATGTGGCCTATCACATCGCCTTTAGGACCACTATAAAATTAAATTTACTCCTTAAAATATGAAATTTTCCTTCCCCTAATTTCTTATTTTTCCTCCTTAATCATTTGGATGCAATGTTTTTTTAAATGTTCTTTCTTTCCATGGAATACTTTAGGGGATGCTCAATGATGTCAATGCAAGTAGTAGATTTTTTATTACATTGTTTATTTTTTATTTTTCCAATTAAAATAATTTTCCAAATATTAGAGAATTAATTAATAACTTATAGAATACCATTTTTATTATATTTTTTGAATAATCAATAACCCCCATTCACATTTTTGCATCAAGCAAGATAGAAAAAAAGGTTATTGGTCTGATTATATGGACTACCCCCTCTATGAAGTAACATATTTAATTTTTCATCTTTTTTCTATCTTATATATTGAAATATTTTATAAAATTATTAAAAAAATATCATAAAAACAACATTATTATTTTATAATAATGATGTTATTCCCAAAGAATCGACTTTTATAACCATACCCATCCATTAATTTTGGTATGTTCTTGTTTGGGTTGGACTAACCACTCACTTAAAAAACACTAAAAAATAATATCATGGATATCTATGAGAAAATAATTTATGATACGATATTATAAAAATAATTAAATAATTATTTTCTTATGTTTTATAGTTGTAGAATTAATATTAAACTCCTTAATTAAGATATTAATACTCGGTCGTTAAAAATCACTGAAACATGATCTTTGTCAATTAGATCATTAAGTATCACAACCAAAACTCTTATAGAATGAAATTATAATATAATAAATAATGATAAAGAATAAATTAAATTACTATGAAATATCATGGTATGTTTAAATTTATGATAATAATGAATAACATCACCCTTATTAGGAAACTACCTCAAAACGATCAAGATTATTCACAATAGATATTAAAAATCAATAGAAACTAAAAAATATAAACATGAAGAATAAGTATAAATGATTTTAAGGGTTTATATATATTAATGATATTTTAAAATAGGTTATTATGATTTTTTTTCTACAGGGGATTCATGTTCCTTATTGGGGGTCCAGAATTAAGGTAAGGGGTTCTTTTTCTCAAATTTATTTTCGACATGGCTTAATTCACCATCTTGCTTCCAAAATACAAAGGCACATGAAGTTAAAATTCTAAAATCATAGTAAATATTTCCTTTTATAGTTGGTTATAACCCCAACTATCTTTTCTAGTACCCACTATTCCATAGCTCGATATATACCCCATCAAAACAATCATGCCTTTTCAGAAACTTGTAGCTATATAGAGTTAGAAGCTTCACATTTATTCATATTTTTTGACCTCCTTAATAATTTATTTAATTCCTCCACAAGTAATATAAATTTTTTTTAAATGAATACAATATATAGAAAATTCAAAAATTCTCTATGAAATTATTAGTTTTAAAAAATTCTCGACAATGCTCTTGAGAAAACTTACTTAAAAATATTTAGTCTGATGACATCATCCTAAATGTCTTTATCTGATTGGCCTCGGTCCAATTCTCATTATTCGACACCTTTTTCAACTATGTAGAAACTCAATTGGATTCTCACAGTTCCTCCATATGATGGAGTTATGTTCAATTATTCTTAATCTGATCTATGTTTCTCTAATTATCTAACTCTGATGATCTTGGTCCGAGGAAACATTGTCCTTTGGAACATTATTCGATGATCAGATTGAATCTCAGTCCAATAATCATCCTCACCATCAACCTAAAAAGAAGATCCTTTTAGGAACTCAATACTTACTCCACAATTGTTTTTGCTTTAGCACACATGAACAGTTCATGTCGGAAAATTAAAAATTTACCATTCTATTCATTTAAAGTCACCCTAGAATATAAAAGATAGGGAAACAAATTTCATAACCCACTCAAAAAATTTCATAATTACCAGATTTCTCATTCATTTATGTATTAATATATTAATTCTTCAAATATTCTCGATACCTCTAAGAACTTCTCGAATCTTCTTGAATATACTCATATCTTCAGACTTCCTCAAGTTTACCTACATTACTTTAGTATAATTCATTTGTTCGATTCTTTATTAAGATTCTTCATTGCGATAAAAACTGAAGATGACCCATTACGATGAACTTTTGTAAACATTGAATGTTTAACCATACCAATTCTTTGTGTCAACAAAAAACACATTTTAGAACATGGGAACATTCAACAATGGTCAAATTATCCTTCAACAATACTTTGGTAGAAAATAAAAATATTTGAAATGTATTAAAAGTATTTATACTTTTCACCCATTATATAAACCATTTATCAATTGTCTGATGATTTTATCGGTGTCAGAGTGTGTCTAACAGATCTTTCTCTACTTCTCTCTAATGATTGATTCCATCACCAGTCCGATGAGACTCCACAACTTCATAAGAAACAATAAATATTTTTTTTCTATTTCATTTTTCCCAATCAAAATATAATTCAACATGATGACAATGGTTGACTATATTATTGATCATCATTTGGTTGATCAGTCTCTAAATACTTTCAATTGATTATCATTCCCAATAATTCAATCATTATTGAAAATTCTACCTCCATGAAAACTATGCCCTCAATACACAAATGATTCCAATAATATGAAATGAATCGATGTTAGAATTCATTACAATGGATCTCATACAGACTATTCTCATAAAATTGATCTAAAGACTATTGTGTCTTTTCTTCCTCCCATTAATAAGTAGCAGCCAAAATTCTTCACATCGTATTCTCATCGCTTCCACAAACTTCCTCGTGTCTGATGAATTATTCTAGAATTATGAGAAATTCATATTTATTAAAGCATTAATAATTTGTAGTTCTATTACGTCTCAATCTTTAGGTCTCACTCAACATATTTTGAGAATTATTAATCATCAGACCAATTCCCAACAGTCTCTAAATTCTCATTAAATTATTATCCTGATTTCAAATATTTGTTTACTCTTTCTAATGGTCTATGTATTTTTTTCTCATACCGATGTCATGGGTCTGAAATTTTGTTTCTAGTGCATATTCCTAGTTAGTCTAATGGTTTGTCTGATGTGGTGTGTCCAAAAACTAAAACTCCACCTTTAACATCTTCAACCATATATCATTCATTTTCAAACACTATAACCAACACAAAAATTGGGTCTAACATTCTCCTCCCTTGTGTTTTTTTCAATACCCTTGTTAAAAAAATACAACATGCTGTTTTGTTTTCTAACATTTTCTTCTCCCAATTTCTATCTTTCTCCCCGTATTTCTAATTTCTATATTATTCAATTTCTCTCACACTTACTGAAAATAAAATTAAAGGGTTCTATCATGGATGGTTTCCCCCTTTATTGACATATTGTTTTGTTTTAAAAGGTCAGAATTAAAATCATGAAATTCTTCTTCATGAGTACATAAGTATCATTGTAGTATCTTAAAAAAGAGCTTTTATCTAATAAAATAAGTCTACATGGGAAAAACCATTATATAAAACAATATTTAGTAATCAAGGTTATCAATGTTGTTTATAAAACAACATTATTGTAATACATTATAATGTTTATTTTAAAATTTTTATTTCTTGGGAAATATTGGAACGATTTTTTTAAAAAGTAATATGCATGTATCTCAACAAACATATCATAAAGTTAATGTGTATAAAAAAAACATTATAAAAACTCATATTTTTTGACCTCATTACATTAATTTGTATGAAGAGTAAGAGACTCACACAACACTTCTCTTACTTAAATCCCCTTCAATTCCCGGAAATTTTGTAAAAACACAAAAAAACATTTGGAATAAAGAGGAACATCATAGAATCTTAGAACAAAAGTATAGACTAATAGTATTTTCTTAGTCCTAAAATTTTCTTATTCTTTATTAAATTTTCATTGGATTTATTTTTATCCTTATATTTATCCTTCTCAATTTTGGAATCATGTTTCTTTTCATTTAAAAATTCTTATGGTAAGGATTTAGACTACTTTTATTCATAAGTAAATTTTTTGTTATAGTGGGGTTTTAATTACTTTTTCACTCGTCTTCTTGGGATGGTAATATAGGTATACAAATTTTAGTAAAATTATATTCTTGCTCACATCTCTTGCATATCTTCGGAATAATAAAACCAAAAACTATTGATATCTTTTCATCAAAATTTATCACATCATTAGAGACCATATTATTCCCCTTTTCTTCAAATGGTTTTTGCAATTATTATAAATTTCTATCCATGTTAAAATTTTATGGAAAATTAACTATGCACTCTTTCTTTTAAAAGACAACTTGTTTGTTTTTCTCCACATTCATAGCATACATAGATTTATTTATCTTTTGAGATTCCATTTTTTGTTTCCATAAAAATTTCAGAAATATTTATTATATTTTCTCATCATATATCCCCATTGATTCATACATGTTTCATGGTAGTGACATTATATATTAGAATGAATAATATATTTTTCTGAAAACTCTACAACACCAACTATGACCTCGGAATCTTAATTTTTTTGATGGATAGTGAACTTGTTCAAACATAATATTAGTTGTTTCTTCACAAATATTGGACCAATTTTCTATGGGATATTAATTACAAAAGAATTATTTTACTTATTGGTGAAATATATTTTTCTCACAAACATAATTTTTTAATCCTTTATTTTCACCTTCATTTTACGTTTCACCTTTATCATCGACTACTATGGTGAAGTTTTTTCTCATAATTGTTATCTCCATTTTTTATTAGAATGATTGATTTTGTTTCTAACAAAAAACCCACTTTCTTTTAAAAAATAACATTCAGAATATCTATTATCTTACCATATTTATGTATCATAAACTTCTTTTAATTATTAACTTAAATAGGTATAGATTCATTCTTGTTGAGGTTTTAAATTCTATATGATCATTCTTCATTGAATTATTGTTTTATTTAAAGGTCACTAATATTACAATTGTGAGATCTAATAAAATCAAGACATGCATCTTATTTCTTCATCAAGTCATTATTCTCCAAAATTATTCATTCTACATATTCCTGTGTCTTTATTCATTATTTATTGAGTTGAATATTGTACTCAATTTTTTTTTTCCAAATTCACTTTGTGAATTCATTCCACTTATTTAATTACATCAGAAATATCATCATTGCATGATGAATAAATTGAATTTTTAACTAGATTAATGAAATTAAGTTGGTGATATGGTTCATTTGCAGATGGGTATTCATTATTATTTCTTCTGATCAGATTACCATTTATCATTTTTTTAAACTTAAATCATTCTTTATGTTTCTTCCACTTTTGTTTCTGAGGTTTTGTACTATCTTCCTTGGACTCATATCCTATAAAATTATTCCTAGGAAAATTTTATGAAAATTTTACATTCCTTTTGAAATTACAACATTTGAGAGTTTTTCTTTTCCAATTTCCCTTATTGTATTTCTTAGAAAGGAGGGAAAAAATTTTATGGAAATATTCAGATTGTTCCCCTACTTTTGAATCATTTGATTATTCTTTAATTTATTTCTCTCTATTTTTCATTATAAAAAAATATTTTATTTCCATTTCTTGAAAATAATTTTATTTACTTTTCATAACCTTATCTCTTCTCATTTCATAAGTAAAAAAAGGTAATTTGAATATCATCAAAATATAGAGTTTTCAGACCTCTATCTTCTAATGATTAAAATTTGGCATCAATCTTGACAGGATGAATATTCAAGATCTTTTCAACAATAGTAGAGTCCTCAAAATTCTCACCAAGACACCTTATAGTGCAACCAATATCCTTAACCCTTGTAAATAAGTCACCAATATTTTCACACTCTTCCATTTTTAGATATTTTTAATTCATCCAACAGTTTTTTATCTTTTCCTTTTTCAGCTTTGTATTGCCTTTAAAAAATTATTCATCTTCTCCTAGATACCATTGGAAGTTATGATTCCCTTTACTCTAAGATAATATATTTT
This sequence comes from Viscum album, assembly GCA_963277665.1. Taxonomy (NCBI): domain Eukaryota; kingdom Viridiplantae; phylum Streptophyta; class Magnoliopsida; order Santalales; family Viscaceae; genus Viscum; species Viscum album. The sequence goes on along the minus strand of OY728161.1, from coordinate 1,063,903,259 downwards.
AGTTATTTATGAGAGCAATGTATTTGTCGATATTTTAAAATTATCTAGATTTTTATTATCATCAATAGTTATAGTGTCATTCTTAATTTGAGGAGGAAATCCATCTATAGTGGCTTCCAGTTCACCATATACATGAGACATAAGATATATAAGAATTATATCTTTTAAAATATGATAGTTTTTACCATTGAAAACCCAAATCCCCTTATATTTCATTTAATTGTAATTATACATTCATAGAAATGGATTATTTATAGGGAACCTCCTATGATATCAATTTTTCCCCAAATTGTATTGAGACCATTGATAGGGGGTGAATCAATGGTTCACATTTTTTATAAGAATGTTTCCTAAATTCCTTAATAAAATTTCTTAACCTCTAAAACTTGTAAAATTTGTGGTCTACTCAAATATTTCTTCTCATCATTACATTTAGTGTGAAAAATATAATGAGAAGACAACACATGATATTTACAAGGTTCAATACAAAGACATACCCCTTTTCATGCCAGATAGTCCCACCAACATGGATACATTAACTATCATCATTCTTGAATAAAAAGTAATAAGTTGTGACCAATTATAATATAACATTAGAAACATTCTTATTATATTTGGTTACACCCTCTAACTATTTGTTTTAGTATCTAATTTTATATAGCTAGTTAAACACCCCAACAAAATAATCAATCCTTTTTAAAAACTGTTAAGTATCCTCAGATACAAGATTCACTTTCTTTCTTCTTTTATGATCCACTTCAAAATGTATTCAATTACTACAAATGTCATATGAATGAAACATTACCAATGTATAATATTTAAGAAAATAAATAATTATCTATGGATCTTGTTGATACTGTAACATTCTTTATAAACACAATCTAGAAAACTTCCACAAAAATTTTAGTTTGGTATGCCTTAGTTTGGTAACATATGTTTGAGGGAATTGTTTGGATTTTCCTCGATATAATTATCCTCCCACTATTAATTCTTCAAATGAGTATAAATTCAATTGGTGGTCCACAATTCCTCCTTATGATGGAACTCAATTCAATAACACTAACTCTAATGGATGTTGCTCTGATGAGCTCACTCTGATGGACATTCTCTAATGAAATTTCATCCATTAGAACATCCAATTACAATCATATTAAAACTAACTTTAATAATATTCCTTATCTTCAACATAAAAACAATTTCTGGTTGGAAACACAATACCCGTTCTTTAATTTTTGGATCTCTAGTGCACATGAACGGTTCTATTTGGTTGTATAAAAAATGAATTCTACTCTCCTTTTATAGGAACCCTATAAGTGAGAAGGTCGGAAATCCAACTTCACATCCCACTCATATAAATTCATAATTTCTATATTTCTCATTTATTTATGTCTTCATATTTACCTTATTCAACTCTTCCCAATACTTGTGGGAACATCTCTAATCATGTCATATCTACTCAAATTTTTAGACTTCTTCAATTTTATAAACTTTTCATCAGATCTATTCATCATTTTGATTATTTATTTTTATTATTCATTATGGTGAAAACTGAAGATAGACCATTATGATGGCCTTTTGTAAACACTGTAAGTCTTCTCATATAGATTCCACGTATCAATAAAAAACAATTGTTAAAACATTATAACATCTCTTAATGTTCATAATATCAATTGAAAATTCATCGGTAGAATGAATACATCTAGAATACCATCAATGTATTTCTCCCTTTCTTTAATTACTTACACTAATGATCCCACATTCTATGATTTTTCTGAAGTGAACATGTGACTGATATATCGGTTAGTATTTCCCATTGAATATAATTTTTATTGCCAATATTATGAGTCTCTACCACTTGATAAATAATCAATACTTTCTTTCTAATTATCTTGAACCAATGGAAATATAATTACACCTTTTTAAAATGCACGAATATATTATTTATCATCATCTGTTTTATCGGTCTATGAATCCTTATGATGGTTTTTCGTTCCTAATAATTAATACTTTCTTAAACATTCTAACTATAAATAAAAACTACATTCGATACACAGAGGATACAAATATTATGAAATTAATTGGTGTCATAATTCATTAAGAATGGATCTCATTCTGATTATTCTCATACTGACAATCTACATCCTTTTGTGTTTGGTTTTCCCCACACCAATGAGAAACATCAAGAATAATTCATAGAGTATTTTATTATCTTCCACAAAATCCATACTATATCAGGACTTCTTCATGATTTATAAGGAATCTTTGTTTAGAAAAGTATCATAGGATTTAATCCATTGAAGTTATAAGGACCCAACCTTATAACAATACATAATATTGAATTAAACGAATAATTCACATTGCGGAAATTTTTAGGTTTAGAGCCCTATAGAATTAGGCCATAACTATTACATAACTACTTGAATATTACAAGTAGGCACTACTACTCAATATCAATTTTTTTCATAAAATAAAAACTCTTAAAAAGAAACTTGTCTAGTTCCATATTTTAGACAACATGACTTTTCCTTGATCTGATCCTTGTCCGTAACCATCTTTAAGTCCTATGGAAAAAATTTCAGAAACATGGGATGAGCATAAAAAGCTCAGTAAGGGTTGTAAACTTAGAAAGGAAAGCATTATCCCATTATTAAATTCAAATCAATGAAACTATATTTTTCAATCATAACATACATTACAAAATCATAAGAATTATGAATAACACACTCAAATCAAATGTCATAATAGTTACTTATGGAATCTATATCAAACATGAATTGTCACGACTCGTCCTCGGGCCCCATGCCGTGACTACCCCAAGCCCGCCTTCCACAGGCCAGGGGCTGGCGACTATCACCAAGGAGTAAATCCCAAAAGAATGGAAGGAATTTCCTTTATGAAGTAACATGCACAACAGAGTATGAAAGAGAAGTAACACTAAGTAAAACTGAGTACAAGGTAAGTGCTGAAAAAATTAATGGGCCAGTATACAAACCCAACTAAAAGTACAATACAACTGAAAGGAAATTACCACAATAGTAAGAAAAACAAAAACACTAAGTCGTCCTCCGGAAATCCCACCTGAAAGGTGGGTAAAGATAGTCTCGTCATCTCCTCGGGTCCGGTCGCCCACTCCGTGTACATCCCGTCAAGTGGTCCACCTCTGAGTACCGTCCAGCTTATCAAGCCTCCACCTCGATCAGCGTTGTCCATCGTCTGCAACCAACACAATGTTGTGTGGGCATAGCCCGTGCTGGGGTGAGTATACGATACTCAGTAGGGACCCTGACACCCCCGATGGTCTCTCAGAATCTACGTAGGATAATCTACAAAGGAAAGATACAATCACGAAGTATCAATAACAATACTTAGGTATACGCCCATATATATACCTAAGTCATCAGTTACAGTTCGACTCCAACTCCCAAGCACCACGTAGTCCACAATTGAAAGTACAACCCAGTCCACAAAGGATACCACAACTCAGTCCACATAAGAAAAACACAACCCATTCCACTTTGGATAGCACAACTCATTCCACACAGAAAAAACACAACCCATTCCACAAAGGATAGCAAGTCAATCACATCGATGATAATATTGAAAATCAAGACTCAGCTCACATAGGTATACACTTTTTAAGGTGATAGAGCTGATCAGATGTAGCCACTGATTCATCGAAGCTCTCAGACCCACATAAGATACAAGACCAGCTAAGCTGTCAGACCCACACATGATACAAGACCAACTACTCTGCCGGACCCACACAGGATACAAGTACAGAGGTGAATACTGCCGGACCCACATAGGATACAAGAATAGACGTCATCTCTGTCGAACCCTAGGAGGATTCCAGTACGGTCGTCATCGCTGTCGAACCCATTGAGGATTCCAGTACAAAGGTCGACGTAGTCGCAGCCAGCTCAAGGGTTCCCGCACACAGCACACTCGATTCCGGGAGGGTCCGATCCACGAGCCAAGGGGGTCGATATATCAACTGTCATGAAGTCCAGAGTTGATGTATCACAATGTTCAGTCTCATCAAAAAATCCCAACACGATAGATGGTGCGTCAATCGGATGCCCGGTCTGAGAGTTAGTGGCTTTTCCGTCCCTGGGGCCCTGTTGGGTTTTAAGCTAAAACTAACATGACTAGACTCCAACTGTGCCCAAACTTCAAGCGGAGTAGTCCAAAAGAACCTTCTCACTAATAAGAATACAACAAAGTCGACGGCACATCAATTAGACGTCCGGAGCTCTCATGTTATAAGTGTTTCCGCTCCGAGGGCCCGGTTGGATTCATGTTCGAACCAACGAGGCCGTACCCAATGTTCTCGGAAACCTTGATTGTAATATACCAAAATGACCATCTCAATCCAAGGATCCCAACGCAATTGATAGTTCATAGATCAGAGGTCTGTATCCCATGATGTGGGCGAAAGATCGAATGCGGTCTGAAATGGGTGGTCTGGGCTCGGCCCGACCCGGTTGGGCACGACCCATCCCGGTCCACGTGACCCGCCCCAGCCGGGCCGGGGGGTGCGCTGGCTCGGCCAGTAGGCCGAGCAGGTGGGATGAGGGCCCCCCATCCCTTTTTTCTCTATGGAAGCGGTGAGCACCGCGTCCTCCACCGGATCCCAGGCGGCCGGCCGGTGCTGGCCGCCGACTCTGGTCACCAGTGCCTCCACGTCGGTGACCCGCGCCGGCGGAGGTTTCTGCGGGCCACCAGAGTCGTTCCGATGGTCCTTTCTTGCTCCCGTCTATGCTTGTGGTCATCCCAGGACCTGTACATCACTAAGAAGGCCTCAAAATTCCATTCCGGTCCCGCTTCCCCATAGCCATATGTTCCACGCATCAAGAACAGAATAGCGGTGGGTTCGGACTTGTTCGTTGGTCTGCACCCACCGCGTTAGCGGTTCAAAATTACTCCCAACAATTATAATCAATTCCAAGGGTATAATTCACATAACAAAAATTAAACAAAAACCCCTACCTCAACCAGGAAGACGATCGTCGGCGTTGCGGTAAACAGGGTCGCGGAGTAGAGGATCATATGCGTCGTCGGGGCGTGCCGAGGAGGAAGTAGTGTCTCCTCTCTAGCCACAGGGGAGAGGTTCGGTGGCACGTCGTCAATCTACGAGGAACCGGCGTTCTTCATCATTCTTCGTCTGGGGTCAGCGTCGTCGGCATTTCGTCAGAGCTTCCTCCCATGGGTTCCCGATTCCTTTTCCAACGGGTTGATTAATAAAAGAATTAATCCTCATTTTGTGTTCATTATTATGGTTCATTAATGAACCTTAATTAATGAACCTATTAAATGCACGGGCATTGCTGTTACACAACCCAAGGGAAGAGTCATTAAATGGCTCTCATTTATTGATCGTCGTTACACTGAGATTCTACCAACTGTCACTCAACGGTGGAAGAAAAAGAATAAAATAATTTGTAGTTATTTTATTATATATAAATCTTTTTATCTGAAAGTCTAAAATCTTATGTTTTTTGTCCACCCCTTGTTGGTTGAAGTGAATCTTTGTCTAAGATAATTCTTGGCACTGCGAATTCATTGGTCCCCTCAGAATTTAATTCTGAGCGCCAGTTCAAATGTTAGAAAAAACCGCTCATTTGTTCACTGAACGTACCCGAGATAAAATTCAAAAATTGATTCCGGGAACACCGGGCCTCAGAATCAAGTGACGTTAGAAACTGCGTACTTGTAAAATTCTGAAGTATTATAAAAAAAATTCCTTTGAAATTTCTAGGTCTTCACATTACTCCCACCTCAGGGATTTGAGTCCCTATAAAGCTACAACATGAACTTGGGGAAAAAATGAGGGTATTATGCATGCATATGAGCCTTCCGCTCCCATGTGCTCTCTTGGAGGTTCTCGTGCTGCCACCTGATGCGCACTAAAGGAATCGGCTGCCCATGTAGGACCCGCTACTGTCGATCCCTGATCTCCACTGAAACCTCCGCAAAAGTCACCCCGTCATCAATGTCCATCTCCCCGTGGTCGATGATATGCGTCGGGTCGTGCACATATTTCCTAAGCTGAGATATGTGGAAGAGGACGTGCACCCGGTGCAACTGAGGTAGAAGGCCAGGCGGTAAGCCACATTGCCTACCCTGCTGAGGACCTGAAAAGTCCTGATGAAGCGCGGAGACAACTTGTCTCTCCGACCAAATCTCTGTAATACACGTCAAGGCATGACCCATAAGAAATGTGGTCGCCATCCTCGAACTCCAGTGGTCTCCTCCTCATATCAGCATAGGACTTCTGTCTACTCTGTACAGTCCTCATTCACTCCTGGATGATTTGAAACATCTCTATCGTAGCCTGAACGATCTATGGTCTTATGAGTGTTGACTCCCCAGGGTTAGTCCAGCACAAAGGTGATCTGCGAGGTCGGTCATACAAGGCCTCCTATAGTTCCATCCTGATGGTGGAGTGGTATCTGTTGTTGTATGCAAACTCCATCAAGGGTAGGTGATCTTCCTAGTGGCGACCAAAGTCATGGACACATGCACGAAGCATGTCCTCGTATGTCTGAATGGTCCTCCCCATCTGGCCATCCATCTGTGGGTGAAGGCGGTTCTTAGGCGTAGCTGTGACCCAAATTCCTCCTGCAACCCCTTCCAAATCCAGGAAGTAAAGTGAGCATCCCGATCAAAGATGATAGTCTATGGCACATCATAAATCTGTACGATCTGCTGAATGTATAGGTGTTCCAAGCTCTCCACTGATCCCTGCTCTCTAATGGGTAAGAAGTGGGCTGACTTGGTGAGTCAGTCTACGATCACCCCGATGGTGTTGTGTCCTCTGGAAGTACGTGGAAGCCCCATCATTAAATCCATGGATATCCCTCCCCACATCCACTCTGGGACCTCTAAGGGCTGTACGAAGAATGTAGGTACATAGTGCTCTCCCTTCACTTGTTGGAAGTGAGGAATTGAGAAACGAACTCTTCCACAACCTTCTTCATACCCGACCACCAGTATTGTCCTATGAGGTCCTGATACATCTTCACAACTCCAAGATTTACTGCTAGAGGGGAAGTGTGGAACTCACTCAGTACCTCCTCCTATAGTGCAACTGGTACCATGGTGCGTCCCTGAAAGAGGATGACATGCTTCCCTCCTTCAGAAATTCTATCGGGTGCTAGCCCTGAGGATATCTGAGCAAGTCACGCCTCACAGTCAACATCCCCACGCTGTGCCTCTCTGACACGCTGATGTAGTGGAGGAGTGACTATGAGGGACTGAAGATAGGCTACCCCATCTCTATCCATGAAGTATATCTGAAAAACGGCTAACTGTTCCGTCGCCTCCCCAAGTAGCTGAGTCCCCGATCTCCTACTGAGAGCATCAACCACAAAATTCCCCTTCCCATTAGTATAGACAACCTCGAAGTCATAATCCTGGAGGAACTCGAGCCATCACCGCTATCTCAGATTCAGGTCCTTCTGTGAGAAAATGTACCTGAGACTTTGGTGTTCAGAGTAGATGGTAAAGCTCTCACCCATCAGGTAGTGTTGCCACATCTTAAGGGCGAAGAGCACTGCTGCCAACTCCAGGTCATGGGTAGCGTAGTTCTGCTCTTGCTGCCTCAACTGCTGTGAACTATAAGCAATCACTGCTCGCTCCCTGCATCAGGACACACCTAATTCCGGTCCCCGATGTGTCGTAGTAAACTACGTACCCTACGCCCTCCTCTGGTAGCCTAAATATGGGCGCACTATTCAATCTCCGCCACAACTCCTGGAAGCTCTGCTGACATCTGTCTGACCACACGAAGGGTTTCCCCTTCTTCGTCAAAGATGAAAGAGGTGATACAACTCTAGAGAATTCTAGAACAAATCTCTGATAGTACCCAGCCAGACCTAGGAAACTCCGCACCTCCATCACGCTCCTGGGTGACTCCCAAGCAAGAACCACCTCGATCTTCCTAGGATCCACTGCAACTCTCGCCTCAGAGATGACATGCCCCAAGAAGTGGACCTCTCAAAGCCAGAACTAGAACTTCAAGATCTTACCATAAATCTGGTGCTCTCAGAGTGTATCAAGTACAAATCATAAGTGGTAGGCATGATCATCCTCGGTAGTCGAGTAATTCAGTATGTCGTCAATGAAGACTATGACAAAAAAATGGAGGTAGGGTTGTAAGATCATGTTCATGAGACTCATGAACACTGCTGGAGCATTGGTCACACCGAAGGGCATGAAAAAGAACTCATAGTTTCCATACCGACACCTGAAGGCTGTCTTCTACACATCCTCGTCCTGAACTCAGAGCTGATGATAGCTTGACCCGAGGTCTATCTTCGAGAACCATCATGCTCCCTTGAGCTGATCGAAGAGGTCATCAATACTCGGAAGAAGATACTTGTTCCTCATGGTCACCTGTTTTAGTTGACAATAGTCGACACACAGTCGCAAGCTCCCATCCGCCTTCATGGCGAACAGAATCGTAGAAGCCCAAGGTGAAACACTGGGTCAGATGAATACCTTGCCCTGCAGGTCCTCCAGCTATACCCGCAGCTCATGGTGCTCAGTGGGAGCCATTTGATATGCTGGAGTGGATATCAGTGATGTCCCAGGGTACAAGTATATATAGAAATCTACCTCCCTGTGAGGAGGTAGTCCTGGAACATTGCTAGGAAAAACGTCCGTATACTGATCCACCACTATAGGAAAACATGGACTCTGCAAGTCAACTGCTCCAAGGATGAGACTTGAAAACTGATGGGTGATCAGCTGCCCACTCCTCTGCATGAGTCCATCATGTGTTGTGCAGGTTCCCCTTTCACTGGTGATGCTGAACCTGGTCCCATCCATGTGGACACACTGCACCTTGAGCCTAATACAGTCGATCTGGTCATGTACTATTGATAACTAGTCCATAGCAAAGATGACATCATAAGGCCTCAACACTGCTACTAGAAGATCCCAGCCGAAGCTCCCGCCTCCTAGAGTAAGCTCACACTGTCGGCACTAGTGCGTAATCATCGAGTCTTATCCCATATGAGTCTCTAGATGCAAGGATCTAGCCAGCAGATCCATCAGAATCTCTGAGCTCCAAAAAAGTGAAGCGAAAATGAAAGAATGACTCGCACCTGTGTCTATAAGAACTGCATCAAAGGTGGAGTAGAAACAGATAATACCTCGAATCATCTCGGGTGCACTGTGGGCGTAAGCCTATGCTTCCTGTAGTTGAACCTTCCTCTATCTGCCAGCTCCCTGTGATCGGGGTGGACCTTCTGGGGGAGGTGGTGGTAGAGCCTTGAAGCGTCATCCACCACCCACTACTCGGCCAGCTCTTTTACCTCGTCCGCCTGCTCCCTACGGACCGCCACGGTCGAACCTCTGCCTCTACTTGGGAGGTCCCTCCACTGCCCGCTGCTCGTCTGCATGGTGGGTCGGGCAGTCATGAGCCATGTGGCCCTGCCCGCCGCATGCATAACACTATCTGCTCCTCGGAAGGCTGGATCTGCGCCGTGTGCCCCCCAATACCGAACCCGTGTCTTGATGTCGCTCACCGGATGTCTTGGTCTGCTTGGACCCCTACGTCATCTGTCGACTACCAGCTGTAGAGGACTTCGCTCCGTCGAGTCCTGTGGTGGGTCTCGCTACTGATGGCTGATCGGCGAGAAATCTCTCCACTCGCAGGGCTCGCTCTAGCACCCTCGCCTGGGTCGGGATGCTGAGTGGAATCATCGAAGCTCTGATCTCATTCCTCAACCCCTGCTCGATGGTCCAGTCCCGGAATAATGGGTCTCATACCAAGTCCATGGAGTAGCATGAGAAGTTGGTAAATCTCGCTATGTACTGGGCTACTGACATGTTGTCCTGCCGCAGCTGTAGTAACTCTTGCATGTGAACCACATAGAGGTTGTCTAGAACAAACTCTTAGCGGAAGAGGCTCTCGAAGTCCATCCAATATAGAGATGCCTCATCGTGAACTTGGACTGTCAAGCTCCACCATCTACCTACTGCTGCGTGGAGGAGACTCGGGCAAGGACCACCATGAGGTCTTCTGGTGTCCCTACCAATATGAAGACACTAACGATGGCCTCCATTCAATCCTCGGCTTCCTGAGGATCCGTCTCTCCATGGAAATAGGGTGGCCTCTATCTCTGAAACTCATGCAACATGCTCAGGAGGCTTTCACTCTCCGCCGCTGGGGCTGGTAGCATCGGTGGCTCGGAGGGTAAAGGTACCGCTGGTGCCTCCGCTGTAATGGGGCCTTGCACCGAGGCCTCGTCGTTCGGTGGGCTGTCGTCTCTCACAAAGCTCAAGACCCTAGCTGGCTGTCGTCATGGGACATCCTGAGAAGAAACAGGTGCGCCACTATTAATACAGTATACCTGGTGAGATGAAACAAAGTAATCACAATGAAAACTTCTAAAACACACATGAAATCAATGTTTTCATGCACTAAGTCGGAAATCAGAAGTCAGGGTCCTGGTGTATGGATACGTCGACCGCCACACCAACACTGGACTCCCTTAAATGATAACCAAACTCATTACTCTAAACATTATTTCTTCACAGAGAAGAAATTATCAGAGTCCTGAGTACTACGGTAGATCCAACACCTCTGAAACAAATTTTTCTCGACCAGTCCTCGGGGCCCATGTCGTGACTACCCCAAGCCCACCTTGCATTGGCCAGGGGTTGCCGACTAGCACCAAGGCGTAAATCCCAAAAGAAGGGAAGCCATTGCCTTTATGAGGTAACATGCACAACAGAGTATGCAAGCGAAGTAACATTAAGTAAAACTAATTACAAGGTAAGTGCTGAAAAAGTAAATGGGCCAGTATACAAAACCAACTGAAAGTACAGTACATCTGAAAGAAAAGTTCAACAATAGTAAGAAAAACTGCAACACCGATTTGTCCACTGGAAATCCCACTTGAAGGGTGGGTATAGATATTCTCCTCAACTCCTCGGGTCAGGTCACCTGCTCCGTGTAAATCCCGTCAAGTGGTCCAACTCCGGGTACCGTCCGGCTCCTCAAGCCTCCACCTCGATCAGCGCTGTCCGTTATCTGCAACCAACACAACGTAGTGCGGGCATAACCCATGCAAGGGTGAGTATACGATACTTAGTTGGGACCCCAAGACCCCTGAAGGTCTCTCAGAATCCATGAAGGATAAACCACAAAGGAAAGATACAATCATGAACTATCAACAACACTATTTAGGTATATTCCCATACATATACCTAAGTCATCAGTTACAATTCGTCTCCAACTCCCAAGCACCACGCAGTCCACCAAGGAAAGCACAAACCAGTCCACAAAGGATAGCATAACTCAGTCCACACAGGAAAAACACAACCCAGTACACAAAGGATAGAACAACTCAGTCCACATAGTAAAAACATAACCCAGTCCACAAAGGATAACAAGTCAATCACATCGATGACAAGATTGAGAATCAAGACTCATCTCACACAAGTATACACTTTGTAAGGTGATAGAGAAGATCATATGTAGCCACTGATTCATCTAATCTGTCAGACCCACATAGGATACAAGACCAGCTAAGCTCTCGGACCCACACAGGATACAAGAGTAGCTACTCTGCCAGACCGACACATGATAGAAGTATAGAGGTCAATACTGCCAGACCCAAATAGGACACAGGAACAGTAGATATCGTCGTCGAAACCACGGAGGATTCCAGTACGGTCGTTTTCGCTGTCGAACCCACGGAGGATTCCAGTACAGAAGTCGATGCAGTCACAACTAGCTCTAGGGCTCCCACAAACAACAGGCTCGATTCTGGGAGGGTCTGCTCCACGAGCCAAGGGGGTCGATACATAAACTGTCATGAAGTCCAGAGTTTATGTATCACAATGTTCCGTCTCATAAAAATAAACCCAACACGACAGACTGTGTGTCAATCGGACGCCCAGTCTGAGAGTTATTGGCTTTTCCGTCCAAGGGGCTCGGTTGGTTTTTAACCTAAAACCAACCCAACCGTACTTTAGCGATGACCAAACCTCAATATGATTAATCCAAAAGAACCTTCTTACTACGATAAATTCAACAATGTCGACGGCACGTAAATCAGACGTCCGGAGTTCAAGTTATAAGCATTTCCGCTCCGAGGGGCCGGTTGGTCTCGTGTTCGAACCAACCTGGTTATACCCAAAGTTCTCTGAAACCATGAGTGTAATATAAGGAAACGACCGTCTCGATCCAATGATCCCAACACAACTAACAGTGTGTCAATTGGAGGTCTGTATCCCAAGATGTGGGTGAAAGACCGAAAGCGGTCCGAAATGGGGGGTCTGGGACCGGCTCGACCCGGCCACCCCCCCCCCCCCCCGAGTTGACCCGACCTGGGTCCGGGTTTGGAATGGTTGGGTGTGACCTGACCCTGCTGGGCGCGGCCGGGCCTGGTCCGTGCGACCCGCCTTGGCCCGGCCGGGGGGTGCGATAGCTCGACCAGCGGGCCGAGCAGGGGGGATGCGGTCCCCCCTCCCTTCATGCTCCGTGGACGCGGCGTGCTCTGCATCCTCCTCCGAATCCCACACGGCAACGGGATCCGGCCGCCTGCCACCCCATCTTTAGCCGCGGCGTCTCTTGCCTGTGGCACGCCGGGGCACTGCCAGAGGTTTCCGTGGGCCACCAGAGTCATTCCGGTGGTCCGTTCTTGCTCCCGTCTACGCCTGTGGTCGTCCCAGGACTGGTACATCACTGCGAAGGTCTCAAAATTCCATTCCGGTCCTGCTTCGCCATAGCCATACATTCTGTGCATCAAGATCAGAATAGAGAAGGGTTCAGACTTGTTCGTTGGTCCACACCCACCGCGTTAGTGGTTCTAAGTTACTCCCAACAATTATAAGCCATGCCGAGGGTATAATTCACATAAATAAAAGTAAACCAAAACCCCTACCTCAACCAGGAAGACGATATTCGGCGTCGTGGTACATGGCGTCACCGAGAAGAGGATCGTAGGTATCGTCGGGGCGCACCGAGGAGGAAGCAGCGTCTCCTCTCTAGCCGCAAGGAAGAGGTTTGGTAGGGCATCGTCAATCTCTGAGGAATTGGTGTTCTTCGTCGTTCTTCGTCGGAGGCTGGCGTCATCGGCGTTTCGTCAGAGCTTCTCCCACGTGTTCCCAATTCCTTTGCCAACAGGTTGATTAATAAAAGAATTAATCCTCATGTTGTGTTCATTAATTTGGTACATTAATGAACCTTAATTAATGAACCCATTAAACACATGGGCGTTTCTGTTGCACAACCCAAGGGACGAGTCATTAAATGGCCCTCATTTATTGATCGTCATTACACCGCGATTTCGGCAACTGTCGCTCAACGGTGGAAGAAAAAGAACAAAATAACTTATAGTTATTTTATTATATATAAATCTTTTCCTGAAATTCTAAAAACATATCTTTTTTGTCTGACCCTTATTGGTTGAAGTTAAGCTTCACCTAAGCGAATCCCAGCGCTGCGAATTCATCGGTGCCCTCAAACATTAATTCCGAGCGCCGGTTCCAAAGTTAGAAAAACCTGCTCTTTCGTTCACAGAACGTACCCGAGCTAAACTTCAAAAATTGATTCCAAGAACACCGGGCCTCGTAATCAAGCGCCGTCAGAAACTGCCCACTCGTAAAATTCCAAAGTATTTTAAAAAAAATTTCCTTGAAATTTCCGGGTCTTTACATCAATTATAGCTATCACAACTAAAAAAGGGAGTTACACTTTGAATACCAATCACATTATACTCCCTAAATCTCTTAGGAGAAAAATCACATTTACCTCCTTCATGTTACCCAATGCATTGGAGAGAAATCTCAGGCTCACCTACCCTAGGTTTATCACATAACCACCCATATGAATAAAAAAATGCCCAATAACCATAACATAATCATAACACATATCACAAGTATAATGGAAAGATAACATTTCCATATTCCAATATATCAAAACAAGATATTGAAATAAACAATGCTTTATCAAATCATTTTCAAAACCATTTAAAAAGAGTCTTTTTGAATCAAAGTGTCCCATTCCCCATTGAATCTTTTAAATTCATTATCATTTGAAAATATTAATGTCCATATATATAAATCCTAAAACCCTTTTTGAAAACTTGGAAATTAATGATTAATATTTAGAATTATAAATCTTTAATAAATTTAATAAGATATTTTAGTTGAAGAGTTTTTAACAAAAAGAGAGATGCTTGAATAAATATAATTGAAGAATAACATTTAATCAGAACTTTATAATATCATGAGAATAAAAATATTCATGATATAATACATCATAGGACATTATATAAACTATATAAGAGTGTATTGGTGCATTACAACAATGATGTCTCAATGGAAATGTAATTTGAGATGAAATCCCTTATAAAGATGGTATCCTTAAATGAAGGATAAATCTATCACATAATTATGTGTGAAAAATATAAATACACCCAATATAATTGGATATTAAGTGTAAAAAAATCAGAGTTCATTCACACATATTCATAGGATGACATATTCAAGAAGTACAATTTGAACCCAAACAATTGAAATTGGGTTAAAAAGTTCCCTTGTAAAAATTCGACAGCCTAACAGCATCACATTAAAATTCAGAAAATGATTTTATGAAATAAAAAGGGTATCCAATCACATAGAGAATTTTTTTATATAAATAAGTATAGTAGAACCTATCCCAAAATAATAATATGTAAATTAAAAGATATAACAAAAAGATGCCTTTTAAAAAGAGGAGGGTGAACGGTTCCCTTACCAATTTGGTAACTCACAAAACATATGACACATGAAAGAAGGATCATAAAATGAAGATGTAAATACTAATAAATGAAATTATATTACACAAATAGTACAATCATGGTTAGTACATACACCACATAAAATAAAATAGTGGCAAATATAATATTAATCTAACGGGAATAAAAAGTGAGATGAAATGCACCGTTCATGGACACGGTAAGTCATACGTATGCATGAATGCTACATTCATTTATATTTCTTATATTAATGGAATTCAAACATAATGATAAATAAGTATATTATAATTCTAGTATAAAATAATAAATATTATCATTAACTCCATACTTTATACTTCCCACATATGGAATTAACGAGTCATATAACTTTGAGGGGGAAGTAGTCCACACTTTCTCAAATGAAATTATCGTGTTTACACATAATGGAAACCATAATGGTAGGCTATAAATGTAAAATAAAGAAGAATAAAGAAAATATACGCATAATATATTTCATATATAAATACAGTTCCATCTTAATGGCAACCATGAATGGTGGTATAAGATAATCAAACCATCATCGTTTTGTGAGGCGTTAGTTTTCCATCCACAGAAATAATATGTTTTTCACCCATTAGATATAGGTGTGTGTTAGTGTAGATAAAATACATCTCATAACAACATCAAAGTACATTGAGGATATTTGTGTTGTTATAAAAGAAAGGAATAATAAGAGTGTAGGGGTTGGAGAAGTAAAATATAATAAAATAAGTTAAGAGGAACCGTAACCTTTAATTTGGGTAACTTCCTTTGGTTTGAACCAAAATTAATTCTTGAAGTGCCTTATGCCTAAGGTAAGGCTTCTAGAAGAAGTAGAGGGATGTAGGGAGATTAATTGGGTAGATTTTGGATGAGCCTAAAGGCTTTTGAGGTGTGTGGAATTGCATAGAAGTGATGTCTTTTTACAAGGGGGAGGAGGGGCTCTTTAGGAAAGTATGATAATATTATTTTATTATATAAATATATTCGGTTTCTGAAGGTCCAAAATCATTAGAGTCGAAGATAAGATGACTTTTGGTCAGAATAAAATCACCCAATAATAATTGGAAAAGTTTTGGATGTTATTTTAATATTACCATTTTATTTATTTAAAAGATTTATTAATGAGGTAAACACTTCATCCTTATTGTGCCATAAATAAATTAATTAATTTGAAATCTAAAAATTATAAAAAAATACCATAATTTAGTACATCTTTATATCTTTACAATTAATATTTATAGTAAAAAATATTACCTATATAACACTATATAAAATTTAATTTACTAAAATACTTTTGTTTATGTCATTTTTTCCTTTCATTAAATCAATTAATCTAAATTGTCATTATCATTCATAAGTGGATCCATGGGGTCCCAAAACATACCCAAGGATATAAATGGTCTTCCATTACTCGTCCAATAAGGTTAGGATAAGTGTTAAGGTAATTTTGAATTATTACAATATTCTTTTTACCTTGAATTACCCTATTTACCATTAACCACATTAAATAAAAGTCAAAAGTTACTATTCACTAAAAATCATATTCATCTTATTGAACCACATTTTACTAAATAATAACAACCATTTATGTTTTATTTTTTAAATTCACTTCACAGAAGTGGTAAAATTTCATTTAAATGAAAAAGTTAGTTTTTTAACTACTATTAAGTGGTTTCACAATTCATCAAAATTGATGTTTCTTCATAAAAATACAAAAAAATCATGCCTATGCTATATTTAATATTAAAAATTCAAAAAATATGTCTATTTTAACAAATAAAAAACATAGAAGTTGAATTAATTAATTTAAAATTAATTCATGTTGTCAAAACAAATAGCATGTTTTTAGGAAATAATAACTATCAAAAGATTGACACTTTTTTATGTCCAATTTGAAAATGATATTATTTCCAATAACAAAAATTAGATTAAATGGCCAAAATGTATTCTAATTAAACATTAACAAAAATTAAAAATATAATATATCCATGTAAATAAATTAGATTAAAAGGCACTTTTGAATTAAAATACAGTATTTTTCACTATTCATTAAAAAATGAACTTTATCAGAAAAATACCAAAAACTTACCCAAAGTAAATTTTGGTGTTCCAAATATAATGAATAAGTTTATTTTTCCCAATAGAACATATAAAAATGACCAAAACTATATTTAAAGTGTGTTCTCCATCAAATGGCAGTAAATTGACATTTTACTGAATATTAGAGTATTCATGCTTAAAATTAGATTCATTCATAATTTAAGCAACTAAATTTTATTGGATAATTGTAAAAACATTTAAAAAAAATTTATAATCATATTTTAGTTAGTTCTATTCATTCCATCTAATACAACGACTAGGAATTATCTACCATTTAAAATAATAATATTATATTATTAGTGTGCAATGTAAGATTTAAAAGAAACCCGTGGTTGCATATCGGGTACGCCATCGAACATAGAGTCCCCTTTAATGTAAAATTAATATTTAATTCAAAAATATTAATAAACATGAAATATGTCTTAATTCTTATTTATCTTGGTTGTTACATCCTTCCCCCTTTTGGGAGTTTCGTCCTCACAATTTGAAAAATGGGCCTGGAAACGTCATTAAAAGTCCCACATCAGAAAAGAGTCATCAAAACTATCACTTTAAAAGAAAGAAGGAAAATTAAAATGGTCTCCCAAGACAACCCGTACTAGGATTCCATGTAGAAAAACATGGATATGGAAGAGAGACCAAACAGTCAAGTTCTGATGGAGGGTGATAGAAAACATGATTATGGGAAAGTTAACCACCAGAAAATAAAAAACTTATGTAGTGTTAAACGGTCTTTGATTACCCAGTTGGAAATGTAAACCAACAACATTTTTGTTTAAAATTACTTTTCATAATTTGGAGGAATTCATGTACTACATAGAATATGAACAAAAGGAAATATACTTACCTTCAAGTAGAGTTTCATCCTTTAATAAGTTTCTACCAAAAACTAATATTTTCTCCAAACAATGAGCATTCAATAAAACATGGACACATAAAAATCTCAATAATCATCTTCTTGAGAATCACATAATCCAAAAAAATAACTATTTATTTACCTTTTCTTTAGACATCAATTAAAACAAAAATTGTTAGTGTGAGATCAGATAATACCCAAAAAGGATAATTTTTTACAGAAAGAAAAACTACTCTTAATCTCCAAAATTTGTAAAACTATACCCAATTTTCACCCAAGACCATTAAATAAACAACTGTCCATAAAATTCTTCAAAAGTAATCCAAACTAACATTGAAACCCAAATATCATAAGGATTCAATTAAATAGTCTTCCAAGATAAATCTTATCATTTATCACAACATAACACAAGTTACTCATAAAATATCTTATTAAAAAGTAATTAACATAATCACATATTATCTATGATAGGTTAATCAGTTTCATAAATAAAACAAATCATCATATGTCCACAATAAAAACATAGATTCTTTCAAAAAAAAATTCACCCATTATTCCACAATTCAAATCCATAGCATTCTATCTTTCTTAGGAATATATTGTTTCCTCAAAAGAGAGAATGTCTTCCACAATAGCCTTTATCACTTAATCGGTAATTCATTTTTTTATACTATGTATATACATTTAATAAAACATAAGTTCCAAAAATCAACATATTCTCGTTCCATAAAAACATTTTTCTAATATAATAAGTCATACTAACCCAGATCTTCAAGTAGGCTAGTGGTAGGCGATTCACCTTTGTCGCCTTTTGGTTGTGGGATCGATTCCTACGGCTTTACCAGATGTGATGGGTTGTCACCCATCCTATGGGTTGTCACCCATCCTATGGGTTGTCCTTTTTATAAAACTAAAAAATAAACCTAACATGTTTTCACCTCAATGTTTTCCTAATACCTGTTATTTTCATCCAAATTCATTATGATCTCAACATCTTAATTCTTGAAGTCTTATTTCACCACCATATGATAATATAAAAAATTACCCAAAATAAATAACAACATACCTTGATCATGGTGTCCATTTGGTTTTATTGCCATCTCGTTCACGTAGGTAGAAGGTCCATTCATCGCAAAAATGATTTAAAGATCCTTCTAAATCATTTGATTCTTCCATCCAAATACACCTTGTACAACATGGGTCATATGGGTGTTCACAGAAAAATGATTTTGGAAAATAATCATGTATGACATATAATATCAAAACATCTGATAAAACTTGATTTCTATAAAATAGTCGGACTGAATTTGAGTTGAATCTTTCAATTAATGGTCCTTTTAAAATACAATAGGTATGTTCTAAGAGAATATATTATAAAAGAAAATATAAAGAGGTTTCAAAAGGGTCTCCTTCTTCAACACCATTTTTAAAATCATGATATGCTTTAAAATCTTGTGATAAGGTAAAATATTTTAAAATGGCTTGATAATATTTAAATTTCTTGAAAATATGAGAATATTGTGAAAACATGATTTGTCTAAATACAACCCATGATCCACGATGATAACAAGTTATATTGGAGTTGTTTGATATCTCAAACAATTTCTTGCAAGTGAGTTGTATGCTAGAAAACATTTCACAATCATTAGAACATGATTTTGCAATAATCATTGCAAGCATGTGATCATGAAGAGATAGGAATGTCATTTGAGATCCTCCTCCTACCATTTATAACTAACTTTCCTTAATCTTAAAAAGTTATAAAATTATGATTTAACTGAAATAATAGACATAGGGACTATCCATGTGTCTAACAAAAAATCATAATCCCTAAAGTTGTCTAAACTGCCCTCTGATACAAACTATAAGGACCCGACCTTATAACACAACATAATATTGAATAAAATGAATAATTCACATTGAAGGTCTTTTCAGGTTTAGAGTCTAAGAGAATTAGGCCATAACTATTACATAACAACTTGAATATTACAAGTAGACACTACTACTCAGTATCCATTTTTTTTCATAAAATATAATCCCTTAAAAAGAAACATGTCTATTTCCATATTTTAGACAACATGAATTTTCCTTGATCCCATCCCTGAACATATTCATCCTTATGTCCTGTGGAAAACATTTCAAAAACATTGGATGAGCATAATAATCTCAGTAAGGGTTATAAAATAATGAAGGAAAACATTATCCTATCAATAAATACAAATCAGTGAAACTATAATTTTCAATCATAACATACCTTACGAAATCATAAGATTTATGAATAACACACACAAATCAAAAATCATAGTGGTTACTTATGAAATCCATATCAAACTTACATTTTAGCTATCATATCTACATAGGCATTTACACTAGGAATACCCATCATAGTATATTATCTAAATCTCTTTGGAGAAACATCATGTTTACCTCCATCACGTTACCCAATGCATTGGAGAGCTATCTCGGTATCACCCACCCTAGGTTTGTCACGAGACCACCTGTATACGTAAAAAAATTCCCAATAACCATAACATAATTATAAAAAATATCACAAGTATATAAGAAAGATAACATTTCCACATTCCAATATATCAAATCAAGATATTGAAATAAACAATGCTTTATCAAATCATTTTCAAAACCATTTAAAAAGATATTTTTGAATCAAAGTGTCACATACCACTTTGAATATTTTAAATGAATTATAATTTGAAAACATTAATGCCCATATATATAAATCCTAAAACCCATTTTAAAAACATGGACACTACTGATAAATATTTAGAAGAATAAGTCTTTAAAACATTTAAAACGATATTTTAGTTAAAGAGTTTTTTTAATAAATAGAGAGACACTAGAATAAATATAATTGAGGAATAAAATTTAATCAAAAAATTATAATATCTTTGGAATAAAAATATTCATTATATAATATTTTAAATGATAATATAAGCACTATATAAGAGTGAATTGGTGCGTAACAACAATTAAGTCTCAATGGAAATGAAAATTGAGATGAAATCCCTTATAAAGATGGCATCCTTAAATTACAGATAAATCAATCACATAATTATGTGTGACAAATAGAAATACACCCAATATAAGCATATATTATGTTTAAAACAATCAGATTTCATTCACACATATTCATAGGATGACATATTCAACAAGTACAAGTTGAACGAACGAATTGAAATTTGGTTAAAAAGTTCTCTTGTAAAAATTTGACAACCTACCAGCATCACGTTAAAATTCAGAAAATGAGTTGACGAGATAAAAATGGTATCTCATCACTTGGAAATAAATTTTAAATGAATATGGATATATTAGAACATATCCCAACATAATTATATTTAAATTAAAATACATAACAAAAAGGAGTCTTTTAAAAAGAGGAGCGTGAATGTTCCCTTACAGATTTGGAAACTTACAAAACATACTCCACATGAAATAAGGATCATGAAATGAAGATTTAAATACTCATAAATGAATATATATTAAAAAAATAGTACAATAAGGGGTAGTACATACACCTCACAAAAGGAAATAGTGGAAATTATTGCATGAATCTCATTGGAATAAAAAGTGAGATGAAACCCTTTACCGCGCTGTAATCAACTCAGTCGTACTACCAAAAGTTAATAACCCCTAAATGAATCACATAATAACATGAATATAATGTGAATCATGTTAATATATATCAAATATAAGTACACAATACACCAAATGCATTGAATAAGTGGAAAACAATGGTAATCTCACAGAATTAAAAGTGAGATAAGAAAATACCTTACCTCTTGTCCGACATGTCTTGTTTGTTCCATGTTCCTCCTGAATAATAAACTAAAGTTAATTTATACTTTTATAAGAACATTTTTCAAGTTTATTATTCTTTTTATATAACTTTTTACCATGTTATAGATATTATGAAAATCATTTAAGTTAATAATGGTCATGTTGTCGATATTTGGTACTTGAGTCAAAAATAGACTTCTTATAATTACATGTTGTTCACATATTCAAAAGTTCATTATATCCAGAATGATATTCATGATTTATATATCATATATATGATATATAACCAGTATATACATGTAATTATAATTTTACATAACATTTGGAGGTAAGAAATGAAATGCACAGTTCATAGAGACGGTAAGCCATACGTACGCATGAACGATACTTTCAATTATATTTATTATTTTAATGGAATTAAAACATAATTATATATAGATATATTACAATTCCAGTATAATATCATAAATAATATCATTAACTCTATCCTTTATACATCCCACATATTCCATTAACGAGTCATATCACTTTGAGGGGGCGGTTGTCAGCACCTCCTCAAATTAAATTATCACGTTTACCCATAATGGAAACCAAAAAGGTAGTCTATAAATGTAAGATACAGAATAATAAAGAAAATATAAACATAATATATATCACATATAAATACACTTCCATCTTAATGGACACCATGAGAGGTGGTAGGAGATAATCGAACAATTATGGTTTCGTGAGGATTTAGTTTTCCATCCATAGAAACAGTATGTTCTTCACCCATTAGATGTAGGTGTGTGTAACTGTAGTTAAAATCTTCCTCATAAAAATATCCTATTATATTTAGGATACAGTTTTTGTTATAAAGGAAAGGAATAAAAAGAGTTTAGGGGTTGGCGAAGTAAAAGAAAAAAAAGAAGTTAAGAGGAACCGTTACCTTTAATTTGGGTAACTTCCGTTAGTTTGAACCAAAAGAACTTATTGAAGTTCCTTCTACCAAAGGTAAGGAATCTAGGAGGAGTATAGGGATGTAGGGAGCTTAATTGGGAAGAGTTTAGACTATCCCAAAGGCTTGAGAGGTGTGTGGAATTGGATAGAATTTTTGGATTTTTATAAGGGGGAGGATGAGCTCTTTAGGAAAGTGTGATAATATTATTTTATCATATAAAGATATTCGGTTTCTAAAGATCCAAAAATAATCATTGTCGAGGATAAGATGACTCATTGTAAAAATAAAATATGCCAATAATAATTGGACACATTTTGGATGTTATTTTAATATTTATAATCTTATTTATTTAAATGATTTATTAACGAGGTAAACACTGTATCATTATTGGGTCATAAATAATTTAATTTATTAGATATGTAAAAATTATAAAAAAATACCATGATGTAGGAAATAGTACTATATTTCCAATGAATATTTATAGTAAAAAATATCACCTATATAACACCATAAAAAATTTTAATTATTAAAATATTTTTGACTATGTCGTTTTTTATTCTTATTAAATTAATTAATATAAAGTGTCATTATCATTCATAAGTTCCTCCATGGGGTCCCATAATAAACCCAAGGATTCCCATGGCAATCCAGTACTCATACAATAAGGTTAGGATAATTCTTAAGGTAATTTGGAATTTTTACAATATTCTTTTTACCTTGAATCAACCTATTTACCATTAACCGCGGTAAATAAAAGTCAAAAGTTACTATTCACCAAAAATTATTTTCATCTTATTGAACCACATTATACTTAGTAATAACAACCATGTATGTTAGATTTTCGAAATTCAATTCACAGAAGTGGTAAAATTTCATTTAAATGAAAAAGTCAGTTTTTAACTACTATAAAGTGGTTTCACTATTCATCAAAAATTGATGTTTTTTAGAAAAATACCAAAAATTCAGGCTAAGCTATATTTGATATTCCGAAGTCAAAAATGATGTCTATTTTATAAAATTTAAAACATATAAGTTGCATAAGTTAATTTAAAATTAATTCTCATTGCGAAAACAAATAGTGTGTTTTCAAGAAATAATAACTATCAAAAGATTGACACATGTTTATGTCGAATTTCAAAATGAAATTATTTACAATGACCATCATTAGAATAAATGGTAAAAAAATTTCTAATTACACTTTAAAACAAATTAAAAAAATAATCTAACCATATAAATAAATTATATTAAAGGCACATTTGAATATAAGTACAATATTTTTCACTATTCATTAAAAAATGAACTTTATCAGAAAAATACAAAAAATTAACCCAAAGTAAATTTTTATGTCTTTAATCTAAATAAGAATTATATTTTGTCCAATAGAACATATAAAAATTACAAAAACTAGATTTAAAGAGTGTTCTCCATCAAAAGGTGGCAAATCGACCTTTTACTGAATATTAGATTATTCATTCTTTAAATTAAATTCAATCAAATGTTAAGCCCCTAACTTTTATTGGATAATTTTTAAAACATTTAAAAACATATATAATCATATTTTATTTATTTATATTTATTCGTTCCAATACAACGACTATACATTAACTACCTATTAAAATAATAATATTATATTATTAGTGTGCAACGTAAGATTTCAAAGAAACCTATGGTTGAGTATCAGATATGCCATCAAACATAGAATCCCCTTTAATGTAAAATTAATATTTATTTCACATGTTTTAATAAACATGAAAAGTGCCTTATTCCATATTTATCTGGGATGTTACAGAAGTTCTATTACATCCCAACCATTTAGTCACACTCACCGTCATTTAAGAATGATTCTTTCTTAAACTGATTCCCACCAGTCTCCGACTTCTAATAAAATTATAATTTGTATTTCATGGATTTTGTGTCTTATGAAATCTTTATGAGTTTTATTTATCATATTATTGGACTAGGTTTGACGTTTTGTGTTCGATGCATCTTTTTGGTTCGTCTAATTTGGTGTGTCTGGAATCTAAAACTCCATATTTTCTGAACTTCAACCATATATAATCTACTGATAAAAAATGAAAGCAACACTCAACCTAGGTCTAACATGAATCACAAGAATATTAAAATATAATCAATAAATATTATCCTATGTCAGTGGCTAATCACACCGCCAACATGAGTTCTTCTCGTCTTGAGTAAAAGTTATATCGTAAATATAAAATTAAATTCCCGTTTTCAAAATCATTTTAACATGAAATTCTATCCAAAATACATCATAACAAACTGTCATGAAACTTATCAAAATTATTAGACTCATGATAGGTTCACAAGTATATCCTAATCCTATGACCATAACTTTTTTATAAATAATTGAAATATTTCTTCCAATTTCAATTAATCACGATGATGTGTTGTGCATCACAATATATATGGCCCATTTTCTTATTCAGAGAAAAAATAGAAGTGCTATATGGGAATCATTTTAAACCATAATTGGAGTATCCAATTTTCTGTTATCACTTTTTTTGGTTTTTTTTGAACGTCCATATAGATGGAAAGACCAACTCTTTGCAAGAAAATTATGGATTCATGACCCCCAATATCTAAATGCCTCATTGTTTTCCAATTACATTCTCTGTAATATATATGAAAAGCCTAACTATGTGATACACAACTATAGAGTCATAATTCTTATGTGTCGAACACGACACATTTAGAAAAAACATTGCTCTATATGGTTTGTTTTTCATTTTTTGGATACTAAAATTAATCTAAAAGTGTCCCCAAACCATATGAAATTATAAAAGGGACCCCATAACTCAAACATACTCCCAAAATCCAATGGGCATGCATTGTGGTATTTTGATTAAAAGGATGAAAATATAAATATTGAAAAATCACATCTAAAAACCACACATTACAAAAAAAATATGTTAATGATTAAAAATTTGGATTAAAATCAAAATAAAGGAGTTAATGATAATTTTAATTTTTTTTCATGTTTGAAAATTTACATTAATGAAATCAAGGATAATGAAATGAAATTATTCATAGAAACCATTTTTTTAAAACATCATATTTTCACTCCCCCATCATAGAATGGAAGTTCCTTTAGTGTTGAAAGATAATAGAAGAGGGAGTTCAGAATTGGGAAGAGATTTTATTGACTCAAATTTTCTATGTATTATTTCATAGGTTATATGGATTATTTTTTAGACCAGGTACTATGATGGTGTCCAATCATGGGGCTCCATGTTCTGGGAAAAAATATTTAAAATATTTTAATATATTAAATAGAACACATATGAAGTTTTCAATAAAATTTGAAATAACACTCGAATGGGGGCCCGAATCAGAAATATGATGACACTGTTGGGTTGAAAATGTGGGTTTTCCCCCAAAGTGACATAAAATATGTCGGCACATGGAATTTGTGAAAAGTTTATCATGGGTGTGAAATTAATAAAAATAAATTAATTGAAGCATTTATTTTGTTTTTATTCGACGCAACAACCAAATTAATCACTAAATATATTTCTATAGATTTTGTCGTAGGGTCGACTAATAAACAATAGAGACCTAAAACCCATTTTGAGAGAGTGTTCTTGGAAAATGATGTGGGATTGAGATCATATTGTGGATTGTGGTTCCAAAGGATTTCATGGATCTCATCCACAGTGATAATGAGGAAACAATCTTCATCAACGATTGATGTAAACTCTAGGCTGGATGTTTTTTTTATGATTTCCATCTCATTTATTAGTCAATATGAACATCAATCAATTCCATGTACAGAATTGATACATGCATCATTGAAAGAATTAAATTGATGGAATTATTATTTCTCATTTTGTTTTATCCCTCTCTAGTCATCTCCATCTATGAAAATGAATCAAGGAAGAATGAAAAAAATTCAAGGCTTGTTCTTCATGTTTGTAGGATATTATATTTATTCCCCTATTCCTCAAAGACTCATCGATAGATTTTTTTGGCCCTTGGTTTGAATAAATACTTTTTCTTTGATAATTACACAAATGTTCTTTGACACAACAGATTGATACCACATTTGTTGTTCATGATTGAAGATACAGTAAAGGTACGCTGACAATGACAGATGATCAGGAGTAGAACTAATGGAATTTTATTCCCATTATTCCTAGTTTTTTCCGCAAAGTGATGGTTTTTTCAAAAAGGATCATTTTTAGAGTAGATTTGTACACAAATTTTGGTCGACGATGATGGAAAGGCTTAGCCGACATCTATTATATTATTTTTTACAAGTGTCGAGGCTCCGTCAAAGTTAAGGATGGTGTCAAAATGATCACGATGAATCTAGAAATTTTGAGCTACACAATGTGTATTTTAGGATTACAGGTTTTCTCAGTCCCCTAGATGTGTTTCTAGGGTTCCAGATGGATTTAATTATCACATGCCATGTTCCTCAGTCACAAACAATGTGACCCCTTCATGATTCACATCTTGTCCCTCAGAGGATACATAAACACGAGTAGGAGAACACGGCCGATGGCATGTAGTGTACTTGGAAATTAACATGAAAACAAGTACATAGGTTGGTACATGAAATTCCCAATGACAAGGGCACAACAATGTGACCTGGAAAGGGTTTTGGGTGTCTCTACACATTTTTTACATCTTCTACATGTCATGTATTATTATATTTATATGCCTTGTGAGGATTTAGCTCATGGAAAGACTTGGGGATAGTTGGATGCACCGTGTACCCCATTCAATGGTGTTTGTAGCTCTTCATTTCATTAGTTTGGAATAGTATGGGTTGATTGTGCTCCCTTGGTCCATTCCTTATATGGTACAGTACAACATTACATCCACATCATAGGATTGTGATCTCCTTTAGAGTTTTATTCTAAGATAGTGTTTTGGTGTACCACCATGATAATGAAGTGTGATCATCTATCTTCATTTTTACCTATGTGGGGTTTGTGGAATCGGTGCAACATCCTTTAAAAGGGAATTGAACCTTCATCTAGTTGGCCCTATTAGTACAGTTTGTTGAATTTTTGGCACATAGTCCCCTATATATTAGGTTGTTCTAGATTGGGTTCATTGGGTCCCCCGGCTGGGCATGTTCCCCTATTAAAGTATTAGGGTATTCTTAGTATAGTGATCTTTCCTATCTGGGGAGCAATGGTATAGATATACTTTTAAAGAATATACTATGATATCATGGCTCATGGACTGGGTTCTCCCATAGTGATCATTTAATTTAGGGGAATCAGGCGGCGTAGTGTCTTTCCTATGTATATCTATGTGTTTTTGAAATACATTGTTTGTTAAATATTTTTTTTATTAATTTACATTGTGCTTCATGTCTAGTAATATTGGGTGTCCCACTATGTATTTTTATACTGACCCATGCATGGCCTTTGAACACACATATCATGACTTGTGCAGACGAAAACCCTTTTAACGGTGTCCTGGGAGGACATTGAGAAGGTGTATTGTAACTGGATATTTTTAGACTATGATATTTATTGGGAGATTCCTTTTTACTATATTACTCAGCCATAGAGATTTTTATTCAACTTACAATTTTTGATGGGCTTGTATTTGGTTTCATTTTCATCTTCGAGTACCTTACAATTTTACTATGTTGTGGGATCATAGATGTATTCATGTATTGGATTCAGTTGTTTTTAATTTCATCATTTTATGGTCATGGATATGTGTGTGTATGTAGAGGTACTTTTGTAAAATTCCTCCCATTTTCAATATATGCCTACTCGGCATTTTTCACCATCCCCTAACATATTAGTTGATGTTTTGGGGTAGCCATAGGTCAGGCCATGATAGGAAAGGTCATTAATGAGTGGTATCAAAAGAATTGGTTCCTCCTTGGGGTCATAGTCAATGATTTTTGTTTGGGATAATATTGATTAGTGTTCGTGGTTCATATTTCAGGATAAGGACTCTAGTGTTGGTGTGGAATCCGATGTATCTATACACTATGAATTTGATAAACTACCTATCTACTAGGTATATGTAATCATTGTTTGTAGGGAATTAATTTTCGTACAAGTTTCATATAGGAATGGGTAGTGTTTTCAATTTAATTCTTGAGTCGTCTCCCCAAATATATTATTTGTTCATTGTACACATTTTTTATTTCATGATACCATCATGAAGATTGTCATCCAAGATTCGACTATATGATCACATGGATGATCAACCTAGTGAAGAGGCTACAATATAGTGGCCGTTACTAGAGATATCCCCTTTGGGTGGCTTACCAACTATACCACCACTTGTTAAGTGGGAACTAGACCGAGTAGTACAAGCTGAAGATATATGTTGGTTGAGTGCATTGCACAAGTTCTATATGGAGTGACCTCTTAGGTTTGGGGGTGATACAGGCCCTAGGTGGTTAAGTATCAGTTATAGGAAGTCACTGAAGTCTTTCTCTTTGTGAGGATTCCTCTAGATCAGTTGGTGGTCCTCAAAAATAGTCTTCTTTATGGATCTGTTGGGAAATAGTAGAGATTGATTATTCTCCTAGCCATACATTGAGCATCTCTTTAGAGAGGAGTTCTATATGTCCATTTTACCATCAATATGCCTTCATGAGCTTCTCAATATGTAGCATGGAGGCTTGACCATGTCATAGTACTTAACTGGGTTTACTGATCTCTCACACTACTCCTTAGATATGGTGTGAGATCAGTTCTTTAGAGATCAAACCATTGAGAAGGTATTATGTCAAGATGTCATGGGTTAAATGGTACCCCATTTTATTCCCACCTATGATGGGGTTTGTGAGTAGGCCTTGGTAGTGAAGATATTTCTAGAAGAGTAGACAATGAGAGTGGGGGTTAGTAGTGGGATCCCAGTAGCCGAGATCTCAGTAGAAGGTAGCTGACTACAGTATCAAGAATCCAACTGTGACAGATGCTTCAGGAGGTGATCCTAGGAAATAGGTTCCGTGGTAGAGATATCTTAGGGTGGCTAAAATAAATTGATACAGAGGTGATGTTTCCCTTGTGATGTTCATGGACCCCTGGATCGAGACTATATAACCCATCGTACAAATAATTTTGAGATGGTCGAGGGACCACCGAGGTAGAAATAGTGGTAGGGGAAGGGTGGTCTGTAGGGTGTCGTATGTGGTATAGGTGCTGACATGGAAGTCGGAGGTGGTTGTAGGATCGAACTATTACCACCACGAACCTAGGGGGTCCATGCTAGTCTTACATAGTAGGTGGGTAGGGATGAGATTAGCTGCGGGATATAGGGGCCTATCACACCAAGGCTCTAGAGATGACACAAAGTAAGATCTATGAGTTTTCTACATTAGCGTCAGTATGTATAGATATAGGTTCTAGTCATTTCTACTATTCCACTTATCTGGTTAGAGATCTAGAGATTCTATTTTATATAATGGCTCTATTCTTGAGGTTAGAGACACTGATATGTAGTGACTCGGTGATTTTGGGATTGTTACGATGTTGTGATCTAATTATTAGAGGTTAGAGTTTTGAATGTGATCTTTTTCTCGAATCAATGAGGCTTTATATCATCATATTAGGTATTGATTAGTTATCCATAGTTCATCCCCAAACTGACTTATTAAGGTTGAGTATGAGGTGTGTCTGTAATAAAAAATGATGGTTTACATTGTGGGTGAAAAGGAATCCATGGAAGAACAGTATGAGACAAAGCATAGAAGAGTGAGGTATACTACTCACTAGTTGTATAGAAGGAATCTTGGAGTAGTCAATTCTTTGAATTATCAGTTTCTTGTAGTGGTAGCGGAGTATAAGGAAAACTTTTTGGAGGATGTAACAAGATTACCTCCCTGCATAGAGATGAATTTTGCATTGAATTCCATCCTAGGATCACATTGATATTTTCACAAGCATATTAGATGGCTCCAATAGATATTTGAGAGTTGAGGGTTTAGTTGAAATACTTGAAGGAGATGTGCTATGTGAGACTCGTTGTTTCCCCCTGGGTAGACCTTGTGTTTTTTCCAAGAATAAGAATAGTAGTTTGAGGTTATTTTTGGATTAATTTCCCTTGAATTATAAGAATATGAAAGATAACTATCCACTGCTGAGGATAAATGAACAATATGATCAGTTGAGAGTGACACATTTGTTCTCGAAGAATGTACTCAAACCAGGATATCACTAGTTGAGAGTATGGGATGATGATATACCAGTTCTTTTATTCAAATATTTTTATGGTCACTTTGATTACATGGAAATCAAGGTTCCAGTAGTGATTTTATGAGCTATATAAATGGTTGAATGGTTCCCCCATATTGGGATTTCAATGGGAGGGTGTCAAGTGAGTAGTGCTCTATCACTCATTAGGAACATGACCTTGTTGTTCTATGATATAGAGATAAGAATCTATTTCCAATGGTTCACGGTATTTGAGGAAATGTTCTTAGAACTATATGACCCAGGATCTGGAGTAATCAGTAGTAGTATTCTCACTAAATATGTGATGACACTACATGATGGGTGTGAAATTTATCATTTACATTGGCCACAAGAGTATCATATATATATCCTCAGTGAAGGATCTTAACTTGAGTTAGAGGTGAAGGCTAGAGTTCCTACATGATTATGGATTCAAGATTTTATATACTATTGGGAAGGGGAATGTGGTGAGAGACACACTTCGTATGATATCTTGTTATCAGTTGTTGGACAAGGTGTCAGAATAGTAAGCCTCATTGAAGTTTTTTTTGGATAAGGATGATGCTGAATATCTTCAGTTAGTGGTTGTTACCCACACCTCATTTACTGTGTTTTAGGGATTCTCAACCGGAAGATACCAATTGTGAGACCTTACATATGCATATATATCCATCGGACATGATCTTGATGGATATTCTGATGGTTGGGAGAACTCAATCCTTTTTATAAGACAAACTATAGAACCATTAATGTTGCAGGAAGAAGTGACGTGGGTGTCTAATACACCCCCTTTAGTGGAACATCTAGTTGTGGAAAAATGTATTAGGAACTATGATGTTATATTTTGTGGCCATGAATAAATAAGGGAGTAGCATATTTTGTCCCACAATGCTCACATATAAGCAAGTGAAGGAAGAGAAATTGGTTTTTAGTGGGTTTATCTCAACCCCATGAGTTTCTAGTGTGAAACTGGGATAGGATATCCATAGAAATCATGATGTTTTTACCACGTACATCTATGTGAAATAATTAGTTCTGGGTGATCATAGAATGACTCACTAATTCAACCCACTTCCTAGCTAAATGAGAGAAGATCCCAATAGAGACCTTGGTGTGCCCCTACATTAATGAGGTAATCATAATGCATGTAGTTATCTATAAAATTGTCTCTAACTATGATGATCGCTTTACATATTGATTATCGAGACAATTATAGGAGGCCATTGGGAATCAGTTACATTTTAGAAAAGTGTTTCACACCTAGACTGTAGTCCCGAAAAAGAAAACCATTTAGGTCATGGAGGACATTTTGTGGGATTTTATGTTGGATCTTGCAAGTAGTTGGGAGCATCTACAACCCATTATGGAGTTTGAATACATAAAAAACTACTATTAAATAGTTGGTATGGAACCATTGGAATATTTATATAGTTAACTTTGACGGTCACCACATTATTAAAATGTTCTAGCTGATTCATCAGTCATGGGCCCAATGTTCTTATGAGCTACTACAAATAAGGTGTAGTTCATCCAAGATTAGATGAGGACTTCACCGAGTATTCAGATGTTATATAAAGACTAATGACGAAGACCTATAGAGTTCAAGGAGAGAGACCATGTCTTCTTGAGGGTCTCAGTATGACTTTTATTTTGGATATTTGGATATTGTAGCTTGTTATCCCTGATATTCATTGGTCCCTTACAGATACTGTGTAGAGTTAGTGAAATGGTGTATTGATCAGCTCTACCATCATAGTTGGACAGGGTACACACTTTCTTCGACATGTCATAGTTGGGGAGGTATGTTCATGACTCGTCACACATTATCAATTGGTGTGAGTTGGATATATAATATGGAGATAGCTTTGTAGATTTTTTTTTTGAGATCGAGGATCAACTAGAGAGTACCCATTGTTTCTGATCAATTCCCCTTTTCATGTTTGGTGGTACCATGAGAATATTTAGGAGAGAACCTAGGAGTGGAGACCCAGATGCAAGCCCAATATCCTCATATTTTCAAGAAGGGTTTTCCCTTTTAAATATGAAAATTCCAATGTTGGGGAGAATTTAATGACTTATATTTTCTATGTATTATTTTTAATATTATATAGATTAATTTATGGGTCAATCATTGATACGAAATGTGATTTTGAGTCCTCGTGTTCTTGTAATAAATTTTGGAAACATATTAATTTATTAAATACCACACACATGATTTTTTTCTAAAAAGGTGGAATAAATCCTTGAAGGGGTCTCAGATCAGAAATTTGAGGGCACCATTGAGTTTAGAATGTGGGATTTACTTCAAGATCAACTTATGATTTTCATTGCAGGCCATTTGTGAAAAAGTTAAAATGAGAGTGAAATTAATTAAATAAATTAATTCAATAATTAATTTTATTTGTATTAAAAATAGAGACAAACATTGTCTTTAAATATACATATATCATTTTTGTATTAGGGTTGGTTGATAAACCCAATAGACCTATAATATGTTGTAAGATAGTATTCCTGTAAAATGACTATGGATCAGGATAAGATCATAGATTATTTCACCAATGCAATTCGTAGATCTCAAAAAAAAGTAATTGCAGAACTATTCTTTCTCGATAATGAATCTAAACTCAAGATAAGATGTATTGTTTTGTGATTTCAATCTTTTTTCTTAATATCAAATGAACACAGATCAATCCTAATAATAGATCCGATACACACAATATCTGTTTAATAATATTTATGAAATTATTATTTGTTCATTTTCATTAATCCCTCTTCTTTATCTCCTTATATTAAAATAAAATGAGTCTTAATAAAAATAGATCAAGGTTATTTCCTCACATTTGATGGATTTTTGATTTCTTCAACCATTCATTATATGTCCATTGCATGCATTTGGTTTTTCCCATGGTTTAAAAAAATACACAATATTTGATCATTTCATGAATATCATTGGTGAAATATTTCAATACTGTGGGTGTGTTCTGTGGTCAATGATCCAATAAAGGTGAGTTGATGGTGTTGGATGGATGGGAGTATAAAATATTGATTTTCAGTCCCCGTTATTAATGGGTTTTATGTGTGGTGATGAGTTTTCTCAAAAACTGCTTTTAATAGTATATTTGAACCTAGATTTCATCCATTAACGATGTACCTGTTCATCTAACCACCAATATATAGGTTCTGGAAAGGGTAGAATCTCTAGTGATGCACAAGATGACACTAAAGAGATATAGGTTGATCTAGAAAATCCACACGAATATGGCTTGTAATTTTTGATTACACAACATTTGTACACCTTACGATGTCAGTAGGGTTCTAGTTGAAGTTAGTAATCACATGACTTGTGACTCGGTCATATTCTAGGTGACCCTTCTATAATTCTCGATATGTACCACATATGTTACACAGACACAGACATGAGTCCACACTAGTGGAATACCATGTACTAATACAGGGTGAAAACAACCTATACACTGGTTGGTACATAGGCATTCAAAGGACACAAACATGGATATGCAACACATTCAAGGTTTCATGTGTCACTACACATCATATAATTCTTCCAAACAACATGTATATTGAGACTTACATGATCTGTGATGATTTGCCATGTGGGCAGTCATGGGGATAAAGGGGAACACTGTGCACCCCTTATTTCACGCCATATTCCCCCTTAAAGAGTGCTTATGTATATTTATTTCCTTAATTTAGTACAATTTAGGTTTATTTTGTTCCCTTGATCCATTCTGTAGAGGTTAAAATGATACATTATATCCACTTTATATGATTTTAATCCCCTCTAGAGATTGGGTCTCAAATAGTGTAGTGGCGTCCTTCTGTGAGACTGGAGTGTGATCCTATATTAGCATTTTCCCTGTGTGGGGTTTATAGAATCTACATTACATCCCTAATTATGGACTTTATACTCTATAAAATTTTATTTATCATTAGTGTTTGAGGAATCATTTTCATATGACCCCTATATAGCAGGTTGATCTTGATTGGGTTTATGGTGTCCCCCAACAGCTCTAGGAGTTACCCCCTATCTAACTATAAGGTTATTATTAAACCTATGATATTTCATAGGAGGGTCCTAATGATATATGCCTCTTAGTCAAGAGTCTCCAATGATATCATTGATCATGGAGTGGGTTCTCCCATAATATTTTTTATTCAAGAAGAATCTTGTGGCTGGTAGTTGGTTATGACCGCCTGGTGGCCTGGTTTTTTTCCTTAGTATATCATTGCGTTTTGGTCATATATTTGTTGGTATATCTTTTATTTAGATGAATATACATGGTGATTCATGTTTAGTATTTTCGGGGGGTCCTACTAGGTATTTTATATTCACCCATGCAAGGGATTTTCCTACATGTGTCATGTCTTGTACAGTTGATGCCCCTGTTAATGTTATCGTTAGAAGATAAGGATAAGGAGGAGAATATCTAGAACTTTTTATACCATGGTGATTATTATGGGATTTGTTTTTTACTTTGGTCCTCACCCTTTGATCAGGCTAGAATCTTTATAGTTTTGGTTTGGATTGTATTTGGCCCTTTTTCCGATATCAGTACTCTATTATCATACTCTATCACATGATCTTAGAGATACGCCTGAATAGGTTTCAGTTGTTGTAAATTTTCATATTGGGTGGGATTATATATATATATATTTGTGTGTGTGTGTAGAAACTTTAGGAAAATTCCTGTCATTTATGGGATATTCTTACTCAGCACGGTTCACCAGTCCCTGACATATTGGTGGTTGTCTTACCATAGTAATGGGTTGAAATTAGATAGATTAGGCCATGAATGAAAGACAAGGATAATGAAAATTTAAATTAAATCATGAAATAATCCCATATTTTTATGTTTATTACCCATTAATATGAAATAGATCACTTTGGCTTCAAGTCAATAGTAAAATCCTTAAGGAAGATTGAAGGATAGGTTGGAATTCTGGAAGACATGTGTTTCATTTGAAAATAGTAAACTGGTTCGACATCTCACACACTAGAAACATTAGATCACATTGGCAACCCCAAGGGTGTTCCCTTAACAAAAAAACACAAGAACACATAGAAAAAAACTAAAATCAATTTAGATGTCGAATTTCTTCCCAGAATGTTCTTTGTTTAATGTTTTTACCATGACATTGACCCCCCACCATACCCAATACCAACTCCAAACATTTTAAGGATTGTATTTTTGACCACTTACACATGCTTGATATTGATAATTTGTTTATAATCTATATTAATTACAAACATTTGTCATCTAATGAGTGGTAAAAATCCAAGTAATATCTGAAATGGTTGATCCAGTTGCTCCAATAGTATTTCCTATGATATAAAGGACTAGTGCCCCATTATTATTTTCAAGAGAATAATGAATTACAATCACAAGGATAGGTTTATAATCAATCAATTTATAATTGAGTGGGGAAGGAAGGATTTTAATTTTGAGTTTGGTTTGACTGAAATTTTCTAAAGTAAATTGTTAATATGAAACCAAATTAATTTCTTTTATAATTTTTTAGAAATAATTGGTTCCTTATAAAAATAGGATTAATCCCCCAAATTGGCAAGAAGAAAGTCCGGAATGGTTATGGAGTTGATATTTATGATCTATCCAAATTTATCAATGATCAGTTGTACTAAAAAATAATCAGTGGAGATATATTTTGAATATTCAATCTATGAGGAAAAATTATCCTCTTCTGAATACATAAATTCAATATCCTCCTAATTTAAAGACCCTTAATTAATTCATTTATTATCTTGATCTATCTTAAATCCAAAGGTTGTTCTATCAATGAATTAATGAGGGAATTGTGCGAAACTACACATTCCCCACAAAGTTATTTAAGGGATAGTCAGTGTATGGATGGGCGACTCTGATGTTTTAATTATTTTATTTAAAATATAAAAGAAAAAACCTATGAATTTATTTTCCCCATTTCATTACACAATTTTCAATCAATGTTTGGAAAATAAAATGGGTAGGAGGTTAAGCATCATGGACATCCCCAAGATTTATCACTTCAACCATCCTTGAGAGGGATAGAAATTTATCCTTTAATCATTCATCAACCCAATGATTGTACATCTCACTGGGGTTGGGGAAACCATTCAAGGTTTGATCAGTGAAATTCCCTAAGTTAGAGGATTCCCAATATATAATTCTCATGTTATTATTGTTTGGGATTATGATTGGGTAATATTGATGATACTCCATTGGGGTAGGATGAAATGCGGAATTATAATTCATAGGACACAAACAATCATAAAGAAGAAAAGATAAAAGAAATGGGGGGGGGGGGGTTAGAAAAGATAATTTGGGGTGAGAAAAGGATTATAGTGCCTATGATAACTTACATAGGTCCCAGAAAATGCTGCCAAATTTTGGTGACATCCAAATTTACATGATAGGTAAAATCAATTGTTTTAGTACATGTTAGGATAAAATCCACAGAGACAAAGGAATAAAACTAATGAACAATACAATATATATAATTGAAAACTATATATAATGAAATTATTTGAAGAAAAAATGAGGAAATTTAAAGAAAAAAACACACAATGACATAAAAATCAATAATTAATGATGATGGGGAGATCCTATATTGTTGTTAGTTATATAATGGATGTAATTATTTTACTATGAATGTTCATTTCACTAGTTCAATAAGTATCCAATCAATGAGATTAGTAACCAACATCATTCACTGATTTAATCCATTCTCAATTACAAGGATAATCACCAATTAACATATATAATAACTTTAAACATCACTCCAAGTAATTGGATCTTACTAGCACTCAAAATGTGCATTCCTTAATGTCAATGAAAACAAAGAAAAAAATAGGTCACAGAAAAAAACTCTCAAACCATAGAACTATTTTATGGATTTAATAAAATAAAATAACATCCAATCTAGCACCAAGAAACTACATAGAAAAAAACAAAATTTTTATCCTTTCATTGATTCAAGGATCTAAATGGAAGGTGGAAGTTAACCTATAATGGTTGAATTGATGAATTAGAACATAAAAAATAATGAACACTTCACCATTTTGTGAGGAATTTCAAAATATCTAGTGTGAATAAATTCACAACATTATTCATTGGTGTCAAGGTGTTAATAAAATGATAGAAAAAATTAATAATATTAATTATATGAACTTTTATTTAGAAATGAATGTGTTCTAGACAACATAAATTATAAACAATAAACATACAATTACAAAATAAAAGTGTAAAATTCTAATTTAAAGAATAAAACATTCACCCCATTCAACAAATAATTCATCAACCATAACCACCTTAAATAACATTTTTTGGTTTCTAGGGTTTATCACACATCAATTAATTCCATCCTATTTAATTTGGATAGTAAAAGGTGGTTGGTAAAAATGGAAAACTGAGTTTTCAGTTTTAACTATAAAATATGGATCAACAATCTTTCCCCATGTTGATGCACAAATTTTATTTTTCATGTGGACGATTTAGGGATGGTTATAGAAAAAAAATATTTTCTTTTTGGTGTCCTCTATTAGTTTCAAAAATTTCATTCAAATTAGACCAGCCATTCAGATTTTATTCTTGAAATGATTGTATGAATCATCCTCTAATGATAAAAGAAAAAATGTTCCACATAAAGTTATAAATCATATTTCAAAATATCATATTCAAAAAATTAAAATAATTTAATTGATAAGATGATGATTGATGAAGTCCAAGTTTACACGCATTAAACATGAATTGGACATCTGAGGATAAGGGAACTTAAATTTATAAAATGCACTAAAATTGGTGTTTATGGACTTTGAAACACATTAATATTAAAATATAATCAATTAATATTATCTTTTTTAAGAGGATAATAAGTCACACATATCTTTGAGCTACATTACCTTATTTTCAATCCATATGTGATTGAATTAGGGTGAGATTGTTAAAAAACTTGTCTCAAAAAATGAAAAATAATTAGGATGATGAAGGAGATATTAATAATACCTATAGTAGATCTCAGCGATTACCAAATGATAACAAAACTTAAAGACCCTAATCATTGATTCTAGAACCAATCTTTATCTTATGAGTAGGCTTCACCATAATCAATTTCATTGAATGTTTAGTTTTAGGGTCATACAAACAATGATTTAAAAGGTTCCACCCTGATAGTTTATTAGTAACTATTATTATAATTATACTCAATTAGTACAATGTGGCTAACCCAAGAACCCCAAAATTCAAATAAATTGGGACAGGGAAGTTCATCTAGAAATTTTTCAACCTATATGTCTACCAAACTATATGGGGACAATATATTTTTATCAACATGATATATGACTCCATTTACTTTTATACGATCTAAAAAAATAGTGTATTAATGAGAATATCCATGTATGATACAAAAAATAGTTAGAGACACACAAAACCTTATGATGTCATCCACAAACAACTTCCCCAAGACATCCATTATACTGGTATCTCTAATTAGTAAGAAGTGTATTGAAATAGTTAATTGATAGATCACCACCTAGATCAAATTATTACCTTTGGGAGTTCTAGGTAATCAAAAAATTAAAACCATTCAAATATCATTCAATTCCGACATTGGAATGGGGAGAGGCTAAATAAAATAAGAAGGATTTCAGTTATATTGATTAATATTTAGAAATGTGTAACATTAATACAAAATGTCATCTATTCCATGATAAATTCTAGGAAACTTGAACTGAATTTTCAAGTATGAGAACATATTTTGGGATCCATTGTTGTTAGACCAAAAACTATGATAGAAATATTCCAACATAGTATTCCTCATATTTCAGGGAATAATATGTAATTTATTATGTAATTAATACTATCCATAGAAATAGAAAACACACAAATTGTCTAAAAATAATAAAAATAATATTTGATACTTAAGAACATTTTATCCTACTACCACTCCAAGATAATCATATCTAGTGGATAATATGTCAAACAATAAATTTACAAAATGTTTTCAAACTCCTCTATCTATAATCCCATGTGCACAAGTGAAAATTTTCCCATCATGTTTGATTCGTTGTGTTCTACCATCATATAATGGAAAGTAAAATTCCTACTAAACGTTTTAGTGCCTAGACTACTCCTTAGATAATTGGTCTTGTTAATGTCAAATTTCTTCAGGAACTCCACCTGTTTTCTCTATAGGAAAAAAATCCATTTTAGAAATGATATAAAACGTTATTTTATGGTTAGTGTATATGAGAAACTTATATTATAAAATATAGTGTGAATAATAATTTAGCGAATGAAGGAATACTATAATATTCAAAACATGGGTGGGATAAATCATCTAAGAAGGTTAAAGATAATGAGATTTATAAGGAATAACATGATCTCTTTTTGTAAGGGAACTACAAAACCTCACTTGAAGCATAACAATAATCCATATTTCTATTTCAAGACTCCATTTATTTTAGTATTGGTTCTATGGTCAAATTCTTGTTTAGATAATTGCAGGATACATGAAACTTAAAATCCCAAAATAACACCCCTCTTACTAGTTAAAGTAGTCAAAGATATACATGTTTTGAGAAATATTTATGAACTAGGAATATTATCATAACAATGAAATAAATATATGGATATCAAATACATTATATTGTTCATCCAAATAGAAGAAATTCTTCACTTTTCGATGATATACTGAGATACCATGTTCTGAATTCCCATGTCTAATGAACATTACATATCTGATAGGGAATTGAACCTTTTATAATGTATCATTTTGAATATGAATATTTAAGATTACCAAACCATGTATCTAGTCACACATATGATATTTTTTTTTATTTTATAGAACTAGAATTTCATCCGCAAATATTATGACAAACATTGCAAGATAATGGTGGAAAATACAATCCATCATTGGCATGAAGATTGTAAGAGAGTTAGTTTTTCCAAACAACATCATAGGTAATAATAGTGGAAATACCTGAACATGAAAGATCTCCTTGGATTATTTGACTCCTTGATTATGTGTTACTAATAACATGACTAAATATCCATGTTAGGAAACAAAATTTTCTTCATTAACTAATTGGATAAATAATATATGTGGGGAAAGGTGTGATTCCTTTTTATCACTAAAAATTTTATTGTCTGATAGTACACACATATTTGGAGGGTTCTATCAAAATTCATGAAAATTGAATAGAGGGTTCCTAAGGTGACACACTCAGACATATAAATCCATTATTTATCAAATCATCTAGAAGGTTATTAAACTCTTTTAACTAAGCTGTAGCCATAAAGTATGATTTCATAGATACCAACTGGGTACCTTGAACTAATTAAATCAACCAATCCACCACAACCCCTTAATAGGAAGACCTAATAAGTCATATGAAAAAAACAATAGACTTCATTATGTATAGTTGTAATATCACTACTAAAATATTATAGACTCTACTCAGTGATGGATAAATAAATACATTTAACATGATTTGAAAAAGGAGGTCTCACCCGACTGGACCTCTACTTCCACTCACCTTGAAACACAAGGGAGTAACCTTTAGGTGTAGTTATATAAACCTTCCAATGATAATAATCAGTTTGTGCCTTATCAGAAATCAACCAATCCATCATAATAATTAGATCAATGCGATCTTTGTTTAGAACCATAAAACCCTAATGCATATCTACATCTCAAAAAGGGAAAGATCATGAGGGGAATTAGAAATCATACAACATTTTCATTCTTAAAGGTATAACCAATAACAAAATGAATGTAATGATCACTATTTTTTGTTTTAAGTGATCAAATGCACTTGTTGATATGAATGAGTGGGAGGTTCCTCTATTAATAAATAGTACAAAAGGTAGAACCAATAAAAATGAACAATCTCATTGGACCCACATAAAGTTCTATTAGATACTCTTCCATTACATGTAACAGCTTCATTATAGAGGCTAGTGGTTGGAACCATTTTCCATGAAGAATATGACTACAAAATAGATCCCTGATGAATATACAAGCATGATCCAAAGTGATGAGTTGAATAGGACTGATAGGAATTCTTCATGCGACTGAGGAATCCACAGGAGTTGAAAGTCTTTAGAGTCATGGTAAAAAAATAATTTAGTTCCATATCGAGGAAAATTTCTGAAATGACATGCTAAAAACAATAGATGATGGCATGTGAGATGGATTCTAAGAAGAAACGCCAATTTTTACTCTATAAAAATCACTCTAATTATATTTCCCTTTATAAGGACCACTAAATCTACCATGAGATTTAATAGGAACATCCTTCTTCCCAAACATACCCACCTTAAAATTCCCAACTATAAATACCCTATCCACCACCTCAACATTGGTAGAACAATTTATGATGATGACCTATGACCTTGTTTCTCATTGAAGATACATCTATAAGATCAATAACTTCATCATATAATTATACACAACATTATGGGAAAACTGATAGAGATCGAAAAAGTGACTTGTATATTCTGTCACCACATAATTCACATTCGTAAGGTTGAGGAACACTGTGGCTTTCACTATGGTCATATACTCTAGGTGAAACTACTCTATAATGAAACCCTGATGTCATTCCAAATAGAATCATCATGATTCTTTAACATAATAAACATGTCCCACCATTTTTTACTCAGGGATTCTAAAATAATGATAGAAGACCTAACAAAAAAATAAGAGGTTTCCAAAAATTAAAATATCAATTCAATCATTCATATATAAGCAACTACCTAATTAGATCCATTTTTTCTTTTTAATGATGGTGGTTTCAAATTATGAAGCCCATGATCCTAATTATTATCTTTATCCCTTTGAGATTCCATCCCTATAACTTGAATAAGGGAGGTTCCACAACATGTTCCATAGTTCAGACTATGCACACAACTAATTCCATGATTTTTTGATAAATTGGAGGGTTCTTCTTTAATGGTTTTTCAGCAACAACATCCAAAAAATTCAATTGAAAACTTATTATGGGAAATTTACAACAAACGATCAGAAAAATAATCAAAAGGTTATGTGAACCGATAATCCATTCTATCATATAATGTCGTAATTCAACTTGAATTTTAAAAAATCACAGAGAATGAAAGAGTGGGATATAAATAATTTGAATAAAAAAAGTGAAACAACCCAATATTTTATGGTATTTTTTCCTTAAAATAAATTTTGTCACATTAAAAAATTACGATGAATGTAATCCCATGATCTTAAAAGAACCCTATATTCGATAGCTTACGCTACAAAGAACCCTAATCTTAAACAAACTATTAAAATATTATAATTTAATTATAATAGTTATCTTCAAGAAGTTGGAATGTAAAAAATGAATGA
Source organism: Viscum album (assembly GCA_963277665.1). Classification (NCBI taxonomy): domain Eukaryota; kingdom Viridiplantae; phylum Streptophyta; class Magnoliopsida; order Santalales; family Viscaceae; genus Viscum; species Viscum album. Next base: position 1,063,860,233 of record OY728161.1, on the reverse strand, counting down.
GATTAACAAAAAATTTTAAATATATTTTACACATGTCTATAAAATCATTTCACTAATTAAAAATTATTTATAAATGAAAAAAAATTCAATTGAACATATAGGAATTATGTTTTATAAAAACAATTATTTTTATTTCAATAAATGTATTTTATATTAATAAATTAAATTAATCACTATTAGTAAGTGTTATTATTAAAATTTATATTTTATATATTCTATAATGTTTTTCTAAATTCATCTAATATGTTTGATAGGCTTAATATAAGATTAAATATAATTTTAAGCATTAAAAACTATATTTTTCTAAAACGAAATTTTGCCGCCTTTTTTTGGCACCAAATATTAAAACTATATTTTGATACTTTTATAAGTTTTATCTGAAAAAATAAACATTATTTTTTAAATTGGTATATAAAAAAATTCTTTGGGTTAATTTTCTGTAATATTTTGATATGTTTTATTTTTTTGATGAATAGTAAAAATATTGAATTTTAATTAAAAAATGATTTTTCATCTAATTTATTTATATAGTAAAATTATATTTAATTTTTTTTAATGTATATTTAGTTAACTTATACATAAATAAATCTAATTTAGGTCTTTTGAATTAATTTCACCAGGAAACTGGATATAAAAAAACATTTTAAGCTTTTGAAATTTTCATTTTAAAAACCCTCATTTTTATTGTGTCTATTGTATTAATTTTAAATAAACTTTTTCCATTTATATGATTTAAATTTTGTAAAATTGATTTTATATTAAACATAATATGTTCCCATATGTTTTTTAATGTATAATTCTTTTTTAGGCATAAAAATGGTTGTCATGGTAAAAAAAGTATTTACTCTTATATATGTAAAAAATGATACATGTTAATGTTAAAAAGGTAAAGACTTAAATTACATAAAAATAAACTTTAATGGTTTTTTGAGGTATTAATAAATCATAAAAATACTATAAATCATTAACTTTTTGAAAATGGAATGGAAATTAATGTCACCTCAATGTGGCTGGCTTTAAATATAAATGAATCATTATTTTTACCACTTAAACCCACCTCCCCACAATTATAAAGACCACCCATCACCACTTTATTTCAATGTAAAAGAATTGAATATCCTAAAATACCAACCCAAACTTATAATACTAATAATTTCCACTTTATAATTCTTCTTTTCTCACAAAAAATACCAAATCCATGGTTATAAAGGGTCTCTCAAGTAGTGGATATTCAAGAGACAATTTTCTCAAAACTCCTCTCTTATTTTCATTTATTCTTCTACTTTATCCTAATATAATTCATACATCAGGGAATTATAACTATATAATCCTATATATAATGGAGTTTATTTATACTATAATATCTAAAATCCATACCTTTTATTTCACACTCTAATTAAATGAAACGAAAAAATTTTCATTGTTATGGTGATTAACTTTATCCGTGAATAATGTTTTTGTTTGTTTTCCATTTTCATCTTTATTTATAGTAATAAAAACACTATTATGGTTATATAATAATTTAATATTTATTTAATAACCTATATCTTGTTCGGAAACTAAGGTATGTACGTACTATTAAATAAATGAAAACTAGTTCATGATATTCAGAAAAACCTAAAAAATAAACTAATCATTTATCAATAATATTTTATCAAGTGAATTATCCTCATGTTAAGAACCAAAATTATATATGTGACCATTTATAATCCTCAAATTTAATTAATACCATTTAATTTCACTACTGGTGTTTTACTTCCATTTGAAAAGAACATCAACAATTATACTCAAGAGAACTGATCAGGAAACAATCAAATGAATGCACACAAAATAATGAAAATAATGAAATATTATTAATTAAAGGGTAATAATATGTCATAAAAACTTAATAAAAGGCATTATAATCATGAATTTAGTAAATAAATTAATTATTAAAATTATTAAAAACATTATACAAGATTTTTTAGTATTAAAATCTTTAGGGAAACGCATGGTAAGGTTTCTCATCTCACTTTTTAAATATGAGATATATATGTATTCTTCAAGACTATTTATATTTTATGGTTTATATATACATTAATTCTATTTATATTACCATTAATATATTTTTATTAATGGTATTTATTTTTTCATTTTATAATTATTACTTTTTTGGGCAATATGATTCCACTGATTACAAATTGATAAGATAATTTTAATCCCAATTTCCATTCCTTGTGATACACTTATACTTCATGGATTATTTCATAAAAATATTATATGTTAAATGAATTCCAAATATATTATTCCTTATTTTCAATTTTTTATCTGTATTTACATATAATAAACATATTTTATTCCATTTATTTTTGTTCACTCCAATTTATAAAGTACATTCTTTAAAAAACAATCTTTTTTGAGTTTCACTTCAAACACTTTTCCATCCATTTTTATATTTTATAACGTTATTTCTATTTTTTACTATTCTCCCATGGGTGTCTATTTTAATTATTACTCATGTTTTAATTTATACAAAATTTCCTAAAAATTGGAATTTTTTTTTCATTTTTAAATGTGGTTATTTGATACTTTTTGGAAAAAAATATTGAAGTTATGTTTTTTAACATATAGATCATGACCTGCATTTTTTTCCATCATGACACCATATGTTTTCTAATATTACATAAAAATTTTACATGTTTATCATCAATGAAAATTATTTCTCTTATAATTGTGTGGAATTTTAAACCTATTCAATTTAAATTTTAATAAGGTTTTTGTTCTAAATAATTTTGAAATAATCTCATTTAAAGAATTTTATTCTCTGTCAAAATACTTTGTTGAACCTTACGATTATTTGAAATAGATATCTTATAATACCATCTTCTCTAATTTATTATACAGTTTATGATTAGTTTGACTTGGGATATACTATTCTGGTACCATTGATATATTTCCTTTGGTTAGGCTTTATGATAATATTACTATACACATTTCATTCCATGAGTAACCCTTATGATTATTAGTTACGCTTGATTATTTCTATTAAATGAATATGACTAATAATGTTGTAATTGGTGATAGCACTCTAATGTATTAGGTAATGTTTTAGTATCTTGAGACATCAAGTTGGGAAAGTGAGTAAACATAATTCCTATATGGGACTTTTCCCACAATGTGATGCGGTCTTAGATGTTTATCGTAACTCATGTTTATGTCATATTATATGTTATTTCCCCAAATACATGTTTCTTTATTCCATAATGCCACATGTTATTTGATTATTATATAACTAATCTCTTAAGAACATCCTAATTTTATTTAATTAAACAATATTTTTAACTTTGGTATATGGGGTATAATTTTTACATGTTATTTTCATTATCACATACCCTTATTCTAATCTTATGATTTCATATGATCTTGGTTCGATTAATCTTATGTTTACCCTTATTGAGAATATATGTTCAGCCTTCATATGTTTCCTTTTCTCCATGTTATGAGGATATATGTTTAATGAAATATGTCTAGAAGGATTTAACATGGTTGATTTTGATGATCTAATGTGAAAGTTTGGTATAGAGGGAGATAATGTTGATATTTAGAAGCTAGAATTTTATGAACCCAAGTTGTTAATTTTTTTCCTAATTCTTTAAATCTCTAAACCTAAAGGATCACTTAGTATATATGTGATCTAATAATTCATTTCTATGTTGAATGTATTTTTGGAAAATATTGGGTCACATTTATCAGTATCAATGTTAGGAATGTAATGTTTTTTTGTTAGCACCAGATCTAGATGTGCATATTCTGGGCTGTTATAGTTGGTATTAGAGTAGAGTTTAGAAAAATTAGGAGATTAATATGTTTTCTTTTTTGGTATTCTCAAGAGTTATGTATATCATCAGGGGTTCATAATTTTCAGGTTGATCATATGTCCAGTATCATAGATACCCCTTTTAAGGCATTAAGATATAAACTTCTAAGGTGACTAACAATATCTTCGGATATATTCATTTTTGGGTAATTATGGGCTATTATATTTCAGACTGAAAAATGAAAGGTATAAGATAACCAACGTAGTTAAAACATATTAAGGTTATTATTTGGACAATTCTCAAATTTTTGGAATTATATAGGGATTATATAAATGTGGTTTACGAATAAGACAACCTGCAGGATGGGTGGAAACCTTTCACATCTGACAAGGATATGTGAATTAAACCCAGAACCGAAATGAGACAAGGGTGCATCACCTACCACTGGCATACACGATCTCTGGGTTAATATAAAATTGTTTTATTTTATTTAATATATCTAACAGATAAAGGATAAGTTCATTTTCGGAATATATGTCCTATAGATGACCATGAAAATTATAAATTATTTGGTGATTAAGTGATTAATGTTATATCAAAATATGTTCAGAATTTTGGTATCCCTATATGATTTTGGTAAATAAAAAACTAGAGTAGTTTATTTTAGGAATAAATATTGATTTATATTTTGGAAACATATATGATTTTATTGTGTCATCATGGTCAGTCAGGTTATTTATGAAAATGGGTAGCATATATTAGATTTTATGTGATTTATGAAATTACATTTTTATTACGAGACATTAAGCATGATTTATGTTATTTGGGGATAAATATTAAGATTTATCTTGGAAGACCATGTGACAAAATAAATCTAAATTTTTGGTTTCAATCTTAGTTAATAATATTTTTGATGAATTTTAAGGATATTTATTTATCAATTGATCTATGATTAACTATTTCTATTACTACTAAATTTTAGAGATTAAAATAGTTTTTCATCATATAATGGGTTATTATTTTTTAAAGATAATATGTTTCGTTAACCACGTTGGTATTACATAATGAAACAATATAGTACTAATAGATTATTATCTTTTTTATATTTACTGATCAGCATATGTTTATTCCAGGGATTCACGCATAAAAAAATATACACCCACAATTTTGAGAAAAATATTATTTTGTAAAATAAATTTATTAAATGATGAAACTCTACATATAAAGTAATTATATTTACTCATGTTGTTAGATATGGAAGTAAAATAATTCCTCAACTATTTAAAAAGGATCTCGGAAAAAACAATATTCATTTAATTTTCATACTGAGAAGTCAATTCCTTCTTTAACCAATCCCATATTTAGAATTTTTTCTTATGGTAGAATTTATTATGTCTATGTATTCTATCACTTTCTATTGGAAAATGATAGTTTTATTTTTCTTCTATGTCCTATTTTTAACAATGTACTAATATTAACCAATTAAAAAGAATTATTTTTTAGTGAAATATACATTTCCCATTCTCTCTTATTAATGTAATGTTTTTTAACACTATTTATGATATAGGTTTCCTATAAATTAGTTTTCAATTATCATCATTTTATTTTTAAAGTGAAATTACAAATTGGGAGGATGCGATTTATTAAAGACGGAGAGAATCTAATGCCCCAATATCTTCTGGTATGTTATTTTTTGAAATAAATGTTTCAAATTTGAAAAATTATGATGCATATAACCCCAATATTTTAAATTATCACAATGTTCAATAAAATGTGTCATGTAGAACACCGAGCATAAATAAACTATTAAAATATTATCATTAAATAATGATAACTATCAATTAGTCGTTGAAATTTCATGAATGAATGATATTAACTAAATTATGAAAATATATTTTACACATGTTTAAAAAATTAGATTATTGATTAAAACTTAGTTATAAATGAAAATAAAATCTAATTGAACATAAAAGAAGTGTCTTTTATAAAAAAACTATTTTTATTCCCACAATGAGATTTTATCTTAATAAATTAAATTAATCACTATTAGCGAGATATCATAATTAAATTCTTATATTATATATTTAATAAATTATTTTCAATTTCATTCAATGCGTTTTATAGGATTAAGATAAGAATAAATCCAATTTTATTCACAACAAACAACGTTTTTCGAAAATTTAATTTTTTCACCTTTTACTATTGTACCGATTTTAAAAATAAATTTTGATAAATTCATAAGTATTATTTCAAAAAATAAACTTTATTTTTCATATTTTAATATCAATATTATCTTAGAAATAATTGTTTATTATTTTTTCTGAAAAATATCATTTTTTGATGAATAGTAAAAAAATATTGAATTTTAATTCAAAAACTGTTTTGTAAAATTATTAATTTAAATACATAAATTATATTTTAATTTTTTTGAAATTATAATTAGTTAAATTATAAATCAATAAAACTAATTTAGTTCGTTCAAATCAATTTTCAAATAAAATTTGATATCAAATCATTTCAATCTTTTGAAGTTTTCACATAAAAAATCCACTTTTTCACTTTGTCTACATGAATTATTTTAAATATAATTTTACCAATTATATGAATTGAATTTTTTAAAATGGATCCCATGGTTGTAATCATAAGTTACAAAATAAGTGGTATGGTAAAATGAATTTTTATGCATTGTAACATCTTTTTACTATTTTCAGGTACTCGTTAACCCCACTTTTGATCATGATTGGTTGGTTCTCATTTAAAGGGATTTTTGTAAAATTTCTAAAATTTGGAGGGTAAATTGGGATGTGAATTTATGGTGTATAATTTTCCTAAGTCATTCACTATTCTTGTTAAAATCATGAAAACTCAAAAATTGAGGGTTTGCACAGTTGGCACATTGTTTTACAAATCGTGTCCCGACCTATGAAACCCCATTAGTAGGGCCACACAACTAGGAAGAATGGTTTAAAAATATCATGTGATCCTACTAAGGAAACCATTCATGTGTAATTTAATTAATCAAAAAATTCATTAAAAATCTTTGAAACCACCTTCATATCCCCTACTCAGCCCTAAATCATCCTGGAAAATTTTTATAGGCTTCTAAGGATCCCAAGATCTATTTTAGGATCCACCAAACCACTCTCTAAAAGGATTTAAGTGTGTTGAATCACATTTAATCACCTATTGGTATTAGAATCTTATATATTGATCTCTCCCACTTTATTCTTCTCTCATTCCTTGGGGTTTTTTATCATTATGTTGAACATTGTTCTAATCCCCATTGTTTAAATCATGAATCTAGGTATGAATCTTGGATCTTGATTTCCAATGTTCTTAATTGTAGTTTCCTATTTATAGTTTTGAGATTCACGATCCTTTGATCCAATGGTAGGTGGTTTAATTTAATATTTTCCACTTGATTAACCCAAAATTTCATAGTTTCAATTAAATTACATGATTAGAATTTAATATCTTATAATTGGTTTTCTAAAATCCAAATTCCATTGAAATGAGGATTTGATTTTTTTTTCATGGAATTTGGAAACCTCCCCCCCAATTTCATTATATTGGGGCATGTTGTGAAATTTTATGGAAATCATGAAATTAAATTGTGGAATTTAAATTATAAAATTTGTTTCAAATTTATGTTTCAGAAAAATGGATTAATTTTTTTTAATAAAAACCCTTTGAATTTATCCTAGAAAAAGGAATGATTTATTAAAATACTAATTTATTTTTAAAATTAATATTAGAATATCGTAATGGAAAATGGGTTTAAATTTATTTTGAAGAGTTCTAAAATAAATTTGTCATTATTGATTGTTTTTACATGACATTAAATCATAGGAAGTTAGCGATTAATTTGTGACAACACTCTATTGAAGATTTAAAACACTAATAAAACATATACAGTAGGTCACATCCCAAATGGGATGGGGAAAAGTCTTCTTTGACCAATGTCTAAGAGATTTATGTGCACATATCATCATGATAATTTATTCATGTGTGTGGGGATCCCCTAAGAGGGAACTAACGTACCTCTTGGAATGTATCCATTTGTTCATAGTTAAAGTATATATATATATATATTCCATTTTTGTAAATATTTTTAAAACGTCATTTCAAATTTATATAATTTTTTTATATAAAATGTTTATTAAACCATTTGTTTAATGTATTTCCATAAATTTAAATGTAAATCCATATTTTTCTAAATATGATTTTTAATATATATATATATATATAATTGAACGTTTTATTTGGTTAATAAATTGTCAAAAATTATTACGGAATACTTTGTGGGACTTAAATGGGATTTTACATCACACCCTTCTTATCCCATTGGGAATTTCTATATTTCCTCATACGAGGTTTATTAAAGTGTAAAGCACCACATAGAGGTGCTATGTATTATAGATATTGGGAATAAGAAGTTGTGTCAATTGAAAAATTGTTTTTTATCCTATCTTCAAATAATTTTATGTTGGTTTTGTTTACTTATTAGATTTATGTTACAGTTATCTCGGTGGATTTTTATTTGGTGAATACTGACTTGCAACTTTTAATTCTATTATTTATGTGTTAAATATGTTCCTTTTTTTATCATGTATGATGCCAGGTGATATTAACCGACCTATGGAGACTAAGAACTCCCTTTGGGAAATGATAGGATCATCCTAGATGTCAAGATACTAGGGTATCTAGGACAGTTTATGACAAATTAGTACCGAAGATACTCATTTAGAATCTTTCCTTGATGTTAGTACAAAATTGTTTAATCTTTTTGGGACTTAGGTGGTAATAATGTCTGAGTTCTGATACATCTCCCACTATAATGTGCCTTAAGTCACGAGGGGTGGTTTGGGAAAGATGTATTGATGATTAGTTCTATTCCTTCCCCTAATTTGGATTTGGATAGGGTGAACTCTAAATCCTTTTCATCTATTTGTTTGGATTAATTCCCCATGTTGCTCTATTAGATTGCCAATATGATGTATTAATTGTTTTATACTAATTTTGTGTAGCTTCATGTCTCTAAGAACACATTGGAATTATATCCCAGAGGAATATAATGATTAACCATAATGTGAAAATAATCTTATGGACCAAAACTTGGTTGAAGTCATTGTGTGTTATGTCAAAGATGTCAAACTGGAACATGCACCCATTCCCATTCGAGCTCAAAATGTATAACATCAAGGTGATGTTTTATGTAATCATTCATAGGATTTTATATTCCATAATCCTCCAACATTAAAAGGCTTTAATAATCCTCAACTAGTTGTGGATTGGTTGAGGCATTTCAAGATTCTATTTTAGTTATTTGAAATTCCTGATGAAATCAGTGTGAATTGTTCCAACTTTATGATAGTGGGACCTAGTAGAAGATACATGGAAATGATGGTGATGTAAAATAATCATGAACGATTATAGTAGATTAAAAATAAATCACTTCTCAATGACTAGTTCTGTCTAGAGTCTATGGTGTTGCAAATGGACTTGGAGTTTATCACACATGATCAGGCTCAAAAGGCCATGAAAGAATATGTAAACCATTTTTCTATTCTTATGCAGTTTTCCCCTGAGATTGCATCAAATAAGAAGAAGAATTATCAATGGTTTGATATGGGAATTAGATATAATATTCTTTATTAGTTTTTATTATTTATGTTTCCTTCTTATGTAGATGTTCTAGATTGAGCATTGATAGTTGAATTGTACTTAGTTTGTAAGTCAGGGTTGATGGAAGTTCTTTTTACTCCTAGTGTATGTTCTATGATTTCACATAAACGAAAGAGGAATCATGATTATTCTCACTGTGGTTCTTTATCGTAGAGTTTTGAAGGCCTTCTAAATTACCAAAAACAAAACCTTTAATTTTTTCTAATGTGAAAAACATGGGCACTATAAATGGGGTTTCACTAAGAAACCCAATATATGTTTCTCCTGAAGATGCTCAGGTCACTTGCATAAGTTCTTCCATGTATTTTATTCTCCCTATATTTTAATGGGATCATATGTATAAAAAAATAACTACGGTGAAATTATAATCACCACATAAAAGGGGTTATATCCATAAGAATCTGCAAAAAAGCTTCAACATGCAATGGAAGAGTCTATAGAGGAATCATATATGGGTCCTGTGACTATTTTAGGTATCATTACTATAGATTCATAATTAGTGTCTTCATTATATTATATTAGTTCATCTAATTTCTTTATCTCAACCTATAATTTTAATATCCTAAATCTACTTACAGATCTTTTATATTAGGTGATGGATATTTCTACACCACTTGGAAAAAAGAGGGATACGAGTCTCACAGTCCTTCTTATGTGTTCTATTTATTGGATATCGAGTTTTCATGGGATTTTTTTATTATCAAATTAAAACCACTTGAAATCATATTTGGATGGATTGGCATATAATTAATAAATCTCGAATTGAATTTTATCATTGACAGGTCACCGTTACCATACTCGATAGAGTGTGTCGTATCTTTTAAGAAGAATGGGTCTCGAGGTCGAGTAGAGCTAGAAAATATTATCCAGATTTGGGGAAAATAGTATGTGTGTTCCCTTTTGATCTAGAGTGGGAATATTTGAGTAGTGATATCACTCAAGTTTTCCCAATTTTTTCTTTTTATGTTCATTTGATTTCCACAGGTAATGGAGGTATATTTTTCTATTGGCTTGGTTATATATACCTATCTGGTATCTATTCCTTCTTACAACCTGGCGCCAGTTGAAATGATATTTTCAAATAAATAGTTGGATGATATTTTAGAGAAAGGATTTATATTCTTGAGTGTGTCACCTTTAGGTGGTGCAGGTTCCATTTTATAAGAAATAAGATTGATCACTTGACCTCTTTATTGATGATCAAAAACTAAATTTAGTTATAGTAATGAAAAAGTATCTTTTCCCACAGATCGAAGATCTATTTGACATATTGAATGGGGTGAAGTGGTTCTAAAATATTGATCTCTAATATTTTTATCATCAGTTGACAATATAAAAAATCTAACAATTAGAAAATGCCCTTTTAGTGTATGTATGGCGTAACACCCCAAGATTCCACGGTACGCTTCTCTTTTAACAGTACATTAGTGTGTGTTGTATGCAACTTTGAGGTTCTAACACACACCACAACCAATCAAACTAGTCGTTATGAATAGTAATACCTACTTTTTGAAATTTTATAAATTTTATCATTCAAAATAAACTCCATTTTTTGATTCAAAATATCAAAATTAGATTAGGGTGAATTTTTGGTACTTTTTTAAAAACTTTCAATTATTGATGAATAATAAAAATTACAAAATTTTAATTAAAAAAATCTTTTTAATCCAAATAATTTATAGTGATAAATTATACTATTAAGTGGTTCTAAAGTATAGTTAGAATATATTTTTATTGTTTATTCCAATGTTGGTCATTGAATGTAATTTTACATTTAAACTAGACAAAATCAAGTGTCAATATTTTGATAGTTAGTATTTCTTAAAAAACACGCTTTTTGTTTTGACAATAAGAATTAATTTTAAATTAATTTTTTCCACTTCTGTGTTATGAATTTATAAAAATGGATTCCATATTTATAATCAGGAAGTCCAAATTGTTTAAATACATATCTTTTATTTTTATTCATTTTTATTAATTACTTTGGTAAATATTTTATTTACCATGGTTAAAGGGTAAATTCGGTAAATAATGGGAAAAAATTATATTATAATAATATTAAATTACCCTAAAACATTTCCTAAACCAATTTTCTGATACATGTCCGACCATGGGAATCTTCAGGTCGATTTTGGGACCCCATAAAGGCACTTGTAAGTGATAATGACACTTTATATTAATTACGTTAAAGTAAATACAAAAATGACATAAGCATATATCTTTTATAAAAAAATTACATTGGGTTATATATATTATCTTTTAGAGAGTAAATATTAATTATAAATATAAAAAGATATACTACATAGTGGTATTTTATTTTTAATTTTGAGACATTTAATAATTAAATTTATTTATGCCACAATGATGAAGTAGTATTGTCCTTATCAATGAAAGAATCACATAAATGAAATTATAAAAGTTAAAATAAATATAATTTAAAAGTTTTGATGCCATCCATGAGTTTTCTAGGTTCCTATGACATGTTAGGATTTATTAAATAATTTTTTTCGAATTAATAATGTTTTTGTGGCCTTAACAAGAATCAGTTATTAAATAGATTCAAAATTGACATAAAAGAGTTTTTAAAAAATATATTATATTATTAATTGATTTAATATTCATAAAAATACGAGGTTCGGCCAAAAAACATATATGATTATATTTATGTCATTAATTAACAACTTGGGGTTATCTTGGTAGTTTATATTATGTTTATTAACCAAATAATATAAAAATACAAAGAGAAATGGTAAATGTCAAAATAATTAAATAAGAGTTAAATCTGAAAGATAAGGTTAATATAGTGATCCAAACCTGTATAAAACCTATTTTTTAAAATAATTTAGACCCATACCCACCATATACTTTAAATAATAAACTTTTGAGTCATTATAAACCTAATATTAATTTATTGTAAAATAAAACAATAATTTTTTTCTAAGGTTCCCCTCACCTCTCTTAGAAAAGGGCACTCCTACTTCTCTCTAATTCATACATTAAAAGTCTTTTTTCTAGGCCAAAACCTGATCAAATATTCTCACAACTTTCCTAAATTTATCCATGAGTCCTTACTTTAGTCAGAAATCTAACTTAAAGATCCCTTTTGATCAAATCAATTGTAAGAACCCGAAGAAGAGGTAAATATCTCACCACCTCTTTGAAGTTCCTTTCTTCTTCCACTTCCTTTTTCTTTGTTGTTTCCATTATAAAATAATAAATCCAGTATCTTCAATATACTGTGATGTTATTTTAAATATGGTACAACCAAATTAATTATTCTATCAATCCTTTTAATGACATGTCACCATACGTGCGTACGTACGGCTTACCGTCTCCACGTCGTGGTGTAATTGTTATTCAATACATTATAATTTGGATGGGTGAAATAATAATTTATAATTTATTTAAATAATACATTTAACATGATAATTATTATGTATATATGATATAACATCCAATTATATTTTATTTTAATATCAAAATAATGATATTGTCGCTCATGCGTACGTACGGATTACCATCTCCACAAACGCGATGAGATTCATTCCCATAGTATCCATTCAAGAATAATTTTCATTTGATTATTAAATGTATTACTAAAGACTTGATATAATTAAGTATAAGAATATGATACATCCCATCCATAGCAAATATGACTCACATAACAAATAATATAAAGGTAAACTATTCCGTTATCACGCGAAACGACGATAATACTAAGAAATTATTAACAATGCAATGTTAAAAGATCATATATGACATCATATTAATATATATTACTCATGAATAATCTAATAAAAAATATTTCACCATAATATATTTGGTTAACCTACCCTTTACCATGGAAATGTAAGGGTTTATTTTGCAATCTCTTCATTTTATGAGGTTGTTTATATGTAATTATGTACTAGGACCTCTTTATCATCCACATTCATGTTTCATAAAAATTTATTTCAAAACATTCTTAATATTTTATAGAATATGTGTTAAATTCATTTATACCTTTTTTTGAATTTTTATAAAATGATTATAATTGAATATTTCCGTCATTTTCCAAACAATGTCCTTTTTAACATTTTTGACAGAATTAAGTTAAGAATGTCTTTTTAACTTAAACACCGGGTGTATCTATTTTCCGCCGTTATAAAATCTCCAAATATTCCATTAAAATATTATGAGAATATTTTCAAATTAAATGTTTCTTGTATAATTATTTGTCTTTTAAATGATTTAAAAAAAGAGAGATATTTCTCTCAAATAGTTTTGATTTTATCTATGTCAACATTCATTGATAGATTTAAAGCTTATTTGAAGTTGATTTATTATGATACAAAACTTCCATATTGTATTTAAGGTTATGTAATATGTTTGACTGTGTATGTGTTATTTTTTATATCATTCATGGTTTATGGAGAAATTATTGACATTTCGTATGATAGTTTTATTACGAATGTTTATGTTATGTTTAAACCTTTTCATTTGAGGAATGCCTTGGACTTAGTAAGTGACTGGTGGAGCCTTATATAGCTCCTCGATGCATCGGTAGGTCTCATGATACAAACTAGTGTCTTGGAACAAGGCCTTGACAAAATATTATTTGTAGTCTTGGCACAAGGCCTTGACTATGTGGTTATGATAGTCTGGAATTATGAATTCCATAATTATGAAAGTGGTTATTGATATTGTATGTTATTATTAAACTAGTATAATATCCATGTGAATAAGTAGATGAAATTATTTAATTTCATTTTTTCATATTATACTGAAGATGAAGTTTAAAAGGCATTTGTTTTAGTTATAAATTTCCTTAAATGTTTATTCTTATTTATGAATGTTTCTGGTATATTTTTATCCTTACTGAGCATCTAAGATCACCCCTTTTTATATTTTATTTATCCCAGGAAGTGAAGAAGTATTTTATGACTAACCTATAGGGAAAGTCTGAGGGTTTATGAGTGTGGACTATGGAGACTATGTTGTTGTAGTTTTTCACTTTATCATGTAATGTAAGACTTATGAATGTATCTAGTGTTTCCAAGGGTACTAAACTAATCGATCATTCGAGACTTGATCATTTGTGGTCATGCTAATGTTATGTAATAATGAACCAAATCTAGGTAACTGGGGTTAGGGCGTTACATATGGTCACTATGAGAACCTAGTCCAACCATTTAGATTAACCATTTCTCCTATAGTATTCATGGATTTAATGAATAGAATTTTCCAAGAATATTTTAATACCTTCATGTTAGTCTTTTTGGATGAAATCCATGTTTATTATATGTATGAGGATGATCATTTACATCATCTGAGAGTTGGTTTGGAATTTTTTAGAAATGACCCTCTTTAAAAAAACTATCAAAATGAAATTTCTGGAATCAAGAATTGAAGTTCTTGGGACACATGCTTTCAGAACATTTAATATCAATTAATCCTAAAAAGGTGGAAGCTATTATGCGATGAGAAAAACCATTAAAAAATTTCATGATTCGAGGATTATTGGGTTTAATTGTTTATTATCACTAGTTTTCAAAAGACTCATCAAAGTTGTATTCCCTGATGACTTCTCTAATTCATAAGTGAGTAAATATTTCATAAGATGAAAAAATTTAGAGTTCTTATCTTGAGCTAAAACAAATTATGTTTTTGGTGTTGGTGTTGACACTTCCATAATCCAGGTAGGGCTATGTGGCCTACTATTATGCATCAGGTTCAGGATTGGGATAGATTCTTATACAGGTTGATCATTTCACTGCCTTTGAATCTTATAATATTAGGAAACATGATAATTATCACCTACCTCATGACCTTTCACTTGCAACTGTGATGCATGTTCTTAAGATTTTGTGGAAATACCTTTTCAGAGAATACTTTACTGTGTATTCCAACCCCAAGATCTTGAGTTATATATTCTCACAAAAATATCTAAATCATCACCAAAGGTGTTATGTAGAATACATGGCTTTGACAACATGTATAACTTAGGGAATGGGAACGTGGTCACAGATTCTTTGAGAAGGAAATTTCTAACATTGGCGGTGAAATAATCATTGGAAGAGTGGAAATTGATTGATCTTTTTTCATTGTTTCACATTGGATTCTATGAATTTGTGGCCATGGTGTCCTTGTACAGTGATCTATTGACCTATTCTCTTCATGAGTTGATTATACAAGAACATCTACTTGATGAAGAGTATTCCCAGAATTAGAGACTATCTTTATGGTGTGTAGACTGTTGTTGAGTTATCATTCTCTAAAGAGGGAATTCTATGTTGTTAGAAATATTTTTTTTCTATGGTTATCGATCAGAAATGTTGTGATGGGGGACTTCCATAAATAATAGTGGAAAGTGCACTAGAGAAAAATGAATATTTTTTATGAAACGTGGTGATGATTATGGTGTCCAGGTATGAGATGAGGCATTTCTGATTTAGTCTGTCATTGTTAGTCATGATAAAAAGTCAAGACTGAGCACTCGAGGCCTTCAGGTTTACGTCAGCCACTTCTAATCATAACGTGGAAGTGAGATGATATGTCTATAGAATTATTAGTTGGGTTCCCATTTACTTTGAGAAAGAATAATAAGATAAGGGTCATGATATATAGATAGACTAAATTGGATCACTTAATACTCATTCATAATACAACCATGGTTGAAGAGCTAGGAAATTTCTATGTGAAAGAATTTTTTAATTTTCCTAGAGTTTGGTCTGATATAATCTTGGATAGATATCCCTTGTTTACATCTCAGTTTTAGAGAGGAAATTAGGAGGAACTTAGATATCAGGTTTATTCAAGTATGACATATAACCAGTAGTTTTATGACTAGATATAAAGAGCAATACATATTCATTAGGATATTCTATATGTCTACCATCACGACTTTTGTGGGGTTTAGGATGACCATCTAGGCTTGGTTGAGTTTTCTTATAATAATGGTTACATTTTTTTTTATCAGAATGGAACATTTTTAGGATGTGTATGGTCACCTTTTAAATCTATGTTGTGTTGGTTGGAGAATGGTGAGAGTTCCTTGGTTAGACCAAACTTGGTTTATGTAACATCTTGTATTTTGTGTCTATTATTTTTAAATATTATATGGATTGTTTTCGAGACCATGTGCAGAGATGAAGGGTTATTATGAGGACTAGTATGTAAGGAATAAATGTTTGATATATATTAAGTATATTAAATAGCACACATTCATTTTTTTACTAAAAAAATGGAAATAAATTCTAAACAAGTGACCAGTTCAGAAAAATGAGGATACTGTTGAGTTCATAATATCAATTTTACCATAGGAGCTATATAACATTAGTTAACACAAGTAATTTGTCAGAAATTCAATACTACTGTAAAATGAATAAAATGAATAAATTTTTTTTATTTTTTTCATTGAGTTCATGATGGTTTTTTTATTAAATATATGATTGTGTTTGAAATCCAGGGTTATCTAGATAACCCTGGAGATGCCAAAGGACCTTTGGGGAGAGCTCTAGAGAAATCCCCCAAGATAATGATGATGAATCAAGAACAGATCATGGATTATTGCACCTAAAAAAACTATGGACATCCCCAATGACAAGAAAACTATCTTTCTTTATCGATGATTAATTCAACTCAAGGTATCATGTTTTTTATTATCATTTTCTTTCTGCTCGTAATCCCAAATGAACACACATCAATTCAATAGAAAATAATTGATACATGCATCTTTAATAGATTTCAAATTGATGGATTTTTTGGGTCGTTGATTTATCCCTCTTTATTAATCATTTATACAATAAAGAATTGAGGCCAAACAAATAAATATCGGGGTTCATTCTTCAATTTTAAGGTTGGTGGATTTCTCCCTCTCTTATTCACACATTCATTGTGTGTGCATCCTTTTATCCCATAGTTTGATGAATACTTGGTATTCGATCATTGCGGGATCATTATTCAGTACAATGGATCAATACTGCTTGTGTAGTTAATGATATGTGGTGTGATTAAGGTGAGACAATAACGATGTAAGATCAATGGTGGTTCAGAATTGATTTTTGGTATCTGTTGGAACTGATTTTGATGCAAGACAATGAATGGATTGACAATGGTGATTTCCAAGAGGATTCAAATTTGGAATCCATGGATCTAGAAACTAGAGGTTTGGATGAACCCCGATTTGAAGGTTTTGGCTAGTTCAAAGTCTTCAGAAATGACAATATTGACACGCAAGAGATCCATAATGGATATGGAAAATCTCTGGCACAATACATTCATTTTAGGAATACACATCGTGTGGGCCCCCTCTGGCTATGGAAATAGGTTTCTATATAAAGTTATGTATCACATGCCATGTGACCCTAGTCACACACCATGTGGACCTCCTCGGTTTAATCATAATTTACTCCAAAGAGTACCTGAAAATGGAAAAAATTAAATATCCATATGACATACTGTGTACTTATTCATAGACATGGCTTGGCATATAGATACTAGTACACATACACGACATCTATTCATAGACATGGCCAGAAGACACCGGTAGGATACTGTGTGTCTCCAAATTTCATGTATATCCTTCTAAATTCCATTTATATGGAGACTACATGCCTTGTGAGGCTCCTCCAAAGAGGCATGACTTGGGATAGCTGGACACACCATGTACCCATTGGTACACATTGTGTATTCCCTTTAAGAGTGATTTAGGAACTTTGTTTTCTTAGTTTGGGCCAATATAGGTTTAATTTGTTTTCAGGGTACATTCTTTTGAGGGTATAGTGTGGCATTACATCCACATCACTAGATTGTGATCCCCTGTAAAGGTTGAGTCCTAGATTGATTTTTGTTTCCCCTTTGTGAGACAAGACTCTGATTTTCTATCATCCATAGTTAGAGTTCGTGGGATGAGAATGAACTCCTTGATTAAGGAATTGATCCCCTATCTAGAAGGTCGTATTGGTAGGGTTGGTGTAATCTTTGAAATATGAACCCTTACATTGTGGGTTGATCCAGACTGGTTTCATGGTGTCCCCTAGTGGTTTTAAGTGTGACCCCTATCTTTGTATCATTCTGCACTTAGACCAGTGAGATCCCATATGTGGGTACCAATGACCAAGTCCACTTTATCAAGTGTATTCAATAGTATCATATCTCATGGAGTGAGTTCTCCTCGAATGAGCATTTCCTCGAGCAGAATAATTTGGCTAACAGTTGGTATATTACCACCTTATGGTGTGCTATCTTCAATGGGTGTACATCGGTTCTTATTTGTTTCTACTATACATGGATTTTTATATCTTGTATTGATATGACTATAGTTGTTGATTCGTGTTTAGTATTTTTAGGGTGTCCTACTGAGTATTGTTATACTCAATCTAGCCAGGGCTTTGCCTACATGTGCCTTGTCTTATGTAGATGACAACCCTTTTGATTGTGTCATAGGAAGATATGGAGTGGGTGGAGTGTAGATGGAGCTTCAGAGTCCAAGGTTTTTATCTGGAGTGTTCTTTTGAATTATTCCTCACCCTTGGAGCAGGTTTAACTCTTTATAGTTTTCAGATGGGATTATTTTGGCCCTTTTTTCATCATGTTACAATCGTATTCTGTTGTGGGATCATAAGTGTATTCATGAATTGTTTTAGATCTTTTACATTTCATCATATTATGGTAATTGAGATATATGTGCATTCATATGTAAATTAGGCTAATTACTCTCATTTGTGGGATATGGATACTCGGTGCTGGATGTGAGAATGAGGCCAATTGAAAGTGATCTTGGGGTAGTCATAGCATGGGCCCTTATGGGATGGGTCACAACAGAGCAGTAACAGAGGCGGTCGTTTACCCATTAAAGACTAGGAGTTAATGAGATTGGTTTGGGGAAATATTGTTTAGTGTTCCAAGTTATGATTTCAGGCTAGGAATACCAATATAGGTGTGGTGGCTAACATATCCATACACCAGGACACTGATCACTAGATTTTTGACATTCTAAATAAAGCCACAAGTTTCAGGAAAAAAATGGTACAGGCATCGTATAGAAATGGTTTTGTTTTCCATGTCCTTGATGAGTTAGCTCCCCAGATATACAATCATACCAATGGAATATCTTGTTTTACTTCCTAATGCCACCATGTATATAGTAAAATATGATTCCACCATGTGATCATGAGGAAGATACACTTAATGATGAGGCATTGGTATATAGACTTGTTCTAGATAAAACACCTTTGGGTGAATTACATGATATACCACTACCCGCTGAGAAGAGGCTGGCATCACCACTATTTTCTATGGATGCACACAGGATGAGTGTATTGCCCAAGTTTCAGAGGTGGTGACCTCCTAGGATTCAAGGTTCTCTAGACCCCATTGTGGGTATGGACTGTCCAGAGTCAGTCACCTTTTTCTTTGCCTTGTGATTATTCCTTCCAATCAGGTGGATTTCCTTACAGCGAGTCTTTTAAAAGGTTCAGTAGGGTGATGGTGGAGCTTAGTGACTCAATAACATGTGATACAACTCTCTCCTAGATAGACCTCAGGCATCTCTTCATATAGGAGTTCTATCTATCCATGTTATGAACATTATGCATATAATATATTCTACATCTATAGTAATGAAATATGACCACATTAGAGTATTGAGTGAGGTTTACTGATCTCTCATGTTACTTCTTAGATATTGTATGAGACCAGTTCATCAGGTCTTAGACCTTTGAGTTGGGATTGCATCAGGACATCAGGGAGTCATTGGAATATCATAGCATTTCCACCTATGTTGGGGTGATTGATCATGCCTTGTTACTGGAGAGCATTATGGCATAGTATACACCAATAGTGGGAGTTAGAAGTGGGAACATAGTATCTAAGACCTAATCATTAGGTAGCCAACAATAGTAACATGGATCCAAGAGAGTCATGTGTTTTTGGAGGCGATCCGAGGAGTCAGTGTTAGTGGTGATGGGATCCTAGGGATTCTTAAATAAATTTAGGGCTAGAAGATGTTTCTCCTACTATGTTCAGGGACATCTTGCATGAGATTTATCGACTCGTCGTATAGATGATCAGGGGATGGTTGAGGGACCACCGAGAGAGAGTAGAAGGATGGTGCAGTGTGGTTCATAGTGAGACAGACATGGAAGAGGGGTCAACAAGTGAGCAAGAGGTGGTCATAGCTTTGAACAATTACAACCACCACCCCTAGGTGGTCCATGCCAGGCTTAGGGAGCTGGTGGGTATGGATGAGTCCAGCTATAAGATACATAAGTCTATGACCCCAAGTATCCATGAATGATACAAGGTATGATCTATCTTTTTTTACATTATCTATAGTATTGATAGAAAAATGTTCAAGACATTAATTCCAATCCAATTCTCTAGTTTAAAACATAGATATTTTAGATGAGCATTTGACTCTACCCTTATGTTTGGAGACTCCGACGGGTGGTGACTCAGTGATTTCTCACTTATTTCGATACTGAAACTAGACACTCGGAGGCAAGTGTTTTTTATTGGATCTTTTTTTCAATAATGAGACCTTACCATGTAATCTTAGGTACTGGATATCTACATTTCGTGCCCAAATTTACTAGTTTTCACAGAGGTTGTTGTGTGTCTGTAATGATGGGACCATATTTTCCTTTTTCAATGGGAAGGAAACCCAATATGTTCAGGACATACTCATGTAAAGGAGTGTGAAACAAACTACTCATTAGTTTTTTAGATTATCCCTTTATATAGTGGATGTTGTGAGTTACAAGTTTCCTAAAGTGGTGGTGGATCATGGGGATTTATTTCCTAAGGACATGCATAATTTAAATCCCCAATAAGAGGTAGATTAAAGTATCAACTTGCATCATGAGATGGAACCGATATATACACTTGCATATCACATGGCTCCTATAGAGCTTAGAGTGTTAAGGATGTAGTTGGAGGACTTTCAAGAGAAGGGATTCATGAGACCCAGTGTTTCACATTTGGTTTCCCTAGTTTTGTTTTCCTAGAATGCAAATGGAATTTTGAGGTCACGTGGGGATTATTACTGCATGAACTGGGTAACCATGAAAGAAAATTATCTACTATATATAATATACAACCTTTTTGATTAGTTTCATGGGGTGAAATGTTTCTCAATGTTTGAACTCATATCAAGATATCTCTAGTTGTGAGTAGGGGAGAAGGATATAAAAATGAAGACCTTCGGATGATGTTATGGCCATTATGAGTACTTGGTGGTGCCATTTCGCTTGAAAAAATCCCCAAAATAGCTCATGGAACTCTTGAACTCAATCTTTAAACCATTCTTAGACCGATCCATGGTGGTCCTCATCGATGACATCCATGTGAATTTGGCATCAGAGTATGAGAATGTGATACATTTGATGATGGTTTTGGACAAACTCTGAGATCGCCAACATTACAAGAATCTATTGAAGTGTTTGTTTTGAATTCAAGAGATCCATTTTGTGGGTCACATCATCTCAATGGCTAGAGTAGTATTGTATCCAGTGAAGGTTGAGGAAGTGAATTCTTGGGATCCAAACAAGAGTGTCACTAAGGTGTGGAGTTTCCTTGGATTTGATAGGGTATATCAGTGGTTTGCAACCGAATTTTCCAAAGTGGAAGCACCATAAAATTCCTTGACCAAGAAAGTGAATCTGTTCTTGTGGATGGAGAGGTGACAACAATGATTTTAGGTGTTCAGGCTTAGGTTGATGTGTGCACCCATCATGAGGTTACCAGAGGAGGGTGTCAATTATATAGTGTAAGGAGATGCATCGGGGGCTGTACTTGGTTGTGTTTTTTTGTGGAGAAAAATAATTATTTCCTATGGTTCACACAAATTAAGTCCACATGAACATAACTATTTGTCCCATGACATTGTATTTATAGTAGTACATTTATCATTGAAGATGTTGTGACACTACCTGATGGGCGAGTGATTTATTGTATTCCCTAAACAAAAGAGTCTCAAGTTTATCTTCTATCATAAGGATCTTAATATGATACTGAGTCGATGGATAGTTTTCCTCTAAGATATTGATTTTGAGATTGTATATAATCTTAGGAAGGGGATCGAGGTATCATATGCATTTAGTAGGAGATCTAGTTCATAGTTTCTGAATGGGGAATTAGGCTAGTTAGCCTCAATGCCACTATCCTTTGTAGATTGTTATGGAGATACATACATACAATCAATGGATTTCACCCCTACACTCTTAATGTGAGTTAGGGAGGAATACCTATGGGATACCAACTATGATATCTAATATACTCAAGTATCAACTGGACCTGCCCTAATATTTGTTTCTGATGGTGGGGAGCTTTTCATTCTTTCTAGAGGGTGGATAATGGTAGCTGTGATGTCGTGGGAGGAGGTCCTGAGAGATTTTCACACATCTTATTTGGATGTACATTTAGGTGTCAAAAAGATGTACTAGGACATCCAACATCAGTTTTTGTGTCCAGGAATGAAGAACGAAGTTACAGAGTTCGTCTCTCAATATCTTACTTGTCCATAAGTGAAGACTGAGCACCATGTTCATATAGGTTTAGATCCTTCCCTTGAGGTTCAAAAATTGAATTCGGATGAGATTTCCATAGACTTTATGATGGGATTACAAAGTATGTTCAGAGGACATGATTCAATCTGGGTGATCATTGAATGACTCGCCAATTCATCCCACTTCTATGCTACATGAGAACATAGTTCTATAGATATCTTGATATTCCCATATGTTCACTAAAACTCCATAGATTTCCTTCGATTATCATCTCTAAACATTTTTCTCATTTAGAATCTTGACAATAGAAGGTATTGAAGTAGGCATTTGGGACTCAGTTACCCTTGAGCACAGTGTTTTACCCCCCAATAGTGGCCATATAGATTGGACAATCGAGGTCTTGGAGGGCATGTTGTGAGATTGAATGTTGGACATTAACCATAGTTGGGAGGATTAAATTCCACTGGTGGAGTTTTCTTACAACAATAGTGAACCTTACACCATTGGTATGACACCATTTGTGGATTTGTATGGATGACCCTATAGGTCACCACTTTGTTGGGTAGATCTAGGTGAGTTTGAACTCATGGGCCCAAAGATGTTGTGAGATAAAATAGATAAGGTTAAAATCATCCAGGGATGGATGAAGCCTACATTGAGCAATCATAATTCAAAAGTTGAAATGAGATAGAGGCCATTGGAGTTAAAGGAAGGAGACTATGTGTTTCTGAGGGTCTCACCTCGATGTGGATTGTGGATGTTTGGCCATAGTGGATTGTTATCTCCAATATTCAATTGTACTTTTTTGATACTTCATAGAGTTTTTGATGTGGAATAACTCTTGGCCCTACTACCACAATTAGACTGGGTATACGACATCTTCCACATGTTGTGGCTAGAGAGGTACGTGTGTGACCCATGACACGTTATTAAATGTAGAGAGTTGGATATCGCAAATAGAGAAACATTTTCTGAGTACCTTGTAATGTTAGAAGATTGATAAGAGATGATCCTTCATGAGCTATTAATTTCTTTGGTGCATGTTTGATGGCAGCATGAGAATCTCCATGAGAGCACATGCATGCGGGAGTCTCAGATTTATCCTTAGTACCCACATCTCTTTGTATAACCCTTGTTTTTTTTAGGAAAATATATATAAAGCGGGGGAGAATGTAATGTCTCATGTTTTCCATGTATTATTAATACAAATTATGTGTATTATTTGTGAGACCAGGTGTTGAGATGATGTGATGTTCCATTGCACTATGTGTCTGGAATAAACGTTTCAAATATATTAAGTATATTAAATAGAACACACATGAATTTGTCCATAAAAAAATGAAATAAATTCTAAGATACTTCTCAGATCATAAATATAAGGGAAGCATTGAGTTTAGAATGGCGGTTTTACCCTAGGTGTGACTTAACATTATTCAGTATGGGCTATTTTGGAATAATTTCCCACATGCCTAAAATGAATAAAATAAAATAATAAAATAATTTTACTTCATCTAGTTGGTGTTGTGATAGTTTTTACTTTTAATAGATGATTATTTTAGAACACCAGAGTTAGTTAAATAATCTTAGATACACCAAAGGATCATTAGAGAGAGGTCTAGAGAAATATCTCAGGCAATCCAAATTGGATCAAGATCAGATCACGCATTGACGCGCTAATAGAATCTGGGGACCTTATCAATGATGAAAACACTATCATTCTCCATCTATTATCTATTAATCTCAATGAAAGATATTTTTTATTGTAATTTTGATTCCATTATTAATCCCAGAATAATACCAATCCTTTCAATAAAAAGGAATTGATACGTGCATCTTCAATAGATTTCATATTGATTGAGATGTTTTTGGGTCATTGATTTATCCATCATTATTCTTCCTTTAAATGATAAAAAATGATTCTAAACAAAAAATGACTGAGGTACAGTCCTCAATTAAATTGTTTTTAGATTTCTCCCTCTGTTCTTCACATGTTCACTGTGGGTGCTTCGTTTTTTCCCACACTTGGTGTGCTACCCAGTATTCGATCATCACCTGACCATTATTCGGTGAAATAGACCGATATTATAGTTCCGATTCATGATCGGCGATGTGTTCAATGTGTGAAGATGGTGGGGGATGACAATATGTCGATAAAAGATGAATTTCTATATCCATTTAACTAGATTTTGAAATGAAAAAATGAATGGCTCAATGATGGTGATTTCAGAGTGAATTAAAACCCAAAATCCATAGATATATAAATAGAGGCTTGTAAAAAGCCTGATCTACATGTTTCATTTAGATTAGAGGTTCCAGTGGTTCATAGATTGAAACTGATGAGATCCTTGATAGATTTAGAAAATATAAAGTAAAAAAATGTGTATTGAGATATTAAACCTTTTGTGGACCACTTAGATGTGACGATTGGGTTCCTACTGATATTTAGTATCACATGTCGTGAGAACCTCCCTGGTTGACATGGTATGTACATAGAAGAGTACATGGACATGGGGAAAACTACACATCCAAATGGAAGGCCATGTACTTATACACTAACATGGCTTTGCATAAACGGACTGTTACATAGACACAGATTCAGTACATAGACACGAACATGAAACAAAAGCAGGATACCATGTGTCTCTACATGCCATTTAAATCCATCTACATGCCATGTGTATGGATGTAACATTTACTTTGGGTATCCTCGAGTCCGTCAGGATTTGGGATAGAAAGACACACCCTATACCCTTTGAGACATATTTTTTATTCCCTTTGTGAGTGATTGAGGCTCATTGTTTACTGTTTTTAGACTATTATAAGTTGAGTGTGTTCACTTGGTCCTTTCCTTCGAGGGTACATTGTGACATTACTTCCAAATCACTGGATTGTGATCCACTCAAGAGGTCAAGTCTCAGAATGAGTTTTGGGTTCCCTTTGTGACACTGTAGTGTTATCCTCTATTATCCCTAGTTGGATTTTTTTTGGAATAATTAGGACCTCCCTGAGAATAGTATTGATCCTTCATCTAGTAGGACATATTAGTAGGGTTTGTGGAATCATTGACATATGATACCCTATGTAGCAGGTTGATCCATAATAGGTTCATGGTGTCTCCTAATGGTTTTGGACATGACCCCTGTCCATGTATCATGGTCCCCTTAGACCAATGAGCTTCCATGGGTAGGGCCTAATGATCCAGACCTCTTCATCGAGTGTCTCTGATGGTTTCATGGATCATAGAGTGAGTTCTCCATGAATGAGTGTCATTTCTAGAAGAATCCTATGGATGAAAGTTGGTTATGACTGCCTTATGGTGTGCTATCTTTCCTGATTATATTTGGGTTCTCCATTGTTTTCTACTATACATTGATTGTTATATCTATTTTTGGGATGACTAAAATTTTTATTCATGTTTGGTGTTTTTGAGGTGTCCTACAGAGTATTATTATACTCACCCCAGTGTGGGATTTCCCCCCATATGTCGTGTCTTGTACAGGTGAAGTCCCTTTTGACGGTGTCCAAAGAGGACATGGAGTGGGTGGAGTGTATCAGGAGCTTTAGAGACCTAGGTGTTTATTAGTAGCATTCCTTTCACTAAGTCATTGACCTTGGTGTAGGTTGTACTATTTACAGTTTGGGTTTGATATTGTTATGGAAACTTTTTCTATTTTCATCAATTTGATGTCGTACTATGTTATTGGATCATATATGAGTGCATGCATTGTTTCAGTTAGTTTATATTTCAACATCTTGGGGTCTTCGAGATTTGTGCGTGTGTACACACGAATGAGAATGATTCCTCATGTAAGATCCAAGATCTCCATAAGGTATGTTGCTTTTTATGATTTAGTTTATGTCTTTTTTTGGATAAATATGTGTTTCCACAAGCTTATGTGACGAATCTGGGGTGTTCTGAGGGTTTTTGACACCAAGAAGAAGGAAAAACGAGTTTCGAGCATTTTTCATGGTTTGCACATGGTTAGTGAAACTATGAGGATCATCCTAGGTAACTGTGCAGCCTTGGACAATGGCTTGCACAGAATTAGCACATGGTTAAGCTATCGATGTAGAATTCCTAGGAAAACATGTGGAAGGGAGATTTTGGGATAGTGTTCCTCGCACATTTTGTGCATAGATTTGAAAACCATCAATATTTATAATGTTGAAAAAATTACAAAAATTCCATTATGAGATTTTATACCCCAACTCAGGATTCTTCTCCATTTCAACTCCTACAACCATAGTTATGATCTTGGATGACCCAATCTCTCAAGGGACTTTCTCCTTAGACACTTGCTGTTTGAAGCGATTTTGGTTATGGATCGAAGCCCTAGATATGTATAACTCTCCTATTTATTCTCTTTTCTAGATTAGGGTTTGAAGTTTCCTCCATTTTATTTTGAAGCTCTAAAACCCTCTATTCTTGTGAGATCTTGGTTGGGGCTTCATGGGGTGTTTGAATCCGGATCGAAGGACATGATTATGAGTTTGTTCATCATCAAATTCAAGGTAGGTGGTCTAAAAGTATTATCCCGTCGTTTTAAATTATATTTTTGCAAGAAATATTTTATTATTATTTCTCCCTAATTTTTATCTTGGTTCCATTGGATGTTTTGGTAAAAAGGAGTGTCTATGTGACCAATTGAAACCCTCACAATCCACGTGGGATCGATGGAGGATGCATTGACCATATTAGGGCCACCATTGGGGTGTGTTAGTATTCTTGAACCTTGAGAGTGGTAGGGTTATGTGAAGGGTTGCCGATTGACAATGTGGAGTCATAATGACATGATATAATGGTGGATTTAGTTGAAAATGGGATGATTATAGTTGTGCCTTGGGTGAATGGGGTATAAAGGGATTTATTTTCACAACACATAGATTGTAAAAATGAGTTATATGAGATTATGTTGAGTGCTTAATGACCTATTTTAGATATGCCTAACAGAAATAGTGCATATGAAATGGTTAAAAAATTTACTAGGTAATGTCATAGAATTGATGAATATGTTGAATGGGTTAACACATGGGACTTATGGGGTATACCTATATGGTTGAATTAAATAAAATTTTTGTCTTATATGATATAATAATATTACTTGAAATTTATAATTGGGAAAAATTAATGTGAAAAGTTAAATCAAATAAATTGGATAATGCATGGGAATTGAAGAATACTGGGTAACAAATGAATCATGTTAATAAATATGATGGGTTATGATAAGTTGAAATTCCCTTGTTGATTGTTATGAAATGTGATTCTTATTGGTATTTATTCTATGGGTTGTGATTTGGTAGTGTGTGATGAATCAATTTTGTAGGTTTAAATGATACTCCACTCCATAATGGAAAATGGTTTTTGGGGAAAGGACAATTTCTCTTGAACCCATGGTTATGGACATGGAGTTTCATATCAACGTTGGGATGGTTGGACATGACGTTTTGAATCTCGGTTGGATTCATGGACTGATACACCATGTTTGCCGACTTATGACCTACTTACTAGAATGGCCAGACATACCGTACTGGATCCCGTTTGGACACATAGACCGAGGTTTCTTATGTGTTGACTAGTGACCATTGTGAATTATAGAGAAGATGTCATAATGATGTTCAATGCCCCAGTGGTTTCATTTGATTAAAGTACCTGGACTGAGGATCCAAGTTATGTGTGATTTATTGATTTTGAAATGTTATTCCATAGTGAGATAAGGAATTTATTTATTCCCTTAATCATAGTGATTTTTCTATATACCCATGTATATAATATGTATGTTCCTAAAAAATAGAACACATGATAAAAATTAATTAAGTAATAAAGAATGTAAAAATGATGAAAGTTTTAATAAATATAGAAATGGTGTAATTGATTTTGGTTGCCTAATGGAACCTGAGTTGTCCTTTTTTTATCTTACCATATATTTTTGTACTTTCATGCATTATCCATTGGATTAGATATTTTGTAGAAACTGTTGGTTTTGGATTTCTATGTTTTGTACTCACACCCTGCTCGAGTTTTGGCTGGGTACCAGAGTATATTTCATTTTTCCAGGTATTGATATGGGAAAGGGTCAGTGCTAGGGAGTTGACTCGGGCTTGGGATGCACATGGATGAGGTTACAGACATAGATTTGGGACCATTTGGGTTTTTACTTTGTTTTACTTATTTTGGGGTTCCTTTACCTGTGGCACTACTAGTGTGGCATGACATGGTTATATTTGATTTGTGATTTGTACACTATTTGGGGGATGCTTGGTTATGAATGTTATCTGGTTGTCTATATAATGTTTCTATTAATATGGAGATATATTGTGTATTACTCTTGTAAAGATGGTATGGTCTCCCCACATGGTTTATTAGACCCTCGCTGCTAGTTGGAAACCTATACTATATGAGGAGGTGCACTTGTGGTCATGTAAAGTCCCAGCTCAGGGCAACTATTTAGTGGAACATAGGTCAGGGACATTACAAATTGGTTTCAAAGGGGTTATATTCTCTTTCTCACTATTTTTAGATGGTATATAGGATATTATTATCGTGTTCGAATTTGGTAACGAGGTCTTTCTCGGTAGAAGCTAACCCATGTATGAGGGAAAACCCAAGTCACATAGGGTGGGAATTGTTGTCCTTAATGTGTGTTGTTAGAGTTGAATTATATTTCACCTTTGGGTGATGAACCTATCATGTTATTTGACTGATTTATTATATTTTTCTCTTGGCCATAATAGCTTGGGGTTGTGAATTAACACCTCATTTTAGTCACCTAAGGATATAGGTGGTATATTTCATGATAGACACACCCGAGATAGATGTGCGGGCATATAGAGTATAATGAATTTTACTTATTTGGAATATGTGAAGGAAAAGAAGTGTAATTATTTTAATGAATGTAGGAAAATGAAAATAATTAAACGAATAGTTAAGGAATTTTGTGTATAAAGAAATATTATATACAGGTTGATGTTTTGGGTTGTGTAAATTGTAAAGAATGAATGGTGTTTAAAAGAGAAGGATTTGTGTGGTGATGATGAAATAGTTAATGAATTTTTTTCCTAATGAATATTGCATATGAGTTAAAATTGTGGTTATAACAAGATTTGAGATTTTTAATGTTCTTACGAGAAAAGAATTATGTGTAATAGAGGAAATGGATTAAATGGGTGTTCGATGAATGGTTTGTGATTAGGTAATTTGGCATTCCCAATATTAAATATGAACCATTGTAAGAATGGTTGAGGGTAGTGCTAGAGATGTGAACATATATGTTAGAATATATTATATGAGGTGGGTTAATAATGGGAGGTAGTGCTCACTCATGTTTCAGTCTATACCGATTGGACTTCCTTTGAGATTTATTGTTTGTGAAAATGTTGGGGGGATATAAATCTACCTATGTAGGGATTTTGAGAATTTGGCTTAGTAGAATATTCTAAAACATGAACGTTGGGTTTTCATCATTGTGTATTTAGTTAATCGATGTCCTTGAGGTATTAAGTTGATGTTTGTTAATGTTAATGTTGTAAACCTTATGAGTTGTAAAAGAGTAGATTGTCCGATGGACATAAGAATGAGTGTCTTGGTGGTAGAGTCATTATAGATGGGTGTTGTTGTGGGTGTGGTGACCCATGTTCTTCCAGTCCATGCGAGTTGTATCTCACACAACAGAGTGGGGGAATTTGGTTATATTTTTTATATATGTATATGATTACCTTTGGTGTTAAACCCAGAGAAAAATAGTGGTTTGGTGCACTAGGAACAGTGTGTATCAGAACAGGGGTGAGAGTATCGTTAAAAAATATTAATTAGTTCATAAGTCGGTGTATGTGAGAATCTATGGATTTTGTCCATCGTTACTCCAATTTAGGGAACCAATGTCACATGACCTTTATGGTAGCTTATTTGAGAGGTTGTATGGGGTTACTAGTGCTTGTGGTTACGTGTCATGTGGGTGGATTCTTGGAAATTGACTGTGGAATGTAAAATGTGTCTTCTAGTGTGGGATTGGATTAAAAAGAAACTGGGAGGACTAATAGTAGGTGATGATACTTGAGTTGTGGTTATGAATTCATAGTTTTGGAAAAATCATGGGATACATCATGGGAGGCTTGCCTAATGGTGTTGGTTCCGTGGAATATAAGGTGTGGGAGATTCTTCAGTGGTGAAATCGGGGAATAATGAGTACTATATGGCTTGGGTGAATGGTATGGTCGTACCATGGTCCATCAAATTGGCACCTGAGTGCTGGTAGTGGGTTGTAATGCTTGTTTCGAATGGTTTTATCGTATGAAATCTAGACCTGACAATTTGGGTGAAGATAAATGGATGCATCAATGTTATTCTCAGTGGAAGTGATAAGGGTGATAGAAATGTGGTTGGATGATTCTGTTATGAAGGTGATACTGAGGCTAGGTTGGTCACGTTGATGATCTTTTTGTGTGAATGGTTGGGTTGTTGGGTGATGTTTTGAAAATGTATTGGAGATGAGGAGGCTGACTGACCAAGTAGAATGGTTTAGGTAAGTGTGTGGGAATTAGGCTATGCTCAGGTGATGGTGACATATGGGGATTAATGTCATTTATGTGAGCACTCAAGAATGTGAAAACATGTAGGCCCTATTGATGTCTAGATGTGGGCATGCTCTGGTAAGGCATGATTTTGAATGGGATGAGTGTTTTTGTTCTCTTCAGAACCAATGTGGAAATCATGTATATGTGACATAGAATTTATTTGATTGGTGTGGTCTATATCTGTGTTGGTTCATGCTCTTCAGGGTCATTCTAGAAGAGATTAAGTGTCTTGGTTGTAGTAGAGTCAGAGGAATATTGGTTCATGACAACTTGGACGGTCGTTGTGGATCAGTTGAAAGAAACCAGAACTAAGTGGTGATGGTTACATTCTATTGGGATGTGATGTGATGTGTGCGGTATAGAAGTATGAGTTATAGAAAGGCCATAGTTTCCCATAGTGGGAGGTTACATTAGTAATGGTTATGATTGAGGTGTTTTTCTTTGAAAACGTCTTAGTGTACCTTAGCTAGCGATGATAATTCCCAACATCTTAACATCATCCCATGTATGTTAAGGATCATTAGATTTATGCCAAGATACAGGAAGTTGTTTTCGTTGGTTGATGGAAATCATGGAGTTTACACTCCTGGGAGTGGTAGACGTGGACCTTGATGGTGGGATGTACACCCTTGATGGGTTCTGGTGAGGTCCATAGGATGAACAGAATATTGACGAATGTATTGGGTTCCTATAGGGGTGTCTTGGAATGGGCCTTCAGTGAAATTTGTTACTTTGTTCTAGGAAAATATAGAAAACCAAGTCTATGTTTTGGGGTTCATCTTGTTATCGAGTGTGAGTGGTGGTGGTTTGAATCCCATGTAGAGAGCAAATCTAACAACAATCCTAAGGTTGGGAGTGATAAATAAATCCTAGATGTAGAGAGAATGACATTGAATTGATGTAGAGGCACCAGGATGTCGATGAGGGACCTGAGGGGTGCACGTTGTTTCTATTAGGGAGTTCGTAGGGGTCGTGATTATGATTGAAGATTGATCCAAGAAGCGGCATTGGGCTTAGGGTAGTTCCAAATGAATTTGAGAAGCTTGTGTTAAACTGATGATGGGGATGGGAAGATTTGACAATAATCACGGAAAAAATATGGGTTCTATACCCCAAAAAACTTTGGGAGTAGACTCATTTATGTGTCTTCATTAATTTGGATCCATCCATTTGAGTGAGTTCCGACATGTTATGGTGTATGATAATGGGTGTGGTGATAGTGATCCACCTCCAGTTTTATATTGTAACAGAATGTGCAATTTTTAACTGAGGTCCTAATTGAGTGATGTCAAGTTGATCTTATCCCTTGATGTAATGGTGTAGGAATGTCCCCCTGAATAGTTTCAACATTGAGTTTGGATACAAATGCAGGGTAAGGTCCCTATGGAAACTTAGACATGATGAGGTTAGAAATGTCAAGTGATTAAAAAGTTGAGTTCTTATTATTGTGGTTATTCTTTTATGGAAGGGGTGAAAAACAGCAGAATACAATGAAGAGAACCATAAGGGACCAGTTGTTTGTTGATTACATTTTCTTGATTTTTGGTTTGAGGAACTCGAGTGATCACCATTTGGGTGAGTGACACTGATGGCGAGCTTTGGAAAAAAATTGAATGGTTGGGTGCCCGACAAGTTTTTTTTTTGTTTTTTGATGTATGACTATGGAATGGGATCTCTATGATATGAGTATTAGATCGAAATATTTCATGAAATGTTATTGTAAGTACTATGTGTTTTTGTTCAGGTGATACATCGTTTTGGTCACTATTAGAGTTGGGAAAATAGAGGAAAATGACGCCATGTAATTTGGGTCATGAATTGTATAGAGGATCAGGATGATGGGGTGCCAATTGGTTCCACTAAAATGATAATTCTATTTATGATGGTTCCGTGTGTTGTGAGTTAGGCATTGTTTCCTATGTTTTCTCTACAATGTTTTAGTGGTTGGGTATGCTTGATGTTGATTCAACCGTGAGGAGAATCTGATTCATGCTGTGGGTTGTGGTCAGAAAGTCTTCCATGTCAAGATCGTGCCATGGTTCACATTTAATGATGTCTTTATAGTGATCAATGAGAAAATTGGAAAAATGGTGAAGGATAGAAAATCCTAGTGGCATTATCTCTTGTTACAGAATCCAAGTGATGTTTCGAAAGAGAGGCTTGAGGAATAACTGTTATAAGGAAGGTAGGTTGTATGATCCTATTTTCTCATGATGTTATGTTTTTTATTATGGTTCAGTTTAGCTCCCTTATTTTGGTTATGTAAGTGTTTACCCAAGTTCATGTGAAGACTCAGGGGGTGTTCTGGGGGTCTAGAACATGAAAAGGGAGGAAAAGGAGTTTCGGGGCATGTCGCATGGATTGTGTATGGTTAGTTAAAATTGAGTGGATCATACTGGGTAACTATAATGTCTTAGATAGAGTCTTCTGTACTATTAAAACATGTTCAAGCTAGCCATGGTATAATTACTGAGAAACCATGTGAAATGATTATTTTGGGATAGTGGCTCTCGCATGGTTTCTGCACAGTTTGGAAAACTGTACAGGTAAACTGTGTAATCCAGAAAAGTTGAAAAAAATTACAAAAATTCCATGTTATGATTTTAAGCCCTAACTCATGATTATCCTCCATTTCAACTCCTATAACCCCAGTGATGATATTGGATGACCCAACCATCCCAAGGGACATTATCATTCAATTTATGACTTTTGGTGTGTCGTTGTTTGCGGATCGAAGCCCTAAGTAAGTCGAACACTCCTCCTGATTCTATTTTCCATATTAGGGTTTGTAGTTTCTTCTATATTCTTCTGAAGCTCTAAAAACCTCTTCTTCTAGTGATATATTGGTTAGGAATTCAAGGGGTTTTGGAATCTGGATCCATGGCCATGATTAAGAGTGTGTTCATCATTGATTTTAGGTAAGTGTTCCATATGTATTATCGAATAGTTTTACATTATATTTTTTGTATGGAAGTTTGTATTATTATTTTTTCCTAATTGTAATATTGGTTATGTTAGTGGTTTTGGTAAAAATGGGAGGATATGTGACTAGTTGAAACCCTCACTATCCATGTCAGATGCATGGAGGATGACTTCACCATATTAGGGCCACCCTTGGGGTGCGTTGGTATTTCTAGACCTATAGAGTAGTAAGGTTAAGTTATGTATTACCAGAAGATATTGTGGAGCCATGATGACATAATCAAATTGTGTATTTAGTTTAAAATGGGATGATTATAGTTGTTTCTAGGGTGATATAGGCATACAGAGATTGTTTGAGATGTCACCATAACATGTAAAATGGGTTATATGAGATTATGTCGAATGCTGAATGAATTTTTTTATATTTTTCTAAGAGGATTAGTTCATATTAAATGGTAAAACATGTAAATGTGTAATGGAATAGAATTTATGAATATGTTTATTGGGTTAATACATGGAAATTACGGGGTATGCCAATATGATTGAATTAAATAAAGTGGTTGTTCTATATGATATAATAATTGTACTTTAACTGCATATGTAGGAAAACTGCATGTGGAATGTTAAATGGGATAAATGGGATAATGTACGAAAATTGATGAATATTTGATAATTAATCAGACTTTTGAATATACATAATGGGTTATGATAATTGGAAATTACATTGTTCGTGGTTATTAAATGGGATTCCTATTTGTATTTATTTTTTGTTTGTGATATGATAGTGTGTGATGAATGGATTCGGGAGGTTATAATGATGTTCCACCCCCTGGTGCACTGTGGTTTTTGTGGAAACTACTGATTCTCCTAAACCCCTGGGTATGGACATGGAATTCCAAATAAATGTTGCGATGTTCATGCATGACATTTTAAATACCGGTTGAATTCATGGACTGATGCTCCATGTTTGTGTACTTATGACCAAGTGGTCAGAATGGCCGAACATAGCATATTGAATATAAGATGGACACATGGACTGAGGCTCCCTGTGTGTTTCCCAGTGATCATTTTTAATTATAGTTATGATGTCAAACCGTTGTCCAATGCCCCAATGGTATGACTTTATGAAACTACCTGTAGCAAGGCTCTAAAGTAAGTTTGATTTATTTATTGTGAAATTTCATTCCCTAGTGAGATAAAGAATTGATTTATTACCTTAATCATAGTGTTTATTTTCCTTAGACTCATGTATTGAAGATGTATGTTCCCAAAAAATAGAATACATTACAAAAATAAATTAAGTAATGAATACGACATTAATGATGAAAGGTTTAACAAATATAGAAATGGTGTAAGTTTTTTTGGTTATATAATGGAACCTAAGTTGTGCTTTTTTTATATTACCATATAGTTCTGTACTTCCATGCCCTATCTGTTTTACTAGATATTTTATAGACACCATTGGTGTTGACCTAATTAATTTTGTATTCACACCCTTCTCGAGCAGCCGTAGGGTACTCGGGAAAATTTCATTATTCCATGTTTTAATATGGGAATGGGTTGGTGCTAGGGAGTTGATTTGGTCTTGGGATGTACATGGATGAGGTTACAGACATGGATTCAAGACCATTTGTAGATATTTGATGTTTTACTTATTTTAGGTTTCTTGTACATGGGACACTACTAGTTTGGCATGTCATATTTACATTTTATTTGTAGTTTGTACCCTATTTAGGGGATGCTAGTTTATGAATGTTCTTTGGTTTTACATATAATTCCCCTATTTATATTTATATATATTATGGATTACTTTGGTAATGTGGGTATAGTCTCCCCACATGACTCATAAGACCCTCGCTGCTAAACTACAACCTATGGCATACGGGGTGGTGCGCTTGTGGTCATGTGATTACCTGAATCGAGACACAAATTTAGTGGAACCAAGTTCGAGGATGTTACACCACCTACTGGTGGTATATTCCTACTTGGTGTGGGTCTCAATACCACGAAATCTTGGAGGTGGACTTGGGGTTGTCACGACATGAGCCCCTCCTGGATGCGATATTACAGTTGGAGAGAAGATAACAAAAATTTAGATTATTCATCAAGGACTGTTAATGGAATAGAGCTGGTATAGGTCTTATACTGATCACCATCATACAACTTTGTAGTTTTTAGTTGGTGACTAGTTGTTCTTAATATTTTCTCCCAATTTGGTTCATCAATGTTTTGGGAGGAAAGGAAAAGATTCTCCTCAATTTTTGGGACCATTTGAGGTTGTTTAGAAGGTGGGGAAAGGGTCATATAATTTAAAAATTCAACCACAGCTGATGTAGATACATAATGTGTTTCATGTATCATGGTTACAAAAGATTCCTTATGATCCATCTCATATTCTTTGTTGGAGTGATCTTGATATCAAAACTAATTTATCCTTGACTAAGCAAGCAGTTAGGATAGTTGATTTTAAAACCAAGGTATTTTGTGGTAGGATTATACCATTTGTTTGAGTAATATAAAATAATGTTTTTTATTATAATGATAATTGGGAGTGAGAGGCACTAATAAGAGAGAAGTGACCTCATATACTTGGCATGGAACCATCTTAATTGGATTTATGGGGATAAAATGTTTCTATGGTGGGGCAGTTGCAACATCTTGTTAATGTTTTTAGGTACACATTAACTCCTCTTCTGATCATTCATTGGTTGATCCTCATTTACAGATTCGTCCCGGGAAATTTTGGATATTTTGAAGGGATATATGTCTCTTCAGATTTGGATAACTATTTTCCCAAACCATTCACCCTACTTGTTCAAATCATGAAAACCCATACACTGAGGGTTTGCAAAGTTAGTGAATGGTTTAATAAATTGTGTTCCCACGAAGGATAAACTATTCAAACCTAATAGTAGGGTTTCATGGGTATGGAACGGGGTTTGATAATCTTTTCATCCCACCCCATGAAACTGTGAGTGTGACTTTTACTTAATTCGATGTTTCATTACAACTCACTAAACCACCCATTTTATCCCCCACCAAATACTAACTCTACCTAAGATGTGTTTTTGGGTTTTGGGGTTCCCAAGATCGAATTTTGGATCCTCTAAACCACTTAATTGGTAGATAAAAGCACAAAAAACCTTGTTCAGTTTTCCTCAGGTATGTTAATCTTTTCTCTTGATCTCTCCATCTCTCTTAGTCTCTCCAAGTTATGGTTTTTTAGATCTATAGTTATTCGTGGATCTAATATCCACTATTTTAAATCATGAATATTTTTTTGATTGTTTGATCATGTTTTTTTGATGTTCTTCATTTGAGTTTCCCATTTAGGGCTTTTACATTCATGAACCCATGATCCCATGGTTTGTGGTTCTATTTAAGATTTTTTCTTTTATTAACCATACATTTCTTGTTTCAATATTTTTATTTATTTTAATTTAATTTTATTCAAATTTATTATTAAATACAAATTCTATTAAATTGGGGATTTGAATTAGATTTGGAAATAATTTTTAGAAAAATAACCCAATTTCATTTAATTGGGGTGTGTTTGGAAATTTGTAGGATATCATGATATTTAATTGAGGATTTTAAATTATGAAATTGATTTGAAATTTTTATTTAAGATAAATGGAATGATTTTTTCTGATAAGAGCCCATTTTTTTATCCTTAAAGGCATAATTTTATTAAAAAATTGATTTTTGTTTTAAATGGGAATTAGAATATTGAAATGGGAAAATGAGTTGAATTATATTTTGAACAGTTTTAAAATAAATTTCCAAGTATTAATTGTTGATATAGAACATGTAATCCAAGATAGTTAGTGAGTTATTTAGGACCACACTTGTAACACTCGAGAATTTTATGAGAAATATTTTGTTTTTCTGTTATATAAATCATCAAAGGAATATTTCACTGCACACAACACTAGCTTGGCTTGCTTTACATGCAATCGCGGCCTTCCTCGATAGCTTGCGTCGTACGCAATACCAGGGTTCACTAAACAACGATACGCTATTAAAATATTATTAAAACTAGCAGTTATGAATAGTAATAACCACTTTTTGAAATTTTGTAAATTTTATTTTTCAAAATGGACTTCGTTTTTGGATTCGGAATATCGAAATTAGCCTAGGGATAAATTTTGGTATTTCTCTGAAAACATTCAATTTTTTAGGAATAGTGAAAACACTGAGTTACTATTTAAAAACCAACTTTTTAGTTAAATAATTATTTATTTTAATGAAATTTATTTTAGGGAAAAATTGATACATGATACCTATATAAGTTTATTGCAATTCATTGGAGTCATTTTATAATAATTTTAGATATATAAAAATATTATTTAACTTTTCACCGTCTTTTACCCACCTCATAGGTGAATTTACAAATTTACATAAAACAGAATTTTACCGCTTCTGTGAGTGAAATTTCAAAAATCTAAGAGACACAGTTGATGTTAGTAAGTAAAATGTGGTTCAGTGAGATGAAAATAATTTTTAGTGAATAGTAACTTTTTACTTTTATTTACCACGGTTAAAAATAAATACAGTAATTAAGGGTAGAAATGATATTATTATTACCCTAACACATGACCTAATTATATTGGATAAGTTTAATTCGACCAAAAACAACCTTAGGAATAAACTATGACCATTTAGGCCCACTTGGATTAGATTAGGACATTTATTATTAATTTATTTAAAGAATGGTTAAAATAGATAAAATCAAAGTTTAATAAGTAATGAATTTTTAATATAGGGTTATAGATAATAAAAATTAGACTATAAATATTAATTAGAAAGATAAAATGATCCCTACATAATGGTATTTTATTTGTAATTTTTAGACATTATATATTTTAATTTATTTATGACACAATGATGATGCAGTAATTATATTATTTATGAAATATTGACATAATTGATGTTATAAATACCCAAATAAATGTAATTTGAGACTTTTTATGAATTCCAATAATTTTCTAGGTCAATATGACATGTTAGTATTGATTTAATTATCTTTTTTCGAAATAGTCATTCTGTTATGATTTGCACAAAAATGAATTACTAAATAGTCTCAAAATTGACATAAAATAGTTTTTAAAACAAATATTATATTATTAATTGTTATTTTATTCCTAAAAATCTAAGGTTCGCCCAAATGACTTAGATAAGGTTATATATATTAATAATAAACAAGTTGGGGTTCGTTTGGCTTGTTATAGTAAGTTAATTAACCTTATAGTGTAAGAACACAAAAAGACACGGTAAAAGTAAAATTATCTAAATTAAGGTTAAATCTAAATGATAAGGTTAAAATAGTAAAAAAAAACTTGTCCAAAATCTATTGGATGATAGGATTTTGACGCACCCCCACCTTTTCTTCGAAATAAATCAATTTGGAGCTATTTAAAACCAAATGTGGCTTTATAATAAAATAATATTTTTAGTTATTCCAAAGGTGCCCCTCTCCTCCCTTATAAAAGGGCACCTCCTCCCCCTCTTCCTCACACCACATTGAGCCTTCAAGATCTTCCAACCCCTGCCACTTTCTCCTCTCCACATCCCTAGATACATCCTAGAGGTCCTGGTCTTCTTAAAAGACCAATTTTAGTACCCTAAAAGGAGGTCTCAAAGAATCGCTTCAAAGAAGAGGTAATGTCTGTTACCGATTCTTTCATCTTTATTTCTTATTCAACTTCTTCTTCTGTAGTTGTTTCATTATGAAGTAATAACATCAGTATCCCTCATATACTGATATGTTATTATAAGTATGAAACAACCCTATTTCACTATCTATCCATCCTACGGAAAATGAAATCACCGCGTGCGCGTACTTACGAAATACCGTCTCCACGCCGTGGTGTAATATATTTTCCTTAATTGGATGGGTATAATGGTATAAATAATGAATATATATGATTATTGTAAAGTGATATTGATTCTGAAATAGTATACATAAACTCCAATACAATTCCACGATCATGGGAATGATATCATCGCTCGTGCGTACGTACGGAATACCGTCTCCACGATGTGATGCGACTCGTTCTACATGATCTTCATTTCATAATGATTATATAAATTAATTTAATGAATGAATATTATATATATTACACTAATACCATTCCGGAAATGAGGTATCTATAACCTAAAGAGAAGAATAAAAATTTATTCGACAAAACACGCATAAGAACAAAAAGTAATAAACACCCGAATAACAAGTAGTAATGAAATATTACTAATAAGAAGCTAAGAATATGACCATATATGATATCATAACAATAAGTATGATTCTGGAATAAGTCAATAGATTTTTTTAAATCATTATACAGGAGGTTCGGACATTTACGAAGCAAATCAGACCTAAGGTAAGGGAAAATCTCACAATCTCATTTTTATCCGAGATTGTTTATACTTCAGAATTTACTGGGGAATATTTATCATCAAAATCCATGTTTCCTAAATATATATTATTTATATCCTTCTACAATTGTTTATATCGAATTTTACCCTTCAGTGAGTTTTTAGTAAAATATATGAAAGGAATCTTTTGTCGTTTTTCGTACGATTTACTTTTTGACGTTTCTGACAAAAGTAAGAGAAGAATGTTTTTTAACTTATAAGGCATGAATGGATTTTTAAAACATTATATACAAGAATATTACCTTACAAGTTTTCAAGTATATTTTTAATCAAATTCTTTTAGTTTATAATTGTATGACATGTTAAGAAAGGAAAAGTGTTTTTAAAGTAGAAAGGATATTTTCCTCAAGAATGGAGTTCAAGTGTTTTATCTAAATTATTTTCCATCTAAGATAATAAAGTGATATGTTTCTATACCTATTATTACATTGATTTGACTATGTTGTGATGGAATTATTTTTATGAATTCCTTTATCTTATATGAATTGTTTTATGATGTCACGATGTTTAAGATTCCCATTTTTATTACATGGGTTATGCTATGATGTATGGTTTCTGATTTTGTGGCACACATAATAATGGTATCATTATGAGATGGGTGGGACCTATATCTCCCTCCAATGCATTGGTTAAAGATTTTATATCTCATGAGATAGACATGGCTGGAACGATAGGTTAAACCGGTTCAGTGAAACAGGACTGAAACGAGGAATGAACTCGGTTCAGAAATGAACTTTGTCCACTAAGATAGTCTTGGAAATGATTCTTGACTAATAAGAAATGATTATATACGATTATGTGTGTATGACACAAAGTTTCATGTTTTATGTTAGGATTATTGGGATTACATTTCACTTCTATGATTTATCCCATGGTATGAAATTATGATTTCTTTTGCACGTTAAGATTTACAAAATATTTTGTTCTTATGAATATGATGTGATTGATATTTCTTTTGTTTACCCTTACTGAGCATTTGAGCTCACCCTCTTATATGTTTTCTTTCCCCAGGTCGGGAAGAAGGTTATTAAGTATGATATGCCAAAAGGGACTATAGATATGATCAAATAAATGGGAGACAGTGTAGATGATTTATGAACCGGTTGATTATGTTTCCCAGTTTCTAAAGACACTATACCTATATGGTCCTTTCGTGGTTTTGTTATATGTTGTAAAAAGTGTACTTCAATTTTGAAGTATTAACAATGTATGTAAAGTATGGGTCGTTATAGTTGGTATTAGAGGAAAGGTATAATCAACCTTTGGAAACTAGGATGTGAAGGCCTCAGCAAGAAACCTAAGGATAATTCTAAGAATAGAACATAATCATAGTGTTTTAGAAATGGTCATGAATAACCTAGGATAAGACCTTAAGTGTGTAATTTTATTCTTGATTATGTGTTTTTCCTATTATAATTAGTGTTGCTCACATTATTTTCTTGGTTTTGGTCAATGGATGGAACCCTAGGGAACCGTGTTAATGCAAAATGCGATGGGCAATGAAATGATTTTCCCCCTGAGCAACAAAACGTTATGGGAGCTGG
Source organism: Viscum album (assembly GCA_963277665.1). Taxonomy (NCBI): domain Eukaryota; kingdom Viridiplantae; phylum Streptophyta; class Magnoliopsida; order Santalales; family Viscaceae; genus Viscum; species Viscum album. The sequence continues at coordinate 1,063,817,795 of OY728161.1, read as the reverse complement.
AATGAAAAATCGTGTAGCCATGCTCACACAACTTTCTCAAGCTATGAATCATCCAGGACTTCCAAATGAGCAAAGGAAGGAGCAACATTCTATTGAATCCTTCATGAGGCAGTTTCCACCTTCATTCAGCGGGTCTACTGATCCATTAGTTGCTGAATAATGGATCATTAATACTGAAAAGATATTTTCAGTTCTTCAATGTTCTGAACATGATAAAGTCATCCTAGCAGTGTATCGTTTGGAAGGAGATTCTGATCAATGGTTGAATCTTATCAAGAATACGAGGCCAAGAGATGAAATTGAGTCCATGGAATGGGATGAGTTCAAGAACTTATATTTCAATAAGTACTTCCATCATATTCTCCGAACAAATATGGAGAAGGAGTTTCTTGAACTAAAGCAAAAGGATGATAAATCTGTTGGTACCTATGATGAAAATTTTACAAGACTTGGAAGGTACGCTTCCGGTATTATTATCTAACCTGAGAGTAAGATCGATCGATTATTTAGTGTCTTAAAACCAAGTCTTCAAAGGGCGTTAGCCATAACGTACTTAAATAGCTATGAGGAAATCGTTCAATGTGCTCTCAAAGTTGAGATGGAGATTGGTGTAACCCATCAGTCACATGAGCATGATAAGAAGAGGAAAATGGAATTCAAAGGAAAATCTAAAGAGCACACTGAAAAGAAGATGAGGTTTCCCTTATGCTCAAATTGTGGAAAGAAACCTGGAGGGAGTTCTCTTAAAGGGACAAGTAAATGTTTCAAATGTGGAAAGCAAGGTCATTGGGCATTTGAATGCCGCAATGATGGGAAGAAGATGTCTAGTAATGAGAATAATGAAAATTCTACACAGAGTGCACCTCCTACACTTCAATGTTACAAATGCAAGGAGATGGGGAATTATGCCAATCAATGTCCAAATCCAAGGGTTGATGATGATGGTCGACATCAACAAACTTTTAAGGCTAATGACAATGGAAATTCACATGCAATTTCTATCAACGATGTGGAGTATGATAACGATGTGGTGAAAGGTACACTTACCATCCACTATAAAGTAGAAAATGTTTTATTTGATTCTGGATCCACCCACTCTTTTATTTCTGAAGAATTTTGTAAGGGTATCACTATATTACCTCAACAATTAGATGTTGAGTTAGCTGTGAAAACCCCTAATGGCACAACAGTCGCCTCAAAAGTTTATAATTCTTCTCCGATTGATGTTTGTGGGAATGTTCTTCCTAAAAATCTTGTGATCCTTCCTATAGTGGAATTTGATGTGATTCTTGGCATGTATTGGATTTCTTTATATGGATCTCATATCAATTTCCAAATAAGGGAAGTCACATTTCATATTCCAGATCAATCTATGATCGTCTATCGATGCAAGGATAAACATAACCTTCCAGTGGAAATTTCTTCCATCTTATGGGTCTTGATTCTACTAAATGAATGTTATTTATCTCAAATGGTTGGTGAGAAACTCGCGATTAAGAATATTCCCATTGTACGGGAGTTTGATGATGTCTTTCTGGAAGAATTGCCAGGTCTTCCACCAAATCCTGAAGTTGAGTTTTCAATATAACTTGTATCGGTTGCTTTACCTATTTCAAAGACACCTTATAGAATGGGCCCAATTGAGTCGCAAGAATTGAAGAAGGAACTCCGAGAGAATATTGGTAAGGGGTTCATATTCCCTAGTGTGTTACCTTTGGGAGCACATGTTCTATTTGTTAAGAAGAATGATGGATCAATGAGACTCTGCATTGATTATCGAGAACTTAACAAGATCACTATCAAGAAAAAATAACCCCTCCTGTGCATTGATGAATTATTTGACCAACTACGCGGAGCTCAATACTTTTCCAAGATTGATCTTCATTCAGGGTATCATAAATTAAGGGTCAAAAGGGAGGATATACCAAAAACGGCTTTCCGTACAAGGTATGGACACTATGAATTTATAGTGATGCCATTTGGTCTTACTAATGCCCCTGCTATCTTCATGGATCTGATGAATAGAGTCTTTAGAGACTATCTTGATCATCTTGTGTTAGTCTTTATTGAAGATATTCTTGTCTATACAAAGATCAAGGAAGAACATGAAGATCACTTGAGAATTATATTGAATACCCTGAGAAAGGAGAAGCTTTATGTCAAATTTACCAAGTGTGAATTTTGGCTTCAAAAAGTTGCATTTTTGGGTCACATAATCTCAAAAGAGGGGATATCTGTGGATCCAGCAAAAATAGAGGTTATCGAAAGATGGTCGAGACCATCAATAGTAACTGAGATCCGAAGTTTTCTTGGTTTGGCTGGATATTATCGACGTTTTGTGAAAAATTTTTCACGATTATCTAATCCACTCACCAGGTTGACTAGAAAAGGAGTTAAGTTCGTGTGGACGGAGGAATGTGAAGAGAATTTCAAGGAGTTGAAAAGAAGGTTATCCAGTGCACCTGTAGTCACACTTCCTTGTAGTGGAGAAAGGTTTGTGATCTATAGTGATGCATCCAAGAAGGGATTGGGGTGCGTTATTATGAAAAAATGATATGGTGATAGCTTATGCCACACGACAGTTGAAAATCCATGAGCCAAATTACCCAACTCATGATTTGGAGTTAGCCACTGTAATATTTGCATTAAAGATTTGGAGGCATTATCTTTATGGAGAGAGGTGTGATATTAATACTGATCATAAAAGTTTAAAGTATATTTTCACACAAAAGGAGCTGAATATGCGCCAAAGAAGATGGTTGGAGCTGATTAAGGATTACGACTGCTCAATTCATTACCACCTTGGGAAAGCAAACAAGGTGGAAGATGCATTAAGTCGACAAGACCATGCTAGCTTATCCATGATGAGGATCACAAAATATCCAATATTTATGGATTTACAATGGATGGATCTTGGAATTATAATGAAAGGGGAAAATCGTATCTTTCTTAAATGAATGTTCAACCATCTATACATGTGATGATTAAAGAGGAACAGAAAAAAGATGTCAAGTTACAAAAGACGGTGAGAAATGTTCCTGAATTCAACCATGACTGTGATGGGATAATAAAGTTCAGGAATCGGGTTTGTGTTCCTCCCATCCCCGAATTAAAGAAGGAGCTTCTGGATGAGGCTCATAGTTCTTCATTCTCTATTCATCCTGGAAGCACGAAGATATATAGGGACCTGAAAGAGTACTTCTGGTGGGATGGAATGAAAAGAGATGTTGCGGAATATGTCTCTCGATGCTTGGTTTGTCAGCAAGTTAAAGCTGAGAGACAGAAGTCTAATGGGATGTTACAACCATTACCCATACCCGAATGGAAATGAGAAAACATCACTATGGACTTTTTCACAGGACTACCTAAAACATCCAAAGACAATAATGCTATCTGGGTCATAGTTGATCGTCTTACAAAGTCCGCACAATTCATTGCTATTAGAGAGGATTTATCTCTTGATCAGCTTTCCAGGATATATGTAAAGGAAGTGGTAAGATTCCATGGAGTACCACAATCTATTATATCTGATCGGGATTCATGGTTTACCTCAACGTTCTGGAGAAGTCTTCAGCATACTCTGGATACAGAGTTGAGTTTCATCACTGCTTATCATCCTCAGACAGACGGTCAGTCTGAGTGGAAAATTCAAACTCTAGAAGATATGTTGAGAGCCTGCTCTATGGATTTCAGAGGTGGTTTGGATCAACACCTACCTTTGGTGGAATTATCTTATAATAATATATTTCACTCCAGTATTCAGATGGCTCCTTATGAAGCTCTCTATGGAAAGAAATGCTGGACTCCAACTTGCTGGGATGAAGTTGGGGAAAGAAAGCTATTAGGACCTGATCTCATTGCTGAAATAGCAGAAAAGGTCAGATCTATTAAACAACACATAAGAGCAGCTCAGAGTCGACAGAAAAGTTATGCCGACAACCGAATAAAGGACCTAGAGTTTTAAGTGGGTGATAAAGTGTTCTTAAGAATATCTCCCTGGAAGAGGGTCATGAGATTTGGAAAGAAGGGGAAGTTGAGCCCTAGATATATCAGACCTTTCAAAATACTAGATCGTGTTGGAAAGGTAGCTTACCGATTGGCGCTTCCACCGAATCTCTCTCAAGTTCACGACGTGTTCCATGTATCTCTCCTGAGAAAGTACATAACTGATCCTTCACATGTACTCAGCTCTGAAGCTGTATCGCTGGAGCAAGATCTTTCTTATAAAGAACAGCCGATAGAGATTCTGGATCATATGAAAAAGTCCTACGAAATAAGACCACTAGATTGGTGAAAGTTTTATGGAGTAACCACCAATTATAAGAAGCTACATGGGAGCTTGAGGATATGATGAGGGAGAGGTATCCTCATGTTTTTGTTACAAAGTGACGAATTTCGAGGGTGAAATTCATTTTAAGGGGGGTAGAATGTAACAACCGAGAATTTTATGAGAAATATTTTGTTTTTAGGTCATATAAATCATCAAAGGAATCTTTCACTTCACACAACACTAGCTTGGCTTGCTTTACACGCAACCGCGGCCTTCCTCGATAGCTTGCGTCGTACGCATTACCGAGTTTCACTAAACAACGATATCCTATTAAAATATTATTAAAACTAGCAGTTATGAATAGTAATAACCACCTTTTGAAATTTTGTAAATTTTATTTTTTAAAATGGACTTCGTTTTTGGATTCGGAATATCGAAATTATCCTAGGGTGAAATTTTGGTATTTCTCTGAAAACATTCAATTTTTGATGAATAGTGAAAACACTGGGTTACTATTTAAAACCGATTTTTTATTTAAATAATTTTTTATTTTAATTAAATTTATTTTAGGGAAAAATTGATACATGATACCTATATAAGTTCAATGCAATTCAATGAAGTCATTTTATAATAATTATATATATATAAAAATATTATTGAACTATTCACCGTCTTTTACCCACCTCCTAGGAGAATTTGCAAATTTACATAAAACATAATTTTACCATTTCTATGAGTGGAATTTCAAAAATCCGAGAGACACGGTTGATGTCAGTGAGTAATATGTGGTTCAATGAGATGAAAATAATTTTTGGTGAATAGTAACTTTTACTTTTATTTACCACGGTTAAAACTAAATAGGGTAATTAAGGGTAAAAATGATATTATTATTACCCTAACACATATACTACTTTTATTGGATAAGTGTAATTCAACCGAAAACAACCTTAGGTATAAAATATGACCGTTTAGGCCCACTTGGATTAGATTAGGACATTTATTATTAATTTATTTAAAGAAGTGTTAAAATAGTTAAAATCAAAGTTTAATAAGTGAATAATTTTAAATATATGGTTATACATAAGATAAATTCGACTAAAAAAATTTATTATAAAGCTAAAAAGATTTCCTACATAATGGTATTTTATTTGTAATTTCTAGACATTATATAATTTAATTTATTTATTACACAATGATGATGCAGTAATTATCTTATTAATGAAATATTTACATAATTGATGTTATAAATACCCAAATAAATGTAATTTGAAACCTTTTATGAATTTCACTAATTTTCATGGTTAAGATGAAATGTTATTATTTATTTAATTAACTTTGTTCGAACTAATCATTCTGTTATGATTTCACAAAAATCAATTACTAAATAGTGTCAAAATTGACATAAAATAGTTTTTAAAACAAATATTATATTATTAATTGTAATTTTATTCCTAAAAATCTAAGGTTCGGCCAAATGACTTAGATAAGGTAATATATATTAATAATAAACTACTTGGGGTTTGTTTGTCATGTTATATTAAGTTAATTAACCTTATAGTGTAAGAACTCAAAAAGACACGATAAAAGTAAAATTATCTAAATTAAAGTTAAATCTAAATGATAAGGTTAAAATAGTGAACTAAACATGTCAAAATTCTATTTTATGAGAGGATTCCGATCCATCCCCACCTTATCTTTGAAATAAATCAATTTGGATCTATTTAAAACCAAATTTGGCTTTATAATAAAATAACAATTTTTGTTATTCCAAAGGTGCCCCTCTCCTCCCTTATAAAAGGGAACCTCCTCCCCCTCTTCCTCACACCACTTTGAGCCTTCAATCTCGGCCAACCCCTTCCACTTTCTCCTATCCACTTACCTAGAGACATCCTAGAGGTCCTAGCCTTCTTCAAAGACCAATTTTAGTACCCTAAAAGGAGGTCTCAAAGAAGCGCTTCAAAGAAGAGGTAATGTTCGTTACCGATTCTTTCATCTTTATTTCTTCTTTCACTTCTACTTCTGTAGTTGTTTCATTATGAAGTAATAACATAAGTATCACTCATATACTGATATGTTATTATATGTATTAAACAACCCTATTTCACCATCTATTCATCCTACGGAAAACGAAATCACCGCGCGAGCGTACATACGGAATACAGTCTCCACGCCGTGGTGTAATCTATTTCCATTACTTGGATGGGTATAATGGTGTAAATAATGAATATATATTATTATTGTAAAGTTATATTGATCTTGAAATAGTATACATACACTCCAATACAATTTCACGATCATGGGAATGATATCATCACTCGTGCGTACATACGAAATACAGTCTCCACGATGTGATGCGAATCGTTCTACATGATCTTCATTGCATAATGATTATATAAATGAATTGAATTAATGAATATGATATATATTTCACTAATACCATTCTGGAAATGAGGTATCTATAACCTAAAGAGAAGAAAAAGAATTTATTCGACAAAACACGCATAAGAACAAAAAGTAATAAACACCCGAATAACAAGTAGTAATGAAATATTACTAATAAGAAGCTAATAATATGACCATATATGATATCATAACAATAATTATGATTATGTAATAAGTCAATAACAATATTTAAATCATTATACAGGAGGTTCGGACATTTACAAAGCAAATCAGACCTAAGGTAAGGGAAAATCTCGCAATCTCATTTTTATCCGAGATTGTTTATAATTCATAATTTACTGGGGAATATTTATCATCCAAATTCATGTTTCCTAAATATGTAATATTTATATCCTTCTACAATTTTTTATATCCAATTTTACCCTTCAGTGAGTTTTTAGTAAAATATATGAAAGGAATCTTTTGTCGTTTTTCGTACGATGTACTTTTTGACGTTTCCGACAAAAGTAAGAGAAGAATGTTTTTTTAACTTATACGGCATGAATGGATTTTTAAAACATTATTTACGAGAATATTCCCTTACAGTTTTTCAAGTTTATTTTTAACCAAATTATTTTAGTTTATAATTATATGATATGTTATGAAAAGAAAAGTGTTTTTGAAGTAGAAAGGTTATTTTCCTCAAGAATGGAGTTCAATTGTTTTATCAAAATTATTTTCCATATAAGATAATAAAGGGTTCTGTTTCTATCCCTATTAGTACATTGATTTGACTATATTGTGATGGAATTATTTTTATGAATTACTTATCTTATATGAATTGTTTTATGATGTCACAATGTTTAAGATTCCCATTTTTATTACATGGGTTATGCTATGATGTATGGTTTATGATTTTGTGGAACACATAAGAATAGTATCATTATGAGATGGGTGGGACCAATATATCCCTCCAATGCATTGGGTAAAGATTTTATATCTCATGAGATAGACATGGCTGGAATGGAAGGTTAAACCAGTTCAGTGAAACAGGACTGAAACGAGGAATGAACTCAGTTCAGAAATGGACTTTGTCCACTAAGATAGTCTTGGAAATGAGTCTTGACTAATAATAAATGATTATCTATGATTATGTGTGTATGACACAAAGTTTCATGTTTTATGTTATGATTATGGGGATTACATTTCAATTCTATGATTTATCCCATGGTATGAAATTATGATTTCTTTTGCAGGTTACGATTTCCAAAATTTTATGTTCTTATGAATATGATGTGATTGATATTTCTTTTGTTTACCTTTATTGAGCATTTGAGATCACCCTTTTGTATGTTTTATTTCCCCAGGTCAGGAAAAAGGTTATTAAGTAATATATTCTTAAAGGGACTATAGATACGATGAAATAAATGGGAGACAATGTAGATGTTTTATGAACCAGTTGTTTATGTTTCCCAGTTTCTAAAGACACTATACCTATACGGTCCTTTCGTGGGTTTGTTATATGTTGTAATAAGTGTACTTCAATTTTGAAGTATTAAAAATGTATGTAAAGTATGGCTCATTATAAAACTCTATTGCCACCATACAAATCTAAAAAAACATATGTCGTAGGTCACATCCTCGATGGGATGGTGATGAGTCCCCGTTTACAAGTTCCTAGGGAATGTGTGTACAAGTATTTCCATGATCACTTATTCGAGTGTGTGGAGATCCCATAACCTTGAACTATCCTACCTCTTAGTAGATGTTCATTTTCTTATTATTAATTTTTTATATATATTCTATTGTTTTTAAACAATTTTAAATTGTTTTATTGAATATATATTAACTATTTTTTATAAATTTTTAGTTAAGTCATTTTTAATGTTTTTCCCTCAATTGAAATGTAAAGTAAGATTTGTTTGAAAAATTCTTTTTGACATCCAATATTATTTATTTAAAATTATAATTTATATTTCTTTAATTAATTATAACATCTTATTTTGGAATAAATTTTTATACCCTACTAGGATTTTATCTCACACCCTACCTGTTCTTTTTGGCATTTATAGATCTCCTCCTTCCAGGTTTGATCAAGGTTAAAGCAAAACTTGGAGGTGGTAATTTATATTGTTCTTTGAGCTTCATATGTTGGGTGCATTGGGTATTGGCTTGTTTATCCTATCCCATGGTACATTGATGACGTAATTTGGATTTTTTTTATCTATTTTAATTCTCATATAGTTCTCCCAATGGAGTATTCTTTTGACAATAAAGATTTGTAACTATTTCTTCTTCTATTTTTGTGAAAAAATGCTCCCTGTCTTATCTTATATGATTTCTAGTGATAGTATAAAACCTATGGGGATAAGGAATTCCATTCAAGAAGTTTCAAGATCAGCATTTATATCAAGGTACTAGGGTGTCTGAGATGGTTTGCCATAGACCTAAATCAAGTTACCATGGTAAAAAATTATTTACTGTGGTATAGGTAAAAAATGGATCATGTTAAAGATAAAACACTAAAGACATAAAAGACCTAAAAACATTAAATGGTTATTTTAGGTATTGATCAACCATAATTGTCCTCTACAATATTTATTTCCAAACAATGTAATTGAAATTAAACCCACCTCACTGTGGTTGGATTTAAATATAAAATAATTATTATTTTAATGACATAAACCTACCTCTTCTCAAGTGTAAATACCACTCCATTTAGACACACTAGCATTAAATATCTTACAATATCTACCTAAAACTCTACTCATAACTCCCCACACGTCTAGGTTCTTTTTTTCTATCCCAAATCCAAATCCAAAGTCCTCATGGTTATCTCAAAAAAGTGATATTGAAGAGGTAATTTTCTCAAAACATCTCTCCTATTTTCATTTCTTCTTATAATTTATCCTCACCTCCATCATCCATCAAGGAATGGAAACTCTAGAATAATTTATATAAAACAATTTTATAATGATAATGTAATATATTATATAAATCCCATTAATACCTCATATTTTTCATTGAAACAAAATCATTTTCCATGTTATGGTGATTGACAATCTTTATGAATAATATTTTTGTTTGCTTTACATTTCCTCTGTCACGTCTGGTCATTAAAATATTATTCAGAATAAATAATATAATAATAAGTATATAATAACCTATATCATTATATGTAACAAATATATATACAAAATATTAAATAAAACAAAACTAGTTCATGGTATTTATAATACCCGCAAAAATAAACTAACCATTTATCTTTAAAATTTTATCAAATGAATCATCATAATATTAGAAGAAAAAAAGGATATATGGGCCCTTTTATACTTTGGGATGTTCATTAATACAATTTTATTCCACTAATTTAGTTTTATTCATATTTTATAATAATTTCTATTACTATACTCAAGATAACCAATCATGAAATCATCAACAGAACACTCCCAAAACAATGAAAATCATGAATTATTATCAATGAAAGGGATATAAGATTTTATAAAAACATAATATAAGGTATTATAATTATTAATATGGTTCTTTAATTAATTAATATTTTTTTGAAACATTATACATGATTTTTAAGTAGGTAATAATAAATTTATGTGTGAGATGAGTGTTTCTCATCTCACTTTTTACTTCTGTGAGATATATGTCTTATTCACCACTTTATATTTTTTGTAATGTATATAAAATACCATTTGATATATATTAAAATAAATCTAATTATATTAATAGTATTAAATATTATATTTTATATTTATAACTTTTTATGGCATCTGATTCAACTGATTGCAATGTTGTAAGATAATTCTTAACCCATTTTCCATTCCTTTGGTTAAACATATACTTCCTTGATTATGTGGTACCAAGATTATTTGTGAAATTAAATTTTAATATCTTATTTCATATTTCCAATAGTTTTATATGAATTTATTTATAATATATTCAATTCATTTGATTAATTGACAATCCAATTTATAAGGTACATTCTTTAATTTTTTTTAATGTTTCCCTTAAATTGTTTTTTCTTCTATATGCATGTTTTCTAAAATTATTTTTAAATATATTTCTACTATTTTCCCCTGGGGTTTAAATTAACTTTTGAATAATTTTTTTACATTTTATAAAATGAATTGAAATATATATATTTTTTTGTTTTTAAAACAAGTTTATTTGAGACATTATTCGACAAAAATACAGAAGTAATGTTTTTTTATCTTATAAAACATGATCATATTTTTATACTATCATTAAGCCGTAATGATTTTAAGATTAATTTAAAATTTAAAAAAAATTATATTCAATGAAAATGTTTTATTTTATAATTTTGTGGTTTTTTAAAACAATGTAATTTTCAAATTGAAAATGTGAATGTTACTAATAATTTTTTAATAATATAATTTAATGTATTTTAATCTATGTTAAAATACATTTGTGAATATATTGCTTCATTATAGTTTATCTCTTACGATACCATCATTCATATTTTGTTATATGGTTTATGATTAGTTTGACTGGAGATGTAATATTTTTATACTATTATTAAATTTCCTTTGATTATGCTTCATGAAAATATTACAATGCTCATTTCCATCTATGAATAACCCTTATTATTATTCCATATGTTTGATTACTTATGTTGAACACATATTCATGATTATATTATAATTGGTGTGCCCATATTGGGATCCAATTTATTGGATAATATGTTAGTCTCACAATACATCAAGTTGGGATTGGGAGTAAACCTAATTACATTCTGGGACTTTATTCACCATGTGATATTGTATTGGATGTTAACATTGACTTTTTTCCCTCACATGTTATATTTTATTTAAAAAATTCCATATTTTATGTTATTCTATCATGGATCATGTTCTTTGATTATATTATAACTCTTGTCTTATGAACATCCAGGTTTTATTTCACGACTCAAGATCTTGACCGTTGATATATAGGGTATAATTTAAAATGTTATGTTCTTGATCACATACCATTACTCTAATATTAAGATTTAATGTTATCATGGTTTGATTACTATTATGCTTATCCTTATTGAGAATCTTATATCAACCTTATTATGTTTTATTTTCCCCAAGTTATGTGGAAATATGATAAATTAATTGGGTATAGAAGTATTTCACATAGATATTATTAATGACATATTGTGAAAGTTGGGAATAGAGAGAGATAATGTTGAATTTTTTGGTCCAATTATTTAGGAACCCATGTTGTTAAGAGTTGATCCAAATTCTAAAAAACTCAAGACCTAAAAGGCCCTTGGGTATGTAAGTGATCCAATATTTCTTTTCGATGTTGTATGTTTTTTTGGAAAATGGTGGGTCATATTTATCAATATCAAATTTCAGAATGTAATGATAAATTTTTAGCACCATATCGAAAAGTGAAGTTACTGAAATGTAATGAAAACTCACGTTTTATTACCTCTCATGTTAACATAATGTCCTCCATGAAGATATAAGACCTAACACTCACTCACAATATAGCAATTAAGTACCCACACTCTTATCTTCTGTCTTCTAGGACTCTAGTGAGGTATTATGACAATGAAAAAAGTCCAACCATTTATTAATACTAATTTTTGTTGAATTGGACAAGATTACCCAACTACTATGAACAATAACATTTCTTAACATGGCCTGAAAGGCATCTAAAATCCCAACATGATAGAGATATGATCTTTGGAATCAAAATTTATCCTTGGAAATTAGATATCCACACTTGAAGTGAAAATATGAAAAAAATAAACATGAATAATGTCAGTAAAAAATAAATGTCTATAGTGGGAAAGATATAAAACTAAGGAAAACATGGTTCCAAAATAATTCATCCAAAACAATGTATAAGTACAGTAAAACCATAACATTTTGTGACTTATATTCACCAAAAAACACCCACACCCTAAAAATTAATAATTAAACCTCCATATATTGGTTCTTTTTTATTTTACCTATGTAAAACCAAAAAAGATCTAAAAATACATAAAGGCCAATGTAGGGTGTGAAAAAAATAAGCCCATTTAGATCCCCCATGTGTTTCATAAATATAAACTATAAAAATAATCAACTTATTCTCATGTAGATAAAAACAAGAATTGAAAAACACTTTATACATCTTAATATAAAATATTAAAATCAACCAATTTCATCGTTTACAAAATATACTAATAATATAGTTTTAAAATAATTTTATAATCACTCAAAATATAAAATGCATAGTTAATAAACAGGTAAAACAAGACCATGGAATATAATTATTTCTATGTTTGTGAGTATCACCATTTAATTCATATGATCAATAGGCCACCTGGTTTTCATGTTACACTAGCAGAACATCCCAAGGGTGTAAGAGTTCACTTTTAATAGTGGATCCCTAGTACAATATTAGGAAACATATATCAGAAATTACCAAAATGTATTGGTCCAAGGGTGTGATTTTATCCATGGGGATGGATCCCCACTTGGTCAACAATTATAGATTTTCCACCATATTTGAAACATTTAAAAATAATTTTATCTTTGAATCCAAAAAAATTATTTAAAACCATTTCCAATCATAACACCATGGGAGAAATACATTTGTACAAAATGTTTACCGAAACCCGTACATTTAAAAATTCATGCAATTATACCTTTTAAATATCCATTATCATTATAAATTCAGAAAACATGTTTTCTAACAGTTTTTAATAACAATTTCATAGATAATGAAAGAAATATTAGGTGAAAAAAACAAAATTCTGAAATCAATAACCTAAAAAGACTAAAAATATAAAACCCTATGTAGCAACAATAAATGAATATGGAAAAAAGATACAATTTATTGTGGAAGGACTCAAAATCATGAATTCATAATCCATAATTGTGAAATAAAAAATTTATTGAATTATGTAACTCAATAGAATGACTTAAACCCATAATTCTAGAAGAACATAGTTAAAGGATTAGAGATAGGTGAAATAATATTAATTAAAAAAATTGATCTAAAATATTTACAATTATAAATCCTGATAAAATGAAATATAATTATTTTCACTATTTATTTGTACATATAAACAACAGGTGTTAATAGAATAATGGGATCAAATAAAAAAATTGAGTAATATATACTGGAGCAGGAAGACATATTCTATTTCCACATCAATCTACTAAGTGTTCATGTTGGGAGATATAATATGTACAAAGAGAATATATATGTTTGAATGGATCTATTTTTGGTTGATAGAGAGGGATTAATAAATAAAATATTGGTTTTAGTGAAAATATTTATGATAAATCCCAAACTAATTTGGGACATATCAATATCGTAGGTCACTCAGTGGAAACTACATAAATTTAGTGGCTATGGGCCACCCTACCGACTGACAGGTGGCTTCAACAGAATGGTTCAACCACTAAATGGAATAAAAGAATTATTTTGGAACTCTTAAAAAATCCAGAAGAACTAATACAACTTCATCATCAATTGTTTTTGGTCCACACATCTCCTTATCTTTAAGGAACACCCCTACCCTCCTACAATACTATGATTGTGATAAAAGATGTGATATTTATAAAAAATAATGAAAAAATCAAAACAAGAAATTTTAACACCTGAAAAAACACATGGGAATGTTAAATTTGATCTAATTAATTGAAAAATATGATTATTAATAAATTATTTTGGTCTATATTTATGAATATTAAAATTATATAACAAGGTAAATATCTTAATTCTTACCTAGTGCTCATATAATGTATGAAAAGTATAACTTCATAACATCAAAATGTTATCAAAATATAAATATGAATAAGTAACAATAAAAATTAATTTATAGGATAATATTGATAAATAATAAATTCTATTTTTGAAATTAATTTATTTTTAATATTAAATAAATTGACAATGATCTAAATTTCTTAAATAGTGTCGACGTAATGCTTGAGCAAGTAGGATAAAAGTTAGAATTAATGATTTTAAAATCATATAGAATTATAAGTATGATATTAAATAGGGTTTTTAATTAATTTTGTAAGTAATTTTTAATACTAATTAATTATAAAAATAATTTTTTGTTATTTATATAATTACTTATTTATTTGTTATGTGGAATTATATAAATAACACTAAAATGACTTTAAATGGTATTTAATGACGAAACTGATTTATAAAATAATAACATAATCATAAAAAATTAAAATTTTAACTATGTATATGGATAATGGTTATGAATATCATTTATTATATATTTATTACCCACTTTCCAATTGAATATGATATTCTTTACCAATAATGACAGAATGTTTTTGATAATGCCATCAAATATTTCCTATGAATGGTGTCTCGTTTTATCCTTCGTAAAACATATGTAATATTTAGTTTTCTCTCCATATTCTATCCAATTACTTATATAAACAACCATTAAAATTTCATAAGGCCATAAACCCTTCCAAAATTCATTTCCAAGAAGGATTTAGATTCATTCCAAATTATTCAACTCATAGAGAAAGGATTATGGAAGAAATACGAGGTTAGTTATGATTTGAGGAAATGTGAGTCATGAAAAAATTTCCATTCATTAAGTATCCAATTTTAATGTACTATATTCTTATAAGATTTTGTATATTCTCTAAATTATATATTTTTTTATATATTTTTTTTTCTTTTTTAGTGGATTTATGTTTTAATCACTTAATATCATTCAGAAAATATTCTTACACTCCATTTTATTATCTTTATAATGGGTATTCTTCAATAATATAACATATTGGTTTTATAGTGGTTATATTAAAAATGTATCCCCGATACTTTATTTCTCTTCTCATGTTTTATATTTTTTATTTTATTTACTAAAAAAGGGGATTTATTAACATTAGTTACATTTATTTATATATATAGGTAATATGAATTTTCATTATTTTGGGTTGATATATAAGCATTCATGAGTTTTATTCTTACAGTGTTGAATTGAATGTTCCTATGCCTCTTATTTATGTTAATGTTAATGGATATTATATATGTGGAAGGGTGTGCCTAATATATATACATCCAATTAATCCTTAAATAATTCATTCTATAGAGAAATGATGTCCGTATTAACTTGTGACCTTATTCCATCATGAGTTATTTGAATTATTTATAAATGTGTACCATCATGGGATATTAGAATTCCCTATTGTTGTTATTAAATCATTTGATTTTTTAATTATATTTGGTAGTTATTTCGTTATATATTTTTGGAATTAACTTGTTATTTTATTCCACTATGGATGAATATGAATGATATTGGTTGATATAAACATGTTGTTCTAAGTATACAAGGTTAATTTTCATCTTTTATTATTTTTTATCATTAGTTTTTTATTTAATTTTTTTTAGAAAATATGATTTGTTCTTGTCTAAAATTTTGGAAATGATCTTTTACTTGCTATAAATTTCTTATTCAAATGGAAATTTTTTCTTATGTTCTCATTTTTTTCAAATGTTTAATAAAGATCCATTCTTGTATTCCCCTTACTATGATTTATATTTCCACCCCATTTATTCTAATGACTTTAACATTGATTGATATTGAGAGTGAATGATTTTGAATCACTGTTTTAATTATGCTATTTTGGCCTTGAATGAATCATGTTCATCATTTAAATATATTAGTTATTTAGGAAAAAAGTTCTTGTAGTGGGTAAAATATATAATTTATTATATAAAGGTTTCTTTAAATATCTAAAACAAGAAACATCATTTGTATTGTCTATGTATGTGATTGGATATTTTCTATAAATCATCTATCTATGGTATGGTTACATTCGGGTCCTTATAATAAGAATTAAAGTAGGATATTAATAATATTAGTGTTATGATGTTCTTAGATGAGTATAAATTAAAATATTTTAAAAAATATTATGGTTAATATGGTTGTTTTATATTAGAAGTTAAAAGTCTTAGATAACCATAAAAGTTTATATATCCAAAATAATTATGTTTATATTTTGGTATTTGATTAATAATGATAAACACGTTAATCAAAAAAGGATGAACTAAAATAATATAATATAATATGAATTAATTATATAAAACCTATTATTTATAATTCATATTAATATGATATTTTTCTATGATATAATCACAATAAATTTTTTATTTTTTGTAAATGGTCAGAAAAAGAACGTGTTACATGTCATAAAATCCATCATGATGAAGTGAACTATCCTTTTTTGGATAACACGATAAAATAAAAGGTGATTTTTATTATTCAAACAAGAGAGTCACTCCTTCAGAATTTTATGTTTTTAATATAATTTCAATAAATGGTGGAATCTCGAAAATGTAAATCCAATTTGTGAAATTCCACATATAAAAGGAAAATAATATACTTTGAAATAATTCTCATATGCTCAATCCCTACGGTAAATGTTATCCTCATACTAAAGGAAAAGTAAGATCAATATATCAATACTTATATAAAAAGATCACTTGACTATCAAGGAATTCTTTCAGAATCATAACAAAAGTATAATTTTTATAGAGGTACAAACATGGTTGAAACAATATTTTTTAGATTTATTATTTGTTGACATGTATTTTCCACGACATTAAAATTCATAATATAATTTATATATTATATTATGAAGGTGTTAAGGAATAGTTATTTTATTTGTAAAAAAATAAAATTTTGATGCTATAATATTTTTATTGTGGGGGGCATTATAATCCTTATATTATTATTTTCAAATTATTTTAATGTTTTATTAATATATATTTTATAGATTTCTATTTATTTAAGATATATTGGTTGATAATGTTTATACTATTATTTAATATCATAATATATGTTATGTGATTAATTATATAGTCATTATACATACATAATTAACAATTTTAACTATTGTCATATAAATTTTTTTACCTAAATATTTAAAATATTTTCCAAAAAATATTTCTTATTTTCATATATTGAGAAAATATTTATTTATTATAATTTTTCATAACTGATAGTTATGTTAAAAATTGTGATATATATATATTTATAATTATTATGATCACATAATTAATTATATTGTGTTATGAAAAAATATAGTGTTTTTGTTATAAATAAATATCTACTGTTTTAAAGTATATATTATTTAAGTACATAATGAGTTTTAATTTTAAAATTTATTTCATTGTTAAAAATAACTTATTTAATGAAATAGATGATATATTTTTAATATTCTTTTCCAAATTAGGGGTAAATGTTTTTAAAAAATATATATTAAACCAGATAATAAGTACATTTAATATGTGATGTACAATCAGACCTTTTGGTACTTTTTTTTAGAAAAGTATATAAAGAATAATTTAAAATTTTAAATTAGGTTTTATAGTGTATAAAATGATTAATTACTGTGTAAAAATGTTTATTTAATTTTTTTATATGTTGAGTGACCCAATTTAATTCAAAATCCCTTAAAATATTATTTTAATTTCATGTTGATTTTTACATAACTCAAAAATATTTTTATAAAAAATGATATAGAATGTCAGATTCCAGACCAATTTGGTTGTGTAATTTTTATATTTTTTGATAAGTACTAGATAAGATTTAATGTACACATAAATATGATATTCTATCTAATAAAATATATTTTAATCATTATGAGGTAATTATTAATTAATAAATGTAGGATAAGTGTTATTTGGGTTTAACTTTGGTATGACCATGTGTATTGGGAATCAATAGTTATTTCAAAGTGGTAAAACACATCATTAATTAGTTTTTTGAATTTATCCAAGGATGGGAGACTGTTTCTTATATTTTTTAGCATTTAATATGATTAGATAATACATGGAACAACTTCAACTGATTGGGGGTATGTTTGGATTTCTTTAAGAAATTTTGAGTTTTTGGATGATTTTTAGAATTCTTCCATATATAATACCATATATATGAAAATAATGTAATGTATAAAATTTTATATATCTCTCAGAGGAGGACAAAACAACATACATATAGGAAATTTATCTTGAATATCATAAACATTATACTAAAATAGTGGTTTTCTAAAGTTAAAACTAATATATATGAATGATATTATTACATATATTTTTCCTTTGAAGGGAAACATTTAAGATCATAGATCAATATTATATGTCTGAAAGTATGTGATACAAATTGATAAAGGTATATTATTAATGTACAAATATGTTTTAGATTAACTTCCCTTGTGAGTGAAAAATTGGAATGTGAAGATTAATATAATACATAATGACATTATTTATTAACAATCATATTGTTTGAAAGTATAATATTAGTAATTTTATGATAGAATAGATAATTTATGGATAATATATTATGTATGAGATTTTACCTATGTAAAAATATGTTATAAAATAAATAAAATATATTACATATGAATTCTTTATAATTGAAATATCTTATATATTGGAATATATATTAATTTTCAATTGAAATATATCTTGTATGTGTTTGATATCTAATGTATTGAGTTTTTAATATTTGTAATATATTATGTTTCTATAATAAATATCCCATGGTATAAAATATACTTATATAATGATTTTCCCAATATAAAAACCTTATATAGGAATAAATTTTTACATGATGACTGGAATATATTATGCATTATGTTTTTATCCTTAAGGGAAAAGACTTACATTTTAAAAACATGTTACACTTCCCACAAAGATTTTTACATATTATTTTTCATATGAGGGAATCAAATTGTGCTCTGACTAATATCATATACATTTAGAAAAAAATTATATATCTGGTTTATCATAAAGGAAAAAACATTTTTAACAACTAAAACATGTTATTCATGGCGGTTTTCATTGGAAAATATTGCACAATTTTTATATATCATACATGTTGACGGGGAATGGGGTTTTCATAAAAAACCACCATATGTAAGATAATGTATCCCTTATGTAGTATCCTTAAAGAAGTGATACATATGTTTTTCTAGGGGTTCTATACTATCAATTTTCTTTTTAAAATATGAAAAATATTTTTTAGAGATTCCCAAAATATGAAATAAATGCCAAAAAACCCATATTTTATGAAAATAGGTGTCTTACAAGACAAGTATGTGGTAGAAACATATTAGATACCTATGTCATTCCTTTTAGTATCTCCATGTGACCTATTTTTCATCTCTTGGTGGATCTATGTTATGGTGCATATTTGTTGTAGGTAAAGGTAAATATATCACTTCAATAATTGTTTCTAAATATTTCTCAAACTATTTCAAATTATTAAACCATTTGTGACTTTTTATTCCCAATTTCAAAAATTATATCAAAAACTATATTTTTTTCTAATTTATATTGGATTGGATGCTAAATTTTCGTAATGGACTAACTTCATGAGTATTATTGATGTTCCCGAAGATAAACATTAAATCATCTCCTATTACCCATTTTTACAAGAATTGGGTTTGCAATGACCTAATGGGTACATAATATAAAACATAAATAATGAAATAATTATTTTCTATCCCTATTTCTTGTTGGTGAATTTTTCCATGGTCCATGATATTATTTTGGTGATTGTAACTTTGAATTTTGGAAACCATGTGAAGTCATATATATTATAGAGATAATTTTATTTCTAATGGAAACCCATGTGGTTCCCTAACATTTTTTGAGAATACCAATTTTCCCAAAATTCCCTTGATTGAATTTTAAATCATATTAATATGAATTTTATGTGTACCCAAAAATAAATATATTTGAAATTTTTGGGAGGTTAATAATTCCTTGAGATTATTTGATAAATTATATTATTGGGTGTGTCACACTTCCCTTGGATTATTATTACATGAGATTATTGGGTAGACCAAACTTCCTTGGATTTTTTTTACATAATATTTCTAAGAGGGACACAATTTAACTATGTTATTTATACATGATATCATTAAATGGTACATACATTTCTTGGATTATTTTAATATGAGACTACCAGGATGACCACACTACTCCAATATTATTATATGAAATTACATAGTGAGATCTAATTTACTCGATTGTGTTTACTAATATGATTTATCATGTATAGTGATATTTAAAAATGGTTAAAACATGTATTTTCATTAATATGATCCACCATATACCCTAGGATTGATGATGTTTATTTATTTAGGTTTTTTATTAAATTTTCATGTTATCATGATATTATACCCACACTTGATATATTTATGAAAGTTGTTAGTTATGACCTTTTGAGTTTTACCCACACCCTTTGTTACTCACCAGGGGTACCCCAGCACAATTCAAAGTTATAGGAATAGGAAATTTAAAGGGATATATTTTT
This sequence comes from Viscum album, assembly GCA_963277665.1. Lineage (NCBI taxonomy): Eukaryota > Viridiplantae > Streptophyta > Magnoliopsida > Santalales > Viscaceae > Viscum > Viscum album. Next base: position 1,063,796,826 of record OY728161.1, on the reverse strand, counting down.
TATGTTTGACCAATATGGATATGATAGAATATGTGCCTAGATGAATAGGATGGAGTGTGGGAGTTGATGTTAGGAAATGACTTGTGACCCATTTTTCAGTTTCAAAATTTTTTATATTTCTTTTATTTTTTTAGTATATTAAATATAACTCTCCCAATATGGAACATAATATTGCATTAATTACCCATATAACTGACACAACATTCAAATTAATATAGTATGAGCTTTTTAATATTTATTATAATATGTCTTAATGCATATTATTATTATCTTCTAGATGTACAATATTATTATTATTATTTTTCATCACTTTGATATAAGGGTATAGTCTCCACAAAGGTTCAACATAGATCACCCATTATAGTGAAAATCTACTTCCATTAGATGAGGTTTACACAAGGTCATAAATTTCTCCAGTATTATTACTATCGAGTGAGTCAGTCCAAGGAATTACAATATTGTATCAGTTATTTTTTTCCATTGTCACATTAATTGTAAAAGGAATACATGATGTATGATTTTTTTAGAACATGGTATAGAACATGTGGTGGGAAGTGTCTAACCAAATTTGAAGGTAATGTTATTAACATGGTATGTGATTGTCATTCCTGATTTTTTCATTTACAATTGAGTTACTTCATCTATTGCGATGCACATGATTATAAAATTATTAATTATAGAACTCTCACATTATCCCAAGAATATAAATTCACCATTAATTATGGAATCATATCAAACATGTATGATTCTAATTTCATTTGTGTGTTTAAATGTGATTTTTCAATTTAAAAATGGGTTTGGGATGGTTATTTAATGCATTGAAAACAACATATATGTTTTTCAATATATCTTGATTGTTACATTTTATATAACTAGTTATTTAATGGTTGAATGTGTTTATAACCTGTTACATACCTTGGTAAAAACATGGATGAAGTTAAATAAAATTTAAATTTAAAACTATAAATTTTATCCATATATCCAATTGATATTTCAATAAACAATGCCAACTTTATGAAAAAAAATTTGGATGTGAAACATATAAACTTTAGTATTTGTATAATATATATATATATATATGATATTAAAGATGATTATGGTCAAACTATTATTGAGAGAGATAGGGCGTATAGGTTATGTTTTTTATATGACATATTTTATAGTAGATAATAGGGTGTAAAGGAAATTACAATTTTCCCTAAAGAGTGAATTTGATAACTATAATGAAAAATTTATTATTATGTTTTTTATTTTGTAATTATATAAATATACCACATCTAAGACCACATGTGGAGTGCAAGGATGGAGGATACGAGAAAAAACTACAGATAGATGAGCCATAACCTCCTGTAGTTTTGTGGCAGGCGACCGATAATGACATCTAAATGAACTTAATATGAATTTTGTATTAAATATTGTGAGAGGATCCATGAGTTTAAAATATTATTTTCTATATTACATGAGAGTCTTAATAAAACACAAACATATTTTTTCAAGTGATGTTGGCTGGAAGGAAGTGAATCATTAGGTGAAGTCCATTATAGTGATCTTGGATATTTTAGAGTTACCCCTAATAGATATGGGAGGTTGGTATTATATAAATAAAAATCATAGTAAAGAATTAGAGGGGTATTTTGGTCCAAGTGTACTTGTGTTTCAAATCAATGTCACTTGTAAAATGTAAATTAAACTTGGATTATTCCTTGTGCAGTTCTAGAGGTTATCATATTTTAGGGATTGATAATTTTGTGACTTAGGCTAAAAAATTTAGGTGCACTATCAAGGTACAATATTATTACTAAATATGTAGTAAATGTATGAAATGGAAATATGATATCTAGAAATATATTTCACTATTTGAGCATGATTTTTAAAAATGATTGAGTCACTAGAGAAACTATGTAGTTATCTTTGATTTGGAATAGGTGCTATCACATAGCTTGATAATGGTTTCATGAACCATCTAAATTTTTACTAAAATCCAAACACCTCAATTTTCAAAGTGGAAGGGGGTACTTCATGGTCAGTTCCTAGTTTGTTAAATCATATGTCCTAACCATGAAGCTAGATCTGAACATCTTAAATTGGAAAATTAAATCCATTCCCTTGATTTATTTAACCTCTAATACTCTTTTAATTATTCATTAGACTAATCCACCGTCTCCTTGACACTCTATGAGTTTCACAGCATAGTTTAATTGTTATTCTTCATTGAAAATGATGGATCTATTTAAATTATGTATTCATTTATGGTGTTTTTATTCTCTTATTTCTAGATATACCATGGATATCTCATATTCTCTATATTATATATACATGTGTGGGGAATTATGACCCAATATTTTGTTTATAAGGAAAATTGATGGTGTTTAACTTGTATCTAGGCTTGTGAGGATTAGATGTCTTCATTTACAATCACCTTTTTCAAATGAGACTATGTCTCATACATTAGAAAATAATATTTCTCTATAATATAGTACTAAATCAAGAATTACAAAATGATATGATAAATACATGTTTTTTTTATTTTTGAAATTAAATGATATGATATCAATAAAAAAATGGTTTTATGAAATTCATCATGGGTGGATTGAAATATTGTTTTTATTTAAAAAATAATTTATGAAAATAATGAATTTTATGAAATTTTATAATGTTGATGTTGACACTAAAATTGATATTAAATCATGGTTTTGGTGATTGTTTGCTGTGATTTTTTTAAATTTTAATCATGATTATTTAAATTTGGTTTTATAATATAGTACATTGTGAACCATTGGTACGTTAGTTTATGGATATATGAAAAACATAGTTAGTGTGGGAGAACAATAGATTATTCCTATAATATAAATAGATTTTGGAAGGTATTTATATCATTAGGATACAAAATATTACAATCATAATGTTACTTTTTTTGTCTTAGTATGTATTCTTATAGCCTAGTTCAGAATAAGGGAATATATTTATTATATAATGGTATTGTCCCATGTTTGGTTTCCCACATGTGAATTTTTTTATTTCGTTGATAGGGAGTTCCAAGATTCAATTATATTATCTTAGTATCATTTTTTAATTTATTATGTTTTTGCATTGATATCTTTTGAGATACAAATGATATATTTAAGACCTTAATATATAATTTTAATACATTTTTATTTTCATGGAATTTGTTACATATTATTGTAAAGGAAACCAATATATTTTTTTGAAAATTTTTTTCCAATAAAATTTCATAGTAATTTTTTAATCAAAAAATATTTAATTCATAGTGATAAAAAAATGTATATATTCCTTGGTGGTATCACATAGATAACCAGTGCTCACACCCATCATTTTTTCCTTTGAGTGTTTTTTTCCTAATTTAGGTGGTTATAGGTAAAGGGAAGAGAATTATCTGTCATGGTTGATTCTTGTGGTTTATATAGCCTTTATAGAGGGTTAAATTGGTGGTAATAGATGGTCACATAAAGAATTCTATTTGGCATGGATTTTTTCTTATTCCAGTTTAGAATTTTGATTTTTTTGATATGTCTCATGGTTGTGTCCATTGTTTAATGGCATTGTACTCAGTTTGATTACCATTTCTTATAGTAATTGAGATATGATATATTATCATTTATGTAATATGAATTCCCACTATTTTTTATGTTCATAACCATGTGATTGTCACCGTCCGATATTAATCAGGAACACGTTTTGATCCCTGTAATATGTGAAATAAGGTGAAGGTTATGGTTGAACAATGTTGGTTCATTAAAATATCTTATTAGATCCATTACCAAGATGAATGTTTGATGAATGTACATGGGTTTGATTTCATGTTTATTAGAAATAAACTAGGACATTTCAAGTCTCAAGGAGTACATAGATAATATGTTCTTCAACACCACTATTTGTAATTCTAATTGAGTTTAATTAGGTAGTCAGGATTTATATTTTTATTCAATTTTTTAAATGTGTTATGGTTATATGTAATGAAATATGATACTCATTATCTCCTGTTGGATTCATTATGGGTAGTTCTAAACATTGAGTGTAATAATAAAGAATAGTAAATTTCTATTGTCTACTTGAATGGACTAAAAAACCATGTAGTGATCAATTAATTGGTTTTCAAAATGTTATGATTAATTTTTCATTCATGGACCGTGGAAATCAAACAAGTGTCTTTGTCAATCATGACTCTAAATCCCTTTTATATTCTTGTTCAAAACCCAACATAATTGTATTATTTTATAATCTCTAAATCACATAAAAATGATCATGGGGTTTCCTAGTATATGATGATATTAAGAACCAGTTTAAGAACTAATATAAAAGGACTGTTTTTCTGAAGTTGTATTATAACCATTGTAATGTGTGAAAATAGATCTCAGAAAAATAATTTTATTTTGAAAGGTGGTTATTTTTTACTTTCCTATAAAATTTTAATTCATTTCTAGATTATATCATTAGAAATTGGTATTAAATATTTAAATCATGGAAAAATAATTTATTTCTAATATGTTTAATTATTTACATGAAAACAATTACATAATTTTTTTCATTGATAAAGAATATATGTTAAAAAATAAATGGTTGTTTACCAAAAAATTAAAAAGCGAGGGTTAATAGTTTTATTGGAAAATCAATGAAAATTTTCACCATGTAATCATGAAGAGTATGTTGTATTGAAAGTGTCATGATAAAATAATATAAGACTCTAAATTTTATTGGAACTTATTTTTATGACATCAATGGTGGTTTCTTTTAAAAAAAATCAATCATTAACAACGTAATTCTAAATGAAAATAAATCATGTTTAATTAATTGGCTTCAACTGTATGATGTTACATATTTTAATTGGGGAGTTATGAAATATTTTTATTCATGATACTTATCAAATGTAACGAATGATGTTAAAATTTTAAATTATTTGTATATATTACTCACTTTCAAATGTTTTTGGAAATTTTTGAACTAAAATTTTATCAACATGGGTATCTGATCATTAAGTGAATTTGTTTTCAAACATTTGTGGAAATTTTTTTCTTTCTATCATGATTTTTATTTTTATCATGATCATTTTTTCTGTGTAAGATTTATATAAAATTATCTAAAGTTAATGACAAGATAGATTGATCATGTTATATTTCATGGGTGATACATTCCTTAACATTGCTATTTTACACTCATCATTAGTCCCCCTAAGTATAAGAATTCAATGGTGACTGTTATTTTCTCTACTGATGTTATTTTGTATCTCATATATTGAAATGCATGGGTTTAACTAGATTTTCATGTCATAAGAGACCATTTTTCTTGGGTTCAAAGTGTTCCATTGGATTATAGGAGTCAGGGGTGAATCATGTAACCCTTGTGCTAATCTATATGGTTATATTCTCAATATATTCATAGTTATTTACATAATGGGATGTCATTTATTAATAATGACATTAGTTATCACTATTGTGCTAATAAATTTAGAGCAGTTCACATATTGAGTTGCTCTTACTTTTTTGTATCGCTTCACACAATGAAACTCGATTATAGGGATAACATTGAGGAAAAATATATTCATTGATTTGCGATTCGAATTATAGAAATGTTATTCCATTGGTGTGTGTACGATGAAATGCAGTTGGTTTCGTGACTAGACATACTAAATAATCCATGGGGGGTATTGTTGTTTTCAACTAGACAATGCGATATATTATGTTGAATCCTATAAATGAGTGTTATAGTAAAAATAGTTTCATCTCCTAGGAAATTAGGCATACCATTTCATGATGAGGCTTTTATTTTTTTATATAGCCTCTTGATTATGAGAGATGTGGGGTATTAAGTGATCAATATTTTCCCATCCTAAGGATTATTAAAGTGGTATGATCCACTAATATTTTCATGGTTTTTTTGGGATGGTTAATTTTTAATAATCCTAATATAGTATCGTTATTATTTTCTATACCTTGTGGGAGATTTTTGTTTTCCTGAATTATTGATTAAAAATCATTCAAGGATTCCATGGATTGAAATATGAAACCCATGTTTTCTTGTGGATTCATTCTTATATCAATACAGTTTGCCTTTTTTCTACCATTTCAAATTAAATATAAATAGTTATGAGATAATTATTTGATCTAGTTTATTCTTATTTCACCATGTTGGTTAATCAAGAAAATATGAATACTTTAAAGGAAAAACAATTTTTAAATTTTAAATTTTATCCATTTATGAAAAGTCCATTTGGGTGTTTTAGTGTTATAGTGAATCCTCATGCGTGAAGTTGAGATATTTCATTATTATAAAAATTTCATGATCACTTAATGGTTTCTCTAATTAAAATGTCATGGGAAGAATGTATCTCAAAATATCTTTGAGTGGTTCGTTGATTACATTCTCTCAAAAAATTGAGTCACTACATCCACATGTATATGTTTTTATATACTATGATCAAAAAATCTTAAACTATACTTTCACTCGAAGGAATATGTCTTGATGATAGAAATTATAGTTTAATTTATTTATGATCATTTATTTAAATATTATGTAATCTCTTTGTTAAGGAGGTGTGGTCATAGATTATTTGAGAAGTGAATCACCAATGAATCCTATGAATAATCAAAAGTGGTAGGACCCTTATTGAACCATTTTTTTAGAAATTCTATGTGTTAGGTTTGACAGTCTAGTGTTATTGTACGAACAACTGATAATCATGTCAATTATTACTTTTAAAATTTATTTTGGAATGAGTAAGCTATTAATTCTAATTGAACCCGTTTTAGAGAATCTTTTTATGGTCGGTATACATTGGGTTTGTAGTTTTAGTATCTTGATGGTGTATTGTTTTGTCACAAGTAGTTGGTAACTCTGAATTCTTAGAGAAAGGGGTAATAAATCATGAAAATACATCTCAATGGTATATTCAGCCAAGGGTTACTATGATATTTTAAGAACAAATATATCATTGTCGGAAGACCTATATTAGTCTATAAATTATCGAGTTTATATATAATTTCCCCGCCTACCAGAAAGGAGAAGTGGAACACCATAGATCATTCAGTTTAGTAAAGACAAGTATGTTTCATTATAAACATTTGACAACAGATCTATGAAACTAATAATTGAACTAACATAGACTCATATTAGATAATAATATACGATTGTGATTGATAATTGTCAAATTCATAAAAATGGATCATGCCATTCATGTGAAAGGGGTGATGGTGATAGAAGATCCTGAATGTTTGTATAATCATGGTGTATTAAAGATCCTTGGAGTACATGTTTATATCATTTATTACTGATATATGTGATATGAAATTCCATTATAGAAGGGATTTATGAAGCTGATGGGTACTCAACCAAATATGAGAATGATATTTAATCATTAAATGGTTAGACTAGTTGAATCATACAATTCGTAATGATATGATTTAATTATTTATGAAAATATTTAGAGGATTTTTTAGATTTTGTGGATTGTAACTACCTTGATCATTTATTAGGGATGCACATATTTAAGTGTCATAAAGTTATCCTTGTGGAATCCTTGATTTTAGAAATGTCTAGGTGAATGTAATCTAGTTGGACTAAAACATGTCTAGGGGTGGTGGGATTGGCATGTATTTCATGGTAAAGGTGGAAAGTAGTTCTAAGCCACCAAAAATGTTATGATGACCATTTTATTTATCTATTTAGTGTATCAGTAGGTGATTGGAATTTTTATGGTTTCAATTTTATTTAGAAGTATTATATAGTGATGTATGGTAAGTGGAATAGAGGTTTTTTTGAGATCATAAATTACACTTGGAAAGGTGGTGTATTAGTTGGACTTATCATCCCACAAGATATTGACTTCAGACTTGTTTAATTTTTCCCAACTGATGAGGTATCAATAAAAAACATTCAAGGTGACTAAATTGGAAGATTTCTATCTCAATATCCACATTTCCGTTTTTATAGAACCATTTAATTTTTTGGATCTCGTTGTTTTTAATGTGTTGCATGGTAAACCAATTCATTTTTTGTGTGTACTACGACAGTCTAGATAGGATATCCCTATGACGTGGGAGTTATAACTGTTAATGATAGAGTAGTGGTTATCATTTTTTGTGAAATGATAATCCTAGGAAATCTTAGGGGGTAAAAATCCTTTATATTGGTGAAAATTTTGAAACCCTTTATGTTACCAGTATGACTTAAATTGAGTTTTTTTGGCATCTTGTGAGGTTTTTATGGACTTTTTGGGACTCAGAGGAAAATTACGAGTGTCATGAAAAAAGACAAGTAAATTGTATAGGTTCATTCTTAGTGATAACCATGTGGTAGCCGTGTGATGTAGAACTATTAGTCCCAATGATAGTTTGTGTAACATCCCAAGTAAGTAATGAATAATAGATATTTTTATCTATGTCTATTAATGAATTAGATAGTTTTTTAGAGGCATAAAATGAAAATAAATCCAATCTTAAGCATGGAATACACTAATATTTTTAAAAGATTGTTTTACTGCCTTTTGATGGAAAACCAATTTTAAATCTATCTTTTGACAATTTTATAAGCTATTTATATCAAAATAAACTTATTCTTTATGATTGGGACATCAAAATTTACTTTGTGTGAATTTGTGGTATTTTTCAGACAATGTTCATTTTTTAATGAATAGTGAAAAATACTGCATTTTACATCAAAAATTATTTTTAATCTAATTTATTTATATGATAAGATTATCTTTTGAATTGGTTTTGAAGAGAAAATTAGAATATATTTTTAACATTTAATCCAATAGTGGTCATTGGAATCCATTTCACTTTGAAATTGGACTTAAAATGGTGACAATCTTTTGATACTTATTGTTTCATAAAAACACGCTATTTGTCATGATAACGGGAATTAATTATTAAATTAATTAATGTGACTTATATGTTTTTAATTTTGTAAAATAGGATTAATTTTTGAATTCAGAATATCAAATATATCTTAGGGTGAATTTTTTGTATTTTTCTGAAAAACTTCAATTTTTGATGAATAGTGAAACCACTAAGTGGTACTTATAAAAACTGATTTTTCGTTTAAATGAAATTTTACCACTTCTGTGTTTTGAATTTCAAAAATCTGACATACATGGATGTCATTAATAAGTAAAATGTTGTTCAATGAGATTAAAATAATTTTTTTGGTGAATAGTAACTCTTAAGTTCTTAATCGTGATTAGAGGTAATTAGTGTAGTTTAAGGTAAAAAAAATGCTTTAATAAAATGAGATGAACTTGACACATGTCCTACCCTCATTGGATGTGTCATGGCCGACCAAGAAAGTCAATGGGTCATCTTGGGGACCCCATGGAGCCACTTTGGTTGGGAAATGACATAAATAACTTTTTATTTAATATAAAAGTAAAAATGACACAAACATGAAATGTTTTACTAAAAAAATTTTTACATGGGGTTATATAGATCAGATTTTTTATTATAAATAGTAATTTGAAAGATAAAAATATTTCCTACATCATAGTATTTTTTTTATAATTTATAGACTTTAAATAAATTAAATTATTTATGACATCATGATGATGTTGTGATGACCTCATTATTTAACGATTTAAATAAAATGGAATGATAATGAAATCTCTAAGACCTACACATGGCCAAAACCTATTGGATGGGTGGATTTAGAATCCTTATCACCTTATCCTCGAAACACATCAATGTGGTACCTCTTAAATCTGAATACCATTTTAAAATAACGTGACTTTTCTTTACCTTCCAAGAGTGCCCCTCCTTTCCTCTTATAAAAGGCCCCCACCTCTACCTCCTTACCCACACTTCCAAAGCCTTTGGCTCGGACAAAACCTGCCCATTTTGGCTCTCCACATCCCTATCTTACTCCTTGAAGCCTCAATTTGGGCAGAAGTCTTCCCAAGGAAGCCTTTGAGCTCAAATCTAAGAGAGTTTCCCGATTTTAAGGTAATGTCTTCTTTGGAGTCCTTTTGTTTGATTTTGCTTCTCCAACCTCCTAAAATCTTTTTATTATTTTCTTTTGTAACAACTATAGTATCCTAATTATACTAGGATGTTGTTATAATAAGGATTCGAGCTACACTTAAATACAACTACATCTAATGGTTAAAGGACATACTGTTTCCGTGGATGATGAATTTATGCCTCCTGAAACGATGATTGTTCAACATTCTTTTATCACCTTAAAAAGTGGCCATTAATATGTCACTATATTTATATATGATATATAATATGTTTATGTTTTCCTTAATCTTTTGTATTTTTCATTTTGGGCATACCTTTATTGTTTCCATTATGGGTAAATGCGATATCTTCATTTAAGGCAGTGCGGACTACCGCCCCCTCAAAGTGATTTGATTCGTTAAATACCATATGTGGGACGTATAATGGATGGAACTATGATATTATATATGATATTATACTAGAATTATAATATACCTTTATATCATTATGATTCCATTCTATAAAATACGAAATAGAAATGAAAGTAGCGTTCATGCGTACGTACGACTTACCGTCTCCATGAACGGTGCATTTCATTTCTTACCTCTAAATAATTATGTAATATTATAAATGCATGTATATAATGGATATATATGATATATACATAATGATTATAATTCTGTATATAATGGATACATGAACAACATGTAATTATAAAGGGTTTATTTTTGACTCAAGTACCAATGATCGTTAAAACGACCGTTATTAACTCAAATAATTACATAGTGTTCATGACATGGACATAAGTGATATAAAAGGAATAATGAACTTGAAAAAGGTTCTTAAACAAGTAGAAATTAACTCAAGTTTATTATTCAAGAGATTAAAGAATGACCGAGTCAAGTAGGACCCGAGGTATGGGACTTCGTCTCAATCTCCTTTCATTGAGGCATATTTTGTTTTATACACAACCTTCTTTTATACGGTGTATAAACCCCTTTGACTTTTACGTTTATCCAAAATTAATCTTTTTTATACGAAGCGTTTTACTAAACGACAAAAGGGAATGTTTTTGTCGTACGTATGCGGTGACAACGACTTCTCCGCCGCCGTGACCATTATTTGAGTTTCGGCTTCCTCTACAATCCATACCTTTTTTTAAAAGAAAAATAAATACCATGTTTTACTTTTCTTTTGTTTTGATAGTGAAAATTGTTTTCATAATGTTTTTATATCAATGTGTTTTATTGATATCTTGTGATTGAAAGGTGGAAATGTTATGTTTCCTTTATGCATGTTTTATGTGATACGATTATGTTGAGGTTCTTGGGCATTATTATGAAGACGGGTGGTTCCGTGATAAACTAAGGGCGGGTGAGCCTGATATAGCTCTCCAATGCATTGGGTAACGCGAAAGAGTGTAACGTTAAGGATTCTCCAAAGATATTTAGGGAATATACTGTGATGGGTATTCCAAACGTAACCAAGAGGGTTACTACCTACGTAAGAATGTAATGAATGACTCAAGTTACCTTTATGTCTTATGATTTCTATGATTTATTCATGATTTGATGAGGTATGTTGAAGTGCTTATGTTTTATGGGTATATTATGATTTCATTCTTATGTATATATGTACCCATGTTTCCTTTCCATATATTTTTATATCCCTTCTTAGCTTTTTATGCTCATCCGAAGTTTTGTTGAAATGTTATTCACAGGTCAGGGGAAAGGTACATGATATGATGATAGTGTCAAGGAAGTGTCAAGAAAGAATTCATGTTTTATTTTAAATATGTTTCCATTGATGGAAAAGAAGAATACTATCTTTATGTAATCACTTTGTTTATATGTGGAATGTAATGCTAGTTTTATGATCTAATTCTCTAAAACTATAAACCCAAAAAGATCCTCAATGTGTAATCTTGTAATAACTCGAGATTAAGTAAGGTTTAAGGCTGGGGACTTATAGTTGGTATTAGAGGTCGTTTTAGGCAACTTTATGAGTTAGAAAATTGTTAAATTATAAGTTAATTTATAGTATGACTGAAATGACATAGCATTTAAAGATTACCATGTTCCTTCACCTAAGATATTTCCTTGATAAGAATGGTTTTTCATAGAGGAAACAGAGATGTTTTTTGGGAAGGCATACTGAGGGAAATGACCTTCATAATCAGCATACTGAGATGGTCAGAATCAGAATTTAGCAGTTTACTACAGTGATGGCTCAGTTGAATTAGGTGATAAGTTGTGGTTGTTTTCATTGATGATATTTTGGTGTTTTCTAAAAGTAAAGAGGAGCATGAAAGTCATTTAAGGGTTATTTTAAAAACCTTAAAAGAAAATAATTTGTATGGGAAATTCAGAAAGTGTGAGTTTTGGTTGCAACAAATTTCATTCCTTGGTCACATTGTTTCTAAAGATGTTATAACCGTTGATCCAGAAAAAACAAAGGTTGTTGAAGAATGGACAAGAACCACAAATGTAACAGATATTCGTAGTTTCCTTGGTTTGGCAGGTTACTACCGAAGGTTTGTTGAATTTTTTTCACGGTTATCTAGTCCAATGACTAAGCTAACTCATAAGGGTGTTAAGTTCATCTGGACAAAAGAATGTGATGATTGTTTTCAGGAGTTGAAAATAAGATTGGTGAATGCTCCAGTTTTGTCACTTCCTTCCAGGAATGGTGAGTTTTTTATATACAGTGATGCTTCATTGAAGGGACTTGGTTGTGTCCTTATGCAGAATGATCAGGTAATTTCTTATGCTTCACGTCAGTTGAAAACTCATGAGGTAAATTACCCTACACATTATTTGGAATTAGCTGCTGTTGTTTTTGCTTTAAAAATTTGGAGGCATCATTTGTATGGAGTAAAGTGTGAAATATATACTGATCACAAAAGTTTAAAGTATATATTCACTCAGAAAGAATAGAACATGAGAAAGAGGAGATGGCTAGAATTAGTCAAGGATTATGATTGTACAATTCATTACCATCCGGGAAAAGCAAATAAAGTGGCTGATGCTTTGAGTCGAAAAAGTAATACTTCATTAGCAATGTTGCATTTGGAACGTGATCCTTTGGTTAAGGATTTGATGAACTTTGGCATAGAAGTTGTTGGTGTAGGAAGTTATTCTGTTTTGTTTCAGGTATCAGTGAGATCATCTCTATTAGATAGAATCAAGCAAGCATAGAAGCAAGACAGTGAGTTGCAAAAAAAGGTAGAGCTGGTTCAGAAAGGTAAGTTTCCTGAATTCAACATTGATAATGATTGCGTTTTGAGATTTGGGAAGAGATTGTGTGTTCCTTGTGTTTCACAATTGAAGAGAGAGTTGTTATGTGAAGCTCATAGTTCTCCGTTTTCAGTTCATCCTGGCAGTACTAAGATGTACAGAGATCTGTGGGAGTATTACTGGTGGGATGGAATGAAAAGAGATATTGCTGATTTTACTATGAAGTGTTTGACATGTCAAAAGGTTAAAGTGGAACGGAAGTTACCGAAAGGGATGCTTCAGCCTTTACCAGTGCCAGAGTAGAAATGGGAGAATATATCCATGGACTCTGTTGTCGGATTACCGAAGACATCGCGAGGTAATAATGCAATCTGGGTTATTGTTGATCGCTTGACTAAATATGCTCATTTCGTTGCTATAAGAGATACGTTTTCCCTAGATCAACTTTCCCATTTGTATCCTAAAGAGATAGTTATGTTACATGGAGTTCCCCTATCCATTGTATCTGATCGTGATCCCAGGTTCACTTTTAACTTTTGGAAAGGCCTTCAGAAGTCGTTGGGTACCGAATTAAATTTTAGTACAACTTTTCATCCTCAATCAGATGGGCAGTCAGAACGAAAAATTCAGACCTTGGAGGATATGCTACGTTCTTGCTCTATGGATTTTCAGGGCAGTTGGGACCAACATCTTTCATTGTTGAATTTTATTATAAAAACAGTTTTCATTCTAGTATACAGATGGCACCATTTTAGGCATTATATAGGAAGTGGTGTCGAACTCCAGCTTTCTGGGACGAAGTGGGTGAAAGGAAGTTTATTGGACCAGAGTTGGTAGAAGATATGGCAGAAAAGGTTCGGCTGATTCAGAAGTACATGAGAAAATCTCAGAGTAGGTAGAAGAGTTATGCGGATAATCGGAGGAAGGATCTATCTTTCGAGGTAGGTGATCATGTTTTTCTCAAGGTTTCTCCTTGGAAAAGTGTGATGAGATTTGGTAATAAAGGAAAGTTGAGTCCAAGGTTTATTGGACCATATAAAATTCTAGAGAGAGTTGGATCAGTTGCATACCGGGTGGCTTTACCTCCGAGTTTATCTCCGGTACACAATGTTTTTCACGTTTCGATGTTGAGAAAGTATATGCCAGATTCATCTCATGTTTTGAGTCCAGAGGTAGTTCAGCTGGAAGAGAACCTATCTTATGAGGAACAACCGGTCAAGATTCTTGACCACAAGGAGCAAGTTTTACGAAATAAGGTGATTAATCAGTTAAAGGTTTTGTGGAAAAACCACATGATGGAAGAGGGAACATGGGAATCTAAAAATGCAATGAGGGATAAGTACCCCCATTTATTCGATAAGTAAATAAATTGCAGGGAAACAATTTTCAAAAGGGGGGAAGGATGTTAAATCCCAAGTAAGTAATGAATAATAGATATTTTTATCTATGTCTATTAATGAATTAGATAGTGTTTTAGAGGCTTAAAATGAAAATAAATCCAATCTTAAGCATGGAATACACTAATATTTTTAAAATATTGTTTTACTGCCTTTTGATGGAAAACCATTTTTAAATCTATCTTTTAACAATTCTATAAGCTATTTTTGTCAAAATAAAATTATTCTTTATGATTGGGACATCAAAATTTACTTTGTGTGAATTTTTTGTATTTTTCAGACAATGTTCATTTTTTAATGAATAGTGAAAAATACTATATTTTACATCAAAACTGCTTTTTAATATAATTTATTTATATGATAAGATTATCTTTTGAATTGGTTTTGAAGTGAAAATTAGAATATATTTTTACCATTTAATCCAATGGTGGTCATTGGAATCAATTTCACTTTGAAATTGGACTTAAACTGGTGTCAATCTTTTGATACTTATTGTTTCATAAATACACGCTATTTGTCACGACAGCGGGAATTAATTAATAAATTAATTAATGTGACTTATATGTTTTTAATTTTGTAAAATAGACTTCATTTTTGAATTCGGAATACCAAATATATCTTAGGGTGAAGTTTTGGTATTTTTCTGAAAAACTTCAATTTTTGATGAATAGTGAAACCACTAAGTGGTACTTATAAAAACTGATTTTTCGTTTAAATGAAATTTTACCACTTATGTGTTTTGAATTTTAAAAATCCAACATATATTGTTGTCATTAAGAAGTAAAATGGGGTTCAATGAGATTAAAATATTTTTTTGGTGGATAGTAACTCTTAAGTTCCTAATCACGATTAGAGGTAATTAGTGTAGTTAAAGGTAAAAATAATGCTTTAATAAAATGAGATGAGCTTGACACATGTACTACCCTCATTTGATGTGTCATGGCTGACCAAAAAAATCCATGGGTCAACTTGGGGACCCCATGGAGCCACTTTGGGTGGGAAATGACATAAATAATTTTTTATTTAATATAAAAGTAAAAATGACACAAACATGATATGTTTAACTAAAACAATTTTTACATGGGGTTATAAAGATAATATTTTTGATTAAAAATAGTCATTGGAAAGCTGAAAAGATTTCCTACATCATTGTTTTTTTTATAATTTTTAGACTTTAAATAAATTAAATTATTTATGACATAATGATGATGCTTCGATGACCTCATTATTTAAAGATTTAAATAAAATGGAATGATAATGTAAAATCTAAGACCTACACATGGACAAAAACTATTGGATGGGTGGATTTCGAAACCGTGTCACCTTATCCTCTAAACACATAAATGTGGGACCTCTTAAATCATAATTCCATTTTAAAATAAAGCGACTTTTCTTTACCTTCCAAGAGTGCCCCTCCTCTCCTCTTATAAAAGGCCCCCACCTCTACCTCCTTACCCACACTCCCAAAGCCTTTGGCTCGGCCAAACCCTGCCCATTTTGGCTCTCCACATACCTCTGTTACTCCTTGAAGCCTCACTTTGGGTAGAAGTCTTCCCAAGGAAGCCTTTGAGCTCAAATCTAAGAGAGATACCCGATTTTAAGGTAATGTCTTCTTTTGAGTCCTTTTGTATGATTTTGCTTCTCCAACCCCCTAAACACTTTTTATTATTTTATTTTGTAACAACTACATAATCCTCAATATACTAGGATGTTGTTATAATAAGGATTAGAGCTACACATACACACACCTACATCTAATGCTTAAAGGACATACTATTTTCGTGGATGGTGAATTTATGCCTCCCGAAACGATGATTGTTCAACATTCTCTTAACACCTTCAAAGGTGGACATTAAGATGTCACTATATTTATATATGGTATATAATATGTTTATGTTTTCCTTAATCTTCTGTATTTTTCATTTTGGGCATACCTTTATGGTTTCCATTATGGGTAAACGCGATATCTTCATTTAAGGAAGTGCGGACTACCGCCCCTCAAAGTGATTTGATTCATTAAATACCATATGTGGGACTTATAAAGGATGGAACTATGATATTTTATATTATATTATACTGGAATTATAATATACCATTATATCATTATGATTCCATTCTATAAAATACGAAATAGAAATGAAAGTATTGTTCATGCGTACGTACGGCTTACCGTCTCCATGAACGGTACATTTCATTTCTTACCTCTAAATGATTATGTAATATTATAAATGCATGTATATACTGGATATATATGATATATAAATAATGATTATAATTCTGGATATAATGGATACATGAACAACATGTAATTATAAAGGGTTTATTTTTGACTCAAGTACCAATGATCGTTAAAATGACCGTTATTAACTTAAATAATTACAGAGTGTTCATGACATGGCGATAAGTGATATAAAAGGAATAATGAACTTGAAAAAGGTTCTTAAAAAAGTAGAAATTAACTCAAGTTTATTATTCAGGAGATTAAAGAACGACAGAGTCAAGTCGGACCCGAGGTATCGGACTTCGTCTCAATCTCCTTTCATAGAGGTATATTTTGTTTTATACACAACCTTCTTTTATACGGTGTATAAACCCCTTTGACTTTTACGTTTATCCAAGAGGAATCTTTTTTATACGAAGTGTTTTACTAAATGACAAAAGGGAATGTTTTTGTCGTACTTATGCGGTGACAACGACTTCTCCGCCGCCGTGACCATTATTTGAGTTTCAGCTTCCTCTACAAGGCATACCTTTTTTTTAAAAGAAAAATAAATACCATGTTTTACTTTTCCTTTGTTTTGATATTGAAAATGGTTTTCAAAATGTTTTTATATCAATGTGTTGTATTGATATCTTGTGATAGAAAGGTGGAAATGTTATGTTTCCTTTATTCATGTTTTATGTGATACAATTATGTTGACGTTCTTGAGCATTATTATGAAGATGGGTGGTTCCGTGATAAAATAAGAGCGGGTGAGCCCGATATAGCTCTCCAATGCATTGGGTAATGTGAAGGAGTGTAATTTTGAGGTTTCTACGAAGATATTTAGGGAATATACTGTGATGGGTATTCCAAACGTAACCAAGAGGGTTACTCTCTACGTAAGAATGTTATGAATGCCTCAAGTTACCTTTATGTCTTATGATTTCTATGATTTATTCATGATTTGATGAGGTATGTTGAAGTGCTTATGTTTTAGGGGTAAAGTATGATTTCATTCTTATGTATATATGTACCCATGTTTCCTTTCCATATATTTTTATATCCCTTACTAAGCTTTTTATGCTCATCCCATGTTTTTTTGAAATGTTTTTCACAAGTCAAGGGAAAGGTACATGATATGATGATAGTGTCAAGGAAGTGTCAAGAAAGAATCCATGTTTTATTTTAAATATGTTTCCATTGATGGTAAATAAGAATACTATCTTTATGTAACCACTTTGTTTATATGTGGAATGTAATGCAAGTTTTATGATCTAATTCTCTAAAACTCTAAACCTGAAAAGATCCTCAATTTGTAATCTCGTAATAACTCAAGATTAAGTATGGTTTAAGGCAGGGGCCTTATAGTTTGTGTGGGTTTATCATGGGGTGTCAACCCAAGAAAGTCATCAATGAAACCATTTGGGTGTTTGAAATTTTCCTCACTATCTTCAAAAAATCTAATTTTTTTTAAAACCATGAGTATGTCTCCAGGTAATAGTAAAAAATGATTTTGAAAGTTTTATAGGCCACCATATGGTTCAAGAACAATTTGATAAATCGTGAAGCCTAAACACACTCTTATGTTTGAATATCTAAAACTATAAAATTACATAGATTCCCTCGCTCAATATAACCTCTAACCCCTCCTAATTGCACCATATCCTAATATATCATCACATTAATAATATATGAGGTTCTCCCCTAAGTCTCTTGGTTATTATCTATTGATATAAATAGATATCATTGAGTTATGTGTTATATTATAGTTTAATTATTATTCTCATTCTAGATATTCATATGATCAGTTATATTTACCTTACCATACAACTCGATAAGGTCTATGATCACCATATATATTAATTATATTGAGTATTAATATTTTTTCTCATAGATATAAGATTATGGGGAATATATATATTCAACTCAAATATCTTTTTTATAGTGACTGCATTTCCTCCATTAGAGAGTTTTTTTCTCTATACAATTGTTCTATCCCATGAGTTACAAAATGATCTTATAAATTTCTTTTATTTGGTTCATTAATATTATTATTTTTATGTTAAATAACGATTTTTTTATTAAATGAATCTTTTTTGTAATGGTAAATGGTTTTTAAAATTTATTTTTCATTAAAAATAGTTTATGCACATTATATATTCGGTCAAATTCCTTATTTATCATTTTGAAATTAAATGGATAATAAATAATGGGAATTGTGTTTATTTTTCATGAATTTTTTATTAAAATTTTTGATTGGGCTTATTTAATTGTTTTATCATGTATAATACATTATGAACCTTGGGTGAATCAGGTTATGGATATATATGAACCTTAGAGTGTGTGTAAAAACTATGGTTTATTCTTGTGACATTAGAATACTTTGGATGTACAAAAAACTGTTAGATTCATTATATTCATGGAATTATGCTCCATTATATATCCCAGAACTTAAACACATAGGTTATATCAAAACTTGTTCTGGGTTTTATTACATGATTTTATATCTCCATGTTTGGTAACTTAGTTGCTTATTTTTAGGGTTCTTTTATGGATATACATCTACTATATTTGATTATATTATCTTGGTTTTAATTTTTGTCATGGTTTACATTCTCAGTTTTTTATCATATTATATACTAATCATATTTTTCATCCCTCTATTTTTACATGTGTTTATATATGTATTCATACATCTTGGATTATGAATTAATTTATTGGAAATAAAAAACCATATATTCCAAGCATTTTTAGTGGATGTTTCTTCATAAACATGTTTAATTTAAATCTTAATGTAATGGTTTAAAAGTTATTTATTTTTACTATTTTTTTGGTGGTATCTTATTAATCATTAGTCCTCACTACCTAATTTTTACAAGGGGAATTTATAATATCGAGTTTGTAGATTATAACTAAAGGGAAGGGTTGCATGTATAAGAATGATTCTTATTGTAGAGATCACCTTAGTAGAGGATTTTATTAGTAATGATAGATGATCAGAAGGAGTCTGTGATTTTATTAGTTTTATTTTGGAACCATTATAGACTTATGGATTATTTGATATGTCTCATTGTTGTATAACTTGTTCTTTCACATTGTACTCTGATGTTTTACATTATCATGTTGTATATGAGACATTTTGTACTATATTTAAGGGATAAATTGATTACATGATATTTTTTTCAAACCGACGTTTCTATCAATCACCCTTTTAGACCAGGAATGAACTTTGGGCCTTATGATAATACAACATGGGTGATCTGTTAGGGTTATATGGGTTGGTTTACTAAAATAATATTTTCGGAATTTAAAAATTATATTTTTAGAATATATTATTTAATAATTACTTATCAAATACACTAATGGAAAACAATGTTATAATGTATATTCATATCAAGTTAGGATATGTTTTAATGGTCTATTATTTTTGATCACTTCACATACTAGTCAACTTTTTACCTCATGTTGGTGGGGGAAGATATACCTAGAGCATGTTGTTTGAAATATATCATAAGATATGATATCTAAATCCATGTGAATTTATTGTTCCTTCAATCTATTTTTATATTACCTGTGATCTATACACTCAATACTATGGGGAACATGAGTGAATGAATTATTTTAATATATCTATCTTATAAAATAGTTACTAGTAATGGGACATCAATAAATTTTACGATTCATTTAAATGGTTCACACTAGGGTTCTAGTAGACATAATAGATAGTGTGGTGACTCAACTCCTCCCTAATGGCGAGATAACATCGGGTCATTCAATCACTGTGTTAGGACATTACACATTCATTATCATTTTACATGGTCATCATTTGAGTGTGATGTATGTGGGTGAATGGGATAAAATAAAAGGTTTGGAAATGAAAGTAAACAATTACCTACAGACATAGGATCCTGAATGGAACATGGTCTAGGGGTTTGACCTGGTGTAATGTGACAATGAGGTAGATGGAGTTCCAGAACTATTTCAGACAAGGCTATAGAAATACTAAACAAGGAGAGGGGTAGAAAATAATAAATAGTTGTTCATTGTTGGTGAACTATATAGGATATTGACACATAATCTAGTTTCATGACATTCATCCCACTCCAAATGAGAATTATTTTGGATGATATACTATCAGATGTATGATTTTTGGGTCCTCTGTGTTTATAGTTACCATGTTCAATATAGAGGAATAACATTATTTTTATCATCTCAGTTCATATATGGTTTGTGTCTATTAAAATAGTAGTCGCGTGGAGTTATTTCATTTGATATTGCAATATGGGTGTGATTCAATTGAATTCATTATTATAGGTAATGAACTATAGTGATTGGTAACTACAAATTCCTCTAGAATTTCATTCTTCTAGAGACATATGGATTCATATTTATCCTTGATATGATTTTGTTTGTAATATATCAATACCATATCAAGTAATATAATCAAAAGGCATTATTTATATCTATTATGGGTGGTTTTTTTGTCTCTGATTCATATTTAGTCTTAGAGGAGGGTCTTATAAGACATCGTCATCGTAATCTATGGTGGGATTATAGAATAGGTTTC
Source organism: Viscum album (assembly GCA_963277665.1). Classification (NCBI taxonomy): domain Eukaryota; kingdom Viridiplantae; phylum Streptophyta; class Magnoliopsida; order Santalales; family Viscaceae; genus Viscum; species Viscum album. The sequence goes on along the minus strand of OY728161.1, from coordinate 1,063,775,479 downwards.
TAGTCATATGATGGATGATGGGGTGATGAAATTGAATTTCCATTTAAAATTGGCCAATTTGAAGATGTTTTCCTGATTTATTTATTAATATTATTCAGTTTGAAGATGTTTTTCCAAATTATTGGTTAACATGTTCAACCTAGATAGTGGTTGACTTAGTTATTGATCTCATGCTAGGTTCAGCATCTAATTATATTCATCCATATAGGATAACTCAATAATATCACCAAGAGTTAATAGAATAGTTAGGGTACTTTTAGGTAAAGGGGTTTTTATGATTGGGTACATCCCCTTGGGGTTCCCTAATCTTATTCTTCATGAAGGAGGATGAATCATTGATGTTATGTTTGAACTACATGAAATTAAACCTAGTGGTAATAAAAAATAGATATACCCTTCCTAGTATCATTAATTTAGATAATTATCATAGAATATCCTAGGTGTTATATAAAATTGGCTTGATATCATGTTGTCAAATGTAGAGTGTTGGGCCATCAAACATTCCTTCCACAATTTTTAGGAGTGGATATGGTATATAAGAGTACTTAGTGATATTTTTTAGTGTAAAAAATGTAGTGTAATTATTTATTTACCAGATAAATCAAGTCTTCCACACATACATGGATACATTCATGGTTTTTTTCATTGATGACATTATCCCTTAATATCTGTCATGGGAGGGACATAATAGGTATCTAGATATCATATTGAGCACAAATAAAAGGTTTCTGACGCACACCATGCTCTCAAAGTTTCATTTTTAGATCGATCAAGTACACATATTTGGGAACAATACATTATAGTAAATAGTGTTCATAATACTAAATAAGATCAAGGAAAGAATTAATTTATATAATACAAATTACATTTATTAGGTTTAGATAGTTTCTGTAATTTGTTATTTATCACCAAAGAATTATTTGGGAAGTCTCTTGTTTGGTTGTGTTGATGATAGGAGTGATTGAAAAATTACTAAATATTTTTTTCAGATTTTTATATGAATTAATTTTAGGCTTTAAAATATATATTGATTATAGATTCAATACAATAATTACCTTAGTAGTGTAAATAGTATTGACTACATTGTGATTTTATAATTTATTCCACCCATATAACGTTGTTTTAAAATTATTTATTATTTTAAATTAAAAAATAACAATAATTTGATATTATCCTTTCCCTAAATGGTATAATCTGTAAAAATGTTATAATAGTTAAATATTAGTTGTTTTTATAATTTCATTATAGGTGGATGTGATTTCGATATCTTGTAATGAAGATAAAACAATATAGGCCATGCTGTAGGGAAGCTCAAGCACACCTGTTCAAAAAGTAGCACGTTACAGAAAACATTGTATCCAATTATACACAATTTTCTTATGTTGATACATGAATGATACAATTCTTAAGAAGAACCCAAATATAAATTTTTCAATTTAATATCTATAATGAATATATCATCCCAAAAAAAATATTATCAGAGTCAAAAGTAAAAATTATTATTTTACAATATTTATCATTTTTAAACTGAAATGGACAAAACATATTACTATAATATTGTCACGGGGATAACAAAAAATACTTATATTTTATAAATTTTTATATGATTCCATTTACAAGATAAAATATAAACCAAAAAATGGTACTCAAAAATTGTTTTCCAAAAACAACCATCCCCAATCCCTACAAATTTTCTCTGTTGCAACTTCATTCGTATGTTCAATGTTAGAAAATGTTTGTTCAATTTTTGGAGAGGGATGGGGTAACTATAATACATTATGCTATTCTTGAGCTCCCTATCATCATAGTGAGATATAAAATGAATATGGATTTTTAAAAAATCCTCATCCTCCTATTGATGGAGATATTAATGTAGGGAAATCATTTTAAGGGTGATAAGAACAAGTTAATGGAGTCCTTACAGAACTATTTATTACTTATTTATTTGTGGGTTTTCATCCAATGTTTGGTTGAGAACCATTTTGAATTTTAAATTTTGAACTTGTATTGTGAAATCTATGGTATACTATTTTTGGATTTTGAATGTATGGTTACTGCTAAACCATAGAGCATCTTTTTGAATAATGAAAAAATGGATTTGGAGGATGCGAATGAATTAATACAATACTAAATGAATTTATAAAAACAATTGATCTTAAATGTTTTGCCGAAAACATTAAATGATCACATTATTCTAAATATATCAAAAAAACTTCATTTCAAAACACCTGTATGTTGTTTTCATTGTACATTTTTATCTAAAACTATTATTAGAACCCATGAAAATAACTTTTAGTGAAACATATTAAAAATAAAAAAACCAAACCTAACACTATATTTTATAGATGAAATGATTCTACCGTATATTATATTTAATCATCTAGAAAATTATTTGGTGTTTCATGGCTACATGAAAAAATTCATGAACCATTGTTTGGGAGAAGTTTGTTTATTTTGTGTATGATTATAAATAAGCATTGTGTACTTATAAATAATTTTATATGTAATTTCAATCATATTACTTTTTTATAACAGGATTCAATCATAATTTCTTTCTTTTTAGGGATTTTGTTAGACATGTTCATCTTTAGGAGAGAATCTATCATTCAAATTGATGATGAATAAAATATACTGACATTGAACCCAAGTAATGTGAATCAAACAATTGGTGAACATAAAACCCATTTAAAACCCTCTAAAGAATTCATCTCCTCATTCAAGACCTTAAACAAAAATTGGAAAAAACGTGTATAACAGGTAATAATATAATGAAATATCAAAAAACTAATTTTTGATATTGATATTAAACCTACATATACTCAATTACAAGGTGTTTCTAAAAGATTTTTTTGGAATCTTATCTAATTAATTTATTACCAATAAATAATTGTCATAGTTGAAAAGACACAAACCAATGCATAATGGAATTTCATACTAAGTGATAAAAATTAAGACAAATCAATGTGTATCACATACTTGTTAAATTTGGATGGTTATTAATTTCTATAAATTAAATAATAGTTTTCTATTTAACTCCTTATTTAGAGGATGGAGAAACATGAAATAAATTTGTCTCAAAAAATAATTCATAACTTCTAAAATAGATAAAATTTGAAAAAAAATTATAATTAGAAAATCACAAGGGAACATTACATGAATACTAGGGACTCATTAAAAGGTTCTGTATAAGAAACCCTCATTTAAAAAAATCAATCAAATACTAATCATCTATTTCTATTAAGTTATAATACGTATTGATTGTATTATGATTGATGAAACGTTTGGTGTTTCTCTTATTTAATATACTCTTTTTTCTATATGGACACTCACAGAAAACCATGTGAAAAACATGTAAGATTTTTGTTTGACGTCTGGTGTACCTATTATAGGAGTCTGTGAGATGAAGAGTTCTTAATTTTAGATGAATGTGGAATAGATGATTGGTGATGTAATTACCATACTCTAAGAAAATTAACATTTTTAAGGGACATAACACCCTCATAGAATTTATTATTATAACTATGTCACCAAAAGCCACTCTTCAATATAAATACATTAATTGAGAGAACCACTACGTATTTATGAATAAATTATTTGAAACACCCATAAAACCAACCAATATGTAAGGAATTATAAAACCCATCCAACTATAGATAGGAATATAAGCAGTAATATATGAAATTGGGTATTCAATCCAACCTTAATAATTATGGAACTAACCAAGTAATGGTGACATTATTGCACCACTTACCATAAAACCCAACCACTAAAATGTTAATTCAAACAAAATCCATCAAAATTATAACCAATTATTGTGGATATCCTCAATAAAACTGAATCCCAAAACAATTAGTTCAAAAGAACCACTAAATCATAAATCAAGGGATTCCATACTCAAGTGGGAATACATGATAACTACATCAGTGATATGAAGATAAAAATATCCAAGAAAATTCCATCTCAACCACATGAACATACAAAAAATATTGTAATTTATGTACCATTACACATAAAAGTGGTAAATATAAATCCCAAAAAAATATTTCTATGTTTTTTAAATTCAACCTTTTGGTATAACTCTTGAATTTATTCATTCTCAATAATTAATATATAACAATTTAAATAGAAAAGGGTATATGAGTGGTAGATAATCCCCCTTATGGATTCTAATTACCCTCTTTTATTTCCTCAAAGAATACAAATCTCAAAAAAAATATTTCTAATATGATCTTGAAAATGAAATTATTGATTCATTTACAATGTTTCAGCACCTGACCGCACCCCCTCCACTGGTACCCATCACATATAAGTAGATAAGTGTAGTAGATGGCCCCGAAAGATCAAATCTAGTGTATTATGAGTGGAGACTTGAAAAAAGGGGAATAAAATGAATATAAATGGGAGGAAATAAAAGCTTTAATAATTTAGTATTATGAAATAACATAAAACCACTAGTCAAAAACAATACTATAGATTTTTATGCAATACTAATACAAGAATTTAATTTCATAAAAAAAATAGACAACAAATAAAAATACAAAAATATAGTATGAGGAGACTTTGAACTCTTACAACCCCTAAATAACTACTCCATTCAAGTAATTCTCAGATCAATCATGTACCATTTTATAAATATAAGAAGAAAATTTATATATATATATATAGAGTTACCAAATAAGTATAATTAGTAGTATATCCCATATAACCTCTCTTAAAATCGAGAATAGAGAATATTAAAGTCCATTTAGAAAAAAAATGAATCTAACTAATTTAAAAATCATGAAAAATTATATCAATCCCAAAAAAGGATCAAAAAATAATTATCATATACAAATAAATGTATCCATATCAAAAAACATATGTAAAATGGTTCATCCATTCAACTTCTCCATTGGATTTTTCATATCACTCCTGAATGCCAAAATTAAAATACTATAAAACCCTTCCATAAGTTATCTTGGACCTCTTGTGTACACATATCATCACATATTTTATCCCATTTACTAGGTCACAACCTTATCACTGTCATATATTTTTTATAAATTAGTTAATTATAAGTGTATCTAAAAACTATGTGATATAAATTATCCATTAATCCATCATAGCTCATACATGTATACCCATGGGAAACCATATCTGTAATTACTGGATAAAATATTATTTTAGAACCCCAATATGTGACATCCCACACATAAAAGTATATTTGAAATGTGATCCACAATTTCAAGATGTGAATATAACCTATACCTTAATAAATTATACCCCAAATATAGTCACACATCATAGAAAATAAAAGGAAGATAAAAAAAGCTGGATAAGTCCACCATTGTTTTCCTCAACAATATATATGTTGAGGAAAAAACCCATATAAAAAATTGGTATGGTATTCTAGCATGACTCTGGTATGAGAGTGTATAAAATTAGTAGTTAGAACAATATACCATACACAACAATGGTAAGGGAAACCTAATTTTTTTACAGTCAAACTACTACTATAATATCATTTGACACTCAACTCCAACCATCATTATCAGGGAACTAGATCTCATAAATTCTCATGAAACTAAATATTCAACCTCATTAACCATTTCCAATTTGAAATTAGTAATTACTACCCATTTATTAAACCCAATTAAAAATTCATATTTTAATCATTTCATTTCATTTCAAGCCAACATGATTCACTTTACAATTTTCCAATCTCCATCCCTTGTTCATCAACAATGTTATTGTAATAATCCCAAGAATTTATTTATTCAATAATACATTCATCATGGAAGAATATCCAATGAGTTCAGTATTCATTGTACTAACTATTTCATAATCATAGGACATCTATGACTCATCTTAATTCATATTAAGGATGATGCCCTATGAGTACACATTCCAATTATGAAAAAGATTTTTAACTTAAGAAAAATAAAAAAATCAATGCCTCAAAAAATAGAAATACCCTACCTCAATCTAAACATTGATAACTACCCATAGGTGCCACACACTGACCTGAAAATCAAAACATCCCTTCTCATAAACTTTTTCATATAACCTAATATGAAATATTTTGATGTAGACAAAAGTTACCATCAACATATCTCATGAATCCCTCTATTAATACTCAAATCAGACTAGGTTCACAAAAAAAACATCAAGGCTCTACCACCCAAATGAACATATATATAATTAATGTATTTTATGTATAAAATTAATGGGGAAACTAAGGCCAAATATCCATGGTACACATTCCTCTAAAAAATATGGATGGGCTCACTCATACAAAAACATTAATAATCCCAAAAAAACTATTTTATTACCATCGTGAGTTAATTTATTCATTATTATTATGTTTTAGTAATCAATCATAGAACGTGATTCAAGAAAAATATTCATATGAAATATTTTACATGGATGAATGATAATCAATTCACATGACTCTTTATTTCATGATATTATCATTACTAGACTTACAATAATTTTCATTTTTCAAGAAAATGAATTATTCTAAACAATACTCAATATTTTTAATAAATTAAAAACAAAATATCTCATTTCATGATTCATCATCGAAAAATGTATCGCCACATGCATTAAAAAACCCTTTCGATTTCAATCTAACTATGGCCATAGTTTTATTAGGTTGCTTCCACCATTAATAAAAATAACTAATTCATAAAAAAATCTCATTTAAATATAAAATAAAGGAGATTCAATGAGTCACATACCTCATGATAGATCATTCAAAATTCTCTGATTAAGGATAGAAGAACTAGGATAAAAACCCACCAAATGAAAAGAAATATACTTTAAGACCTTTCCACAAAAATCCACCATTATTAATTTCTAGACCATTGAAAAAATATAAGTAATACAATATAGAAAAAATTTAGATATAACGAGAAAAAAGAAAAAAATAGGATAGTTGATAAATAAATTTGTATCTAGAAGCATAGATCTGATGATGAAATCAGTTAAACTCTTAGTAAAAATGATATAAGTGGGCTAGGAGGGCTTATAATTTATTTATGGTTCTATGGAAGTGATTATAAATTTATCCAAATAACAATAGAGACTACATTTATAAACACAACTAGAATTACCATCACCATTAAATAGGGACCTACACTGTGAATTTGGTTCCCATAGGAATAAGGATTGATGGTTTTTCTATTGTTTAAAATATTTTCATCCCATAAAACATTTCCATTTAAAAAATCGCATTAGATGTAGTTGCCACCACCTTTATTTTCACCATGATATTGTGGGCTGAATTTTATCCACCCAGTAAGAAATAATGGACACCCTCCATGGTATAGGGGGAAACAATCTCCCATTTTGACTCAATATAAAAAATCGTTATGTGTGGAAAAGACTCCCTAAATATTTCATCTCCGTCAAACAACATGTGATTTCTCCTTGAATCAACATGAAAAATTATACACCAGATACATTTATGAGATCACTATTTCTTGTAGGTAAGTGTTCATGATCAGTAATTAAACCATATACTCTGCTGTAACACATAGTATTTAACCATTTCCTATAGTGAAAATTCACATGAAATATGACTTCTAAAATAAAAACCCTATGTTTTTATATTTGTGTGGCACACCAAGCCCCACATAACCAACTATCCACACACAAGGACTAAAAATATCCAACTTAAAATGCTCACAACATGATCACATCTGTAAAATATCTCACTACATCTAAAAATACACCTACAACTACGACATATTGGCCCTCTGTATGTTGAAAAACTCACTCTCTACTCCTTGAGACCTTTATACTCCATATAGAAACTACAAAGCCCATAGAAAACTAAATGGGATAGATTTTAAAAAACAAGACCCCTATATCATATACTTATCAATAAATTATCACCCATAATTATTTTAAGACTAATCATGGAAACAAAATATATGGGTAATAAAACATCCACCACTTGATTTGCCTATTAAGGATATAGTTAGAATAAAAAACCACAAAAATGGCATATAAAAAAGGGAATAAATACACAACCCCAACCATCATCTATTAAAATTATAAATTTTCTAAAATAATTTCACCAAGGGTTAAATATAATTCATATTGGGATTTTTAGAACAAAATTTTGGATACCCCCCCCCCTCAAGTTCATTCCTATAATCCACTATAAAGACATGGGATACAGACCCAAGGAATAATATTCTATTGAAACACCTTCTCCAGAATATCTTGGTTATAAACTTGTTTTTTGGGAAGGTTGTTTCATATTAATCATTTATCTTACCCCAATATATGATCAGAAAAATATTTATAATGAATTTCGTGAATCCACTACACTTGAATAATGTCTTTATTCAATATCATTGGCTGGGTAGTGTTAACTTGTATGCAGTGGAACCAACCCATGTAGACATGAGTAAAGGTAAACAAAATAGGGCCAAAGAATGATCCAATGTTTGAAGATTCACATCACCTGACTAATAGATACCTTCATGAACACATGATCACCATTATTGAACAATAGTGGTCATGTCCTATAATAATCATTGGGATTCTAATGATGACTTTATTTCTTCATTTACTTGTGGATCAATTTCAGCTTCTTTATTATTTTATGGACCAATTATAGTTTGATAATAACTCGATATATGACCTCCATAAAATATATTTGATATCAAAATGGCCAGTCATATACCACTTTTAGTAGATCAATATTTTTAATTGAGAGATAAATGTTATTGTAATAAAACCCCACAATCTGTATTTTCCTGATCAATTGAAATAAAAAAATTACATTTAACTTTTCCTATAAAGTATTTATTTTTTTTATATTTGGTTATCCTTTTTTGAATTAATTATGGTTCTATGTAAGAAAAAATATCCAATGTAACACTAGATACCTCTCCAAAACATATATGTAATCGACCGATCATGATAAAAATGATCATCACCAAAACCCCTTAAAATCTCACCAGCTAATCCATACACATCCTTGAATAAACCTCTACTGAACTCGAATCCATTATCCATATGAATTGATATAACTTTTAATAGTTGTCCAATATCACCCATATTTCATATAGCCTCCATATCATTTTTGTAACTAATGAAAAATTACATAGATATGTCTAAACACATCCACAAGGGAACATTGTTCAATTTAAGTAACCCAATAGGAATATGGTTTTCATCCATTACCATTTGTAAAACCCACCACTGAGACATAAAATATGAATGAAAATTCATCATGCTAGAGCACCAAAAAAATACTCTCAATTAATGACACGCGTAATTCATTATAGGTATAATTGTGAATGGAGAACTCAAGAACTCAGGGAGAACCGCATCATGCATCACTATAGGAATAAAAAGACTCATAAAAAATAACACTTAATGTTGATCATTTTTAGACCTCAGATTATAAAAATATATATAAAAAACCAAATATAACTGTTAATCCACCAAAAAATACCATATCACGGAGTCTATATCCTAATATTCCTTAGAAGACAACACCATTATCTGATTGAGACACCCTCTTCCATCAATTATACTCTAATGATGTTGGTTTATAGAGAAAATCAATATCCCCTACAAAAAAACAACTAGATTCACAAATGTGATCATTATGTGACTTCAATAACAATCTATTTTTATCAAATTAACCCTTAAATAGTGTGTAAATAATATTAATATATTTATATTTTAATAATTTTATTAATAGTTTCTACTAAAAGTTCAAATGAAAATGGGAAAATAAAGACCTCATGATCTTTGATCTGTGATGATAATAAATAACATATTAATGAGATTGTACCACCAAAAATTCATAGAAATAACGATTAAACTAATCTCAATGTCATGGTTAACATTGATATATTTTTATATACATAACTATAAATAACCATTATATATCATCACTCACTGATGCATATGAACACTCCCCAAACTAAGATGTGAAGCTTCAAAATTAACTCTAAACTCAATTTCCCCTTCTTGAAAATGATGAATTGGATCTCGAACTCTCTTACCCTTACAATAATCAAAATTATTCTTGTATGAGTCTATCCACTTGAAATCAAGATCCGTTCCTGTCAAACTTTTCATCGATTATTAATCAAAGAAATTTCAAGAACAAACATCCTATAATAACCTTCTAGAAAAAAAGGAAACTATTCAACTATATATTGTTATTTTAAGATAATAAATAAATAAGTTCCAAAACTATTGTGGGAACCATGTATTATAAAAACTAAGATGTTATATATACTATCAAATATGCCTCATATTATAATAATGAACACATCAAAACCATTCAAGATGGCTTATAGTGATCAATAATTTCTAGAATAGATCATTGATACAATAAATTCTCTTCCATAAAATCAATGATTAAAAATATGTTTTTGTTAAACACTACTAGGAATATATCTGCAAAAACATGGAACATAATATTCATATGTCCCATGAACACAACTAGTGTGTTCATTACCCCATATGATGTTACAATGATGTTATAATTCCCCGAAATCCATCTAAAACATGTCTATGAGATATCTTCATCCTTCACCCACGTATGATGATAAGTTGTAAAAATATCAACGGTCGAGAACACTGTAGAGAACCAAAGCTTTACGTACAAAGATATTACATTACTTTTGCGGAATACTTAATACATAACAAAAACAGACACATAAGGATCGTAATAGTTTAGTGTCTTTGGAAACTTGGAACGTAATATTATAATTGTGGTGAAAGATCTTCAACATCTCCCATAAAGATCTTCCACTTTTTTTTCCTTACCTAAAACCTTTCTTTTAATCCTGGGATAAAATAAAACATAAAAAGGGTGAGCTCAAATGCTCAGTAAGGGTAAGCATGGATGAAATAAAACATACCATATACATTTGAACATAAAAACATGAACGTAATGTTTAAACATAAAAAGCATCAGAAATGACATAAAACATGGAAGAACATAAGGCATAGATCATAATGGAATATAAATCATGATAATATAACATGGGAATAAAACATGTAATTGTGGAAACCATTCAGCACATGTCATGATTTACATAGTAGCCAAGGAATTGCTGCCAAGACCATCATAGTGGACAAAGTCCCTTCTGAATCGAGTTCACTCCTCGTTTCAGTCCTGTAACACTGAACCGAATTAACTTACCGTTCCATCCATGTTTATCTCATGAGATATAAATCTTTACCCAATGCATTGGAGGGAGATATTGGTCCCACCCATCTCATAATGAAATCATTCCTACTTGTTCCATAAAATAAACATACATCATTCATAATAACCCAATGAATAAAATGGGTTTCAAAAACATCATCCCATCATCAAATAATCCACATAAAATAAATGGATATCATTTCATAATAAGAAAAGTGAAACCAAGTAAATCATAGAGACATTATACTTGAAACATACACATATGAAATAATTTCATCTTAGATGGTAAAATGGTTTTTATAAAACACTTGAAATGAATTCTTGAGGAAAATATCCTTTCTTCTTCAAAATCAATGTCTTTTCACAAAACCTTATGAAATTTTAAAAGAAAGATATTTTGTTGAAAATTGTCATGAAATCATTTGGAGTAATCTTCATGAAAATAAGGCTTTATAAAACCATAAAAATACTTTCATGCCGTGTAAGTTAAAAAAACATTCTTCTCGTACTTTTGTCGGAAAAGTCAAAAAGTACCTCGTACGAAAAACAACAAAAGATTACGTTGATATCTTTTACTAAAAACTCACCGAAGGGTAAAATTGGATTTAAACAATTTTAGAAGGATATAAATATTGCATATTGAGGAAACATGGATGTGGATGACAAATATTCCCCATTAAATTCTAAAGTATAAACAATCTCGGATAAAAATTGAGATTGCGAGATTGTCCCTTACCTTAGGTCCGATATGCTTCGTAAGTATCCGAACCTCCGGTATAATGATTTAAATAATTTTATTGACGTATTACAGAATCATATTCATTGTTATGATATCATATATGGTTCACTTATGACTTTATATTACCCGTTCTTTTGTAAATTCCATGTTAAAGAGCGTTTTGGGTAAAATCGTTTCATTTGTCGTCCGTGTTTTGACATGTAATTATTCATATGATTACCTAGATCATGATTACTTAATTCAAGAATATAAAACATGATTTATATATAATATATATTCAGAATATACATATATATAATAGATCGATAAATGGAGATAAATACACCGTTCATGGAGACGGTAGGCCGTACGTACGCATGAACGTTGTTTTCGTTTCCTCGTTGAACTGAATGGAATTAATTGGATGACATAAATATATATATATACATATATAAAGTATCATTAATATGTCATATAGTTCATGATTACTTATTATATATACTTTATAATAATTTATGAATGGTTAATCATTGAGAATGAATCCTATCGCATCATAGAGATGGTATTCCGTACGTACGCACGAGCGATGATATTGTTCCCATGATCATGAAATTTTATTGGAGTGTATGTAAACAGTTTCAGAATGAATATCACTTTACAATAATCATATATAGTTATTATTTACACCATTATACCCATCCAAGTAAGGTGGTGGTGGAAAATAGATTACACCACGGCGTGGAGACGGTATTCCTTACGTACGCACGTGCGGTGATTTCATTTTCCGTAGGATGGATAAATTGTGAAATAGGGTTGTTTCATACTTATAATAAAATATCAGTATATGAGTGATACTGATGTTATTACTTTAGAATGAAACAAACTAAGAAGAATAAGTGGAAGAAGAAATAAAGGTGAAAGAATCGGTAACAGACATTACCTCTTCTTTGAAGCACCTCTTTGAGACCTCCACTCAGGGCACTAAAATGGGTCTTTGAAGAAGACCAGGACCTCTAGGATGCTTTTAGGGTTGTGTAGAAGAGATTTGGTAGGGGTTTTCCGAGCATGAAGGCTCAAAGTGGTGTGTGGAAGAGAGGGAGGAGGTGCCCTTTTATAAGGGAGGAGAGGGGCACCTTTGGAATTCTTAAAATATTAATTTATAATAAATCTAACCCCACCTAAAAACCTCCAAAAATGACTAATATTCGAATATTAGATGATATAGGGTTGTAATATCATCAACCAATCAAATTTAGACATGTTTTTATCTTATTTTAAACCTTATCATTTTGATTTATCCTTATTTAATCTATTTAAGTTTATTTGTGGTAATAAAATTCTAAATTTTAAATTATAACAAATAATTACTTATTTGTTGTGAATATTCCATAATTGGTTACTTTATAACATTATAGACCACATAAATTTAAATTTATAATTTTTAAATATTTTTGTGATTTTTAAACAATTTTATAATATGTTATTTTTATAAAATAACAATAGTGTTAATTTTGACACTATTCATTTATTTGAATTTAAATAAAATATATACAGAAGATATGTTCAAAATAAAATCTTTAATAGATTCATAAAAGGTCATATGTATCTATAAAATTAGTGGATCACATTAAATAGTTCATATAATATTTATTTTATTATTTTTAAAACCATTTATTTGGCTTATCTCTTAATAAAATAAATACTACAACATTTTTGTATAATTTATTAATATACTGATTTGTTGCATAAAAATTAAAAATAAAATCCTATGATTCAGATATATCTATTACCTTTCACAATAATTCTTTTACTAGAATTTATAATGTTAAAATCACAATATTTAAATTGTTATATTTATTAAATTATGAAGGTGACAACTTTGGCATCATTTAAAATAAAATAATATAAGTGTCATAATCACTTCTATAAGGATCCAAGCCGTTATATATTAGGTAATTGGATGATTAAGGTGTAGATATACACTAAAAATAAGTTTTGGTCAGGTTTTTGGGCCTTTTAATGGGTATTATTATTTCAATAAACACTATATTACTTATTTTCCACTTAATAAATAATTTCTGTATCATTAATGTATCACCATTTATGACAATTATTTAATCCTTAAAATTTATAAATAAATTATCATGATGTAGATAATTTTATTAGATTTCTGGAGACTATTCATGTTTGATGTTTTATGATGTTTATCACTATATTAAAATTATTATATTTATAAGATTTAAGAGAGTGACATGTTGTCACATTCTTTGGTTTTAATAATAATTAAATTATTTTCACGGGCAAAAGTCCATAAAATGAATCTAATCTGACCCTTAGGTGATATGGGTCGACTTTTAGTCATCCAATTGGATTTTGGTAGGTGTTAGGGTAATTTTATAATATTATATTTACCCTTAATTACCCAATTTACCTTTAACTATGGTAAATAAAATTTAACGTAGTTACTATTCATAATTCCCAAAAATAAAAATTAGTTTATTAACATAATTTGGACCCACTGATTCCAAATATGGAATCACTTTTTCCAAATCCAATACACAAAAGTTACAGAAATTAAATTAAAATTAATCCTGTTGTCCAAAGAAAACAGGTTTTTCTTTTAAACATAGCAAAAGATTGAATTGATTTATCCTACGAATTTAATGTAAAATAAATGATAATGACATAACTTATATTAAATGGTAAAAATATGTTCTATTTATACTTTAAAACCATTCAATATTATAATTTAACCATATAAATTATTGCGATGAAAAAAGTTGTTTTTAATTAAAATATAGCGTGTTTTTACTATTCATCAAAATATGAAAGTTACCAAAATAATATGACAAATTTATCGAAATTAAATTTTTATTTCATGATTAAATAGAAGAATTTTATTTTGTCAAATTGAACTTATAAACATGTCAAAAACTAGATTTAATGTGGGTGCGCCATCAAAAGGCGGCAAAACTGCATTTTTTGAAAAATACATATTTTACCCGAAAAATGTATTTTGTTCTTATAACATGTTCTAAAAAATGTGTAAGATGAATAATAATGTTATAAAATTCAAAATTTAGTTAATACTATTCATAACGGCTAGTTCATAATAATATTATAATAATATATCGTTGTTTAGTAAAACCCGGTATTGCGTACAACACACGCTATCGAGGAAGGTCGCGATTGCGTGTAATGCAAGCGAAGTCAGGGTTGCGTGTTGTGAAAGAATAATTCGTTGTTTCGTATAACAGAATCCAACCATATTTCATTTATACCTTGAATATATATATATATACTCAATGTTGCGTAGAATAACTATTATCAAAATTGTGTGTAACACAATCCAAGAATAGTGTTGCGTATACAGCAAGCTAATACGGTGTTGCGTATAGCGCAAGGTAATCTTGCTGTAGCATACAACACAAGAAAATAATGAAATTAAAAGAATACGTTTCTTCAAATCTCCAGGTGTTACATTCTACCCCCCTTAAAATGAATTTTGCCCTCAAAATTTGTCGGGGTTATAAATTGTTGACTACTCGAAAGTTTGTTTAATAGGAACCCACATCGTAAAAAGGAATACCAAAACATGGCTTTAAAAACTAAAGTATGAAACATAACAGTTACCCAAATTAAATCATCACTAGGTTCGACATAGGAGAACATAGGTGAAAATATGGATATGGAAGAAAAATCTAACCATCATGTTCTAAGGGAGAGTGGTAGAGAACATGGCTATGACAAAGACAACAATCACAAAGCTATAGATTTGTGATGATCTAAGGTACCATCTGATTCATCGGATATAAGGGAACTAGGACAACATTTTTGGTTTTCAAGATCATTTCCCTAAAGTTGATTAATTAAAAGAAATAATTACATGATTTTGGTACAATCTCACTATTGTTCGGGAATTGAACAATTTCCACTTCATCCCTTAAAGAAATGAAGTTGAATTTGTTATTCGTGATGTGTTAGCAGATCATGTGATAGAATGATGGGTCATTCCATCTCTTTCAAACAAAAGGTTAGCAAAAGTTATAAGTCCATATTATGGTTAGATTAGTCGTATATGGTTCCAAAAATTAACTTATACTTCATATATCATACCTCTTAATAAAATAAAACTAGTTTCTAATAACCAGGGACTTCCTGTAGGCCAGTGGTAGGCGATAAAGTCCAGTCGCACTTCGATTGTGGGTTCGATTCCCACAGCCTTGTCCGACACGATGGGTTGTCGCCTGTCCTCTAGGTTTTCCTTTTTATAATACTACATTCCTATAACATCCCATCAATAATATCGAAAAAACTTCCATCCTTAAACAATACTAACATATGTACAACATAATCCATTCTAATATTTAGGCTTATCCATAATACAGAAGTCCACTCTCATAATAAAATGAAAATGATTACCATAGGTTTAATACCATCGTTGATCCCCATATATCATAAGGTATGTCTTATTGGTCACATTCCAAACATGCGAAGGCCTTAATCATGTATTCTCTTGAAAAATGAATACCCATTGAACCTTAGTGAAAATATGAATGCAGTTAAAAGTTCACACATTCCACATACCAAAATAATCGAAATTCTATATACTCAAACAATGATATCACTTAGTCCTTATATCAATCATGAGCTCATGAATACAATCAAACATCTCATTATCTTCTTATTCCTTCATTATGCGCATATCATCTACTTTACAAAAATATCTGAACAACCTTCCATGGTTACTAGTACCATTCTACATATACTTTCAAATACTTTTTCTAAAAATAATAGTTTAATAATCCTTAGATGATTCTTTATTACACAGTACTATTAACTATACAACATAACTCTCGATAAACATACAATAATTCTACTACCTTCTAAAACAACTGACTGAGCTTCAACACTTCTTTCAGCTCATATATCATTTATAGTCTCCTCATCATCATCCACATACATACTACCCATATGACCATGCTGATTCTCTTCATGAGATTTTACATTAGGGCATTGGTTTGCATAATTCCCATACATTCCACATTTAAAACATCTAATCATTATTGTAGCAATACCAATATCCTTGTCCATGGTGTTAACTGAATCTTTTCCTTTGCACTTACTGGCTTTGTGTCCTTCTTTTCCAAACCCAAAGCATCTTCCAGTTCCTTTGAAACAATCTCCCTGATGCCTCTTCCCACAAGATTTACATGAGGGAAATTGAACTTTCTTTCCTCTATGATCATCATGAAACTCCATCTTTCTCTTATTATCTGAGTCGGGATACTTACCAAAGTTGAGATTATTGATCGTATTATGAGATTGATGATTAGGCATAATAATGATGTTTGGACTTCCAAATCCTATTTCATTTGGTTTCTCATGAATAATATCATTCCATTTTCTGTCATATCCTCCATTATCGTGAATCTTCTTGTTTCCATCCATTTTCTAAAACCCAAAAAGAATAGTGCGAGAGGCAAAAATCATGCTAGGGAAAACAACATACTAAAGAGGAAATACCCTCAATATCTAACATCTTAGGTAAAATTCTATGATCGTTACCGTAGTTCTAGGACTATATCCTATACGTATACTTATCCTTTGGGATATCCCTAGACATACCTTAGAAATATCTCTAGGGATGTCACTAACATTTTCACATCCTAGTTTCCAAAGGTTGAATAAACCTTTCCTCTGATACCAACTGTAGAGACCCGAAGCTTGACGTATAAAGATGTTACATTACTTTTGCGGAATACATAATACATAACAAAAATAGACACATAAGGACCGTAATAGTTTAGTGTCTTTGGAAACTTGTAACGTAATCTTCTAATCGTGGTGAATGATCTTCAATATCTCCCATAAATATCTTCCAATTTTTGTTTCCTTACCTAAAACCTTTCTTTTAATACTGGGGGAAAATAAAACATAAAAAGGGTGAGCTCAAATTCTCAGTAAGGGTAAGCATGGATGAAATAAAACATACCATATACATTTGAACTTAAAAACATGAACATAATGTTTAAACATCAAAAGCTTGAGAAATGACAAAAAACATGGAAGAACATAAGGCATAGATCATAATGGAACATAAATCATGATAACATAACATGGGAATAAAACTTGTAATTGTGTCAACCATTCAGCACATTTCATGATTTCCATAATATCCAAGGCATTGCTTCCAAGACCATCTTAGTGGACAAAGTCCCTTTCTGAATCGAGTTCACTCCTCGTTTTAGTCCTGTAACACTGAACCAGATTAACTTACCGTTCCATCCATGTCTATCTCATGAGATATAAATCTTTACCCAATGAATTGGAGGGATATATAGGTCCCACCCATCTCATAATGAAATCATTCTTACTTGTGCCACAAAATAAACATACATCATTCATAATAACCCAATTAATAAAATGGGTTTCAAAAACATCATACCATCATCACATACTCCATATAAAATAAATGGATATCATTTCATAATAAGAAAAGTGAATCCATGTAAATAATAGAGACATTATACTTGAAACATACACATATGAAATAATTTCTTCTTAGATGGTAAAATGGTTTTGATAAAACACTTGAAATGAATTCTTGAAGAAAATATCCTTTCTTCTTCAAAATCAATTTCTTTTCACAAAACGTTATGAAATTTTAAAAGAAAGAGATTTTGTTGAAAATTGTCAAGAAATCTTTTGGAGTAAGCTTCATGAAAATAAGTCTTTATAAAACCTTAAAAATTCTTTCATGCCGTATAAGTTTAAAAAACATTCTTCTCGTACTTTTGTCGGAAAAGTCAAAAAGTACCTCATACGAAAAACAACAAAAGATTCATTTGATATCTTTTACTAAAAACTCCCCGAAGGGTAAAATTGGATTTAAAAAATTTTAAAAGGATATAAATATTACATTTTGAGGAAACATGGATGTGGATGATAAATATTCCCCAGTAAATTCTGATGTATAAACAATCTCAGATAAAAATTGAGATTGCGAGATTGTCCCTTACCTTAGGTCCGATATGCTTCGTACATATCCGAAACTCCTATATAATGATTTAAATAATTTCATTGACTTATTACAAAATCATATTAATTGTTATGATATCATATATGGTTCACTTATGACTTTATATTACCCGTTCTTTTGTAAATTCCATGTTAAAGAGTGTTTTGGGTAAAATCACTTCATTTGTCATCCGTGTTTTGACTTGTAATTATTCATATGATTACTTAGATCATGATTACTTAATTACAGAATATAAAACATGATTTATATATAATATATATTCAGAATATACATATATATAATAGATCGATAAATGGAAAGAAATACATCGTTCATGGAGACAGTAGGCCGTACATACGCATGAACGTAGTTTTCGTTTCCTCGTTGAATTGAATGGAATTAATTGGATGACATAAATATATATATACATAAATCCAGTATCATTAATATGTCATATATTTCATGAATACTTATTATATATACTTTATAATAATTTATTAATGGTTAATCATTGAGAATGAATCCCATCACGTCGTGGAGACGGTATTCCGTACGTACGCACGACCGATGATATCGTTCCCATGATCATGGAATTTTATTGGAGTGTATGTATACTGTTAAAGAATAAATATAACTTTAAAATAATCATATATAGTTATTATTTACACCATTATACCCATCCAAGTAAGGTGGTGGTGGAAAATAGATTACACCACGGCGCGGAGATGGTATTCCGTACTTACGAACGCGCGGTGATTTCTTTTTCTGTAGGATAGATAGATTGTGAAATAGGGTTGTTTCATACTTATAATAACATATAAGTATATTAGTGATACTGATGTTATTACTTCATAATGGAACAACCTAATAAGAATAAGTGGAAGAAGAAATAAAGGTGAAAGAATCGGTAACAGACATTACCTCTTCTTTGAAGCGCCTCTTTGAGACCTCCTCTTAGGGCACTAAAATTGGTCTTTGAAGAAGACCAGGACCTCTAGGATGTTTCTAGGGATGTATAGAAGAGAATTTGGCAGGAGTTGGTAGATCTTGATGGCTAAATTTGGTGTGAGGAAAAGAGGGAGGAGGTTCCCTTTTATAAGGGAGGAGAGGGGCACCTTTGGAATTCTTAAAATATTAATTTATAATAAATCTAACCCCACCTAGAAACCTCCAAAAATGACTCATATTCGAATATTAGATGAGATAGGGTTGTAATATCATCATCCAATCAAATTTAGACATGTTTGGATCTTATTGTAAACCTTATAATTTTGATTTATCTTTATTTAATCTATTTAAGTTTATTTGTGGTAATAAAATTCTAAATTTTAAATTATAACAAATAATTACTTCTTTGTTGTGAATTTTACATAATTGGTTAATTTATGACATTATAGACCATGTAAATTTAAATTTATACTTTTTAAATATTTTTGTGATTTTTAAACAATTTTATAATATGTTATTTTTATAAAATAACAATAGTGTCAATTTTGAGATAATTCATTTATTTGAATTTAAATAAAATATATACAAAATATATGTTCAAAATAAAAGATTTAATAGATTCATAAAAGTTCATATGTATCTATAAAATTAGTGTATCACATTAAATAGTTCATATAATATTTATTTTATTATTTTTAAAACCATATATTTGGTTTATCTCTTAATAAAATAATTACTAAAACATTTTTTTATAATTTATTAATATACTTATTTTTGCATAAAAATTAAAAATAAAATCCAATGATGCAGATAAATCTATTAAATTTCACAATAATTCTTTTACTTGAATTTATCATCTTAAAATCACAATATTTAAATTGTTATATTTATTAAATTATGAAGGTGAAAACTTTGGCATCATTTAAAATAAAATAATATAAGTGTCATCATCACTTCTTTAAGGCTCCAAACGGTTATATATTATGTAAGTGGATGATTAATGTGTAGATATACACTACCAATAAGTTTTGGTCAGGTGTTTGGGCCTTTTAATGGGTATTATTATTTCAATAAAATATATATTACTTATTTTCCACTAAATAAATAATTTCTGTATCATTAATGTATCACCATTAATGACAATTATTTAATCCTTCAAAATTCTAAATAAATTATCATGATATAGATAATTTTATTATCTTTCTGGATACTATTCATGTTTGATTTTTTATGATGTTTATCACTATATTAAAATTATTATACTTATAATATTTAAGATAGTGACATGTTGTCACTGTCTTTGGTTTTAATAATAATTAAATTATTTTCATGGTCAAAAGTCCATAAAATGAATCTAATCCGACCCATAGGTGATATGGGTCGACTTTTAGTCAACCAATGGGATTTTGTCAGGTGTTATGGTAATTTTATAATATTATATTTACCCTTAATTACCCGATTTACCTTTAACTATGGTAAATAAAATTTACCGTAGTTACTATTCATAGTTCCCAAAAATAAAAAGTAGTTTATTAACATAATTTTGACCCACTGATTCCAAATATGGAATCCATTTTTCCAAATTCAATACACAAAAGTTTCATAAATTAAATTAAAATTAATCTCGTTGTCGAAAGAAAATGGGTTTTTCTTTTAAACATTGCAAAAGATTGAATTGATTTAACCTACGAATTTAATTTAAAATCAATGATAATGACATACATTATATTAAATGGTAAAAATATATTCTATTTATACTTTAAAACCATTCAATATTATAATTTAACCATATAAATTATCATGATGAAAAAAGTTGTTTTTAATTAAAATATAGCGTGTTTTTACTATTCATCAATATATGAAAGTTACCAGAATAATATGACAAATTTATCCAAAGAAAATTTTTATTTCCTGATTCCAAAAAAGAATTTTATTTTTTCAAATTGAACTTATAAACATGTCAAAAACTATATTTAAAGTGGGTGCGCCATCAAAAGGTGGCAAAATTTCATTTTTTGAAAAATACTTATTTTACCCGAAAAATTTATTTTGTTCTTATACCATGTTCTAGAAAATGTGTAAGGTGAATAATTATGTTATAAAATTAAAAATTTAGTTAATACTATTCATAACGGCTTGTTCATAATAATATTATAATAATATATCGTTGTTTAGTAAAACCCGGTATTGCGTACAACACACGCTATCGAGGAAGGTCGCGATTGCGTGTAATGAAAGCGAAGTCAGGGTTGCGTGTTCTACAAGAATACTTTGTTGTTTCTTATAACAGAACCCAACCATATTTCATTTATACATTGTATATATATATATATATACTCAATGTTGCGTAGAATAACTATTATCACAATTGTGAGTAACACAATCCAAGAATAGTGTTGTGTATACTGCAAGCTAATACGGTGTTGCGTATAGCGCAAGTTAATCTTGGTGTAGCATACAACACAAGACATTAATGAAATTAAAATAATACCTTTCATAAAATCTTGGGGTGTTACAAACACCCTTGATCCCATTAAATGGTCTAATAAATAATCAATCCATGGAACTAAAAAGTGGTTCTTAGTAATAAACTAATTCGAATGATGTTAATTATTGTAAAAATATATACTAGTCTTCATCTTCCATGAAAATTGAATTTATGCACCTTATAGGGACATAATAGGCCAAATTAATTCTCCTTATAGAATATTGGAAACCTAGATACAAATATATTACATGTTATAAAGTGAAATCATATATTGAGACATCGATATTAGAGTTATACATAGTTATAAATCTATTCCAAAAATGAACCCTAATCAATGAGTGAGTGTCTCAACCTCTTCCAAAATTATTTAGGGTACCCTTTTAAAAACAAAAGATACATCAATTATTAATATTCTATTAATCTTTTCAAAAACTTATATATAAAATAATATGTCGAATCAATATTCCTCTAAACCATTAAGAGTATCTCTTTCCAAAAAACCCATAATTCAATTCACCGTCATTAAATAATTCAATATATATTAATTAAATCCATAATAGGATATGAAATATACAAATAATGAGTATGGAAGATGATATATTTTTATTATAGGTGTCAACATATAAAATATTCCCAAGATACATTCTTCCCTAGAATCAACTAAAAAAATCTTCACACATGAAACAAGTTGGATCAACCTCTATGTTGAAAAGGAAATTACAAGGGAACTATAATATTTTCCACCTCATGTAACAATATATTTAATAGGTTAGGTAAAGCAATAGAGTGAATAGATCAAAAATTAAACAAGTAATATTCCCTGATATAGAGTTACCATAGTGTACCTTATAAGATTTATAGGCTTCATTGTGCTAGATACACTAAGGCATGTATTATCCTATGATCTACTCCAATCACTCTCTTGATATAATAGAGGAAACCTCCATTAATTAACTCTTATTAATTTCTTGTATAGTGATAGAAATCAGGTGTATCTTTACTACCCACACCATCCCTTCCCTACTAATTAAAATTTTGATCTCACTACTACAACTACTACCTCAGTGGATGATACTTCAATAATTTTCCCTAAAGAGTGTTTCTAGAACCATAATGACTACCATAGAAAGTTAGGAACACAATATTATGATATTCATGATCTACACAATAAAAAAACATCAACAATACACTGGAAAGGGTCCAAGAGTGAATATATATTGTGAAAATGGGTAAATAGCGATGGAATAGTCTCCTTGGTATCTAAAAATTCATCTTAATTGATAACTATGAATATCTTGAGACATATGTACATCATGTAGAGTCATGGAGCCTACATCCAACAACCCCCATAAAGATAAAATAATTACTAGTACTCTCAATAATCTTTCTTCTCTCCCACGCATTGAGATATGTCAAATATAGAGACCCAAGATTATCTTACTGGTATATTACATCATCTTAGATGAATATTCAGAACATTAAAAAAGCACAAGACTATGTAACATAATAGTTTTGTGTCTTTGGAAACATATAATACATACTTATAATTTAGTGAAATCTTCTAAATGTTTTATAAAAATATCTTCCCCTTTAGAAATTATACTTAAGAACTTTTATAATAACCTAGGGAAAGGAAACATAAGAAAGGGTGAGATCTGATTCTTAGTAAGGGTAATTAACGGAGATATATAATAATAACATGAACAGAAGGGAATGATAAAATTAGAATAACATTTTAAGATGAAACCGTTCATATCAAAGATCATAAATTTGAGTCATGAAATAAAGATTGGCAGAACAAAAGAGATGACTCATAAGGGAATCAGGTGAATGATCCATGAGATCATAACATATGAATAAGACAAAAATTAGAGATATACATGTAAGAATATAAAATCATTCCCTATAAGTCTTGTATTATTGTTAAACATATCTAGGAGATTCATGGGGGATATACATTCTGTTCAAGACACACCACCATCCCCATAAGTCGCTATTACCTTTTAGTGGAATGGGTTAATTCCCCAAACCATAGTAGTAGTCATGGTTAACTACCAAGACTATCATAGTAGTCAAGTTTCACTCCAAATTTGACATTGGTAGATAAATATCGTTACTAAAATGAGTTCACTCTCAATTTCATCCATGTTTATCTCATGAGTGATATATTTTTATTCAATGCATTAGAGGGGGATATAGGTCCCACCCATCACATAATGAAATCATACATACATGTTCCAACAGATCGTAAAACATTCAATATATCATGACCCATAAAAAGATATGGGTTTCATAAAAATCATATCACAACCCATGAAATGAAATTGGTATTACAAACATTTGATCAAATCATAATCTGTGAAAAAGAGATAGGATTCATTATTAAATAAAAAACATGATAAAAACCATGTTTTGTAAGAGTTTTATCATTGTATAACCCATGGAAGACAACTAAGTTTCATTAAAAATGTTTCCTCACAAACATAATCCATTTAAATAAATAATTATAACAGTGTACTTGGACTATATCCCCATTAAATTGTATTCTATTTGAAACGATGTTATCTATGGCGGGGGAGTATATTTAAAGATAACATGGAAATTTTCTTATGGGAAATAAAATTTCTTTGAAAATAATTTTCATACAACCATTTAGAAAATACTTTTTTTTATGAATAAATATTTGAAATTTCATTTTACACATTTCTTAAGAAAAATATATTTTATGATTTTAAAATACACTCTTTTTAAAATGGAAAACAAAGTGACAACCTTTTTTATTGAAAACACTATAAAAATTATAAAAAAATATTAATAAACATTTTAAAAACATTTTTCATTAAAAATACTATGAAAAATTATAAAGAAATCATAATTTCTTTAAACACTTAATATTTAAAATTGATTTTAAAATATATAATGAAACCTTGAATAAATTAGCAAAATTATTTTAAAAGAAAATAATTTAAAACCTATAAAGAAGGTTTGTAAATATTTTGAAATCCTTTTTCTTTAAAAACGCTTTGAAAAAATATAAGTAAATAAATAAACATTTTAAAACCATTTTACTTTTAAAATACTATGAAAACATATAAAAAAACCATCAAACCATTTTAAAAACCTTTTTCTTTGAAAACATTTAGAATTTTTTTTTAAAAGCAACAAAATAAATTGAAAAAAAATTTCAATGAAAATACTTGAAATCTTATAAATAAATATTGAAATTTTTTTGAAATTTTTTTTCTTTGAAAACACTTTGAAAATTTATAAAAAAATATTAAAAAAAATCAATAATCTTTTCATTGAAATTCACAGAAAAATGAATTTTATGAATATTAAAAATAATTAGAATTAAAGATAACCTTTTGAAATCTCATATAATGCTTCAAGGAAATGATATTATTGATGGTGGGTAACTCTATACATGTCGAAATTTCCTTTAGCAATGTAAAAAGTTGAGAAAAGTTACATGATCTAAAAATGAAGAAAAGATTACATTGAAACCCATTTTTAAAAGGTAAAACATGGGTAATAATTTCATAAAAATTATATAAAATTAGTTGAATATGTTTCTAAACAACTTTTGAGAATTTGGTTTTGACATATTCCTGACAAAAAAAGGAAATAATGTTGTATTTTCAAAAAAACAGTTTCTTAACCATCATAAGTAACAAAGAGTTCGGAAATTGTAGATTTACATGAATATGTCATTAATAACTAGAGGATAATACAATTAATGGGTGTTATTGAGATATTTATTTTAATATTTAATCAGTGGAATTATAATCGTAAACAATCTTGATAAACAATGCGATTGTAGCAATAAATTTTTACCATTTTTCAAAATTGAATTATGATCCCTATAAAATAATAAAATTAATTAAATATAAAAATACTATTAGAGTAATAATATTCATGAAACAACATGTCATAGGGATGTATATACACCTCGTAAAAGAATCAAGGATTATGACATAACATGAATCTCAAAGAAGGGAAATTGACACAAAATTACCCTATAGATTTGGTAACCTTTGAAGCATAAACCCCATGAAAGGGAGATATGTAAATTATATTTATTTACCCAAAAATTTAAGGATATTAATGATATAATATAATAATGGTAAGTATATACACCACCTAAAAAACAATATGTGAGTATGGAATAAGTCTCCCAGAAACAAAAGTGAGACGAGAAATCCCCTAACTAATTAAGTAACATTAAAATCATGATTATCATGAAAGAATAAAATAAATTGAACATTTAATATCATTAAATAAATTTAATTCATGAAATAACATATATTAGGTAATTATATACGACATATAAAATAAATTTGTGGTGAATATGGCATGTGTATCACAAATATAAGAAAGTGGGATGAAATTCCCTTACCACGAGTAATGTATTTCATTGAAATCTTTTAGAAATCTATTAAAAATATTTACTATATATATAACAGATAACCATATTAATATATATAATACCATATTTGATTTTATTTTTACATAATATTATGTGTTTATTAACAATTTCAGGTTAATTTTATGTTTTGGGTAATAACCGATATATTTTTCATATATGTTTTGACATATTATTCTTGATCATATTTTTTAGATAATTATTTACATGATTCCATAATATAAAAAATTATATAAATTTCAAATATATTCAAATTATAATTATTTATAATAATCTATATAAAATTGAAATATGAAATGGAATACACCGTTTATGGAGACGATAGGCCATACGAACAAATGAATGTTGTTTCTGTTTTTCATTCCATATTTAATGAAAGAAATTATATGACACATATCTATATGCACATATATTATAATTATAGTAGTATTATTATTTGATTTATATCATATAAATTTACTAATCCAATCATAAATAGATTCCATGTAAAGTGTGAACGAATCACATCACTTTGAAGAGGAGGTAATCCACATGTCCACAAACAAAGTTATTATATTCCCACATAATGGACAGAATGAAGGTATGTGTTATATAACAATTTAAAAAGAATAAATACATCATAAATATCATATATATAAAATAAAAGAAGAAATTCCCTCATTTTTTCCAACCATGAGAGATGGAAATGGAACAACAAACGATATATGTTCGTGATGCGGTAGTCCGCCGAACTCATGAACGGTGATTTTGTATCCCATACGATGGAAGTGTGGGCGAGTTTATTTCATAAAAATAAATTAAAAACATATCTCTAAATTTATAATACTTAATTTATTATATAAGTAAGGAATTATAAAAATTGAATGGTTTGAGATATAAATAAAATAAGAGAGCTCATTGAGAAACATTACCTCTTATTCGTGTAACACCATTTGATTTTCACAAAATGACTTCCTTGGTTTGATTTATTCAAAAAGGTAGGATTATATTATTAAGGTATGGAATTTGAGATGATATTTGGGCTGGTTATGGATGATCCAAAGGGATTTAGAGTGTGAATATGTTAGGGGGGAGGGTAAGTTCCTTTTTATAGTAGAGGGGGAGTGGTATTCCAGTAAATATAAAAAGGTAAACATTATTGAGAGGCCCCTATTACATTATATTTTCCCAATACTGACCCAAATTTGATATAATAGGTGTAATGGTTGAATTATTTACAGAAAAAATATTTTGGAAAATTTTATAGGTCATTTGGACCCTTATGATTAAAGAATAGAAACTTGGAAAATTTATTTTTACCTTAATCACCGTAAATATTTTTAATTACATTCTAAAAGCATGTAAGTAATTTTTTTTAACTTAATAGAGAATATAAATTATTTGGAATCCAAATGTGGAATAAATTTTTTCAAATTTAAAACACATAAGTGGAAGAAATTAATTTAAAAGTAATCCCATAAATGAGACATGTAAATAGGTTTTTAATATTAAAATGTTAAAAAAAATTATATGTTTTCATATCACATTTCAATTTAAAAATGATTCCAATAGCCCTAATTTAATTATTAAATGTATAAATAATCTAAACATACATATCTAAAGAAATTATATAAAAATGAAATTTTCAATTAAAAATCTGTGTTTGTTCACATTTAATCAATAAATGAATATTTATGAATATACCAAAAATTCACCCAAAGTAATTTTAGATAATACAAATTAAAAAATAATAATATAAATTTCATTAATTTTTTTTAAAAAATTATATTTAAAATTGGTTCACAATTAAATGTGTTTAAAATTTCCTTTGAGAAAAATAAAACTTTTTATTCATAAAATGTAATTTATTTTTATATTTTGACAATCAATCATAATAGGTGAGTGTTAAAGAAATTATATTGAATATATAATATTTAAATTTTAATAAAATAATTCATAAATAGTGGTTTGATTAATTTTTTTTAAAATAAACTAGTTTTTTTACACAAAAATACTTTTCCTAGAAAATAAATTTATTTATTTCCATATATTTCCTACGTTAATTTATTTCTAATTAATATCCGAAGATTAATTATATATATATGATTAAATCATATTTTAAAAATTTGTTTAATAATAAATTTAATTTCCATTCTAATGTATAGGTGAAAAATATAATAATTTTTTAATAAAAATATTAATAGTATACATTAGTTTTGTAAAACTTGGTCTTTCTTATAAAGAATGCTGTTAAAGGTACTCAAAATTATCTGTAAAATAAGAAAAATATAGTGTTTTGTGTATTATATTATATTCTAAGTGTTGCATGTAGTGAAATATTATCTTGGGGTTTCATGAAACACAAGAGAAATAGAGTGATTTCATATAACACTGGCTATATTCACTGTTGAATGATTTGAAAAATATTGAAAAGTTTAAATTAATTTTAAAGAGATAATTAATAAAAATGTGGGGTGTTATATTCTACACCCTAAAAATTAATTTCTACCTCAAAATTATTCTTAGTTATCAAAGTTTTAATACATAAAAGTTCCATTCGTAGATATCAACATTGTAAAAATTAATACAAAAAGGTATTTTAAAAAGTGAATGTTGAAAACATAACTGTTACCCAAAGTAACTCAAATTTAATATTCAACAAAGGGGAATATAGATGGAAAGTGAAAAACTGAAATTAAAAGATAATTATGACAATTATGTTCTGATGGAGAGTGATAGTGAACATGGTTAGGAGAAAGCCAATGATCACAAATCCATAACCCAAAGTGGCTTGAAAAGGGTCATTTATATCATAAAAAATTATGATAATAAGACAAAATTTCATTTCCTGAACATTTTCCTAAAATTAAAGTATTTTGAAGAAATTTGTTTTTTATTTCATTCAATTTCATAAGAACAATCATTCCCTTGGGCTGTTCCTTGATCAATTTCCACACCATCTCTTATTTTAAGAAATATTGTTGATTTTTTCATTCTTGTAGCATTAGTTGATCATGAGATCCCATAAATATAATGATGGTTTTTTCTATCTATTTGTAGTTAACATCACATATAAAATGTTATTACAACTTATCTAATATTTACAAATCTTTATATAGTGATATAATACCATGATCTTTAAAAATTCATATGAATTTTAACTAAAACCGTTCAATAAATATTTTTCCCCATAAACCTTTAAAAATATTAAAATTTAAAAATATAAAAGGAAGGAAACTAAATTTAACACAATAAGATTAACATTAATCCCTCATGTATTATAAAGTAGCTCTTGATTATCACATACCAATCATGTGAATATATTCATCTTGTATTTTATAAAAAAAATAAAAAAAATATGAATTAACATAAATCATTATCGAAAACATGCATTGTTTATTATTCAAAATAACATTGGATATATTTCTTATATCCGAAAATGTCATAAACTCCATCTGTGACAGAATACACCACTTTTCATCAAATCTTTAATCAGTTCCATGGTAATCAGTACAATCCAATTTACATTATTATTATTATTAAATATATCATTATCCAAACTTCATTATCTAAACATTAGTAACATAGTGATAGTTATATTTATCCTAATAATATGTGTTTTATGAATATCACTATTACATAAAATGAAATCTCAAGTCCCTCGGATCAATTAAATATATTCTTGTAAATCATTATAAAAAAACATAAACTAAAAAATCATTATATATTTCAAAATTAATATAAGATAATTTTTGAATCTAAATATATTAACTCTTAAATTATGCCACTTCATCCATAACATATTAATAATTATAGCTCATATTATTACTTAATACATATTTCTATTCATATTTTACTTATAGTCCCATCATCATAAATAATATAACCATTATTTGTATCACTTTGTGGATTTTCCTTGAGATCATTCAACACAGTACATCAATTTTTATAATTGACATTAATTCCCCATTTAATTAATTCAACCATAAATAATTTCTTAGGTAGGACCTTATTCAAATACTTTTTATTAAATTAATTTTTAATTTTTCCATTATAGTTACTAGCTTTGGGTCATTCTTTTACAAAGTCAAAACATCTTCCACTTCTTTTACGAATTCACTTGGGTGATTTTTCCAACAATCTCGACTTGTAGAAAACTGAATCTTTTTTTCCTCTAAGGTATCCAATTTTTGAGTTCTTACTAACTCATTCATTTTATTATTTGGGGGGTCTTAGAGTTTATTAAGGTACAATTTTTTCATCATGTTTCGTGAAAACTAATTAGGCATGATCACAATGTCCTTCACTCTAGTGATCATCCCATTTGACTTCTCATCAGAAATGTTTTTCATCACATTAAATTTTAATGAGTTTCCTTCTAGTTCTCTCCAATAAGTAAAACAAAGATGTATAATTTGGTCAAAAATTATCATAGTACAAAAACATAAAATCATGAAAATCACTAATTGGATGTAAAAACTGTGACACATTATTTAATCTATGACAGTATAGGCTTATCCCTAGATATATACCTAGACATATCCTTAGAAATATCCCTATGGATCCCATTAAAGATTTATCATCCTAGTATCCAATTGTTTACTAATCCTTTCCTTTCATACCAACTATAGAGACCCAAATTTAATATACATGGATATTACATTATTTTAGATAAATATTCATCCCATTACAAAATTACTTTCCTAAGGATTATAATTGTTAATTGTCATTAGAATCCTGGAACTCATTCTTCAAATTTGGTGAAATAACTTCAATGATTCCAAAGATATCTTCCCCTTTAGTACATATAGTTAGGACTTTTATTCATAACATGGGGAAAGTAAACATAAGAAGGGGGATCATAGTTGCTCACTAAGTGTAAATAAATGATATATATAAAAATTACATGAACATAAGGGTATGATAATATGAGGATAAAATTTTAAGAACTTACCCTACACATCTATGAGCATACACATTAATCATGGAATAAATATTGGAAGTACATAAGACATGAATAGTTATGTAATCAAGAGAATTATTCACAAGATAACAACATATGAATAATACATATAATTTGTGGCATACACGTAAGAATATAAAATCGTTCCCTATAAGTCAAGTATTATTTCCAAAACTAATTAGAGAGATTAATATTTCAACCGTGGTTGTATTTGAATGAATTGGAGTATGTTTTGTGTTTATTTTCAATCTTCAATGGATGTTCAGAATATGTTCCAAAAGTGTGATCTTACAGTTGAAGCAGATAACAGTATTGAAGGTGGCACCGTTTTCTAGTGTTTTCCAAATTTATGGACTTCAAAATTGGAAAATAGAGAAAAGTTTTTTGGAAAAGGTACTTGCGAACCGATTACATGGAGGCTTGGAAACTTGGGCGGCATATGTTTTTCAAGATCATAACATCCAAATATGGTAAATGAATAAAGGGCACCCAAGTTTTGGGTTCGGTCACGCAACTGACAAGCGCGGTAGAGACTAGGGTGGATGGACTTGCGCGATGAGAGGAGACTTGCACGCCATTGCGTAGGGTGTCTATAATTCCTATAATTAGAGAACCAACCCTCATCTTTTCTTATGAAGATCAAGAATAAAATAAATTCAGAGCTCCCATCGTGCAGGTGTAGTTGTCGCGCAAGTGGTTTTGTGGCCGCACAAGTAGAAGTTGCGCGACAGGTGTTTGTTGTGCTTCCAAGGTGGTTTGACAGAGAAAGGGTGTGAGTCGCCCAAGTTTGGAGTTGGCAAAAGAAGTGTCATGCAGTTGGTTTGGTGACACTTGCGAGCCAGGATTTGATGAAGCGTGACAGTTGATAGTTGCACGCCAAAACTGATTTAGGGGTAAAAGAGTGTGAGTCTCCCATGTTTGAGGTTGAAAAAACAAGTGTCTTTCAAGTGGTAGAGGTGAACATGCGCATCATATTAAAAATTTTGCGCCATCTTGGAGAAGCGCTCTAGGTGTGGTTGAAGCAGGCCAACCTTTTTGGGTCTGCGTGAAAGCTGGAAGTTTGCCCGATACCTTTGGTGCAAAGTAAGATTCGTCTACGGGTGGAAGATGGACTTAAACAGATCATCTACATACAATAGTGGATGTATTCATTAGAGATGATGAAGATACTTTCACGTCTATAAACTGAGTGCGACTTCACCAAAGGAAGTGAGCCAGGGGGAGTCAATGGAAGTGACCTAAGAGATGTAGTGGGTTATCCCTGAACAGTTGTAAAGGCAGTGATCCTGGGACAAAGTAACTGTTCTCGAACCATTGTAATCCCCATCTAGTGAATAATAGTTGAATTTGGTATGACCGTCAACTTGTCGGTGTATTATCCTTGGACGTAGCCCTTAGCGGTGAACCAAATAAAAATTGTTGTGTCATCTCTTTGCATGTGAATGTTTCATTGCTGATCATATCCATCATTCAGGTTTAACTAGTTCCTACCAACGTGGGAACAATATCCTTATTTTTAAAAGAAAACTTTGACACCCTGATTCACCCCTCCCCTCTCAAGGTGTCTCGGGGTCCTACACATACTAGTGGACACACCTACATGGCAGGACACACCCCAATCCTGAGTCGCAGTCCTTTACTTGTAGTGGAATGGGTTCACTCCCAAAACAATCATATTATTAATGGTTTACTCCCACCACCTTATTCTTAGTCATGCTTCACTCACACAACCACCTCAGCAGCCCAAGTCCTTAACTGAAAAAAGTTCACACCTTGATACATTCACTCACATCACATTAGAATCAAATCATTAACCAATTAATTGGAAGCAGATATAGGTCCCACCCATCACATATTGAATTTACTGATACAACATCCACATGATAGAAAACACTCATCAAATCATGAACTATATTAAGAGCAGTGTTTCATTTAAATCATATCATTACCCATAAATTAAATGGGTATCATAAGCATGTCCAAATATAATAACCTATGAAAAAGATACATGTATTTATAATCAATGTACAACCCATGAAAACAATAAGGTTTCATAATTATTTTATCATTGTATAACACATGTATGTGAAACAAGTTTCTGAAAAAAATGTCATATTAAACACAACACATTCAATAATAGAATTATAATAGTGTCCTTGAATCATATCCTCAGTAAATCATGATATATTTTAAATAATGTCATCATAGATGAAGAAGGATTTTAAAATCTGACTTGGATCATTTCTTAAGTAAAATAACATTTTTTTCTTTAAAAAATTTCAAATATTATTTTCTTATAAAAATAGAATAGAAATTTATTTAAAACATTTCTTGAGAAAAATATAATTTCCTCTTGGAGAAAAACTATTTTTTAAATGATAAATCATTTCTATAACCTTTTTCTCTGAAAATTCTTTTAATATATATATATAATACTTGAAAAAAATTAAATTTTTTCTATTGGAAAATACATTGAAAGTATTCAAATAATTAATTAAAACATTTATAAAACATTTTTATAGGATAATTTATAAAAATTATAAAGAATAATTGAAAACATTTTGAAAACCATTTTCACTAAAAATTAATAATGAATTTTTTAAAACCGTTTTAAAACCTTTTTCACTAAAAAAACTTGAAAAGATATAAAAAATAATGATAAAATATTGAAATCTATTTTTAATTGACTTTTAAAATATATAAAGAAATCTTGAATACATTTTGAAAACATTTTTCATTGAAAATCCTTTAAATACATATCATGTAATCATGAAAACCATTTGGAAACCCTTTTCTTTGAAATTAATAAAAAAAAATTAAATAAATATTTAAAAAAATTGAATACTTTTTCGATGAATTATATTTTAGAAATATTAAAGAAATCATGAAAATATGTTCAAAGTCAATTTCATTGAAAATATATTAAAATTTTTAATGAATTATTGAAAAAAAAATTGCAACCTTTTTCTTTGAAAATTTATAATGAAATATTGAAAACAATTTAAAAACTTTTTCCTTTGAAAACAATATAAAAAATGAATTTCCAGAATATTAGTAAATAAGTTTCATAAAAAAATAAACTATTAAAAATTAAATGGAAGATTCAAGGAAATGATGTTCTTGACTGACATTAAGTCCAAACATGTTGAACATTCCCTTTTCACCATAAAATGCTTGGAAAAGATCGTTGATCTGAAAAAACAAAAAGATTTATTTTAAAAACATTTTATAAAGAGGTAAAAAATGGGAAAATGCTTTTAAAAATAATAGGATAATATTTAATCGTTTTTTAAAATATTTTTTGAAAACATATATTTGAAATAACACAGATTTATAACCCAAAAGATAAGTAAATTCAAATTTTCATAAAAATAATTTCATAAATATATTAAGTACCAAAGAGTGTAAAAATGGTAACATTAAATGATGATATCATGAATTACTGTTGGATATGAAAATTGATGAGCATTATTTAGAGATAGAACATAATATTTCACCAATGAGATAATAATCATCAGTAATCACGGTAAATGATGAAATTGTAGTAATAAAATGTTACCACATTTTTAACAATGAATTATAATCCCTGTGGAATAACAAGATTAATTGAATATAAAATTATAATTAGAAGAAGGATATTCAGGATAAAATATGTCAATGTTAAGTGTATACACCAAGTAATAGAATCTGGGTGCTTGACATAACATGTGTCTGAAAGAAGGAAAATTGAGACAAAATTACCTTACCGATGTGGTGACTTTTTAACTATAAACCCTTTGAAATGTAGATCAAAAAATTGATATTTATTTACCAATAATTTTATGGTTAAGAATCAGATGACAAATTCATGGGATGTATATATTCACAAAAAGAATCATGATGTGAATATGGCCTAAGTCTCGTAGAATTAAAAGTGAGGCTATATATTCCCTTACAACATGAGTGACTTTAGATCCATGATCCCCATAAAATAATAAAATTAATTAAAAAATTTAATATCTTTAAATAAATTTAATTAATGGTATAAAATTTATAATATAAGTATATACACCACTTAATAGAAATGGGAGATTAATATGGCATGTATCTCATGAATATAATAAAATGAGATGAAATTCCTATACCTTAATGTCACGACCCATGTTTAGGGCCCGTATCGTGACTACCCCAAGCCCGCCTTCCATAGGCCAGGGGCTGGCGACTAGCACCAAGGCGTAATTCCCGGTAAAAAGGGAAGGCATTGCCTTTGGAAAGTAAACAAACACCACAGAGCAAGCAAGCAGTAGAAGTAAATACTAAGTAAAAACTGATTACAACAGTAAGTGAAGAAAAGTAAGTGGGCCAGTATACAAACACAAAATGAAAGTAAAGTACCACTAGAAAGGGAAAACAACAACTGTAAAGTAGAGCCGCAGCGTCGAGCCGTCCACTGGAACTCCCACCTGAAGGGTGGGTACAGGTAGCCTCCTCTGCTCCTCGGGTCCAGCCAACCGCTCCGAGTACGTCCCGCCCAGTGGTCCACCTCCAGGTACCATCCTACTCTGCAAGCCTGAACCATGATCAGCGTTGTCCATCCTATGCAACCAACACAACGTAGTGCGGGCATATCCCGTGCATGGGTGAGTATAAGCTACTCAGTAGGGACCCCGAGCCCCCGAAGGACTCCCAAAATCAACAAAGGATAAACCACAAAGGAAAGATGCAATCACGAAGTTACATCCGACACTGCTTAGGTATATTCCCATACCTATACCTAAGTCATCAATTCTCGTTCGGCTCCAACATCCGAGCTCAAGTACAACCCAGTCCACACAGGAAATCAAAACGTAAATCCATACAGGATAGCACAACACAATCCACATAGGAAAGAAAAATATGATTCAGCTCACACAGGTTAACATCTTCGTATGATGATAGAGATGATCAGATATTTCCACTGATTAATATAAACCATCGTACCCACAAAGGATCGATAGGTACTAACCCCCACAATGACCCACAAAGGATCTGATCCACAAAGGATCGATAAGTAACTAACCCCCGCAAAGACCCACACAGGATCGGGCCCACACAGGATCTGTAGGTGCTGGCTCAAACAGAACCGCTGAGCGCTGACCCACACAGGATCGGAACCACACATGATCGGTAGCACTGATCCACGTAGGATTGCTGAGTGTTGTAGTCGTCACCGTCGAATCCACTGAGGATCTCTGTATAGTCGTCGTCGTCATCGCAGTGGCAGCCAGCTCTAGGGTTCCCGCACACAGCAAGCTCGTTCGGGAGGGTCTGCTACACAAGCAGAGAGGCCGATACATCAACTGACACAAAGTCCAGAGTTGATGAATCCAAAAGTTCCGTATCATCAACAGGAACTCAACGCACCAGACGGCGCGTCAATCAGACGCCCGGTCTGAGAGTTATTGGCCTTTTCCTCCCAGGGGCTCTATTGGTTTTTAAGGCAAAACCAACTCAACCATACTCCACCTACATCCAAACGTCAGGCGGAGTAAGCCAAAAGATCCATCTCACTTAGAGGAATCCAACAAAGTCTACAGCATGTCAATTGGACGTCTAGAGCTTAACTTATGAGCATTTCCGCTCCGAGGGCCCGGTCGGTTTCGTGTACGAACCAACTCGGCCATACCCAAAGTATTCCGAAACCTTGAGTGAAATATACCGAAATGACCATCTCGATCTATAGATCGTATCGCAACTGACGGTGCATCGATCAAAGGCCCGTAGAACATGTTATGGGTGTCCGACCGGAAAAGATTTGGTATTAAGGGGTTCGGGCCAGGTCTGACCCGGCCCGATACCCCCAGGGTTGACCCGAAACGGGTCAACCAGAACCGGATCCAGGTCCGGCCCACTTGGGCGTTGCGCAGCCCCGCCTGGGTGCGGCGCATCCCGGCCCGGCCTTGGCGTGGCTCGGCCTGGCGGACC
Organism: Viscum album; assembly: GCA_963277665.1. Lineage (NCBI taxonomy): Eukaryota > Viridiplantae > Streptophyta > Magnoliopsida > Santalales > Viscaceae > Viscum > Viscum album. Next base: position 1,063,737,826 of record OY728161.1, on the reverse strand, counting down.
GGCAGGCAGCCGACCCGGCCTGCGTGCGGTGCGCCGGGCACGCTGGCCAGGCGCTCGGCCAAACGGCCGAGCCATTTGAAGAGGGGGGGGCACCTGCCCCTGGTTTTGTAACCGTGTTCCCCCTTAATGGGGGCCGCTCAGCTGGCCGGCCATGGGTTTGAACCCCCGGCTTTCCCTTGCCCGGCCAGCCCGCCCCGGCCGGCCAGTTTCTGCCACCACGGGACCGGCGACAGCCGGTCCCCTCCCTGCTCTGACACTGGCGACCCGCTTCCAGCTGCCGGTTCCCATGATCCTCCGCGGACCGGTATCGACCGCAGCCTTCATTCGTCCGGTGCGGCGCGACGATGCCGCACCCCTCCTCCGCGGCCCCACTCAGGCCGCGGTGCTTTTGCGGTTCTCCGGCGCGGCGCGACGGCGCCGCGACTTGGTTCAATTTCACGGCGCGACGCGACAGCACCATGCATTACATGCCGCACGATCCCGCACGATGCGAAGGCATCGCGCCATTCCCGTTCCAACCACATTAGAAATAATAACATGGATAAGGGTGGAGGGTCGGCCGTGTGTGTGCGGTCCGGCCCCCTCTCGTTAATCGATAGCAATTGGTCGTATTTTCACGAAGAACGACAAGGTAGTATTCACGAACAAAATAAATAAATAAACCCCTACCATGAGTGTAGATTGAGAGGAGGATCATCGAATGAGGATTCGTCGTAGAATATCCATCATGGGAAGAGGCGTCGTGGAAGGAGACGTCGTGGAAGGAGACGTCGCAGGAAGAGATGTCGCGGAAGGAGATGTCGACCTCCGAGGAATCCAGCGTTCTTTGCATTCTTCGCGTTCTTCGTGTTCTTCGATGAAGAGGAAGAATTTTTTCAAGCTCCTAGCTTTTCTTCCAAAGGCTCTCAAAGCAACAATACTCCAACAAAAATAAAATAAGCCCACACTTATTTTATTAACTTGACATTAGTTTGAAATTCAAAAACTCACATTAAACTCACTTCATTAATATCATAATATATTAAAACTTAAGTTATCAAATTTAATTGTGAGTTGAGGGAGTTAAGGAATGTGAAGGGGTGGGGTTAGTGTGGGCCCCACCACCCTCATAACCTCCCAAGGGATGTTGGGTAATTATCCAACTTCCACCCAAAGCTTAAATCCACTTAGAGAAAAAATAAAAATTGTAGTTAAATTTTTATTTTAACTTCCACAATTTTTATCAACTTCTCTCGTTAAAATGCATCTCCGGAAAAGGCGTTCCTAAGAAATTACCGGTGCTACGGTTCCATCGGTGCCCTCAGAATTCAATTCTGAGCACCGGTTCAAAAGTTAGAAAAACCCGCTCATTCGTTCACTGAACGTACCCGAGCTAAACTTCAGATAGAAATTCAGGGCACACCGGGCCTCAGAATCACGTGTCGTCAGAAACTGTGTTCTTGTAAAATCCCAAAGAAAATTAAGAAAAAAAATTCCTTGAATTTTACGGGTCTTTACATTACTCCCACCTCAGGTATTTACGTCCCCGTAAAGATACATCATAAGCTAGAGAAACAAAAGTGGGTACTGAGAATGCATCTGAGAATCCTGCTCCCAAGTGCTCTCCTGGAGATTCCTGTGCTTCCATCTGATGCACACTAGAGGAATAGACTGTCAACGTAGGACCCACTCCTGTCGATCCTCAATCTCCACTAGAACCTCTGTAAAAGTCGCCCCATCATCAACGTCTAGCTCCCCATTGTCAATGATATGCATCGGGTCATGCACGTATCTCCTCAGCTGAGATACGTGGAAGATGTCGTGCACCCAGTACAACTGAGGTGGTAGAGCCAGGCGATAAGCTACCTCGCCAATCCTGCTGAGGACCTGGAACGGTCTGATGAAGCGTGGAGACAAATTTCTGCCTTGTCCAAATCTCCATAATCCACGTCGAGGTGAGACACACAAGAAGACGTGGTCGCCATCCACGAACTCTAGTGGCCTCCGCCTCCTGTCGGCATAAGACTTCTACCGGCTCTGAGTTGTCCTCATCTGCTCCAGGATGACTTGGACCTTCTCTGTCATGGCCTGGACCATCTCTGGTGCTACAAGTGCTGACTCCCCACGGTCTGTCCAACACAAAAGTGATCTGCAAGGTTAGTCGTACAATGCCTCTTACGGTGCCATTCCGATGGTGGAGTGGTAGCTGTTTTTGTACGCGAACTCCACCAAGGGTAGGTGGTCCTCTCAGCTGCGACCAAAGTCGAGGACACATGCGCGGAGCATGTCCTCGAGAGTCTGAATGGTCCTCTCTGTCTGACCATCCATCCGAGGGTGAAAGGCTATGCTCAGACGTAGCTGTGTCCCGAACGCCTCCTGCTACCTCTTCCAAAGCCGGGAAGTAAAGCGAGCATCTCGATTGGAGACGATAGATGATGGAACACCATGAAGCCGCACAATCTCCTGAACGTAAAGTCGTCCCAATCTCTCCACTGAGACCTGCTCTCTGATGGGTAAGAAGTGTGCCGACTTGGTGAGTCGGTCGACAATCACCCAAACGGAGTCGTGACCTCTGGAAGTGCGTGGAAGTCCAGTCACGAAGTCCATAGATATGCCATCCTACTTCCACTCTGGGACCTCCAAAGGCTGTACCAAGCCTGCTGGTACCTGGTCCTCTGCCTTCACCTGCTGGCAGGTGAGGCATCAAGAAATGAACTCCTCCATAGCCTTCTTCATGCCCGGCCACCAGTGATGCCGTCTGAGATCCTGGTACATCTTCACCACTCCAGGATGTACCGCCAAAGGAGAAGTGTGAAACTCTCTCAGAACATCCGCCCATAAAGAAACCAGTACAAAGTTACGTCCTCTAAAAAGGAAGTCATGCTCTGCTCCAAAGGAGAAACCATCAGGTGTCTGTCCTGAGGATATCTGTGCATGTCGCGTCTCACAGTTAGCGTCCCCACGCTGTGCCTCTCTGACCCGCTGCAGTAGTGGAGGGGTGACTATGAGAGACTGAAGGAAGGCTGCTCCATCTCTTTCCATGAAGGATATCTGCAAAGTGGCTAGCTGCTCTGTCGCCTCCTCAAGTAGTTGAATGCTCATCCTCTTGCTGAGAGCATCATCTACCAATTTTACCTTCCCATGAGTATAGACTATCTCAAAGTCATACTCCTGGAGGAACCCGAGCCATCGCCACTGTCTCAGATTCAGGTCCTTTTGAGAGAATATGTATCTAAGACTCTGATGGTTAGAAATGACTATAAAGCACTCGCCCATCAGGTAGTGTCGCCATGTCTTCATAGTGAAGACCACTACTACTAACTCCAGGTCATGTGTAGCGTAGTTATTCTCATGCGGCATCAACTGACGTGATCCATAGGCGATCACGGACCACTCCTGCATCAGGACACATCCGAGTCCGGTCCCTGATGCATCGCAGTAGACTACTCACCCTACTCCCTCCTCAGGCAACCTCAAGATAGGTGCGCCAGTCAATCTCTGTCTCAGCTCCTGGAAGCTCTGATGATATCTGTCTGACCACACAAAGGGTTTCCCCTTCTTTTTCAAAGCTGAGAGTGGTGCCGCCACTCTAGGGAAGTCTGGCACAAATCTCCGGTAGTATCCAGCTAGCCCCATGAAACTCCGCACCTCTGTCACGCTCCTGGGTGGCTCCCAAGCTAGCACTGCCTCGATCTTCGTAGGATCCACCGCAACTCCCACCTCAGAGATGACATGTCCCAAGAAGTGGACCTCGTGTATCCATAACTGACACTTCGAGAGCTTTCCATAAAGTTGGTTCTCTCGGAGTTTGTCTAGCACAACCCGAAAGTGGTAGGCGTGCTCCTCCTCAGTCATCGAGTAAATCAAAATGTCATCGATGAAGACCACGACAAATCGATCGAGGTATGGCTGAAAGATCCTGTTCATGAGGGACATCAACACTGTTGGAGCATTGGTTATGCCGAATGGCATAACCAAGAACTCATAGTGGCCATACCGACACCTGAAGGTCGTCTTCTGCACGTCCTCGTCTCGAACTCTGAGCTGATGATAGCCTGACCTGAGGTCTATCTTTGAGAACCACCGTGCTTCCTTGAGCTGATCGAAGAGGACATCAATCCTCGGTAGTGGATACTTGTTCCTCACTGTAACTTGGTTCAGGCAATGATAGTCGACAAAAAGTCGCAAGCTCCCATCCGCCTTCTTGGCGAACAAAATCGGGGAAGCCTAGGGTGAAACACTGGGTCGGATGAACCCCTTGCCCTGCAAGTCCTCCAACTATACCCGTAGCTCTCGAAGCTCAGAGAGGGCCATCTGATATGCTGGAGTCGATATCGGGGCTGTCCTGGGGTACAAGTCAATATAAAAGTCTACCTCTCTACGAGGAGGTAGTCCTGGAACGTCGTCGGGAAAGACGTCCGCATATTGATCCACCACTGCAGAAAACCAGGACTCTGCACATCAACCGCTCCTTGGATGAGACTAGGCAACAGATGAGTGATGGGATGTCCTCTCCTCTGCGAGAGTCCATCCTGTGCTGCAAAGGCTCCCTTCTCGTCGGTGAAGGTGAACCTGATCCCATCGGTGCGTACACATCGCACCGTGCGCCTAATACAGTCAATCTGAGCATGGACTGTAGATAACCAATCCATGTCCAAGATGACGTCGTAAGGCCTCGACGCTACTACAAGAAGGTCCCAGCTGAACCTCTCACCTCCTAGAGTAACCTCACACTGCCAGCACCAGTGTGTAACCGTCGAGTCTACTCCCGTAGGAGTCTCTAGCTGTAAGGATCGAGCCAATGGCTCCATCAGAATCTCCGAGCTCCGAACAAGGGTAGAAGCTATGAAAGAGTGACTCACTCTTGTGTCTATAAGAATTGTAGCAAGGGTGTAATAGACATAGATAGTACCTCGAATCCTCTCGGGCGTGCCGTGGTTGTAGGCCTCCGCTGCCTGGAGTTGTGCCTATCTCTGCCCGCCAACTCCCTGTGGTCGGGGTGGACCTCCTGGTGGTGGTGGTGGTAGAGCCTCAAAGCGTCGCCCACCACCTACTACTCGGCCTACTCCTCTACCTCGTCCACCTGCTCCCTGCGGACCACCACGGTCGACCCTCTTCCTCTGCCTCGGTGGTCCCTCAACCATTTGCTGCTCCTCAGCACGGTGGGTCGGGAAATCACGAGCCATGTGGTCCTGCCCGCCACATGAGTAGCACTGCCTGCCTCTCGAATGATTGGCCCCATGCTGTGTGCCCCGCACAGCTGAGCCAGTGTCCTGAGGTCATCATCCTAAGGGTCTGGTCTGCCTGGACCCATGAGTCATCCGTCGACTTCCTACTGCAGAAGACTCTGCTACGTACCTCCCCGCAGTAGGTCTCGCTGCTGAAGAAGGCTCAGCAAGAAAGCTCTAGATCAAAAGGGCTCGCTCCACTACTCCTGCCTGAGTCGGAATACTGAGGGAGATCAAAACTGACCTGATCTCATGTCTCAATCCCTGCTCAATGGTCCAGGCCCGGAAGAGTGTGTATCGTACCATGTCTGTCGAGTAGCGTGAGAGATCGGTAAATCTCGCCGTGTACTGGGCGACCGTAAAGCTGCCCTGCCATAGTTGTAGAAGCTCCTGGATGTGCACCGCACGGAGGGTGGTTGGGACAAACTCTGAGTGGAAGAGGCTCTCAAAGTCTGTACAGAGAAGAGATGCCTTATCGTGCACCTGGAGCATCAAGCTCCACCATCTTCCTCCTGCCGCGTGCAGTAGGCTCGCTGTGAGGATCACCATGAGGTCAGATGGTGTTCTCACTAACCAGAAAACTCGTACAACTGCCTCCAGCCTGTCCTCGGCTGCATGGGGGTCCATCACCCCGCGGAAACTGGGCGGTCTCTGGCACTGGAACTCGTGCAGTGCACTAAGGTGACGTGCATCATCAGCGGCTGGGGCTGGAAGCATCGGTGGCTCAGCGGGTAAAGGTACCGTCGGTGCCTCAGCTGTCAAAGGGCCATGTACCAAGGCCTCTTCGCTCGGTGGGATGTCGTCATGCTCAACTCTCAGAACCCTAGCTAGCTTCCGTCGTGGGGCCATCCTGAAAAGGAAACAGGTGCGCCACAGTCAGAACAATATACCTGGTGAGCTGACACAAATTAATCACAAAGAAAACTTGAATCACACATGCAATCAATGTTTTCGTGCATTAAGTCGGAAATCAGATGTCAGGGTCCTGGTGTACGGATACGTCGGCCGCCGCACCAACACTGGACTCCCTGGACTGATAACCACACCCAATATGCTTAACACTATTGCTTCACATAGAAAAAAGATCAGAGTCCTAAGTTCTGTGGTAGAACCGAATTCCTCTGATACCAATTTGTCACGACCCATCCTCGGGGACCGTTCTGTGACAACCCCAAGCCCGCCTTCCATAGGCCAGGGGCTAGCGACTAGCACCAAGAAGTAATTCCTGGTAAAAAGGGAAGGCATTGTCTTTGGAAAGTAAACAAACACCACAGAGCAAGCAAGCAGTAGAAGTAAATACTAAGTAAAAACTGAGTACAACAGTAAGTGCAGAAAAGTAAGTGGGCCAGTATACAAACCTAAACTGAAAGTAAAGTACAACTGGAAAGGGAAAACATCAACTGTAAAGTAGAGTCGCAGCGTCGAGCCATCCACTAGAATTCCCACCTGAAGGGTGCATACAGATAGCCTCCTCTGCTCCTCGTGTCCAGCCAACTCCTCCGAGTACGTCCCACCCAGTGGTCCACCTCCAGGTCTCGTCCTACTCCGCAAGCCTCAACCACGATCAACGCAGTCCGTCGTCTGCAACCAACACAACGTAGTGCGGGCATAGCCCGTGCAGGGGTGAGTATAAGCTACTCAGTAGGGACACCGAGACCCCCTAAGGTCTCCCAAAATCCAAAAAGGATAAACCACAAAGGAAAGATTCAATCACGAAGTAACATCCGACACTGCTTAGGTATATTCCCATACATATACCTAAGTCATTAATTCTCGTTCGGCTCCAACATCCGAGCTCAATTATAACCCAATCTACACAGGAAAGCAAAATGTAAATCCACACAGGATAGCACAACACAATCCACATAGGAAAGCAAAATAGGATTCAGCTCACACAGGTATATATCTTCGTATGAAGATAGACATGATCAGATATCTCCACTGATTCATCTAAGCCGTCGGACCCACAAAGTATCGATAGGTACTAACCCCCGCAATGACCCACAAAGGATCTGACCCACAAAGGATCGATAGGTATCTAAACCCCACAAAGACCCACACAGGATCGGACCCACACATGATCTGTAGGCGCTGGCTCAAACAGAACCGCTGAGCGCTGACCCACACAGGATCAGACCCACATAGGATCGGAAGCACTGATCCATGTATGATCACTGAGTGCTATAGTCATCGCTGTTGAATCCACTGAGGATCTCTGTACAGTCGTCATCGTCGTCGCAGTCGCAACAAGCTCTAGGGTTCCCGCACACAGCAAGATCGTTCAGGAGGGTCCGCTCCACGAGCCAAGAGGCTGATACATCAACTGACACAAAGTACAGAGTTGATGTATCCAAAAGTTCTATATCATCAACAGGAACTCAACGCAACAAACAGCGCGTCAATCGGACGCCCGGTCTGAGAGTTATTGGTTTTTTTGTCCCAGGGTCCCGGTTGGTTTTTAAAGCAAAACCAACCCGAACGTACTCCACCTGCATCCAAACCTCGGGCGGAGTAATCCAAAAGATCCGTCTCACTTACAGGAATCCAACAAAGTTGACGGCACATCAATCGGACGTCCGGAGCTTATGTTATGAGCGTTTCCGCTCCGAGGGCCCGGTTGGTTTCGTGTACGAACCAACTCGGACGAATCCAAAGTATTTCGAAACCTTGAGTGCGATATACCGAAACGACCTTCTCAATCCAAGGATTGTATCTCTACTGACGGTGCGTCGATTGGAGGCCTGTAGCACAAGTTATGGGCATCCGACTGGAAATGATTCGGTATTAAGGGGTTCGGGCCCGGTCTGACCCGGCCCGATACCCCCAGGGTCGACCCGAACCGGGTCCGGGTCCGGATCGATTGGGCGTGGCCCGGCCCGGCTGGCGCAGCCCGGCCCGGCCTGGGCGTGGCCCGGCCTGGCGGACTGGCCACACAGCCGACCCGGCCTTGGCGCGACGCACTGGCCAGGTGCTCGGCCAAACGGCCGAGCCGTTTGAAGAGGGGGGGGGGGGGGGGGCTGCCCCCTGGTTTTGTAACCGTGGACCCCCTTAATGGGGGCCGCTCAGCTGGCCAGCCGGTGGTTTGAACCCCCTGCTTTCCCTTACCTGGCGGGCCCGCCCCTGTCGGCCGGTCTCTGCCACCATGGGACCGGCGACGGTCGGTCCCCTCCCTACTCCGACACCGGCGGGCCGCTTCTGGCCGCCGGTTCCCATGCTCCGCCGCGGCCCGGTATCGGCCGCGACCTTCATTCGTCCGGTGCGGCGCGACAGCGCCGCACCCCTCCGTCGCGGCCCCGCTCCGGTCGCGGTGCTTTTGTGATTCTCCGGCGTGGCGCAACGGTGCCACGACTTGGTTCAATTTTACGGCGTGGCGCGACGACGTCGCACATTACTTGCCGCACGATCCCGCGCGGTGCGACTGCACCGCGCCATTCCCGTTCCAACCACATTATAAACAATAACATGGATAAGGGAGGAGGGTCGGCCGTGTTTTTACGATTCGACCCCCTCTCGTTAATCGATAGGAATTGGTCGTATTTTCACGAAGAACGACAAGGTAGTATTCATGAGCAAAATAAATAAATAAACACCTACCTTGAGCGTAGCTTGAGCAGAGGTTTTTCGAACGAGGATTCGTGGTGGAATATCCTTCGTGGGAAGAGGCATCACAGAAGGAGACGTCGCGGAAGGAGACATCGAGGGAAGAGACGTCGCGGAAGGAGATGTCGACCTCCGAGGAATCCGACGTTCTTCGCATTTTTCGTGTTCTTCGTGTTCTTCGAAGAAGAGGAAGAAGTTCTTCAAGCTCCTAGATTTTCTTCCAAAGGCTCTCAAAGCAACAGGGCTCAAAAAAAAATCCCACACTTATTTTATTAACTTTACATTAGTTTGAAATTCAAAACTCACATTAAACTCACTTCATTAATATCATAAGTTATTAAAACATAAGCTATCAAATTTAATTGTGAGTTGAGGAAGTTAAGGAATGTTAAGGGGTGGGGTTCGTGTGGGCCCCACGACCCTCATAACCTCCCAAGGGATGTTGGTTAATTATCCATCTTCCACCCAATGCTTAAATCCACTTAGAGAAAATAAAAATTGTAGTTAAATTTTTATTTTAACTTCCACAATTTTTATCAACTTCTCTCGTGAAAACGCAACTCTGGAAAAGGTGTTCCTAAGAAATTACCGGCGTTACGGTTCCATCGGTGCCTTCAGAATTCGATTCCGAGCACCGGTTCAAAATTTAGAAAAACCCGCTCGTTCGTTCATTAAAGGTACCCGAGCTAAAATTCAGATAGAAATTCCGGGCACACCGGGTCTCAGAATCAAGTGCCGTCAGAAACTGAGTTCTTGTAAAATCCCAAAGAAAATTAAGAAAAAAATTTCCTTGAATTTTACGGGTCTTTAGATTAAGTATTGAGTTTCTTTATACATATTCAAACATCCTTTATAAAAAATAAATGTTTTCTATAAATCAAAAAATGAACCATATTCATATATAACATACAGTATATTATTTTATTATTACTTTATACACCACATTTATTAAAAATTTAATTTTAAAATTACATTTCGAGTAATAAATACTTTTTCTTTTATATATGTTTTGATATATTATTATTGATCCTCTTAATTATATCAATATTTACATATACAAATAATTTAAAACATGATATAAAAACCATATATATTCATCATATAAGTAATTATAATAATATAAAAAATTACATATATATGAAATGGAATACACCATTTATTGAGATTTTAGACTGTACGTACGCATAGACGTTGTTTTGGTTTTCCTATCATATAAAAAAAGTAAATGATATATATATATATTATAATTAAATTTAAATTAGTATTTAATATATATATATATATAATATAGTTTTACTAAACTCATCCATAATACATTCCATGTAATGTGTGACTATATCACATCACTTTGATGAGGCAGTAGACCACATGTCGATACATAAAGTTATCGTATTACCACACACTGGAATGCATGAATTTATGTGTTATATAATAATTAAAGAATAATAATGAAATCATAAACATCAAAAATATCATATAAAAATATTAATTACATCATTACATCCAACCTTGATATGTGTAAATGGTAGAAAGAATGGCATCTGTTCATGAGGTGATAGTCCGCTGTACACATGTATGATGATCATGTATCCCATTTGATAGAAGGGTGTGTGATTGTAGGTAATTGACATTAAATAATAACATCTAATTATATTTAGGATTATTAATTTTTTATATATTAATGTAAAAATGAAAATTTATAGGGTGGAGAATAAAATAAAACATGAGTTCTTATTGAATAATGTTACATCTTATTCAGGTAAAACCCATTAAATTTCACAAAAAAGACAATCGTGGTTTGATTTATTCCTAAATAGTGGCTTTCAGAATTAATTTATGGGGTTTTTGGGGTATTTGAGAATGGTTTTTTTGATAGATGTTTTTTAATTAGTGTGAATAAGTGATGGGGGAGGCGTGAGTGCATTTTTATATTGGAGGAGGTTTGTCATTCTGGTTAATTATAAAATGTGAACACTATTAAGATGTCTTCATTTATTCATCTTTTCTAAATAATTATCTAAATAAAATCATATAGGTTTAGTTGATGAAATATTTCTATCCAATAGATTTTATACACGTTTCTAAGTCATTTGGATCCTTAATATTAAAGTTCAACCACTAAGTAAACTCATTTTTACTTTAATCACCGTAATTAATTTTAATTACATCCACTTATCCGTTTTGTAAAAAAAACTTCGATCATACTAGATATTTTAAATAATTATAATTCCATATATTTAATCCATTTTTTTTAAATTTAAAAAACAAAAGGTGACTGAAATTAATTTCAAAATAATCTCCCAAATGGGATGCAACAATTTGGTTTAAAGTGAAAATGTTCAAAAGATTGAAATGATTTTATATATCAAATTTTAACGTGGAATTGATTCTTATTACCTAAATTGTATTAATATATGTACAATATATTTAAATATAAATTAAAACAAAATATTTTTATATTTTATTTATCTAAGTAATTTAGATTAAAATGCAGTTTCAATTAAAATTCGTTGTTTTTTCACTATTCATCAAAAAAAGAAACTTCTCTAAAAAATAAAAAAAATTGTCCAAAGTAAATTTTGATACTTTAATATCAAAAATGAAGATTATTTTTTCAAATTAAAATTATAAAAGTGTCAAAAATTATATTTAAAATGGTTTCTCCATTAAATTGTGATAAAATTACCATTAAGTAAAATACATCTTTGTATTCATACTATTTGATTTATTCTTATCTTATAACTATAAAACCTATTGCATGAATGTCAAAAAAGTTATTAAATATATAATATATAAAATTTCTTAAAAAATTTCTTAAATATTATTGTTTTATTTTGATATGATAAAATTATGTTTTTTACATAGAAAACTAGTTTTCTTAGAAGAAGAATTTACATATTGTTAAATCATTATTAAATTAAATTATAGGTAATTGGTAAAAAAAAGATTAATTTTATATAAATGTATGAATCATATTTTCAAAATTTAGTTTATATAATTTGTAATTTCCTTTCTAATTGCTATGTGGTGACTATAATAAAATTTAATCACAATTTTAATTGTATATTGTAGTTCAAAAAAACACAGTATTGTGTGTAACAAAAGTAATCGAAGGAAGTCAACATTTTGTGAAACAAAATTCAAATATAGTATTTTTTTACAACATGATTATATAATTTTATTTTGATAATGATTAAGTTCGTTTCATATGAAACGCAAGCTAAACATTTTGGTTTAATATAACTCATTCTATATTCAGTGTTTCCTGAAATGAAAAATATCTAAAAGTTTAAATTAATTCATAAAAATTTAATAAAATGTGGGATCATACATCCAAAAAATAAAATATGTTTTCTAAATGTGAATATATAGATGAAAATATTTATTTTATTTCCTTTCCCTCGACTTATCATCTTATAGATGTCATGAAGCATAATATAAGATCTTTTTATAATGGACACTGAACTCCCAAATTATTATGTTCCCTTTAATATATTAAGAATAATTTATCAATAAGTAATCTTTGTGGCCGATGAATGAAACAGGGATTGAAACTCTTCATGTAAATTCTACTATATAATATTAGAGACCTCCTGATCCTTAATGAATAATATCCTCCACTACTATTTTTTCGTATATAGAATCATCAAATCCAATTAGAACTAGTTCTTTTTACAGTCATCGATCAAACTAAAGGGAATTTCATTCTCCTCATACAAGTCCTCGGTATCCTAATCTAAAAATGAGGCATCATATATCTAATTACCTAGTTGCTAAAATGGTCAAATATCCATCTTTCAAGATTTATTGTCAAAAAACATCAACTCTAATATAATATGTAGGCACATCCTTTTGGATAAAATTAGCTTGAACTTAATAGGTAGTTCAACCAAGAGTTATTCCTATAATGTAATAAACATCTAGTGGTCCAAAATCTATAATATGAAATATTTATGGCTAATTAATTATCAAATTAATAGAGTTCTCATTAAATAGATATTCAAGGACATACCAAACAAAACATGCTTCACAGTCCTTTATTAGATCCGTGCCATATATATTACATTTCAAGAATCTAGCATATATTCCTCATTAAAAAATGTTATGTTCTTGGTAGCATTCTTGAAACAAATCAATAATCTTAAACAAAGCTATGATATATTATAATCTATTCATTAAATTGGTATTATGAATAAAAATAATCCCCTTAAGAAAATCATATATAATGGTTTTATATAATTTTAATTTATCAATTAATTCATAAAAATATGTAATATATTTTTAGTAAATTAATTTTATACTTCAAAAAATAGTTTATCTTAAAATTTTGTTTCATTGAATATTATGTGTGTAAATTACAATTTATTACTAGAATTTATTAATATTTAAATTTAGTAAATTAATATTATTTTTAAATTAGTAAATAAAAAATTATATTAGTTTTATTTTTTGAGATATTTTTAAAAGGAATATTTTAATGAGATTAGTGAAAAATAATTATTTTTTTAATATTGTAATTTGAATTAAATAAATCTTGTTGTATAAAACAATATTTTTGTGTTCTGATAATAAATTATCATACTAAATAATCTAATTAATTACATAGGAATAATAAATATATTTTTTTTAATAATATATTTTTTTCAAATTAAACACTTTTTTTTCTAAAAAACATATTTTTATTAACATTTATTGATTTATGTTAAAATTTATTTATGAAACTTCTTGTAACTAAATCATGAAAAATAAATTCCATCTTTTGAATAATTTTTTTTTAAAATTAAAAAAAGGCCCTTTTATTTTTTTGATATTTTAAAGAGAAAAAACTATAAATATTTTCCACCTCAGAAAAGATAAAATTATTTGAACTATCTTTAAAATATGGGATAATTCCTAAAAACCCCTAACACTGTTATTCATCCTATTGGATTAGTTTAACCCTAAGAAATACATCCTATATTTTAAAATATTACAATTTTATTCGACATACCTTTTATTACAAAATTTATATTATTTTAAGGAAAGGATTGATAAATAATGTAACTTACATGATCTAATTTTCTTGTATACATTTTCACAGGAATAAAAATTATGGTATAAATGTATATAAAAGATTTTTTAGAACAAATATATATTAGTTTAATGATATGAATTTATATTAATTTTTTGGTTATGGTGTAATTAACTAAAGTTATCATTCAATGATGATATAGTTCTACTATAAGTAGTTGAAAAAGGATTGTAATGATTGTAAAAATAATAAAATTAATATTTTTTATATCAATTTTCGTATTACATGAATTTATTATGTAATTATAATGAAAAATAATGATAATAATTTTTATATTGCAATTATTTTTATTTCTTCATTGATATCAAGTCAAATTAAATGAATATCCTGAAAAATGACTTTAATTATATAATATGTCTACTAATATTTAATCTAATTATTTTAAAATATAAAAAAATAAGAAAATTTGAAAAGTGATATTGAAACTTGTCAATTATTTTATACGTGGAATTTTTTTGAGCTTCTTATCACTTTATAATTAAATTTCTGAACCTTAAATGCTCAAAATTATCATAATGTGGTTAATAATAAAATGACATTATAAAAGGGTTTAACCAAATGATAAGTTTTAAAAAGAAAATAATAACTAATCTAAATTTAATTTGACAATTTTTTTTGTAATTTATCCACTTTATTTAAATAAATTTCCATTTTTAATCATATTACATGAGAAAGACATTACATTTATTTTATTATTTTATGAAATTCCATTTGTCCCCATCCCCTAAAATATAAAAGAGAACCAATTATAATATCTTATTAACAAAAAGTGTGAAATATATATCCCAAAATAATTTCTATATATCCCTCATAGATTCTTTCATTTCATTCATGAAATTTTTGTTACCCTACGGCAACCTATAAATACCTACTATGTTAACCAAAAGTTCTCTCTCAATGAAGTAATAATCATCTTACCCAATACATTCAAATTTTATTTCATTTTATATATCTAATAAATATATTTTATCAATATTAAAGGATTAATATAGTATTATAAATATGTATAGATGTTTTTAGGATTATAGTAAAATCATATTCTAATTTCTTTTAATGAAATGGTAAATGAACATATTTATTTAGCTTATGAGTGGACTACATCCTCTACATAGAGGGATGATTTATTTTCCATTATCATAATTCGTGGATTGATATTATGAGGGATTTAATGTTTATATATTATATATATGAAATAATTATGTTTATATAATTATAAAATCTTATCTACCTTCTTATAATTCCATGCATTTAGAAAATGTTGACTTCACTCATTTTTACGTGTAGACTAACATCATGATGACGCGATGAGATTAATTTGTCATTTCTACATTACTTTTATTTTAATAAGGATAAATTTATTATAAATATTTGAGATTTATAGAATTATAAATATTATTTTGAGGTGATTTATTATTTTCTCTTATTTTAGTTGATTAATCGAAAAGGGTAGTATCACTCGTGCATATATACAGACTACCATCTCCACAAAATAATGTAAATAATTTTTCATAATCTCAACATTTTAATTGATATAAATATATATATGATTAATATATATGAAAATTATATTAGGATTAAAATATTATATATTATGAAACCATTATCAATGTGAAATACCAATAACTTTCGACTTCAAATATTCTTTTATAATGAAACGATTATCACCCAAAAATTGATTTTATTAATGTATTTTTAATAAATGGGTGATTTGAAATTATAAGTAAAAAAATAAATTAATTATAATTTTTAATAAACTTATAATATCATATTAAATTTATTTTGAAATTAATATAGATGATTTTAGATATCTTACCATGTAATTTACACTCTTGTAAAGGGTTTATCTTTTCAATATTGTTTCATTGAGACATGTTTGATGGTATATAAATATTTAAACTTTTTTGGTTTTTATACATACTATATGGAATAATATATCTTATATAATTATAAATTCATTTTATATGATGTTACAATTCCAATTATTTCATCCAAATAGAATTTATTTTAATGTTACCAATGTTTTAACGGTTGATTATCTAAAACTAGCTTCATTTTGATAAATGTTATGTTATACACCATCTTATTTTATGAGGTGCATATAATTATCCTTTGATATTTTTTATCATTAATATATTTATGCTCATGAAATTTATATTTCCATTTATGTTATTTTTTAGTGGACATACTTCTTAAACGATACCAATGCAGTAAGGGTTTTATGTTACAATATTACATTTTAATAGGATTGATTATTGTTAAATATCCAATAAGGAAATTATAAAGGATATACCTAAAAATAATATTTATATTAATATCCTATGGTTACTTATGTAAATTAAAATTCTCTTTCCATTTTTATCTGCCTTTATACTTTATATTCTAAAATAATTATTTTATGGAAAATAGACATTATTTTTTATTTGGTTGGAAATTGTTTTTTCCCAGTATATATTAACATTAAATTGTATTCAATAATATTCTAAAAATTAAATAATGATTTATTAACATAATTTTTACCCAAGTTTTAATTTATTTATATTTTATAAAGGTAATAGACTTTTTATTTTTAGAATAAGTTACATATCACTTTTCAACTTTGCTGTAAGAAGAATCATTGTTTTATCATTTAATACACAAACGCGTTTCATTTTGTCATGAAAATTATATGGTTTGATGCTTCCATTAATTTTTTCCATGTATATTTGTAAAAAATTAATTACTTGACATATCTAAAAACTTTTAGATTATAAATTTTTTTTCTAGATAAAAATGATATTTTCCTCTTGAAATATTCAAATTCTCTTTGAAATGAAATTTTTTAATCTAGTAGCATAACCTAAGGTTGTGTATGATTATATAGAGATATGAACCTATCGTACATACAATTTTATTTCACTTTATATTTTATTATCAATGTGATTAAATTTTTATGAAACCCTTTTTCTTTCTAATAGTTGAATATTTGATGAAATGATATATTTTTTCATGACTAGCTAGCATACATATGAATTGGTTATGATTGTGTGATAGGTGGGTCTATTATATCCCTCAAAATCATTGGTTAATGATTACTTATTTTGGTTTTAAATGGTATATTGGAGGTTACCATAATATCAAATGAGGATAAATGATATGTTTACCCCAAGTCTGAAGAAGTTACAAATTTTATTAGCCAAAGACTAAAATGTGATGACTGTCAGAGTGGGTGGGCATGGCATAATAATTAATTGACTTTTATTTGAAATATTTATTCCAATATCTATGCCATTCTTATTATAATATAATGATTTCATTGATTAAGAACATTAATTTATTTATAAATAATGTATTATGAAATGAAAAGGATTTATTCAATAATTACGATATATAAATTGGTGGGTTTGATTATCCGATGATAATTTTATTTTCTCATACACATATACTCATGATATTAATATATATAATTTTTGAAACATATCTATCTATTTTTACCTTAAAAAGTATTTGATCTAAAATTTATAATATTTCCTCCTCACAAGGATATGACGAATAATTTTAAGTTATAAATTTTTTAAAAAAGGATCTAGGATAGATGTTTATTTGAGAGAATTTGTCAATTATTTATGTACCAATTATAAATGAATACATATTTTAAAACATATTTTAAAATTAAGATTCTCAAGTGGATCATAATCATATATAATGCATATTCATATAAATTGATTTTATATTTATATATGCAACGTTTGGGTCACCTAGTGGCTATTAGAAATAGGTTTAGAAAATTTTAAAAACAGGATTATAACACTTTAGTAAGAACCCTTAAGAGAATCTAATGTATTGGTGGATATAAAATGTTATGATAAGGAAAATAATGTGTTTCTACTAAAAAATAGATCCCTGTTTGGATATTAGAAAACTAATTTTGTTGTGGAACAAATTTAACTTAGGTTAGAAATAATGAAATAAAATATTGGATAGTAACTAGTTCATCACAAGGTTAGAATGATTATTCTCAAGACTGGACACCTAGATAGACAGTCTTGAGGGAGATGCATGGGTTAATTCACTTATTCTTTATAAACCATTACGAAGATTTTGAATATTTTTTTTACCATGGATGAATTATGTTAAACCTAAAGTTTCATATAATGAAAACAATTTTTCATGATTTATACATTGAATAAATTATTTTCATGATTTTATGAATTAACAGTATAATTAGTGTTTTAAAAAATATTTTTTTGTTATAACAAATGAATTAAACATAATAAAACCATGTAAATTCTAAATATGATGTGCAATCCAAATCTTGTACTCCATATTAATTGATTGAATTGGTGGATATAATGAGATATCTTATAAAGATACCTAACTAAATATCATGATATTTTATCAAAAACATGATCCTTGGTGAGTTTACAGATAATCCAAAAAATAGTAAAATTGGGTTTTATGAAGACCAGGTAGAAAGGAGGATTCATCATCCAACATTTCCATAATCTATGAAAAATTACATTTGAAATTATATTAATGTAATATAATTTTTTATTTATAGAAAATGTTGTTATAAGGACACTAATCAGAGAGGAAAAATAAATAGTTCCATGGAGGGAAATGAGGTAAATCCTAAGGTACCATTTATTGTTCAATGATTAATATTTGGGAAACATTCGCATTATCTGAGTCAATTTACTTATCTAAGGGGTAAATCATTTACAAAGGAAGGGTGTATGTTATTCTAATAATAAAAGTTGAATGATTAATGTGTTTATTTTTTAGGATTTTAGAATTATATTGTAGAAGTGTTTTATGAATGGTATTATAGATATAAGACTAATGAAAATTTTATGGATTGATCAGTATTTGTATTTATTTATGTATTTGTAATAATATATGTAATAATCATGGTTACCATGTAATTTATCTATATGTAAAGTGATAAATTTTTAAAAAAAAAATATTAAGGGAGATATAACCCTTAATATATGTTGTATGTTCTGATAATAATATTTAGTTTGGAAAAATATGTTATTGGTGTTGGTATTGTAAATTGGATAGTATTTGTGGCCTTGAAATTTATTTTTTATTTCGCAAAAACATGGTTTTTGATGCGGTTTATTAATTTTTATGATTTATGGAATATATTGTATAGTTTGTGTAGAGTTAATTTTTTGAATCATATACTTATTGATAGTGTATTTATGTGGGTTTAGTATATCAATAGAAACTACTAAAATAATTTGGTAATTATATGATTTTGGAATATATATTTTTGGCATATGAATATATAATCTACTGATATTATCTGAAGGTTCGTATTAATTCAATCATTGAAGAATATCTAATAAAATTACTCTAATATATGTGTTACAATTTTTGTCTAGAATATTATTAATAGTATTATGGTCTGTATATATGGATTTTATAATTTTTAACTATTTGTTTTATTATTGAGTTCTTTAGACTGTATGACGATGATTTATTAATATTGTGAAACTTGTGATTAATATTTAGGACTTGGTAAATATTTGGAGACTAGATGGATGTATTTTTATTAATTTAAGAGTCAAATGATATATTTAATTTTAATTTCATGGATATAAAACAAATAATAATTTCAACATGGTTATTTATAATATAGAATATGTGATGATTTAGGGATGGGGAAATTCCCAAACCACAACCAAATGATTATATTCTTCTTATGTTATGAAAAGAAACCAGAAAACATT
Source organism: Viscum album (assembly GCA_963277665.1). NCBI lineage: Eukaryota > Viridiplantae > Streptophyta > Magnoliopsida > Santalales > Viscaceae > Viscum > Viscum album. The sequence continues at coordinate 1,063,718,234 of OY728161.1, read as the reverse complement.
ATTATCACATTTTTTTACTATGATAGAAAATGATTTCATCAAATCATGTATGAGGAAGATAAATCTACAGTATTTTGTAAAAACAATCACTCATTGTTCAAATTCGGTTTTTGGAAACTCATGATTGTTATAATAATATATAATTTTTTTTGAATAATTAATTCGAAATTACTATGTTCCTAGTTGTTTAATATTTTTTATATTAATATTATATACAACATATTTCGTTAATATTTCATGAAAATCTACTTCAAGTGTGGGATAATTAAAATTAAAATGTAAAAATTTACTTATGTTTGGTAGAATGTGGCACCCTTATATTTTTAAATATAGTCCTATTTAAATACATTTGAAGTGTTTGATTTCATTCTTAACATGACACAATGGGATTAAAAGAAATTTTGATATCTTCTAACCAGGAAAACTAAATTTTGTGGAATTAATAAGAATAAAAATATTACGAAAAAACTATATAATGATTTTAGATAATTATAATTAATTGATTAGAACATAATAAATTACTAACAAAATTTCAATAAGGTCTTTTAACCTTTAAAAAATTCTATATATTCCAAAATATTTTTTATTCCATTATGTATATAGAAATTATTAATAATTTATTGATTTTTTAAAATAATTTTGTATATAAATATATTTTTTGAAAATATATTTTTAGCATTATAAATTGGGGATTTTTATTAACTTTCTAAAGGGACATTTATTTTAATGAATAGTGAATAATATGATTGTTTTAAAACTACTTTTTAATATCAGTAAAAATGAAATTTAAAAGTATCCTTTTGATTTCATATTTATATTAATGTAACATGTGAAATAATTTAATACATTATATTTTAGCGATTATTATACTTTATTTTGTTATAAGTTCATCTTCAAGGAGAATTTTTTTTATCTAAAATAAGTTTCCACATGTTTTCAAAATTTAAATTCAATTTGATTACATTATATTATTGAAATTGAATAATTAAAGATAGATTTTATGTTGGGAATACGTAGCTTCTCTTTATGTAAACAATTCCCCTTTATTTTTGGACATTATAAAAAGTAACCACCATAATTATTTATATACTTGGTAATGGTAAAATTGGTAGCATGGGTTAAAACTAACAGATAAGGACTAAATATTTCCCTAACACATTTATGTTATCCTACTGGATGCGTTTTGTTAATATATATATATTATATGTGAAAATATGGAAGCTTTATGAAAAATTACTTTTATGATTACATATATATTATATTAAGGAAGGAAAAAATACAAAATGAAACATTCTAGATATTAATTTTTATTATGTGTTTTCAAATTGATAAAAATATGGCATAAATGAAAAAATATTTCATATCAAAAAAAATAATTTTTTCCTGATAATAATTTATTTTTAAAATTATGTTGTTCTATAATTACATTTAAAACATACACGACATCGATATAGTGACTATGAAACTTGTAGAAATATCAAGGTTACTAATTAAAAATCAAAGGTATCAAATTTTCGAATAATAATGGAGTTCCATGAATTTAATAGTTATTTATAATGTATAAAATATGTTATTTCTTTTTATATTCTAATTATATAGTTTTCATGAAGCCGTTGAAGACAAATTAAATGCATAGTATAAAAAGGACTTTAGTATTATTTTATCTTAACTAATTCCTTTTTAAATGATTCAATAAAATTCTTTAAATAGGTAAAAGTTGATGGTAAATGTATGAACATTTTCTCTACGAACTATTTGAGATCTAATTTTCACGTTAGATGCAAATGTGTGACCCATAAATTCTAAATAATGTGTTACCATGGTTATGGTTAAAAAGTACTAATAAAGGGGTTAAAACATAAGGTTTAGAAAAACAACTAAACCTATTTTTATTTTTTAGGATGATATTCCAACCATATACTATTTTTCATATAATCCATATAAATTTATAATCATTTTACTTTATAAAGGAGTGATTTTTTTAATCATGTATGAATTTCCAGTGGTGTCTCTCCATTAACTTATAAAAGGGAACCTCTTATCCTCTGTGAATGAAAAAATATAATAACTATTTTTTAGAAATTCATTACCTAAAAACATTCTTGTAATTATTCAATTATTTCATGATCTTCTATTATTACTCTATGGTCATACTAAGAAGGATTAAGTTGTAATATAATAGATATTCTTTATATAAGAGGTAATATTCTTACACAACTCATTAAAATATTATTTGTTATTCTACTTCCTATAGATATTTTGTATCCATCCAAACATGTTAATTCCAGTGTAATATATATAATATGATTATATTATGAATATGGGAAAATTAACATCCACCCCATTCAATAAAATAAGTAATTAAAGTATCCCTTTTGTTTCTATGAAGACAACTTCCCCCATGTAGAAATATAAATCATTATCTATTAAAATATTCCATAGTCAGTTAGGATGATGTATTTAATGTTTATATATGAGTTTTATGACATAAATATTCTTCTATAATTATAATAATTTCATTATAATGTATTTTTGTACTACCACCTCCATGAAATAATATCATTAATTTTTCATTTCAATATTACATAGCATGTAATGAATATATTTTTAATGAATTTATATAATATTTATGATATAAAAAATGATTCTACACATTATATTTGATATTTATCTTTCGTTATTTCCATCCATCAATAAGTGGAATCATTACACGTGTGTATATAAGGACTACCATATCTAAAAAGTAATGTAATTCATTTTCCATCAATGCTTTATTTGAATGTTTATAATTATGTATATAATGAATATATATGATATTTATTTCACTACTAACATTCAAGATATTATTCAACAATTATCATATTGCATGGAACAAAACTTCATATTCATAACAAGTCTGAAAAAATAAAATAGTTTTCACAAGGAATAGTTATTATAATTACAATTTCATAATAAACAAGTTCTACGAAGTTATAATAAAATAACCAATGTCATAATAATTCTTCATATTTTTCCATGATAGAGTTATAGGAAAATTTAAATTTATTATACTAAATGATATATCCTTTATGAAGCATGTCAGACTTGAGGTAAGTGTTTCTCATCTCAATATTAATTAGTTAAGACATGTTTGATGTTAAGAATCTATTTTTGTTTATAAGATTTATATAATTCCAAATTTACATGATATTTCACATACCCTTATTAATTAATTTTAATTAACTTTACAGAAAAAATTATTTCATCCATGGGGTTTTGAATCAATTTTCACCAAAGTTGTCGGGGATTATATTCTCAAATTGTCTTATTTGAAGCATATGTTATGATATCCCCCATTCATCTTATGTGAGGTGTTTCTACTAAAAATTTTATATCATGTATCATGAATATCACCTGTTTATTGAATTTGATATTTCATTTGAAGTTATTTATTTAATGGAATATAAAAATGAAAGATTAATAAATCAGTAAGGTTTTTATGTTATAATCTCACTTTTTACTAGATTTGATATAGATTAAATATACAATAATGAAACTATATGATCTATAAATAAAAAATATTATTTATTTTATTCGAATCTGGTTGTTTATATAATGTAAATTCCTTCCATTATTTTTTCTCTCTAAATGTACTCAAAATAATGAAATAATGTTTTTATGGAAAAATTAAAATATGTTTTTATTTAGTTGAAATTATTTTTATTCCATGTCCATATCATCATTAAAAAATTTAAATGATTTTTTATAGATTTATCCAATGACTTATTAATTTATTTTTCACATATTTAATTTCTACTAAAATATTTAAAATGAATATTCTTTTTAGTTTCTGAATGAGGTACTTTTGATGATTCAATAAGGGTGTGAAAGTAATCTTAGGTATAACATATAAGAAATAAAAATATTTTCCCACCATCAAGACAAAAATATGCATAGAATTATACATTACCGATTTCCATGGTTCATTTTATAGAGATTTATTCCCACAATAAATTTGAATTTTTCAGATTTTAACTATGTTATTTAAAAAGGAAAAAAAAATTTCCTTATGAAATATTCCATTGATCTTTTAAAGGATTTTTTTATTTATGATATCATTCTTGGATATTATGTATGCTTCAGAAGGGATTGGATTGAATTACACACTCTCTATTACTTCTATGTATAGATTGTGAATTCTATTATGAAGTATTCATGAAGGCCATTTTTATTTTCCATAGTTTAATCATTGATGAAAATATAAATTTTCACTTTATAATATAGTATAAATATTAAAAGGTTATGAGTATATGATGGGTGAATCTATTATATCACACCAATATATTTTTTAATGATTATTATTTCTAAAATAAATGGTAACATAGGGTTTTATCTGAATGATCCCAAGTCCATATGAGTTTTAATTTTCAGAAATACTTTTAATTTTTATTTATTAGACATGTTAAATTATGAATTATCATTCATAATGATATTCTAAGAGTTTCATTACCTCAAAATGATTTTTTCATAAGAGTAATGTAGCTCAATAGGTAGATATTGTCTTTGGATGAGATTCAATGGATTTATTTTATCTTTTGAGAGTTTTCATGTTTTCTGTTATGGTGAAAAATTTAAGAGAAACTATGTGATACCTAGATTCTCATAGGGGTTTCAGTTCATTTTTACTTGAAGATATTTCTGGTGTATAGTTATTGTAATGTTAGGGGAAAACAAATTGTGGTTCAAGGGAAAATTGTGTAAGGAAGGGGAGGACCTGGGTTGTATTTCTTGGGTAGCACAAAATTTTATAAAAATTATGATCCTTATTATATAAGGGGTCTAGTGGGGTGTGAACTATTGGCCCATGGTTTTGAAAACTATGCAGCCAAAACATATGGGTGTGTTGTCCTAGATATTTCCACAACTTTCTGTGAACATAGTTTGGAGAACCATACTAACAAACCATAAAACTACCTATAACATCTTTAAAAAGAGAATTTTAACATAATTACCCAAGGATATTAGGCTATTACACCCTCTTTCATCACCATTTTATGAACATGAACTAGTGGGTTCCCAAACCTTTCCTCGTTCTCGAACCCCTTTTCTTATGTCTGTTCTTAGTGATTTATAGTAATTTTAGTGGAGTTATATTCATATTGTGGCTTAATATCCTATTCTTCTAAGTCCTATATAATTTTTGAGTTCATTGGTTAATGTTATATTTATTATTCAAGTAGATAATTTTAGAATCATTCATATATAATAGGGATTTTCATTGGCTCGCATATATGCAGACCTAAGATGACTTTCACAAATCATTGTTTAATTTTTTATCAGTTATCTGTTTATATTTTTTTGAGTAGGTTAACATAGTTAAATAAATTTAATTAATTATTTTAATGGTATCACCTCTTAGATATTTTCATAATAATTGATTTTAGAGTCAATTATGGACATTCTGTGGCAGTTTCTATTAGTTATGATAAGAGGTGGGTGTCTAGTGAATTTTTATAGACATATTTTGATTTGGGGTTTAATTAATTAACTAATTATAATTGTTATAATTAATTAATTGTGGTTTCTTAATATGAGGATACAACATGGGTGATCATGACAAGCATTGATGGATGCTGAAGAGCTAGGATGGGACTTGTAAAGGCCTCTGTGTGGCCTCCAAAATTTGTAATTTTTTATAATTATTCATTTATTAGTCTGGTAGTCTAATATATTTACCCAGTCTATTGTTATATTATTAAAATGTGTATGTTGTATATACCTTAGTTCCCATGTGTTGTGTGTTTTCCACCAAATATTACATTAATTTTTTTGTATGATGAGAGATATCATAGAACACTCATAGATCTCATGGGATCTAGTGGGTTTTATAAGTCCAAACCTATGGATTCCCATTAGGTTTTTAATTTCAAAAAAATGTTAATATGGATATTTAAATGGATAAAGAGAGTGGTTTAGGTGTTTAGGTTATTTCTGGATTTAATGGTTATGTGGTACATAGTAGAACTTTCAAATCAATTTTTCATTAATTTTTTTAAAAGATGATTTGGAATGATTTTATATTTTATGATTTCATTAAAACTACCTTGAGTATTTTAAATGGGATTTAAATACGAACATTCAGTTTTGACCTAGGATTGGGTGTGAAAGTGGAAGGGTAATGTTTTTAAATTGGTATTATTTTACAATGATATGTTTAACTCTAAGTTGTTTATTGAAATGGGTTTATAAAATGATTCAAAATTTTATTTTAAATGATTGTTTGGTTATGTATTTGGTGAAATTTAATGATGGATGTCTTAATGATGTTGACGAAATAATGAATTTGGATGTTTGTATTTTTTGAATGGCCCATATGGACCTTAGTAAATGATAATGGTTTTAAAAGGGTTGGTTATGGCTTGCTAATGTTTTATATGGCCAAAATGTACATCCCTTAAAAGTGTTTATGATGAAATGTTTTAGAGTATTGGTCATGGAGGTTCATAATCATGGTAAATAGTGGTATTCATTGTAGTCCCTACTTATGGTTTAGGCTGTTGGTCCTGGCAGTCTTCACCCATCATTTTAATTTTTATTCCTAGAAGAC